>JAZAQC010000013.1:20000000-22500000 GCA_036289425.1 Rhopalosiphum nymphaeae
TGTGTTTACTTATAATAGTATGTGTAACTATGTGGATTACAAGTGTTAATATGTCATTATATTAGACATTTTCAGAACCCAGTGCTTGCAGCAAAAAAACGTATTATTATCCACAAAACAATACCCGATGTTATAATGTTTTCAAGAACTATAAAGTCTTTGGTATAGGTTAGTTGTAAATGCGTTTGTGATAAAAGACGATACTAAGTTGATTTAAGTTTAATATTTTAAATAGTCTACTACGATTAAAAAAATTATAAAAAAATAAAAAATAAATACTAATGCTACGATCTAGCCATCTAGGTATACCTGTCTACGTAGACATTAATTTCGTTCGCTAATGAATATGGCTGAGAAAGACTCCTGTTTTTTAGCTAACTACTGTGAGATGGTTAGGTAATAGATCCATTTCACATATGCATATATATTCTGGCGTAGGTATCACTGCAGAAGTGTTTTTTTAAGTTGCACACAACATTATCAGTATGTAGATCAACATATCAAGTCCTCATGCTATCGCCACAGATTTTGTCTTATTTAGAATTTTTGGAAAATATTACTTAGTATAACATATTGTAATCGAAAATTGGAAGCTTGAGAAGCTAAGTCCTGTATAAGTTATAGTAGTTATTGTGTAAATAAATTTGTTTCATATTCGTATGTATATTATTGAAATAGACATCTGAAACCTACAACCTATTAGCCATGTCCTTTACTGTAAATTACAGGACCATCACAGTTCACGGGTATTCTAAATTAAAAGTCCCTTTATGCGTTATTTAAATTGATGTAATTACAGTTTCAAAACTAGTGCCATTATATTTATAATACTTAGATAAATTAATATAAATAAAAATCACATTTAAAAATAAAACTATTTTTTATTATTAATTCTTTTAAACTAAATACTCGACTTGATATAATATAAAAACTGTACATTTTATAAAACCTAACAAGGTTGACATTTACTCAAAACATGTAGGTACTCATTTATAGATACCTACAACTTACATAATGGCAAGACTACACCACCTTTACAATATCAGCTGTTTGTAAGGCTAATAAAATGTATCACATTTGAAAAGGGTTAAAAATATATGAACATAATATAAATACTGGCTGAGGACAATATGGCATACATTATACATTTATATGTAATATAATATGTATATAATATGTATATAAGATATGCGTGAACGACAATATATTTATACGACCTACATGATACACAAATAGGCAATCTTGGCTAAAAAATATTTTCAATCATCGTCGAATAATTTTATGTATATTTTTTATTAAAATGGCATTGATAACTGTAATATATTATTATGGCAATGGTCATTATATCATCTTGAATTCTTTACGCCCATTACAGACAAAGACAGACTGACGATTGACGAGCGTTTATTACTAGGTATAAAATATATAACTTGTAATATATAATTGTTTTTTTTTTTTAATTTAACTAAATCGTATTCAACTATTAAAGTTTCTATTAAAGTAAAAAAATAACAGCATTGCAACAGACTAATCAAACGTTTTTAAGTAGATTTTAACTATAATTACTGTCGTTATAATAAATTTAATAAATTTAAATTAATTTTTGCTAAATATATTTATAATTGTACGTAATAAAAATTATACACGATATGGAGTCATATTATCAATTATATAGGTTTTAGATAATATATATTGTATTAATGTTTAATG
This sequence comes from Rhopalosiphum nymphaeae, assembly GCA_036289425.1. Classification (NCBI taxonomy): domain Eukaryota; kingdom Metazoa; phylum Arthropoda; class Insecta; order Hemiptera; family Aphididae; genus Rhopalosiphum; species Rhopalosiphum nymphaeae. The sequence continues at coordinate 20,001,711 of JAZAQC010000013.1, forward strand.
TATAATATGGTAGTATGTATTAAAATATTATAGCAAAAATATTAAATTGTTATCGATATAATAATAATAATAATAATAATAATAATCTGAAGTTTAAAATAATATTAATGATGTCAGTATAAGTCAATCAAAAATGTCTGTTTTATATAAATACCGTTTTCATTGTGTTTTTGCTATTAATAATGCTTATAATGAAATACTGCAGTTTTCAAATGAAAATATGAACATATTGAACACAATAATTCATTTTTTAAATAGAAAAACAAATCAATAATAATTATAGAAGATGGATTTATTATAGATAAAGTAGGTATTATACCTACTATATTGATATGTCATGATAACCGGTTACTAATTTTTAGATAAACAGAAATTATGTTATATTTTATTTAATATATAAAATATTATGTTTATAAAGTAATCGAAATAATGACGCAATCATAAATATTTCTATAATAATTTTAAATTAGAATATTTTACTTTAATATATTATAGTAGCTTACCTTTAATATATTTTTTTTAATTTTACTAGATTTTTATATTATATTTTAATTATACATATTACATATAGGTACAGGTATGACTTAAGTATATCCAGATGAAAAGTAAAGAGATTGTCACTCTACACACCTATACCGAACAACAAAATAAATTAAATTATCAAAATTTTAAATAAGTATAAAATAGAATAAAAATAAGATAGGAGGGAGGGGTAACCGGAATATATTATCTACTGATTATCGGTGGTATTCTTGCGTACATAATAAAATGTGCCTTAATGGCTTAATATAAATATTTGTATTCATTCGAAGAAGTTATGCGTGATCAGGTCTTCTCAAAAAATAATTGGCTTTGTTTATTCTAATTATATTAGACACTCTGCAATACAAATTCCAAAGTATCAGAGTGACAGAGTTGGTTTAAATTATAAATAATTTGAATTCTAAGTCTGCACTGGAAACATTTTTTGATATTTTTTAATTTTTATTATGATTAGAAAATGTACGTTATAATATAGTTAGTAATTACTTGTTATGCATACGGCTGTAGCAATAATCACACGTCACACGCGTGTTACAAAATAATGTGCAATGAATGGCCTTACTTTTTCATTTTTTTTGAAATATTAGAATAGTAATTGTTTTACGCATACAACTCTGGTCATTTTTATGTAAAAGTAGAAAATATAAATAATAAACACCTATAATAGTCATTACATTTAATTATATATGTAATAAACAAATAAAATAATAATAATAATAATAATAATACATAAATGTATTTATTTTATATAACAATTTTATATTGAACTTTCCAACTAGGCATTCCTCGTAATCATTAAATAATGCATATGTCATATGACATAGGCATTGGCCACATGGGTAATTTTGATGTAATATTTTTTTATTTAAATCAATATCAAAAAGATTACTCATAAGAATATAATTTACAATAATTTATTATACATTTGATACATTATAAAATTGTATAGGTAGTACAATATTAGTACAATATGCCACGTGAAAAAATATAAAAAATATAGTTAGGCGTTGCCAGAATTTGTTTAAGCGCGATTGTAAAGATCATGTTTGTATGCAAAGGGGAACTATGCAACGTCGTAACGATTATAATAAGGCTTCGAGCGTCGATATTAAATTATATATTTTATAATTCTACAAATAATTATAATATTTGTAATCGAATACGAATCATCATAATAGTATATTATTGTATTATATAATTTATTTTACCTACCCAAGATAAGATCACCTTTTGTATTTAAATAGTTATGTACGGCTTCTGTATCTGTGCTATTTGGATGTCGACATATTGAATAGACTAAAGATTAGTATAATTTTAATAACACACTAATGGTGACGAGTTATTATACTTATGAATTCAAATTTTCCAAACCCAAAAACTCACAGTCGTACAAATAAAATTACCGAGTGCTATAATATATTATATGAATATATGCATCAAGAAGGACATGATGCTCTTATATTTATACATTTACTTATACTCATGAATGTGAATTATAATGATGCATTTGAAGAATTTTAAATGATGACACCATCAAATAACCGCCGTTTATAATTATAAGATAAGAAAAATAGTTTAGGTACTCGGTATTCTGTATTTATTTTAAAATATAAAAGTATATCTAAATAAAATATGTTATAATATTTTTTTATTTAAGTTATCTATACTATTATGTGATGGGTACCTAAAAAAAAAGGTGCATTATCTACGACAATTGTCTTGGCACGTCTACGGGTACATGCGAGTATGTCGGTTTATTACTATACTCATTTCATTGAAACTTTACGGTTTTATAAATAATTAAATAGGTACTCATTCCAGATTTGATTTATATTTATCGATTTCAAAAATATTCTGCATAGATTATACTTTAAAATATTTTTATATTTATATTTCATACCTAGTAATTTATTATACAATTTGTGATGCGATAAGTTGAATTCATTTTTTTCAAAAATATTGCATTTATTTTAATTATATTAACTTTTGAGTCGATATCGACTTATCGTTAAATGATTTAAATATATTTTTGTGGTATAAATAGGTAATAGCATAACATTAATCTAAATGTTTACATTTTTCTATGTCATAAGCGCTGTACGCACATATAAAAAAAAAAAAAAATAAACAACAAACATCATTGTAAAATCAATACATTTATCACTCCGATCAGAATCTGAAACATGTCGACAGTATAAAACGTAAACAATTTGACAAAGATAAAATATTGTAAAAAATAATTTTTTTTTTCAAAAATGTTTTGAATTATTATAACGTTAAATTATATAACTATATAAGCGTGATATTTTTTTTAAAAATTTTAACTTTTTGAAATAACGAGTGTAAACCCTTGAACCTTCTATGGATTATGTTCTATAATTATTACACAGTATGTAATAATTGAACACATTATAATCACATTCAAAGAAAAAATGACAAAAAATTAAACAAATGTCAGCACGACTAATATATACATAATATAGTTGGTGGTGTTACGACGCGTAACTTTCCCCCTCGGCCCCTCGCCCACTATAGAAGCTACTGCAGCAAAACACTGAATCACTATTTAATAAACTATGTATATTATGTTGTATACTTGAAGTCGACTGTCGTTATTTCGTTTTTGACACAAATATGATTAATACTATTTATGTATTATTATTGATGCGCCAATAAATAATTTATACTCAGGGTATTTACTTTACTATACATACCCATTGCCTTCACGACCATTATAATGGTTCAGGGTTTTTGTTGGTATATCGCGCGCGCGCGTGAGTGTGTGTGTGTATATATAATACATATTATATATTTATATATTTCACACAATATCTATGAGTAGGTCTATGTTTTATTTTTTTAGTATGTTTTATTTTTTATTTCGATTTTTTTCTATTGCGTAGACCGACCGCGGGGTAGGCTACACTGCTACAGTGTGTTACCCTATGACCACTATTCTCTTGACGTCGTTAACTCCATTAGAAATTTTTTATCTGTACATAAACGATAAATATAACATACTATTATTAGTGTAAAGCAATCTCCATTGTGAAAGTCATAACGACACAGATAAATAAGTCAATAGTTGATTAGTGCGAAAAATCCTATTGCTATCAAAATAATAAATCGTTTTTTATGCCAGCGTGATTTATCGAGACTATAATATTCCATAAAAAATTTAAAATAACATAAAATATACCTAATCATATTAAGCTCCACGAAACTATATCACCTATAATAAATAATAATTTTTAATATATTGTATAAATAGGAACTACAATATTTTATACGTAGTGTTGTATATCACTATAACATAATATACATTATGTTTTTGTACAACAAATAATGTTTCAACGTATGGGGTTTAGCTCATCATGTCAACAAAATGATTATTTCGACAATGTGGAATGCTCATTGTTAAATTCGATAATTTGTGTGATTTTTCTATCTATTTTTTTTAATGGTAATTTATTTTATATTTTTTATTTCATAATCTGATGTAATATTTTTTTTTTTTTTTTTAATGATTCAACGTGTGTATACAATTGAATCAAAATCGAGTTTTTATTTAAAATGTAATGTTCGAAAACTTGATTTTACGAAAAATATATTACTTTAGAATTTTTAATTTAAATTATTTATTATTAATATTTTTTAAGAAATCTAACAAGTTTCATCTATACAAATATCCGTATAATATACAGCAATTTGTATATATATATATATATATATACGTATATATGTAGATGCGAGTTGTGTGTATACTATATATGTATAAGAATTAGGTATATATTTATACAACAGTCTGAATGTTTGATGTCTATAATGCATTATTATTATACAGCAGCAGGCAGTATAGTAATGATGCGTCCTCGCATTTTTAATTTATTATGAATAAAAAATATGTGACTAAATCGAACATACCATATTATCATTGTTTTACACAATATACAGGGTCATTCATTAAATATGATAAACCCCATTTTTTTTTAAATTATAATTAAAATTCTCATTTTTGGAATTTATAAGTACCTATACTTAAAGAATAAGGACCATATTTTCAAATGAATTTAGATTTTGTACACCATTTGCGGAGTTTTCTGTGGCGATACAAACTTATTTTATTTTTTTACATAAAACCAACTTTTTTATTGTAATAATAATATAGTAAAGTAGCTTGTTCCTGCACTGCGTTATCTATAACGATAATAACCAATTAAATTTCCGTGGATTTACTCCTTATTATACTCCGTTAAGCGTTATTTTTATCATAGTTATTAGGGTTGTTTTAACCAAATAATATAAAATACAGGTGTAAAATTATATCCAATCATAATAATTATTTTATTTAATAGAAAATAAAATACCTGTAAAAACACTGTCAAAATTGGTTCATCCGTTTCGAAGACTTTCTCAAACTGACAACTAAATATATTTGTACGTGTTTTATGCAAAGTTACATTTAATTCGCACGTTTATAAATTGTTACGTTTATAAAATTTGAATATACTTTTTATTACGCGAGATAAATAAAAATAAAATAAATAATAAAAAGGTAGTTAAATGGGTAGGTACTATAGTGTACTGTACATTAAGTAATGAGCGGGTCACTATTATGGGTATTCTGAGCGGAAACGGTTTATATATATCAATAAATATATTTCATGAATAAAGATGTGTTTTTATTTTAGATATCTATTTATTTTACTTTTAGTATTACGTTTGTTATTGATATATTTTCTCAGGAATTATAACAAAATAATAAATATCGTTATTTATCTCATTTAAATAAGGAATTTAGTCGAAAATTGAATTTATAAATATGTCTATACAAAATAATCGCTTTTATACATTTTTTAGATTTTACGGTTTCAATATAAACTACCAATGAGGAATTTTTTATTCAATTTTCAAAACTTAGATACAAAAGGAAAATTTTTTATAAATTTCTAACTACAAAATAATATGTTTTATTCAAGATTTTCACGAATTTTGTCGAAATTTTAAATTTAAATGATTATAAAAGAATATTGTAACTATAAATTTCCAAGTATTATTATTGAATGGGTATTCATACATTTTTTTATTGACATTTACAGAAAAATTAAAAATCTTAATTCAATAAATAGTTCAAAAAAGTCAAAATAGAAGAAATCAATTTAGTCAAAATCTGGTTTAGAGTGAAATTCCCGCCTTTCCTTAATTTTTTGTATGTTTTCCTGATTATAGATAAATCCAAATAATTCTAAAAATAAAAATTTAAATAAATACATAATAAAATAAAAAAATGAGAATGATTGTGTTTGGTGAATCACTCTGTATAAATGCCATGAATCATTTATATCACTTATATTATAAATTATAATTAATACATGTGATACGTCGACATACGTACGTAGTGGTAATCGAGAAGCTGCGGTAACACTCCAATTTGCACATAATATATAGGCATACGAGTGGTATAGTTAAATACATACTTTAATACTTATTGTGTCAAATAATATCAGTTTCATTTATGAGAAATTGTACATAGGTTGTTAGGTTCTTCACTGGGTGGGTACATTTGACATACCTCAACAGTCGTAATCATAGGTGCGCTGTAAAACGACACTCGACACGTCCGTCGCAAATAATGTATAAGCCGCGAAACACTAACACTAGTATAATAGTACGACTGTCAATCGTCACGTTTACAATATTATGTAGTACCTATATACCTATCTACTAGTACCCGTGCGTAAATTAATACATCAATAATGAATTTCCGTTTCAGAAGCACGCGTACGATTCTTGATTCCAAATGCAGAGTTCTCGTAGTTCATATAACGCCAACGTATTAATAAAGCCTCCCAATCATCCGTCCACAAATAAATGAGAATAACAAATATTTAACTGACAACTAAAAAAAATAACACAATAACAATTTAAAATAATTTTTGGTTCAATACTATATTGTTCAATAGTGGTCTATTTTAAAGTAAAATCTAGATAATCGTAAGGGTTATAGACAATTATTTACTATTTTTTTTTTTTGAAAGCATAGTAAGAAAAATAGGTTTAGATTGATTGTTTTCGTTTTACTACTTTATAATGAATACTTTAACATTTAGTAGAATCCGTTCTACTCTATTATTATTAATTTTTTTGAGAATATCAGTACATTATTTGTTTTCTCACTCTGACCAATGCATAACTAGGAAATTTTCGTTCAGCAGACCCAACCTTATGTGGTTAATTTTTTAAGAGCATTATCTGTGTTCTTAGTTCGATTTTTAACAATATTTCAATTTTAAAGCGAGATATGAGAACTTTTAAATTGTAATATTTCATACAGTCAAATTTTGCATTCAAATTGAAATATTGCAAAACATCAACAAGATAAGAACGTAAATAATGACCTAAGCCTTAAGTCGTTAAGTTTGGTTAGAGGTCAATTCATACCATTATAGATAGATATAAAATGTGTTGCTCATAGATCAAAGAGAGAAAACAAATAGTGCACTGATATGCTTTAAACTGAACTATATTAAATGTATACAAATTAAAAATAATCGTATTATTCAATGTCTTATTACATAGGTTTTTTTGATATTTTAATTTTGAAGCAAATAATAATGATAATTTGACATTTGTATAATAGCACACAGGTATATAATGTCATCTTAACCATTAATTTCATAGACATTTATAACTAGGTTATAAACTATGATTTATTTAGTCGTGTTCACTAGTAATTTAACGTATTGTAGGCCATTTAGGAATAATTTTTTTTACTATACAAGTCTAATATGTAGTAACATTTTATATAGGTTTTGATGAATGATGTCGACTAAATATAGCCATATAGGTTATTAGTGATTACTTAGTATACTATGTATAGTTAAAGCCGATATATAGAGAGGGTAGGATCCATACTTTATACATCAATGCACCCCGATTTAATCCCGTTATCTTCATATTATCATATTATATATGTTTGTAAAAAACAACCTATGGGTACACGAAAATATATATGAAATAATGTTTTTACAGTTATTTTACCAACATAAAATATATGTATAGAAATAATGTAAAGAATTATTGAAGCATAATTATTGTTTAACGAGAGTCGAGTGTTAAACACGACTACATGAGACATGTCGTATTGCCGTATTTCTAAAGTGTAGTATTATGAACACCTACAAATAACAAAAGTTAGGTGCATTTTACCTCAAATAACAGGCAAACATTATGTTCAAAATATCTTTAAAAATATAAAAACCATTACAATAGATACTTTATTTTAGATTTATACGAAAATCGTTTGAACAGTTTTTTGTATATATGCATATAAATAATAAATAAGTATGGGTGGTACTTACTTTAATACTTGTATACACAATATTTAATAAACGGCGTGATAACCAAATGTCCAGTACATATTAATAAATTTACTTATTTTTTACCTATAAAATACGTGACTTGTCGCGATGCTGTGTTAGCGGCTTAGCGCAGTGATGTACTTTTTTAGAATTTTTTCACCGATCATAAACTCAGAAACATATTGGTTTAGTGAAAATATAGAGTCGAGAATATTATGATTGACGCATATACGGTATACCTATGTATAAAGAAATTATTTAATGATATGTACTTCAAAGCCACTGCCGCGGGATCCGATTGCTATCCGGTATTATATTATAAACTGTAATATGTATTTGTCTCCGTATAAATACGCCCCGGGACAATAGTATATTATGAGGATCGATTCGATATAGACTTAAATAAATAAATAAATATATATATATAGTAATAATATTGGTATAAATATATATACACACGTATGGTAGACGTCCCTTGGTCCGGACGAGTGTGTATGTACGTCGTACGATGTTATTTATATCGCGTGGCAAGTACTGTGTAAACTTGGGGATGAGTAAACATATATTATACAACACGACTGTATACAAGAGAGTGCTGGTTGCATGTTGCAGGCACTATTGGGAGTAATTGATTTCGTATAACAATATACATTTAACATGTTATAATATAATAATATAGACATATATAGTTATATCTTCATTAACCCGGCCACACTCTAACATGCACTCGACGAAGAAACGCGTAAACAATCATTTATATTTTCCATTGTACAAACTTAAGTAAAACACTGTAAATAATTATTAATAATTTGTTTTATTTTATTTATTTATAACCTGTACTTAATTTAAAGGTAGACTAATTACCATATATGTTGAAGTCTTAACAGAACAATAAATAATCATTTTAAACAAAATATTGAGTTATGTACGCCACACTCATTAAATAATATACTCCGAAAACCTCGATGCGTGGTGACTTTAGCGTTCACAATACGTAGTAATAATATATAATGTAGGTAAAATGATTTATCATAATATTCATAAGTAATTAACATTTTTCATTAAAGACTTTTGGCGATAAGTGCTAAAATTGTAGTTAACATAGCTCACAAAGAATGTATTTGTATTTACATAATAGGGATAAGTATTAAGTAAATCATAAACGGACAAACCCACATACAGATCACGCGTAGGTACTACGGTATTATTTATATTTAATACCCTGATGATAATTGATGATATTGAATTATTGACTAAGTTTATACCTACTGTAGTACCTACGTAGATACTAAGTATACTATAGAAAGTAAAACGATAGACAAAGTTTTATTTTTTTCAAAGTCGATATGACTATATACTTACAGCCTACAGGTAACATATTGGTGTCTTATAGTAACATTTTATCTGTCAATTTAAAAGTAATAGAATATGGTCTAGGGTCTCATGCTCCTGCGGAGTCTTTTAAGTCAATTTAGTTTTAAAACAATTTAAAAAACTTTGATAACATGCTTTAAAATTAAACTATTAAAAAATCATATGGTGAACTTCAAAGTTCCTACATTTTATTATTATTCTCAAATTGTATAACAGCTAAATCATTTTTGACTAAAAAAAAATTCAAAAGCCAAGCAAAATTATAATTATCGATTGACGATTAAAGAAACATAAATAAAGTGAGCATCCCTAGTAATCGGGTGGTTAGTTCCACGGCAGCTAGTGAAACAGGCTTTTAAAACAGCGGGTTACCCGTATATTCCCGAGATGATAAACATTGTAGGTATTTAGTTAGCTGATCACATGCTATCACATGCTCTACCAGTTACGATAAAATCATAATAAATAGTAAATACAGATAAGTTTAACTGACATGTATGAACTTTTTATCATACATTATGATTGTTTTAAAATACGCATAAAAGTAATACCAACATTTAATGGCATATTGTATTGATGGAGGAATAATTTTGTATTTACTATTTATGTTTTATCCTTGAACTTACGGCACGCGTGCTTACCATTCACGGAGAATTTGCTACTGTTGATTGAAAAAAAAAAATAATTAATGTTTTAATTTTCGTGGTTGCTAAAGTCATTCTAGCTATAGTAGCTTCCTTCTATCAGTTAATGGTCGATTAAAAACAAATCATTTGTGATTCTGATTCTGGAATACATCATAAATTCATTAAATATCACCAATATTGTAATATATTGTATACAATTTTCATACAAATATACTTTTAATATAGACTTAATATAGCTAGTGTGTTACGAACCCCCTCAATTCCGCAACACAATTATACAATAATGTAGTCCTCTGCAGACTGCACCAACTCCTCCACAACCATATCTGAGTAACAATTATTAGGTTCAAGGGAATTTCAGGAGACTAAATGTACATATTAAGAGTAAATTTCAATTTATGAACCATTATAGTTCAATAACACATCAATTGTTCAAGTTTACCGCTTACCTATAAAAAAATCGTTCTTAATAAGTTTAGAAGAGGAAAAAGTTAGGTTTTATTACCAGATCATGACCTATGATGAAAAGTATAAATTATTATTATAAATATTTAACCTTTGACCATGTACAGCGCATGTATGTATGGATATGTGTGTGTGTGTGTGTCAGATACTAACTTCAATTTTTCAGTTGATGGTGTTAATATTTTTAAATCATTAGCTATTTTATATAATATTGAAAACATGCCTTGTATAAACATCAATAGATGAGAAAATAATTATATTGTATTGTATATAGATTTACGGCATGTCGGTGTTCGGTGTACGGAGATGATATTATAAGTTCTATAGACGTTCTAGTTCTAAAGACAACAAAACATTTTTTTCTGTAAATTATCAAACAATATAAGTTATAGAAAATGTTAATGTGTCTAAATCAAAATTTGAACATGTTTTAGAATTTTTAAGACTTGTGTAGTAAGGCTAAGTTTTGGAAGATTAAATTGAGACTATGTTGACTTAAAAATAGTAGTAATTAAATATTAATCAATTAAAAAGTTAAAAAAGTAAATATACTATAAATTATATTACATCAAGTTATTTTATATTTTTATAAAATAACTTTTTAGGTGTAAGAAATATAATAGTTTTTAGTTAAATATATTTTAATAACTAAGAAACTGCTCGTTTGGATTTTGATTTAGACACATCAAATATCAAAATATTCAACAAAATTATCTTTTTAAAAATTTGCAGTAAAAATTTTAAGGTCTCATTTGAAAAATCTAAGTGTGCATCGCTAACAAATAACACGACATAAATAGTATACTAATAATTTAAGGATTTGAAAATATAGCCCTTAAAAATGTTTATAACTTGCTTCAAATATTCAAATATCTAAAATACTGACACGGAGCTCTTGATAATATTCTTACCATTAAATTTAATCATAGTCATACATTTACTAAAATGTAGTATCTAAGTGTAAAATGTGTTTTAGTAATTATGGTTTCAATTATTAAGTTGGAATCAACACATGATGCAGATATGACATTCTTTTATGTATATTTAGTTATAAAATTCCGAAAATTAGAATTTGAATAAATATTTTATTCAAGAAAAAAATTAGGAGTAAGCAATGGCCAATGAGAATGGTTAATGAATCCCTCTGTATATTTATTTTATTAAAAACAATACAATTTTTACAGGGAAATGGAAATTTAAACCAAACTTTTCAGTGTACAAAAACAATATTATAAAATTGTATTCCGGTAATTTCTTATAATTTAATTTTGAAACTCGTTTAATCGGACAAAGTTTTTAGTGTAAAAACTGTAAAACTCTAATAACGATAATTCCATTATTGATTTTATTCAAAGGTTATTTTAAGTAAAACTGAGCGGAAAATTAAAAATATCAGCATTATATGATTTTTTTTTTATTATTATTATTAAATGTGAAGTATCTAATCAAATTATTAGCACAATATTTATCGTCAATTTTTTTTTTAATATGATAATTTTACGAAAGCCTTATTATATTATTTACTCGCTCAAAACCTATTTTAAAATTAATCAGCTAAAATATAATTTCCCGAGTATAGGTAAGTGGTATACGCTATACTGACTCGTTTATACGCACGAATGGGCGATAAATCGTTTACTCGATTCCCACCCATTGACAAGAATGTTTATTTTATTATTTTCCAACACGAGTCACTTTCACGCGTTGAAACATTATCGTGATTTTATACGAATTCAAAAGGTTTAATTTAATTTTGTAATTATAGAATATTAATTAAATAAAAACAAAATAAAATATATGAGTTTTTCAGTAAACATTTTAAGTTTTATATTTAGTATCAATGTTATTAATTTAATTAATTCAATGATAAATAATTGTACACGAAAATGATTCTAAGCGAAGACTGTCACTTATACTAGTATTACTAAATATATTTATATTGTTATTAAAATAATTAATGTTACTATTACTAATATTCGGCAGGTTACAGTTCATAGTTATTACTGAAAATATTATGTATATTTCTCTGCCACCCCTCTACGTATAATAATAAACGTTAAAAGTTTCAAGTATTACGAATAATGATTTTAAATTACTTCTGAAATCGTAATAATTATTCTTTAAAAATGTCTAATTTAATCCAACATTTAAACATAAAATGTCTATAAAAAAAAACTGTGTTTACATATTATTTTAAATTTTTTGAGGAACCTAATATTCAATTTTCAAGATTTACAAATACATTTTTTTATTGATATCTATAGAAAAAAATATGAAAATGTCAATAAATAGCTTAAAAATAGTAAAAATATTTTGAAAATTATACCATGAGTAGAAAATTACATACAATTTTAGCGAGAATATTAAGAACCTATATAGTTATATTCATTCGTACAATTAAATAGCAAAATCGATTTCGTCAAAATTCCTATTTGTTCTTATTTTTTCCTCAATAATTTTTTACTTTTTATATAAATGTATCATTTATATTCAATGTGCTACCAAAAACTACTCTCAAATAAAAATCAAAGCTTTTTTTATACCACAAAAGGTTCTTATTAAATACAAAAATTAAAAAACATATTTCATTATAAGTTATAACATTTGTCGCTCTTATTTAACACTAAAAACTACAATAAAGTAAAAAAAAAAATATTAATACTCGAAAGATATTCAATACTTATAATAAACTTTCATAAAAATGTAAAACTTTAAAATATCCATTTTATGTTTCTATAGGTACGTGTTTGTAACTATTAAATTAAAAAATAGTATTAAATGTATACATATATTCATTAAGTAAGTATTAACATTAATCAAACTGTAATAATATAAATTTAACATTTTTTAGTGATTATCTACTATCTCTAACTCTATGTACATGTTGTATAAAAATCAAAGCAGTAATATTACTTATGTATGTATAGGTATAATCCTAAAATAAATCATACCTTCATTTTTCTCCAATTATTATAATAATTGTTTTCATAAAGTTTAGTTAAAAGCTCATGAAATATTATTTTTAATTAATACGTATTATTAAGGCCACTCTGAAAAATTTTCTACGCTAAATGAAAAAAAAAAAATTTAGAGACATTTTAGGGCAAAAACACACATTATTATTGCAACTGTACTCAAATGGTAAGGTCTTGCAGTTTTCAAGTAAACTGCGGTTGATTTATTTTTAATAATAGCGAGCGTAAAAAATAAAGTTTGTCAATATTTTCATAAAATATACTTATTTAGACCGCTTTCATCCTCATATACCCGTATTGAATAATTTATTGATAATTATATCTAAATACAGGTATAAACTCGGTGTACCATACCAATACGTATGTGCTACAACTTATTCAGTGCATGTATACGTACAATGTACGTTTAGATATAACACTACATTGTACACGCATTGAAAATAATAAAATGTATGTCCATTACTGCATGGCGCCAGTTATAATATATACCTACCTAAGTACTCATACTTTTTGGACCAATAAAATACCTACTTGAGCCATATATACTCACTTAGATATAATATATACATATACATAATATATTACAGCTATTAGAATATTTTTAAAAAAATATCTTGCAGGATATACTTTTGAAATTAAATGTGCTTTAAACATCTTATAATTTAACAAATTGTTAAGTACCTACATACTTTTTGTATTAAAAATTAATTATTTTTTTTTTTTAATAGTTTTCAACATAATATTCAACTGAAAAATTAAAATACACGATTATAACGCGAAAAAAAATTGTTACTAATTTTTCTATAAAACGATTTGTATATTATAATGTATACAAAAGGATTATACCCGTAGGCGAAGAATAAAAGCAAAAAAAAAATGTAAATTGTTCTGTTAGTTATACGTTGTACATAGAAACGACTATCGTGGTTGCAGTTTATCACTATGGCAACCAATAGTACCTATAATATACCAACGGTTTTCTCAGATATAGTCTAAAAAAACACAAAATTGTATTTACTCACAGTACGGTTTAAATCAATTACAGATTTAATTGTATTGTATTATTGTAAGCAAACAATGAGGAGTGCTTTGTTTTTACCGTAGACCATAGTACAAAGGTACTCGTAATATATTTATGTTCATATATACCACTACTCAGTCTGACGTATAATTAAACGTCCACGTAAATATTGTATAATATATATTCGGTGCGCGTTCCTACCTATTTTACCTTTATATTGCCAACGAATCTCTTGAAATGCCATCATGTTATAGTATAGAAATATGAGATTTTATATTCAAATGGACCATCTGCTGCAGGTGTAACGCAAAATCTACAGGTGTTATACATAAAATAGGTCACTTTTCATATGGCTGTCCCAACATGTTGGCACAGATCTGGTAAAATAATATTAATAACAATTATATAAAAACATTTTTAGTAAAAAGTTTTTTTTTCACGTTTGATAGACGTTTATATTTACATACAACGCGATGGTTAAATAAAATTATAAATAATATAAGTAGGCGTGAACATACTACATATTATAAAATACGCTCACGAAATTGTAGCGCGATGGTCGCACTGTCACAGATATCAGCTGATAGACAAAACGGATCAATTTCTTTGGATTCGTCTGCCGTTGTAGGTGGAGACGGTACATACAAATAATTCGTGGTAGTTTTATTGATAAATTCGTAAAAATAGTAAAATAGCTGTAACTTATGCAGTGAATGACACGCCTCTTACACCTATTGACTCGGTATAAAACAAATAAAATGATAATATAATACAAAATAATTACAGATAATAGTTAATGGTTATGTTTATAAGTTATAAACACAGACATAGACATGTTCAATGCTTGAATCGGGATACAATTAGAAAGGGATTTAAAGGCGTAAAAAAAAAATGTGCGCACCTGAATATTTAAAAGTATTATTGATTAGGATATAATTAGAAGGGGTGTGCTTAAATATATTTTAAGACTCCGTCTCTTCGCAGTTCACATCGACCCGATTTTTAATATTTACACTGGACATATTATAACAAATCGACTACGAAGAAAAAAAAAAATAGACAGTCGACTACACGATATTGTGTTGAAGTCGACAGCCAAACGCCAACAGGGCGTTATGTTTACAATTGTATTGAACATTTGACATATTTTGCTGTATTCTTATCGGTGTAGGTATCTTATCTATCGAGGTATATTTTATAAGCATCGCACAACTATGGCGTAATGGCCGCACGACTTCAATCGTTCCTACATTATGATTGGAATGTAATAGGCAGTCAGATATCTGGTTGTTTTACACGTCTATCTGTGTAAAATATTGATTATGTAGTAAAAGTTATCTATACAATTATAAAGCTGTTATAGTATATTATGCCGTTAACCACCTATTGTAGGTAATAACTGATAATGATATACAGTGGTAACGGCCGCCAAAAACTGGTAACATTTTTCATAGTCAATTACAATAAATTTAAGGGATCACACCATAACACTTTGAGTGGTAGAGAGAGATTAAACGACAAAAATAAGTCGGTTATTTTTCTCACCGTTAAAATTTTACCTTGGAAATTTACCGCGCACTCACATCTTCAACTAAAATAGTAAAATAATTATATAGGACGACGACAGGGCATAGGTAAATTGTTGCATTCGCGTAATACATAATATAATAAAGTTATATTGGTCGTAATTATAATGTACATACATACATACCGCAGTACTATACATAATAATAATAATGATGATGATGATGATGATGATAGCACGCGAACAGACGACGGGCGCCGTTCGCACGAATTATAACAATAATAATAATAATACACGTTGTCGTAATTTGATTTTGTGTTTAAATATCGCAACCTAATCGATAACAATAATAAAATATAGATATATATATATTATACACCTTTAGGTTATATTGGTCATAGAATTGCGCCGGAGTAGGGTAGGAGGTTTGGTAAATATTATTTTTTTTCAAGTCCATCATTACCGTCTACTATTATGCGTATATCTAAACCACGCGTACGCGAATCGTGTGACTTATATTTGCGTTGACCGGGATTGTTGATATATGCATGGTGTGACGACGCGTTATTTTGGAATTTACTCGAAATTGCTTAGTAATAGTACCCCCGTATATATTGGGTCCGGGGCTGAAACGATCGTGAATTTTACGTATAAAATATCTAATATATCGATAGTAATATTATAATATTAATATCATTTATCGGTAATGTTATACATGTTGGTATTGTGTATAAATACATTTGCAATAAAATTGGCACAATATTATATATATGTAAAGAAATTTAACCGGACCCGCTGTCGTCGAGTCGGCTTCATTGTATACTGTTTAAGTCACAGTACACAACAGTGAACAGCGCATAGCAAATGAGCTCTATCCGCGGAAACGGTTCTATAAAAATAATAAGAAAAAAATATTACTGAACAGCACCTGTACTAAAATTAGAGTCCACATCTACATGACATTGAATTTTACTGTTTTACTGTGGGCGCGGACCTACATGATACACAATTAAAATATATAATATGTATATACATATATATATTCTATAGGCATTAAAGAATTATAATATACCTATATATACATATATTTTATTATATGTAAATTGTTATATACGCGTTATGGTAGATATTATTGCCATATATATATAATATAATATATATATGTGTGTATAAATATATACACTGTAGTAAACGAATATTCCATTGTTCTAAATTGATATATTATATTAATAGATTTAATGTCTATTGAGTTAGTAGAGGCATATACAGAGTGATTCTTTTAACGTATTGTCCACAGCATCATTATTCTGTAAACTATTAACGTTTTAGAAAATAACTACAAAATACCTATACTTGACCTGTCAGTTTAAAGTTTAAATATTGTCAAGTTATAATTTTTAATCAATACTCGAAATTCGTTCGAAATTCTATTTTTGAGCATTCAAATACTACGAAAAATATTTGGCTTCAAAATTTGAAATTAAATAGGTGGGCAAATGTGTACCACTCTGCTATACATAATACATTAGGTGTCGAGTGGGTCACCGAAATGGATGTGTTAAATTTGAATTCAATGACACAATAACAATGTACGCGAAAAACGATGCTCGGCAGGACGGACCATCAACATGGGTTATTTTACATTATATAATATTGGTGAACAACTTTTCCTATATATTTTATTTCATGAAATAGAAAACATTATATTATTTTTATTATAAAACTTATATTATTATAATATGAATTCATATTATATTCTTGTAATCAACTATTTTAACTTATAAAGTTAAAAATCAAAAGACTTGCAAACGGGGTGAATCCCGTTAAAAAAATTAGAAGTTGATCTTCTATGGTATAAATAGCTTCAAATTGAAAGCAAAAAGTTTCAGGTCTCCGCATGAATAAAATAACCAAGATCGTTAAATTTCGTCCTGATTTTAAATTTCAAATGCTTATAAAAAAATTATATAACTATATTTTTGAATACAGCTATGGGGTACCTCCAAAAAATCCAACATTCAAAAATTCCAATCCTTCCAATCAATTTGCCTTCGCCTCCTCACCAACGCCCCTGGTACGTCAGCAACCTCACACTCCACTCTGACCTCAAAATTTCAAACATAAATATCCTAGCCTCTCGCTACTATAAATTATTTCACAATAATACAGTCAACCACCCTAATCCATTCATTTCCAATCTCTCTTCCCTCACTCTCCCCGATAACCCACCACGTCGTCTAAAGCGAAATTGGCCCAGGGACCTCCTCAACAAATAAAATAAAAAAAAAATAATAATAAAAGTCTAGAATTGAAGTAGTGTTGTTTGGACACCCCCTTCCATCAAGCCGACAAGTTTTGTAAATAATTATTAACCATATTACTTATTGTATAGTATAATACAGATTATATATATTTAAAAAAAAAAAAACTATATTTTTAATATTTTAAATAGGTATAATAACAATTTACGAGGAATGTTATTCAATTGTTTACGTCATTTTAGTGAATATCTAAATTTATCAAAAAATTGGTGTTTTTCCTTATTTTTTGGGGGGTTTTTTTCTGGTTCTTTTGAAGAGTATAGAAGATTTTAAATTTTGAGTTATCGACTAGATCAAATTTTTTACAAGAAACCACATTCAAAGTTGAATATCATATCTTTTTTTTTATTATAAATTGTGGCGTGGACACGCAAACATCATTGTATAATCAATACTTTCAAAGCTCCGATCGGAATCTAAAACGTATGTATGTTGTCGTTCAGTGACACCGAACTCATATGTCATGTAAAGTGATTGCTTTATTTCTTAAATGGGTGAGTGGATATAGGTAAGTTATAGAGGAAATATAGAAATTAGGAGTCAAATAGATAAACATTTTAAATTTCGCCCTCAAAAAAGAGTTCGGCGCCATTGTTGCTGTTCGAAAAAGTTGTAGGTATATGTTGCAAATGTCCTATGATAATTAGTATGAATTGATATTATTGAACCCTCTATTGCTGATGTTTGATTGTCGGCAGATCTAAAATTACTTTAAATAGTATTTTATACTTTATTTGCGCTGTACAGGACATTGCATATTCGTACATAAACAATTATTTTACGACGTAGCATGTCTTGGCCATTAGGATAGGATTACGGTTAATTAACGAAAATCAACACAATTTATTAATTAAATAAAATAAAATATGAACAATTTATTAAAAATCGGTTTTATTTAGTTACTTTTATACTTGAGTGAATTAAAATATTATTAAATTTAACGATAAGAGTACTATCTAGAGTATCGGTTCTTAACCCTTTTAGTTATGCAGACCACCAATTTTGTAGAAAATATTTTAAGGACCACTTACTTAATAAATAGGTAAAAAAACAGTTATTTCAAATTTTCGAACTCTTAGCTTAGACCATAAACCAGGTTCTGCGGCCCAGTGCCAAATTGCCCTCAGCCCATTGGTTGGGAATATAGAAATATATAACTAGATAGGCGACTCCATATACAACATTATTGAATTATGATGCCCAACGCAATTTGTCACTTGGACAATGTTTACAAATTCTTATCATTTTTTTAATTGTTTTGATATCATGCATTGTGAATTCATAAACCTATAGGTATATAATATTTTTCTAACGATTAGTAAACATTGCACAAGTTGTACATGGCTACCAGCATCATTGATAAGAAGACAGTCGGCTATATAGTTATTATATATATCTGTGGTTGGGAACCGCTGATCTAGAGATAGGAATCTTGATACTCGATAGATATTTTTATATTTGATAATAAACAACAATTGACTATAATATTAGAAATAATAGTAAAACAAATTCATTAAGTTTTCCATGTTATGTGCAAATTATGTAAAACGGACACAACATATGCAAATCCTCTTAAAATACAAACATATTATTAAAATAAAATAGTGTAATATATTTTAAGACAGAATAAGTACATTATTCTAACTGAGACTAGTATAAATAGCTCAGTATAACATAGAAATAATGGATCTATGCAAGAGGCGATGTGGTTGTGATGAAATCCACGACATACACAAGTCCTATAAGTAGGATACTAGAATAGGTCTGACAGAGTCTGATTCTACGTACTTATTTACCCGTATTTATATGTATCTGGCTAGTAGTGTGATCACAGATTTAGGATTTACTTAATTAAGAATGGAAGTCATTCGTATACACAATACAGAAATAAAGATGCTAATTATATATAATTATAACAATTTATTTAATAAGTATGTTTCATTATTTTTATACAAATAAACCATAATTATCTCACACTAGCTTTCGTAGGTACTCGTAATCTATGTTTACTTGAATAAAAAATTGTACAATACCTAATACACCTGTAATTAAATATATTATTTAATATAGTATAACAACCTGCATATACATAATGATCCACACAGACTTATTATAAAGTTTAAAAAAATTCAGTGACATATACAGTTTTTTTAAAAACATTTGTAGTTTTCGAAATAATGAGTATCTTACGTAGTTACGTTAAAAGGGCAACCCATGTATGGGTACATCCAGGTGTACTTTGGCAGACAGGTATGGCTTCGGCGGGAGCGTTATCGATTTATTTTTCTAACAGTCGTAACAAATTATATTCTCAAAGCAAGAACACAATTCTTTCACGAATGTTAACGTTTCACCGATGTAGGTATCATAATAATTCATACTCACGTATTTAGTTTTTTTATCGACGAGATCTTACAAAACATTCTGTGGATGTAATCATTTACATCCGCAGTATAATTACGCTGATTACCACTCCTTACTACTCGTATATTGGTAGGTAGATTGAACAAAAAATTGGTTAACGGACTATGAATAATAGTAGGTAATAAAAATTAAGCTATTCGAGAAACTATTGGCTATTATTTATTGGTAAAAGGATCAGTAGGAGAATGAAAAAAAAAGTAATAATAATAATAATGGGAACTACAAACAATAAGCATAATAAATATGAATACATACGATGTCGTAGACGATGGTAGTCGTAAAAATAGGTCATTGCGACTATTGGACGTGTTTGTTATCAGAAAAATGGATCTCGTGAGGACAAATCGTAAAAAGCTTTGGCACAACAACCAGTCAAAGTATAAATAATATTGTTTTTATTATTTAAAAAGACAAAAAAAAACAATTATAATAATCATAATGTACAGAGTAACAACAAAACAGCTTTAAAGTTTTGTAATACCTTTGAACAATATAGCAATGAAAAGCGACAATAAATAAATTTATATATTTATATATATATTGTATGCATAACAAAATTAGACAAGTTAAATATATATATACAATATACCGTCGTGTTATGACTGCTTCCGTGAGCGGATCAGTATTTGTTAAATTATTAATTGTAATATTTGAGTTTCATTAGATAGGCACTCCGAGATTTGGTGTGATTTCTTTCCTTTGTATTATAATATTAATTAATTAATAATAATAATAATAATAATAATAATAATAATAATTGTATATATCAATACATATATATATATATATGAATATTTATATATATATATATAATTTAATTTCTTTTTTTCTTTTTTTTTTTTTTTATATTATATTATAATTTATAAGGCACGAGTTTACAGGTAGCAGGTTAGTACCATTTTAAACATCGGCTAAGCTTTTTCAGTGCAATTGCTGTGCCGAATATGTGGTCCCAAAATTGGCTGCTGATACCGAAACCTGAAACATACGGATAACGATGCCCGTCAATATTGTAATACATAATATACGTTTATAAAAGCTGTACATATTATTATTATGTAACTGTAATATATGTACAGAGTATCACGGTCATATGATACATTCATATGTAAAATTGTTAAATCTTTCTGATACGCTGATACATCTTGTACATATAGAAGACTAAAGCATGAAATATAATCAAAATTATTAGAGGTATTAATTAAAATATATTAATGGTACAGATACCATTCTACTACAATTTTTTTTCTTTTTTTATATTATATATACTTACTATTTTATCAAATATTAAGTATTATTAATATTATGTATTATGTTTTTTATGAAAACGGCGCTAAAAAATAATTTGTAAGTCAATTAACTAACTATAGTTCTTCTAAATATTAAATAAACAATATAGTGTATTCTGAGTATTTACGTAATATAAAAATACCACCACTTACAGATTAGGATCTTCTCAAATTTTTGTATAAATTATAAGATTATAATGTGAAAATGTAGTGAGAGGGATAATACTATATACATAAAATATATATATTATGAATATTGAGTATATTATTATATTGTGATTGTATACTAACCGCTTTCGTGGTGCGCGAAATGATGTTGGTTGTGGTATCTTTTCATTGTGTACAGGTACGAGCCTTCCCTGGGACATCCGTAGTGTAAGTAGAAATGTATTAAATCATAAGTGACATAGCCTGCGAACACGATTGTACAAGATTAATATCGATTTTTAGCACGATACACTATAATAATATATTATTGAACTTGCCGCACTATAATTATATTACCTACACTCAAACAATCGATTTAAAGTTCGTATTTATTTATTAATTTTTAACACGAAAAGGGAATATTACTTATAAAACTTAGACTGGTCACTTCATTACCTTCCGTCAAAGAGCACAATTATGGTGTAAATAATAAATTGTAGCTACCTAATACTTATACATACCACACTCGCATGATAGTATTCATTTATTTATAACATTTTTAGTACAGGTTAATGTGTTTCAAGTACACTTTTCCTTATATTTCAGTAATCATATTAATATTTTTTTTATAGAGCAAAAATATTTGAACATTTTATTTTTTAAAAACAAAGTTAAATAATAATTACTAAATTATAATATTTTATACATTTTGCCTTGTCTGGTCTGGTAAAAATTGTCGAATTAAATCACTTAAATTAAATACTGTGATAATTCGATTCTATACATTAATAAACTCATGATAGTTAATATATGATGCCTTACGCTTTTACATTGACGATATTAGATTTGAAATAAATATTAATACGTTTGAAGGGCTAAAAATAACCTCTTAGTTAAACAGCCATCAGTTTGTAATTGAAGATTTTATAGGTAGTAGCAGATTAGCCCCATTTTTAATGTAGGTAAAACGCTCATTATTTAAAAAACTATTAAAGTTTTTGAAATATTGAGTGTTTTTCGATGTATATATAATACATAATGTAGCATTATTAAAGCAATATCGAAATACGTATATCTTTGATAATATATTTTTTCATAAATTCTTTTACTTTTTTCGTTTAATCAGTGCAACATAACCTAATGTATTGATTCTTTTGCACTAATGCTTACATTAAATTTTAAAACATGAAGACATCCTAGGCTTTATAGCTTATAATATACCGATGTGATGACATTTTATTATTTTATTACACTTACCCGCAATCATACCAGCCAATACCAGCGGCGCCATCCAATAAGGAAATAGCATCAGGTATATAGCGTACGCAGCCGATATGAGTACTGCGGCTGGTCCCGGCGGAAACAATAACCGTCGGTCGTCAAATGGCACCTGTTTGCAGAACAAAACAAAACAATCCATAATAAATAAAATATAATATAATATAATATAATATAAAGGTTTAACTTTTATTTTATTTTACAAATTTAAATTTAAAAATATTGGATAAGTCAGCTGCAGTAAGTGGATTTTGACTCTCAACAATAAACCCGTAACTATTTAAGATATAATTTTAATTTTTGCATAGGATTCGTCTTAGATCCATCTAAGTGAATCATCGCTTTTAATAATTGATTATAATACAATATATTTAGATAAATATTGCATGAAAAATAATTGCAATCATATGTTAGACAACGTTTTTTCAACATTTTAAAGTTTAAATTTAGTGGTTTGCCGCAGAATACAGTAGAAGATGAAAAAGGCTTGACTTAATTTAAATTTTCGAGAAATCGAATTATTCATTAAGGGTTCTCAGTGGATTTCTCACGTAACATATATAAACTCAATTAAGTCATTAACCTTTTTATACAAGGAATTATTTTTGAAAAACTTTTTTTTTAGTATGAAACAACTTCAAGCCCATTTCAACTTTCTAGTAACGATACGTATTTCATGATATTTGCGAACAAAAAAAAATATGTGTATAACAACATATGTATATGTGTAATTATTTTTCAGATAAATATTTCGCTCAAGAATAAATGTTGAATCATATGAAATGATAAAAACAAATAAAATCTTTTATAAAAATCGTAAATATTATTTGATTATATAGCCTGCCATAAAAAATATGCGAAACGGTACCACTTCATTTATATATTAAAATATAACTATGTAAAAATATATTTAAATATTTTATAGTGATTCTGGTTGTGGTATGTCAGATTTGATTTGTCTTTTAAGGGGGGCAATATCCTTTTGGTCCAAAAATTCTAGTTTCAACTTTTTACCCACCTATAGCCTCCCCTTAAACGCTCCACTTGGCGTGAAAGCAATTAATCATCATATTTTAAAGACGTTTCTGATCGAGAATAAGTTTATTATAAATCCACGAAACTAAATTTAAATTTTTTTTAAATTTAATATAATGGTTATACATTCAATTTGTGATTAGCTATATATGATGTAAGATTATTTATTTGAAATAGGTTTAATATTCAAACATGAAAATAAATAAATAAATAATAATACCAAAACGTTTATTAATATGATTCTGTCCTCGTTCAACTTAAAATCTGATAATTATATCGAAAATGTAAGGCTTTATAGCTTATTAGTTCACCATAGTTCATATAGTTCGTCTTATACATAATTATTTCTACAATAACCAATATCATTAAGTAGTAGTCAGTAGGCAAATTTCATAAAACGTAAAAAAAATGTAAATAATTAATTAACTACGCATATATACGCATTATGCACGCGAATTTGGACATCATTATTTGAATAAAATTATATCTAAATAACCATCTAAATAACATTTTATTTAAATTAATTTTTTTTTTAAATAGGTACTTATTCAAATACAAATATTCACATACATCGTTACAGGACAATAGACATGCTTGTATATATCATTAATAGTTAGAATATAAAATAATATTAATAATGCTGCAGCAGGTATGCGTGACTTATCTAATAAAACAAGGGTAGGTCACTTTGAAGTTTGATGCATACACACACACACACATATATATGGAGAAATATTCATTTCCTACATAAAATTGCTATCATTTAATCGAAAGTTTTAATGGTGTATTTGACGTAAAAATGTACGTAATTTACTTTGAGTTTTATTAATCAGCGACCATCTATAGGGGCGTTTCAAAGCGAATTTTCCGGCCATTAAAATTTTTAAAAATACTGAAGGTAAGTGATTTACATATTATTAACTAATAATTATTTAACAGTTATCTAATATAATACGCAACTTACATATTTTACAGCTGAGTGAACGCAAAGACAATGTGGGTATTTAGGGCCATGAGTGTATAATTTATTTATTATTAATTATTATAAATATATATTTTTTAAATAATACACGTATCTATGTAATAACACCTTACAGATAAAAAAGCGTAGATGGACATCCCATAGGGAAACTGGAACGATACATTTATGGATTAACAATTTTAGGATATACACCACATCACCGTCTAATTTAGTTAATATATTGTTATTGTTTTCTACATCGTTATTTGGAAACGCATCTGTTACATTGAATATATTATATACTTAAGTAACATTGCTTTTTTTTTTTAAACTAGGATTTGAAAAAGACCTGAAGGCAACCTGTCTGCTGTATAGTTGGTTTAGAATGTACTTCGTTATTGAGTAGGTTACTGAAATGGATACGTTCAATTTTAATTTAATGATAGATTATTTCATAACTATGAGGGAGGGACAGATGAATCAGCATTTATTTCTAAATTTATTGTACATAACTTATAAGTCAATTTTGACGTAGAATGTTGAGAATAGGTTCGTGCATAGCGCATGGTATAAATAACTTAAAATGAGTCTAAATATTTTGAGCGTATTTATCAATAATAACAGACTACTTTTTCCAATAATGTCATAAGAATAGCGCAATTCATATTTATACTCGTACAATGATTTATATCAAATCAAAAATAAAGGTCACCATATTCACATAAAATATCATGCAAGGGATCGGGTTTACATGAACATCTTGGGTCGTTTCATTGAACAATTTCTCAGTGGATGTCACCATCGTATTTTTTAGTGATGGGGTATATTTTTAAATGTAAAAGAATTAAAAAATGTTGGAAATATCTTCGGTATATAATGTCGATATCTTTGGGAAATAGGTCACCTTATGATTTTCGTCAAGAACCGATCACGCTTCAAGTGCTTTGTGAAATAAAAATAATCACGAAACACGGGCTTATCGTCAAGTCCTGAATGTGAAACAGATAATAATCAACAACGTTTACACTCCAAACATCAGGGTTGAAACGGCTGTAGAACTTTGGCGATCGCTGTAGCAGGTATTGTTTGTGAGTTGATTAAAGGGCATAATACTGTAATTTTTTGCAAACAGTCATTCTGTTAAATATTAGTATTTCGTTTACAGTATATTTTACATACATAACCTTGTTTCTTATATTAAATCGTAATATTAAACGTTGATTTTTATTAGCAATTATCGACATAATATTATGTATTATAAATGTCATCATTATTACGATTTTTATAACATGACAATGTAACTTATAGTTTAAACTTTAAACATAACTCAATTATCACGTATACAACAATGCACATTTATGACTAAACGTGTCGCACACACCGCCGCCACCACATTTCCTCCCACTTTGATTACAAATTTTTGTGTGAGCCGGGTGATTCCTCCTTTACAATTTTCAATTGTAAAACGACTACTACGATGTGACGTCAATAGATAAAGTATCGATATAAATGAAGGCCGTTATCATGGTCGGCTTACTACCTATTAATGCCACGTGCTTAATAATGATGTGTATTTTTGATATTTTTAAGCATTAAGTATTATAACTGAAATATTTTATATTTTAATTTGGTTTTATAAACTTTGAAAATGTTTGCGATTTTTACGAACTTTGTTAACATTTAAATTTCAAACATTTATAAAAATTAGTATTTATGCCTTTTTGATATTTTTAAACATCTACAAGAATAACATATACAAAAGATATCGTATTAAAATGTCAAGCTTTTCGACAGACGAAAGCTTTATTTATTCCTATCTGGACAAAATCAATTAAATTAAAAACTAATGCTGCGTAAATATTCTTTTTACCGCTGTGTTTTCCATTATTTCAAATAAATACTACTGATAATTAAAAGTAAAAGTACTCATAGTATCAACTAGATCAAATTACCCAAAACATCCCTCGCTTTACCCAGAATTTAAAAATATACCTTAAGCAGTTACACTTAAGAGGACGTATCGTATTTATATTGTCTCCATCTTGCAAACATACAAAATAAAAATTTGTGTTCAATAGAATATTTCAATATTATAATTTAATTTACATTAGATGTTAAAATAATTTGGAATATAAATATTCTTTTATTTTTATTATTATAGTGATTGTATATTTTTAAAGATTTTTTGTTGGACCATTTTAAATTTATTCGATGGCAGTTATTACATTGCGATTAATTATTTAATTATATAATACGTTTATTTGAACCTTGATCACCAACATTCATATCGCTAAGTTGTATTGAGTAGATAATAATTTTAAGATAATATAGTTAATTTTTGTGCTATTTAGATTGAAAAACTAAAAAGTCAAATTAAAATAAAATATTATTATTTATAGTTAATACATTTTAAATAATGGAACTAATATTCTAAGAACTGAGTGTGTTACATGTACTAGCTTTTTAAACATTAAAAACCTAACCTACAGACTCTTTAGTAAAGTACATTATAGGTAATGTAGAGGTTTATCAAATAAACACTAGGGAAATATTATTTATTTTAGTTGCTGTCATATTTTCTAACAACAGAACAAATGTAAATTATCCAATAAACTTATTTATTAACAACTGACAAATTATTATCATATAATAAATATTTATTGAAAAGAAAATATAAATATTTTAGTTAAATAAGAAAAGGAAATAAATGGCAAGTTTTGTTTTTATGACTTTAATGAGAAATCTTTTTTTCGTTGACTTGTAGAATAAATTATATTCAATTAATAACAGTTGTTTGAAAAAGCTATGTTAAAAAAATATAAGATAAGACATCTAACTATTTTAAATTGGAGAAACAAAACGCGATTTAGTTCGTTACGGGATACAAAATCGTCGAAGTTAAATAAAATAACCATTGAAGTACCTATAGTGGTTTATACTAAAGGAAAAAAGTTTAAAATGTAGAGGAAATACATTCAAAATCTTTTGTTAGTCAACAAACCTATTGATAGACGAACAGCAAAAAACAGAATAAAATACGACTACTAATGCAAATCCGGGGTTGCTGTAGAAATACTTATATCATGAAGCAAATCGTCCTGTAAAAAATTCAGTAAATTCTATTGTATCTATAACATTTATATCATATAAAAAACAAAATAGCTACCAATATTTACACTTTATTTAATGTAACAAAGAAAAAATGGGTATCCGGTATTTTATTGGCTACTAAAAAGTTTTGTAAAATAACTAATACATTGAGTTGAATATCTTTATAATAAATTAATGGAAGAAGAGAATACTTATTCTTAAAATAGTTTAATTTTTGTCGAGTAATGTGTAATAGAATCCATCAGTTAAAACTATAATACTAAAATAGAAATTCAATAAATTAAAGTTTAAAATTAATTTAGATATTATATTTATTTTTTAATGTAATAAATGAGGAATGTAAAGAATTTGTTACATGTTTACCGTTTGGTAAAGTAATATTTAAACGTTTATTGAACCGGATGTGTGAACAGAGAGCATAGTTTGCATACAAAATATATTTCTGTATATGTTTAGTGTTGTCTCATACAAAACACTATTAAGTTAACTGATAAAAAGACGATGGTTCGTAACATTGTATTATGAATTTATGATATATTTTATTTCATCATTTCTGTAGACATGAATGGAAAACATATATAGTAGATACATTAAAAATATATGAAATACTTGAGTGTCTGAAAGGTTTTATTTATGGCAAAGAAATTTTGTAAATCAAAAATACTTATGTATGGTAGGGTAGGTTACTTAGTATTTGACAAACACAACAATTTGTTGGTCAAAATATTGTGCAGAATATATTTCTTCGATAGTATATTATAGAAAGGTGTGGAGTTCCTAAGATATTTTGACTGGATTTTTTTACACATTGCTTTTGAAAGCTCGAAAAAACCATAAATTTCAAGGCTCTAAAAGTCTGAAGTCTATATGTTTGGGTGGTAACCGTCGTCATTTTGAAGGATTCTCACTGACGTAGGACACAAGGACGCCGAGAAATCGATTGAATACGGACCGGACAAGGGTGAATCGGGAAAATATAGCTTTTTGCTTCTCATTCTGAATAGGTTACACGAGTCGTGTTAGGCCCAAAGGCATCTTTACCCTTATTTGCTGTTTTATTGTACTCAAAAACCCACTAAATTCCAGGTTCACTGTATCGATCCAAAAATGAAAAACCCATGTAAAATTGTCATTCATTGTTATACTGTTTTTATGCAGCATTTAATTGAATATCATAAAGATAAGATTTTTGTTAAAAGTTACTTATATTACTAAATTTTTATATTATACATAATAATATTTTCAGTTTTCAATATCAACAATTCAACATATTAGTAGTATAAAATATTTGTCAATTTATCATATTCATCTAAATATACTTGCCTACCAAATATAATAACTTTGAGAAAAAATGCATGTTAATTTAATTATATTATTAACTAAAGTTTAAATTGCCAAACCAAATTAGGAATTAGAGCAGAAATACATTGAGCATTACAGATACAATCACGTAAAGAAGTAATTTTGCATGTTTTTCAGTTAATTTATAAAGTTATTAATTTTATAGTTTTAATAGTATTTATCAAACAAAATAATGCAAGACAAATAGTTTTAATTTTAATAAATAGATACGCGTTAATTGATATGTCAAAAAAATAAATATAATTTTAAATTAATTGTGTTTATCTACTTTTTCAAATAATTGCATAGTAAATACCAGCCATAATTTACAACAGTTTTTAAGCGGTATAAATAAAAAATAAACAATGTTTCATATTATTTTATTATTTTATCTGAAAAAAATCGTAACTTAAGAGAAAACTTTTGATACACTGTGAATTTAAACAATGATATCAGATTATAGCTAGTAATATTTTGTAATAAATGTTTTCAGATATGATTCAAGATACAAAAATTAATGTACCTAATAATTCTAATTTTCATAATTTCTCGAAATAAATTTATTTATTTAAGTATTCTATAATAATTAGATAAGATGGATAGATTAGAAGTTTTGAAACTTAACCGAAAAAAAAGTAAAACACTAAACCAAATTTAACACACTATCTTGGATTTTTCTTTAAATAATTTCTAAGTATACAAAAATTGAACAGAATTTTTTATAAATTTCAACTATAATAATAAATCATTTTATATAGTTTAAAAAAATTATATTTTATGAATGGCAAATATGTTTATTGTTTATCGTCGTCATTCATCACTTAAATCCTAATACAGAAATACGTAATAGACTATAATAAATGTAAATGTATTTAGGTATAAATGACGTAACGCAATACTATATAATCAATAAACTATAAATTATATAGTGTATAGGTACATTATTAGTTTTAACACACAAATATTTAGAAATATATTTAGTGAGATGAAAGTTTTTCATTATTGTTTTTAAATAAGCCTATACATTAGGTTTTTTTTTATTTCTGTGAAATTCTAAAATATTGCGTATATTATATAATAGGTATCATAGTATAGAAGTATAAAAACCTCACTGACCAGTTCGTTAAGACACCTACACTTTTCATATAATATGCCCATTTAAGTGTACTTATTGTAACTTACTTATTAAAATAATAAATACAATTTTTTAGCATAATTTTATAATTTTATTTTTAATTTAAACAAAAAATAAACGTGATCATGGGACATTACATAAATGTATGACTAATAAATTGGATTTAAATTAAGGATTAGATATTATTGTCAAGAATAATTATTATTTATTAATGATAATGTTTTGACTTTAGAAATTATCAATTTGTACATAACACAAAAAAAGTTTTAAAAATTCCACTTAGATTTATATTCACTGCTTGTTTATACGAGTATATTGAAAAAAAATATTCTAAAAATATTAAATGACGCAACTGAATACCTAACTATAAGAGTAATAGACACTATATTTTTAATACCTGTGTATCCTCCTTCATAATATCAAGTATAATAATTATACGGTTTCTTTAATGAAGAATATTGTGTAACCATCAACCAGTTTTAAACTATAGGTGAAATCAGTTATTTAGTCGTAAAAAAAATGACTATAGCTCTACCAATTAAATTCTTAAATATAATACATAGAAATAAATGGTAAAAATTATTTATTGAACGAAACTATTTTTCAATTTAATAATAAGCATATTAAAAATAAGAAAAATATTAATAATACTAATTATTATTAGTCATGTTAATTATAGTTTGGTTTTATTACTATTTTTATTCTTTATTACTTTCAGTTATAACTTCCATATTTGTTTTTGACGAAATATTTCATGGATAAAAATTGAATTATAATATGATAATTCTCACACATCATTTTTTATTTTTCAAAATTAATGATTAACCATAGATATGAAAACAATTTTACTGTATTCATTTTTTTCTTTTTATTTATAATATATTTATGGTTCTTTAATTTTATCTATTAGAATTCACGCCCATATTTCACAGTATACATAGAACACTTTAAACTGCACTTAAAGAATGAAAAAACAATTTTAAGAAATTTTACAATTAACATTATGAAAGTAAAAATTAATAACGTCATAAAACATACACACACTAAAAACATATATGATAAATTGATGTACCCACTATTTCTAATAGGTAATGGCATTATGACTATCTAAGACTAGCATTTTAAATTAGTATTATTGCTCTAATGTCAAAAATATTATTTTATGATAAATAAATAAATAATAAATAATACATAAATAAAATACGCATAGCAAAAAAAGTAATAAAAGAAATGTTCTTAATTAATCAATGTTATACTTTTATATTATAGTAACTAAATTCTTAAAATTTGATATATTTTATATAATATTAAATTTATGTTATTTAAGTATCGTAAACTAAAAAAAATATAGGACTGTAGGAATACAATTTTGGAGTGTAAAATTAACAAAATTTTTATAGTTGTTTTGAACGAATATTAACAAGAAATGATCATAGTTAATACAAAAATATCGCCAATCATAAAAATTTATTCAAAGTAAAATGTTATATTTTAAGAAAATGCGCACTAAAGGCCATCAAAGCAATTAATATTATACTCATATATTATTATTATATAAAATGTATACAATTATAAATAAAACTAACTACTACAATAAAATTGAGGGCGTTAAACCGACAATTTTTAAGCTGATGTTAATTCGTTCTATTTTAAAATCATTAACGGTAATCAATCAGACGATTTAACTAACGGGTACAATAAAGGTAAGTGTTTTGAATGTTATAAAATATAGATAATTGTTTTAACATTATTAAGCATAAAATAACACAAGTCAATAGACCAAAAATCCTTTCATTAAGAACGAAAAATAATTACTTTTTATTAAGCAATTTTGATTAACCTTTTCTACTACGAATTGTTATACAAGTGTAATTTTAATTAAAATATTTTACGTTCAATTTATTAAAATTTCAAATCATATTACAAAGATTAAAAACAATTTATCTAAAACGTCTATGTCAGAAAAAATAATCAATTAATATAAAATTATTTCTACATTTTAACCTTGCAGTTTTCAATTTAATAAAAATAATATATATTGTACAAAATCACATTTGTTTTACTTATTGAATTAATAAAATAAAATTTTTGTTTTTAGTAGGTATGTAAGATTAGATTAAGTATTTGAATCGAAAATAATGATACATTATATTAAAGTGACCTCTGTTTAATCTTTTATATACCTGTCATTAATACATTTTGATAATAAATTATAATGTATCTATAAGAAAAATTTCTTAACTATAGATAACAAAACATAATAGTACCTAAAATTTCTTTCTGTTATATAATAATAATCTTATTTTATATAGACTAATAGATAAATAAAACGTAGAGATAAAAATGTTTTAAATATTTGTTATAAATATACAGAAGAAGTAGTTCTATATATATACATTGGTTACATTCTTATATTATAGTTTAGATAATTAGGTAGTAGGTTATAAATTTATATTTTTTTTAGGGCAATAATGGATTACCATTCATAAATAAAAAATAATACGTTGGATATCGGATAAATGAAACTGGATTCGTTAATAATGTAAAACTAACTTTATTTTAACGGTGTAAAGCGTAATGCATATAATTATATTACTTTAGTAATAAATAATAATATATAAACATTTATTAGTAATCATATTTTGTTAAAGTTAAAAATAATAATAATAATTAAATACTTTAAATTCAGATTAATAATTAATTTTAGAATTTAGTAAAAGTGATTACATTTTCAAATTTTGTAGATTATATTTTAATTATTTATAAATCTTAAAAAATCATATGTCATTTTATTTAATTAATAATTATTCTTAAATAATATTCTGTTTATTTTATTATTTGCAGTAATTACTAACAAGTAATGAGCTCCACTCAAAATTATTTCTAAAGAGTTGATTCATCATAGCTCAATATGCATTCTTAATAAGTAATAGACTAATAACAATGCACACGTGAATAATTTAAAACCACCCTAAGTTATCAACATTACTTTCAAGTACTATAATAAATTTAATAGCCATAGATTTATCGTTGTACAACAAAATTAAGATTTTCTAATATAATTTTTATACTTATTAAAATAAAGGTTATATGACTATGTTTCATTAAGATGATTAGGTAAGTACTCAAAGTAATTTATTCCATCAAAGACTATCAAATTAATTTGTATACACATATACAGGTAAATAGTAATTAAGTTAAGTGTATGCTTACAGTTCACCAGTGAACTAAGAGTTTATATTTTATTCTATTATTATAATATTATGACTTGTTATAACAATACTCATTTAAACACACTATTACACTACCCAATGACTGAGACAACATATATATACATACCTTGTGATGTAATCCGTGAATGCCGAAATGCAATGTGATAAGTAATGGTGAATTGTCTGGAGGCTGTAAATGAAATAACCAACGATGAATGGTGTACTCAATGAGAGGCCACAAAAGTAAGCCCAAAATAGTTGAACTTATGACCAATGTTCCTATTGAAAAATTATCTAAAAAAAAAAAAAAAAAAAAACAGATTTATTAGTCTTTATTAGTTATGTATCTAATCAGTGATTATTATACAGGTAGTATAAGAATAATGTTAAAAGTTAATCTAAACTACCATGATAATAATTTAAGCTATTTAACGATGAAGGGATGCTGTTATTGAAAAACAGCCACTCAGGTTTTAATATACAGAAAATATTGGTACTAAAAAATCACATTATGTAATAAAAATTATTTTTAAATTTAAACTGATAACTTATGATACCATTCAATTGTTATTGCGATAACTACAGATTTTTACTACACAGTCTAATCTGAATGTTTATGCAAGGGCGCTCACAGAAAATAAGTTCAGAGGGTGCAACGGGTATGGAACAAAATTCAATTTAGTATATCCATGTTTATATTAATAGTTTTTTCAAACTTGTGTTTTAAAGCATTTAATCTAAGTATAAAAAAAAATATTTTCGCTCTTTTGAAGTTGAGCCAAAAAATTAGAAAAACTTGAATTTTTTCTAAATAAGGGACTTAAAAAATTGTGTTGAATTATTTATTGTATAGTATACGTAGTAGTGTAGCAGGGATGTGATTGATATAGATTCCGGCATTTAGTAACGAATTAAATACCATCGTAGTTAAACCCAATGGTTTTAAGTAAACGATAGATAGAAGGGTAATGTACATTGTAAAATATGGCTCAGAATAAGCTAGGGAGTGTTATAAAATCACCCACACTTAATACTTAATTAATACCCCAGCTTTAGGATTATCATAAATACATTTAAGTATGTACAATCGAAATGGACTTTAAACCACCAAATGATAGACGGCGTGGACTATCATAATATTATACTCGAGAAATTAACAAACCACCAACCAACGCGTGAAACTATATAGGTATACCGACCAGTGATACCAAAGCCTTGTGCATCTGGTTATTGATAACTCAAATGTGGGCTAAAATATGATCTCTCGTATCTATAATTTACAATCAGTAAGATCAAGTAAGGGTCTAAGTACTTTCACGCTGATTGAAAATTATTTAGCCTAATTTCGAAACTATGTTTATGTACTAACTACTAATAACATTTTTTTAAAGTAGACCTATTTTTGAATTGTTTGAAAAAATTGTATGGTACATATTTTAGCTCTTAGTATAAATGATATAAATTAATAAGTATAATTAAAAATAAACTTATATATATATATTTAATAGAATCTCAGAATATTTTCTGCCAGTTTTAAACTAGTGTATTTGTAAGCTTCCAAGTTATTAATTAGAACAAATGTACGGTTATAATCACTTAGATACTCTAAAAATAATGCTTAAATATATATAACAACCAACAGGTAATATTAAAGAAATCAAAATAATTTAATATCTATAGTCTATAGTTTATAGATATTAGGTACTAAACTAAAAAATATGTTAAAAGTTTATTTTCAAATATTAACACTAATGGAGTAGTGTATCACAGATTTCATTAAAATAGTTTAAATAGTCATATAAAAATACATCATCTAGTTTAAATATACAAATTTAATTATATTGGGATCATTTTGTTAATATTTTCCACTGTTTTTTTAATACAAAATAAACCAATAATATCCCGATATTATTTTGGAAAAAATTTAAAAATAAATTAATATGTAAGTTTGTTTTATATAAAAAATAGTTATATTAAAACCTTACATATAATTTATCAAGAATATATATGGTTATCATAATACATTAATTAGGTAAACCTAAGAACTAGGTATTGCTGACCTATTTATGGTGTTTATTAAACGACTAAATAAACAATAAATCTTGAACCATATGTTTTGATAATACAAAAAACTAGGCAACTAATACAAATAATA
Organism: Rhopalosiphum nymphaeae; assembly: GCA_036289425.1. Taxonomy (NCBI): domain Eukaryota; kingdom Metazoa; phylum Arthropoda; class Insecta; order Hemiptera; family Aphididae; genus Rhopalosiphum; species Rhopalosiphum nymphaeae. Next base: position 20,038,031 of record JAZAQC010000013.1, read on the forward strand.
AATATTTGAAAAATCAAATTATTAATTTATATTAATGGATATGATGTTTGGCCACAATTATTAAATAGTGATGCGATTATGGATCGTTCAAGAGTTTTAGCTCTTTGGATGAGTGACCACCCGGATTCTTATAGCGACAAACTCATATCCCACAAACGGAAATACATGCTACAAAAACCTATACCTATACCATATCCTACAGTAACAAACATAAAAATCCCACAGCTAATGGCCTAAATCATTGAAGTTTAAAAATAACTTCTATCAACTATTCCAACATAGTTATACTTATGTGTATAGAGAGGTAGGTATAATCTTATATATAATATACAATATTAAGACAAGATACGATTTTTTTATACTGCTATATCTGAAGTTTTACTGAAATGATTTGCATTAATTTTTTTGAAAAAAAATTAGGAAGGTCCATTAATGAGAAACATTAAAAAAAATTGTGAATTAAATAATTATCAACGTAATTTTAATATTTTATGTGTAGTAAAACACAAACCGACGTGATTATATATCAAATGCAGTGTGCACGTAACAATAATAATCACTACTGCAATCTGGGCGGCATATAATTTGCATAGGTATTAACAAAATGTTTAAATGAGTCATTTTTAATCTTAACTTTAAATATTAATTTTATTTTTAATTTACTTTTTAAAAATGTTTATGTGAAATTTTCAACTACCTATAGTAAAATAATGGCTATCATATTATATTATACATAAAAACAGACAAAACACTACATAATGAAAATAAAATGTAACCTGATGCAAAACGAGCCATGTCAACATCCACTATTTTTGTGCAATAAGTAATATTTATATTTAGGCCTTCAATAAGTTTATACAGCAAGCACATAAGGAGGAAATCACACATTTGTGACACCTCATAATATTATTAGGTACTTAAGCCTGAAGTTAACAAGTCGCAGCACTAGTTCTTTTTGAGGCATTTGGTTGGATTACCGGGAAGTGTGACTGATACTCGTTAATCAGATGGTAGGAATATCTTGCAGTTTAGCGTTTTTAATAGAAAGCAGCAGTTTCGTTGATAAAAGGTAAATTGAAGTCGGAGTTTAAAGACTCATTTGAGACGAACCAAGGTACGTTAGTGAAAATTATTATTTTTTTTAATTTTTTTTTTTGTATCGTAGGCTTAAGTAGAATATTATTGACAGTGGTTTATTAAATATGTTATGCTACCCGTAATAATAATTACAATATCAATAATAGTATAGAAGTGGTTACATATTTTTTTTAATTATTAAATATTCCCACAAATTATAAATAGGATATTAAATATAAAAAAAAATAGATATTTAATATTTAGGTAATAAAACATATTACTAAGTATGCAAACAATATTAGAATTATAACGGAGGCTAAAATTCTGGAATGTCTTAATATTTTATCAAATGATTCTTTATCATTTACCTTTTATCGCCACATAAATTTCACTGTGTAAGATTCTAACCTTTTTTTATCTATTCCTCAGTTTTTTTTTTTTTGCTACCCCATTCGACCCAACACTACAATTTGTGTACCAGTCACAGTCAGAGTCGGGGTACACAAAATTGTATCAATGATTTACTACTTGATGATATTGAGATTCTTGTGCATGTCAACATGTATTATGTATTAAGTTAATTAAAACAGTTAAAATTGACAAATAATAATCAATAAAAATTGTCTCGAAATAGTGACTAAACAGTGACATTAAAGTGCCTAAATTAGAGTTAATCAGACAAGTGTAAGTTAATTTCAATAAATTATGACTATTGTTTTTATTATGATTGGACTACAAATTACGATAATTATTGGTATTGAAAAGAGTTCAACAAGCATTCATCGCTTCTATTTGTACAACTTTATTTTAGTTTAGTTTACAAAATAGTATTTTGGTGAAATGTATATAATGTCTTATTAAGTAATAATTATTTATATTATATATTGTATACTTAATATAATTTAATAACTGAATTAAATATCTGTAGTTGACAATTACATGTTAGGGTACCTTAAAAAAAATATTTTGTTTTAGAAATTTTAACAAACATTTAATAATTTCCATCCACAAGTAAGTAAAACTAGACACTTAATTAGATTGGCATATAGTACATTTGAACATAAAAAATAATCCATTAAGATTTCACTAAGACCTCAACAATTATACAGGATATTCTATTTCAAACAAAAATTAAAATACATAAATAAAATAATATTACTATACATTTAAAATATACTTTTCAAATTTGTCAATCAAACATATGTCACGTGTAAAACCATTATAATGTATGTATAAAGACACAGACGGATTAAAGTCAATTAAAACGTACTGAAAATGGAAATCAACGTTTTACAAATACGATTAAATAATATGAGTTAACGAAAATCCATAGCGTTTTAAATAATGGCAAAAAAAAACTAAAAAATAAAAAGATAAACCGCGTATATAGATTATTTTATAGGTTGATACGGGGTGTAGATATCTGACATTAACGGTAATAGTAAATGTAATTTATTTTTTACGAGAACCACATTTTCCGAGTCATTAAATGTATATTGTGTATACTTTATATATAGCAGTGGATGGGCGGCGGCGTAGGAAAAAAATCAAATTTAACGCGACCCGGTGAAATTGACGATTTATCAATCGCAAATGATAATAAAAAAAATCCCACAACAACCGAAAACCGAAAAGAACCGATAATAACCGCGGCGATAAATAACAGCACTCTGGTGGCGCGCGTGTATATTATAATCGATGCCGTCTGTGGATCGGCCGTGGCGGGGTAAGTATAGCTTGAAGCAATGAAGCAGCAATAACACGGCGACGACAAAACCACACGGTTCATCTCGGCGGCGGCGGCGGCGATCGGACCTCGCTCTACAGCACTACAGTATTATTATATAATATACACAACATTATCATACGCGCGCGCGTGAAAATTCAACAGGGAGTCGTCAAGCGCGTCGGTATATCATAATATAGCGACGAATGGCGGCGGCGCGACGACAGGACACCAACGCCGTGCTGTATACATGTCGATGGGACGAGGGTAGCGCGCAGGTCGGAAATTATACTCACACTCACACTCACACACACACACACATACACACACACACACACACACACACACACACACACAAGCGCGCAATAATAGGTCTGTGGGACGTCATGTGGTGTACGCGAACTGCATGACCGTAAGCACGATACACGCATACGATGTATATAAAAATATAATAATATTATAATGACGGAGGCGCCTGCTTTCGATGTGTACACATCACGACCATAACGGCCGCTGGGAGATCGATACGGCCACTCGCCACCACCGCCGCCGCTAGTTACGCGGGGCAGTGTGTTTTTGCGCGAGCGTGTGGTGTGCGGTGTGTGCGCGTGTGCGTGCTATAAGGGGCGCCGCCTCCGCCGCAGCAGGGATTGCGCGCGTTACCGGCGACTTGGCGTCTGCCGCGTGCCGCCAGACCGGCGACAGGCGCGGCGCCGAGACGCCGCCGTCGCCGCCTCTTTCCGCCGCCCGACCATTACACACAACGATAACCGGGCGCGCAATAAACTCTATCGCTGCCGCCACTGCCGCCGTCGCCGCTCGCAAAGCAAAATAATTACTATACATTATAATATTATTGTGAGCACGTAACGCTGGCGACGGGGAAGAAAGCGCGGGGTGCCCGATGTGGGTGACTGTATACAATTATTATTATACACACGCGCCGAGCTCGGGTGGGCGGCATCTGGCTCGTTTTCGCGTGTTCGTCCCCGTTCGTCGGGTATCGACGTAGACGCGGATCTCGGCAAGGAATCCCGTCCCGTCCGCGTGCGCGCACCACTGTGTACAATTATTATAACGCCTCGGTCGGAGGATATGGTCCGCCGCCCCGCGGAATATGAAACTCGAGATAAAAGTCACCGGACCGACCGACCGCGCGCGTTCAGGTAGATGAGAGCTGCGCGGCTGAACCTGTTGAACGGACCCGAACGCGTATTCTCGCCCGCCGCCGCCACTCCTCGTTCGACAAGTGCTCAGCGCGAGGTCAGTGTAATATTATTATATTATTATAATATTATTATCATTGCCAAACACCGCTATACGTGCGTATATCCATTATAATATTATACTCGTGACGATAACGCGCCCGACGTCACTGCCACGCGCAGCACACGTTATATATTCTATGCCAAATTATATATTGTAACCACATGCGCGCCCGGCCAGTTTTACACTACGGGGGTTGGTTGAAAGGTATCTGAGATTTTTTTTTTTTTGTCACGAAACGCGCGTTGTTATTTGTTTCCACCCCCATTCGACCCGACCTACCACCACTAAACAGCAGCTGGTCGTTATAATATACGCGACACCTGTTATATTGTACTGGTACTGAAATACCGAATAAAAAACATTTTAGAAACGCTAAAAAAAACGATTGGTACCTACATAGTAATATTAAACAGTCGTCTGATACAGTGATATTCAATACTTAAAATGGATTAGGTATAATGTGTAAACCATAATATTATAATAAAATATAGTCAACATTATAGATAAAGTAAAAATCCGGTTCTGATTCGGGTCCGCTTAATATGCTAACGTGCCTATATATACACTCATATTATGAATAGATTATATATTTATATATCAACTCATGGAATTTATGCCATACGCCAACCGAAAGACCTGATCGTCAAATAGTTACGATCACAACTCTGTTGTTTATACCATATGGTGTAAACATTCATATTATTTCGCTGTGTTCGGACATGTCGACTATCATTACGAATACGTAGAATAATGGCATTTTTTTATCAGATTCGAACTTTTTAAATACAGTTTTGAATGTCATGATTGTACATTTAATATAAATCACAATATTTTAAGGTCATAATAATATAATACATTATTAGGAGTTTCCTGTCCTCAAAATGTAATGTTATTAATACGTAGTAAATTAACATGTATGTTTTAGTTTTCAAATTAAACGATAAATGTAGATATATTGATTTTATAATGGTATGTGTTTTTTATTATTGTGCCTGAAGACTCTTTTTTTAATATAATGTATTGGATCTATTTGGTACTTTTGTGAAGTCAAAATTGAAAATTCCCAATACTTAACAAAATAATTGAGAAATACAAAAAAATTTAACCGTCATCTCCCTTCTTCAATTTTTCTTCAGTGGCGGCTTGTGTTTTCAAAACTCAAGGAGCAAATTTCAAAAAACATATTATTAAATATACTTGCTAATTTAGTTTAACAAACAGTCTTCATTAAGAATCGTTTTTGTATCTTATGATTTATCATTGAATTCAAATATAACATATGCTTTACAGTGATTTACTCAATGACAAGGTACATTCGATACCTACTGTAGAACAAAGTGATTACCTACTTTCCCTTTTTCTTTTAAATTTATATTGTATGTTTTTTATTTTTAATTAAACAATAAAATTGCATAATAATGAATTCGTTGTTAATTACACACTTATTATATTGATGAAAAGTACAATGTACATGTATGTTAGTAAATATAAACCATCATAAAATATGAGAGTATTCCCAGTTAAAAATATTCTATATTTGTTTGAATTTGAATTTTGTCATAAATCATATAAATATTATAATTTATAATGCTGCATGGTTAAATGAATTAATCATATACTTCATATATTTATTCTAAATATTTAATATAAAAGAATGATGTTTATAACTGAAAGAGCTGCGTATAAAACTAATAAAAAAAATTCAAATGCTTACACAATCCGAAATAATAAGTGTTGCACTAATAATATTTTTACCAAGAAATTTAAAATGTTCTAACCTAATCATAAAAAGCAATGAGAAAATTATAAATAATTGTAGATTTACATTGACTATTTTTGAATATATAAAGATCTTTTCAGAATCATTTTTTTTATGACAAATAACCGTACACATTTTTAATAATTATTATTTATTGATGAAGGGTTGACTAATTAAATGATTATATGTGACAATATTATACATGAAATTAACGTCCTTGTAGATCAACAAAATATCTATTTAAAAAAAAAACTTAAAAACAACCAATTGCATAAAAATTTTTATTGACCATAAATCGTGTAGGTCGTTACACGAGTGGAATAGAGAAGTTTGACGTCATGACCTAAAAATCGCCTAGTCTCGCCAGCATCCCATTTGGCTGACTTAACATTTTGGCACTTCAATTCACAACAGAAAAGTTTTACTTGGGTTATTAGTAATTTATTAAAACGTATTTAAAACAATTTTAATTTTAAAATATATTTTATTAATGAACATGTGTATTATACTTTATATGTAAATTATATTAATCTAGTAAATATATAAATTATCACAAAAAGGTGTTCGTAGTCATTTTTTAACCAATTATATAACACGCAGTGATCGCACCTTTTCTGTTAACCAGTTTTAATTAAATGCACAAGAAAAAAAAAGTATTTTGAAATTGTATTTTACAGTTTTTATCAATATTATAATATAAATAGTTACACAAGAAGTTTACTATTTTATAAAAAGGTACTATTGTTTCCATTATATGTAGTATATTTTCCTAAATAGTAAATGAGAATACATTACGTCAATATTTATAAATGTATTAACGAAAACTAGATAAATTAAATTTTATAATTATAATTTATAAATATAATATAAACGATTAGTCAAGGCAATAAAATCGTCAGAATTAATTTTAAGTAATTGATGGAATAATTAATTTTAATTAATTTATTATTTGATTAAATTATTTAAAGAAATAAATTATGTACATATCCAGTGTCTTAGAAGTCCGATTTCATCTTAATTTATCTCAGAAATACTCACACATCAATACATTTAAATGCAGTTTTTCAACAGTAAAAATAAATTATTTTAAACTTATATGGATGGTTGATATATTTTATAAAACTTATAACAAAATTTAGAATTCTAAACATAAAAAAAAGAAAAAATGTTTATATATTTTATGTTATTGATTGATTGATTTATTGATACACATAAAATAAATTACTTAGAATTTATATAATGTATAATACTATATATATTATATATATTAAATATTTAATTTGAATATATTATACTAAATTATTATTATTCACAGACTCGTAGTACATTAAAACTTTCTAAATTCCAATGCAGGTAAAATATTTAACTTGATAGATAATAAATAATATTGTTTTAAATATATTAAAAATTAAAAACTAATACAATCATCATTTATTTAATAGGTAGATACATAATTTATAAATATTTCAGACTATATAAGAGTTCTATTTGTAAAACAATCTATTTTTCATACCTGAATTAATTGTTTGATCTACTGTGCTGGCTAATGAACTTCTTAACCTCTGGTAACCAATGAATATTAGGTAAAACATTACAGGTATCCAAATCGATGGCACCATATACCATGAAGTAATGGTAAGCGATTCGATGAAGTCGGAGCCGAACAATCTCAGTTTTCGATCAACAGGAGCCAATACCCATTCTTTATACTTTGGGCCTAATGACCCAACTTGCCAAAACATAGGTCGATTCCAATCTACAAGACTCTAGAAAATGATAAAACAAATAATTGTAATTTATTATAATATTAATATGATACGCATTAATAAAAATTATTAAAAACCGTGAAATATTTATATTATTTGAATCATTGTAAATTGTTTTCTTAGACACAATAAACTGTTTAATATTTAATTATTTGGGTATAAATCTAGTTTAGCGCAAACAGAACTTAAAACTTTTAGTCATTCAATACATATAAAAATTATTTTATCACTCATATCATTTAATTAATATCATTTAAAAGCACATCAATAACAAATAATAAACAATAATTATATATTAAAAACCATCATTAGTATAGAATTGGTGTGATGGTTAGTGTAGGTATGTTTATGAAATATTTAAAAAAATTAAATTAAACGGCGTTAAATAAAAAAAAAAATAAAATAACAAGAAACTCGGTCTGCTATATATATCAGATTTCAATTGTAACATATCAATCATTGAATAGATTACTGTAATGGGTGTATCAAATTGTAAAGAATTGTATTCAATAAATTGATTCTAAGCGAAGCTTCTATGTAATATACTTAGTTTCTTATGTTAGTTATGTATTAGTTTGCTTAACATTACATCATACTAAGAGTAAACGTAGGAATAAATATAATATATGTATAAAAAAATAAAGAATACAAAGCATCTATAAATAAACTTTTATCAACGATAATAAAAAAATACTAAATCTCGTAATTGGTTTTTGTTTAAATCAAGTTTTGATAGTTTTTTTTGACATATTCATCAAATGTGTCCAAATATTAAAATTTCCTAAATATTAAAACTAGATACAATTTGCAATAGGTTACAATGAATTGATACAATATGTCCAATGAAGTTGAGTCTTCTGGTCAATAATTTGTTTATGATGGAAAGGAAAATAAAATAAACTTCATTGTAAAGCCACTAACTTTCTTCTCATTCTGCTTATAAAGTAAAATTATTAGTTAAAATTGTAGACATTTAATAAACATAACTATGAAAACATAGTTATTAACCATTATATTGTAGGAGTTTTAAATTGAAACTGCAAATGTCATGAAATAAAAATATTAGGTATACCTATTGGTTATTAATAATATTTTCTTAATAATTATACATGAACAATATTGTTTTTAAAATTAAAATACTTCTAAAAACTTAAATACATCACAATTTATGAATATATTTTCAAGTCTCTAAGACTATTAAAAAGTATTAAAATAATGCAAAAAGTTTTTGTACCCTGCGGGAATCCCACCTCCCACAGTTTCCTAAAGATCATGTTTTCAGTAGTTTTTCGTATGTTTTTGAAAAAATACTATGAAATATAAAAAATAAACTCTAATATTCTAATGTAGGTACCATACGTGTTCAATTCATAATTTAAAAAAGATTTATAATATACAACTTTTACTTTTAAAATAACATATTTTAACGAAAAATTCATCACTGATCACATATAAGATAGATAAAAAAAATAGTTGGGTACGTTAAAAATATACACACTTGTTTTTGTTTAGAATCTAATTATAATTAAAACCAATGAAAATGATTATCTCTATAAACCTATATTATACATGCAACTAAAATGTGCATGTTGTGTACATTGTATATTTATACGTAGAAGAGTTATATTCAAAAAAACTATGATTTGGTACTAGTTCATCAACAATAATACTGCACGAGGGTATAAATAAATAAATACATAAATAATAAACTATAAATAATCGGTCTGGACAAGTTATACCGAAAATCAAAGGGGTTAATTATCCGAATATTTCTGGGCTAATGCATTGATCGGTATTGTCACAAAGAATAACGTCACAATTCTTTCTGCTTTTTAGTCTGAATAAATACTATTAAGATCTTTATATAGCAACAAGCTTAAAAGTTGAATATGATATATAGTGGTTTAATGTAAATTGTTACTCGAATACAGAAAACATTACTCAATTTCAATTTAAATAATTATTTCATAAATTAGAAAAATATGAAAAATTATTACAACAATTCATTAGAGACACGATAGAAACTAGAAAAAGAATTTTGAGGAGAATTTGTAAACCAAACTTTTGCACAAGCATGATATTATTAAGTATTGTCTTTCATAATATCATAATATATCATAATTTTTTAAAGATATATACATATTAGATACCTTTAAATATATATGTTATTAACCTATCATTAATCATTTAAATTTATACAAACAAAAACGTTCATTTCCAACATACTATCATATAGAATATTTAAAAATAGCTTTATTTACAAGAAAAAAATGAATAATTCACACAAAATTAATTAAAATCTATTTATTTTTCAAAACCACACATCGATAAATTTTTAAAAGAGGTCTGAATAAAAGCTTCTAAGGGTTGAATATATTGTCAAAGTTCCAAATATTTTGTTCCGAAAACCTACATAAGTATTAGACTTCTGCAGACCCAATTTTATAACATATGTGTAATCTATGCAATGTAAATCAACTTCATAGTTTTCTTGAGTACCCAGAACGGTTAAAAAAAATACACGAAATCGATGCCAAGTTTTTACCATTATACAATACAATAAATCTGAAGATGTTAAAAGAAGTAATTTACTCATACTTTAAATAATATGAGAATAGTCAGAAGGGATACCGGATGTAAAACACTTGTATTGCTACAACTTACACTCATTTTTGCATGATACGGCAGTAGTGTTGTTATATTAAATTTTTTAGTTAAAACTAGACTTATTTATATTTGTTCAATGTTTATGAACAGTTAAAAAATGATAATAAGGAATAATAACTTTAAGATTAAATAACTGTTATTTTATGTAATACATACAGTTTTAAGAGGAATAAAACAATAGAATTATAAAATTGTTAAAAAGTTTAGTTTAAAAATATATTTAGAGGTGCAAAAAGTTTAAAATTTGCATGAAACATTGATCTAAATAAATTTACTAATATTATATTTTTTCAATTATATAACTATACAAATTAAAATTTATGAAAATGCCAAAATAACATAACAATACGAATTTCTCGATGATAATTTATATTATATAAAAATTTTAATAACACTTTTTTAAATTCAAAACTATATGTACGGTGTACACGTTTAAAATATTTGGTTAATATAGTGTGGACTCGAGTATATGATAAATTAGGAATATACCTGTTGTCAGTGAATAAAACATTATTTAATGAATATAGTGCCTATTAACTATATAAACCAGGTAAGATACAAACGTAATAAACAGTGCGTGTTTGACAACCTGCCAAACCAGAGGTATAGCTTATATAGTGCTTATCGCGTGTTCGTTAATAGCTTTCCGATAGCAGTGTATATCCAACCAGCCTACATAATATATGGATAATTATAATGATCTTTCATAGGCTCAAAACAATTATAATATTATACCATGCGCGTTATTAGCTAACAAACACTGCTATGGACGAATAATCTATAAATCATCCAAAACAATAACCAAAACCTACATGTCAAGATATTCAGCATCAAAATCTAACTTAATAATAATAATAATAATAAAACCATGTGTTACCACTATCCTACCGAATATTAAAATCCCTAGAAGTCCCTATCCACAAATAATACAGTCATCATTGCACATTAATAATACAAAAGATACCTAGTATAAAATTAAAAATACAATTGAATGTCCAAATATATTATTGAACACCTTCACTATCAACACCAATAATAGTTTTACCGAAACTATAGCCAAATCTAATCAACCAAAAATGAACCAAGCGATCGTTTCAAAATCAATTGAAGAAGTCCGTTAAGTTGAATATATTACAACTATCAGCAATATAACTGAACCATCGAATATAATTGCAGCGTCATAAATCTCAAAAAATAGATTATGTATACTTCTAAGTAATGAAACAATTGCAAACAACTTAGTAAAAAATCACCTACACATAGAAATAGAGAATAATATCATTTCGATTAGGAAATGAATAAACCATTCAAAAAGAATAATACTATATAATGTGTATCCCACTAATTCAGGCGGCATCATTATCAACGTCTTTAGACGAAAACCCGCAATATTAAAACCAAATTTACCAAGCTATCTAATTTATTATTTTTAATTATGCCCTTACTCGACACTAATTAAATAACTTACTTAATATCTTCATAAAAATGGCTAACATTATTCAATGGAATATAGATGGTTTTCATAAACGAAGCACCGGCATATAACATATTCTTTTCAACTCACAACCCAGCATACTGTGTTTTCAAGAAACAAACTTACTGAGTAATTTCATTTTAAACGACACAAACCGCCCACTTAAAACTATTCCGGCTATTTCAAGAACCATCTATACCCTATCAGAGCAAATGGTGAAGTCGGTATACTCTTAAAAAAACAACATCGAAAATCACAAATTACAAACACATCTCAAAGCAAAAAAAAAAAATTGTAAATCTATAAAACTGTAAATATTAGTTCTCTTATATATATGTAATTATCATTCATAAAACCACAACCAAAATTATCCATTTAAAATGTAAATACAAATGTAGGCTAATGAACTAACTGTTGAAACCTTTATCCTGAATCAAAAAAAAAAAAAAACGTAATAGAGCAAACAGATAACCAAAAATAATCAAATAAAAATCCTAATATATTTATAAGCCTTTAGTTTATTAAAATATGCATAAGTTTTTAATTTGAAAGGTACTCACTTTTGACTATATTATAAATAAATATTAAATACACACATAATACATATTACACTTTATGACTATACAGTGAATTGTAAAATTGTATACATCCAAATAATATACTTAGATAGAAAAATGTTTTGAGGACATGGAATACCAAGATAAGCCATAACCCATAGGTCTCAATTTTCAAAAAAAAAATAAATCGAAAATGTAGGAAAATCATTTTCAAATAGACTACAATAAATAAAAATCTGTTTTCAAAATTATTGTTTTATAAGATCAAATTAGTCGGAAATACGAGTAGAACACACCTAAATTCATATATTTCGAATGTGCTGGACAATGACAGAAATCTCTACTTTAAAGTTTCAATTTCTTTCAGATATTAGCAATTTTGAGTCTATTTTATTATTTTTACCAACATACAATACGAGTACATTATAAAGTATCACAAGTTAAATTTTAACAATTAAAAGTACAATTTTCTTTAAAAGAGCATTTTTATCATTTTTTATCTTTGTCTAACGTATACGCATCAAATATTTTAGTTCACAGTTCATTGTCTATTATCAAAATGAAAGATGATTAGATGAATACCTGAGATTAATGGCATTAAGTTTTGTTCTAAATTTTAGTTTTGCAGGTAGACAATAAATTTAGTATGCATGATATACAGAAAATAACAAATCGTAGTTTAACGACGTGAGACGTCAACTTAACTAAATATATTGTTCCATTATCAATTAATCATTTCTATTATTTTGTTACCAGCAGAATACCAAATATAGGTAGTCATATTCGTTTAATAACCAATAATTATTATTACGTTTTGTTTAGATGATGTGTTTACACAGTTTACTGTCTAATTTATTAAGTAAACTTTAACATATTGGGTGTAAATTTAACTGATCCAATAAAATTGATTAGTATTTTTTTTTAGGTACTTATCTTCGGTTAATTTAACTTTTAACTCAAAATGTGTTTATAATTGCAATTATAAACAAGTACATAAAAATACTTTTTTTTTTTTATTTTAAATACCTACATGATATTTTTTATTTTTTGTTATTTTACTATAATTATCTTTTTTTTAACTGTGAAAAATAAAAACTTAAATTTCAATTTTAAACCATAAAGATTATTTTTTTAAATAGTTTGATTTATTAATTTAAATAATTGGTCAAGATAAGCAGAATTTTAATTTATAATAGTAGTTAAAAAATTAATACGCCATCGTGTTGCCGTCGTGTACCCTACTTAAATAATGTAAATCGACAAACGAGCGAATGATACGCTGCGCACCATACGTGCGTAGCTGTGAAACAGACCTTATATCGTTTTAAATTTAAATTATAGGTTCAGAAATAAATAAAGAGTTAGTATGATTAAACAAATGAGAAATGGGTTCACTATTTTAAAGTTATGAAAAAGGCCTAGCTATGAAATCTTTGGCAAATTAATTATTTTCATGATTAAAAATATCAAATTAAACTGTTTTCTTCTAAAAATCTCAAACTATCGAAGCTAAATTAGTGCCTCATTTTTTCTAACATTAAAATTTTACTTCAGCATTCATTATTACATACCTATTACCTACTATAATATGAAATTTCTCCATAAATATTAAATATATAACATAATTATTATACATTTAAGTTTTATGATTTTTAAATGTCAAAAACAGTCTGATTAATTTTAATTAAATTTAACTACAAGAATTTCGAATGTAAAAAATTAAATTAATAAACGATAAAAAAAATACTATTCGTAAGCATATATATATATACAAGTAAAGTAAATATTTTAACATTATTATAGTACTTAAGTTGTCAATAAAATATCCACCAAATTTAAGTCATCCCTTCCCTACCTCGTTCCCTACCTATAATTTAATTTTTACTCATCATAGTTTGACAAACCTAGAGTTACATTATTAAGTAGGGGAAAAATATACTAGGAATTATATTACCAATACATTTAAGTTTAAATAAAATAGGAACAATATCAAAACAATTTTTACTGGTTATAAATTACGACTAAACAAAAACAATTTACGGTTTTTATTTAAATCCTTCCAATATTAATTTCACGTAATCAATATTATTTTAAGGTTATCAATAATTAAAAGGTACATAATTTCTTTATAAATTGTATTAAATGTATAGTATTGCAAAATGTATCTTAGTTATTCCTCCATTTGATAATTATTAACAGTACACGAAAAATCAATAGTAACAAAGCAACAAGTAAATTATCATTATATACCTAATATTAATCTAAGGGACAAATATATACATCACTCGTTTTTTTTTTTAAATGTATTTATTATTAAACCAAAATAATATTTTTGTTTTAGTTACACGAGTATTAGGTTCAACCTTATTTCAGTTTTGAGATTCATTATATATTTTAGATTTTATGGGTTGGTTACATTATATTATAACTAAAAATTCTATAAGTAGACATGGACTTAAGTACTTATTGACTATTTGTTTCAATAATTATGAAATATGCAGTTTTTATTCAATAAAAATGCATATAATTTATACGAATTTATGCCTATAAGTAAATATGATAAGAGGAGAATAAAATAAAATTGAAAGTTACATGAATTAGAAACTACCAATTAATAGCATATTAGTTAAAAATTTAAAGAGAAGAAAATTAAATTAAGTTCTTGACACTACTTTTTTAACTTTTGATGAGAATTTCTAGGAATTACAAGGGTATGAAAATAAATTATAAGTGCTTTGCGGGGGTATACTAGTTTAGAAAAAAACAGTTTGTAAAAATGTGTAACTTTTTTCTCAATTGATTTATTACCTTGGTAACTCTGAAAATTTAAGTTAAAGATAAAGGTTTGTTCGAGTGATATTTTGAAATACTTGAATTTTATTTAAGTTCGATTTTTAACAGACCCCAACATCTGTTACTTGTTTTCCGTATTTCCATATTTACGAAAATTTAAAAGAAAAATAGTTTAATGTGACACAGAAATTTAATTTAGTCATTTAATCCAATTTGCTCTTTTCAACAAAAGATCATAGTTTATTGTGATCTCTATTAAAATATAACAAACAATGATAAGCAACGATACATTATCGCATTCAAAATTGTGAAATCTATGATATTGTTGAGACCCCATTTGTTGGCAGTTTTTAATATTTTTATGGTTTAGGCAAAATTGTAATGTATGCTTAAAGAAACTATTAAAAAAAAATTAAAAATTACTGTTTATTTTACTGTCCAAGGTATAAACATATAGGTCCAACTGTAAATGCATTACAAATTTTGCTATTGTTAAGAATTTAAAAAAATTATTATGTTTCAAAACATAAGATTTCGAAAATAAATAAATTGTAGTACTTGGTTTATAATATACCAGAATATTTAGATAAAAGTTTTTATAGAAGTTCATATTCTAGTCTCAAATGACACACATTTTATAATTTTCAACCCTTTCAATTTATTACCTAGTTGTCAAGTTCCTACGAGGATTACTTAAGAATAGAAGAAATAAGGAATTATGGGGCATCAAAATTACGATAAAGTTGAGCTATCATTGTTTGACAACTTTACTCTATTGGTCAAACTTAAGTGATTGTCACGATAAAAATAAAATAAAAAGATATATTATACCTATACATAATGTTGATTAATAACAAATCATAATTGTATCATATTAGAACAAACAAGTATAACTATATATATATATATAATTAAGTATATTCAATGTACATCGTATACATATATATTTTGTGTTCTTTAATATGTATATTTAATTATTGCTCATCATTTGTTGTTTAGTAATATAAATACATCCATGCATAGGTAGTAGTGTAAGAATGTTATTTTCAAATATTTTTTTAGTGTAAATTATTACAGCCTTTTAAAATGTAGATAGATAGATTAGACTTAACTTAAATAGATTTCAAGTATAATATTATAATGGATATTACAATATTACCTATACTACTTGAACATTTATTTTACACCTAGTTTTAACATCACAAAATGACAATTTTAATATATTTAGTGTAAAATAGCATACAAATTGAATAATAATAATTTTATTGAATGTAACCAAAAAATATATCTACACAAAAGTAAATAAATTAATAAATAAAGCTTTTGTTATTGGAAATATTGTTTTTGATTTACAAAATAATAATATAATTTAAAGATACATAAGTAAGTAATATATAAATAACATTATTGCCTATTGGGTACTTGCATTGTATGTGACCTCCCACATGAACGGACATCAACAGTCACATGTATGTACAAAAATTGGGTCCATTTATGATAAATACAATGATAAAAAAAAAATAAATAAAGATTTATTGTTTTAATGTGCAAAAATAATGGTGTGACAATATAATAGAATGATTGTTTAAATACATGATAAAACAAATACTTAAGTAAATTAAAAAAAACTATTGTATAATTATTTGATAAATATATTTTCTGAACTACTTGCTCATTAATACCAAGCTTTAATAAAATGATATAGCAACATTTTTGAATTAACCTCATACATTGGTATGAGATATGGGATTTAAAATTTTAAATCTGACCAAATGTATTTTATTTTTGTCTGAATGTTAGCAACTGTATTAAGATTGATTACATTTTGAAAGTGGTTAATTAATCTATTTTTTTACATCGTATATGACTTAAAATGAATATGATGCTTATTTATAGGATATAATAGTAATACCAACAATAGCAAAGGTTATAACGACATATAGCACAAATAACATTATCTTCAAAACTGTAGGTTACATAACATTATATTCCAATAGGTAAGTCATATATTATTATATTATACAAATGGGTAAATTAAACATGACATGAATACCTATTATTGAGTAATTAAAAAAGTTTTTGAAAAATATTGTTTATAAGTAAGAAGAATACAAAATATTTAAGATTAGGATTTTGATTAGATAAGTTATTTGTATTAAATGTAAACTCATTAAAATTATAAAATCTTATAGTATATATTTACATTAAGTTTAATGCACAAATCAGCTTCAACAATTAAAGGGATTATTTTCCCAAAAGTATAGTTGCACTGATAAGTAATCAGATTAATATTTTTATGATGTCTTATAAAATAATTATAATTTACAAGGATTTAGTAGAAGTCAAAATTGAAAAACTAAAAATTTTATTTTTAATTTGATCTAAATTGTGGATATTCAAAATACCTACCCATACCTACCTATCTATTATATATGTAATTGATATAAATGATGATTTATTTAAAATATAATAGGTTTTATTTGTCTATGAACTTTTATTTCTAATATGGTAATATGACTAATTTAAGTGCAATGCCAGAGTTCAATACCAAACATAAAAATAGATTGTATAAATGATTGTTTCATAATTCAAGATTACATATTATACATTTAACATCCTTTAGAAAATAAAATAATTTCCTAATTATTCTCTACAAATAGTTAATATTATGAATATTTCTATTAAGTTTATCATTATAATAAAATCCAAGATTAAATATCTTCATACAATCTACATTTTTGGGATTTTGTAATAAATAACAAATTAAGTTACAATTAATTATTAAGGCAATTAAATGATGATTGTATATATAATGTATGATCATTATTACTATGTTTAGTATTTTGTATTTTAAAATATGTTATTTTATCTTGTTTGAATTTAATGATTTCAATAAATTATCATCAAAACAGGTTTTAACACAATAACACCATTAATAATATAATTGGACTAAGGGCTAAGAGTACAATTTATTACAATTTATAATAGAATTTATCAAAAATGAAGAGTCAATATTTTTTTTAATCAAGTTGAGATAAATGTATTTTCTCAGGTATTTAAAATTTCAATGGCTTTTAAAATCAAAGACACTTACAATTTTATAGCCAAATAAAAACTTCTGAATGGTGACAAGTTTAATGTATTATAAGCTTAACCATAGATAAAATATATTATAAATAACTAAATAAGACATTATTACTAGAAATTTGTCAATGACAAAACAAACTGGTGTATTTATTTTCATACTAGTTTATACTTGGATTTCAAAATTAGTTAGGCTTGTAATTTTATCAATTGAATACCTATAAATTTTAATTTCACAGTGACTTAAGTGTTCAAATAAAATTTATAGAAATTAACAAAAATTAATACATAAGCATTGTCCTATACATTGTCTATCCACATAATCTATGTATTTTAAATATATGGTTTATTTAGATAATATTTATAAAGTATTTCATAGAACTTCTGAGAAATTTACTAAGAATATTACATTGGTAGATAACTACTTTTAAAATTAATTAACTTATACACCAACTATTAAACAACATTACATTAGAACATTAGGTAGGTATGTATACTTTTAGTTAATAATAATAATAATCTAGTATATATAGCATTTAGACGAAACTTAAGATTAAGGAAACCTTTAAATTTTAGTTACTTATTTTCTAACATACATTGTGATTTGATTATTATAAAAAATAGAGCCCTAATGTCTTAATATGGTTTTATTTCAAAATATTAAATTCATTGATGTGTGATGAACATTTACATTGTATTTTTTTAATGGTACAATAACTATTGAATTTACAGTCAACTCTAATGCAATTGTGATACATTAACACTAGAATAAAAAAATTAATACCTGATAAAATAAGTGCATAATTATATTCATTTTTAACACTTCGATTCAAATCATAAATTTTGAATTTTAATTGATTTTAAGAGTTATACTCTTAGACTCAATATTATTAGCCACCAACTGTGTTACTTGATATAGGTAACTTGTAATTATAATCTAATTTATACATGTTTTAGTAAATACCTCTAAGAATAAAAGATACAAATAGTATTTCAGAAAAGAAGATACATACCTAATTAAATTCTAAATAGAATAGTCATACGTGGAATTATAGGCAACTATTTACAGTCTACAAAAAAACTTATTCAACACTTTTAACTAAAATATTCTTACAAATAAATATTACAAAATACATATAATCACAATATATTTTTCCACATTATTAACATTTATCCCAAATAATGATATTATATTGATTTGGTTATTGCCTAAAATATACTTATAATTTTTATAAAACATAGATATCATATGTTATACTATTACATTGCAGACAATTGATTAAAATATAGTCATTTTAATATTAATAGGTATTAAGTAGGTCCCTTTTTTCTCTAAATTAATTAGCTGGTTTTAACATACAAGCAATGAATAATTACCAAAATTTATAACCCTAGGTGTTTGACACATAGTACATTGTTTTCTGAAAATAGAAATCCAAAGCCCATTTATTACATCATCTATATATGTTTTTGTATTTTTTTTATAATTTTTGATTTTAAAGTCATTATTTTAGACCATTTAAGGGTCTTTAAGGGGTATTTAACACTAAAATTAAATTTTATGATTTTTATATGCTAACAAGGTTTTTATATAATATAAGCATATACTTAACAAAAAATATTTAGATAATGATTAGATTTAGCTTTATTTATACTTGGCCACCCACGTCTCTCATTGGCTTTCATGCCGATACCACGGAATTCAATCTAAACAATTTTGTTAATAACTTGCTAACTAATGATTAATAAAAATAAAAATATCTAGTGAATCGCCATAAAAACTCTTTTGGAGTGTTAAATATTAAATTTGTATTATTTAAAAATAAATAAGCACTCAATTAAGTAATCAAGCAATAAAATCAGCATATCGGTGATAAAGTAGCCTGATATTTGTAGATATGATACATATTTGTTATCTGGTGATATTACCATGCACTTTGAAGCAGTATAAATTTTAGTGAATGTGCGGCACAGAACGCTGTCGTGCAGGTACCTGAAGGTTAATTAGATTAGTTATATTTTGAATGTTTCATATAATGTAAAAATTGATCGAACGAGCAATATGAATGTTTATCTATAAATTACAATAGACCCTATTCAATTAACTGTCTAGAAAAATAAAAACTATTAACCAAAACACGATAGTATAATTTCTTTTTTTTTTTTAAATTAAAAATTCACATAAAAAATATGGGTTTTAACAACCCCGCAATTTCTATTTTTAAATATAATTAAAAAATATTTTTTGTTCAAGAATGATTTTAAAATAAATATTTGAAGTGCATTATGAATATGCTGTTTAAAATTTATAAGACACAAAAACATTTTTTTTTAATTAGATCCTAGCTTTAGTTTTTATAATATACTTAAAACTTATAATATTTAAATTCAATAAATTTAAAGGTAGGTAATCTATCTAGGTATAAATAAATTACTTATAAATTACTGACAATAGGTAATTCATAAGTATGAAATTTAAAATTATGCACATCATTATAAAGTACTAACTACAAAACACAATTAAACATAAGTTTTCTTAAATGCTTGTAAGTTGTAAGATCTAAAAATTTTAGACATACATACTTATTTATTATAACATTTATAACTATAAAACTCCTTATTTTCATGATATAAAACTATTACCTAAAGTGATTTAAAAATCTAATTTATTAACTATAAAAAAGAATATAATAAATAAATCATAATAAATAGGTTCTTAGGTAATGTCTAAAAATAAGAAACAATGATTTAACTAAATACCTAACATTATTAAATACTAATATAATAATATATACAAACATATTATAGATAGCCATACCACTATATTGATTTTATGATCTTTTTTTTTTAATTTTAGCTAATAACCTTAACATTAGAGAATTAGTTTATTGGCTTTCAATTAATAAAATAGAGCGGCTTATATGAACATTGTCTATCTGTAATACCTACCATTTATAATATATTTTATCTATGATCTAATTAGGGAATAAAACAAAATATATTTATACAAATTATTTGTAGCTAAGTACCTATTTTCCTTTAATTTTGAATTTTGATTTATCTTGGAAAATAATTGTTATTGTGTTTATCAATGCATTGAATAAAAATATTATTAAATTTGTTTGGAAGTAAACACAGTATTCGAAGTAGAAATAGAATAAATTTTGTGAATAAATTGTCACTTACTTCTAAATCGCCATCCTCTCTAATATGTTTGTGTACATCTTCCTCGTCTACTCTATAATCCTTGAGCAACTCGTATGCAGCAGCAGAGTGATGAGTAGCCAACAGTCGATCGGTGACATCGGCGTTCTTCAGCAATGACAATGTGTTGGTGCCACCCGGGTGGAAGCGCAAAAAATGTTCAATATTGTGCTTCTTCCCATCGTGCTTGACCACGAACGGCGCCGTGGACATTATCTCGTGGGTATATGTCCGAGTACACGGTGGTCGTATAGTTCACGCGTCCATTACCTGTAGTTGTACGGTAAAAACGGTTCGGCAACGAAATTGTTGATGGGATCGTCGTCGTTGTTGGGTTCACTTCACTTGGGTCGTTTAAAAAAATAAATTCGATAGGCACACATTCAAACCGGTTTAATACTATACTAGATACGAACGGCCAGATAAACACAACTCGGTGACTGTCGCACAACGCACATCCGTTCAACAGCAACGTGAAAGCGGAAAACAAAGTACTAAAAACGGTGAAAAAATGTTTAGCATTATTTCTATAATTATTAACACTGGTCACTGAGTACCTAAATAATTACGTTACGAAACAACAACCGGCCGCGATTGAGGCTCGTACCGCTTTATCTCTTATCACAGGATGCACTCGCGCCTCGCAGACCCGCCCGAAAATGTGTTGCTTTTTTTATTATTATTGTTCACCGCTATCACTTAATGTAATCCACACCACTCGGATGATAAATTGATAACGGTCAAATATGTTTTTAACGAGTAGACGAAAAACAATTTAAAAAAAAAAAATCAGCGAGGACGAATTTATTACGATATCCGTTTTAACGATCAACCAACGGAGGCTACCGATTTCCAACGAAGTGAAATCGCCGGCAAACAAAAATATCGCACTCAACCAAACGCACACGCGGCGCCCACGACCAACATTACAGGTAAATGGTATGCAGCGCGAGCGTAATAAGCAATAACTATACAAAATAAACCGCTGGCCGATGCTGGTTGCCTGATTCGTCCGTTTCCCGGCTTCCCACGGCCAGTAAGCGACGAAGACGCCACTGTCGGCGTCATCGGCGCGGCGGGCGACCGCTATGCCATCTACACGACACGTTGCAGTAAATGCGGTAAATTGATCGCGGGATTTTCGAAAACATCCCATCCGTCGACGCCATTTTTCTTTACAGCCGCCCGAATTAAACACAACGACAAAGGTCACCGCCGCTCGATGGTCAGAATTATTTGTATATTATGAAGTATAGAAAGTGCGGCGGCCGACGAGTCGGTGTATCAACGATTACATCTCAATGGTATTAAATACGAAAGGTTTTGGTTATTGTTAATCTAAGTAACCACGTTTTCGTATTCGTTACGTTCCGCACGGCAACCGAAATTTTTCTTCATACGTTCGTCACGAGTTATATAAAAACGCGAAATTGTAGAAATACTGTCAAACAATAACATGAATTTATCGAAGTACAAGAGATCTGAAAAATCAAAAATAATAACCACGAGATAGAACAACATTTTTAGTATTATATGATTGTAGTGCAAAAACAATTTTGTATTTTTTCTTCTTTCGGCGAGACATTTATTTAAAAATCGTACTCGCATCGACATTATTTGATTAATAAGTGGCTTGGAAATTAGCGATAATAATTTATTTTCGTCGTCCCGTACCGTAATTAGCCACCTGGCCCGGCAATGGTGATATTAGGGTCATATACACTTTGGAGAGGGACCGAAACAATAATTCATTCTCTATATACGCAGGTAGAGGTAAACCCGTTAGATATTTTGACCTCCCTTGTATAATATATATCTCTACTACATTATTCTTATTGTTATTATATCACAATGCGGTTAAATAATTAAATACTTCATTATAAAATGTATTATTATTATGTACCTACATATATGAGACTCGACTGATGAACCCTAAAGAAATAGTTATTGCACGTATAATAAGTGGCAGCAGTATTATCATTGTTTAAATTCATTTCAGTAAATAATACTACGTTATCAGTAATTTGAGGTACTAAATAATAATTTTTGAAAAAGTTACCCATCTCCAAGATTTAACACTCTAGAAAAAAATCCACACACGAATTCCGCAAAAAAATTCTGTGATATCAATAATTTGTTTAAGATCTAGTTAAATTCATATTTATTTATATCGAATAGAATCCCAAAAAATGACTTGACTTTTATAATAGCCATGTATTAGGCGAATTTCACTAGTTTCAGTTTCATCATATTATTCACAATTATTATATTATACTAATTACTCGTAACTTAAGATTATTCGTATCTCATGATTATATTTAAATTTCCATTATTTTTAAACTTAATTTCTATTGTTTGCAAGTATTTATGAATATATTTAGACATGCGTATAAATATAGTTTTCGCCGATGTTTAAAAAATAAACATTAATTATTAAAAATAATTTTAAATTTTATTTTCATAAAATCTTAAAAAATACGATATCGAACTTTAATAAACTTGAAGCAGTTGAAGCTATTTATATGTATATAAATTTTAAAATTGTCTTTAACAATTTTTAGGTATTTTACAATATACCCTGGTTTCAAGTACAAATACTTTCTTCTTCCTGACCAATAAATCTACTAAATTTACATATAAAAAATGTTTTCTTTTTTTTAACCACGCAATGTAAAAAAAATATTTTACTTTATCATTAAGCACAATTTGTATTAATTTTTAGATAACTATATACATTCAAAAACTATGGGTACAAAACATTTGTCAAATTGTATTGCAAAATTAGGATAACGTACTGACGTGGGATTATATATATATATTTAAATTATATAAATCATAAAAACTGATTATATATATTTTAAATTTTATTTTATGTCAATATATTTTTTTGGTTTTGATACCGATTTATATACAGCCAATAATTTATAACAGTCAGAATCAATATTAAAAAATGTTTTTTATACCAGGTATGAAAAGTTTTATTATTTTTTGTATTGTACTTATTCTTTTTTTTTTCAAATGTGATTGTGAATCATTTATATATATAATATTATAATATACATCATGTATTCAATATTCACGACATGGATTTTCAAATTTTCAAATATCTAAGTAATCTGTTATTTCTTCATAAATATTTAATATTTATATTATTTCATACTAAATAGTAAATATGAAAAAAAATGAAAAAGAATTCTCTATTTTTTCTTTAAATTGAAACACGAGATTTGTTTTGAAATAAAATAATAGTAAATAATTACTTCTTTTCAATATCACATTTTGTAAACTTTTAAAAGTACTCGTATATTGCATTTTAAATTTGTATGAACAATGAATACATTATTATTTTAATTTTATTTATTAAAACGATTTACTATCTATACAGAAAAGAGTATAATAAGTAAATTTGATCATTAATATTGGTTGATAAATGACAGTAGTTTAGCATTAATAGGTAGGCACTCATCAGTGCCACTCAACCTGGTACTTTTAAAGAGTTACTGTGTTTTAGTATTATTTATTTTAGTAGGTCTCTAGGCCACTGTCTTTTGAGTTTTCAATGAACATTACAGAAAGTGAGATGGAAGATAGTTGTTTAAATAATAAGTTACTGTGAGAGTTTAAATTAGAATGAAATTTAAAATAATATAATTTAGTTCATTAACGGTAGACATATATAGGAGCGGTATTTATGAAGATAATTATTTGTGAAATAACATCACGAAGAAAAGATATTATTTGTAAGCAGAAGGCTTGATAGATTTGAACTTTAAAAAATTTTAAAATAAGAAGGCTTCGTAGAATACTATAGCTACAGAATACCGTATGTCGAAGTCGAATTATTTACTTGGATATGATGAGTTTATTGAATAGGGAGAGTTTGGTCTTAGGAAGTGCAGTTAACAGTTAACTGGTTTACACTAAAGTTTTATGTGTGAGCTCCAGGTTAAGTGTTAATCCAGCGTTAGATTAAAGTATTTAATTTTGTTTGCCGTTGGAATTGTTTGGTTGTTTAACGTAGGTAATAGGTGCCAAATAAAGATTTCTAAGTTAGAAATTTAAATTTTTTTATTCGTTAGAGTCATATATTTTGTAATAAGCATGTTTATGAAACTCAAATATGGTGCATAAGTACCTAATCTATAATGTAATCTTTAAATAATTTTAGTCTTATGATTGTTGTTAAAATATTAAAACAAAATATTATGGTGAACATAATATGCGTGATGATAACATTACGATAAAAAATAAATAATAACATGCAATTTAATTGTTGTTGCATTTTTTTCTAAAAATAATCAACAATTTTTAGTATAGCTTCCATTACAATACGTCAATTTACAACAATAAGTAAATAAATATATGATTTACCTATCATTAATGTTTTGTTACTTGTTTGGGACTGAAAATAATCAGATAATAAATGATAAAGCATTTTTTATATACAATTTTTGAAGGCTAAATATAGATATTTTTGTGTGATTAAACAATTTTGTTCAGTCAACTGAGTATTACAACAACAAATATATTATCCTTGTCATTAACATTATTATATATCTATACCTCCTATTATTTTTAATAGGGCAATACGCACTGTATTATATCAGTCAATAGCTATGATCCGAATTTATTCAACAACTTATTTTGACTAGATTTCTATTGTATAACCAATAATTGATTATTGACTAAAAATGGTATAACAAATACAAATAATAGGAATAGATCATTTTGAATGTTTTAGATAAATTTAATTCTATTTAAAATGTTTAAAAGTATATTTCAATATTTTAATATCACTTTGAAGTATTAAATTACTCGCTACTCGTATGCTAATGGATGACATGTATACAGACTATAGCTGTGTTAGTATTATTAGTTATTACTATACAAACTGCTAGAAGTCTATAACCAAGAAACTGTAATACACTAAATATAACAATATAACCTACAATATATTATATACATACATAGTTAAAAAGTGTATCTAACATAGTAACATGTAAATGTCAAAAACCTACATTTAAATTGAGTTTAACTAGATATGTATACATCTACTATTGGTCTATAGCCATTTAGTAGGCTACATATAAAAGGTACCTATATTGGAAAAAGCGAATCAAGTATAATATAGGTAATTACTATTTAAATAAGTTTTATACTAGTGTATAATAGGCATAATAGTTATTTAAAATTAATCTACCGCTTTTATTTAATTTATAATTTAATTTACTACAATTATGTATAAATGTAATATTATATCATTATCTATTTTACTTAAACTGATACACATATTATATTATGCTGATTATATTTTTTTACTCTAATATGATACTACGTCTTATACTAAAGCTAGGTACTAGATAGGTATGTAAACTAAAAATTGAACGAAATTAAGTACCTATTTAACGAAGAATAACGAATAACGATATTACTAATTTTAGTTACCTATTTTATAACAATTTAAAAATATTATTTTTCTTAGAGATTTGAAACTTTTGCGTATATTATTATATTTTAAATACACAACACCACCATAATATTTTTGAAACCTTTAGATTAATTTGATATTATTGCCTTTTTATACCATGAACCTAATACGCCGTTTTATATTGTTATTTGCATGCAATGATTTATCATTGAATTCAAATTTAACACTTCCACCACCGTGGCTTTCTCAATGACAAGAACATGAGGTAAACTCCAAATTATACACTATACACCTACTTAACAATAGAGTAGCTTCCTATTTCCTCTTTTTAAATTGTTTTTACTATTTTAAATGATTAAATATATTTAAACTATTTTAAGTTATTCATAGAAATTTTTAATTTTCATTTTTTTAGTTTTTTTTATAACTTGCGTTAAAAAATATTTACTAGTAAAATACTTGAAAATTATGTATAAGATCCTATACACAAGTTATTCTTGTATAATATGTATAAAAATAAAATTAGTAAAAATAAATAGGCACAATTACATTTTATATGCATTGGAAGTTTAAATGTTTAAAAATTTACCACAAGATTTTATAGTAAAAAATATACAAAATTGAAATTTTTATAAATTTATATATTTTTAGTTTGAAAATCATACTGGCACTAAAAATTTAAAAATATACATTATTTTTTTTAGATATACGAAAAAGTATTTTAACGATGAATAACAGTGCTATTGATCCTAATTATTTTGTTATGTATCAAAAACATTATTCTTGGGGACATAAAACTTTTACGTAAGGTATATTATAAATTTTACTGTAAACAATGATATTTTCAAAATATGATGATTAATTTCCATGAATTTATTCATACTGTTTACGGTATTTATATTTTACTAAATGGGGTTATAAACTCAAAAGTTAAAACAGTACTTTTTTTCGTAGTAAATAATTTAAGAATATAAAATTTTTATTTTTTTCCGGCCCATGAATTCTTTTTAATTCGTGAATGTGGCCTGAGAGTTCAATAGGTTGCGAACCACAAGTGTAAACACCTCAGAAAACAATATTATTTAATGACCCCATCAACCGATATTAGTAAGACAATTGAAGCTTCAATGTTAAAATGTCATGAATAATATTTATATAATTTTTTTGTTTTTATTAATAATTGGTCAATTAAAACACACATGTTTTGGTACAATTTGTTTGTCTTGAAATCTTAAATATTAGGAAATTGCAAAGTGATTATACGAATGAAGCAAGTTATTTTTTTATAGAATTCGATACTGTATCTATCTATATTGATCCAACCCGATTAATATTTCATTTTGTCTTGTTACGTATTTGGTGAATTTATGAGGCAACTGAAATGATACCTCAAAATTGGGTAGTGTTAATACTATTAGAGATAATTTATTAAATCGTTAGGATATTTACATGCCACGAGTAACGTTGTACCGATGAAGCGTTATCAGACATAAATAAGCTGCAGGTCTTAGTACTGCCGACCGTGGTTATATCTAAAAAAAAAATGGACAACAATATTCCTAAAATATTTCATTTTTACCATAAAAATTTTTTAAAAGATTATATTTTGCTATTTTTACTAAAAAAACTAAAGTATCTACGATCTACCACAGTTTAAGATATACCATATTATACAAGTTGGATATCGTCGATATCGGTCCGTATAAATAATTCCAAATCTTGAAGCACAAATCTTCTGAATAAACAGCTGGTTCAACTAATAACTAGCACTACTAGCGGAAATGTTTAGTACAATATTATGAATAATATTTAAAAAAAAAAATGAAATATGTGTTAAATCAAATATTTGTAATACTTTTGAGATACACAAAAATATATTGCGATTAAAAGAAATGTCATTGGGTATAAAATTGAAAAATAATTTTAAATAATTATATTGAATTAGAAAAAGTAGAAATTTGTATTTTGTTTATGTTAGACAACATACTACTTTGCATGTCCTCAACGTTTCAGGCTATAAGTCTATATATATATATAGGTTTAAATAATTAAAAAATTGTTTGGAGTATCAACATCATTTATTTGTAAAAAAATAAATTGAAAATAATTTACCCGGTTAAGTAGTTAATAATAAGTAGATCTAGAATATTTTATTTTTAAATTAAAATAATTTATAGGTACGTACTTATTACTCACGATATTTAATCGTATTATTTGTATATCTTATTCGAAAATATATAAATGTATTGCAGATGAATTAAATTATCTATGATTACAAAATATACGACTGAAACTCATTTGCGCACATATATTTTGGTTAAGCGAGTCGTCAATTTTCAGGTAAAAAATTTTGAATGTACGCAAACGAGTTGTGGCAAATTTAAAACTAAGCATTTTGAAATTTAAATTTAATTATAGTTGGTAGTCCTTTGTTGATTTGAATTTTGGCTCTACTGTAATATTTTGATAAAATTTCTAATTATTAGTTTTTAGTATATATTGTTTTAATATTAATTTCAGTAAATTTATGTAATATTTGTGTAAAATAAGAATTTTCGCAGGTATTTTTTTTTTTTTTGTAAGAATGACAGTAATTAATTATAAGCCAATAACTATCTATAAATATGACAATTTTAGTTTAATAGTATTTATAAATAACTTATGGTTTGTCTGTCGTACTTCCACAATTCAATCTTAACATATGATTTTCGTAATTAGTAGTCACTATTCACTACTTCTCTATCGCTATAGTCAGTATAGTCAGTACTACTGGCCGGCCACTACGATTCAACGTAAGACCGCAAAACGTGTATATGGCTGACGATTGTTGACGATCCTTGATACATTAATTGCATTTTCCATCTAGTAAATTCAAGAAGATCATATTGTAGACCACGCTGGACGCAACTTCCAAAGTAATTTTTTATGAATTTACGGAATCCTTAATTTCTTTAAATTAGTTGTTTTTTAAAAAATTGAGTATAAACAGCTAGTAAGTAAAAATAAATATGGAAACATAAACAAATTAAATCAATATATTTATATATATTTTAAATCTTGTAACATATTGTATATTGGTACATTATTATAATTAATATAATTATTAATTATAACTGGGTTTCTGTAATTGATGAAATTTTTAGTCCTCTTAAATGTTGAAATTGAACATTACAATAAAACCCATAAATTTATCGTTTCGCTCAGAATTAAAAAAGGTGGTGTGATATAATTCCTATTAGAAAAAAAGTAATTTATATTATAATAGCACACTTTAATTTACATTAAAATGTACCTATATATTTGGAAGTATAATCTTTTACTATTTAATTATGTATATGTATAAAATTACATAAAACAGATTTCGAATTATTTATTTATTTAAGGGAAAAAATGAGGATCAGAAAATATCATCTGATACATCATATTATCATGCATTAATAAATTATAAAGGTGATATATAAATAACGTATTTGGTATGGACATATGAAAATACAAATTTATTTTTTATTGATACTAACTTATTTGATAACTTCATATATAGTTTTATTTTTAAATAGTATATTAATCTGTTATAATTTACAAAATATAATATATCATATATTAATCTAAAAATAAACATATATTTAAAAAGAATATATCATTTTCTAATATTGTAGTTTATTTTTATAGCAATTATAGGATAGGTATTTATCTGATTGAATTGATGCTAGGTATATATAATATATATAAACAGAATCGACATGCATAATTTTGATCGTCGTGTAAACACTTTTCTTAAATAATACAATATTAAAATAATAGTTCATAATGTATTATATTATGGTTTAATTGGTTTTATAAATATCTACTGGGTTTTCAAAGATTTATCATATTATTTTACAAACGAGATAACAGTTTGTTTTTTTTTTAATATATCTAGGTACACAGGTAGGCATTTAAGTCGTGCATTCATGCTTATCTAATATGAATAACTAACTTTAAATTTTATGACCACTTATAACTTATTATACCATACCTATACCATTTACCTCAACCTTATTATATTATAAGTTTATGTGCTCAGATACTCATATATCAACGAGTATATGTACTCGTATAGTGACATAATAATTATTATTATATCTTAAAATTTATTTATCACAATTAACAATATTAAGGTATCTAGCTATTATACCTAACGTTTTAGTGGTTTTTAACATAGTTTATCCAATATTGGATTAAATTCGTTTTTAAACTCAATATGAGTTCCTTGTCGGATTGTAATATTTGTCATATTCATGTTTTATAGTATTGATGACTTGTTGACAGTGCTTTAATGTCAATTAGTAATCTGAATATATTTCGGTAAAGGTAATCAATATTTATAAATCATAAACAATTTTTATTTAGATATAGGTAGCATATGTTATAGGTATAAATATGTATAGCTATAAAGATTATTAAGCACACATAAATAAAACAATTTATTATTTGGATTTACATGTCAATAACTTTATTATATGGTAAATTAATATTTAACACAATATATAGTATGTACTCCAAACTTAAAATTATTATTTTCATATAAATATAGGTTTCTAAATTGTAAATAGAATTTAGAATTTTTTTTTATAATAAATAAATATATATAGGTACCAAAAACCAAACATTTTTGATTCAGTAAATTCTAAACAATCTATTTGTAATTGTATGACTAAATAAGTTTTAGTTCAATAAACATAAAAAAGATATAATTGAAAAAAAAATATTTAGTCAGTAAATGGAATGTGACAATAACTTTTTATTATTTAATATTTTAATTATTATAGCCAATGGACGGCGTAAATTTAATTATGTTAATATTAGGAGAATAATATAATACCATACAACATTTTTGATATTTTATAACTATAGTGTAAGTTATTATATATTTTATAATTTTGAATAATATGTAATATTATAATGTGATATGTGTACAATATTTAAAAAAAAAAGTATTAAAGATATATGGACACCATAAGGTTTTTCACATTAAATTACATACAAGTAAAAATAAATAAATATATTCATATCTTATTAGCATAAATTATGCACTTGAGCTAGGAACAAAACATATCAAGTAATACAACACAACACTTTTTTTTAATGGATTTTTTACTAAGCTCCAATAATTAATGAAGATTATACACTATTAAACTCAAGTTAATGAATTTATTAAATTTGAAAACCTAATGTATTGAGCACTGTTTATTATTAATATACATCTATATATATATATATATATATATAAAAGAGAGTGATGTCGATTAAACACAAAATTTCGAAAATTACGTGACCTATGAAGTTGACATTTGGTAGGTACGTAGTAAAATATAAGATTTCCGCTAAGAATTGGTTTTTTGAAATTCAACTCCTTAGGGAGTTAAAAAGGGTAAAGATGAAAAACGATATATATATTATATATAATTTTTTTTTATTTGTGGGTTACCATGGTCACATAGATGACAAAAAAAACAGTAATCAGTTATTATTAGATTAGAAATTAGTATTTAAGTAAATATACATAAGGTAACATCATGTCGGAAATATGGATAAAAGTTGTGTCACACGCAAATAAACTATCTTTAGACACCTCATCTATCAAAAAAACATTAATTATTGGAAATTATTTGAATTGTCACCGAAAAAAAATCGAACATTGGTAGATTAGTCTACACATGCATGGCTACTGTCAGCCATTAGATTTTATGAAACATCTTTAGAACGAAACGCAAGCAGGGAAACTGACCAGATCAGAGATTCTACCTCAAAAATTGTTGAAAAATACGAAGCGGCTACACTCAGCGTGAAGGTGAACGCTTATATGACGGTGCTGATCAAGAACTAAAATCAATCTTGAAAAATCGGCATTCAATTACAAACAAAAATATGATTACTGAATGCATTGTGATTTCGTAATCATCATTGATCTATTCTAATATTGTTCTTTTATAGTGGTGTTTTAAAGTTACCACTCGCGTTACGCTAAACAGATTTAACATGGATCTATTTTTTACGGATAACGAAGTGTTCGAGAATAGCTAGTATATTATATTAATACTTTTTTTTTATTTCGTCAATGAAAATTAGTGACTTCGGTGTGGATTTAAAAATGTAAACATGTCATGCACCATTTAACTCTGTGATCAGTATAATTACTATTATATTTTATAACATGGTCATTGCATAATTAAATTAAATCTTAAAATGTAGGTATATGAAAATTTTCTATTTTTAATAACAATCTTTTAAATCGTATACAAAATAAATTGCTTAAGAAAATATGGAACTTCTAGTAAATACATATAATATACTATGTTATATTATGTAGTATAGCCAGTATAAGTAATGTGTAATGCATACAACTTTCATGTTATTACAGTTATATTTATTTTTAATCCATATTACCTATATTTCTTTTAAAAATGTTCTACTCACAACACGTATATGATTTTACTCATTTTTAAGTTATTATATTAGAGCATATTATATATAACAGTTAATAGCAGATTTAAGTGAGCAATATATTTAATTTGCTTCTACGTAAATCATTGGCCTATTTTTGCTAATAGTTGGCAAGTCACAGGTACTTCGATTATGTTATGTAATGTTAATACGTTTTTAAAAAAATGTAAGTACATACAAAAATTTAGTCAGTCACAAATATTATTTTCATAGAACTACTATTAAAATGATTTTATCTAAACAATTTGACCTTTATACTACTGTGTTAATAAAAATTTAATTCCACGTACTGTTATTTATATTAGGTATATTATATCAAGGTAAGCCATGAATAGCTCTTTAATAAATGTTGGAAAACAAATGATATTAACATTGAATTCACTAAATGTATATAGGTAAATAGTATCTACTAGATACTATGTAGGTATAGCTATGTAAAATACATTTAATTTGAAATTAGATTTATAATAGCTATTATCAATGTATAGTTCGAATCACATCAATACATAATATAATCATAGTATAAATGTTTACTATACACATAAGTCATAAAATATTATAACATAAGTATTACTTCATAACGTGTATTAAGTCCCGTATTAAAGGTAAACTTGACCTCTTGCAGATTTCCAAGAGTCAAGAACCTCAATTTTATACATACGTACTGGTGCTTGGGCTATTGAAGTATCTAGCTCCTCATCATTTTCTGAATCGTGATAATCGTCAAACTAAAAAAATATATAAGTATACAATGCATAAATATATTACATTAAATCGTAAACACCAGACATGTCAAACTCAAAGTATCAAGTGGGCCAAAAATATTGAATAATTTACTATACGCGGGCCACGCATAAAAGTTTAACGAAAAAAGAATATTTTATACTCATTTTTCAATTTTATTCTATATGTTTAAATACACAGCAGGTATAGCTAAATTAAAAAAGCTTAAAAAAATCAACATTAACATTTAATAATTCTCTAATAATCTAAGATAATATTGTGACACGATATTAATATTTGTTGTGCATTAATATTGGTATAGCCACGGGTCACAAAAAAATGAGCCGCTTGACATGCTTGGTTTATAAAATTTAATATGGTTAACTATTGGAATTTCATAAAAAAAATGAAAATTACAAATTTACAAAACCTCGATATGTATTATCATGAATTTTATTTATATACTTACATCGATTTCTGTGATAATTCCTTTTCCAGACAACCCCGAATCTGATCGCTTAATATGTCCACTTGTAGTTTTTTTTGCTTTATTTAGGGATTCTAAAAATTTAAAAGTTAGGTTTTGTCGACTATCCACCATGCAAAACGCTAATATTAATAAAAGACATATAGCTGTAATCGCCCAAATTATAAGTTGAGCCCAGTATGGATACCTCATCTTCGTTAAGAAATTCTGAAAAAAATCGGTTTTATTTTTTTGTAAACTTTTAAATTTATATTATATTATAGGTAAGTATATTATAATATTATATTGATTATGCGGTAAATTATATATTATCAATTATCATAAAGAAAAAAGTCTGTATCTTGAAAATATTCGTAAATTTTTTCAAACTTAGTGACTAGTGTTATAAGTTACATATATGATATTTGTATAATTTTTCAATTTTTTCATATTTGTTTTTTTATATAATAAATTACATTTTAATAATATCACTGCTTTGCTTGTTTACAAGTTATGTAATATCCATGATATTATCCTAATATGGTACCAACACTACAAATGTGGAATACAATTCGTGATTTACTATACATATTTTATACAATGTTTTAAACATTAAAATGTTCAAATATGTATGTATGTATTGAATACAATATATTATGTTTTAATATTCTATAATGATTAATTTATGCCTTTTTGTCATTTTATACACATTGAAAATGTTTTTAATTACATACATTTTTTACTTATGAAATTAAACTGAAACGTATTTTATAACTTTGGAATTATAATGTAAATAGTTATATGTCAAACATATTAAATTGATTAAACACTTAGATATTCTTGTAAACCAACCATACAATATCTAATATTAGTAACGAATTTAAACAATCAATATACTATAAATTATCGCCGTTATAATTTCAGATTTAATATGTCGACTATTGGAATTTCGATGAAGTTGGAAATCGCACCAACAAACACATGAAATAAACATAGATAATTATTATTTATTAGTTCAATTAAAATTACTCACTACGAATAACGTAAATGACCATTTCGTATCCATTAAGCTATTCAAACTAATGATCTTAACCTCAAAGTAATACCCACGTCTCATGTTAATACGTTATACTTGAGTATAATATACGCTGTATTCAATATAAATTATATACCATTGACACATTGCAACATAAATGAGAAGTAGTAAATAATGTTACAACAATTCGTGTATCCACTAAATGCATATATAGATTGTATTATATTATTATATTATACAGGGGTGGCCACTAACCTTAATTTTGGAAACTGCAAATTTATGAAGCTAATTCGAAGCGAGCCACATTGTTAAGAGATGTTTATAAAATATATTTTTTTTTTTTTTTTATAATAATTATACAATCTATACTTCTTAGCATAATAAGTATAAGTGAAAAAAGACAGAAAACATGGTATGCGTGATTAAGAAGTCACCCATTAATGACTCTTAGCGTGATGGAAGATAAAATATTTAATATATTTTTTTAAGCTTGATGTGGCCAGTGGCGTCATTTGTCACTGTCTGATTTTAAAAACAGCCCAATGGGCCGGCGTCCGGTTTTTGCCATTTAACCATTATTATATTTTATTAGTGCAAAAACATGGTTATTTTTATAATATTTTCAGAAAACATTTTACACTCTACCTACTAAGAAATTATTGTCACAATAATTTTTTTTAATTAATTGATAGTTGGAATAAATTTATATTTAGACGCATGCGGGACGTGCAAGTATGTTTTGTGTGTGCGTGTGTGTATGTGTTTGGTGAAAAAAAAAAGAAGTATGAACATAATATTTTTGTACGCACAACAATAATAATAATTAATATTATAATCTCGTATAATTTTATTTTTACAAATCTACAAATTCTAAAGATATAATGTGGTTGCAAGCGGTTTTTTTTTACCCATTCGGGCCGGTCAAAACTTTTGCCTCCCTCTATTGAAAACTCTGAAACGATGCCACTGGATGTGGCCATCCCTTTTATATAATATATTCATTTACTTATCTAGATTTTAGATTCAAAACGCTTTGATAAATATATTTATCTAACAATGGTAATTTTTTGTGTGTGTGTCGTGTTTACTGTATATAGTATGAGTACATCTTTTATAGTAGAAAAAATGTTTTAATCTTTAACTTTGAGGGTGATTTCTGGTATTAAATTGGATCAAGTTGATAAATTTTGAAAAAAAAAATACAATAAAAGCAAAATGTTAAATTTTACGTAAAATTAATTTTTAACTTTAAATTTGTATGTATTTTAAAAATAAATAACCATAGAGACTTTAAATTATTACCAAATAATCAAATTAATATTTTTTATATAATTACTGAATTAGGAGTATTCTGCCATGACATAATTTTAAAAATATTTATTTTTCGATTTATGTTTGGTGAAAATTTTGTTTACAAGTTTACGAAAATCATCGAAATATGAACATTTGCAAATTATTTCGGATTATAAAATTCATAAAATTTATTGTGTTAAACCTTAAACCTTAAGTTTGAAAATTTTATACCTATAAAATATTTAATGAGTTTATTTATTGGAAATTTAAAAAAAAATTAGTTCACGATATATTTTTATGAGTAATTGAAGTTAGATTAAACCTTAGAATAATTTTAAGCTATATTGCTTATTTATACAAGAAACCTATTCACACTATTCTATGGTAAGTTGATTAAAAGCTAATAACAATAATATATAATATAATATTTACTATTATAAATTATAATAAGTATTAATAGAATAAATAGCAAATGCAATATTTTTGGCAAAAATTAATTTAACCCATCGTATTATATGCTATGTATAATAGCAATATAAATTTATAAAATTTTAATAATTGGCCAACTCAGAACTGTTTTTTGAATAAAATAATTTATCATCGAATTCAAATTAAATAAATCTATTTCAATGAAAATATACAATACAGCGGATATCTAACTACTAGTCCACTTTTTATTAAATGTGTAATCTATAGCAGCGTATAATACATGCGATTTGAATATTTATTGAACCTTACACTGAGTTTAATTAAATGTAAACTTCCGATGTATTATACTTTAATCATAAGTCTCTACAATTTATTATTACTATTTATTTACAATTTTAATCATTTTAATTCTCAGTTATATATGTTTTAAATATTATTAAGCTTATTAATAACACTTGTAAATAATATCACGTATAAAATAGTAGGATGACTACAATTTAGAAATTTTACAATAATAAAATATATGTATATATTAGCATCAGTTATATAATATAATACCAATATCGGCAGTATCTTATATATATTATAAATTATAATTTATATTACTAACCTAATTTTTATATCATATACTTTTATGTAAAAACTAAATATTTATGTATTTTTAATTTTTCAATTGGTAAATTATTATCAAAGTATATTTTTAGGGGAATTTTTATTAATCAATATTTAATAGTTTTTAAATAATAATTTGTTTAATAATAAATTGTAAATATGAATTTACAATATTTTTATTCATAAATTTAAATTCATTTGAAAAATGTATGGCATATATTACAAAAATTTGAACATTTTTACTTACACTCCTATGTGTCCAAACTTCATATCTGAAGCCATCTAAAATACCAATCGTCAAGATAGATGAAAATGTTAATATCAGCAACATCGGAGTAACATGTCTCCAGATAAATATAGATAGACGACCAATTGTATGTCCAGTCATATCATATATATCAAGTAAGAATCTGATAATTAAATTATTAACAAAACATTATTAATTCGAAATATTATAATATAAACTATTATATAATATAGTACTTACTGTTTATATCCATAAATGAATATAATAATTAGAACCTCACAAAGAGCTAACACCGTTAAACACGGGTTGATAAAAACTTCATTGTATAATGACAGCCAATATACACCCGTTCTAGTTGTAAATACCAATCCACAGACACAGCATATTGTACAAAGTATACCTATATTAAATATTTTATTAATTTTATTACTACCAGTGTAATATATTTTTTTATTTTATGTCGATGATTAAAATTTAAATACATAATAAACTATATTAAATATTAAAAACGTACTTGAAATATAAAATTTAGACAATTTGTTTAAGCATTTAACTTCGGCTAGTGCCCAAACAAACCAGCTCAATAAACGTATCAACCATGCTGTACCAATTGTAAGAATTAATATTTGTGGAATGTTAATGACTAATTTGGTTTGATTATAGCCAGTAATTTTTTCAAACGAAAAAGTTGTTGAAAACTCCCCGAGAGCTATAAAAATTAGGCCAATACCATTACTTGCCTGTAAAATATTTTTTAATTACTGTTGATATTCTACTTGTAGTGTTATAATTTATTAGTATAACAAAATAATTTTTTTTACCTTTTTTCATATAAAATATGAAATAAAAATAAAATCGATACAATATAACTTATTGAAATAGATTTAATTGTAATACAAGCTTATACATATTTAGAAATTATACGTTAATTCATAAACCTCAAAATCTATTACAGTATTTAAATAATGTATTTTTCATATTTAACAATTATATATCTCAAATGTATTACCAATTTGAATTGATTTTCCATATTACATTCCTGTACATCAAAACTCATCAATGTGTCGTCTAATTTTCGACTAGCAATTAATGCATCATAATTATTGCTATAAAATACGTGTGCTGGCATGTCTTTAGAATTATCCCATTTATAAGCTGATCTAAAAACCATGAACACTAAGATTTAATAACGAAGTTTTTATAATAACTATATATAGAAATTTGATAGTTAGGTAATTTGAAATCAAAACAATTAAATAATTATTATGAATATTAATAAACGTGTTTTGTTTTCAATTCACCCCATACATTTTTTATCATATTGTAGTTTAATTTTACCCGATTACGCAATTTTTAATGTCTTGTAATACATTTGGTATTATTGTGGAAACTATAAACCAAGTCCACACAAATACTAAAATAAAACTGAAAGATACCACCACAGTAGCAGTCAATAGAAAATTGCTTTTACGTTTAGAAGACGAACCGAAAGACGTCCATGGACCATGTACTAATCCCAAGGAACAAAATACTTGAATAACTGCATCAACCCAAATTGGGAAAACCAACAAATCTTTTAACTATAAAATAATGATGGAACTATTATAATTTCTTATACATAATAATATAATATAGGTACTATATATAATTATATTATTTTGAATATCCAAAATAAATTAAAAATGTAATTACCTCTACAGACGTAATATACAAGAAGCTAATATATCCATAACCTGATTCCACAATGTATACAAAAACTAACAAAATTGGCGGGATTACGCATGTCATAATTTGAATATAAAACGGTAAACTTTGAAACATTGAGTTTGAAAAATTAATGAATGCCTAAAACAAAAATAAATACCATAATATTAAATGAAAAATATACTTTAAATAATATCAAAATAATACATACTTGTAAATACTTGTTTTTAAGTGTAATCCAAGATGCTCCCAGCATTATAGCTATAGAAAACCATGTAAAAAACAATGAAAATGCTTGAACCGTTTGTATTTCACTAGTTTCATCCATAGAACTTGTTACGTTTAATACAGTTTTGTGCCAGAATGACTGAGATCTTTTAGGGTCGATAGATGGTTGCCCATGTGGAGGCCACAACTCTGGAAACTAAAATAAAATAATAAGTTGTTAAAAAAGTTAAAAATAGTTATATTTAAATTTAAAAAAATACTACAATTCTTTATAAAGGAAATGTTATTTTATAATTATATATATATATTTAAAAATAATTATAAGTAATCTACAATTTTACTTAATACTTAATAAAATACATTTTAGGTGCATATTAGATGTATTCAATACTTAAGAACTATCATAATTACCTTATTCATGTCAAACATATATTTAGTTCCCCAAGTTATGATAGTTCCATAATAGCAAGACATAGCGATATTAACTAAGCACATAACCAAGCCAATACCTCCTAATTGAGGATTAATCGTTGTCCATATCGTCATGCTATTGTGTCTCAATTTTTGACCGATTCCGATTTCCATGATAAGTAATGGATAACCCACTAAGCACATAATAACCATGTATGGTATTAAAAAAGTACCTGAAATTAAAAATTAATTTAATAATAAAATCATATTTAAAAATTTACAGTTTTATTTTGTT
Source organism: Rhopalosiphum nymphaeae (assembly GCA_036289425.1). Taxonomy (NCBI): domain Eukaryota; kingdom Metazoa; phylum Arthropoda; class Insecta; order Hemiptera; family Aphididae; genus Rhopalosiphum; species Rhopalosiphum nymphaeae. The sequence goes on from JAZAQC010000013.1 coordinate 20,078,762, forward strand.
TTAAAACGATACTATGAGTATTATAATAAATTACTAACAAGATAAAAACGAATTGTTTAATATTTCCTATCAATATTTATTTACAATGTAATTATCTGCAATAATACGTTTTTACAGTTTTTCATAACTTATCATAATATAATATTACAAACTTATTTTCATAGTTACTAGTTTTTTTAAAACATTTAAATAATCATTAAAATAATAAATAAAATTTTAGAAACTAAATGAATCAAAGGGGAAACAATAATTCGGGTAAAAAATGGTCATTATATGTATCTAAACTTAAAAACTGTAAAAAGCGCCGAAAAGAAAATTGTCCAGTATGCCAGAAAATTATTTCAAATATTTCAATACATCATTATTACAAGTTAGTTATCATAAATTTAAAAATGTTAAATTATTTTATTTCTTAGGAAAAGTTGATATTAGAAACTAGAAAGAACAAGTACTTTAAAAGTTTCACTTGAAACTTTCTAATCTGCCTATATAGATTGAAAATTGATATAATTAGAATTTTAGAGAGATAATCGTTCGATATTTTTAATTATATATAAATATGAACATAAAAAAAAAAATAACAAAATGTAATAAATTATGAAATATTCACTCAAATGCAGTACAACGTAATTTATTTTTCAAAATATAGTGACTATAATAATATTTTAGGGTTAAACATAGAATATTTTTAATTTTATTGCTATGCAGTTTTCAATTTTTATTATTATGGTCATTCAATAATTAAATACAAAATTAACTTTACAAATGTTGTGTGTATAGGTATCTAGGTATCTAATAATTTCAATTCAAAAATATCATAATTAATTAAAATACTATACTGGGTGATTCTTTTATTGAACAACACTCATTATTTTGAAATATATAAATGAACATTTTCAAAAATAAATTTCTTACATAATTTCCAGAGTATAATATAATTTTTCAGAGTATTTCGATACATAAAAATTGAAATTCGATCTAGTAATTTATGAGTTATTAGTACTTAAACTTAAAAGTTTAGATAATCGAAGTAGAAGACCTATATTTTAGGGGTATTTTTAAACCACTTCACTCTGTTTGACTAAATGAACTATTCAATTTTTATGTATAGAAATACTCAAAAAAAATATATGTTTTATAAGATGAAATTAAAAATATTTGTTGTTCAAAGGGCAAAAAACTTACTATAATAATAAAAATATTTTTAAAAAACATTGTTATATTTTGACTGAAAAATACGAGTATATAAGCAAAATATTTAAAAAAAACATTAATAGATTTAAATATAAAGTTTTTTTTATGAAAGAATTATTGTGAAGTTCTGTACACTATTTTAAAGTATACATTTTTGTATGATATTATTTTAAAGATAAATATAAGCCATTTTATAGTAGAAAATATACATAATATTTCAATTGAATAATGCTATATATCAGTTCTATATAAAATATTTAATATTTAACACGGTATATTTATCATACATTGGTATTATTAAATACCTAGCTATTTATATTTTAATTTTAGTACACATTATCAATATTCTATGTAATACAAAATAGAAATTAGATATTTAGTCTTTTCTTATTAGCAGAATTTAATTATATTAAAATTTATTTTATTTGCAAATATTCAGAATACATATACTAATAACCCCTTTAACATATAAATTTAAGTACTAGATACTTAAAATCGATGAAGTTTTGCGTGTTAAATTTAAATTAATTCTGATGTATCACGCGAAGACTGTAGATATGAGAAAAAAAAAATAATATAATATAATAATATTATCTAAAGAACTAATAAATTATAATTATTATAACAACTTATAAAGTAGGTATGTAAATAATTATAGGCATTTGACATTATTGTATAATATATTTAATATTTTTTTATAATTACCCTTGTTAAGTTATAGTATTGATTAAATGTGTGTATTTAATCAGTGGTTATGATATAAAGTTTTGATTAATTGATATATAATTGGTAACATTTAAATGTCGAAAACAAAATATAAAATTACATATTATATTAATATTATATATTTTTAATCTTGTTTTATAATAATAAAAGAGGTTGATATTTTGTGTTAATTCATTAATTATCTCAAAACATCATAGTTACATATTACAGCAAATCGATTGTATATTCATTTTTAATAAGTCTGTTACTTATACAACTATTACAGTTTCCCTAACTTTATAGTTATTCATTACACAGTAAAACAGTATAACACCCTATCAGGATATTAATTATACTACATATAATTATCTAAATATTATAAAATATCTTATTTTACGAATTTAATGCACTAAAAAAGTAATTTAAAATTTGGTAATTATTACTATTAATTATTTAACAATATTGTGATATGACAGATATTATACTTAAAAATATAGCAATTAGGGGTTTAATGATTCCAATACGTAACGTTTCTGTTATCTGTAATAAGTATTTTCCATTTATAGTTAATAATTTTAAAATTAAATATATAATCGTAATTCATAAAAATTGATAAGATTTATCTTTATTGAATAATGTTGAGCAACAACAAGTGTCAAATAATTAAATAGGTAACCTATTAGGACTATTTGGTAGGTTATTGGCTGCTGCACAAAATATAAAATAGATGATATAATAAATAGACTCGATACATTATATAATACATTGATATTATCCTTGATAACATAGTTCCAAGCAAATAGATATTAATTCATTAAATTTTTTTTATGATCAATGTATTATTGATAACTACTGTAATAGCAAAAATTATAAGTGATTGTGGATATACTAGAATCATATTATTATAGTAAATAGTTATTCTGACTTAATTCCTTGTCTACAGTATATCCATATCTAGTTATTACACACTATACATTTTAGAAACTTTGTATAATGTATATATGATATTATATGTAGTTGACGAAATCAACCATCTAGTTATTTTGCGGCAAATTAAAAAAATAAATAATAATTCCAAATACTTGATATCTTTGGTTATTATAGTTTTTTACTTAGATAACTATGTGAAAAAAGATTAACTGTTTCAGTGTTAAGTTAAAGTTTTATAAATTTAATATAAATTTGAAATTATTTTTTTATTTTTTTACATTATAAAAATTAAAGGGAAACGAGTGTCCAACATTGATCCCCGTCTCTGTAGTGTACCCTATATAATATGTTTTATGTATACTAAATATCTATACTATACTTTACTTTTTATATTTATATATATATGCAACACAGTTGCAACTTATACAAAATTTCTACTATTCTAATTCTTTTCAATAATGAATTTCTCATTATTTATACACAATCATACGCTTTTGCTATGTTTTTAAGTGTGTGCTATACCCGCATCGTTGACTTCGTATTATAAACATACAACATACCAAATTTGGGCTTAGTAAAACCAATTTTGTATTGTTAGCTTTAATATTAGAGTGAATTGTCATTTGACCTATTATAAATTGTAAGAAGGTCAAAAGGTAAGAAAATTATCTGTACTTAAGCTTTGGTTTTTTCGATATTTTACCTAATGTTTAAACACGATATGAGTATCATAAATATTACAAGTTTAAAATGCTCATATCTAGCTTAAAAATTAAAATATCGATAAAAACCTGCAACGCTTGGACTTGGACACAGATAATGTTCTTACTATTCTTACTTTTAACTTTGATAGTAGGTCATTTCATTCTAATATTAAAGCTAACAACATAAAATTGGTTCTAATAAACGTAAATGTGCTATGTTATATGTTTCTAAGACGGTTGAAACGCATGCGGGTTAGGTTATTAGCATCCTCTTAATTTTAATTATATAAAAATGTATATAATACATTATGTTAACAACTTTTGTTTTAATTCGACATAAGTTATTTATGTATGCTAATAAATTAATTTGTGGCTGCAGACATGTAGAACAATGTTCAAAAATGTTTGAACTACGGTCCAAAGTGTACAACGAAGACGTGGTAAACATGGATAGAAGTGTTGAATGTGCAATTTGTCTGGACAATATGGAATGTGGACAGAAAATAGCTCGACTAAAGTGTTTATGTATATACCATAAGGCTTGCATAGACTTATGGTTAAACAAAAATATGTGGTGCCCAAATCACCCACCTCTATAATAGTGTGGTCACTAGTCAAGTTAATTTATTAAACTAATAACATACTTCTTGAAAATTAAAATATATTTAACACTCAAAATTAATAAGAAACATTAACTTATTAATGTATTGTATACCTACACTTTAGCAAATCAAAAATAAAATATGTAATTTATAAGGTTTATTAAATAATTTAAATAATATATGATTTAAATTATTTCCAAGCTTAGGTCAATCAAGTTTATATACTGTTTTGATTTTTATTAATTATCACTTAAAAATAATATAAAAAAAAAATAAAATAAAAATATTGCCGCACATTATCGAATGTCTGTGTTCATGGTGAAATACGTCATATAAATATTTACAGCTTAATCCTATAATACATACCTATATGTCTATTCTATATTTTATTATTAATTAGCACAAGTATGTAATATCCATATTTGTGGGTTACGTCTTACAAACACTGTACACAATACAAGATAGAAAATTTGCTTATAGTAGAACTAATTGATATTGTTAACTTATTTAATATTAGAATAAATTGTCACATCGTCATAAAATTTAAAAATAAAGATATGAACTGAATTTAAATATTGATTTTTTACGATGTTTCAATTTTTAAGCATGCCAAGAGTTAGTAAAATATTGCAATTTAAAAATCCTCATAACTCGCTGTACCAATATAATGGGAGAATGCACGCGGGTATGATAGTGTGCTTTGGGGGACCCAAGTTTGAAATACGCATAATATATTATTTTATAAGAACAAATACAAGATAACTTACCACCGCCATACTTGAGGCACACGTAGGGAAATCTCCAAAGCGTGCCGAGTCCGATGACCTGCTGACAGGCGAGCATGGACGTCTTCATGTCGTTTATCGGCGTTCTGTTTATCGGTACCTTGCTGCCACTGCCACTGCCGTTTTCATCTAGACACGTGGCGGTCGATCTCTTCTGCGGTCGCTGGCTTTCCAGTTCGTCGTCGTCGTTCGGGCGGCCGCTACCGTCGGTAAGCGGCACCAGCTCCTGGTTATCCCTGGGCGCCATTTACCCGATATCGCGGTCTCCCAGTAGGACCCAGTCGCTGCTATACACTGCGGGTATTCGATTATTCTCCTGTTCACCGCAACAGCAGCAACATATTCAGTACGAGCGGCGTCAAATCTGCAGAGGACCGGTGTAGATCCCGTTCAACGATCACCGCGCCAACGTCGGATATTGCGGAGACAGTGGTGGTATAATGTAGAATGTAGAAATAATGTGGACGCACTAACGCTATAAAGTTGGGAGGAATGATGTCGCAGTGGTGTGTTGCGTACTTTCGCGTAAAAGTGTTAGTGTGTGTGTGTATTGGTTTGCACCGCTGTCTCCCCGTCCACGAGTGTGGAAAATCGTTGTCGAGCGCGCCTGCTCGACACTACCACCGTCCCTTAGTAACGTGGGCGCGCTCTGTACTGAGCGAGCGTTAACTTTAAGCTGCATGATGTCTATAACAATATAAAAGCGCAATATAAGGTCACCACCCTCTAGAACCCCCCCACACTATCGTCAAAAACCGTTGCGTTTTATCGTCCTCCCTATTTAAATTATACCTATAATATCAAAGACAATTTGTATAACTATAATACAAGGACTGCGCATTCCCCATACCCTGCTAAATGTTGCCTATAGTGCCAACATCATTGATATAAATTAAATATATGAACACACAGAATTCCTATATTTTCGCTGGAAACCTACATCTTACACTCTTAAAATCAGGTTCATTACAGTTATTACGTCGTCTGTTGTGTCGTATTTTTATTATCCGTTGAAAACGTGTAATCATATACATATCATTCACTAACCATCAGGTCAGTCTGACTCACCCGGATACCCTGCAATTGACAGAAGCCATTGGACATTTTTGTATATTAGTGGCCCATAGAGCCATAGCTCAACGCGGAAAAATATTAAGTTTACTCGCGATTCCAAATTCGAGTTCTAATCGAATCAATTTGTAAACATTGAACATTGTACTTATAAATATGTTGTCTATCAATCAAGAACATCTTGAACTAATAATATCCTTATTTACTGCAGAAGAAGATTAATCAAAAATTGAAAAGATAATTATTTTAAAAATATTGTTATAAATATTATAATGTATAGTATATTATTTTAATTTTGTATTTATTTAATCATAAAAGGATTTTAATTTCATATTAATTGTACATGAAAAATACAATTACCTATATGTCTCATATTTTTATAAAAATTATAAATTTAAAAAACATTTATTTTTTATTTTTCCAAAAGAACCCTTTGAAAATTACTGTACCGAGGGCCTAATCATAAGTCAGATCGAGACTGCTAACCATAATGATCTACTGTGAGTTGAGCTAAGTAGCTAAGCTTAACTTTTTGAAACAACAAACGACATAGCTATGAATTCGACTTAACGAAGAGAGAAAACGATCAATTTTATTTACACAGACGCTTTTAAATGATGAAAAAATTAATAAGACAAAAAAGAGATACAAGTGATATACGAGTAATGATGATGCAGATAAAAATTATTGTATTTCGCTTCTATCTCTTTCTCTCTTATTATTAATGTGTATGCAATGCATAATATGGACTAGGTAAGTTATTTATTCTATATTTTATTTAAAATATTGGTCCCTTAACCTCAATTAATGCTATAAGTTCATATCTTTAGTATATACACATAATATATTTATATATACCAACTTATAACATATATATAACATCTAGAAAAAACATTAAAAAGGTTAATTTTTGTCAGTCATAATATTAATGCACTATATCCAATTATATCCGATATTTCTCCAATTTTAGACACCATTTACATAACACAAAAAAGTGTATTATCTACTTGTATATGTAAAAGCAGCGAGCAGCTAAGGAGGAACAGAACTTCAAAACAGAATAAACCAAGTTTTCTTGGTAAAATTATATATATATATATATATATATATATATATATCATATAACAGATAGTACTTACTATTTAAGTATACATCGTTACCTTTAAATTTTAAATAAAATAATGAAACATTTACCATACCTATTATTTATTTGTTTAATCAATATGAAGTAAGTCCCATTACTATTAGGCACAAAATTACAGATATTAATTATGACAATAACAAATAACTAGATAAAATTAATATGATTAATAGATAGTCATCGTACCTATAGATACAAAATATTATCATTGCACTATTGCAGAATTGTATAGAATAATAATAATTATAAAATAAATGATTTACTAACCGCGCGGTCCGCACGCAATTATTAATATTGTTGCATTAGTATTGTTGACCTCAGCCAAATAGCATCATCAGTAATATAGAAAGGACATCCGGTGTGCCAAATGCCAATATCATGGTATAGTCAGTTTCTAAGCGTACATAAAACTATAAAAGAGTCGTAGACGCAACATTCGAAAAATAGGTATATATAATTGTATACAATTAGGTGTTCATCAGTTCTCATCAATTCGTCAATTAATTGGACCAATAAACAATATTATGTTCTTTTTTTCTATACTGCTATTATTAGCAGAGCAGTACCATTAAGATTTGACGTCCAGATCAAAATTAAAAATATTCACACCTTATTTTATTTATCATATATGTTATATATTATAAAAAATGTTTGGCGCCCCTTTAAACCATGCGCCTGGGGCGCATGCCCGCTGCCTATTAACAATAATAGTAATAAATAATAAAATAGCATTATATATCATGTAGGTTAATAATAATGTCTCCATTATAAGAATCGTTTTTCGTATCCAATGATTTGTCATTGAATTCAAATTTAATAAATTTGTGGCCGTCTCGATAACAATAGTTACCTATATTCTACACTCAACACCTACTTATACAGTAGATCAGCAGAGCGGTTACTTATAATATACATGCACACTTTTTTAATTTCCCACGGACATAGGTACCTTACTTTATCTCAAGAAAACCTCCATCCTATTATAAGTATAAACTTATATATTTATTCTTATATTGCGTAATAACACTAATAAGTTATCGGATAAAAAATATTATTTTTTGTGAAACATTTTTTTTGTTTTGTTGTTATTATAAGGTTTTGATCAATGTCACATATGAATAAAAAAAATAAACGCGAGAAAAGCGCATATCCATCACTCACTTTTTTTATCTTTACTGAATACCTACATCACTGATTACTCTAAATTCTAATAAGCTTGACAGTGGTCATTTTCAGTAACAGTTTTTCGATAATGCCGAAAATAGTGGGTAGGTAAATTCATTTATTTCAATTTACATAAACTGCTATATTATATATCATATGAAATTTTTTAAGCATAAAAACTCTCACGAGTTATTAAATTATCCAAAAATATTAAATTTAACCTTGTATTTGAGTTTTTCTATGATATTTTTTGTCTTTAAAATATCACAATTCAATTCTTTTCTAGTCGGAGTTAGTATTTTTGATAAATATATATATAATGTTAAATATTATAAATTATATTTGTTTATATATATAGCTAATCGCTATAAATGATATTATATTATCGTAGTTTTATCACAGAACAATATTTAGTATAAATATGGTCGTGGTTAATACCTAAATTGAATATTTTCATATTAGTTTATACCATATTGATAATGGTATATACAAAGCTTAAAAATTGTTATTTGAGGTTAGCTTCTACTAAACTATACGAATACGGTATCTGTCGACATTTTGATTGTCAATTTTCGGTTTTTTGAATTGCTTACTAACTATATAATTTTATTTTATTTCTATATAATAATTTAAATTTTCTTAAATATTTATTCTTTAAAATTCAACCTATTTTATCAAGCTATTTATTGAACATTTTCCGTGACACAAATCCTACACAATGTAAGTAAATAATAATGTAAATTGATCATAGATGCAGATATTTGTAAATAAGATCTAATATCACGATTTAAGTATATTATTATAATTGTTAGATTGAAGGTTTATTATATTTTATAAGTTATACTTTTGATTTTAAATCAGAGTTTAGTATTGTAGTTTATTTATTAATGTTTTATGACTTAATTAATGTTATTATGCATGTAGGGCTGCAGTAGCAAATAAACCAAAATCTGAAATGACTCCTGAAGAGTTAGCAAAACGCGAGGAAGAAGAATTTACTACAGGTCCTATGTCTGTCTTGACTCAATCTGTCCGTAACAATACTCAGGTGCTGATCAATTGTCGTAATAATAGAAAACTTTTGGCAAGAATAAAAGCTTTTGACCGACATTGTAATATGGTATTAGAAAATGTACGAGAAATGTGGACTGAATTACCTAAAACTGGCAAGGGCAAGAAAAAGGTAAATTAAAACATAAAATACTACAATACAGTATATTTATATTGCATGTTTTGGTATTGAATAAAGTATGAATGATATAAATATTTGATGTTATATATTATTTTTCACAATTTTAAACTAATAATTAAATACTGATTATTGTTTTAGGCAAAAGCAGTAAGTCGAGATAAGTATATTTCTAAAATGTTTCTACGTGGTGATTCAGTTATTTTAGTTGTCAAGAACCCTAAAGAAGCTGTTCGTCAACAACCACCAGCTCCTTGAAATATATATTCTCATTTTGTAAGAATTAGATTTAAGTAAAATTCCATAAAAAGTGTAAATATTGATTACTTTTCTTATTGTAATATAAATTAAAAAATCTATATTAAACACTTCTTATTTGTTATGGTCAATCATAATAACTAATATTTTTTGAAATACTGCTGAATATTTTTTAATCTGACGTCTTAAATTATTACATTATTATCATATTTTGAAAAATAAATCAAAATTAAAATTTGAAATAAATATACATGTTATTTAGTTAACAATATTTTAAACTTGACTACTAGGTATTTTGATTAAAGTTATTCAGATATTATTAGAAACAATACTCAGTGCTTTAATACAAATGTATGTTGATTACTGCCTATTTTATTATAAAATTACTAAATTTAGTGAAACCTTTATTTAACACAACTCTATATAACTAAGGATTTTAATTCATATTTGTTTTTTTTATAAAAAATTTAATTAAATTAATTTTGCATTATTTTTTTACAACAAATTTAAAAATGATTGTATTATTACGTATTTATAAAGTATAAATTTGCCAATTAGACACTAAGATAATATACATAGCCAAAACTGCAGAGAACAATCATAGCAATCTTTGTTAAATTTTAATATTTTATACTTAAAAAATGTATAATTTACATATTTAATATAATTTAAATATCTTTTTTATTTGAATTTATTTATTAAAATTATTTATTAGTTGTAAATATTTTATATAAAAAATTAATTTTTTTAAATGAAAAAAATGTTACTCTTTAGCAAAGATTTTTTTTAAATAATCTTCAAGTTTGTTAAATAAAGGTTCCACTGTAGTATAGTAAATGTAGATTTGCTTCAAAACTAAATTGTCAATTATTTAGGTAACTATTAAAATTATTAAACTATTATACATTTTGTTGTTGAATATTCAGTTCTATTTGAAATATTTTTCTAACTCCTTGAATACTTTTTACAATTTATAGATTGAACTTAAAATATTAATTTTAACAAGTTTATATTTCAACAACTATTTGATTACTGCTGATACAGACTTAATTGATTTATTTGGTACATTTTCCTTTGATCTATTCTTTTAATTCATAATGTTTCTACTCATTATACTGAGTTAAATTGTTAGTATGTTTAATAAGTAATAAATTCTGTCAGGTCATTAGGAGCAACAAAAAAAAAAAAGTAATAAAAAGTTTTTATTCCTGCTTAACTAAGGTATTTCTGGATAACAAATCAAAAGATAAAGTGCTCAACCTAAAAGTTATGTAAATCGTTTATTTTTTAAAAATGTACAAAGCCCAAGTATACAGTAAATTATTATAGTGTATGCTAAAGATTCTGGTATGTATACATTATACAGTTTTAGTTTATTTTGTAAATTATATTTTAAACCATTAAGTATAATTATACAAAATATGTATATATTATTGTAAATAGTTTAAAATTCAAATTTTGCAATATATATAAAGCAATTTATCTAGAATGCTCCGCAGTGGCGTATCTAGGAATTAATTGGAAAGGAGGGGTTTGAACCTCTTACACCCTTCTGTATACGCCACTGAAATGCTCTTCCCTTATTTTTTCATTTAATAATGAATTAATTCAATTTCTGATTATCAGAATTTTTAAATATACTTAAGGACTATGTTTTCAAATTATTGAAATTTTTTGTACTACTTATCAAGTGTTATGTATATTATTGATTAAAAAGAATTGGTGAGTATGCCTGATGATACAGTGAGTTCCGCTTAATGTGATCATATTGGTTCAGATCATTTTGATTCTATTAACCGGTTGATTCCATAAAACACTTTTCTTTATTGATGAGATTTATATATATATATATGTGTGTGTGTATGTTTAAAATTAAATTAAAATAAAATCCATATAAAATAAAGTAAAGAAACTATCTATTTTTTATTGTACTTAAGAATCTAATAATTTCATTTTCATTTTTAATTATTAAAAATTTAATAAATAATAATGTATGTACATTGTACCTATACATTTTGGAACAATTGTAAAGCATCGTTATCACCATCTTTTTTAAAAGCTCCTTTTAACTTTTACAAAACAATTCTTGTTTCTTTTTAGTGAAAATTTGAAATACAATTAAAACGATAAGAATGTTCTTAAAAATGATTCAATTATCCGGTACTTGGTGATTCTAATAAAAGGTTAATTTTACATTAGTAACATAAGATCGGGTTTGGGATTTTCAATTTTGATTCCAATAAACGGTTGATTCTATAAACCAGTGAACACATTAAGCGGAACTCACTGTATATTAAATAACACGACTATATAATACGTATATGTATGAATATATAAATGCACATTCATAATTCATATTGTATTTTAAAGTAATTGTGAATATTTTAATGATACCAAATCTGGTAGAAACTTACAGGTGCCTAAAATAAAGGTAATTAATTATACCTAGTTAAAACCCTAAACCATATTATAAAAAACAAAATATTAAACAATGAGTGTGAAATGTGAATCTATATATTTGACAATATTAAAATACATATCAATTTTAAGAACAAAAGAAATCGGTACTACTGTTACTAGTAACAAAATTAAAGTTGATAAAGATAATAAACATGTACTGTTTTATTTTCCACTAAGGTATTTTTTATAAGCTATTTGTACTATTGTGGACTGTAGTACTACTAATATTTTTAATTTTAAACTTAAAATGGTAAACACTAAACAATAAACATTCAATGTTTTGGTCATTGACCAACGCTATCAATTATTATTTATTATCAGTGTTTTCTTTTAATATTGATAAGATTAACGATTTTTTTTTGTACATGTACATTGTACGAGAACGCGATACGAATTTGGTAGTTTGTTACAAGGAGTGAGGACAAAAGTCAATACTCAATCGCTATGAATTCTCATTTATTCAGTCTTCCTATTTTAGTATTTTGTACAACAAAACATTTTAAATCGTAATTTTACGAATAATAAAATACTCCCAAAAATAAATATATGTAACCAAAAAAAAAAAAAAAACTAAACATAGACTTTTAAGAAATCTCATCTACTCATTTATTTAACATGAATGTTATAAAATGTATATTATAATATAATATTTTAAATCTCGAGAATTCGATGATAATAATTATTAACATAGGCTAATCATATTACTGAAACAATATGGCAAGTAATTACAATCAAGATGGGCAAATTCCAATTCCACCTCGCAGAACACGCTCAATTACTTCAGATAAAGTAATGATTTTTCAAGTTAATTTATTAAGTATACTCTGGGTATTATTTCTATTGCTTAACATGTTAATATTTTGAAGGTACCCTATGTGGTTGATGTGGTGGCTGAGAGATGTATTGTGCCAGCTATGGAGAGAATGTCAAGAAGAGAGCCTAATATGGGAGAAAGTATTTCACCTTTAGATCGCTTAAGAAATAGTATGGATGGAAATTAATTATTGTAGTTATACAAAGGTTTATTTACTTACTTTTAAATAAACTTACAGATGTAGATATGTCAGAAAATGTTGCTAGAATGGCATCACATCTTAAACAGTTGGAAAAAAAAAGGGATGAATTACAAAGACAATGTACTGCCATTGAGTCCATGAATAGGCAAAGTGAAGTAAATCGATTAATTGATAAAAACAAAGAACTGAAACAAGACGTTTTTGTATTAAAAAATCTAACTTATAGGTATGATAAAAAATTAATATTTTAATTTGTAACAAATATTAAAAATATATATTTTTTTTAAGGTTGAATAGAGAATTGGAAAAATGTCAAGATAAATTGCTATCAAAAGATCAATTTCCTGAATCTGGAGGTTACATGCGAGTACAAGGTACAGTGTTATATTAATAATCATTACACATTAAAATATTTATTTTGGATATATTATGTTATTTAAATTATATAAATTTAGATAGATAAATATTTTTCCAAAACTTTTAAATCTATTTATACTTACTATGTAAACATTATAATTTTTAAATAATAACTGTTACAATAAATAATAATGCTGGTTTTTGTGTAGATACATTGTTCAAAGTCAAGTCATTTAGTATGATGAAACTAGAATCTAGATAGGCATTAGAAAGAAACTTAAAAAGTAGACGTATAAGTAACATTTGTATTTAATTATTTAAAACAGAAAATATTTTGTTATTATAATATAAAATTTAAATTTTATAATTAGGCGAGATGTTAGTAATTAAATTTAGAACAAGGGATTATTTTTCTAAAACATTTTAAGTGGTAAATTATTTCAAATGGTTTTCAGAGATGATGATAGACTTTCATAAGCAATCATTTGAACAGTTTTTTATGAGACTGAAAATTAATTCGAAAAAAATGAATGAATTAATTATGAATTTGAATTTGCAAATTGTATATTTTATAATTTTATAAAGAGTAGTTTTTTTTATCTCGCGGCTTATGTCCATTCACTTTCAATTTGATCAAACCATATAAATATATTTATAATATAACAAGTTTGCTAAAGTGCTACCACATAACCACTTTCTCACTTACGTTCCTGATTCTTTTCCTCGTTAAATTTACTTATTGTACGCACTGTATGTTTTGTACATATAGTATTTTTTCATATTTTGAATAAAAAAAATACTAAGAATATAGAATATATAATAAAAAAAATTTAGTTATTAAATATATATAAATCTATTATATTTTACATTTATTTAGTCATTCTACCATATAAAATTTTATCATTGTTAAATTATTAACATTGAATGTTACATTAGTTTTAATTTTGTTCATTTATGTTCTGAAAAAAAGATAAAATGTGATATTTATATGAATATAATAATATAACAGAGGATTTCTACATAGATTATTCACTTTCTTTAAGTTGGAAATTCATATTGATTTTTACTTTAAAGGTCACATTACTTTTACTGTAAAATATTGATGCTTATTATTTATAGTGTAAAAATATTTTTATTATTGTTTGGTTTAGATCCAAAAAATATTAACTGGCGTAGAGAAGATATTAATGCAGTATCACCATTGTTAGAAGCATACCAAACATCTTTAGAAGAGAAAGATGTTACTATTGAAAGCTATAAAAATGAACTTGCTCGATTTTCTTCTAGGAGTAGAGAAATTGCTGCAGAAAATGAAAATCTTTATCAACAGCTTGAAGAAGCAAATGAAAAAGTACTAATTAAATTAGTTAATGTTAATAAATGTAGTCCATCGTTTTTATTTTAACTTGATAATTTGAAAGGTTGAAGTAACATATGGAGAATGGAAATCAGTAGAGTCTGAAGTAGCTATGCTAAAAGAACATAATGAGTTATTGGTCAGGCAAGCCAAATTACATCAAGCAAAGTTACAAGATTTACTTCGTTCGTATCAATCGAGAGGTAAAATTAGTTTGTATACTCCGTTTTATGAGAGAAGATACACGAGTCGCATATTTATTTGCCATCACCAATAACATTTCTCCCACTCTTTACCGCCCGGCAGCTAGCGCCTGGCTACATAGATTATAAAGTGGTGAAAGACGCGCATCGACCAACAAAAATGTTGTACTTTCTTTCATTAAATGGAGTGTAGTGCATTCATTTTTAAATTGTCTACATTCGCTTTTATTAGTTATACTCAGTAATCTATTTTGCATATTAGACCAACATAAATGAAGATTTAAGTAATCTAATTAATTTGTGTAGGTATATTATACTAACTAAAAACGAAGTATATTATATAAAATCATAGAAAAATTCATTTTATTCATACTCTTAAATAAATCACAACAAATATGAGTTTATTATTTAATAAACCTTTTTAATTAAAGCTTAATATATACAAGTAATAATAACATAGAGTATAAAGTAAGTCTTATAAAATCTAAAATCATAGTACATTATTATTTATTGCAAAAAACCTATCTAGTATATTTACTAGATAGGTTCTTTGCATAGGTACTATTATTTAATTTCTAATTATAAAATAATTTATTCAAAGTTATTTAAGTTTTTTCTCTATTTTGCCTTTTGGTTTTGAAGAGTTACTAGTACTATGTGTTACAGTTGCTCTTTTTTTTGGAACTGGCAATAGTACATTTATAAGGTTGATTATCGATTTGTAAACATTATTTAATGAATCTATTTTTTCAAATAGTTTATGTGACACAAATATTTCTGGATTACAATTTTCCATTTGTATACATAAATTATACAAAAATGATCCTTTATAAAAATTTTCAATTCGACATTGTTCAAATGGGAAATCCAGTAATGAGTTGAGTATCATAAAAAAATAAACACAACTTTGAAATTGTGCAAATGAGTGAATAATTTTATAATATAAATGTTTGTTATTATATTGACTAATTTTAAAATAATTTGATAACACACTCATAGCTTTAGTACAATCTTCTTTACTCACTTTAGTAATATTTTCTCTTATAACATCTTTGTCTTCAATATCTTCAGTTTTTTTATTTTTTGAATCAATTTCAATGTTTTTGATGACATTAAATGTTATTGCACATACAATTAAGGCATGCATTTGTTTGGATTTTATATTATTGGTATGTACTGCCCAGTAAATTAAAATCAAAACAAATAACTCCCATTCTTTTGGAACACCATCAATTTTTTTTATACCAATTAAATTTAAAATGATATTTTTGCGGTAATTTAATTCACTCTTATTTAAATCAGCTAATGGTACATAAGGGTTAGTTATATATCGTTTTATTTTGTATTGACCTATATTAAGTCCATTTTTTCTTCCTATACTAGGAATTGAATCACCTTTTCCAAATAATAATCCAATTATTTTTTCTACAATTTTGAAGGATACTTCATAATAAGGAGATTTTTCATAGTCTTCAATTTGCACTTTAAAAAATATTTTTTTTAATGTTATAATTGTCATAACTTCAGCATTTATAGTACCCCTACGATAGTTATATTCTAACCAAGGAGGTAGTATACTTTTTTCGTTTGATTTAAAATGTTTTAACTGGTCTTGATATGTGCTCATCTTTTTGTATTGAAGAATGAATGATAAGTATTTGCTATTTATATTTTTATAGTCTTTTATAATATTATTTATTTGATCTTTGACGTAGTTACTGTTACGGGATAAGTTGTGAGTCATATTCATTATAGCTGATTTTATATCTTGTTGTTTTCTAAGCCATTCTGTGATTCGTTTAAGTTTTAATCCACAGTTAAAACAGCCTTGGTTTAATCGTAAAAGCGAAGAAAATGTATCCTGTCTTATGTAATCATTACCTAATAATGCAGCCACTAAAGGTAAATAGTCAACATTTAATCCACCAAATTCATTCAATAATTTTTCAACTTTATATACTTGACAATTTATCACATTTACATTAGAATCTAAATCAAAGATAATCTTGTCCAATGGTATATATGGTACTGTATTTATAAAAAAATCTGAGTCCCGACTTATAACAGGACAATTTAATAACTTTGCCAATGCAACAATCTCTGCATCAGCTTCAAAATCACAATTTATGTGTGGTATATCCATGTCATTAAGAATATCAAATATAACATCACTACCAAACATAGGCATGCATTCAGCAGACTTAATAGGTTGGCCATATGATTGTATTCTTTGGCTCATACGACTCATGATTGTTTCCATTTTACGCTGTTCGTATGCACCGTCAAATACAAAAATTGGTATTACATTGCATCTTGTTAACAAGTTAATAAAATCTATATATACCTTTGCTATAACGTCATAATCTCCACCAAAAGCACTTGTTTGATTTTCATATAACCTGTATAGAAAATTTGTTGAAGCATAACCATCTACTATGACTAAAGTGTCTTTAAGTTGTAGATTTTCATAAAATTGCGTTGAATTACGATTTATAAATGATGTCAGACCTGGAATACCCATGTTAACAAAACAAGAATCAATTACAATTTTATATAAGTATATTTTAAAATAAACAAGTGAACATCTGTAAAAGTGTAAACTGTGTAATGTAAATTGAAAATATAGTACCAAATTAACAAACACAAAATATCAAAATAATAAAAAATATAAATAAATATAACTTATCTGATAACGGTTATATCATCATATCAACACTCCGCTACATTCGATACTAACATCTTGGTGGCCAATGGGCTTCTGAAAAAATGTAAACAAACCACCTTAGGTTAAAATATTACATTAGGCATAAACAGTGGTGCCGTAGCGGCTCGTGCCTATATAGGTGCGCAAGTGCAAGCGCACCACATGCCATTTAATCAATCAAAATAATATTTTATTTTTTTAAAACTTATAGATTAATTGTTATAGACTGTTTCACGTATATCGGGGTAATAAAAGAGTTATACAATACGCATACGCCCATTGGTGCGCAACACAGTGATAGCACCGCACTCCCGTATAAAATACGTATAGTTGATGAGTGGGGAGGATCACGAAATGCAGTACAACTACTGCGAACTGATTTTTAAAATAAACGTTATCTACGTTAATTTTGAGGTTTTTCAACCTTTTTAAAATTATAATTAAATTATTAAATTATAATATAGTAATATAATTAAAATATTAAATGATTCACATATAAATGAGATACATTCATTTAAACAGTAAAAATCATAGTCAATGATTATTAATTATTATTTTGGACAAAAATGTGCTCATATCTAAAATATTGCATACTATTTAGTATTTTTATGGTAAATATTAAAAACAATAAAAACTTATTATGTTACTTATGATCTAAATATATATTTTTGGATTGTAAAGTCTAATTGGGATATATTTTAAATGCATTCAACACAACGTTATAACCAGTAATACAGAATAGAAATGGGTACAAATCATTAATAAGAAAACAATTGGTGGTTTTCTTCAAACATTTAGTACCTATGCGTTTTACTTACACCTGTTGAAATGTTTTTTGAATGGTGATGATAAATTGAAGAATCGTGTTGAAACTATGATTGTGTATAATTAAGACATAGTATGACTTGCTACATGCTCTGATATCTCGTATAATAATCATATAATAATGTATTACATGTATTTAACGTTCAAATACTTATAAGGATAAGATTCTATAGGTTAGGATTCTTATATAATCTTATATAGGATAGGACTGTGATAGACATGATTTATCTGAGTTAGAGCAAGTACCTTAACGTTAGCTTATGTTAGAAATCTGTCATTTGTATTTGGTTTATTTTTCAATTAAAAAACACTGAAATATTTTCATCGTAAAATTATTTCACTTCTACATCATATCAACATCACGAATGCTTAAACTCGGCCCGTTAAAGACTAAAATAATTTTGATGTGGAATTATATTGTCTGTGAATGTGTGCAATATAATGTTTGTATTTTAACCTTTTTTATTTGTAAAGACTTTTAAAGGTTACAAGCCATTTTTATAATTATTTTTAACCAACGAACTGTCGTGAATTAATTTTAAATGTCAGGGATTTGAATATTTCATAGATAGAGTATGAAATGTATATATATTATAGTATATAATTATTTGTAGATAAAGATTAATTTGTTTTGGTATTTTATAAAATTTTATATTTGGCATTTAACTACCGTGATTGTTACTATTTGTATTGATTGCTGTGGCCTGTGATTGTTTAAATAGTGATTCTTATTAGTGTCCGTGTTAAGGTATTCTATTTCTATATATTTTCAACGTTATATCGATTAATATATTTCATGTGGTTACACTAAACTTTTTTATTTTTAGTAAAAAAAGTGTATGAAGAATCATTTATTATTTTGTAAACAGCCTCGTGTGATGTTAACCCGTCGTTAGTGACGTTAATTTTATAACACCGTTGTTGATGTGTGAGCGAAACACTCACCTATTAAAATAGAAAATTATATACATTTTTAAATGCATAATAATTAGCATATTTTTACAATTTTGTATTAAAGTTAAAAGCTTATAAAACATTTTTATTATGTATTTTCGATATTTTACAGTTGAAATCAATGTAACTTATGAAGCGCCTTGTATTAAATTTTCAAATCTTTTTACAGAAAATCAAAAATTGTATTCGTACATAAATTGAAAGTATAAATATCTATAATATAATACATTTAAGAGTCAAAATAATTTAATGTTTAGAAAATCTTGTTATATATATTTGATAATTTTATGAATATTTCATGTAAATAAACTATTTATTTTTGAGTTACAAAAATAATAAATAAATAAAAATTCTAGTTTTTCCTAATTATGTTTTTGTTTTACTGAATATAAATATCAAAAGTTCTATGAATTATGAATTTATTTATGTGATCATGTATAGGTATGATATTTTATATTTGGCAAAATTATTTGAGTTTAGTCATTTCTTAAAAGATTCGTACTCAGGATTTTTATTTAGGAATTTAGAATTCAATTTTAATTTTGTCAAAAACGAGTCTTCCTGTTTTTATTTCGTTTTTTTTTAAATTATTAAGGAAAGTATTTAAAGTTTCCTACTTTTGATCAAAAGTATCAACTGGTAACTAGATTAAATTTGTTACCAGAAACCACTTTCAAATTCTGCTTCAAAACGTATAAGAAAGATACATACAAACAATTTAACTAATCATTCTAAAACTAATCACTTCATTCAAATTATAAAATTTGGAGTATATGCCATAGACCTTAGTATAAGGTTTATGGTATATGCGTTGCGCCACTGATGATATTGGGTTATATAGATAGTAAATATGTATGATATTAAAACGGGCACGGGTAAAATATACGAGTATTTGGTCTAATTATACAAATAATATCAAAACTCGTTGCAAATTGTAAAAGGCTATTCATAAATCTTATATTTTGTATTTTAGTTACTGAGTTGAATGGTGAACGAGATCATCTAGCTGAGAAATATGAAAATGCTCGTATAGAGCTTCTTCATTTGCAAGGTCGCGTATCCTCATTAGCTGGAGACTTAAATCGTATGAAAACCGAAGATGATAATAAAATTCCAATTGCTGTACATACGTCTGCCGTGAACGAGTGTAGAAGGTATAATATGAATATGATTATTTTATCTTATGCCCGTTTCTACGTCAATATTATTTTTTTATGATAATATATGTATATGAGGTATATACTATACAAATAAATCAATATTGATTGTTTGATTTGACTTAAATTTTTTACTTTATACAAATAGTTGAAATATAAACCAGTATTTACAGGTCTAGGATAAATCGGCGCGGTCGTTTTAGTGCAGCTTATTATTTAGTTATCTGATATTCTATTTTATTAACCATTGCCATTATTAAAGGAATATCGAATACTTACTCTAGATTTTAAGGTAAAGCAACGGAAGTAATGCGAAAGCAGTTTCCGCTATAAAATAGTTAGTTGGTCGATGTATAATCCGGCAGGTTTTCACGAGACACACATTTTTATTTTATAACTGGTATTTGAAGTGTTGTGTTCGTCCAAATAAACTGTCCAATCTACTAACAAATTGTGGTTGTGAAATTTCCATATAAGATGTTTTTATGTATAAGTACATATTTGACAAATGTAATTTTAATTGTACAAGGTGTCCATATGTACCACCGGTTATGAACCTATGACCCAAAGTATTCGATATATTTTTGATTATGGTAATTGATGAGAAAATAAAATATCCGATAACTAAATAATAAGACGCACTGAAACGGCAGCGCCAAATTAGCCGTGCTGATTAGTCGCATTTCCAATATTTACTGACTACTTTAGAGTTTATATGTAAGTTATAAACTTATAAATATGTAATTTCTTAACACTTGTAGACTTTTTGAAGAACTCAAGTGTCGGTACGATGACGAACGCGATACGTTGATGCGAAGGTTGATAACGTTTGAAGAGGAAAGACCTACACTCGACATCAGAATCGTTACATTGACTACCGAATTAAATCAACAGCGGTCCATCAACAAAGCTTTGGATTTACAGTGCTCGTAAGATCCAATTTATAATCGTGTGTTTATATTAAATATAATATTTATTTACATCATAAATCATAATGGTCCAATAACTCGTATCGGTGTCAATGTTATGGATACGGAGTATGCGGTAGTATAAAATATAAATACAGGATCTTAGTTAACGATTTTGGGGGACTCAATTTATGTATTATGTGCGAATTTAATTTAATATTATCGTACACGAATATGGTAACATGATTTATATGGATTGCAAACATTCCGTTTTAAAACGTCTGTACTCTGTCAAAAGTTTAACAATGTTTAATATTATAATATATTTGATGTTAAATGTATAATTTTTTTTTAAAAAAAACATGGTATAAGAACATGATATCAACTGCTGCAAAATTTACATCTTGTATGGTGGACGCGCCTTGTTCTCTTGTTATACTCTATAATACGCCCCGGGGGTCACTTGACATCCGATGTTTGACGTGGCTACGCTTTATGTACATAAACTACATATTACTTACGTTATTCATGGCTTATATATACATCTGTATTTATCGATCTAAAAAAAATGTGTCTTACTATTTTTTCGAGTAATTTCAAGTTTTAGAAAAAGTATACGCCTAATATTATTCATATATCATCATATCTATGCAAAAGAAATAGAAGGAATGTATGTTTAATTTATTTTATTCTTAGGATTTTTAAGCTTTGATATTTTATCACAGGATATTTATACATAATATAGGTACCTATTGGGTATCTTAATATTTAGAACCTGTCTTTGACGTGCTCATGACATAAACTAATAACTAATACAACACTAAGACCGTATTAACATGGGTGTAAAAAGAGCATTTACTACAAGATAGTATCTTTCATATATATTCGTGTAGTATTAATAGTATTGTACATAAAATATATGTTGTTTTAATATCTTCTTGTTTCCTTATTGATAAGGAGTACAAAATATAAATTATACTCCAAAGTGACTCTGGTCCCTAATCTGTGTCTGGAAATTAGTATTATTAATTATTATATAGTATCTATATGAATACACATTTCGTTTATCGTTTGCAGGCAGTTGAAAGCGAAATGTGACGTCTTGGAGAAACATTTGTTTGACTGTGAGTCGGAAAAGAACACTAACAAGAAACAATTGGCAGATGCCATGGTGTTCTTGCGCGAAACCATTAACGAACAGGAGGCACTTTTACGCCGTGCGGCTGGGGACGGTCGGAACGACGCTTCGGCCGCCGTATTAAGCGCCTCTATAAGTGCCCGGGTGAAGGCCCTCACCGAACACCTGAAGGTATGTATGTCGTATGTGCCTCAACTATATTATATTTGTTACTTCAATATTAATTTGTATGCAATATTTAATGTCGTAAATAATAATACAGTATCTACCTATATAGATAATACCAATAATACGTTGGTAAATTTTCGATCAGGATCAACCTATGTCCTGTAGATACTTAGTTCATATATAAATATATTATTCACCGTTTATTGCACGTTAAACCTTTTCAATTGTATTTTGTGATTCAAACTCGCCTCCGGGGAGTACTTCACATTTTTACCCTATTATACATATAATACAACATACAGTGGCATTAATAAATAATAGTACATAATAAATAGATAAACTGAGGCCGGTGGACAATGATTAAAATGAGACATTGAGACGATATGATGAATCAAAATGTATTATTATCATTTATTGATAATAAAATGTATTTCTTTTTTAGGTTTTAACACACAAAAATCAACTATTTAATGTTTTTAATCCATACACGAATTACTATTATTTAGATAGACAAACTTATACAGGACACACGCAGCAATAAACTTAAGGTGTATGAAAAACTTACAAAAAAAATCAAATCTTTTACTAGATTTAGACATTTAAACCGTAAAAGAATATATTTTAACTAAATAGTGACCGCGCGTTTTTGTAGAAAAATGATTGATATATCGTTATTACTAACTCTAAACCATAAATATTATACAAAATGTGAATATTTATATAGATATATACATAAAACAAAAATGTATTTACCTTTACAGAATATGTTATTAAATAGTTTAGATAAATTAAGTAATTAATAAATTAATATAGACTTTTTATTTTGACTAAATTGAAAAAAAAATTTCTTTTGATTTTACTTTAGTAGTTTTTATTTTATTATCAATGCTAAGCTTTGATTAATGATAATGGTTATAAATTATTATAATAGTGTTAAAAATAGACTACAAAACATATATTTTGAAAGAGTTGTGTGGTATATTGTGACAAAAGGTTTTGAAAAAATTATAAAAGTATTTTTTTTGTGTTTATTGGACATTCAATGACTTTAATGTTGAGCCTACTTTATCCATCATATTGTACGTTAATTAAGACGTATATATTATAATGAATTTCAGTGCGTTGAACAAGGTGCACATCAAGAAGTTAATCGTTTGAGCGGCCGTCTGTACGAACAATCTGCTGAGCTGGAAAGAATGAAGAAGACGTACGAGAACGAGATCAATGCACTGAACAACGCCCTTCTACAGAAGCAAAGCGTTATAGACTCGATGGATGCGAACCTGGAAAGATAGCAATGGTGCCCATGCGCCGCTTGGTCTTCGTCGTGGTGCCGTAGTCTTAGTCAGTATATATTAAGAAGGGTATGAATAGAGGTTGTAATAATATGGGGAAAGACAAATAATAACTATATACATACATATATATATATATAATATATATATATAGCTTTATAAAGACTTTTAATCAAAAAAAAAAAAATGTAACTTAATCTCAAAGAATTAAAGTGTGTTCGTATGAAATATGTATTTTAAGTATCAAAATATGTTATATGTATTATTATCACTATAACTATTATTATTATTATTATTATAAAAATTTTGTTATGTAGTTGTAGGATTTTCAGAAAATACTCATGAGAAGACGGATATGATAACAATTTGGTTATATTGGTATTTATTATTATATGTACAACATATCTATATGATAATTAAAAGTATTTACATTAATAAAAATAAAAATAAAAATAGTAAATATAACTCATTATTATTATATAAATTCTTTTATTAAATTTTATAGGGTTATTTGACTAGGAAGAATAATGATGTCATATTAACATATCATATGACATTAATGTATACAGAGTGTATCATAGAGATCTGACAATTTTACAGAAAAAAAATACATTTAAATATCATGTCAGTTCCTTGATGTACACCCGGCGTATCATGCTAGCCAGTAAAGTCATTCGGGAGTAGATATAATATCTCGCGTTGTGGTATTATAATAATATTATGCATAACAAATGATTATAACATCTATAACGAATGCGATTATTATACGCGTGCAGCTGGTACCTACTGATAGTTATTGAAAAGTCATGTTAAAGTCAAAATAATCACAACATAAAATTGTAATATTAATCTAATGAAAACTATAATAGCCGTGCTCCTATACCGCTCGCGATACCGGAAAATCAAAAATATTTTTTATTTCATTAGCCGGTGGTGCACCGTCGCCGAACTTGTTAGGTAGGTAATTAATTATCGGTATGATCTTTTTTCTTTGTTTTATTTTATCGGCGACAAAATAGTTAATTGTAATAATAATATATATATATATATATATATATTTGTATATACTATTTCATATTATTTGTATGCGTTATTATATAATCATCATCATTATATTATTATTTTATTATTATCATTATTATTATTATTTTATTATTTCTATTATTGTTATTATTATTATTATGAATATTATTATTTTTATTGTTATTAATTATTATTTTTGTTGTTGTCTTCATCGTCGAACTCCGATTTTTGTTCACTACGATTTCGTCTTGACCCGCGTCAACGTGCCACCTGTTGTTGCTGTCCTGTTCGCCGACGACATGGACCGGCCGATCTGTCGGGATGTGGAACGGTCGTCTTTGATGAGCTTGCCGGTACGGCTGGTGGTCCGGATAATCACCTCATCAAGCAGCGACGACTCTTCGCCCGAACTGGCCCGGTTCGGCGCTCGGTTCTTAGTCCGCGCCGCCGATGTGGACCTGCCTGCGCCCGTAACCGCTGATTCTTCTGGGTCGCTCTTGGTCGCCTTGACTGGCCCGTGTCTGGTCGACGACGGTGCCCTGGGGGGCCGGCCGCGCTCGTCGTAGTCTACGGTTCGGCCCTCGCCGTGCCGCGGGGCCCACGGCGCTAGCACCGACACTGACCGGGACAGTGTGCGCTTCTGAGCGCCGCCACCGCCGAACGCGTCGTTGCGCGACGACAGCTCTTCGCGGCTCGCCGCCCGCCTGCTCTTGGCTCCGAACACGGACTGGTGCAGCTGTCGCGATTCCGGTATTTCTCCTACTGCAAGTCGTCACCGCCCGTACAAAACACACAAGCAGGATAATATTATTAATACGCACGAGATACACGTTAAGAGGACGTTACACCCGAATATAATATTGTTTTCCCTGCCTTACATAATATGGACAACGTGGGCACAATTTGCGTTCAGCAGTTCCAACAAGACTGTACTATTAGATTTGATATTAGAATGAGTTCACCTATTATAAGACTTGAAGTAAGAAACTTATCTGTGTTCTTACATATAGGTTTTTTAATTTTTTACAATATTTTAATTTTTAAGCAATTTATGAGAATTTTTAAATTTTAATATTTTATACAAATTTACCTTAAAATTTAATAATAGTTAATTTTACTCTAATATTTAAGTCAACAACACGTAATTGGAACTATTGAACGTAAGTTTTAGTATATTATTATGCGATAGTAAGACGGAGACATTCGTATTATGCGTATACGAGTATAATAATAATTGTATTTTTATTTAATAATGGGACCGGGTTAAGATAGTTTTTAATTGTTATAGTATTTGGAAAATGAATAGACAACAGTGGTGTACAAATAGTATATCTAAACGCCATACGTTAACAATTTAATTGTTAATATACATTAAAAATATACTATTGATTAATTTAATAAGACATTAGAATCAAAACGGACTCGCCAATTTAAGACATTAGGTACAAGATGCCTTTAAAGTTTTAACTGGAGATCATTGACAGGTATAAGAAAATTATACAAGTCTACCAAGAGTAATTTTTTAAGAAAACCTTTGAATAAAATCAGTTCCCTAAATTTCTGAATTCCTTAATCCCCTTCCTGTAATTTAGAACTACTGGCTTATAAAGATATAACTATGTAACAGTAGGGACGTTATATTTTCGTGTACGCAGATACCTAATTTTACAATCTGAGATTAATGAAATCATCCATTCTTTTAGTTAGTTTTGTAATTACACGTAGATTACACAATTAGCAACTTTACCCCAAGACCTAAATGTATACAATGATCATATTATATTATTCATATTATACATACAAATTAATTTGTCAGTTTAAAAAATAAAAATTGATTCAACATAATCGGCATTAATTATGAGGCTGCTAATTTTAATGACGTACCCGTGGTGGCGTGCAGATATACTGTGGACTTGTGCGATTTCTGACTACTATCGCCCTCGGTCGTGCTACCTGCCGAGCTGTCAATCAGCGAATGTCTCTTGTCAGCAATCAGCCTGGGCGAATGGTCCATATCTAGTGAGTTGAGATTTCCCACACTGTGGTACGACCGGGTCGTCCCCTTCGAGTTATTCCGATCGTTTACTCTATGCACTCGGATCTCGTCGTCGTTTTCGCTCCCCGATGTGAACGTTTTCGATCTCTGTATTATAATATAATCATGAAAACAATATATAACTATGATTAGTCACTTATACACAGAGAATCTCGCATATGATATTTATATGTGTGTATGATTTCGGTACAGCTCACCTTGTTTTTCTTGCCGAATCTATCCAACGACTTGAACCACGCGTTGTTGCCGGTCGGTTTCGAGGTTTTGCTCGGAGACGACATTCTTCTGTTTCCAGACACATGATTTCCCTGTTTGTTCTGTCGACAAAAAATACAAAATAATAATTATTATTATACTAATAGTCGAACGATATTATTTGCACAGAGTTTCAAATTATGTTGTGTGGCATGCCTGTGTTGCATATCAATATATCATAATAATTATTACTATTAGTGCCTGCTAAAATATAGGTGATTTTAGTTCGAAAAAATACACGCAGGTAGCCTTTCTTTTTTTTTGGAGTATAATTATTTATTACTTTTGAAAAAAACTGTTTCCGCTCTTACACTGATACATTTTTAATAACTTCGATCAGCGTTTCTCAAACTGTGGTCCGCGGACCATCCTGGGGACTCCACGTATATTTTAACGCGAACATTAATTGAAAATACTATATTATACTTTATAGTTATTATTATTATTATTATTATTACCTTATATTATTATTTTCTCATAATACCAGGATAATTTTCACAAATTATAAATGTTGATTGATAAATAAATACTAATTACTAAAATTTTCAAATCACCATAGCCCGATAAGTAGTCATATCTTCCAAATTCTTTATCATGGGTTTGTTATCCTTAGTACACTACCTTAGTTAAATACCCCAAAAACTATTCGTGCGCTTAAATTTTGATTTCTTTACATTTTTAGAAACATTATCCTCTAAGTAATAGATAGTAAAATAAAGGATCTTACTTGAAAAATAAAAATTTGTATCCTTAAAATACATTTTACAAAAAACATGACTACAATAAATAATATTAATATCACTATCAAGTTGTCAGATTTTAAAACCAAGTACACTAATCGATACGCAAATTAAAAAAAATCCTTTATCATAATATTTATCAGAATAAACCAATCAAACAATTCCGTATACAAATGAAAAGACTCCATGTCAAATATAGTCTTTGATATTTAAAAATTTCAAACATTAGATTTTGAATTTTACATTATTGAAAAGATAGGGGTGAATATGATTGGTGAATCACTTTGTATATATACTTCATTGTACTCGCGGAGTTACAATAATTGTAATAATATTTAGGTACCTCTAATATTATATTATTATGTTTGTTTTGTATTGTTTTGTATTGTTTTTTATTTTATCAATATCGAATCATCTGACTAGGTGAGGGACGTATATTAATAACACACACTATTTTCTCCATAGTATATTATATTAACCTAACCACATTTGACCCTGGATATATAATGTATATATATATAACTTCGTGGTTTCGACGTTTTCGCATTAAACCGCTTACAAACCAAAAATGGCAATACTATTCCGACGTTTCTACACGATTTTTAATTGTTTTATTTATTCTGCAATATGATAGGAATGTAACAACGACGGAACAATATTTTATTCCATCCGAAATAACGATTCTTTTCGGTTGTACCTAACAACCTATCAATTTACTTCCTTAAAAAATGTGTTGTTCCGACAAATCAAATATTTTTCGTTAATTTCAAATATCTTTTGTGGGTACCAATCAACTACAAAAATATTCTGATTTTGAACAATATTTACATAATATATTAATATACGTCGGTCGTTGTATATACCTACTTACATATTATTTCCACCGCGTATAATGCGTATTGTTATTCGATCGATTTGGATTTTAACGGTATTATTGCAATTCGCAGAAATGAAAACATCGGTTTTCGATGACCATCTGTATTTCGGTGTATTTGCATTGGTATAGTTATGCAGGTAACTACTGATTGTTGTGGTATATTACGTGGATCGCTGGATCACTATATATAATGTGTGTGTGTGTGTGTGTGTGTGTAATATTTGCAACGAGCGCCAAGGATGGACAAGGATACATAGTCATATAGACAACACAGGCGTGGAGCACCGGATGGCCGTCGTGTGCGCATATATGGACATCCAGGTTAGATTGCAGCTCGAATAATATACGCGCGCGGAGAAAGCACTATATTAATTGTGACGGGAGTTTCGATCGGCGGAAACGTATTATATTATTATAATTTATAATATACTTCTGCACGCGGGCGATTGGCCACTGGCGGCGGTATGTGATGGATACGCGCGGCCCTACCCCCAAAAAACTATAAAAATCGACAATATTATATAATATTGTAATACCTAATATGTAATTCGAAAAACGGTATAAACTTATATGTATATTTATAATTTATAAATATTGTAAGTATATAAATAATGTATATTATATTAAATTATGCACAACGACAATAAAATCAATCTGCTGCGGTTATTATATTTTTGAATAGAATACAATTGCATTATAATATTATCATCGCAGTGATATTATATGTATTTTTAATGAAGTGTAATTATGTGCTGCAGTAAGGCAGGTATAATAATAATATTATTAATTATACCATTTATAATGTTATAATATATGTCCATAAATAATGGTGTTGTGATATTACTGGTATAACGACGGATCTAGTACGGGATTTTTTGTGTGTGTGTGTGTGTGTGTGTGTGTGTGTGTGTGTTGGTGGGGGTAGGAGGAGAAGAGCACAAAGGTCCGCTAGCTTAATTACGGAAGTATCTAGGATATTATCGTTTGAAGGCAACCCATGGAGGGCATATAATGCTCCCCAATCCCCATATAATATTGGTTTATTATATAATCTCATCTCTGCATGATGTTGGCTATATAACGCTTAATAGTAGGTAAAGGTACTCAACTTGCTAATTATTCCCTAATCTGTATATCAATATATAACATAATATATTAAGTGAAACAAGGAGCAATAGCAAAAAGCTATGGAGAAGTCTGAAGTGGCCAGCTTCAAAGTTCAAAGGATAAATTTGCAGAGTACCCGTGAGTGAAACATCTGGTCAGGCTGATCGACCGAAACGGAATTTTGGTCTTTACGTTGATATAATAATAATAACACACACATAACCCACCGCATCAAGTAGGTATATACATACTATAATTTAATACGTCATAATAAAGCGTTATATCTCGGAGAAAGGATAACGATAATATAGCGAAATACTACGTGACAAACCAGTTTTCGGGTGTTGACCATTATGGTTCGTATCCAAATAAAGACGTACACGACATTATAAACTATCTATTTATATATATATATATAGTGTGAGTATTGCATAACTTCAGTTGGCTTATATATTATATTCGACCGAAAATGAAGATTTCTTCGACACGTGATTCTCGTAATATTTTTTTGATATAAGATTCATATTCGAGTCGCTGAACTTTGTTCAACTTTAAAAAGTGGGCTTTCTTATGAAAAATAAATAGTACTAATGTAGTACTCGATATTAACGATAATGAGTCGTTCACATATATATATAAATAAGTATAAATTTTGTTTATGATAATAATAATGTATTAAAATTATTTTAAAGCGTGGATACACAAATTCTAATGGTTTAAATAAACACACACGAACACAAAATATACTTACGTCTTTCGATATTTTATATAATGTTGTGATAATATGCTAACAGTGAAACGTTTACGTTCTTAACATATTATTATGAGCTAAAATCGTTTGCTAGTATAGGTACTTTTGAAAACGAGTACTTCTTATTTCTTAACTTTCACGCCATTTGACCGTCCAAAGACGCGGTCAGTCGGAGAATGGATGTTATTAAAATCATATAAATACCCATATATAATGTGTTACTGTAAATTACATGATAATTACTTTAGGAAGTATACCGAACATATGTACATTGTATTGAACGATTTTATATATACGACACGTATATGTCGACACGATATTATGTATAATATTTATCTACTACCTATTTATTTTTATCATATTACATTATACTCTTTATCTATCCCTCTTTCCTATATTTCTCTTAACTTATTCAACTTAAATGTTTATCATTTAGAATAAACTATCATAATGGCGTGATTGAATGAAAATAAAACAAATTTATTCAAATAATTCAATTAATCAAATGTGTTCTATCCCAGTATAAAAAAAAAAAACAAAATAAAAATAAAAATTTTTAAGTTGAATTAACTAATATGGGTAAAATATTAGCATTGAATGAATTTATTGCTATAGGTAATAATATAAAAATAATCTACAGTGCTATGATATATAATATATTATCAGCATGTGGTTAGGTTATACGTGCGACCACAAGACGTGCATAGAAATATTGGTTAGCACTTAGGTTAGCAAGGTGTTTTAAATTAACACTAGCTTACCATATACATACCCCATTGTTTTAAAATAAAATAAATATATTATAAAAGTCTTAAATAAACAATACCAACCAAATAATTAAAGAAGTGAAAACATTTTTATTTGATTTATCATCATAATAATTTAAAAATATAAATTTTCGGAAATTATACAAAAAAAAATTTATGAGAGAAATTTATGTAAAAGTATCTTGTAACAGAATAATTATGTAAAATGAATGCATATATAATATAAGTAGGTATACATATATTATAACAACAATATATACATAAAAAAAAAATTAAGTGTTAAATCTTAAATGTAATACGCTTGCTTCATAAATTATTATCACTGTAAACGAATTTTTTATATTTAAGTAATATTTTATGATATTTGTATATCTAATTTACAGAGTAGTTGAAGTTTGAATCCCGAAAATTAATGGACGACGTTTACCTAACAAATTATTTAATTACAGCCCATATAGGCAACAAGGGAATGATTTAGGTATTAATATATTATTATGTATTTATGTATATCAATTAAATAATAAACGATGATTAATTATCTATACAATAACAGACCTAATTACACTGAGAAAGTTTCTGATATAAATAATATATTATACCTATAAGACAATAAATTTATGTTGCGCATGTATGAAAAAAAAATGATTACGAGAAGCTCTTGATAATATTGTTATGTGCTTAGATTGTGAAATATATGTTGTCACTATTTTTTTTTTTTTTTGGTGGTTAGAGGTGATGGATTGTTCATATTGGCGTGTCGTTCCATTAAATTAACGAATAAATAGTTAATTTAAAACAAAATATACGGACGCATTTTGTATAGGTAATTACCGATGTCCTATAATTAATCCTGACCAACTGAAAATATAAACTATTTAGGTTAATTTTTAAAATATTATTATCTTAAAATTTGTACCACATGTACCAACGTCTCTTTAAATTCTGAATTGGGTTATCTGATAGTGTTATTACTAAGAGATTTGAAATTAATATATCTGGGTTAGATTGTAACTGTATTAAAAGATTTTAAGTAATACATAGAATACACCTACCTACCTATTCCCTATTACATATATTAAGAAAATATTTTATTTTCTATAAAAACAATAATTTGTACAAAATAGAGTATATTTTAAATGTATGGGAATAATATGAGAAAAAATAAATTAATGTTATCATTAAATTAATTACTTAGTTAATAATTTGTCACTGCACATTTATCATTCGTGAAAACAATTTAACTCAAGTTAGAAATTACTTTAAAATAATAATAATAATAGCAAAATATCCACGTGAGTGATTTAGTTGAAGTAGATGACTTTAAAGTTTAAATTTTAAACTCATTATAATGTCCAGTCTTGCCTATAATTATTAATGTTAATTGTTATACACGTTGTTGCAGTAGGATGACATCGTTGTATTTTTAACAAGTCTAACATTTCAGTTATGTATCGGTTTTGTATTTTAATTTTATCGTAGGTACATAAACATATTTTGTTTTTCCTAATACAGTAATAACTATTAACTAGATAATCTATAGATTGTGCAATACTGCAGCAATAACAATTATACAATGGTTAACATTATATGTATATGTATACATGTGTGTTTGTGTTTTAATATAATGTGTTGGCGACGAGATTTCAACCATGTCCATTGAACATGTTTACAAAAGAGAAGTTTGTATGTTTTGAAAGATTTCGTAATTTTGTCTGTTTTTCCAATAATATTTTTAATATATAAAAGACGTGGGATTGTTGGAAATTGCGAAAAGAAAAACAAGCATCTGCAAATTTGTTGACATTGTATTCCATCTATTTTCTTCTTAAAAAAAAACTCCATTTATATATGACCATAATGTCAAGCGTTAACGGTATAATACGAGAATGTATTAATGAATCAGTTAATTAGACTAACTTATAAGCTTAACTTACGGTACCAAATTATTTAAGTATTATTAACAGTAGCTAAAGCGTGCCAAAATTTGATCGTATTAAAAAAATATGAAAAACTTCCAAAAAATAAACCTATATTGTAGCTTTTGCTTTTCGTTAAATATTTAAATGTTCAACGTATATTAAATGTATAGAAAACATTAAAGTATCGAATACTTTCGGCGTTATTGCCGCAAAAACGTGACTAATCGACTCGTAATAGGATAGCGAGGGCGAGAATAATTTGACCGAATTTGGTACTAGTCTGCGATACGAGGACTTTATGCTTGTAAAATGTCGTCATCAAATAACGGATTATAATCGATTTACTAACATAATATGCGTCATAATTAAAAATAAACATAAAAAAAGGGGGCGCACAATGTTTGAAAATTCAAACATTGTACTACATACACTAAAGAAAAAAATGTATATTTTATAGAATTTTAAATTTTTTTCTGTTTACCTATTATAATTATGTATTGTATTTATAATATAATATGCTAAATATTGAAATATATACAAAACGTTTTTCGGTTTCAACGGACTTTATCGAAAAACGGTTATATAAATCCATACACATTTTCTACAGAATATTGATATTGATAATTTTTGGTAACAATCATTTTTTAGAGTGGGCCTGGAAACGTTTCTACAATACTTATTACTTATACTTACCTAAGTATTTACCTCACACTCGAAACCACACGAATAAATTCGGAACTAAATTTGTATATATTTTGATCCTAAACTTACAAATTGAGTAGAAAAAAATAAAAAATATGAAAATACCTCGTGGGAAGTGGGAGTTCGAGTTAGTAATACATTACAGTAATCACTCATTTGTAATCACATCGTGATAATCAGTGGCATAATTTAGTTATATATATGGAGGGAGTCCTCTCGGTCAAAATTTTTACAATTTTATCTATTCTTTTAGCTCCAAAATTTGTTTATAAGCAATAAGGCTTTATAAACTCCACTCAATACAACTATTGCGATTTAAGCAAATTTATAAGTGCATAATATTAAAATATTCACATGTAATGCTGATATATAGTTACACATTAAAGATGTTTATTTTTGTACCAGAATACAATAATATTGGTATATATATATATGTGTGTGTGTGTATAATAGTGTTTATTTATTACAAGGTAATATTTTTTTAGTTACGTACAGCTAGCACAAGGGTTCGAATTAATAAGTATTATTTCTATAATATTATACTGAGTAGGTAGTGAGTGGTTACGTGCCGATTCGTGTCGAAATCGTATAGTACGATACGAGTCTGTAAATTTGTAGACTATATTACAAAATTTTGAAACTCCTGTTTAGTATAATTTAATTTTTGAAAAACCATTAGTGTTAAATAAGTAAGTAAATGTATTACAAAAAATTCCTTTGGAGGGGGATTTGGGTATCATATCCTCCAATCCGTAATTACACCTACCCTGGTGAAAACTTAGTGACTGTGTTTATTTATAATATTAAGTATTTTATTATATTATCGTAAAATCGTAAAGTTTGCGAATTACGACAATATTATAGGTACTGCGGTGCACCTCTACTTTATCAATATAACAATATATTGCATTGATCGTTATTATCGTGTACTTACGTTGTCGGTGCCCGTGAACACGTTGTAC
This sequence comes from Rhopalosiphum nymphaeae, assembly GCA_036289425.1. Lineage (NCBI taxonomy): Eukaryota > Metazoa > Arthropoda > Insecta > Hemiptera > Aphididae > Rhopalosiphum > Rhopalosiphum nymphaeae. The sequence goes on from JAZAQC010000013.1 coordinate 20,114,206, forward strand.
CGTTTTCGCAAAGACGACGTGTAAGATTCGGGATCGGAAGAATTGTACTGAGCTCTGCCAGAAGGCGACGGCCGCTTGTTCTCCTTGGACGCGGACGAGCCACCGGTGAACAGCATCTTGAACTTGTCCAGCCTGGAACGTTTCTTGGCCGGTTTATCGGCGGCGTACACGGAACCGGAGCGCGACGGCCCGTTGACGACGGTCACGTTGTTCCGGGAAACGATGGTCGGCATGCCGGACGAGACCCGGGACGTCGGCGGTCGCCCGCGGCCGGTGTCCACCGGCCGGGCGGCTGTGTCGCGGCGATGATGGTCGCTGTGGTCGGCGACGTCGCGGTAATCGCGGCGGTCGCGGTGGCCGGCGTCGACGGCATTGTCTTCGTGGTCGTCGCCCGCACCGTCGCCGGACAGCCTGGGCGTCCTGCGGGCGAACCGGTGCTCCGTGACGATCTTCCGCTCGAAGTATCTGTCACCGCCGCCGAGCGTCTCGTTCTTCTTGTACACAGTCGCGTACGTGTCCGGCGCCGTCGACTCCGCAGGAGTTGGCACGCGCACCGCCGCCCCCGCCCCCGTCCGTTGCGGTCTGACCACCACGGCCGCCGCGCGTTTCTGCAGCCTCGACTCGAGCGCGTCCCGCCTGTGGCTGAGATCGTCGTACGACGTCCACGTGTCGTCCATGCCGCCGGCCGAGCGATACTGTTGTCGTTGTCGTTGCGGTGGTGGCGGTCGGTCAGCTGCCGCCGCCGTGTCGTCCGGTAGGTGGACGATGGTGGGCGACGACGTGGCCGTGTACGAAAACGGTTCGTTGCCGTTGTGCGCGTGGGCAAAGTCTGGCGATGACGACGACGGCGGCGGCGGCGGCGGCGGTGACGGCGGCGGTTGGCGGGAGAGTTCGGCTGCCGCCGCCTGTTGTTGTTGTTGGTGCTGCAGTTTCCGGACGATCCGGTCGACCTTGTGGCCGCGGACCGGGCGCGGCGGGGACGCGCCGCCGTAGTCCAGCGGGCCGCCGACCGAATACTTGAAGTACTCGTCTCGCGGTGACGATTCGATGATGGGCGACAGCTGTTTTTTCGCCCGGACCGGCGCCGGGGGTGGCGACGGGCCCGGCGCTACCGACGGTTCCGCGGACCGATCCACGGCCATCGCCGTCGGACGCTTTTTGATCTTCGTCTTGATCCGCTGGATGGTGCCGAACAGCGATATCGAACGTTTCGCGTCGCCGCCGTCGCCGGACGCCAGGGGCTTGTCCCGGTCACCCGCGTCGCTAACACTCCTGGTCAACTTGCCGCCACCCGACGACGACGTGGTTGACCGTCTTTTCGGCGGTGCCGCCGCGGTCGTCAGGTCCGTCGACGACCGATATTGTTGACCGCCGTGCCGCTGCTCTTCCCACGTCGGCTGCTCCCTCTTCCTGATCCGGTTCTTTGGCCTGTCCAACGACATGTACGACGATAGCTTACCTGTTTTCACAACCCAACAGACGCCAATAAATTTAAAACATGTTTATTATACACGAATTCGTGTCACGAAAATATTAAGCATTTGAAAAATATTGTTTAATTTTTTTAGTACTTTTTTACCCGGAAGTATCGCATCGCATTGATATTCCAGTAAGAATATGTATAAATATTCAAAGCACATGGCAGGGGTTTTTTTTATTTCCAAATCCTTTAAAGGATATTCTACTTTTTATCTCCTTTTTTTTTTTTTACTTGTTGGTCACAATCGAAATATATTCATTTTATATATGTTGATACACAGAAACAAAACATTGCGGTTGTTTATTTTTTTTTCATTTTATTCTTCCTTCTATGGATTCTATTTGTATAAACGTATAGTATTATAGTTATGTTTTTATCTACTCGGGTAGATATTAAGTAAAAACTCTTTCGTAATATTTGTTCAGTCTCGACTGTAAGTTTTTAAAAAAAATATACTACATGCCCCCAAGTATTGAGATTAAATAAATATTTTTTTACTTACGATAAAGATAATACGACAAAAATATATATAGATAATATTTTTTTTAATACATTGAACTAACCATCATTTAACTTTTTGAGAGTCCAAATTAGTTACTATTTAAATATGATTAAAACACAGTCATACACTCATATCCCAGAATAATATGAAAAAGAATTTTATTAAAACAAATATTTCTATTTTTAATGTTCTAAGATTTATGATTCTGTAAAAAAAAAAAAGAATTAAGTTTCTATAAACTGTAATTTTATTGATTAATTTGTTTGAAAATAATACTATTAAGTAGATACTGATTGAGAGGTATAATAGTTACTAAAAATGTTAGTACTTATAATAATATGTATACAAAACTCTGAATTACTCATATATTTAAAAAAATATGTATTTCCATTTTATATAGCTACGTTATTTAGGTAAGATAATTTATTTATTGCAAGATATTTTTTTATTATTAAGGCCGAAAAATTGTTTTTATTCTATAAAGTATTTTCTCATGATTTTATGATGGAAAAGTTTTACAATTTATTTTAATGATGTTAAAAATAAGTTATAACATATTTTTAGTTTTTTATTTGTTCAAAACAGAAAGAATAATTTATTGCATTTCCTATGTATTTAAATATTTATAGGTTTTGGGTACATGAAAATTAATTTTTTATTAAAATAGAATAAAATATAACTTCATATTTTTTAAATTTTATTAGTAAAGTTCAAGTTAACAGCAAACTTCATCAATCTATTAATAACTAACATAATATGATTGCTATCAAAAATTAATTTGATGATAAAAATACATTTTTTTAAATCGAATTCTTGAGTGAATCATTTATCATTTTTTTCCAATGTATAAATTTACAATCGATAGTAAAATACTTCATTATCTATAGTGTTACGATTTTTTTTTATTGTTATTTATACATCTTTTAGATTTTTTATACTTCAGTATTCTCAGAATAACTTGTGTCAAAACAATAGTAATGTATCTTAAAATCATAAAATTTTATTATTATTGGTCAATAATATTTTTTAACAATACACACAATATATGTAATTTTAAACATTGTTAAAATTTTTCACTCGAGTATCTATATTATGCAATAGCTAAATTTTAAATAATTACTTCAACGGCAACATTTTTTTCATTTTTATTGTAAGCTTGTTATTACTATGTTACATTTTACATATTATAGGTACGTATTACGACGTATATCCAATTATAATTATACCTCATACCTTACACCGGGCTACTGCAGTTACATATAGGTACATTTTAAAATGATGTTGGTAGTAACAATATTAATGTTATCCGATATTAAATGGTCGCATTTACCTTCAGAATTCCATTTTTTTGAATCTGTCCCTCCAAAGCTGGTTTTCCGTTGAAGGGACCCCCCATCTGGTTTGCTCCTCTGCTGTCTTCTCGGCGGTACATCCGAGTGCAGCGAGGCCACGCTATCTGCCTGTTTAAGTACGCGGTCAGCTTCCAACGCAAGTTCACGCTTGGATGCTTTGATCTTTTCTCTGCGAACTGGCGTGGGGACCAAGTGGCCTTCGCCATCTCCAGCTAAAGCTTCCACAATACTTGCTGCATCCGAGTTGCCTTATGAACAATTAAAAAAAAGTTAGAAACTACATACGTTTATCAAACAGATATTTATAATCGTTTAAAAAATTATATTTCCCAGACTCATATATACGAGATGTTTTGTTCGTTGATGGTTTTTTGTGTCATCTTATGATACGTCAACAAACACGTGATACGCTGATTACAAAATTAAAAAATAAAACCAATCACAAGACTCAAATTTAAAATCATTCTAATATTACAATAGTTTTAGGTTTATAAACAAAAAACTAGACATGGGAATTTAATTTTTTTTTTAAATAATAATTAGAAAAACCTCGATTTGATAATATTTTTTTGATAAATTAGTATTGATTATTTAAATTATTTTATATTTTACGTTTTGAAAAAAATAATTACTGTGACATTTATTTTAGCTATTATTACTCATTTTTGGGTATAATAATTGTTAAATAATATGTATTTTATAAATTATGAAAAATGGTTAAATGTTTTTAGACTTTAGATTGCTAAATTTCATATTCTTGTATCATGTTAATATAGTTAATAATACTTTAAAATCTTTAAATACATACTTATAGTCAGTGTTATTATATAGGTAATTATAGGAGATACATACTACCTACCTATATATAATACAAGTAGGTACGACTTAATTATCTATTACCTACTTAAGAAGATTCAAACAATATGGACTTAAAACTATAATATCTATTTTTTTATAAAAAACGTATACGGAAATATCTTGAATCGAATCTGTAAAACAATATTACCCATACATGTACATACAACATAATATGATTATTTTTTCATTACAACTTTATTACCAACAATAAAGCGATTTTCAATAAATTATTTAGAACCGCATGTGTCAAGGCATGGCTATATAGTAAATGTATGACAATTATTAATTTGTCCGGAAATATTTGTGGTTATATTCCAAAAACGTTTCAAAATGTTATTCATGACATTGGACGACGCCCCATTTCTTGACCTTCTCCTGCACTGGTCTAATAGGTGGACTCTATATCTCTTGGTTTGTCACGTTATCTACACGAACATGTTCACTCCATCATACAGACTAAACTTCCATTCTTATCGTTAATTTCTTTAAATCTTTGTATTATAGTGTCCTTATTCGGCTTTTGTACAATCTCAAATCGTTTTTTCGACCTCTAGAAAAATATAACAATATACGTTTTCATTTTTATTTCTACTATTGCCCTAAATACTTCAAATGATCTTGAGCACTTTTTATTCAAAGAACTGAACGAAACAGTTCCTTTAATCTCTAGTTGTGCTCTATTTCAACATATGTTTACATCATGATATTTTTATAAATCTACAATATTATATAATATTCAATAACTAACAATGATTACGTTATATTCAACTTTATTAAACAATAAACACACATTTATGTTATATTTCATAGGTTATAAAGTTATTTGTAGTTCGGTAATATATTATTACATTTATTCGCGTTATTTATACGAATGTTCGGACAGCAGGTCTAAAAAGACATAACATTATATTAGGTATTTAGGTATATGATTGCAATAGATAATATTAATATTAACTTGGCGGCATTCTATTCTTAAAAACCTAACTCATTTTTTTATTTTAAACGTTGATAATTATACATTTGTTATGTTTCGTGACCTGTGATGAGTACCTATATTATAAAGGTTGATAGAAACTATGTATACACCTATATATTTTAAATATTCCAATAATTAATTATGTAATAAATTCTTATTTATTGAGTTTTTTTTTTCAAAATCATCGATCAACGCCTACTTATTTTATTGACAGTGGTTTCGTAGTTTGTACTAAATACACACGTACACATTATACAATCCATACCTAAGTTTTATTTTCGTAATAAAAGTTAAAAACTCTTTTGTTTTCACTACTCGCTTCTCACACACATACACAAATTTACAAATTATTATCGTATATTCTTCCATTCATAATAATATATTAAGATATTAATATCTTTGCATCTGTCCTTGGTTTTTTAACTTTATGCTTTATTCTTCTAGACCATTTTCTTTGAAATATTTGTACAAATTTTTTAATGACGGTCAAGCTATGTTTTAAAAAAAAACTCTGTACATAATATGGGTATTTATATACAAAATACGTAAAATATTTTTTTTATAATTATAATCAAAATGGCAATAATTATATTTTAAACCCTCGTCATATCGTCTATTTCACTGCAGTGAACATGTCATCATTCATTCTATCGTGTCACCGTACACTTCTAGTGGGAGTTTCCAGAGTGCGTCCAGAAATGACCCTTACTTGATGTCCCAAGTGCGTAACGAATAAGGTATCACCCGAGTGTATCCCCAAAAAAGGTCAAATAGGGCCATGGTGTAAAATTAATTATTTTGGCTTACACGGTTAAGTACACCCATTCTTAATTTTAGTATCTTGCTTACCGTTTTGACTTAACAAGTTATCTAGGAATGCCATTTGTTGAAAACTAAAAATACGAATTATCTATTACGTATCTAGTTCACTCCCATTTGTTGACCGTAAATGAGTTATAGTCGTACTTAGTTCTAATCGATGTTGAATAACAAAATGCAATTTATCGTCAATGCAACAGTCTTAACTGTGAAAATTAAGTTTATAATATTACAGTTTTAAATTTGAGTTAGTATAATCAATCGTAGAATTTGTAACTTAAACGTGTTTGGTCGATTAAGTAATTTTAATTAAGTAACTACAGCTGCGGACCGAGAATGCAATCATGCTATTCATTATAATTTGTCTATAATACTATTGAATTTTAGACATACTTAGGCAATCGAATATAATTTGTTCATAAGTCCTGTGGGTGCACCCGAACTATGAAAAAGGTAAAAACTAAAAACGGGACACATTCGGGATATCCCATCATGTGGTCGCCTTGTTTAGATTTATAACAATAGTAAGGAAGGCTAAAGTTTATTACCCGTGTTCAAAAAAATAACATAATCTGTATAATACAGATTACATAAATTGTACATAAGGTCCCCCCCATTCGACAACAGATTCATTTACACGCTTTATACGTAGAATGGTTTATACAAGATTTTTGATTCAAAATGTAATATTATGTTTAGGTGCTTTATTAGTCTGTGAAAAATTATTTAAATTCTATTTAAAAAAATCTTCAATGTATATAGTTATAATAACTACATATTTCAAAGTGGGCGGAGACTTACCGGCGTGTCTTCCTAAATGGAAATTTGTAAGCTTCATTATTTCGACATTATTTTTCGCCGGCTTGTGGCAGGTTAAACTGTGTAGGGAGGAGGCGTACACGTGCACATTATTATAATATGTCAGGTTAGGTAAAACAATAAACCATAGGTACGGACCTCGGCAATCCCGACACTGACCATATCGTGTTACAATAATACATAGCCTAACCCAACCAAATGTTTAGAGTACCTATACGTACGCATAACCGCGTCACGTGCACGAGAACCGCATAGTTGACGTACACGAAATAGACCATAAATAATTGTCATAAAAAATGCGTTATTATAAGACAGGACGAGGCGAGTTTTTTGTGTGCATACCGATTTTCTTGATTCGCACGTCCCGATTGAACGACACTCTTGGCCTCTGCGACGAGTCGGACTTTTGCGAGTCCGATCTGTACACGTCCAGCATGTTTGCGGAGTTTAGCTCGGGATCTGTGAACAAAACGAGTGCACCAATGTATAGTTTATACATATATAAATACCTATTTTTAAGTAATTAAAATATTAAATTCGCTTAATCGTTGTCACGCGCGTTGGTGTGTGTGTGTGCGTGTGTATGTGTGTGTACAGACGTACAGTGTGTGTGTTTCACGTGTGGTCGTCGAACACACACACGCACGCGCACGCGACGAATAAACATAATAAAAATATGAAACATATCATTATTATTGTAATAACGACGACGACGACGACGACAACAACAACAACAACAACAATGCAAATTGTAAAAAAGAAAAAACTACAATAGCCCGCGAAGCCAAAATTGTGTGCGTAGAACAGCTTTTAAAATAAAACAAAATAATAATAATAAGACTCAGTAAAATGTCTGCTATATTATTATGTTCGAGTGGAATTATCAACGCAGTTCGGGTCTCTGCGTACATCATTATAATATCTGCGGATACCTACATAATATTGCAAAAGCGGTCGCATTAATTAGCTAATAAGCTAAAAAGGTGGGTACATTTTGACTAATTCTCTTGTTAACTCAATAACTTAACTAGCCGGGGAATCCGTCGTAACCGGCACTTATAAGTTATTTTACACCATATAAACTTTAAACTTTCAGAAGGTTAAATGTTGTTTTATATTGTATTATTATACGTTAACCGTTATAACTATATTAAAGCCCAACTCTACAAACCCAAGCAAATTTTGCCCATCGCCTTTGCATAATAATAACATTAATAATAACATTACCTATGTCAGCTAATTTCGTTCTCTCTATTTTTTAATATTTTTTTTTCTCGTCGGTCCGTCCGCCTAACTCCGCGGCGGCGCGTGGCGTTGAGGTAGGAGTGCGCGCGCGATCGTTGCGTCACTGTCCATGTAGGGTAACCCGGGTATCGGAGCCCGAGGACCGCGTGGCCCACACGAAACTACGGCGCCCACACTGCCCAATATTATGTGCCGCGCGTATGCGTGTGCGCCGCGTGCCTATATATTATGATTGTAACGCGTCTTCGCGGCTGACGGACACGACGGCTTTTCGTATAATAATATATTTTATAATTTTATGTGATGATTATATAAACTATACCTACATGTAGGATTTTGAAAATAGTTTTTCGCAAAATATTAACAACATTTTTGGAAACATTATAATACGTATTATGTTGCTCTATTTTTCAAATTATTTTTACTTAATTCAATTTTGTAATTTGTTATTCCAAAACAGAATATTATTCGGAGAACTATACCATGCGTAAAAATTGAATTTTGAACGAGTAGTTAAAGTAAAAATAACAACGGTATAATAAATTGTGAAAAATAATTTTTTAACATTAACATATATACGTCAATGGACTGGGTACAGATATTTAGATTTTCTGACTTTAACCAATTTTGGGTGACACGCTAAATATCACTACTTATTATGTTATTTTACCCATTATTATGTTACTTTACATTACTATACAATAATACTTTTAAACAACGATTTATTATTTTTTGGTTTAACTTAGGAGTTTAGGTATCTAATCTAAATTAATTGCAAAATAATGGTTAAAAACCCAAAAACATAATAATATGCACGATTCATACATTTTCCTTGAAGTGAAACATATCGAATATTTTTTTAATGACTTATAACAATTAAAAATTACGTCAATTAAATCACCTGACGTGATGTGTGGATCTATTTATAGTATTACATATTAATCAATATTATATTTTCAATGGGGGAATAGTAAATGTATCTTGTTTTTATTGTAGTAACAATAAGATTTTCAACAGTGAACACATATTTACCGGGGGCCAATAATATATAATATATGGTTGCGTAAAAGATTGCGAACATATTTGTCCGCCGTATATTTATTTATGGAAAATCAGTGTACCTTATTATAATATTTTAATACCGTATGTGTATAATATTAAACGCACTACGTTAAGATAATATTATAAGAGCAAAGGAAGAAACGCTAAAACGCATTTTTGAAACTGAATCTCGCATATTATTTTACATTTATAATAATAATTTATATTATCGACCAACTCGTTTTGTAAACGCTATAAACAGCATTTTACGTGTTTACCTCACATTATATTATTATACTACATCGTGTTACATTAATTGTGTTGCGTACACAGTTTATGGTTCGTTATTAATTATTATTTATTAGTAGCATCTTGCCGTGAATAACCCCATATCCATATGATGTCGGTAAATGTAATATGCTTTCATCACTTTGTCATGTACTTAATCGTTATCAATATCAACTTATCTAAATATATGAAGAATTAAAAACCACACAGAAAAAAATATAGAAAACTTGAATTATAATCAATACTGTTGCTTTTTACGTCTCCGTATACAGCACCGACTATGCGGGATTTAATCCACTAATCAAGCTAAAATGAGTCAGGCTAATGACTCATTACTACTACATACATTGTTACTTTTTAAGGGATGTGTGAAAGAAAGATAATTATTATATGTAAAAATGTTTTGGATCGTTCTGATTTCAATAAACTAAACTTTATTTTGCTTTTTTCCCATTTGGTCATTTTTTCTTATTTTTTTACATAATCTTCGAAAATATTCCACATACTTCTATGTAGGTATATAAAATTATATTTCAATTCTATATTATTATCGTTAGAAATCATAAAATCAGTGAAAACACCAATAATAAACGGAAGACTGATAAAATAACCATCATTGCACTAAACATTAATGTGGCACAGTATGATTTAAATGATTTAGTTTATAAAAAATATGCACTCATTATTACTTCAGTTGATGTGGAAAGATCGTTTTATAAGTATAAAAATATATTAGCACCCAATAAGATGAGTTCTAGCGAAAAAAACTTGATTAAATATATTTTATTTAACAAGTAATTTAAATTTGTTTTATTATAATTTACATTTAAATAAAATAATGCTATTTTTGATTTTTCGATTACTTAAAATGCTTTTTTAAGGATTTATTTTACTACAAAATCCTAGCCCTACTAACAATTAATGATTAACGAGTCTCGGTAATGATAAACCCCATATCTTTAAATTTTTCCACATCATATTTTTCTAGTGTACTTCCGTTATCATTATTTTATTTTTATAATTTACAAGAATAATTTCTGTATTTAAGTATTATTTTACATTGTATCTATTAAAATGATATGAAACTATGTACACCTGTCTTCCATCTCGCTATTTGTATCATTTAAAAAAAAATGAATAAATAAATTAGTTCTTATAATTGACAATAGATAAAAAGAAAATCTGGAGGGTTACCCTTATCTCCTTTCCTAACAAGCTCGCCCTTTGAGCATACGTATAAACACGATATAATTCAAAATTATAATTTTGACAGTGCTATTTCCGTGGTTATGCGCAGCACGGAACATCGCTCGATCGTATATACATAATATTATATATATATATATATATATATATATATATATATATATATATAAATATATGATACGTAGAGTGCGCGCGTAGGTTGTATTAATAATACAATAACATATATAGTATTGTACTCGTTGATATCCTTTACAGTTGTGTGTGTGTCAAGTATATAAATATATGTATATATATATTATTTATAAGCATATCATACGTATGTGTGTATACGGCAGCGTTTCCGGCGAATATTATAAACAGCTGCTGCAAAACGAATTTTGGCCGTCAAGGTCGCAGGCGATAACACGCGAAAAACAAGAATCTATTCAATTCGCCCACTCGGGCCAAAGCTCGCGCGTGTTTTAGCATTGCGGTCTACAAGTGACGAGTGGTTACCTATAGCACCTTAATAGTATATACCATATTTATATATACCTATGTAATTGTATTACTTGGTAGGTATTAGGTGTATATGCATATTTCGCATTGGTATATATAGACATCATTCGTAATGCTATATTATTGTATGCACATGTATTACTAAAGGTGGTTCCGGATCTTGAATATGAGACAAGTGGGATTCCTTGCCGCACGGTAACCGTTAATCCGAGGAAAGTGCCCCGGCGTTTATTCAAAAAACTTGATTAAAGCCAAGCATTACAATTTTAAAAACATTTTACGAGCGAAATAATAAAAATACCATCATTGATATAAAGTATGGTATATCCACGGGACCACGCCGTGTTTTACGTAAATACAGTGAATCCGTCGAAAAAGAAAACAAATTGTACTTCATCGCATCGAACTCATCATGTAACTATAATTGCGACGGAATAACATGATCAGAAAAAAATCGGTGGGTTTACGTATACGACGAAATGATCTGATAGATTTATAAATTATATGTAATAATATTATTTTCATTATTTTACTTGTAATATGTATGGAAACATGATTTTTAAAAATCGAATTCTTATGCAATACGACATTACTTATTTAATACACAATATCATTGTGAAGGAGACCAGTAAAATGAGTTATACCATTTTTGTTAATCCGCAAAGTATTAAATAAGTAATTAAAAGTAGGATATTTTAAATTATATTTATACTTGTTGCCTGTTGGTTCTGATCAGCGTTGCCCGTGACAAATGAAATAATGACCGCGGATTTACCTGTCCTAAATTTCGTTAAATATAAACTGCATTGATTCTTAATACAATACTTTTAGTGGTTTAAACCAATTATAAAATATGGGTCTAATATTATATTCAATCATAATACGTAACTATTTTATTTTTTATAACCAATATCAACCCCGTAATAAAAACAAAGAAATAATTGTGTTTTTATCGTAAGCCAACAATTCCTGCGTATCCTTTTTTTAAAATACGAATTTTTGAAAATTCCTTCTTAGTGCAGACTTACACGGTGGCACGAAGGCATTATAAAAATGAACACATAAAGATAATTTTTTTAAAAATATTTTTTTGCAGGAGTAGGGGTGGGGTTAAGGTTTTATAAATTGTAGATGTCAAACCACATAGATGCGGACATTCAGCACTGCGTATTTTCTACGATCACAGTTTATCATACAAGTACACGTTGATGCAAGACGTCGACCTACAAATAGATTCCAATTCAGTTTTTCACTTACCAGACAACAGTCGCTGGTTCGAATTTAAGGGGCACAAAGTCATTCATTTCCGGTCGACAGACGTCGATTATATACGTACTGTTGTTGTTACTAGTACCTATTATCATCGTCGTCGGGCTATACAATGGCTGAATGGGTGCATCCCGGTGACTGGTGCACCGCGTACGCCGTGATTGATGCCAAAAGATATGCGTATGTATAATATACGCGTGTGAGTGCAATCCGCGACGTGTGTGTGCGCGACATTTGCGGGGGCGGATCGTGGAAACGATTTTTGGCACACGATGCGTTTTAAACGACCGGCCACGGCTAATCGCTTATTATTCGCCAATCATAGTACTCTTCTATGTAAGCGCGATAGGTGCTGAGTAATGTAACGACTGCGGACACACATAATAACATATATATGCAGGTGCGTGCGTGCCTGATATTTCGTCGTTGGATCGTGAAATCTGCGTTCACGAGTTTTTAGTCGACGGGACCCGAGAAAGCATAATATTGTGACATTAACTACGGCGGTCAGTGACACCACGCAGCCCCCGAGTCTTCAGTAAGTAACGAGCAAAAATGTCACGTCGCACGTTATTATTATATTGTATAAGTACGCTGCGGGGTATTTCAAACATTTAATTCTCTCGGCATGGGTTGCATGAAAAATTGATTAATTTAATGGTTCAATAAAATTTAATGGGCCAATCATGTTTAAAAGTACGTTAACTCACTATCGATTCATTAAATGCTTAGATAGTGATTGTTCATGCAATCCAGCATCGGTATAATAATATATGCATACAATATTATCCGAATTGAATTCACATAGGTTCCTGTAGGAATAGGTACGTTCCGCATAAAATACTATAATAGGTGCATAATAATAAGAAATAATAATTACCTACATATATTATATTATATTACATACATTTTGTTAGCTTTCAGTATTATAGTATAATACTATAATTTTTAAGATCGTGTTTTTTGCTTTGCTACAGGCTTTCATCATTATTTAGAATATTACAGAGCTCATTTCATGGAAAACCCACTTTTTATTTAATATATACAATAAATACCATTTATAAATTAATCATTTTGCTTAAATTAAAAATAAATAAAATACCTTTTTTCATGATAAATTGGAAAATATACGATAAGCTTCAACAATAGTGAACCGGAACCCACGTAAATTATTTATATTATAACGTATCTTAGATTCGTCATTTTTTAAATCTTCGATGTTGAGTACAGAATTGTTCTTACTTTATAATTATTAGTTCTGATTTATAATTATATGTAGTCAACTATTTGATCATATTAATATTATTCCCCTGTGACAATCAATGAGTGACATTATAGTACTATAATATTAATTATATTAAGCATAGTAAAATTATGACCATAGTAATTTTACTAAAATCAAAATGCTTAACATTTTATAAAAAACATTATATAAGTAGGTAGTAATATCTGATATAATTCATACCAGACTTTACTACCTAACGTCAGTCATAATCTTATACTTTATAAATATAGGTAGGTGGTTTAATACATAGATTTTTCTTACTCGTATTTTATAGTTTGCAATTATTAATAAAATATTAAAATATTATACATAATGCTACGCATTATATTTCTGAAAAATTTTGCGATAATTATAAATATGTAATTAGTTTTAAGCTAAATATTTGTAATCAAAATTAGGTATTAACTATAAATCTAAACTATTAATTAAATAACTATTTACTCATGAGGTCATGAATATTAAAATAATATCGTTGTCTACTAACTGAATTTAAATTTAAAAACCTATTTTATGCCATGATGGTTTAATATAAAATCGATTAGGAGGTATTTATGAAATAATAAAATGAAATTGCAAATTATTCAATTCAACTGTAAAAAGGAAGTTGCTTTTATACATCTATAAGCGACTTGAGAGAAAATAAAAAAATAATCACTTTTAATTAAACGAAAAGTAATATATTCGTTAATTTATAAATAAATATATACATTGGTATACAGCTATAATATTATACATTTACGGTGTATACTGTGAACGACGAACGAACGAATATACTATTATTTCATTTGAAATCCATTTTTACAGTATGCGAATAGATTTTGAGGACAGAACACTTGTACGCTAAAATACGTTGTTTAAACACAGACGGCAATAATATTATAGTTTACGAAACACCAACAGACGGGCTAAATAAATATAATTCATATACCTAACTAATATATCATTTTCGCTCTGTTGTTTTTAGTGAACATTAATCGAATAACAGAGAAATACGGAGTAATGCGAAAGAAAAACTCTTGGAAGCACATATTGTCATTGAAACTAAAAAAACGATGCTCAAGTAAGTGCGACTTATAAATTGTTATATTTTTGTACGTGTTTTTATGGTTTTAGTAGCAGTGCACTAAATAAAAAAAATAAAAAATATTATTTGCTACCTGCATGTTGACTAAATCGGTCACAAAAGAACTACTTTAATCATTCAAGGTTTCGTACCAAATTTGGGGACAAATTTTTTTCCTTCGACATTTGTCATACGTGTCATGACATAATCCTGTATGGTGTTCTTTGTTGCATATTAAGTTGACTTGCTTCTGACGTACTACATACGTCAGCCTGCAATGGTGTATAGTGTTTACGTGGATTAGTTGTTATATAGGTATATATTATATATATAATGTATTTTCCGTCGGATTTTAAACAACCGTATACATACAAATGACAAGTTATCATAATTTATCACGAAATTACTCGAACGCTTTATTTAAAATCTTGCGTTAAGATATATATGTATATTTAATTTTTGTAAAATTGACTATTTAAACAATATTAAAAGCTGTAGATATTCTATATAGATAAAAAAAATCGCACGCAATTATGATACGAGTTAAAATTTCAGTTTTACTTCTTATACATAGAATAGATTTACGCAACATGTACCTATAACTTAAAATAAATTCAGTACGCACGGGTTCCCAAATAAACTACTCCGGTTATATTTAAAGTATATAGTTCACGCTATCATGGACATCAGTAGGCAGGTATACCTGTGATTTTAACAGTTTACTAAATCGCCGAAAACCCCTTTTAACTATTTCACGCTTCTCGAATATTATTGTATAATTATAGGTTCGTATTAAACACGCGTATACGGCAGCTGTATAATAATATTATGGCTTTGCGTTATCTTTATGATGGATTTAAATTACATTATACACACGCCTAACGCGTTGATGATCCAGTGGATAATATCATCGGCCTTGGTGTAACTGCATAATGCATAGTACATATTATAATGTAATATGTTTATATATTAAGTGCGGAGAAAGAGAGAGGAAAGAAGGAGGTAAGAAAAACCGCGTCATTTTCCGAGTGTGGTACAATTTGCTTTGTAAGACAAAATAATAATAATATTATATTATATTACAATAAGGATAATAATAAAACTATTAAATTTGTCCACCTCTCGCGGCCTACCCAACGGAAACCGTTGATTGCAGACGGATGGGCGTTCATGAATGTCACGCGTGCGTGTATTATATACACGCGTTTTTTAAGCGTACACACGATGGGCCTATTGCGCGTTTAAGACAAAGATGCACACACCCGTATTATAATATATTATATTGTAATAACACGGGATTCGTCCCTGAAAACTGCAGCAACATAGTTGTCCCACATTTCGTATGCCATATATTCTGCACGTGGGTTAAGATTTTAGCTCTGATCCGCGACCGCAACAGCTGATGTATAAAATATGTGTTATTTACTCTGTGCACATTGCATACACTAAGCACATTGTACTACCTACCTATATAGCCTATACACGGAACTATCAACGTCGCGTATGTTGTGATATTCTTGCAAAACTATCGACAATTTGCGCGGTTATATATAAATAATATTATAGATACATGAACTGTAAAGTAGGATATCATATGTATATTATAATATAATACTATCGTTACACGTACAATATATATATATATATATATATATATATATAGATGTGTTACGTACTGTAAATATATAGTAGGCACCTGCGTATACATTATAGGTATCTACCTACTCGTGATTTGCGAAAACCGTTTTATCAAACTATAAGAGTTCGGGAAATTATTATCTTATTGTGTTCACGTATATTCAACTCAATCATGATGATAATATTCTGTATATTATTTTAAGTAAATTATTTAGGTACGTTTAAGAAAAAAACCGTTCACGGTACTTGTATAAATAATGGGTAAATAATAGAAAAAAAATATTAGATGGATTAGTTTTTAACTATTCACTGTAACTTGTATTGGCCATTTGCTTTTAAATTATTTCCTATTTTATAATATTACTTGTTTCTTCAATAATTCTATGTTTGGTTAGGTCAACGTAAGTGGACAAACCTAACCTAACCCAATCTGATACATTTATAATTTCACCTGTTTGCAATCTACGTAACATGGTTAATACTGTGAAATCAATTACGTACATTAGCATTTAGCAATCACGATTCACTACAGTCATATATTATATCATAGAAAATCAAGTTTGTATATAATTGTTTTTGTTCAAGAATACAAATCGTCCTTTCATTTTAAATGTCTTGAATTATGACGGTTTCTTCAATACACTTTTTCTAGTAAGTTATGAGTTATTGTTATATAAAAACTTAATAAAAATACTTTTTTCAAATAAAATTATTTTATTCACTTAACAGTACAATAGTCTGTAAGTGTAATATGATACAATTTTTTTCTCTTAAAAGCAAATTCCTTTTATTGAAATGCATACAGGCAGTATACAATTTCCATTACGAATAAAATCATTCTAAAATATGAAAGTACTTATTATTAAATTGTATTCAACTCTGCATTAAAATCGAATTTCGTTAATAACTATAACTGCGTGTATTGTATATTTTCACTTATATATTTTATAGATGATTATAAGTAAAAAGTTAAAAAGTATCTTTTAACGGTTATGTATAAATATTTTTACTGGAAATTGTTTACGAAAGTTTGACTGACAACAGTTATTTGATTCTTCGAATACTAACATGGAAACCTTGATTAGATTTTTCTTGATATTATATAAGTTATTTATTTTACAATGAATAATGCAACTATGCATTATTTCAAAATTTCAATAGATATCTGGTTAATTGGAAATCAAGAATCAATGACGCCATTCAGTATGTGATAAACTGTGTGTATACCAAATACATAACAGTTCTGTACAATACATATTGACACTACAAATTATAACTGTTATAAGTTTATAACGTATTATAGTGTAGTTAAAACGTTTATTGATAACATTTTAAAACAAGTTGCTATACACATTTTATCTTATGCAAATATTCGTATACCGTAAAGGAAATTGTACGGTAAGAAAATAATGGTAGGCCGTACGCCTGGTCGACAATATTTATTTTCTAGTCCAAGTTCGGTAGCTTTAGGCCGTTCAAGGTCGGTGTAGGTACCTACTCAAAATCTAAATAATAAAAACATTATTACACTCCATTACTCGACTGCAAAACACATGGTTAGTGATAGGTATAATATGTGCACGCAAATTGACGCTGGTGGGCGTGACAGGTGTAGGTAGACAATCCGGCATGTTATAATAATTATATTACAATAAAATACAATATTATACGAATGTGCGCATATAGTGCGGTCCACGAGGGAGACGATCGACATTAGCTGTATAGTGCTATAATATGACTTTAAAAAACAGGCCTGACGCCTGTGATATAGGCACACTGTAGTACAACGCCTCCGCATTTTTATGTATTATACACAATGACGACCATGACAAGGGCATATATAAAATATTATATAGAAATTAAAATATAAACTAAATACATATATTTATATGTGTAAATACGTGTGTATGTACAATGTACATGTGTGTAAAATGCATACATTATATGCCTATTCGATTTATTTAATAATAATGACGATGGTGATGGTATTATGTCATGTTACTACTGTTTACAATTTTTCCAATGTTCTTTTTATGATGCACAATATGAATTTATATTTCCTCAAAGTATACGTAATATAAGTAAATGCAATTCGATTTATTGTCGCTACTGTTATAGCGTTATACTAACCTTCCTACATTATATACGTTTCAACGTTTCAAAACAATACTAAGTAATTTCCAAGGACTACAATCAACGTGTCACAATGCTATAAGAAGAAATAATATTTTAATTTAATTATACTAAATAATAATTATTACATGAATTTTGATTTTTTTGTTGTATTTTTTTTCATTAATATGTATTATATATTTATTGTTAAAATATTATACTACGACTTTCCGAAAAAAAAATCCTCATCAATTTAAAAAATAATCAATTATTTATGTTTTACAACGAGTCAAAAGTGAAATAATAAATAAATAAAAATACATATACGTTTTAAGTCACTCAACAATTTCTCTTAGTAACAAATACACAATCAATAAACCCTACTCAAATTTGTAAAGTTGTATATTTATATAATTAAATAACATTATCAGAATTTGCAGAAATGTAGCTAAATTATCAAATACTGTAACCATTAAAACGTTTCTATCTATTTATTTGCACTAAATATCAACATCTCTTCGGCGCTTTGTACATAGGTACACAACAAATACAAATAACCTTTATAAAAACTTAGAGTCTGACCTCTAAGTCATAAACATAATTTGAGGAAAGATCCCCTCTCACTAAAAAATACCTTCTTTGGTATTTTGTTATTAATTAGTAAAATATTATCGAAAACGTATTTAAAATTTATATAAAAGTTTTTATTCGGATAATTAAAATATTTTGAACGATTAAGAATGGAAAAATGTTATACATAATGATTATTAACTTATTATTTTCAAATAAGAATCCTGTAAATTGTTTAGCAAATAACTTTTTTTAAATGTTGATTTATCTAAAATTGTTATAATAGATACTCCATCCAGTTACATCATCGAATTAAATATAGGTACAGACTATAAATATAAAATTTAGCTCATAATATATTACGTTATACTACACATTTAGTAAGTCTAATCTATAGTTATACTGATATAAAATAAAGTTTCTCCCTCTCTAAGTTACGCCAATATTCAAAGTGTTTGGAATAGCAAGTATTTAAACTTCTCAATATTCTATAACAAACTTAACTACAACTTCCATTAGACCATATAAGTCTACTTATAAGTTACCTAGGTACCTTTTTTTTTACTAACTCCTGAGTATATTAATTACCAATATTAAAATAACCTTAACCGTATATTAAAACGCAACTATTATCCAGAAATCATTTGAAAAACATTTTCATCTTATTATTGAAGTTTAATAATTATTATAAGCAAATAATAAATATTGTTAATTAATTTTAGACTATACAAATTTTAAGTTATCTAATTTACCAAACAAAGTATATAGTTTAGAATATTTGTAAAAAATGGATGTTACGGTATAAATAACTTATTTAATGCTTTCAAATACCTATCAGCTACCAATATTTATATAAAAATGAGATAAAAGTTGAAACTAACAATACCTATCTAATACCTTATAAACTTGTGAAATAGAAATATAGGATTTAAAATTGAAATTCTAAAACTATTTGTACGTGACTAAACTAACTAATAAAATAAATAATAATGCATTTTTCCACATCATTAAATATTAAGTAAGTAATGACACAATACGTTATACTACTATAATAATTTGAAAAAAATTACATTCCTATTGAAGTTTATTAGATTTATATAGTAATAAAATGCTTTATATTCTATTAACAATGTGTATACTAGAATTTATTTTATGTAAGTAACATTACTTAAAAAATAATAAAATTATTATAGGTCACCACAAACTTAGTAACTCTCTTAAATATTTATAAATACAAATACGTATAATAACTGTATTAATTCAATAATAATTGCTCAGATCTAACAAATATTACTCAAAAATAAATATTGCTAAATATTTACAGAAAATAGTTGTTGTGACGTTTTTTTTTTTTTGTGATAATATTATTTTTCAATATTGTGTATATTATTTTCGTATTTGAAGTGCTGCAGCTTTCAATTTAAAAAATAAGCAGTTACCAAATGGTAAACAAAAGATTAAATGTTGCACTATTGAATCACTATGGTCATCCTAATAACGGAATATAGATATTTATAGCGTACAGAAATACCAATATCTTATTTTTGTTTACTTACATAAAGGTACAATAATATTGTACATACGAGTATTTACAGAGTTCAGCGACATTATTATTATAATAAATAATAATATATGATGAACCGTAACGGAGGTCTGGCGGATTCTTTTCCTATTAATTTTATCACAATTTCGAGTGTGTATGATAAGTTTAAATGGCGTGTACGCAATGATGCTGACAACAGTTAGTTGAAATTCTTAAATTTGAAACGTCAACTATTAGCAAACTCGCGTCATAACTCCTTTATTAACAATCATGCCGTTTTGGCAAATATGTTTTCTGTTTATGCGGTATTATCATCATTATTATGTACTTATTTTTCTTTGGCAAATATGAAGATGCAAAATCACAATTGTATCCTAATGCAATATAGTATTATAGAGTGGTACCTATACAGCGGACAACGCGTCCTGTTTTTGTTTATTTATTGGTATATTATTATTTGTTATGTATAACAAAGCGCTGCGGACTGACGTCAGGCCCGCGCGACTTCGGGATATCATAATTACATTATAAACACGTGCAAGATTCTTTTATAAAAAAAAGCGTATACATAAATACATTATATACACATTATATTTGTAGTACCGTTAGCATTGTGTAGGTTTGTCAGAGACCCATATTGATTTACATAAACGCTAAAAGATAAACCCGATCCTACGAAATGCACGCCCACCCTGCTAATTAATGTGTTTCGCAGTAGTACGCAGGCGCTTTATAGTGATGTCATATAAGTATAATAAAACTAACTAAAGCTGAGTGGATTGTCGAACAGAATGAGAATTGAGTAAATATAGTAAATAAGGAAAAAAATACTAATTTATTCATACAAACATATAAAAATGGATTTTGTATGCATATATTTTTTTTTAATTTGTCAAAATTATGATTGATAACCATTTTTACGTTACTGTATTACTGCGTATGATCATTAAATAAGTGAATAGTTCATAATAGGTATACATTGGTTTTAGGTTTAACGGAGTACCTATTTAAATAAATAAATGTTCATGATATACGCTCTAGTATTAAAAAAAAAAAAACATAATTCCTACAATATTATTTATAGCACTGTTTTATACTTTAGAAAAATGTCTACATAGGTACATATTTTGATTAAAATAATACTTTCATACTTTTTATAAAATATTCAATAATATTCTTAACTAAAAAATCTAAATTTAAATTTATAATTCACACGAAGAACAGTTTTTAATAGTGAATTTAATGATATAAAGTTATTATATAGGTTATATAATTATAACATTAATACTATTCTAGACGATATTAAAATATAAAATGTATATTACATAAAATCAAAATATAACAGTTTAATACTAAGCTAGAATAGCAATAGATTTTAATTATTCTTAAATAAAATTCGTGAAAAGAAATGTATGTCAATTAAAATGTATCATTTTTTTCTGCATCAAATAACTATAATTTTATATCTTTATATCTTGATTAATAAAAAGCTATAAGCTGATATAATGATACAGTTAAATATTAAAAACAATGAAAATAAGGAATTTCATGAATTTATCTAGATCTTTTATATAAATGTATAATTGTTTAATAAATTGTAATTTATTTTATTGAGAATAAAAAAAATACTTGATCGTTAATTTTTCTTTTTTAGAGCTATTTAATTATTTTTGTTTTCATTCATAAAAATTTGTTCTATCAGTTTAATATTTCTAAATAATTTTTCAGTGTTTTAAATAAAATATTTTATAATACCCTAACATTTATCATTATTTTCCACAAGTACGCATAATGTACATGCCTATAATAATATTATACTGTAAATTGAACCGAAAATATTTTCTAATTTTCATATATTGTTTGACAAATTATTATGATTATTTATTTCTGAACAATTTTTCTGTAAGTCATCATTTTTTTCATTTCGAATACTTTGAGTCATTGTCATCAATATTCTTAACGATTTTCTATATGATATCTGATTAATCGGGTTTATAGTGTCTTTCTTAATGTCGCTATTCGAAGGGCATTAGAGGACAATAAAATACGATCTATTGTATTTTAGTTAAATGTTTATCTATTATATTATGTATTCAGTATGTATTGTAAAAAAAAAAAAAATAAGACAATCGACCATTTAAAGCAAACTTCAAGATTGTTTTTTTAACATTATAGCTGAAATTCTATTAGCATAAAACTAATCGTGCTTGATTTGAATGGATGATTGGTCGATCCTCCAATTATACCAATTTCATATGAATTCAATATATTATTATACTGTAAAACGTCCA
Source organism: Rhopalosiphum nymphaeae (assembly GCA_036289425.1). Lineage (NCBI taxonomy): Eukaryota > Metazoa > Arthropoda > Insecta > Hemiptera > Aphididae > Rhopalosiphum > Rhopalosiphum nymphaeae. The sequence goes on from JAZAQC010000013.1 coordinate 20,137,061, forward strand.
AGAATTTTGTAGACCTTGGAAAATTATATATTGTATTTTTTCTATTTTACATTAACAAGACCGGTATAATTTTACGTTAGACGCTAATTGGCAAATCGACATTATCATATTCCCTTAGGGCTTGTATATAGGGACTAGTAGATACTAAATAACATATACTCACTCATATGATCAGATTTTTGATCGTTTTTACTTGTTATGAGACCAACGTGTTAACTACATAGTTTATTTTACTTGCTCTCTGTAGAAACATTGGAACGGAAACACCGATTCAAGCCAGTTATAAGCTATTAAACATGATTTTAAGGTCGTTGGGTGAATACTTAAGTGTTAAAAAATGTTAAAAAAATATCATAAATTAATAAATAAAAAAAAAATTAATTTGTGTATGCAATTATGCTTTAAAAATATCTTTTAAATAATGTCTATTGGTTAATAATGAAAAAGTTAAATTTCTTATAAAATAATACACAGGTAATCGTTTTTTTTTTAACGTATTTATTTATTTGATTACATTTCAAATAAATGTGGTGCATATCATATAAATAATTCTCATATGTTTTTAGTATATCTAGTGTATTAACAATAATATTTTATTGCAATTAATTTATTAAAGTAATTTTTAAATTTAAATTTGAATCATTCCCTACATCTTTCACCCCATTATCACTTTAAAACTATTTGATTATTAGAATATATACAGTAAATACTTAATACCGTAAAAATAATGTCTATCATTTCCATAATCAATTTCATGTTATTAATTCAAGAAGTTATTTAAAATTGAATTTAAAAAAAAAAATCTATATCAAATAAAATAAAATAGAATTTAACCAATAACTTTTGTTCATTTAAAATCGTTTAAAATTAATTTTACATCTATGCTACATGTATAGATGTGAAAATTATAAAAAAAAAATACATTAAGAAATCTTAAGTGACTAGAAACCAATATAAAATGCATAGATATCTAATTTAATAGATTAATAGCATTTCACAAACGGTTTACATAATATTATTGTGATAATTACGCGTTATTACACCTAACGTTTTATTTTTTTTTTGTACCTTCATTCAAAGGAAATTAATACAGTTTATTGCTTTGGCACGATCATAATAATGCTATAGTTAATAGTTGTGTACTTACCTATATTTCTGCCTTCTAGTAATCATATCTTTAGATTACATAATAATAAGGTAGTAAATATTATTTTATACATATATAATTCAACAATTGATATATTTTTTATAAAAAGTTTCATTTAAATAATATTATCAATTTATTTTTATTTAACATTTACTTAACCATATCTACGCCATTTTTTTTATATCATACAAATAATTTATTATACTTTATAAACCATAGTTTTTCTTGTTTAAATATATTATATTTTTTAACTATACATGATATTATATAAGAATAGTAGCTTGAGATAATGATGATTAAACAATTATATTCAAAATTACATATAAGTGACATTACCATTGGAATCACTATTATAGTAGGTAATACAATTATTGTAATTATCAAAATAGAGCATTTTATGATTTATGTAGTTTATATTTATTCACTGAGAATACAAATAGAAAAAATTGAATACACACCTATATATAATAGATAATATAAAATAATAAACTATTTTCATTTTATACGTATTATAGTAAATAACTGACACGACAGTCACGAGCCATTCGTTTTGATTTAAGTACAATATATAATAATTTAAAATATATTATCTACAAACAATAGTATCACGTCAAACACATGAGCCAGAAACCGGAAAAAAACATTTCGTCTAGCTATCTTTATATAGTAATAATATTATATAATGTACAATTTGAGTATGTATAATAATGATATGTAGATGGGTAACAGTGACAAAATTGCACTCGTGGGTACTACATTAATAATGTACATACATTGTACACAATATTTAAATATTCGAATTTAACCTTTAAGTCGATTTCCTATAATGTGATTATGCGAGTTTAAAGTGTATTTTTGTAAAACTTAAAAAGATAATTGGTAGTTAGAGATATCTTTTATCGAGTGATAAGGCGTTCTTGGACTATATTGAACTTTAAAGTCCGGTGCAATACGACGTTAACAGTGGATGAAAATCAAAACTTTTCTGACTTCAAGTACAAAAGCTACCAATTAAAATTAATGAATTCAACTATTGTTTCTATGGTTTTATCCAAAGTATAATTAAGTGGAAGTTAACGAGTTCTGATACTCAGAAATACAAACAAGTTATAATATTATTGTTTTCATTTTTCGTTGCTTTCTACGTACTGTAATGGTATATGATTAAAGAACTTTAAATAACTAATTATTAATCAATATAGACAATAGGTAGTTAGTGTGTAATAATGCAATACATATTATAATATATAAGACAGAAAAAAAATATAGTATACAATCTATAAAATTTATTTAATACATTTAGGGATTTAGTTATAATTATTAATTTAAATAACCAAGAAAATATTGATAAAGCAATTAGTTTACTAAAAGTATTTCGTTGAACTTATTACTCTTTTGGTTGTCAACTGTCAATTTTTTAATTTTAATAAAAATTAAATCATTCTTAACTTTTTTTTATTAGAGATTAGATACATATTTTATATCGACTTATACCGATCTGGAAATCATGAGATAATATCCGTTCAAAATATTTTTGATCATCTCTATTTTATATTAAATTATTATAAATAAATAAAAACACTAAAAACTTACCCCTCAATAAATTGATAAAAATTAAATGTTAAATTCAGTTAAGAATTTGCAAACTATCGGCTGCTGATAATTTTTGTTGAGAAACGATCCCTCGTCGTACATGCACCCGTTTGGGTCATGAACACTTTGATAAACCTACGTATGAAAATCTATATCTTTAACGAAACAATATAGTATAATATACTATACTTCTATCATAATGTTGTATATTATATCATGCTGGGATGAAATAACGTGGCCTTTACCACGTGCGAATACTCCCGGGATTCGGATCAACTCGTATATTGCCCGCCGCCCCGTCCGACATAATTGATTTTCCATTATTATAGATGAGGTATATTGTATTCATATAGGTATGTACAACTATAGCTCATGGCTGTACCTATGTATATTTGTTTGGCGGTCAAAAGTGGCGCAGAGGCGTTGTGCACGAAAAAAACCGCTCGTCCGCACGGGAGGCGGTTGCACCTACGCTTCAGCGGTGTGTACGTATAACGCGCATATATATGCATCATAAATATTATAGTGCACAACAATATTCGGACATCCGTCGGTCTATAATTCGATTCGTTCACCAATACGGTGTTTTTATTTTATTGTTCTCCGTATCGTATAGAAAATGTCACTTATCTCGACAGCCAATTAATAATATAAATGTATATGTATTTGAATATATCCGTTTTTAAAATCTTTATTGCCCACGTCGTATGTGATGATGTACTCATGTGTCAAGTATTGAAAAAATAATATTATAAGACTAACACCAGTATACCTATATTACATCTTGTAAATTGCATTAATGCATTTTACATCAATACGATTCGTGTATAATATGGCTATTGTCGAACGACATTTTAAAAAGGTCCACCATAAAGGTCTTCGATATACCATCAATCATCGTTCTATGACAGACGCTTAAAAACATCACACAGGAAGTTAATTTTCCGTCCATCAAAGTGGCATAATGATGTGGTCCGATGAAAAGGGTTTATACTTTATTTGGCGATTGAAATTACCCGGTCGATACAATCTTCTACGTCAATAACAATTAATATTTCATGTCAGCATACACACATACATTTAATACAAAATGTATATTTTATTGTATGACGTAAATTACTAAATTACTAAATCGTCGTGTACTTAGGTATATATATACTGACAAGACTTAACACTCTAAGCCTACGCAAACATATAATACTATGTAATACAATGCGAGTCCGGTACACGATTACGATTTTATCGTTCATATATTAAAGATATTAATCTGTTTTTACAAATATGATCATCGTTATCGTTCTCTTTTTTCCACTGGGCATTCAGCTTTAAATTGAATTAACATACAAATGTAATTTTCTCGGAGAAAAGTATGCATAGCATTTATTTATTATTTTAACACCTTACGTATTTTTGTTTAAGTAAATGTGAGCAATTATTCATTTGGGATTTTTACTGACAACTTAAAAGCTTAGTAAATTTATGAAAATTCCAATGAGAAAATCTTTATCACAAGTATTGTGTTTAAAAGAAAGAAACATGTAATTTTACTGGCTGCTATATGCGCTGTATTTCTATCGTTATATTATAGATAATATAATATAACTAATAAAAAACTAGAAAACTCTTATTTATAACTATGTAATCAGTAACTTATAAATTGCCAAAAAAACAAAAAAATATTAAAAAAAATAAATAAATTCTAATATATAATAATATTTAAAATATTAAAATGTGTATATCTATAAACACAATTTTTTTCCTGTGGGTCAAATTATCTTCTTAAAAACTAAATAAATAAATAACATTAACAATTTTCTAAAACTCACTAATATTTAAATTATGTACCTTGTAGATCCAAGGAGCATTACGAGTGTTGGTCAAGCCGAGGTATACAATAGAAAATGTTTTATATTATACGGCGTAACGATAAATATATACATTTTTATAAAAATAATTGTTATCATTTTTTTGTCATTAACAATTAGAGAACCATAAACAAATTGTAAAAATACGAAAGAACGGTGTGCTATAGTGAAGTTTTATATTGCCTTTGGAGAGTAAATTTAACATTATTAACATTATATCTTTTACAAAATATGTTGACTAAAATTGTTTGTTATATAGTAGCATTGAAAAATAATAGGTACGAATAATGTCATAAATGCACAGTCCAGGTAATCACTTAAGAACAAAGCTCTCATTAAATATTCATAGAACCATAAAAAGTAAAAAAATTGCAGGGTCTATTATTCTAATAAAAAAAGCAAATAATAATGGAAGAGATGAGTATTAATTTTTATTGAATAACAAGACATTTATTCTTTTTACATCATTGCATATGCAGTGTTTGTTTAATCATTTTTTGGCCAATGAAAACCTACTAGCAAACTTTTATTGATAATCTTGATGTGGGTATACTCGAATAGGTCATTCAACTTGTCATTCATTGAGTATGCACATTATCTCAAAATTTAAACGTGGGTATCTAAGACACATACCGTCAACCGTCCATTGTATCTTTGTAATAACTTTATAAACTATTTGGCCCGAAATAAATAGGATACATATTATATTGCTTATCATTTATTAAAAAGGGACCAGAATGAACACGCTTATTGTATTTTGTAAAACTATGGTCACAATTAGTTTTTATTTTCATTTATTGTTTACAAAATTTTTTTAAATTATAAATACGAATGATAGAAAAGATGTTATTTCTATTTAATTAAAAATTAAAAATTAAAATATATTTTCTAGATGTATTTTTTTCTACTATGTATTTGTATTAAAAGTGATTTTATGTAATCTTTATAAATTTCTCATAAAACTTTCAAAACCTTTGCATCTTTATCGTCGGTACTAATGTATTTATAACCACAGGGTTGCTTTTAATTCAAATTAATTTTTAACGAGTTTTTAGATTAAACTTTTATCATGCTTAAATACTATGAATCTTTGCAATAGTAGTTAATTACAGAAATATATCAATATTATGTTGCAAAACAAATTAACAACTAAAAAATATTATGAGGTAAACACTATTAAAACTGTACGACTCTTAGAAATACAATAAGACAAATCGTTCAACCATTCGAATACAACTTGTACGTTATTATTTAAAAGATAATAACAATTTTGATGGTATTAGTTGGGTATAAAATATAAGTATTAAAGAACATTATTAAGCGTTTAAGCGTCTACAAATGGAATGTTTAAAGTGGTACAGTATAAATTGTGCACAATTTCGTGTAAAACGATTGAATTTAAAATTAATTATTTGAAAATGAATAAGATTTTAGAGAAATGCGTCAAACTGTATAATGAATTAATAACATAAATAACGGAACAAATGAAAAATAAACGTTATCCAAACTATAAATTTCTTATCCGGACTCTCGAGACCTGTATGGGCTGTATGATTAGAAACAAGAATAATCTGTCACATATCAATAACATATCATTTGCAGTATGCATGCACATAACATTTTGATATATAATATAGCAGCTGCAGGTATTCATATAAACAAGCGGCCGGCCGAATGTGGTAGTTCTGTAGCTGCGCTGAAGGGATAATATTCGTATTCACCTCGGTAATTACCGCGGCTCGTGGGTAATTTAATTTAATTACCTACAAACCATGGCAACAATTGGCTAATTTCCAAATGCTACACTATTATGTTCCGTCGTAGGACGTGTATAAGTAGGCAAGTGAGTAGGTCGTAAAATAAGTGTATTTATACATAGGTAAATACGTACAAAGGTATCCAAGGTACAGTGTGGTGTGGTCAAAAGCTTAAAACGCATCATAAAATATCATGAAATAAAATTACGGACAAAACATTTAACACTCACCATGTTCTCTTAGAAACATTTAAAAATCGAACGCGAAGTCACGCCGAGTGGTGTTGTCATGTTCTTCGAATTGGCACACGAACAATTGAAGAAATGAAAAAAAAAAAACCGAGAAAATATTGTAATAGATGTAAGACCGGCGAAGCACCGCGAAAACTGTACGCACACGTATTATAATAACTGCACTCGCACCGAAACTGCGCGCGCGCCAACTGCACCGGACCGTGGACCGGCCGTATTGAAACTGGTTCGCCGTTGTCTGGGCGCGTTTGAACCGACCGCGTGTGGCCCTACTCCGGCGCCACGGCGACCACTGCCTATATTATTATAATACTATGATCATATTATTTTTACTCCAACGCCGATATTATCCGCGCGCACTGTTTTATAATAATATAAATTACAATAGTGTATTGATGCACGTTTAATACTGTGTCGTCGGACAACGATATCATTATTTATGTTTAAATATAACTGAAACAGGTATACCTACCCTTAAGAGTGTACGAGGTAAAATTGTACTAATTTTTGTCGAATTCCACTCGGGACAGGAAAAAGTTGCAGTCGAATTATTGTACTCCGGTTCAAAGGAGTTCGAATTGTATTCATTCCACAACAAAAAGCCTATATTTACTAACGAACAATTACAGATGACATTCGGTAGAATAAATTGTATTTTTAATAACTTAAGTTAATTGTTCTTACCATAATAATTAAATATAGCAACCGTTTAAATGTAATAATATAAAAATATATATTTTTACGTTTAATAAGCTAGCAACAGTAGCAACGTTGTGCAATCACGACATCGTTATACTAAATCACGGACATAACACATGTAATTTTCAACAAAAACGAATATTTATAAGTTCCATAATGTAATGACTAGACTGAGTACAATTTTAATATTGTGGTTTGTAGGTTAAGCCGGTTAAGGAGTGCAGTTTGAAAATGTTCCGTTAATAGTTGTAATTTAATATCATAGATATATAAAGGTAATATATATATTATTAATAACTACTTACTTAATAATAATATTAACATGTTCGTAATTTAAGGCAATATCAAACATGTAAACAGATACGACTTTTGACAATGCCAATGATCTGCAAGTACTGCAATGTATATAAAATATAATTTAATATTGTAGTGATTGACTGAGCAGTACTGTTGATGTTTATTTATAACAACACACATAATATATAAGTAATTAATACGTGTTAAGTAATCTATCGTATGGGGATTATCGTATTAGTTATATACGGGGTGATTTACCAAATACACTAATCCCTTTATTCTTCTTCAATAATGCGGTTATTGAAAATCTGATTTTTTTTATTTATTAAATAGTATACTTAAAGACCATATTTTCAAATTCATGACATTCATGTTAATTTTTTTGTTCTATTTAAGGAATATACACAAACTTCTGTTATTTTAAATTAAAATACCATTTTACATTAATAAATTAATGGATAATTTTATAAAATATTTTGAAGTTAAAATCAAAATTTTTACAAATAGTTTTTGAGTTGCTTATCTTTATGGGCTAAGGATAAAAAGAACATGATTATTAGTTTGGAAGATATGGGAACTATAGTGAATTGACAATATTAGTAATTAATAATTAATATTAACCTATCAAATTCATTATAATATATAAAAATAGTATAAGTATAATATTTCATTTATTTTATTTTAAATTATATTTAAGGATTATTATCCTTAGTATAAACTTTTTAATAACTGGGAAACACCTTGTTCAAATTTTAAATTAGACGTATCAAAATTTAAAATTTAAATCCACTAAACAAATAAAATAATTATAGTATTGGATGTACTATTTATTATACCTAGACCATTTTAAATGGAAAGCATTATGTCATGAACTTACATTATCAATAGAATAAAAAGTTAAATAACTCGTTTGAATTTTAATTTTGAACATCGATTTTTTTTCAGAACTGAGTTATCCAATAAAAAATGTACTATATAAAATGGAAGTTGTCATTTAATTGAAAAACAGACGTTTTATTGCAACAGACACTCATTAAGTAAAACAAACAATCTCTATAATTTGAAAATATGATTTTTAAGTACCTATATTTAAAAATTCTAAAAATCAGAATTTGAATAAATTTATGAGTAAAGGAAAAATTGAGGGTGAACATGCTTGGTGAATCAACCTATATACATAAACTATGACGGTTTATAGATACATCGTATATTTCAGTTACACGACAGTAATAAATATGCGTTATCATAATATTATACCATTATATCGTCAATTAAATTTCAAAATTCAAACTTCAAATGTGCGGCACACAATTAAATTATCAACGCCGCGCAAATTATTAACAGTGAAATTGCAAAAAAATTAATATCTCCGCTTAACCCGCCGAATACAAACGAAAACAGGATTACACGGCACGAACTACAGTCAATTATTTTATTTTATATTTTAAAGAGTAGAGAAAGTATAAAACAATTAAAAAATATATCTAGAACCTTTATTTGTAAAAAAATTCACGTTTTGATTTTTTTGAATATAGTTTGATATGTTGATGACAATTTTTATTTTTTCCACTTCTCTTCGACCCGTTAATTAATTTAAGTACACGCATGAATGTGAAACCTACCTACGTTATATGTTATTAATAATTAAAAATTCTAACATTTCTAACAATAAAATTTATTAGAAATTGAAATTTTCCTAAATATAGCAATTTATATATTATATTATAAATATTATAATTTATTAGATTTCATATTATAAACATTTTTTTTAAATATGCACAAACGAAATATGTTCATATCTACTTAAAATGATATACAATGATAAATTGTGTAAAAAATACACAATATACCTATTACTGTAATATGTAATACCTATATTTTTTTTCAACACGCGTTACGGTTCCCACGACTTGAATAGATGAATGATATATGATAATATTTGTCATTAGTTATATGATTGCTAAGGCTAACACACATGTGTACTTAATAAAACTATTTGTTTTTTCCCATTTTGCGGTATTTTTCTAATAAAACTGTGCTTTGCCCTTTTAAACTTGCAAACATTAATACATTAAAAGTATTAAATAAGCTTATAATTTGAATGATATATATATCATTCAAATAAGAGATGATTATAATAGTAATAATGTGGCTCTTAGATAATTCCCACTGTACTGCATTTATAAGTTGTAATTCAAAAAATTAAAACAATATTTGTTTAAAACAAACTAATTCTAAGTACCCATAGACTCTTTGTTTGGGGTTAAAATATTAAACAAGTTTTTAAAAATTTTAAAAATATTTATTTAAACTGTAAACCCAACACCTGATATATTTTTTTTTTTTTAACTAAATTATAGTTAAATAAAAATAATATGCTTAACAACCTAATTAGTGGTATTTAAAATAAATTAAATTCATATTTTTAACTTAATAGAATAATATTTATGTTATAAAAAAAAATTACTTTATTAAAAAAAAGTTCTTTGTAAAAACTATTAACATTAACATTATAAGAGTAGCCACAAATTTAAATAAAACATTAAAACGCATGAGTTATCTAGCCACAGAAGATAAACTGCTTGTAGAACAAATAACAATAAAAGCATTAACAAGAGTTTAGTCTTAGAAAATGATTCTTTATTTGGTTTTTCAAAACTATGTTATTATATGATTCATATATTTTCAAAATACATTATAATAAAGAATAAACTTTTTTCAATTTATTATTTAAAATTAGTTGCGTATTTGATAGATTTATTTCTAAATATATATAAAAAAAAAAACACTTTTGTGTTGATCCATAACTAATAAAGTTATATTTTAATATACGATATGTAATTCAAACTCGCCTTCTCAAAAAAAAAAACATTTAAGATAACATTCCATCTTACTCTCTTAATTATAATAATTATGCGCTTATGATAATTATTATAATACTATGTAATTATAAATATTAACAATAATAAAAATGCATTATTATTATATTTTTATAACAAATAATAATAACAAATTTAGTCCCTAACGCTTTAATTAAACTATACATACAAATTAATATACTTTAAAAAACATAAGAAAAATTCCCAATGTAGAATATATCTTTAAATTTAAATAATTGATAAGCTTGAAAATATAATAGTATCTATATAATAACTGTATGTTTGTTTAACTTTATGGATGTGATATATATTTTTTAAATAATTTGATGGGCATTTAATTAACAATGTAAGATGATCTACAACCCCCCTCTCACCACTCATAATTCATTCACACCAGCCCTGCTAGAATCGTAAAAAATCATAATTTATATTTTAAAATTAGTAATACATATTTTAACTTTATAATTCTAATCTTGACATCTTGAAATACAATTAGTGTAATTATAATTTATATACTGTAAGAAGATATTTAAAAAAGTTAAGTTATGACAATTTCAAGATTAAATTAGTATCGACTTGAAATACTTTGTGTTATATTTAAAATTGGAGACATCTGTATATTATAAAACTTTGTACGGTATATAACACCACACCATATATTAATATTTATATTATTATTAATAGGTACATATAATAGTATCGACAATATATATTTAGAACAAATTTACATAAGTTATTTATTATGACTTTTATATTTATAATTTCAAAATATTATTAGTTATCTATGAAAGTATGTGTTCATTATTCTCCTGATTGCAAATAAAAAAATAAAATTCTAATGAAATAAACTCGCACCAGTATTCCACGTTCTAGTAAGTCATCAACCTCCAGTATTTTGATATAAGACAGCAATAGAATAATAATGAAATAATTAATAATCAATACTCAATCAAACCAGGGGCTGTGTAAACTTGTATTTGACTGCTTATATATTTTTCACTAACAAAATCATCTTTCTCGTGGATATATTATAACATAAGTATCACTACAAAAATTATCATAAACCCAAAGTCTTACTAATATCGTTTTACATTGAATTCAATTATAATTTTACAACACATTTACCGATTCTATGACCCACCAAATGTACCATTTATCATCAAACTCCTGAACTAACACTTTAAAAATTATTAAGTGTATAAAATACGTAGATAGGTGGAAATATAAAAGTATAACAAGTACGTCTCTTTGTTATATTTGGTAGTCAAACTTATATTATTCTAATTTCATTTTTTAATTGGAATAAAATAATGCATTTAAGAATATTATATTTTTTGTGGACATGTGAGGAGTTTAATCAGCTTAAGCTCACGATAATAATATAATATCTAGTAGTATCACAATTGAATTTTAGTAAGAATTTTTAATGATGGCGTTGGCGCGATTCGGCGGGCGTTGTCGTGCTAATATAATATGGTTTGGCATGTATATGTTTGAAATATTACGTTGTAAATTATATCAAAAAGTAATAATTGAACTTCTACCTCTGATATGTGGGATGGTCTTGTCAAAATGTTATATCCATTCATTTTCTTTACTTTTAATTTTTTTATTCCATATTATAATGTTGTGTATTAATTACAACTATACCTACTTGAGTATCATAAAATCATAATACATAATACGAGCATACTGCTCTTGCCTAGATAAGTGGAAACCTGCGTGGGTGGATACCAATAATGTAGTTATTAAAAATATTATAATAATGAAAGAATAATAAAATGTGTAAGTCAACTTTTGATATATACTCATTTTTATCGAGTAAAAAATAATTATATTTATTACATCGTTATCAAACAACGGCGATACTATAGTTTTATGTTTATTATTATTTATTATAAATAAATTTAAATAGTACATAATGTTATATTTTATAATTTTATTGAATACATTGAGTATAAAAAATCTTATATGAATACAATGTTGATCATTTTAATATTAAAGATAATAATATTTTAGTTATACTAGTATGCTTAAATTTAATAATACAATTTATTTTGTAAGTAATGCATAAAATAAAAATGTGAAAAAAAAAATGTTGGCTAATAACCATAGCAGTTGAAGCCTGTAAACCTTTAAAAAAAAAAAAAATGTAAAAAAATATTATTTTATCATAATAAATAATCGTATACAATTAATATACCTATTTTTATTTTTTACAAGCCAGTGTTCTACATTTTGTTTTTAAACATGGGTAACTTGTATAAAATAAATAAAATAATTTATTATATTTTAATTTATAAAAATTTTTAATCTTAATAAAACTGTTCTAATATTATTCAGCTAATTAAATTCAAGAATGAATAAAAGCATTTGTATCCACGAATTTGGTTGTAATAATTGATCTAAGTATAATTTTGTATTTTTTAATTATTAAAATAGGGGAACATATTTAAATTTATACAGTATTTTTTTTTACTTTAAGCACCTAATATACCTAATATACCAAGGGAATGATACCCACGAGAATCAATAAAAAAAAAATAAACAACCCATTTAGATTAAATATCATTAAGCGACATTTCTTGTGTTATAAATTAATTCGCGAGTACAAAAATATTAAAATTATTTCAAATTATATTTTTAGTCGTTAAATAATATCTTAATATTTTACGTTTAGAGAATAAGTAATGCTTTGGTTGTTTTTAAATAAAAATATTAATATATTATACATCTATTTACACTGATAGATAGTCGATTGTTGTATGTAAACATAATGTATAATTATATAAACGCATATATTGTTATTTTTTTAATTATTGATAAATGATAATGCATTTATTTGACGCGGGGTTCGTCGGGGCGCATTCCTTTTGACTTTCGCAACTACCGCAACAGAATCCAAACATTATTTTATGTCCATCAAAATACCGACAACGTTCGGATCGGCTGCGCCTCGAACCAAATGATACAGCGTAACAATGGATCAATACGCATTAACAGTTACATTACATCAAAATGTGAGCCAATATATATACCTCGACGGGTCATAAACGAACTGGCGATAATGTATAAAAATAATACTTTATATCTTGATACATTTATCTTTTATATAGTGTATAATTGGTGTTGTACCAAATAAAATAAGTTCTTACTTGATATTTCTATGAACAACAGTCGTCGACTGTAGATGTGTATGAATCTGTATAGTTCTATAAAAAACTTGGGAACAACAATATTATAATAACATGTGATTATGAGCATTATGTGACTTTTTGCATCCTACTTTGTCACACCGTCCGGTCAGTAATCCTCAGAAAGCAAATGACACGTGTCGTCGGATTGGAGATGACCTGCAATACTCGTTTCGCTACATACTGCAAAACACTTATGTTTAATATGCACTCGCCGACGGTGTTGATTACAGGTCGAGATTCGCCGCCGGCGTTTTTGAAACTCTAGGACGCGAAAACAACGTGAAAACGACGCGATTGAGAATCGGATAGTTAAATTAAAGACAACCGTACGCGGAGAACACGGAAACGACAATATAGTTTCATAATACTGTCCGACTGAAAATTATTAAGTATTTAATACTAAGGATTAGGAGGTATCTGTAAAGTAAATATTAAAACGTAATTTTTAGTATTTTTTCCAACTGAACTATATGTGCTTTGCCCGTCTCAATGTAATACTAAGAGAAATTTTAATACACAATAAGTGAAACGGACAAACATGTTTCTATCTTTGGTAGATGATCAATTAAATACAATTTCGTAACAATGTGTAACTAACTTGGACAAATCACCCAGAGGCTTTTTCTAGGATTACTGTGAGTAACTACTAACTAGTATTACGTTGCATAGGAGTTAAGACATTACTTTGATATAATAATACATTATTATTGACAACTTTTATTTCTGTAAATATGAATAATTCAAATATTTTATTAAACGCAATTCAGCTATAAAAACCGAAGAACTCACTTCTGTCTTAGGTTTTGAGTATACTTAGATACCTTTAGGTATATTTCATCATTTAGTAAGTAATAATATATAGGTGTGTTAAATTTGAATTCAAAAAAAAAAAAAATTAGGTATATGCCAATCCATTATTTTTTTTATTTATTTACATATTTTCGCATCAACGACAGCATTAATTATTTACATTTATATTTTGGTTGTATTAAATCAGTTAATTAAAGCTTTTATTGATAAAATGTATTTCTTTATTTATTGATATTATTGTAAGTGCGAACATTTCTTGAAGAATTTTTGAGAATTATAATTTATAGGTAATGTATGATATGTATCGTATTTCGCAAACTTGATATCTTAATTAGCCATAAATTTGTATTATTATTATTATTTTCTTAATTCATTAAGTTTTTTACTAAAGTTTTTTAACAAAAATATAACATATAATTGATAATTCATATAATATCCTCGTATATCATAGAATGACATGATTAGGTTCATGATGTTATAAATAGCTTAAAATTAGTTTATGTTTTGAAAATTGTATCATTATATTATACACAACGAAAAAAAAAGTAACAAATTCTTATGATTTGTATAATATTTCGAATAACATAACTCAAACTTCTTATGATATTTTTGACTACAAGCAATAATTTATCAAATCGATATTACATTTTTCAACATATTTAGACATCAAACACGTTTGAAAAAAAAACCTATAAAAAAACTATAAATATTTATTCTTATATTGAACTTTTCAATTTTTATAAGAACACCCCTTATGTAAAATTTAAAATTATATTTTTAAGCTTTTTACCCGAGGGATATTTTTTTATCGACATAAATCTCAATTGAAATTTACAACTACTTTAAAAATATTAATCTTGGATACAATTAATCTGATTATTCAAAATTTAAATGTGTACAAAAATTGATAATGTATGGTAAGCAAATAAAAGTAGAATTTTTCTACTATTAATTTTTATGAATTAAAATTAATTAAAATCTTCTGAAGGATAATTGTTATTTTACATTAGAATATTCGAATTTATTGAAATGTTGGCTTCAAACTCGTATGCAAAAATATTGTTGAACATAAATTTTAGATAATTTTTTGGGACTAAGTACTGTAAATACAAATTTTAAAAAACCTTGACAAAATTTAAAATTTTTTCAATATTCTTTGAAGTGTCTATAAATATCTAAGAAAAGAGTCAAAATATTTTGAAAATTATACCATGTAAAATGAATAAAATGGTACAGAAGGATATAAACCATAAGTACTGAACTAAAATTTCAAGTCTCTAAATTTATTCTTTCCAAGATTAAAAATTAGAAATTACGAGTTTATATTATTTATTTAATTATTTAATACTATATGTCTATAGAACCACCATCAATAGTCAATATTGAAGATTATAGCAAATTATTTGCTTCTAAACGTAAATATGTAAAGAAAAACACACACTTTAATGTAATACGAATATATTACTCGCTAGCTCGCTTTAATATTTAGAATGTAAAATAAATTAAAATCAATAGAAAACATAAAATTATATAAGGATTAATAAAAAACAATCCTATAAATAATACTAAATTACTATACTTATAAGTAATATTAAAATAATAGTATTATTAATACTTAAAAGCTAATACAACCGACAAGCATGAATTAACTTTAAATTACTCAATATTTGCATGGTTAATAAGTTAAAGTTAATTTTTTTAATTTTTATAGATTTTAGTGAAAAAAAAATAAGAATTTTTTATTGTATATTCATACTTAATCTTAAAGTTTCGATTACAATATCACTTTAAAAAGTATTTTTCACGTTTTTATATTCTATAGACGAAATATTAAATACAAGAAATATATATAATATTCTGTAATATAAGCATTACACATAGATACAGTAAAAAATGTTTTCAGTTTTGTCTTGTATTATTTTTTTCTACTACGAGAGTGGTCCCAAAAGTTTCGTAATGTCATACTTTTTTTATTAGTTTCTCTGGTCGTAAAGAAAAATTACCGAAATATTAAAATAAAATCCAGAATTTGAAAGGTGGTTTTAATTCGATTTTGCTTTTGATAAATTGCAAAAATTTAGTATACGTGTTAGGTTAGATATCGTTTATAGTATAATATGGTGATAAATTTGGTTTTAAATTTTAAATTATAAATATCTGTTTTTGTAATGTTAAAAATGTACATTTGTATAATAATATTATAGGTTTAAACTACTAAAAGTGTTTTTTACGTTGTATTTACATTACGTTCTGCAATATATCGATTACCTCTACTTTTACCGGAGTCTTGCGAGTTGAAACCGTGTATGTTTTACTTTTAAATTTAATAAAACATTTAAGGTCAGTGACGTATCCAGTTATTTTTTTGGGCAGCGTTATTAAAAAAAAATGTATATATGAAACAAAAAATAGTTTTAGTTATATACATACTACACTGGATTGAACTTAAATATTATTAATTTTTATTAATTGTGTTAACTTTTAAATATAATAAAACTTTATTATTTTTTTTTTTAATTTCGAAGACATTTTGGGAGGGGAGGTTATAAACCTCTTCGGCTTTACCCTCTCCGCTGGTTACGTCACTGCTTAAGGTTATATATTTTATTAAATCTTTAGAGTTCTCGAAATAGACTAATTCTTTATAACTCTTTGATGGAATATATAAATAGAAATATTTATACCAAAGAAATATTAAATGAGTAATTTTCAAGTAGTTTCTATGTAACAGTAGTGCATTATACCAATTTTAACTATATTGTTTAAAATCAATTCATAATAACCATGACATTTCCATATACTTACTCGTGCGATATGTCAATAAAACAACGGCATTTCAAAAGGTTACTTTATTGTGGTCCGTGATATATTCCATTTTAAAAATTGAACTCTACAACAATGTATAACTACTATATTAATATTATAATGTGTAAAATTTGTATATGATATTGATATTATACAAAATATATAAGTATAAACAAATAATGGTGTGTATAAAAATTAAAAAGCGTCTATATAATATAATCTTAATATTAAAACATAATTGTAATATTAATACGATGCTACAATATATTAAATCGTGCAATGCATGCGTGTAATAGGTTAATTGAAATTACTTCCCTATGGTCTATAGCATCTTAGTCACGTATAAACAAGCGATGATATCGATAATAACTAGTGCTTGAATTGGGAAAATGCGCGAAACCCTACAATTAAAACGTATTTAAACGTATTCACTTTTAAAATATATTAACATTATTAACTCTGCAGGGTTGCACAAAAAAAAGATATATTTAAACGGTTCATAAACAACAAACTGACCAATATCGTGTAGTCGTCTACCTTATAGTTTATGTAATAAAGTCTCATCAAATTAACGTTTATACAACACGGTACTATATGTAGGTCTTCGGGTACGTTAACGTTTACGTATACCTAACTATTTTTTCTAATTCAAACACTGCACACTGTATAATTTATATTTCTTGTCTCCTTACGTAAAAAATTTAAATGTTTATGGATAAAAAATAAAAACAATTTTTTTAATGTATTAAATGAGTATACTCATTGCACCAATAATTTTATAAAAGTAGGTATTCTTTCGTTTTACGTTATGCAGTCAAAATCAAAGTTTAGATATTATTTAAAAAAAAAAAAACAATTAAGAACAATTTTAATATCACAAATAATAATACAACAACAAAAATAGTGACATCATATTAATCAACAATTCACATTATTCAAACTATAAATGTGTAAAAAACCGTTTCTAAAATCGCAAAAAAAAAAAACAACAAGATTTCTGAAAAATTAGCGTATAGGATCCAGTAGTGCAACTAAGAGTGGCTTTGTGCTCCTGAATAAAATTTAACTACCACAAAAATAATCGACTATGAAATAGTTTTGTTTTTTTTTTTTTTTTTGTCATTCTAGTGTTGCGGGCGAATAAAAACTGGAAAGATATTTATAGTGATGGATGTGTAGAATTCTGAGTGCACCATTTCTACGATTGCGCTTACTTGGCACGCTTGGATATAAAGTGGCTATATACATATACAAGGAATAAAAAAACATTTCGCTTCGCTTATCGTAAAGTGTAAAACGTCGGGTTGGGGGAGGACCCTTCGTTGGTTATTTTCAGTTTTTCCGGAGACTAGCTGTACGTATAACTTTGCGAGAATTGAACGGATTACCCACTACGCGCGTGGTGTGTACACAATATTATTTAGCGTGTGTACTCTAACATGTAGGTACCGCGTGCGTATTTATATACATTATAACATTATACATACATCGGCGGACCGATATTTGCGTGGGCCGAACCTGGTCATATTATATGTGTATTAAAGGCGCTGCGCGTACACGTTACGCGATGTGATACAATAAAATATACTGTTACCCACATGCGCCGCGGCCAATCGGTCCGGCGACTTGCAGCCTCGCCGAGTGCGTACCAGTTGGCCGGCCTACGCTCTGCGTATGGTCATATTTTACACGCATAGACTGTGTGTGTGGGGCACGCGCGCGTATTGGACGCTCATCGCGGGCCGTCGGAAAATAGGCCGCCGCGGTGGGTGGCGGGCGAAATGGGTCACGGTGTCGCCGGCAGAAACGGGGTCGCCAAGGGTCGGCGGAGCGCCCGGGAACCGGATCACTGGGTCACCCGGTGGAGAGGGAGGATGCCTCGGCGTCCGCGGCCGGTTTCGAGGCTGAACGGTGCGCGCGCAACCCTCGGCGGCGGCGGCGATTATCGATCCCTTCCGATGTGACCTTGTCCGTCGCCGACGTATACTCTATAACTGTGCATTACGCGCGGCGTAAAGACCCAAAGACAGATTTATTGCGGATACTGCGGACAAAACATGTGCATATTACAATATTACATATGTATTCTGTCTGTATTATGTTTACTTTACCCACGGCACTTACCTAATATATTATAATAGAACTATATTCTGTGTTCAGCTGTACTAAAGGAAATAACTAATATCTAAATAATTAATAGTTATCTTTTTAACTTCTCTCGAAATGTATACGCACATTTGTACTTCGTGTACCTATCTATATTCTACGTTGTACAACGTATTCATATATTATATATATGTGTCATTTTTACAACTTCGATTAACATTAATTACAAATCGGTACGTTTGGGTATAAAACAAACAAAGGGTACTCCGACACATGTCCGTGTACCCACCGCCAATTTAAACGAGCTCATAACGATACCTATAACTATGTAGGCATGTGTGTATGCGAAAATTATAAATATTATTAATACAACTATAATTAATCAATACGTCCTTTGTCACCTGTCTGCGTGGATTTACGCATTTAAGATCCCTTTTTAACTCTGTTATTACCGCCGATTTTTTGCGTCGATATATTTACAACGGTGATAATATCGTTGAGCCCGCGCATGCACACTCCATTCGGCTTCTGTGTTCCAATACGCTCGATAGTTAAACATTAATCGTCTGTAATATTACAGTTTGATTTTCGACTATAACTATGTATTATGTATAAGTATTCATTAGTGTTCGGATTTGTATGCATTTGCATATTTTTATTGTGGTTGATTGTGCTATGCCATGCTAAGTAAGCCCAAAATATGTTTCACGACGACGTGATTAAAAATTCCGAATGACGAATTCTTTAAGAGCATGTCTGTGCATATTTCATCATTTTACAGTTGTTAAACCATATTTTAAAATTTTAAGGTCGTATTCGGTTTTTTATAGCATATTGTATTATTATAACTAAAGTAAAATCGGCGTATAATTACAATAAAATAAAAATAAAGATTTAAATATAGACTCATAAAAACTTCTATAGCAGATGAATTAAAAAAAGATAAAATAGAAGTTTACCTACCTAATTATTATTTCCTTAAATCTATTTTTTTTAATATTCACTTTAATTTTAATTTCTTTTTTTTATAAATTATACCTAATTAATCAATAAAAAATTATAAATAAATATTGTTGTATAATTATTATAATGATAAGAAACCAAACTCATTCTTTTCTAAATATGGCTTCTACCAATATATTTGGCTATTTTTAATATTATAGTATAAATTAACCAACCTAGATATTATGAAATAAATTTTAGCATTTTAAAATTTTTCATTTTTCGTAAACTTTTAAATGATCGTAACTTGCATAAAAAATTTAAAATATTTAAAATAGCTATACGAGTTGTACCGAATAATATTTTTGACAATAAATTTAATATTAAATCAATTCACACTAATATTAAACTTAACAAAGTAAAATGTATTCTTTTTAATGTACAATTTGTTATATTATTATACTTTAATATGACTGAAATTACACATGTAATTATAGCATCATCTTAAATAATTAATACATACCAATAGTATGACATGCATCTGTATAAAGAGTAGCATAAAATCGAATAAAATGTAAAAACAAAATAAAATAAATAACAATTACAATTACAGTTACCTACAATTTATGATTAATTTTAAATCTATTTTATCAGAAGAAATTGTATGCTTTTAAAGTTATTTTAACGATTAATAATCATGTTTATAAAAGATCTGTATTTCTTTCATATAATCATACATCTAATCGTAGGTCCTAACCTAATCAGTGACCATTATATTATATATAATGTAGAGCATAGACATTAGACACACACAGTTCAAAAATTAAAATGTAATTTGTAAATATATAATATATATTATGTACAAATATAAGTTTATTTTTAATTATTAGGTAATAACACTCATATTTTGTGTTTTTAATTAATAATTTAATTATACTATTAAATAAATCTTTATGTATTTCTATTTGCTTTAGAAAAATATTATACACATAATTATTTATGAATACTTACAATAATAAATGTTTTCTATAACTTAAATATAGTTTATATATTACGGGGAACTTAAAAAATTAAGACTAATTTTTCTAATTTATGATATTTTTCAATTATTTGTATCTTTATAAGATGACTATAGTAACTATATCTGATTACAAATTATTATGGGTTACTTAATTAGATTTATGCTTTTAAATTGATACATTACTATATTTAGGAAAATACATAAGATGTTTAAACACATATATTATTTAATTCAAACTTAATTTAATATGAGTATACTCACTATTTATAGTCATGATAACCTACACAGTACACAGTTAGTAAGCGTTTAAATATTCATATAATTAATATTTATTTACAAGTTCAAATGGCATTAAGTTTAACTGTTGTTTGCTAAATATTTTGTGGAATAGTGAAACTTTAAACTTCAAAAGTATAAATTATTTACTAATAAAATATAACTATAAATGGTCTATATATTCAACAATCCAATTATCATTGTTATACATTTTTACATAAATATCTTATGGTTATAAGACTTAGTAGTTAATAATTAATATAGACACTTATACAATCTACAGAGATTATTATTTTTTACCAAGAATAATTATAAAAATTATCATAATCTAAAAATGATTTTGTGCAAACTTATGATTGAAAGCTGATTCTGTATATATATAGTATACTTATTCTTTATAAATTCAATTTTAATAATGGTATACTGTAATCATCTCATAAAAAAATGTATATTAAGCATTTTGTAAAAATGGTGAAAATATAGATAACTAAATCTAATGAATTTTGTCACCATAAAATGTTTTAACAGCTTTTACAGATTATAATAAATTACTGTCATATTTATTTGTTTCATGTCAATACACTAATTCAGAAAAATTGGAAATAATTAAAAATTGCAAACGTTAACAAAAGATAATTACAATAATATATTTACAAAAAAATAAAAATAAAAATATTTTTCCGTGGTTATTTATGAATTAATTCTATAAAATAGTAAAATATGATGTATAATAAATCCAATTATAGATATAATGATAAAAATACATTTTATTACTTGTTAAATATTACATCATACTTAAATATTTGATAAACATTGTTATTATAAATTATATAAATTATCAATTTTGCACCCATTAACTATAAAGTTTTCCATTTTTTATAAAAATAATGCTTTGCTTTTGAATGATTTTTGTTTACCTCTTAATTACTATAGCCTATAGGCATGTATAATGTTATTTTAGGAATCGATTTCATATTTTAAAATATTTAGGTATGGAATGAAATTATATAGTTATTGTTTAATAATAATTTAACTGATTAAATTATTTTTTAATATGTTAAAATGATGTAATTTGTTTTTTTTTTTATTAATTTTAATAATAAATTATATGCGGAATTCATGAATAAACTATCCCTTCAAAATTTAATTTATTATGTATCAAAATACGCCAAATAATATTTATGTTTCGGAATATAAAATTAAAAATATATGTTATCGTACAAAAAAGCAAAAAACTTAAACAATAATAACGTAACAAAATAAATAGAAAAATTATTATTCTTTTAGAAAAAAATTTTTTTTATTACTTACAATTATGTAAAAAAATATTATCATAAACATTTAAAGTTTTTAAAGTTTTTAAAATAACCAACAATTTATGATAGAAAAAAAACACCCTGTGTTATATGACTCGATTACGATAATTACAATATTATGATGAGTACAATTTTTTTTATTCTTAAATAGTTTATATACTAAAACTTAAAACCTAAAAAATTATAATCACAATTATTTTTAATAGATATTTAAAATTTAATTATTGACGAAATTACATATTTAAATAATGAATAACGATGCTAATTTTTAATTAAATTTTATTATAATAATTCAAAAACATTATTTGTTAAGATTTAAAACTTTTACGTATATTATAAATTAAACTATTTGCAATGATAATATTATTATATATATATTTTCAAAATATGTAGATTAATTTTACGATATTATGTGTTTAATATTTATTCTATGAACTTATTCACACTTTCATAGTGAAGTGGTATTGGCTTAAAAGAAAAACAATAATAATATAAAAATATAATATGGTACATAATATATACATATTTATATTATATATATATATATATATATTAAAATATTTTAATAAATTGAATGTTTTCAAAATATATTAATAAATCAACCTACCGTCATATTAATAGTAAAATAAGTAACTTTAATTAGTGACCATATTTCTTTCAGAGTCGTTTTTCGTTCAAAACGAATAATGATTGTATATCATTGAATTCAAAAATCACATCCATTATTGTGACCTACTCGACATGGCAGTTCGGTACCCACTTGTTCATCTTTTTTAGTTTTAAGACGGACGATCGTCTAGCAGTGAGGTTACACATTTTTACCGTCACGGTGATGGGATTAACAACTCACCATTGAAAATTACTTAATTAATTGAAGTAAATAAATCACAGACTAATAATAAACATATACAATATATAGATTATAGGTACTATATAATTAGTAAATTATTAGTTATAAGTCTATGAAAATAGTATATGTAAATATATAATTAAAATCGTACCATAGCATGACAAAAAAAAAAAGAATATCATTAAGACAATTTTGTATTTAATTTCTTTAGTAATTATCCCACTCAAAATAACCTTATAATGGTTTAGAGTCAGTCGTTTTTGTGTAATGTAGGTTATTTGGGTATATAGAAAAATAATACCTACATTGAAGGTTATATTATCTTAATTACAGCACTATTTTTTACATTTAAACTGTTTCCTGATTAATTTACAACTTACTAGTAACTGTACTTACTATAACAATAATAGAATACTTCATTTAAAATTTTAAATATACACACTTTATTAAGCTATTATGTAAAACTATTAGGTAAATTAATTTATTATATAATTATTAATAATACTATAAACTGTAAATATATATTATTAAAGTCCAGATTTTTAAACAAAAACCATTTTTAATTACGTATTTAACATATGTAATGGGAATGTGTTTGCGTTTAATAACTAATAACTTGTAGAATCTATAGTAAAAAATATTTTTGCAACATATTTTATTGATACATTTTCAAAAAATAAATTTAAACTAACTAAACCGAACCTAACCTTTATCGTTTAAATAAATACTAAAATTTGTGATTTAAGAAATACCAAATCATTTTAGACCAATACGTGAGAAAATAAATCAACATAAGTACCTACATTTTTGTATGGTAATTGATGAATCGTTTTCAAATTCTTCTAACACATTTTTAAAGTGTCAAAATAATTGTATATAAAAAATACAGCATCCAGCTATATTCTCCATGTTGACAATATAGGAGCTGAGAAGCAGGCTTTAATGGTATCCAGGAAAAATGTTTTTATACATTTCAATATGCTCCTGGAGCTTTCAAAACTTTTTTTTAAATTGATACTTAATTCGTTTACTGTGGAATGGATTTCCCTCCCTAACTTTTTCTGCAATCCTACTTAGCGTATGATCAGCACAAGTTACACAAATCATATTTACATAAAATACTTTCAAATAATCACTAATTTTCACCATATAGGGAAATGCATCTGTTAACATCAATAATATGTTTTCGTCGTTTATACCTAGTGGCCATAATATTTTTGAAGTATTATTCATAAAACGTGCTACAATAAGATTATGTGTATAATATGAATATTATATATTTATGTATATGGTTGGATTTCATGCAAATTACAACAAAAAACAATTTATCATAGTAAATTACCTAGTAACAGGAACTAAATATTAATATACTAAACTAAATACTCCAAATTACTCTCTAATATAAAAAAAAAAACAACGAAAATACGCTAAAATATTATTTAATATTTTGTAGCATATAAACTTAAGTATTTCAAAATATTCTTCAAAAGTTTAAAGTCAAAATAAGCTGTAATATGCAAAAACATATTTTTTTAGTAGATTCTACAAGTTGCGAACATTTTTTATTCCCATTACTGCATTGCATGTCGATTGAAAATATGTTTTTACATATAAATCTATAAATCTAGACTTTAGTAATGTCATTTAATTTACTCAAGTATGTAATTAAAATGTCAACTACCCGTTTATACATATGCAGCATACTATTACTGCCCTGGTGGGCTATAAACGAAATATGAATAAATACCAACCTTGCCAGATTAATATAATGTGTCACTTGCCATACATTTAAAATATTTCTTGTTAAAACCATTTAATCTAATTTTGTCAGAGCTTTACTATAAATGATTTGTACCACCACACCAACCAATTTAATTGATTTTGAATTGAATTTTAGACACACATTTAAAATACTAGACATAGTTATTAATATGTATTTATAATTTGAACTATGAATTATCCTTATAAATTTAGTATACTTAACTATATTATTTTCAAAATCTTGATGAAAATTTTATATACTTATAATGATATTAAAATAAATTAAACGATTTATAATTTATTTCATTTAAATTAATATTCTAGTTACTAGGTACATGAATACTAAATAGGTATATAAAAAAGTTAAAGTCTTTATATCGAGTTATTATAATGAGGTATATGGTTTACAATGTTATAATAATGACATTTAATTGTCAATATCAAGTAATAATAAAATAGAAGTCTATAAAAGTAGATAATTATAAATTAATAAATAATACTTAATTAAACATTTTTAAATTTACATAATTATTTATATTTCTTCGTAGGATTCAGATTTTGTTCTATTTGTTATTTGTTAAAACCAATAAAAAAATAAATTAAAAGCAAAATTTAAGTTAGAAAAAAGGTACAAATTAATTTTAAATATTAATCTTCTTAAAAAAAATAACGTTTTAAAAACTAATAATGATATATTTTTATATAAGTATTGAGTGGGTTTTTTGATTTTTAAATCTGTTAAAAAAATATTAGTTAATTATTATACCATTAATCGTTATTTTATTAACTATTATATTCTATAATATATAAAATCATTAGTATTTCTATTATTTGATTTCAGAAATTACAAGAGTTGTACACCCAGTAAAAATACCAAGATTGTAAAATGATCAACATAAAATAATATATCTAATATGATTAACAAAAAACACATGCAAAGGGTAAATAATATAATTTTATTGTACCTAATTAAAATTTACATTTTATTCTTTTTTTAGTTATGTTTAGCATTTTACCTATGTGGCAATTTATAATACTATAAAATAATGTTTTAATCAAAGTAATTAAATAAAACTATGGTAAAATAGTAGCATTATTTGCAGTACTTACTAACTTAAATATTATGATTTATGAAGTTCTATTTCATCAGATATCATGACGAAAAATGTAGAACGTACTTTTGTTTACGTTATTGACTTAGGTCTAAAATAGTGCAATATAATACCTATAATAATATAAATAGTAGTGTTAGAATGTTTCATTATTTGAGTTATAAAAGATAAAAACGCATTATAAATGTGTATTGTTATCAAAACAATAAATCAATTATAGTAACTATACTTTATACACTAAGTTTATTTATTTTATATTAATTAATAAATAATCAAATAAAAATATTGTAATATAGACTTTTAGTGTACAGCTCGAGAGTCTGAATAGAGACAAATTGGAAAATATAAACCTTCCTAAAAAATGTCATCACCAATCCCCGCCATTATTAACAAACTATATATAAGTGTAAAACCACGTAAATATAATATTATTTTATCCCTAAAACAAATCACTTTTAAAAACATATCAAAACAAAAATCATATTTGCAAAAAATTATATGCAAAGGTTTCCCGATAAATAAAATACTTTAAAAAGGTAAGACATACAAATCTGATATTGACACTTTTTTTCGTTTTTTTTCAAGTATGTATAAAAAACGGATGTATAACACTTATTCTTGCTGACACGAAACATTTCTTGATAAAAACACTTACAAAACGAGTAGTGTACAATATATATAATATTTTCTATATCCTATTATATTATCTTATTTATAAAATATGTATACAAATGCGATTTTTATATTCTATTTCGAAACATTCATTATTTTATCCAAATATTTTACAGTTTTAAATTTCTACTTTAAAAACGTCGAACTGCGCTATTGTATAAAATTATACCAGTATAATTTGAAACATTAAATTAAAATAGTTGCTAAGTGAAACTTTTTTCAGATAAAGTTTTTGTAATATAACTTTACATTTACCTACTGATTTTATCCAAAATATCATCTTTGTTAAACTGCAGTGATACGATTTCTATGATAATACTTATATTGATTAAAAGGAAAGTTATGGTCCTTTTCCCTCTACCAATAAACAAAATAAAAAAGATTGTAAATATAAAAGACTGCGCGTAATACTATATTTTGTTTTAACTGTTCTGTTCGTCGAAAAGTGAATCATGTCCTAAAAAAGTTTTAAGCTAAATTAAAATCGCTATAAAACTTATAAAAAGCACAAAAGTCTGTTTCACATTAATACAATAAAAAAATCAATCTGTTTACACACACACACACATATATATTAAGTACTATGAATACTTCATAATATATGTATAAAATATAGAGTGATTCACCAAGCATACTCACCCACAATTTTTTTCGTTACTAATGAATTCGTTCAAACTTTTATTCTTTGAATTTTTAAATATACTTAAGGATCATATTATTCTCGAATACTTAGATTTTATACATTATTTTAAGAATGTCCTATGACCAAACAAACTTCATTTTTCAATTCAAATAAGAATCAACTCTTTTTCTGTAAATTGTAAAGTAAATAATTTTTTTAAATTTGTATGCTGGTTTCTAAATCTAAATTCAAATGAGTAATTCTTAAAAATGGTTTTAAAAAAATATAAAATAGATACAATATTTAATATAGCATTTATTAGATTCAAACAATATTTACAAATTATTACAAAATGTCAATAGATTAGTTTTAATTACTATAATTTTGAAATCGTAATATGCAGCCCCAGTATTGCCTATTTTCCAAATATTTTATCCTTATAATATACGAATTAAACAACTCAAAAACTATTTGTCCAATCTCGATTCAAATCATGTATTTAACAATTTACAGGAAAAAAGGACAATTCTCATATTTTGAAAAAAATAAATTGTTATTGCCACGGCCATCTTAAGGTTAGGTTTTAAATGGTATACAATATCTATACATTTGAAAATATGGCATTTAAGTACCTAAACTTAATAAAAGAAATTATTATTCAAATAAATTAATTATTAAAGGAAAAATTTGGGATGAGCGTGCTCTGTAAATCACTTCGTCTATACGTATATATATACATACGGATAAGATACACCACACATAATAATAATACTGGCGCCGAGAAAGTATACGTATTTTCGCTACAAGGGTCGCGAGCTGCAGGCCCGTGTATATATGAGGCGTTGGCGGCGTTTCGCGAATGAGCTTTTCACAATAAACGGCACCCGCCGAGCGCATCGGCCAAAGCGCGCGCGCACAGTTAGTGTTGTATCGGCTTTGCCGGTGGTATATTATACGTTACATAACCATTGCGCTCTGCAGTCGTCAAGCCAACATCATCTCGTGTGATAATCATACAATATATTCGACACAAATTCTGCCGACATCCCATAGATATATTTAGTTTTTTTTTTTAATTTTTTTGTATTTTTAATTTTTGTACATTAATTAATTTACGCAAACTCCGGTATATGTCGACAAATTTTGTTTCAGTATACTAACGTTTGGATTAATTTGAATAACAATCTTGAACATTTTTATCCCTATGAATCGTATATTGTTGTTATTAACAATTTACATTACTTTATATGTCACAAGTTATTAAACAAATACGACACTGTGCGATTTGCTCCAAAAAAATATTTTAAAGCTTCCCAATAATATTATATTATTGTTTTTAATTCATTTTTAATTTTTTTTTACTCAATTTTCTATATCACTTGTTATATAAAATGTCCACTATGGGTTTTTGCTGTTGTTACAAACAGGCGGATGTGATGAAGTGCGTCGACACAATTGTGGACAAGTGTACGGACCCGGGATGTGAGTATATAAATAAAACTCGTTATTCATTATACAAAGAAAAATTAAAACCTGCTATTATTATTATTATTATTTGTCAACAAACTGCACAATGAAAATGAAAATACATATTTTAGTCTTGTACTGTTGTTTTCATGTCATAGAAGAAACTTGAAAATTACGTTTGATCTGATAAAAGCAAAATGAATCAATCGTTCCCTTTTAATATTATAGCCGTTTCTTTTAGGTGTATTTACCCCATAAATAATTAATCAGTGAAATTGCATGAACTTTGTTAGAATACTAATGCTCGCAAAATCTCACAGCGTTTAAAATCATCTAGGTACAGTAAACACTTGACGTCCTTTGATTGAAAATAATTTTAACATAGGTAATGTGCCTAAAGTAAATTAATAGGTAAATACTAATTTTATTTTAACATTCAATATTTTATAAATCAACTATATTGATATTATGAATATTTGATAGATAGGTATAGTTACATATTTGCTATTACTCACATTTTAATTAAAATCGATGTTTTATACTATACAACAATTATTTATTTAAGCCAATAAGTTGTCATCATAGTATTGAATAATGACTTGTTTATATACTAAATTATAATTCAATACAAAACCGGTATAACTATTATAACATTAACATCAATAATTTTATGTTAATTGACTATAACATCAATTACAAAAACTATATATTATGCTAGACACATACAAATTTGTAAGCACTTTTATTGCGGTAACGTTATTGTATCTAAAAAAAAACTAAAACAAACTCCAGTGATTATATTAAAGTTAATATTTTTACTAATAATTTAGCTCATATTAAAAATGGCGTGAAGGAAAATGGACAGAATATTCTAAGCTTGACCGAAATAAACTATGCAAATAATTGTATAGTATCTACTACCTATACCTACGTACTTTTATTTTTATAATCATAAACTTCGAGCACTTTTTCCATTTTATGATGATTATTCAATTTTTTTTAATTATTAACACTTGCCGACAGTATAGTTTAATAACTAATTTGGAACTTCTATTTAAAAAGATAAAAATTAAAAGTTTTTATTATTGTGAAGAATTCACAACTATTGTGATATAGAATTTATTTTCTACATATAATTCATATGATAATAATAAATAAATCTTATATTAATTTATACGTTTTAATCTATTTGGATTATCAAACTAAAATAAAAATTATTATTATTATCATAAATTATGAAAATATGTGATCATATTATGATCCATAATGTTTTTACCACATATTTATATTTAAATTTCCTTATAATCGATTAGAGTGAAACAAACCGTGTAATTTTACCTTCCATAAATGTTTTGTCTGATATCTAGTTCTCTGCATGCATTTGTGAATATAAATAAATGAGTAAATTATTGATAGAGTTGAACTCACAAAAACATATAAGAAATAATAATAATAATAATATTATGTATAATAATCATATTTGTCTAAGGTTTCTACCGTTTATTATTCTGTATTAATATCAAGTATTTTTTCATGTATGAAAATAAAAAATAATTAAATTTCATTTTACATCATAAATCACTATATTTATTGAAATGATAGTACTGTCGTACGGGCAATAACAGCAAAAACTGCACCTGGCCATTATTCTACTAGTACCTACCTATAATATTAATTTATCATACAGGTCAAGGACGCAACTCGCTAGTGTGACAATATAGCTATTAAGCCATCGCACCAAATAAGATGTGTTTTCTATGTATATGCGAACAATACGTGTATCAATGTATATAGTAGCTAGTAAATACATAATACATCTGATTAACGTGCGATATTTAGGGATATATGCGGTACTCATCCCCTTTTGTAGCCCAACCATAACCCAAATGAACAATGTCTACTACATCTATATACAAATATATATAATGTATATCTACGTACATTATAAATTATAATATATACATGTACACAGACAAGGTAATTAGCCAAGCATTCCCACCTCCATTTTTTTCATTGATAACGAATTAAATAAAATTCTAATGTTTAGAACTTGTATGTGTACTTAAGAATCATATTTTTAAATACTTGGATTTTGTAACTAGGAGTGTGGCGATGAAAACATCTTTTTACCAAATGTGTTCACCATACCTTTTGATTGATAATTATTAAGGAGATGATTTATTTTTGAAAATATTAATGTATTTAAATGGATATTCATTGTTATGTAGATATTTTCCGAGTTTATAAACCTTAAGTACGTAATGAGTAAGGATAATAATAGAGTCCGTGATAATAGGTTTAGTATATATGAGGGCCTAAGTGATTTTAAAATCATAGTAATTAATTTAAATTTATTCAAATTACGTCCGACAAGAATAAATTTCTATGGCTTATATTTTGAATGTCGTTTAAACCCCCCTATAAAATGTTATATGGGTAATAAACTTCGTTTAGAACTATTTATAAAATATTCTACTAGTACATCCAATTAATAAGAGATATATGTATCTGAATCCTGAACTTAATAATAATATAACTGTTTAGTTGATAAAGAGTTAATAAAAAATCTTTCTACAAGTATTACTATATCTAGTTGTGTTTTGTTAAAATAAAATACGATGAATGTTTCAAAATGGTTTTTTTTTGGTTATTTTAAACATAATTCATTTTTCAATTAAGTTTAAAATGTATAATATAATATTAATTTTAAATGACACCAGTCACAACCTGAGTCCCGAGATCATTGGAAATATGGTATTAAAGCTACTTTTGTACATACCAGTATCAGTACTCTGTAATCAGTACCATATTATCCAATTATTTAAAAAATGACATCTACAGATATCAATAATAAGCTACGTATTTCCCTACTCCCTGTATGAAAATGTATATTTTTGTTTCTACATTTATTAGGTATTATTTTTATATAATTTCTTATAATTTGCATACACTTTTGAATGTTAAATAACGATATAAGACTCGCGCAGATTCCAATCAGAGGCATCTGCCAAAATATTATATTCAATGTATCCTTGATTATAGACTAATTGAATTAGACTCATCAAAAAGATAAGGAGGCCATTTTTAATATAACATTTTCACAGTAAAGTGGGGAAATATAAATTTAATAAATATTCATTGTGTACGTATGTTTAACTTTTAATAAATGAAGGTATTCTATTTTAGCAATTTTTAGCTGGTATTTTAGAAATTAATTGAACACAAAAAATGATTGATATTATAATTTTTATAATGCTGAAAATATAGATATTATATTATTATGATATTAATAAAATTATTGAATAGTGAGAGAATATTCTACATTTATACGTTATAAAATATAATAAATATATATTTATTGTTATATATTACTGTCTATTGGTTAATAGCCAATTTTATTTTATTAATTTAATAAAATGATTAATAATTAATAAAGGTATATAATCATAATGTTTACTTAATTATCTAAACATACTAAAAAGTCTAAAATGTTTAATAAATAAATATTATCAAGAATCTGTATAGTATACACTTATCAAATACTTAAATACAAATAAATGCTATAATAAAAGT
Organism: Rhopalosiphum nymphaeae; assembly: GCA_036289425.1. Taxonomy (NCBI): domain Eukaryota; kingdom Metazoa; phylum Arthropoda; class Insecta; order Hemiptera; family Aphididae; genus Rhopalosiphum; species Rhopalosiphum nymphaeae. Next base: position 20,170,079 of record JAZAQC010000013.1, read on the forward strand.
AATAAAAAGAGTAGTGTTATAACCAGGGCTCGGGACTTAAAGCATTTACTTATTTTTATGGATTGACTTAAAATGTAGCAGAGTGCTATGGAAGTGTATGTCATGTTACAACACATTTAATTATGAAATTTGAAAGTGCTTTTTTTTGCTTTTTTCAACGATTTTTTAAAAAGATGCTTATATCCAGTTTTTCTGATTATTTTTGCTTTTTTGACGAGTTTTTCTATTTTTTATGGGTGTTCTTGTAATGTTGTTTATGAATTTATGAAAGATTTTAAATTAAAAATAATTCTTATTTTATCTATGTTATCGTTTAGTCCGTCATCTTCCGCGGCATTATTGTAGGGTTAAAAAAAATATTCCAACGCTCAAAATAGAACTGGATTTTGGGGAATTAATAATTGAGTTCATGTTTATTAGTTTATAAAAATAATATTATTTGACCGTCTGGGGTTACAATCGTGATAAATATAGTAATTAAATACAAATAATGTTTTGATATCCGAATTTAGTTATTTAGTAGTCGGTTATCGTTCACGTTCGTCGCGTTGTTTTCGTTGCCGTATTTCTTTCGTCGTTGTATGTGTCCTAATACTTCGACATTCACCGTATTTTTTCGTCGTCGTTTGTGTTCGAGTTTTAAAATTAATATGGGAAAAGAAAAATTATCAACTAGTGCTTCTCTAAAAAGATACATTACTGAATTTGGATCTGACATTTTTTCCACAGACGGGCATGTCTTATATTGTAAAATGTGTGAAATAAAAATTAAATTTGAAAAAAAATATAATATATCCCAACATTTGAAAACCGAGAAACATCAAAAGAGTGTCAAACGTCAGAATGATCAAAAACAGAGAAAATTACAGCAACTACTAACTAACCAAAATTCAGCAAAATCCGATTTTAACATGGATTTATGTCAAGCAATGGTATCTGCTAATATTCCCTTAAACAAGCTTTCTAACAATACATTTCGAGCATTTTTAGAGAAATATACTGGTAAAAATATTCCTATGGAAGCAACATTACGTAAAGGTTATATTGATGCTATTTTTAATGCTAATATGGATAAAATTAAAATGGAAATAAGAGAAAATAAAATTTGGGTGTCGATTGACGAAACATGTGACGTAGAAGAAAATCTTTTGGAAAATCTTTAAGCAATAAGGAAAAATGTCTCCTATAATAAAATTTGATTTTTTTTATAATTTAAAGATTTATATTTTTTTTTTTAATCATTTTTAATTTGTATCAATACATTTTTTTTTTTCATTAAATATTTTGCTCAAATTCAAGTTTTTTAAATGCTTATTTCAGTGCTTATAATGATGTTTTTAAGAGCTTTTTTAAGCGCTTATTTTAATGATTTTAAGTGCTATAAGTCCCGAGCCCTGGTTATAACAGTACAATATACTTACTAAAACTTTTAATGTTCATGCTTTTGAGTTATTTTATTTCGAGATTAGTAAAGTCCCGTGTAGCTTTTTGAGGTAAACTAGGTACCAGGTTTGAAAAGATTTAAAATAAACTAAGCCACCTCCAAAATATGTTATTATTATACAGGAACATACTCACTTTTATAGGCTTAGACATTCTATGTTAAACATTCGTAGTTAAATATATACTTTTTTGTGTTGTCAATTTTTCTTTTAATAACCATTTCAATTCATAATGTCATATAAAGCTATGTTACAATTATTTTACTATTATTTATTTTTTATTATATTCAAGTTAAAAATGCATATGAAATGTTCTCAACAAATTCCAGTTATACCTAACCTAATATATTTTTTATTGCATTTTAACCTTTATTCTTGTCTTTTGTTTTCTTGTTTTTAATAATATCTTTCATGCGTATTTTCTTGTTTGTATTTATTAGAATATCTTTGAGTAGAACAATACATTTATAGATGTTTGAACGAGAACATTAAATTAAACATTCTATTTAGTTTATAATGAAATGATTCGCAGCTATTTGTTGTCGCCTTAAACGTAGTTCAAACATTAAGACGAAATATACCCTCTGGATCAATATAATATGTTTCAAAAACATTATTTAAATACGCCAGTATTTTGTTTTTGTAGGTTGTATTACCATAATAAATTCAAAAAAACACTGTTCATTGATCAACTTTATTAGTCTTAGGAAAAACTATAAGGAATTATTATTTATATATTATATTTATTATTTTTTGAAAAATTAAATTATATAATTATTCAAACTCATTTTATCTAACACATTACAGATTTTCGAACTTAGCTTACCGGTAGATAAATTATATTACACGTCCCTTAAATCTGTATAATAAAGGACAGTACAAATTATTATTTTTTTTTATTAATACCTAATGTTTAAAACACTATATTACATATGTATATTAAATGTAAGCGATCGTTATTACTTATTACTAGGGTAGAGGACTTGTAGGTCTAAAAAACCACCAAATATGCACTTAAATATATAAAATATGCATTTAAAAATTATTAATATGCATTGATAAAATGATAAATTGTTTAAAATATGCATCTAAAAGTATAAAACGGAAGAAATATGCCTTAAAAAAAAACTCAAAATATGCATTTATATGCAAAATAAAATTTCAAAATTAGCTTTGTTTCAGTATGAAAGTTATTTGTTTCTTACTCTACTATTTTTGTGATAGTGCAAAACAAATATGCAAACACTACAAGTCCTTCTGCCATACAGTTATTACTAGAGTCCGGATTTGTATGCATTTATATATTTGTAATGAGTGTATGCATTTCGATGGGAGTAAGAAATGTGGACAATCTGTGTAATAGATAATGCATAGAAAAAAGTTTATTTTGTATATAAATGCATATTTTAGAGATGACTGCATATTTGAAAATTTTTGCATACTCAAGCATATTTTGTACAATAGTCAATTATTTTGTTTCAATTTCATCGTAGAAATTATTAGTTCATTACGTATGTTGGGAAATAATTGTTATTCTCCGTATGTTATATTTTTGGACAGTTTATGTTAAAATTATATCTCGATTATCGGAAGTCGCAACGCTGACATCAGTAGATGTGGAAAGCTCGTTTAGTCTGTATAAACATATACTGAGTGATAGAAGGACAAATATGACACCTGAGCACATGGAAAAATATATTATTGTCAACTCTTTTTATAAAAATTAAAAATTATACATTGTATCTATTTATCAAAATATTTTTTATTAATAACAAAATTATGTTTTTATTGGTTTAAATTGTTTTTTTTATAAAATTTTGTATTTTTTTCATAAATATGTACCAAAGATATGGTATAAGAATATAAATTACATTTTTATTTTTTATTATTCTTAATTAAAGCAATTGTTTTATTTGTTGAATATATTTTTAAATATTTACTGTTCTTTAATAAATGTTTAAAGTCGATGTCTATAATTAAAAAAATTAAGTTCATCTATTTTTGTTGAATTATTATTTATAGAAGAAATTAAAAAAAAAATATATTAAAATGCATATATTATGGGTATAAGAGCATATTTTTGCATATTATTAAAAAAAATAAGAGCATATCAAGTGCATATTTTAAAGTTTTTTGATGCATAAATGCATACTATTTTAGCCTTTTTGAGTGCATACAAATCCGGACTCTAGTTATTACCATCTGGCATTATCTTTAGTGTTATTATTATAAAAATTTAAAAGTTTCTTATAATTAAATTTGTTAATTTATATTTAAATGATATTACAATTTATAACAAGGCTATAACTGGAGATGCTGTATCTTGTATTATACTCGATTTTTATACAAATGGAAAAGGTATACAGATTCTGCCAGTATTGATCCCACCACCTAACTAAACAGGAGAGAATTAATCTTCTCGGACCATAATTATATTTTGATTTTACTTACATAACTGTATTATAAATATTATACTATACTATAAATATACATAAATACATCATTTTATTTGAAATATCTGTATAAAAATATCGTTTTATAGAGTTTCTTCTGACATATAATAATGACTTGTTATCATTAATTAGGTATATTGATGATAAACATATTTAACGTAAGGAACCACGCGTAAAAAGACTAGGTACCTAATATTAATTGTCTTTACTGCACTACAACCAAGTTAATTACCTATTTTTATGTAAGTACCTATAGTTGAGTTATTATTTCCGAAAATATTATTTACATATTAAATATTTAAGTCAAATGTAAATGTAATTTTAATAAATATAAGATAGGATGACTACCTACAAATAAAAATTGGTAGTTAGGGCAGAATTGATAATATGTTGTTTATAAACTACTCGTAAGTCGTAGTTGCGGAATCGATGCTATATTGGTAGAATTGACAAATTATATTGATTAGTACTATTAATTTCTCTCGGCTTCCGTGATTTTTGTAATTTACTTTTTATAATGGTTTCCCCAGTAACTATTATGTGTAAGCCTGCAGATGTGTTGGTCTCATATTACACTAGTTAGATACTAATGATACGATGACTGTCGTTATTTGGTATTTCTCGGCAGACTATATCGATAACGAGAAAAAATATGGAACAAACATTTTTCGTTTAATTTTAAAAGTTTGTTTAATAATATTTTTATATCATGAAGATAATACTATTATGAACACAATAGCCCGTGTCGTATGCTCGTTAAACGATGTGTGTAGTCGGAGGAGGCCAAAGGGGGTGGTGTCATACGAGTCGTGTACGACAGTCGTGCGGGTTCTTACACTATGAAGTCGCAGTGTAATTATAACCATATAATTACACAATATGTAACTGTCAAAATATGGCGATGGGTACCTCCTATATATTAAAAGCATACACATAAGACATGTTATAAACATCTCATGTTTGTCACTGACAATTTCGTTCGTCGTCAGTCTTCAGTCGACACTCGATGCTCGTTTCGCGTAAACTGTTCTCTATTCTATTTATAACTTATAACGGGTAGAACGCACAACTGTTAAAAAAAAATAGAGACAGTTGTTTTGTATTTTTTTCCGTGTATACGTTCTTACTTTTTTTTTACCGCCCATGTAATTATTGCAATACGGAGTTGTCTAACGGGATTAGAACGGGTTTGTTGGGACAACGAGACGTGGTCCTCGATAAAGAGACAAACCTGACGTAAATATAAGTTCTGTATTATCTTACGAACCTCTTATTGTTTATTAGTAGATACTTATAAAATTGTAAAAATGTTACACGTATAATTGAAAGAAAGATAGGTATAATAGGTACCTAACAAGTAACGTTAACATCAACAAACAAGACTAAAAATCTAAAGAAGACTAATTTGAGAGGAACTTTTTATTCGATTTATAAGTTTTTCATAGGTTTTTATAGGTAAAAAAGTCAAAGAGAGACGATTTTTTTTTTTGAAAAATATACCGTCATCGTGTATATATGTACAATCTAGACAATTTTATTACAAATATTCGATGAAAATTTCAAGTAGGTATCTACGATTAGGTATCCGTTTAAAAATTACGACAAGCCCGACTGTAACACACTACGTAGGCAAATAGGTATTAATTTTCCTGTTATTGATACTCAGTTACGAAGGGATATTTTACTTTTGACCATTTCACCTAGCTATAATATCTACTAAATATAATTTGCTACCAGAAAGTAGAAACTACCATCAAAGTTAAAGATTGAAGCATCTTAACATTTTTTCCTCCAAAAGATGATGACAGACAAAAAATTAATCTCTAATAATCAAAAAACGCATCGTTGTACCTAAACTTTTTGCTCAGCTCAAAATCCAAAGTTATAGTATAATATTTTATTTACTTAGATAGGCTAAATATAGTAATACATTTTTAATTCTTTCAAATAGATCAGTCGGTACTTAGGTACTTATAATAATTAGTAAATAATACTTAATTTTAATTATACCTAAAAAATTAAACTGTTTTTCTTTTATGGTGAAATGCATTAAAATTTCGAATTTCGAATACCAGCCAATTTCAATTATTGCAAAAGTAGATAGGCCTTTAAAATCTAGACGGGCAAGTACGTCATTTGAAACGCTTTTCCTCGACCTCAAGTCCCCAAATAGGTTGTTCTGTGCTAATTCCAATGATAATTAACTACTCGCTCATTTATGTACCTGTATCAATTTTTATTAAATAGGTAATAACTTTTACTTCATGGAACAAAAATTGTCCATGTTATTAAATCACTTGTTATCGTTCTGTTATCATAAAAAAATACATGTCAGAAACAACCAACAGGAGTTAGGAATATTATATAGGTTTAATTATTTTTGTTTTTTTATTTTTTAGTTATTAGTGTTTTTACTTATCTTATATTGAGTATAAACTTTCTAATTATTTTAGTACTACATCTTTTTTGTGTACATTTGTATATTTATTTTAATTTATTTAGTTAATATATCGTAAGAATGTCTCATAAGGTGTCGACGAGTTAATTTTTACGGATATTATCAACAAAAAATTTTATTATATAATTATATAATATTACTATAGTCATCTAATTTCACGAGCTCCTTTAAGTTTATTCAATTATTTCGAGATTAAATTTGTTTTTGTTCACAAATAGCAATGTGTGTTGGTGAGTTCAATAGAATAGTTTATATTAAAATCATATCCACATTTGTTTAGTAACTAGTCACATTATTGCAAATCTTGAGCTAGTAAAAGGGTGTTGCCAAGGTCACTAACCAACATACATTTTCTAATACAAAATTAATTTTCCAGTAACAAATTATTTTAATCTTAGAACCACTAATACTCAAATAAATTGAATTTGATTTATAACAATTGATGAATTGATATATGATATTATGTTTTATTTTACTAGGTTGTCTATCTCGTATGCGTCCTCGCTACAAACGTCTTGTTGATAACATCTTCCCATCTGTACCTCAGGTATAATATTTAATATTTATTTAAGATATCTTAATACATGTTTGCCATTTCATAATTTATTTAATTATGTTGCAATTTAGGATGGCTTGGTTAAAAATAATATGGAAAAGTTAACATTCTATGCTTTATCGTCACCAGAAAAATTAGATCGTATTGGCGAATATTTATTTCAGAAAGCTAGTAGAGACATCTCTCGCAAGAGAAATGAGTAAGATTTATCAAAAATAAAAAAAAAAAATGAAAAAATTCTTTAATATTTTTTATTGTAGGTTTGTAATGATTGCTATGGAAGCTATGGACCAGCTTCTTGTAGCATGTCATGCCCAAACTTTAAATTTATTTGTTGAAAGCTACTTGCGCATTGTGCAAAAGTTACTTGAATCATCAGAACCTAGTTTACAAATACTAGCCACACAATCGGTATCAAAATTCATTCTATTTTGTAGTTATATAAAATTAATACTAATTAACAGCAGTTATTTTGTTTATAGTTTGTACGGTTTTCTAATATAGAAGAGGATACACCATCATATCATAGGCGATATGATTTTTTTGTTTCCAAATTTTCTTCTATGTGTCATAACAACAATCCAAATTTAGTCACTATGGAAATGATTCGAATGGCAGGCATAAAAGGCATTCAAGTAAAATTTAAATTAAATATTTAGTATTCTATACTTGATTTAAATTAAATATACTTTTTATTCTTATCAAGGGAGTTATTAGAAAAACAGTCTCTGATGATTTGGTTGAAAATATCTGGGAACCTGTTCACATGGACAAAATTGTTCCGTCTTTATTATTTAATATGCATACAATGAAGTAAGTTTTATTTTAGTTTTTAATAGTATTTATGTTGTATCTTTATGATCAATCTTGTTGCATATTGTGCTTTATTAACCATGTTGTGTTTTAGTACATTTTTTCAGCCTTTATGATAAATTACTGATCATAATGATAAATTATAATATATTCAGAGCCATACATTTGAGAGTAAATGTAGTTAACAAAAGTATATCCACCCACCTTAAAACAATATTCTTGCTGTGCTCAACAATTATAATTGGAACATATGTATCTAAAAATATATTTAAAATTAAATATTTAAAAATTTAGTGAATTGATATATTCTATAAAACTTAATTATCATAGTTTGTACATATACTTCCTAGTAATTTATACCCACCCTCTTCGAAAGCACACGCTGTTGCCAACTTTATGATCTATCTAAGTACATTTGTTTAAGAATTAATATTGTCTAATCAAATTTTATTTGTATTGTAAACTTACTTCACTAATAATACTTAATGTTTTATTATTATTTTTTTTTAGATCAAAAACTGAATTAGTAGTTGAAACTGGAATTTCAGAAGAGGTCAATGATAAAACTGATTCATTTTCATTAGCAGAATCTTGTTTAAGAGAGTTAATTGGACGTGCATCATTTGGTCATGTTAAAAGTGTCATTCGTCCTGTGCTAAAGTAATAGACAAATAATTGATTTAAAAAATTTTAATAATATTTTTTTTTATTTATTTAAAAAAATAGACATCTAGATGCTCATCATATGTGGGTGCCAAATGTATTTGCTACTCAGTGTTTCCGTATCTTAATGTTTTCTATTCAATCTCAATATTCATACGCTGTTGTGGAGACATTGATGACACATTTAGATGAAAATAGCAATGCATCTCCAAAAATCCGAACCAGTATTGCAGACGTACTATCAAAAATTATTGCTATTGCAGCTAATGAAAGTGTTGGGCCAACAGTATTAGAAATAATAAATTCCCTTCTAACAAATCTTCGTACATCAGTCACTAGACGTCCACCATCCAATATTGGTCTGTCTGAATCTGATGGTGAAAACGAATACAGAGAAGCACTTATACATGCACTCGGAGAATTTGCTGCCCATTTGCCTGACTACCAGAAAATTGAAATCATGATGTTTATTATGTCTAAAGTACCACAGTTCAAATCTTCAAATAATCCTAATGATCTCCATGTACAAAGAATGTGTTTAAAATCTCTTTTGATGGTATTTATTCATTTTAGATGTTGTTTATACTATTTATTACAATTTAAATTCAATATTATTAAACTAATTTTATTATTATGTAGGTAAGCACCAAGTATAGTTCAGTACAAATGAATGCTACTTTTCCTCAATCATTTTTGGATTTATTATTAAAAACATTAACTGCTGCTGAGGATGAAATTCGCTTCATTGTTCTACGCATATTACATACACTCTTAGACCGGCACAATAATGCATCTAAGCTATCTAAGGCTACGTAAGTTTTCAATTAAAAATACCTTAACTTATTCATTAATAATTCAAATAAAAATTATTTTTATAGGGTAAATATCTCCAAGTCTGATATAAATCTAGAGAAATGTTCTCGCAGTGATACAATATTTATACGAAAACATGCTCAAGATATATACGTATCTATATATGAAAGCTTAGAAATGACTAACAATACTGTTGATAATGTTGAGGCTGTGTACACAACTTTGGCTTTAATATGTATTGAATTGTTGTCTGAGGAAACTGTTTTGGATTTCATCAGACTGATTTTAAGTATACAGGAGCTAGCCATTACTAACGCTGTACTTTCAACGCAACAGAAATTCCATTTGCATGCTTTGGTTATTAGTATTATGCTCTTAGTAGCTGTTGTGACAGATTTACATCCACTCAAGGACTATGTGGAAAAAGTAATAAATATAAATAATAAAACAATAACATTGTATGCATAACCTCAACAAAATTTATTTTTCAGATAATTGAACAAAGAAAATTATTAAGTGCTACTCATTTGTTACCAGAAATAAGTATTCATAATGAAGTAAAATCTGCCAGTCTCTTGCCAGCTGGAGTTTTAATTGAAGAACCAGAATTAACCGAAGCTTTAAAAGCTTCAGGAATTGATATTACAAGTTAGTTTTTATTTAACACATAGTGTTTATCTAGAGTTATAAAGTTACTGATGGTGTTTTGAAATTTACTTTTCAAATCAGATTTTTAGAAACATGAAATATTATGAGTACATTAACAAATTGTACTCAAAATGTATGTATTTTCAAAACTGCACCAAACTTTTAAAAATTAAGTTAATATTCATTATCCTGAACAAATTTCGGTTTTTTAAAGAAACTGTTTTTATAGTCTTAGTATTTATACTTAAAAAAAAAAAATGCTTTTATTGAATATTTTTAATTTATGGTATATATGTTATGGTGAATGATGTAAACATGGTAAATGAAGTCATTTACCCAAAATTGGTAAATTTTTTAAATATAGACTCCTGGTTATTGTCGTCAATTTCCAGTATCAGTGTCACCAAGCTTCATTTCAAACCATGTTGCGAAATTATACATTTTTATATAAACACCTACCACCTAAATTTGTTTTATAGACCCACATTATAACATATTTATGTATTTACTAATTATAGCTAGATGGATATTGCTAAAACTGTTGACCTTGGATTGTATGGTATTGCTTAAGATTTTGAAGAACTGGCCATTTTTATAAGTGTAATGTATTAATGTATTTATAATAGCTTGAATTCAACAAATACTTTATTTGGACACTAGATATTATCTTTAAGTTCGACATTAAAAATAAGTCTACGGGAACCACCACCCACCCAAAGCATGTGTTGCAGTTGCAATACTTGGACATAGGGTTCAACGCCACTGACCAGTTTAGTTGAAGAATGTGGTGGAACAATATTTAAGAACAACCAGTGTTAAGTGTATACGCAACAAAGCTTTGTTTGTTAAAAATATGATAAAAGTAGATAGACAAGCAAAAATCCAACAAGTGATAGCCTAAGTAATAATATGAAGTGGCTTATTGGTTTATTAATTAGTATCTTTGCTTATATTTTGGCGAGTTTAAAAACAGGAAAATAACACTAAGCAAAGCTGCAGGACAAGGAATAGCTGGTCATCGAGGCTTCAATTGATGTAACTATAAAACTAATTGTAGCACTAAAAAAATTTGCTTGTTATGCAGCAGAAATATTATAGAATTCGAAATGTCCTAACAATATTAATTGCACCAATAAATAATTTATATTGTGCACCTATTTTATTAAATTCAATGAACCTAACTTCATTGAATTAAGTAGTAAGACAATCAATTAAATAATAAAACATTTAATATTTTATTTGAGATTTATCATCATTGACCATTAATATTGGCAAATAAAATCAATGGCCAGTGAAAGATGTGCATTTGAGTTTAAAACATGTTTTACAAAATTTACCTGCATAATTGAATCATTTTGGTAAAAGACATCATTGGCCAAGAAATGACTTCAATTACCAATATTCGTCATCCACCATAAAATATATTATATTGAATCTTTTATTGAAAAATATTATGCTTTGGATAATATATTATGTTTGAATATTTTACTTAGCATAAAATATATTTAACTAAAACATTTTTTTCTTTTAAAAGCTCATAAAATAATGACTGTTACATCCAATAAATACTGTTCCATTTACTTTGTAAAATATTATTTGTCTTTATTATTTTTAATAATCAATTTTTACTATATTTATAGGTGAAACTGGTCCAGTTCTAACACATAGACGTAGCTGGGTTGAAAATACTAATATGTCAATGAAAGGAAGCTTTACTGATCTGAGTAATTTAGATTTAGATAGTGTCAACTCCACTCCAGCAATGCAAAGAGTCAGTATTAATTATAAATTGTGATATATAATCAAAACATAATATTTTTTTTATTTATCATATACATAAATTAAAATTGAATTATATTTTTCACAGCGTTTTTCTCCAAATGAAGACCTGTCATTTGAAGCCATGAAACGTTCACTGTTGGACAACCCTGTGATCAAAGTTGAACAAAATACCAGGCAAACTCAACTGTGTGATATGTTCAGAAACACGTCATTCCAAGATTTAGTGGCGATTTCCACCGCATCAAAGGTAATTTAGTTTATTATCATAGAAACATTACAAACTATGTTTTTTAAACTCATACATCATTTATGTTCAGGATGAAGAAACATTGCATACAAAAATAACTGATGTGTTCAATAAAGTAGATATATCCAACAAGCTATCAACTGTTGAAACCACTAACCAGCCTGTACCCATCTATGAAACACTGTTCCCAGAATTATTTGCATTTTAACAAAATTGTACTTTTTATTGACATATTTTTAGGATTGTTTTAAGGTTGAGTATTTTTAAAATAAAGATGACTACATCTTATTGTTATTATATTCATATTAGGCCAAGCTGTTAGTATTTATTTATAGTAATAAGCCATCGGTGTTGTTACCAAGGTGATGTTTCATTTAAAAATATATTTTTATTTGTTTTGGTGTTTTTAATTTTGTATACATTTTTCCATCGTGTGCTTTATGACAAACATTCCCATTAGAACATATAATACTATAAGTATTAATAAAACACTACTAAAGAAAATTTTTTTCATGATCTTTAGTAAATTCTTAAACTACGTAAGTTTAATTGTCAACATTTCTTAACCAATTTCTGTTTAATAAGGCTTATAAACTATATCTAACCAAGGAAAAAAGAAGCTGATTTCGCAGACAGTAAGGCCATGGCATACCCAGCATCCCTCCTGTGCACATCTTTGCCCACATTAATAGTTTGTTTTTCATAAACAGTACACTAGCCTCAAAAATATTATTGTTAGTAGATCCATTATAATATAATTTTTTCTTCTGGTGATTTTTCTCTACTTTTTTACTCTTTTTGTACAACTCTATACTGCCCAAGAATCTAAACATTTTTTTTTTAATCATAGTTCTGATACTAAAAAGATGACTTTAACCGTTTATTTTGAATCTGATGAACTGATGTCATGATCATTGAGGATTGGAGGCTAAATAGTAAAATTAATCTTATAAACTCTTAAAACCTCATTGATACTGTCTGCAGTGAACTGTCTATTTATACAAATTTAAAAGGCAAAAATGCAGTCACTTTCTAGTTATAAGATGTGCAGCCATACAATAAACCGTCTAAGACTAAAATAACCAACTATTTCAATGACCAAAAACTATTTGACAGAATAAAATTATTATGCATAGGAAAATATTTGAATTTCAACCATTTTTTGAAAGAAACTATATTCAAATTGTTTTTAATTAATTTTAAATACCTAACATCAAAACTAATAACTAAAAATGTATTGGCTTTGAAAACCTTAATTTAATGTTTTAGTTTCTCATACTACATAAGTGTATTTAAAATATTACTGAAAAGTAGTATGTATATATATAGTATTATTTATACATTTTTTTATAATTTTACTTAAATCCTATTAGGTACCTATAATACTTCTGCTGTTTCTAATTTTACTCCAAATCCTTCTAGAAATTCCTCTATTCTTTCTATACATTAGCCATTGCTATTTTTGTCAATCATTAATGTTTCACATTTCCTCTTTTATAAATCTCATATAGTTGGGTCAATAGTGTTGGTTCTAATTTACCAGTTTGGCACTATTCTGATAAATTTTTTACATTGTTTCGTTATTGCTCATGTGACAGATGCACAAATTAATGTGAGTTTTATACATATTTGTTCTTTTGTTTTCCTTAACAAATTTGATTTAAACAGATTTACTAGAAAGTTTATATTTGTATAGGCAAACAAAATATTTCCTTTTTGATGTGGCAACATTTCATTTCCAGTTACATTAATTATATAAAAATATAAAAAATAATTTAATATATTTTGTACAATTAATAATGTCTAGTGAAATAATTAATTTTTATCTCGTTAAAATTAAAATTAATAAATGTGCTGTGTCGAATTTTTAATTATTTAATCATTTATACTATTTTAGGTGTAAATTTTTTGGTAGGAACTTGTTAGTATACTAATTTTTGTTCATGTTTAAAAATAATAACTAATACCTAGTTTTTTTTAATTAAATAAGCTTTCTTTTTATGTATCTTATAATCTGACTCATAAAACAATATAACTATTACATGCATGTAGACTGATAGCAATGACCAATGTTGACCGACTTTAATACCATAGATATATAAAGTTGGTAGGGCACACAAGTTTGGTTGCCTAGGTGTATTTTTGAGGGTCGGATTATAATTGACATTTTTTAATAGAGCTGAATTTATACCATAGTGTTTGGAAAAAATCAAAACTGATTTAGATGTTTGAATCATAAAGTACTAAATAGTCATAACATTTTTAAATGTTTAATTTTTAGGTTAAATTTAAATTTATTTATCAGACTATATTTAGTATTATTCTAAATAAATCTATAGAAAATGAATAATAAAACATTAAATTGAAACAGTAATTTAGATAATTGAAAAATAGAACTTAGAACCAAATATTTGTTTCAAATTATTTCAAGTTGTTAAAATAACAACAATGTAATAACACCACTGATATTATTTATTTGTATTTTCAATAAATAAACTACACATATTGTTTTACATTTACATAGTCTGTTTATTTTATTCCTCACAGTTGACTATTTAGAATTTATATTACCTATATATCAAAAAAAAAAAAAGTATAATACAAAAAGTCGGAACAATTAACTTTTCCATGTGTTCTTTTCGTAATCCCAATTTGAGGACAAACCGTCAATTGGATCAACTCGTAAATCAATCATACGTTTTAATTGGGCTTGACGATGTTCAAGTGACAACGATGGGTCATCAGCAGTGTTTGTTACTAGAAATAATTATCAATATAAAAATGTTATAATAAAGTAATGATAGCTATCACAGTGATTTTAGCCACGAAAGAATAAGAATAATGAAAATACTTACAGAATTTACGGACTCCAACAAAAGAAAAAACGGCCACAGCTATCCAGACCATGACCCATCCAAATATAGCTTTCCATTCACCGGTCGGTGCATCTACTTCAACCAATGTCTGGCAAAAACTTGCTCTGTACAATTTTTTCTTTTCTTCTAGAGTCAATTTGTTCCAGTCACCCTTTTCTTTTTCGCGCAGAGCCTATTGATAAAAAGAAAAAAGTACATAAATGACGCACCACTCATTGCTTGATAATCAATTCCATAAGAGATATTATTGTTAAGCATTGTTACAATATATGACCTACTGATGCCCTTAACTATATATTATCAGTGATCTACAGTCACAAGTATTTAATAAATTAAATATTGTTTTGTCACTTTTTATATTTTATTCTTGTTAGATAATTAATGGTAACATGAGGTTATTTTGAATAATGTTATTAAAATTGATTATCATCAAAGTGGGCATAGTCTTAGGAAAATTGATTAGAAAACTGAAATATTTAAAAAAAAAGTTTATTTGATTAGCTATACTTAAAGTATTTAACAAAATACTTTACAATATTATATCTATTATTTATACGATAGGTAACATAATTACATTAATTATTATACTTTACCAAACAGAAAATGTTATTTGCTTGTATGGTTAATTTATTAACAGTTAAAATAAAAGTTAAGATTCGTTCAAACAATCAGTGCCCAACATAGTGTACTCAGAAGTTAGAATGTAAAGTTGAACAGAAACGGACACAATTATATTGAATGTTCAATGTTCATGGAATATACAATTGTTATATCTTAAGAATAAGTGATGTAATAGTAAATCAGATGTCGTTTTACCAATCCTTAATAATATTACACAATAAAGGAAACATACAATTACAATAAAAGTACATTGAGTAAATGGATAACGTACCACTATTTCAGGGGTGTTCTTCATAAACCTAACGCTGGGGAACGGGAAGGTGATGGTGTCGAAGTATTGTGGTTCGCCGTTCAGACCGTAGCCGACAATGTCGCGACCGACGATCTTGTCCTCGCGCACTTGCATCACACCCTGTACGGGTGGCTTCGGCTCGGCTTGGAATACGGCCGCCGTCGAGGAATTGACCGCCGCCAGTTTGTTGTACGCGGGCGAGCGCGCTAAAAACGAACGGACTACCGCACGGGAATACATCTGAAACAACATAACGCAAATATCGTACTGCAGGAAAACGTACGTTGCATTTCGATTCTGTTGTAGAAATCATTAATTCCACTCACCTTTGTAGTATGTAGTTGCGATCGATTAACGGACAGCTACAGCACTATAACTATAGCAGCGATATTGTACAAGAGGTTAAAAGGTAAAAAACCTATTTCGGAAAATTATTACTGCTATATTGTAATCGTTCAAGGGCTTGAAAATCAGAAAAACACATGTTATGATAACACCCGTCCAGTACTGTAAGCGCCACAAGAAAATCCGCCGTCCCGTTGGCCACACTGTAGTATCCGTTGTTTCCCGGGTCAATTCGTTTTTAAAAAAGACGGGCGAGCGGGTGCCGCTTTTCCGTACAGTATAGGTGTAAACTGGAACACTGACACTGTAATCGATGTGTTAAATTTGAATTCAATCGTATACTATGTCGTTGTGTACGAAAAACGATTCTGAGCGGAGACATTCAGTCAGCCTACATCACTAGAAGTACGCATATTTCATGGCAATAGGTTATTGATATTACTATATTACAATAGTCTATTATTGACTAAAGGTACCTCCCCCCCCACACAAGTATTACGGGGTAGGTTGATTTGATTTTTTCCGAAATCATCGCATTCATTATATTATTTTTATAATATGTGTTTAATGTTTATACCACATTATAGTATTGTAGTTAACTTTTGAGTTAATTCCACCTCACCATAAAACAGTGTGAATAGGTTCACATAGTATAAATATCAGTACATTACAGTCGAGTTGCGATAACTCGAAAAGCTCGACAACTAGGGTTTCTTTTTATTCCCCCAGATATATAAACTATTTATAAATTATTATAAATTCGAGTTAGACGTCTCGAAGCAAATTTTTATTTCCTTTCAACTTCGAATTATCGCGACTCGACTGTCGAACTGTATATAATATATTAAAACAAATATATACATATTTTGAAAATGTCATTGGGTATAATAAAATTCATAATAATGTACATGAGCGTAAAAATATCGAGTTTCCACATATAATGATTTTAATTGTAATAAAAGAATTAGCATCGCGTTATTCGCAATAAAAAAGAAATCTCGTCCAAATTTAAACTTAAAATGTTTATAAAAAAAAATGTGCTAGTATACTAGTACACATATATGTATACATTTTTTTAAATTTTTGATTTCAATTTAAACTGCTTATGAGGAACGTTATATTAATTTTTCAAGACATATTATCTATAACAATTACACATTTTATACATTTTAACTATATATATATAATATAGTGAATTATAAATAAAATTACAGATATACTGGCCTCAATAGACTAAATATATTTTTTTAAATTATTATTATAGTATTTACTTTTTTTATTTACATGATAAATATTCAGGTATTTCATTAGATTTGTAGGTGTATACTCTATTTGATAGTTATAATATTTAATAGACTTTTGTACATATTTCTGTTAAATTATGAATTTATTCCCGGTGAGTGTACACGCAACGAGTTATTGTAGTTATTAGTGACATTTCGATTTTATTAATATTTGTATACCTTGTATTATAAACAGGCGCATTTATTTATATTTATATATATTTATGGTTTTAGGTTAGTGAACAAGATAAGGAAGAATTTCTCACTTATTTAGACCAAAATGGTATTTTGGATAAACTAACCGATGTACTGATCATGTTGCACAGCGAACAAGAAATACCCTTAGATCCCATCGAGTAAGTATAAAATGTATACATTTTTATTTTTAAAACACTTTTGCATTTATTTCTTGAAATTTCAATTCAATGATCATCGTATATTATAATCCAATAATTGAATTATTCTGCAGGTGAGATATTATCCCAATTTATTGAGGTATAAATACTACCTATATAAACTAGGTATAGTTTTACTGAATTATTGGTAAAAAAGGATCGGTATATAAATGGTAAAAAGGAATTTAATAATTATTAGACATTAGCAATATATTATTGATGATAATAGGAGAATTTAATACAAATTACAAAAAGAGTATATAGAAATTTAAATGATTATAAAGGAAAAATTACATTTCTCTAAAAGCTAAGTTTTTATAGAACGGATTAAATCAAATGCATTATTCATATGCGATATAATGAGTCTTTTTACAGTATTTTTAGCACGTGTTTTCAAGTATGCATAACTGCAGTTTTTGCCTTTTAATTCTACAGAATATATAAATTCAAATAATTATTGTACTCGCATATAATCGACTATTATACAAATTTTAAACTGTATACGTGCACTTTAGAGTTTTTTAATTGGTAAATGTTCTATATTATTATGTATAATTTCGTTTTTTATTTCGTATTTTCGTTGTTGATTTTTTTCTATGATTTTCATTAATATTTCGTATTTAAAATTATAAGTTTTAATATTTTTTTATATTTTTTTTAGTGTGTATACTTAACATTAATGTATATCAGGCACGTAAATAGGTACTTATTTTTTTCCGGAAGGGGAGCGATTCATTTTTTCAGAATAATTGAGGCTTAAAAAATGTTTTTTTATTAATTATTAGTTACTACTTAGTACTTACTACAATATGATCTTTGGATTGCACCTCTCGCCCCCCCTAAATTTCGTGCTTGATGTATAATGTAATAAATAACAACTAATAACTACTATGAAGTATAATATTATTACTTCATTAATGTACCTCCAATTAAGAAGTTTATACTTTGGCATAAAGTGTGTTCTATAATAATTTATTAAACATAAATTAAAATAAACCCAAAATCTTGGTTAAAACAAATAAAATATAAAATTATGTAAACTTTAGAACTAGTTGAATTTTTCAAACTTTTTCTTTTGTTAAAAATCGCAGATTTGTTTTGCGTAAAAATGCCATGGTTTTCCTAATTTTTTTTCAATTATTTCGATAATTACTTACGGGAAAGATTTTACCTTTAAAGTTTTAACCCACATAAACGCAAGAAGATCAAATACTAATTGTTACTAGAAACGTTGATCAAAATGCAGATCAATACATTTCTTCTATATAGTACATTAGTAGGTATACATATATATTCCCACAATATTAAACATATCATTGTAGAATCTAAAATACATTAACATTTTAAATATACCAACATTTTTCGTATTTTATACTATGATTATATTTTTGTAAATATTTAGTACTCAATTTTTACAAATGTGTATAAATTAAGCTAAATTTTTTACGAATTAAATGTCGAAAATATTCCAGAAAGACCTTTCCACTGAAAAGCCTATAGAAAAATTTCCTCACCACACCTATACACAAAAAATTTTTATTTACAAAAAGTTGCAATACCATTATGTATTCAATTTGTGCGAATTTGTAATATACGATTTTACATTACTATATGTACCTTTATAATAATATGTATTATGATGTATAATATACATATAATACACCATGGTTCTTCGGACATTCGCTAATTCAAGATAAGTTTACACAATATATACTCATAAAATATGAACCTCATTTATTAAGCTGGATACAGCAAATAGAATATTTGTTTTCTTTGTTTTGTATGTATATTGCGCTATATATTATATTATATTTTTACTTTATTATTTTTACAATCCTTACAAATAATGCTTTTGAATTTTCCAAAGAATGTATACAATTTTGAATATATGTAAGAGTAATTAGTTACGTTTAAAAAAGTGTATATTAAAAATGTTGTTATACATAGACAAGTATGTATGCCAGAAGCGTATTAATGATGATTGCTGAGGGGGCTACCATAGAGTATTACTCTATGGGGGCTATATTCTCCTTCCAGAAATTAGGTACTGGGAACTTAATGAAAATCTTTTTTTATGTATTGGTATTGCAATATTATCATAATTACATAATATAGTATGTAAATATTTTATTCTTAGAAAAAATATACCTAAAGTTGTTTCCGTAAATATTAATAGACCATAATATTATAATATATATAATATATATACCTAATACTCCTACATCTAATTTGATAGCAAACTATAAAATAATATCTATCAAATTGCATATAAATTTATACAGTGGCTTAATAGACATAGGTACTATGGCTATAATGTTTTCAACTTATTGATAACACGACGTAATCAATATTTTGCTAAAAAAAAAAAAAATGACCAGCACCTGCCCCTCGCTACTGCGATAAAACTGGATACACTCCTGATATTCGTATATAGTACATAAATATATATAACATATAAGTAATTTTAACATACGCGAGTGTTTATTGTTTGGACAAATTTAAAGATACGTGAGGAAGAACATATATGCGGACAACCAGGACGTTGAAGAAATTAAGGAATTGAAGACTCAGATCCAAAACGCTGCTGTTGAACTGGCTGAGCTTCAGAAGATCCGGAATGAACTCAAGGTTCGTCTGGAACAATTTCAAAATGAATTACAATTGGAGGTTGAGGACTGTGAGGATGAAGCGGTCGGATTAGCAGACAACGATGAATATGCCGATTAAAAGTTCGGAAATCAAGTCACCAGTTTCCTTTTACATCTATTAAATAAATAATAATTTCATAAAAACTGCGAGAAACCTGTAATAGTCTATTTAATTGTTTATTTGTTAATTGTTAATATTCATCAATAGGCAATAGAATCAAAATCCTAATCTATCGGTAATGTATGCATACGTATCCTTTTACTGTAATTTATTTCTAGTTTTTCCCGATTATTAAAATTATGAGAAGTTTTTTACTTCTAACACAGTGACACCCTAATATAGCAACAAGTTTCAATTTGTTACCATTTTTTTTTGTGCTATAAGAAGTGTTTACGAACAAATATAAATATTTACCATATACACACATAATTTGCAAAGCTAATCATTTATTTAACTCAGTTCACAGTTTCACAGATAAGAATCTAAAACTGTCATGAAAATTAATATGTGTAATACTCGTATGTACACAACCACAGGTATATATTCAAATTGAGATCATACTTATAAGTATACATTAAACTTTTAGTTTGCAATAGCAATATTGCTCAAGAAATGTTTGAATAACTTAAAAATTATTCTATGGAGATAAATATTTTAAATAAGAACCTTCTTCCCCTTTTGCTATAAAATATTATGTGGATAATTTTTGAAAATTTAAATAATTTTAAATTCGAACAAGTAGTTATACAGTTAATTAAAATGTTTATATTAAGAAAAATAGTTTTACAGAAATATAAAATAGATATAATTATATCGGATCTAGTATTAATTTTACTCGAAACATTTTTATAAATAATATATTTTGATAGACTAATATATTAAATTTTTCAAATTACTATAGCCTCCATGGTTAGGTTAGGTTAGGTATAATCATAACTATTGTTCTTAGTACAGAAACTATAATTATTCAAAAACTATTCGTTCAAATTTTAATTTTAATACGTTGACATTTTCAGATCTATTAAACAATTTACAGTTGAAAAGAGGTATTATTAGAAAAAAAGAAGTTTGTATCTTCACAAAACACTCTTCAATTAGTGTAGATAAAATAATATTTCGTTCATTTTTAGGATAGGCACCTACGCAGATAATATTTGAAAGCACACCCACACAAAAAGTATTTTTTCCTATATTATTTTACTTAAAACTTTTAATGAATTTTCCTAACCTAACCTAACCTAACCTATAGTAGTTAGTAAAATATAGTGATTCATAATTGATTATTCGTGTATCATCATAATTTTCAGGAAAATCAGTACTACCAGAATTTTATATTATTAAACAAATATCTAAGTACGTAATTTAATAAGCATAAAAAAATATAAAGTTGATTAATTGTACTTAAGACGTTTTTAATTTTCATAAAAAATTTCTTCGTAAAAATTAAAACTTTTTGTCAGAAATGTATTCAGTCGTATCCATACGTAATCTAATCGTTAAGAAAACACATAGGTTTTATTATTTAAAATACACCATGTACTGATATACTTACGCAAACACCAACGGCGTTTTATATTATAATATTATGTATTTTATGCATAAATGCATAAGCATAATACTATACAATAGGGGTTAATAGGCAGGATAATATAATTTGTAAGTGTATTATCATCTTGCAATTAATTACGAAATCGTCCAAGTATGGCGTGCATTTAGTTATAACTTATAACAATATATCATTTTTCAAATAGGTTATATTAATAATAATGTATTCCGGTACAGCCTGTAGAAGTGTAGTACAAACATAAGTAGGTAATATTATTAATAATTTAATATAAGTACTTTAATAGACACGTGTTTATATTATAATACAAACAATATTATAAAGTATGTATATTGTATTACATAAAGAAATGCATTAATATAATAAAAAATAAAATAATACGCAATTCAATTGGTACTTATTATACAAACTTTAATATGTTGTGCAATATTATGATGTTTGTATAAGTTTTTCTATCGAAATAGGCAGCAGTAATATGTACATGTGTATATATAAGTATATTAGTATTCGAAAACACATTGATCATTTAACTTGGAAAATCGCATCACTACAACTCTTCGGACATAAAATAAATGCATTAAACGTATATTATTGTTACATAGGTGGGTACATATGTACATACGCGCCGTAGGTACGTAATATTATAATATTGTAATGTAACCCAGACGAGTTGAGCATTCTTTTAAACGGTACAAAATACATATCTACAAGTCGTATTACAATAACAACAATATCCAGTTAATTGCTCGTGCGATGTGCGCCAAACTATAGACTAAGCCGTTTCGATGATTAATATATTATTATTATTATACTCTGTTGCACGAGTATACAAAAACAATAACATTGTGAATCGCCGTCCGTAGATAACGACGACGGCATCTCGTATATTACGGTATATCCATTCAAGAACTTTTTTCATTAATCTTTACATCGCCCAGGTACTGCAGGGTTTTCACAGTTATTTCCGAACAAACATTTTCTGTCTGTACGCAAAATACATAAAATAAAATATAGTTTAATGAGAACGCTGTAGAATTTTCTGGTTGAACATAATAAATCACGCTAATTGGTATGGCAGTGTAATCGTACGGTACGGTAATGTCGTATTACCCACCGTGCCCAACACCTATCAACCTTTGACACGTAGTTATTAGTTTGCATATTAAAGTAAGTGACAACGTAACATAATATTCTGTCTTCCAAGTGGAGTGATTATAATTTTACAATTATAAAAACGAATTCATCACGTTCTCCGTGTATTTATTAAAAACTCGTTCATTCACTTATAATACAGCAAATATGGACGGTCTTTAAATCGATTTTCAGTAAAGGAATATGAGCCATGACGTCAACAGCGCACATACGTCTTCTTAGTGTTCTATTATAATGACAATCTCCGCTTTTTCGACCATCCTTATTTTAATTATTCAAAAACTGCAGAGTACCTACATTATTAAGTACTTTATGCTAAAAATATCATATTGCAGTATTGACGAAACATTTCGGTCGAGGTGGTTCCCGTGTTATCACGGGATGTTATAATATAAGTATGTCATTTAATCTTAACAGGACGCCAATAAATAAATATTGTTTGTGAAAACTGTATCGCATGAACAATTAGGCAGGCTACACAGCCATCGCCGACTACAGTTTAGAGACGAATTTTGTACACAAAACAGATACAAATGACAATATTTTTTGTGTTGTAGTATTTTTATTTTTTTTTTATATCATTAATTTTAAAGCATAAAAATAACGGATCTTAAAACAATGATAACTTTTATGTATTAATAATACCAACAAAAAAAATAACGACACACAGACGCTTTGACACAGAAAATAAACGTCTTCCTATCATCGTGTATACATTTAATATTTTTATTATTACAGTAGCTTAAGTTGTTCATTTTTTTTACGAATCAGTTTTTCCATAATATCTTGGTATTACGCAACAACCATCATGATGCAGACTTGGAAACATCGCAGTTGTTAAAATACTCCGAACTAGTATTTAATATATTAAACCATTAATTCGAAGTCAGTACCAATAAATATTGTTGCTAGATAACGAGATGATATGAAGAAAAAAAAAACGACATCATAACATGGTACTAAGTTATGAATACTATATAGTATATTTACAGTAGATTTGCCGAATTTTCACACTGCATATAGAAGATAACTTTATCTGCGTTGTAGCGTTTTCAAACAAATGGAATGAAACAAAAAAAAAAAAATGATTCTTCGCGGATGAATGTTTCCGGATCGCTTTTAAGTTATCGGAAAAAAAAAATGTTACGGTATATAGATAAAGTTCTTCTCTATGTATTTGCGAACATTTGGTAAAGCTATATACTGTGTGTAGTACTGTCTCCGTATAAGTTGATCTCGCGTAATAAATTACACGATGTGGACTTGAGCGTTTAATAAATCAAACGTGAAACGAGAGAATGAAAAACATATATCTCCTCCGCCCAATCAAAGCCCAGAACAAAGTCCGAAATACGATTTAGGGGCAACGCACGCACACGGCTAATTGGATCGAGGAGTTAATTTATTCGCACGCGTAAGGTTTAATCGACGGAAAGCTACTTAAAAAATAAAAATAAAAATAATACATATCACACAACACAGGTAATCGGCTGCTATCTTACATAATATATTATACAGAATATAATAAGTATACATGTACACACTTTTAACAAGAATCGAATATAGTTTACACGAAAAGAAACACACACAACGCGAATCGCATAGGTATTGTAATTTTTTCTAAACATAAAGGCCGTATAAAAATTTTATAATACGCAGTGCTTGAATCGGAGGAGCAAGTCCAATTTTTTTTATATTTTTACATGTCCCGTCTAATTTTATTTCCAAATCGAGCACTGCATATAACATTTCATCTTGTGTATCGTGTAACTATCTAAAACAGTATATGCGTACAACAATAAAATAATACAAATAATTTAAAAATAATTAAAACACACAGTTATATCAAACGCACATAATAATAACACGATAACATAGTAAAATTCAACTTGTGAGACTAGAATATTTTGGTTCTAATTCTAAATAGTCAATACATTTATATAATATTAAGCCGTTTAAACGTATACAAATGAATTACTATACATTCTATTGATAACGATGACGGGCTATAACTAAGCAATAATAACAGTAATAATTAAAATCTATATAATAATATTATAATATATATATGTTTTAAAAATCTTATTTAAATTCGAAATATCTAAAATAAATTAATAAAATATATAATATTTAATTCAAAATGTATTTGTATAATATAATAATATATTGTCAATAAGTTATGAGACGGAAGTACTCGGTTAATCCGTAAAAGTAATTTTTTTCTAATATCACGTAATATTATTTTAAAATTTAAATTAAGTACATAAATATATATATATAGTATTATGAAATAATATTATATAAAAACCACGGTCTTACTATGCTGATTCGTAAATATAAGTAGAAGTTATTGGTGGTTAAATATAAGTAGTAAGTTATGTCAGAATCAAAACCACGAGTCGGTCACTCGGCGGATACAATGAAAGTGCAGCGGAAAGGGAACTTGGATTTTTGTGTTTATATTTTAAGCTGCACAACCCGAGTGTACTAAGTCGAGGAAGGCGTCGGTGGCAATAACGTCTGCTGCAAGTTCGCTTTCCGGCAGTTCCACAACCATTTTATGATCCTGGCGTTCCGCTCGACGATGGATGGCAATTCGGATGAGGATGATCCAACACCGGATTTCCCGACACAACCACCGATCGGTCCACCCGTTCCTGCTTCACAACCATCGGCGTCCCCCCGAACACCATCGCCTGCCAAAGGTAAGTCGGTGTTTGCGTTGTTATTGTTGTTGCTGCCGCCGCTCACCGAGCCCACCGAGCTGTTCGAGTCACCGAAACATACCTGTGAACCCGTCTCCGAATCGGTTTTTATGACCCACCTGTGGAAATAAACACACACACACACACGTTATTATTTTATATTACAATTTTATATACAGCTATACAGGGCGATTCATCAAGTATGCTCACCCCATTTTTCGTTAAAAATGAATTTATTCAAATTCTGGTTTATATAAATCAACATTTTTAAAGAAATAATCTGCCTATAATAGTAAAAATGTTGATATTAATTTGAAAATAGATGTTTGTAATACGTATTGCCATAGGTCATAGGTTACTACTATTATTGGATTTATCATATTAATAATATATATTATTTTCATTCAATTTTGATTTTTGAGTCAATACTGACTTACTGTATAACTGTGTGAATAGGTTCATAGTATAAATCAAAATAGTTTAAAATTAATCTAATGTTTTAAAAATATAATTAATTTATTATATATACATAAAATTTAACCCAAAAATTTAAAACCTCCATGAAAAATGTTTTTGAATTACAATAAAATAACCAAAGATGTTATTTTTAGGAGTTTTTAATATTTACTTCCCACAAGTACTAACTAGATTAACTTTATTATCAGATAAAGTATTGAATTGAAAATCAAATCATTTTTCTACTATAAATAAACGTATATATATATATAAATGGGGCCTTCAGTGCAGTAATGGACTATTCCTTAATTTATTAATCATATGACCATTCTTCCTCTTAAAACTATTTATAAATAATAACTTTAAAATTTTTGTAATGGTTTAGGTGTGGCCATTAAGTGAATATTTAGTGAAGGTAGTTAAGACCGTTTATGAATTGAATTTTAAGATATTTAGTTGCTATTAATGTCATTGACTCAAATATTGTAAATTTGTGGGTCCATTATTACACTAAAGGCCTAAAATTTGAAAATGGAAATGTTTATCGCGCGTGTTCTTTGAAACTATCATCCGATTATCTTGTTATTTTTTTTTATGAAAGAATACATTGCGGATTACATTTTAAATCTGATTTATTTTTATCCTTGTTACCAATTATTGGTTATTATTAGAAATTAGTATTTTAGTGAATAGGTGATGTAGTATTGTATAAAAATTTTTCTTTGATTTTGGTCCACACTAGTCACTATTGAAACTTTATGAATAGTTGATTTTTTTAGTCCAGAATGAAAATCAAATCAAATTTGAGTCGTTCAACAAAAAAAAAAAAAATCTAAATAGTAAAAAAAACAACGCTTGGTGGGAAGTTGATATGTTGAAAATATTGTCTATACACCAAATTAGAAAACCAAAAGTATTATTTATCCACATGTTTTAATTAAATATTAAGTTTAACAATAAAATATGATGAAACGTTAAAATGATAAAATAGATGAAACAGAACGAATAATAATAAAAAAATAATATAAAGGAAACATCACAAAATTTACATATAAAAAATTTTGCATATATCAACCTTTTTTTTATAGCAGAGCATTGAAAAGCTATATATTAAATATAAAAATATAAACTCATCATATATGTAATATATTATATATGCGCCATTTAGACCTTTTAAAAAAAATGTCTGTCAATAAGGGTTTAATGGTACAACGAATTAATCTTAAAACAAAAATTCAACCAAAAGATTAATTCTATAGTAATGAAAAATAAAATAAACTATTATTTGAGTTAACTTTATAACAAAATAATTTAAAAAATGAAAGTCACGCAGACTGCGCGTACTCAATCACGAATTGGGAACTGTTATTGTGTGTAATCAAGCACGTTTGGCGTATATAATTACTATATTATATTGCGTAAGTATCATCATCATCAACATATAATAAATAATTTTAATGACAATTCGCGTATTTATTATTCATACTAAAATATAAAAAATGTTGGTCCCTACAGACCAAAGTACCAAGAGTATAATTTATTTCCGACTGAATTAATTTATGTCACTCATGCGAATTTGCAATATTATATAGAAATAACTATTCCACTATATCTAAGTAAGTATATAACAATTAACTTTGGAATTATTAGTCTGGTAAATATTTATTTAAAAAACTTACATAGTATGAAGAATAATTTTAAAATTATTGGATTTTAAGTATGAATGTTCAATGTTGGTCAAATGAAAAATTATACAATATTATTTATCAATGCCGGAAATCTAAGATAAGTATCGGTTTTAAACTTACAAACGTAACCTCATCACATTTAATAAATATGAGTATATGACCATTGAATATAAATAGTATACTATCTTTACTCAATAGTGTGTCATATATATATTATATGTACATAACAATTGTTATTATTTAGAGGTGATAATCGTTCACTCGGTATAGTGGCACAGCCCCCATCAATAGATGCAGATTCTTGATAACCCAATTTGTATAATATGTTTATATAATGTATTTAATCTACTAACAAGAGGACATACGTACGCTTACGTATGCTAAAAAGTATTGACCAGTCAGGTTCGCTAAAAATGTGTGTAGCAGTACTCATTAAACATAAATTCCTGCGCACGCCTATGCACTCTCTATCTTAGTCATACGTTAATAAAAGATTAGTAAAAAAAAGTGTATTCAAACATAATACAAAATTTAGATCAAATTAAAACTAGAATTTTCGTTGAATAAATTATAAAATATCTAGCATATTATTTTCCATCTTACGCATCAATAGAGGAGCATCCACATCCTTATTTTTTATAATTGTGCCGACGGTGGTTGATGCGCTCTACTATAGGCTAAAAATGATGATATAGTCAAAAGCAATTAAAGACAAAATCTTTCCGAGTCAAATTTCATTCTTCTTTTTTACCCGACGCTAATTGAGCCAACGGACACGATTATGCGTGCAGCGTGCGCCCGAGATTTGAATTCAATATTATAATATTATAGGTACCTGTATACTACAATTATTATTATTGCAGCAATTATGATGACGATCTAACGCGTTATTGTCGAACACAATATGAATATAATACATCACGGTCCATGGTACGTCGAAAGCGCATCAGCCATCAGAAATTCACGATCTACAGCAACAAAATCGTCTATTTACGTAATAGTGTTCGTGACGCGAATAAATAATAATGAACATCGATCTAACTCAGTAGACCGTAAGGCGTTTGAAAGCAAAGGTATACAACGGATAAACAATATTTCCGAGTGAAATGAATTCACGTGGTTTACATATTTTACACATTAACGCGTGTATTTATCTATGTATATAATATAAGAACGGATTTTCTGATTATAATATAATCTACATAGCTGACGTGACTGCGTAATGCATACGTACACCTTTAAATATGTGCTTACTGTGGAGTGCGGGTGGCTTAAACGTATGAGGGAAAAAATTATATTTTTCGTTACAAACGTTTGAAAGGTTGAGACGATAAACCTTTAACCACGTGTATTATTAAGTTTAACGATTATAATACCTACGAAATTACAAAACGTATTAACAATATTAATTGTCTATGTATAGTTAGAGTTAGACAAGTGTATACCAACTCAAAACATGATTTATCCCGTGTTCAATAATTATAATCCACAAATACCTTTCAAAAATAAAATGGAATAAATATTAAATATAATTAGTTATAGTGCAGATGGATAAATTGTGTAAGTACTAAGTAGGTACTACATTGATTTTATAATAATATACGTATAAGTATACCTATATTATACCTAATTACATGATAGTATCTAAGAATATATTGAAATAATGTTTAAACAACCATTAAGGTTCTGGCGTTTTAATAATATCCATATTACACATTATAAATATGTGAAATTTAAAAATATCTAATTTGAAATTATTTATGATTTTGTTACACTAGACTAGTTTAAATTGATCGTTATTTGATTATCAAGTTTATTTAGTACTTAAGGAATCAAATTAATTTAATTCGTATTCGTTTAGCTGCTATGTCGTAATATTGTATTGAAGATTTGTATTTATTTAAAGTATTTCACTCATTTTATATTCAATCATAAAAAGAATGATTCCTGAATAAATCATATAAAATAATAATGATAATATATATGTTTGATAAATTGTCCAATGCACTCGGAAGGTGGAATAAGAATATAATGGTAGTATGGTACTACGCAAGATAAGGTTTTAACTCAGCTAAATAAAAGTGAAATATTTTAACAATTATTTATGAACTATGTGCGGTTATGGCATAAAGAAGGATATAAAGATTTATACATGCTATTGGTATAATTATAACACATGGTTAATAATTCTATAAAAACTATAAAACAAAAATAGTATGTTATAATGCGTATGTATGATTTTGAAAGTAATCTAAAAAAAAATTTGATTTAATTTAAATTATATTGAAATACAGTTATTCAAAACAAAATTAGTTTATGTACTATTAATCATACAGTAATTATTCAGTTTGTATACTTAATAAACAAATTTCATTCATTTTTATATTATAATAGAACATTGATTATTCAAACCTTCGTTATACGAACCCTCATTATCCAAACTTCAATACAGGCCAATGATGTATCTAAACATTCTGTAATTTGAATGTATTAACCAATTTTCCATTTGTACTTAGTACTTTCCAATTGTATACCAATTTTCAACTCAATCAACAATTTTTCATAATTTAGGTCTTTTGTAAATAACTTTACTTAACGTCTAATTTCTGAGTAAATTGTTTAAGGTTATGTACACAAAAGTAGGTATATATTATTTAAATTGAACGCATATAACTTACAACAAATTAAGCCGTTAAAGTATAAGTTATATATTAAGATATGTTAAGTATATCTACTTAATACTTGCTTAACAGGAATCTTTTATATCAGAGTTCAAAATGTTTTCAAAAATGCATTATTATTTCAACTAATAGTTTTAAAATTAACGTTAAATTTAGCAATTATCAAAAATTATTTGAAAACTAATGATATATTTAATCTAATTTAGTATTTATCCTAAATTTCGGGTTGCAGATTATAAGTTTTAATAATGATTTCAATAGAATGTTTTTTTTAACAAAATTAGTTTTATGAGGGTTTCTTGTTATGTAATCGTATCGTATTAAATGTATTTATAATGTTACTGCGCAGTTATATAAACTTCATATATATATATATAGCTACATAATATATTATACGGCTACTTGGCTACGCATATTTATGACTGTTATTTATTAAACATTTCTAGATTAATCGTTATTTTTACATAGGTATTTTATACGTCACTGCCTATTGATTTCTTGACTTTTCTCTAATAAATAATACTATGTACGTATCATAGGCGTGCACACGGGTGTTGTAGGGTATGTTATAGCAACACCTGCGGGCTGCAAATAGCAAATAGTTACAGTTTTCACTCACAATTTTTATTTTTTCTAACTAACTATATTTAGTACTATTAGTAGTTACAATTTATATGATACATGACAGACTACATGAAATTGGTACCTCCATAAAAACCTGCTTAATATTTGTTGTGATAATAATAATCTAATGTCATGTAAATAATAATTTTTGCAATGCATTTGTATCTATCAAATAAATGTTTAAGACTGAAAAATAGTGCTATTATTATAAAGTGTGAATGTTCTTTTCTTAAACTTTAAACACATATAAATGAATAATTGTCAGCAACACCTATCACTATAAGTCCTGCGCACGCCTATGGTAAGTATTTCACATATATACACCTTAAAGCTGATTCGAGAAACGACAAAAGGGTTTACTGCTTACACAATCAATAACATATATTGTGTTATCTATTCATATAATGTATAGGTATATTATAATATAATAGGATATTTGAGCATTATGGTTAATTTGCATGTTATAGATGATATAGGTTGGTATGATAATAATATGATAGTAATATACCTACTATATACTACAATACCTTCCGAAATGTCAGAATGAAATAATATTTACATTTTCTTATTATTATTCTTTTTTTTAGATTTAGTAAAATTATTTATTATTAAAAATTATTAAGTCTCCGTGGGTAGGATGGGTAGTAATAACATAAATTAGGAAAATGTAAATACTCAAAAATAAAATAATGATGGCGTTAAGATTAAAGATATAAATAAAGAGAAAAAATATTGTTACTGGGAGAAGAAAATATGTTGAATATTGATTATTGAAGGCGTTTGAAGAGTCAAAAAAGGAAAACAGATATAGGCAAGTTATAGTAGAAATATTGATAAGTTGAAGAGGGATATCACCATTTGTGTCGATATGTTGAGAGTATAGATGGGGGAGTACAATAACAGGAATTTAAAGAAATGAAAAGAAAGTAAGATGTGGCCAAAAGGCTCAAAAGAGGATAGAAGGATATTATGCGTTTTTTTAGAGAATTTAATTATAACAGTTGTCATTATTGTTTGTATTAATAGCGTTTTATTTCTCATACTAGTCATACACTATGTATTAAAATATTATTATCACAAAATAAGTTATTCTGTGTAATTATATTTATTATTGGCAATGATATACATACATATTATGCTCTACAATAAGAAATATAATAACAATATTTTGAAGTATACATCGAAATGAATAATAATTGTACGAATAATACAAATAAAAATAATAGAAAGGCACCACATTATGAATGATAATGGATTTTTCTCGATATAATACCCACCTACTAAAGCTATAGCTGTGTACAACGCGATGAGGCGTCGTCCCGAAATCGAAACAAAAGGAGTTATATCATTACGACAAAATACTCTATTGTGGTTAAAAAAGACATTATACCCCCTTTATATGTATACACTATACATTATATAATATACAATATACGTATACTCGTGTTTTGCATTACTTATATTATATATTTATACAATATGTATAATACGTTCAAAGGAAATGATAAATACATACAAATCGAGTGCATGTGCATTTTAATGGTATAAATAGTATAAATAAGCAAATGCGTACATATACCTAAATTATAAGGTGTGTCGGCTTAATTTTTGTTTGTGGTACAGTAAAAATTATTAAGGCAATAAATAGTACCGTCGAGCAATATTCAATGAGAATTTACATCAGCTTACAAATCATGTTTGCCTAAGGCACCTTTGATAATTGATATAAGAAACGTGTAACGCAAAAAAACCTTTTTTTTATTACATCGACGGTTACGATAACTAGGGTATATAGTTACATAGAATACAGCTGAATACTTAAAAAGATGAACCGTTACGTTCGTAATTGCAATAAAAAATGTAAACAAAATATTTAAATATCCATACATAATGCATAATAATGTAATATATTAATATAGGTATTTAATAATGTACTATCCGAATCTCAATACCTACTTGATAGTGATATAAATAATTAATAAATAAACCATATAGTTGGCATTTGCATAAAAAATTATCATAATATAAATGAAACTATTTTTTAAAATTTCTTGCAATAGTTAAAATTATATTTAATCTTATGCAGTCGTATGTGAATATTATTACTTGTCTATCAGGTATGTTGTATACATATAATTTGTGTAAATATGGTCTTATCGACTAACTGGAATATAGTACCTATATAGGAAGATTAAATTTTATTTATATAAAATATAAAGAATTAATGGTATATATTATAATATTATAAAATTATATACTCGTATATATATATTATTAGGTGCCCCACATATTATACTTTATTATATTTTATCTCTCAGTGATGTTAATTATCGTACTATTTTAAGTATGTTATAGACAATAGTAAGTATATTTTGTATCAATGTAACAAGAATAGTTAGGAAGATCAATGACATCACTTATCAACTAAGTTTTGTTAGTTGTATTTTGTAGACGAGAGAATAATTTATGAACAGTCAAATTGAAAATACTACGATATTAAAAATTACAGTAATTTTTAGTAAGAATAATGACAAATATTAACTGATCCTCACATTTATAGAAAACCTTGGATTTGTATTTTATTAACATTTTCACAAACTCGTTATTGACAAATTAATTATTTTATAATTATACCATCGATTTCGAGTAAAGCAATATTAGTAATTAGTATTGTGCAAGATACGGTAAAAGCGTATAAATCTGAACAGATTTCTAAATTATAGAAAATAATTGAAAACCTTACACGCACGTTAAGTAAGACTAAAATGTGTTTGTACTGAAAATATTTGTATAGTAATTAAACATGTATTGTGTCACAACAAGATTATGAGTATTAAAATTGTTAATATTGACATTTTCATTTTTTGAAATAATGTTGTATGTTTTTCTTTAAACTTAATATAGATAATAAACCTAAAACCAATAATAAATACACTAAGTAAAGATTAAAGTTTTTCTAATTTGGGATTGTTTGTATATTATAATATTTAGAATACATTATTATGTATAAATAATTATATAGTTTTATAAAATATATTGATGTATTTGCTTTACAATAAGGAGTTTTTTTTTAGAAAGAAGTATTTTATTTTTTCCCTCTAAAAACATATTATTTTAATTTATTTGCATTGACATTGAAAGCTCTATATTATAGTTGAATATTTAATAACAGATTATTGGATATCATTTTTAGTTTTAAAATCGATACCAAAATTGTGTACCTATGTTATAAACTTATAACAATGTAACCACAGAAAAAATAAATGATTGTTAATAAATTAACGGTCGCTATAAATATTTTATAAACGATGTATAAAATAGGCAAATTTATAGAGTAAATGGCCCATTTAATGGCTTCTGAAAAATTGTTCTCATTGTGGAATTCAAATTATTTTTACCAAAATAAATTAAGTTTTTTTGACAATAAATAACGTATATACTATTATACTAACTATATATTTAGTTATATAGATATGTAAAAATGAAGAATAGATATAAAGTACTAAAAGTATTTACTATATATTATAGGTATTTGAGGTCGAGACATTTTTAAAAAAGGTGACCACAACTCAACATGAAATCGGGCCACTTAAAAATTATTTTTATTCAAAATGCCTGACGTCGTTATTTACAGCAGTTTTTAAATTGGCTACAATTAGTGTCAAATAAGTAGGTAACCGATTTTATATTTGGTTTTAAATTAACTAGCTTAAAAAGATCTAAAAAACCCTAATACATCACTATTATATATGACTATGATTTTCCGTATTTATTCTCACAATATTCTATTCACTATTTTAAATGATATATCGACTAATTTTTCAAAAGAAAGTTTATAATACACCAAAAAAATTGACGCAGAGATATTATAGTAAAAACGATTTAATTCATAAATTGTATTAATTTGTTCAGCCTTATAAATGCAGATAATCATAACTGATATATACATATATATATATATTATTTTTATAAATACATAAATGTATTTTTCTTTATACTATATAGACTCAAAAACTACAAGACCGTTTTCAATAAAAGTTATGTACTTATGTCAATAGATTCATTGAATCTTTGAAAAGGTTTGTATCTTTATTTTTAATCCATATATAAGTCGTTATAGAGTTCACGCATATATTTTGCCTCGGCTCACAAATATTAAATATTTTTTTGTTTATGTTTAGGGTTTTTATTGGTTACAAATAATAAATTGATAATTATGATAGAGTATAATTTTCTACATTTTATTATATGAGTATTTTATAATTTAGGGTAATAAAGCTATTTAATAGTTATTTATAAATGTAAAATTTAATAACAGGAAACGAATAACGATAGATAATTATAATAAAACATACAGTCAGCTAATATTAATACAAATATAATTAGTTTGCTTGCTTATATAAAAATGACGTATGCATATTCAGTTTTTGACCAATTGTACCAAATTTTACACACATATTACTTGGAATCCCGGATGAGCCGGATAAAAGTATTAGAATTGAAGCCACAGATAACAACTATTGTACTCGTTATAAAAGAAAAAAATTAAGCTAAGATAGTAGCTTACTATTAGCCGGCTAATGTAATCAAAACGTATTTGATAGATTTTTACGATTTAAGAAAAGTTTAGATAATAGATTTACCTAATAATTTTAGGGATATTAATATTAATAAAATCGTTACCATAATATTATATTCGTTTATTTATGCTTTCAATTAGTTACATGTCAGAAAAAAATGTATTTATTACTATTTACTGCAGGTGGATTACCCATCTCAGTTGTATCCAGGCAAAGCCGGGTAATACTAAGTACTTTAGTTACATCTTATATGTTTATATATATTGATGTCATATATAGTACGGTGCATCACTGATAACTTTGGGGTTTGTGGTAAGTTTTAAGTGTAATTTAATAGGTACGTGGTAATAATAACAACATTGTCATAACACATGCCTGAATGTAGGTGTACACATTATAAATTATGTAATCCAGCGTAATTTAAAGTTTGAACATCATCGCTTTGAACAGAACAAAAACCGAGATCAAAATATATGTAATTATAAATATCGCGTCAACATACGCCGTATACGTAATAATTTCCGAGTTTACGGTTTTATATTTTTCTGGAATTGTCTAGTTTTTACTCTTTATAAAATCGCATGGATTTGCAGAGTATTCTAAAATTAAACACCTTCAATATTATTTATTATAAATAGTAAAACATAATATATTTTAAGAACTTCTTTAGAATACATTACATATACATAAATACACGTAATTTACTTTTCTTCGTCGTGAAGGTAATTGTTTTAATGTGCAGTGGTTAAGTGGTGTAGAATTAAAACTATGTGAAAATCTTGTAAGGTATATCAAGACGAGCATAAAAAAATGTTAACGAAACTGCTTATAGGCGCGATAGTATAAATCCGTATATTTAACACGATAACATACTTACAGTGTGGCGCGTTTAGGGAAAATGTGTGTGCGTTGAGGGGGAGATTTACTATATAGATACCTATGTATGATAATAATATGTATATATAACATCCCCTGTAGGCTGTGGCAGTCACACACCAACAGCTACGCCACGAGTTACCAAGCCCAAATGGTTTAGTAAATTACACGAAATACCGCTAGGGGCTTTTCCGGCTACCGCAGCTATATCATAAAACTGTAATGAATGAAAACTAATTTTAGCATCCCGCGCGGAGAGATCTTCCCTTGCTACACTGTGCGGTGTACGCGCGTTACCTGCACACTGCAATTATATTATAGTGAGCTGCTGGTGTGCATTGCACCGTATAATATTAATACTGCATTTCCGTGTTTGAAGCACTCACTTGTACTCCTCGGGATCCAGACCCAGATGACCGAAAAAGTTCTCCAACTGATTGGGATCGTATTCGAGTCGATCGTCGGCCTTAGCTACCGCCGCCGGCAATAGACTCAGCAAATTGGGCGCCCTGTGACCTACGTCCGACTTGCTGCGTAGTATCGGCCGGCCGCGGAACTCGTCGGTCGCCGTCGGCATTTGATGTCGACGTAGTGGAACAGCGGGTGGCAACTGTTCTTGTCCACCGATTGCTGCTGCCGCCGCTCCAGCGGTCTGTGGACGCCAACGGCCATGCGACACAGTAGACTTGACCGGTGATGCGGACGAGCGCGGGGAAACGCCACCGACTTCGTCGTCATTTTCCTCTTCGATCGAACTTCCGGTCCCTCCGTGAGCCTTTCGAAGAAAAAAAAACATGCGTTCGTATATGATATATTATGCTTATGAGTTATATAATCTTATATACCTGCGCATAAGGTATTATACCATGTTTCTATGGCAATATTTATATATTATACATTAATATATGTTTATATGTATTTTATTTCTGTTCTAAAAATTGTACACGATCGCTATTATACGTAATTATTATGATGTACAAATATAATATATATATATATTGTAACATCTATAAACGTTTTTATAGATTTTATATTTTACAAAATACACGTATAATATACCGAGAAACCCGTCGTATTTAACCAAAAAACCATCACACATCGCATATATAGTACTATTATTCTGTGATAGTATCTATGCGTATTATTAATAATAGTAAACTATATACTTAATAGATTAATTTAGACTTTGCCAGTGTTTTTTTTTTTTTTTTAATTATTATTACGTTTACAATTTCATAGACATATGTATTCATCTTCAATAATATATCATTAAGCCGATGTGCGCTGTTAAATGTGTATTGTATACATACATTAAACTATTAAAGCTATATAACTGTACATATTATGTGGATTACCGTTTGTAACAGTGGCGGTTCTAGGGTTTAATTTTGGGAGGGACCAAAATAAAAATAAATAAATATTTATTTATACCTGTCGTATCGAAATAAATTCAATTGC
This sequence comes from Rhopalosiphum nymphaeae, assembly GCA_036289425.1. NCBI lineage: Eukaryota > Metazoa > Arthropoda > Insecta > Hemiptera > Aphididae > Rhopalosiphum > Rhopalosiphum nymphaeae. Next base: position 20,208,199 of record JAZAQC010000013.1, read on the forward strand.
TTCAAAATCAGTATTATAGATAACCACATTAGCCACTAATCTTAAATCTTATTATTTATTAATTACTCCATTGCGACAAAATTGTAAAATTATACGTACATATAAACAATTATTAGTGTTGTAACTTGGTTATAATTTTTTTTTTCATATTTTAGTTACAAAATTTTGCACAGCAACAAGTATTTAAACAATTACTCTGAATACGACATTCGTTAAACATATTAACAAATAACTTTAAACGATAAAAAATCAAACAAATTAGAATTAAAAATAAAAAACCTGCAGTCCCTATCTGAAAATCACATACGTTCTACGTACTGGCCTATCTATACTACACGAAAATGTATAAGATACCTATATAACGACTACGATTAAGCGATATTTAGTACACGGGTATCACCCATTTGCGCCAAAACAAAAATAGGTAAATTTTTTTTGATTACTCATTTGCGCCAAATTTACCTGTTCTAATTATAATAAAGTAGTATATTTTTTTCTCAAATAATGATAATAATAATTAATACAATTTTATTTAAATCATAGTAAATAGCACGATTTTTTTTTTAAAATAAGTAATCAAATTAATCATAATAAAATATAAATAAATACATAATACATATCATCCTATTGTTTATTGTATCTACCAAATTAAATACAACTATTTGTACATATTGCGTTAATTTTTCATTTTTATAATTTTCAATTACTTTTAAAGTTTTTTCTTAATCTTGTTTTGACTTGTGCAATCACACTACAATCGTTATTTTGACGAAGAACGATACCTATATCCAATAATTGAGTAACCTACATGATACAACATAATAAGACTGATATAAAACTTGTTTTCAATCTTTCTACATAAACACAATAATATACAAAGCTTTATAAATCTATAGACTTAAAAAAATGTTATGATAAGTGACAGACATGACGTCTTTTAAATAAATTAATAAAGTTGTTAATGTAAAATTTTTACACAGGTAAGTTTGGCGCAAATGGGCTCAGAAAAAATACCTATTTATTTTGGCGCAAATGGGTAACCCCCGAGTATACTAATATTATATTATATTATATTATAAACTGTAATAATAAAAAAGTGTATTCCATTAAAATCAATTGTATAGTAGTTATTTTGTAGGTACCTGTTCTTTTTTTTTTTTTTTTTAAATTTGGGGGGAATTGGATATGGCTTACTGGGTTCCCGTTAAAGTCGCCATTAGCGTGTATTGATTATTATTCAATTACGTATAACGTACAACATATAATATATAAATACAACTTTAAAAACTAAATTTTAACTAAAAAGAAATAATAAAAAATATCAAAGTACATAGAAATTGCTTTCGCAGGAAAATATATAGCATGCATATTCAATAATAGTATGTACAATATACTACGCTATAAAATGTATTATATTACTTGAATAAATATAAATATATAATTAAAATATGATAATTGTTTAAATTAATTTTGATGTTTGGGTTTTAATTTAAATTCTGACAAATGGTTTTACTTTATTTGTTCAATCTCAAAACGACTTAAAATAATTGAGTAAAAATAAACAAATATAAAATCCAAATATTTACATAATATACGCAATAATATGTATATAATATATTGTATGCTCTGTAGCTATTTTAATCACCAACAGGTATATAATTTATTCCTAGTAAATTACGAGATGTAATAAGACAATATTACAAACGTCAAGATTATAAATTATTTATTTTAAATATCTGGCATTATCTAATAATACATTAAAAATAAAGAATTTAATTTATTTATATCTCATAATTACCGTATAAAAATACTAATTCAATCTAAAATGTACTCATCTAATATTAAAAAAATGAGAGTCCATATAAAAAAATGTGAAACTATTTTTAAGTAGTTTCTATATTAATGATGCATTGATGTATATTAGTGATTTAATAAATAATATGTAGGTATATTATATATATGCAATTCTATAATTAAACTTATTCCAGATTTATGATTTATATTTTTGAATTATTACTAATTAAAATAATTAAATTAAATAAACTATGCTCTCTAATTTTAATACGTATTTCCAATGAAATTGAAATTTGAATGGTGAATTCGTAAAATCATTACGTAGTAGTAGCATTGATAGTATAATATTAGAGAACACAACACTCGCATGTCTCTATCTTACACACGTACAATATAGACAAAATGCGTTTACGCAGTCTGAGTAGAACTCGCTCACTTTTGGTTGTAGAGTAAATATATCTATTATTAAATTAAAAGATAACAATATTTTTAAAGGAAAGATGATGAGTTTTTTCTATTATTTCCAATATAATGTTCATTATATCGTTTAGAAATAACGAAAATTTCAAATTTTTGAATAAACTTTTTTTTTGTCCTCCAAAATATTATTACCTTTTAATATTATAATAACGTGTTTTGTCTATGTAGTACGTGTGTAAGACGAAGACAACACACACGAGTGCAACGTCTTCTTAATACGTACACCTACCTAGGTATATGTTGTATATTATATTTAAAAATGTTTTGAAAACTTCCACAGCTTCACATATACATATTATTTTAGAGACCTCTAAATTCGAAGAAAAAAACCAATAAACAGATGATATGAAACATGCAACAAGTTTTTGTTTTATAAAAATAAATTTGAATAAGATAATAAAAAAAAGGTTATGATCCAAACATTCTAAACCCGTACTATGACATAATCTTAGCATTCCTAGTACGACTATAGATAATAATTACGATCGTGTGTGTGTGAATGAAATATAGTTAGAAAAGTATAAATGTGAATGTACTTATATATATAATATTAAATATATACGTTATAATAGAAGTGGATAAAAATGTCTTACAGACTGTTGCCATCTGGCATCCGTTTTGTAACTGGTTAGGCTCAATGAATCCGGGAAAGAGGTTACGTTGGCGACCGCGTCCGTTTCGTCTTGTCTGGACTTGTTTCCAAATCTGCAAGAAAAGGTAATTATGGTAGATAAAAAAAAATAATGTTTATAAAAAATTAAAACGTAAGTTATATACTTATATTTCATTTATTTTTAGTCAATAATATAATTAAAAGTATTATTTAAATATTTATAAAGTTATCTTGTACATAATATGTGTATAGTTTTAATTGCTTTTAATAAAAATGGATAAATCTTTGGATTTATTGTAATTAGTATAGCAAGGTAAAGGCGAACCTCTTAAGCCCTTCCTTCTAAAACATCCCTGATTTTTAGTTTTAACATTATTAAAATATCAAAATATTCTGTATTGTATTTTAGCAATATTTTATTAGTATGCTAAATACACTATACAGGGACGGTAGTACCTATGATATGTTTTCATATTGCCGCAAGTCCCTGCTTTACTTAAATAGTTAAATGATTATAATACACGATTTTAAACGGCTACTATATTCCTTTAAATTTCTTATCTCTTCTTCAATATCTTATACTAAGTATTTAAAATCAAATTCTGTATATTGTAATTTATGTATTTTTATTACTTTTCGTATACAAAATGCATATTAGTTATGCAAATTGTACATACCATTTATTTATTTTATTAAGAAATACTTCTACTGTTCGATAGGTGTCAACTGAGTCACTGTGATGGATGTGTTAAATTGTTATTCAATGATATATCATTGTGAAAGCAATTTATTTCACTATTGGGTACTCGTTATAAAACTGTAAGTTGAATTAATATTTTTCGAAAATATTAAATTTAAAAATATCATTCTTTGTACAAAATCTAATAATATACGTAACAGTTGTATTTCTGCAATAATATTTTTGAACAATAAAAAAATAATGAATATCGTTAAAAAAGATTCATATTTTAAATTTATAATTTCATCTAAATTTGAATTAGAACTATTTATAAAAAAAAAATGATACTTGCATAAATTTTAGATTTTTTGGTTTCGATAGTATGAAAAACTTAATATTAAATCAAAACCTAAGCTATAAAATATGGATAATTTATACATTATTAATTATAAAACAATTTACAATTTTTCAAAATTTAAACTTCACAAATGCCTGTAAAAATAAATTATACCTATGTATTTTAAATATTTTTATGTATCTATATAAACAATTTATAAGGGATATTATATTAAATTTAATTTTAAAGTTTTTTGACCGAGTTAAGACATTTTTAGAAAATGATCTTATATAAACATTTGGAAAAATATCATGTACCTACGGTTATTCGATTTTTTCTTATAACAAAATATCTAAAATCGTTTGAGTAATAGTAATTTTATAGTCAAATATGCAGTTTTGAAGAAATTTTAACTTCAAACAATCATAAAAAACTAATTTGATTTTCCAGTACAAATTGTTTTCTTTAATATAGGTTTAAAAAATTACAAAGAACCTTTTATTACATATTTAAATATTCGATATAAGAAGAAAAAGAATTTTGAATTACTAACCACAAAACAATTTGAAAATTTACGAATTCTGTCATAATTCTAAATTTAAACTTTAAAAAAATACCATGACTATATAAGTAGATTTTTATTATTTTGTAATTAGTAAATGAACAGCTTACGAAGAAACTTGTGTTACATATTTTAGCATTTTTAACCAGTGAATAATTTTTAACAACATTAATAATAGAAAATGTAAATTTTCAAATGTCAATAATAACGAGTTGATGTATTTCATAATACTAAAAAAAAATAGGAAGATCTAAGTTATCCGTCATAAATTTAAAGTTGTATATTTCATATATAAATATTGTTATAACAAACTGGACGTAGGTTATATTGTATCTCTTTAACATAGATAAAAATTTGGCCATAGTTTACAATTACCTATTTCATTATCAGATAAAGATTCGGGCGCAGTTTAAAATCGCCACCATACAGGAATATAATCGAAGCGTTCAGGAGCATACAATTTCGGATAATATAGCTTAATATTCTACAGAATTGTTGTTGTATAGGTACTATTTTTTGTATAGTTTGTAACTATAGTCTTACCCTTGAGGAGATGGTATGCTACAGTAGGTTTCAAATATGTCATCTTCACCATCATCGTCATCATCATCTCCTGCAGCTACAGATCCCGAAGATGCTGAACGACGGCAACGGCGGATCGGGCCGGCCGCCACCGCCGGCGTTGACACGTCCGTAATCGTTTCCGTGTCTGTTGCTGTGACATCCGTGAGATCCGGAAGTGATTTGTGGCAAGCAGCTGATGGTCCACAACAGCATGGTTGATGCTGCTGTTGCTGCTGTTGGCTGTGTGATACCGATCGGCGGTACTGCACCGGCGGAGGAACGATGACATCGTCGAGGAACACCTATTCACAATAAAGTGCACGCTTTCTAAGTTTAAGTTTACAATTATAACTTCTTTAATATTAACTGTATTCAATGTTGATAAATTGAATGTATGTATTATAAAATAAAATAGATAACAAGTAATATGTACATATACATAATAGATATAACGATATAATCAGTGACGCAAATAAGGAGGTTTGAGGGCTTAGCGACTTAGCGCCCACTCCCATCTGAAAAAATAATCATAATAAGCGCCCTCAAATAATATACGGGTGGAGTTTAATATATTTATATACAATTATACAAACTTCATACATTTATTTTGAATTTCTCTTATACTGCAGGGTAATCATTTACAATAGGTAACCTATTATACGTATGAAATAAGATCAGGCGATTAGCCCCCCTAAACATTTCACAGTATTTTAGGCACTAGATACTACGAATTTTAAAATATTTATTAAATATAGTTTTTCCATATTTTTATTTCTACAACTGTTTTTGTTTTTCAGCCCTCCCTCCCACTTTCCCATGCGTTAGCTGTGTGTGTTAATCAAACACCAATCTTATTCACTGTGCTAATTTTAATAAATATCATATTCTTTTGAAACAGGTAATAACTAATAGGTATACATATTATATTACATGTATTTAAATAAATAGTAACCAGAAAGTATTAGTTAACATTTTTGAAAAAAAAATATTAAATCTGCTTTATTTAATAATAATATTTGTACATTGTTTATACTTTATTTGTAAATCCTATATTTAACCGTAATCAAACCTGGCCGTCAATCGAACTCAGACCGTAACCTACACCCATTTTCCTATACATATTATATTATTTATACTACCTACGGCACTTCACCATGTGCCATGAAAACGAAATAAATCGACCGCAGTGCAGCAATGCGCAGATGTCATTATTTGGCACTCCATTGTTTGATATAGAATTTTTTTTACTGAGAGAATTTATTAAATTCGCGCATCAGTTGTTTTGACTTTTCACACAATATTTTTTTTATGCTTATAAAATAACCAGACGGTCAGCTAAAATGGAATAGGTCATCTGGCATTGTAAAGTTACACGACTTAAAAAAAAATAAAATTGAAAAATCAAGCCATATTGATATTTAAGTATACGATGTACATAGGTTAGGTACCTATACAAAAATCATTACATTTTAACTGTATAAAATTTAATAGAAATACAATTGTTTATTATAAATTAAAATTAAATATAATTACACATATTATTAATTATTCTTTGGATTTTATTCACAATAAATCATTAATAAATTATTATTTAAATATAGTAGCAGTTAACTCGTAGAATTGTCTATACTATACGTTAAAAACTAACTAATAAATAATAAGCTATTTATAATTTCATAAAGAAGTTAAATAATTATATTAAATATTAAAATATCGTGGAATGCTCACCGAAGTTGTTTCGAATAAATTTTCTTTAGAGTCAGTATTCAATAGACGTCTGAGATCGTTTTGCAGTTGCTGTGAGTCCGCCGTGGACTTTCTTTGACATCCGGCTACTAGTCGAGGGCTTTTAGGTGGCGGCAGACAAGTAAAACTTCCACTCGACCAATTACAGCAGTTACCTACGCAAACGTTTCTAATAAATAATAAGTCACAAATTGATTTATTTATTTTGACCGTAAATTTTAGCCTAATAATTTTATCAAGTTAAACGTTTTCACAACGAATTTAAATACATGTTACGAAAATAAATAATACATCTTGTAATTTTTGTAAACATGTTTTATGTTTAAACTCAGCTTTATAATTGCATCTCAAAATTATTTCTAAATTAAATATAATACTCAAGAAAATCATTTTGGAACAAAATATAATAATTATAAAAATTTAAAATTTAATTTTTTAATGTTTATTGTTCAGGTATTCATATTTAAATATTTCATACATTATTATAAATAATAATAAATAGTAATAATTATATATTCAGGCGTGAACGTAGTGACCGCACCTACCAACCCCGAAATATTAGGATTAAAAATAAATTACCTGACCTACAAATGTATAACTAATAAATAAATTAAAATAAATTATTAGTTATTTAAAACTTTTCCGTGGTTTGTAAATTGAAGAATACAATAAAATGATTATTATACTATATTATGAAGCAGTGAATATGTTATAAATAACTAATCAACACCGGTTGTCTCTAATTTGATGATGTTCATAATATGTAGACGACGAGTGTAATTATCGTCGCTATCGACATATTACGGGAAATAAGTAATAAGTAAGTAATAAATACTTAAAATAAATTCAGTATGAATATAGTAATTATAGTATGATATTTATAAACATTTTTTAATTCCCTTCACCCCGAAATTTTTTCCTGTATATATTATATACTAATTTAGGTAAACCAATATACTATTAATATACATCATTGGTAAAAAATTATTTATTTAACGTAATCGGAAATTTAAGAAATATTACAACTATAGATTTGATCCATATATTTTATTCAACGTAATAATTGGAAAACGTTATAGCACCGTACCTTTATAGTTATAACAACCGGAAGCTATGTCTTGCGATGACGAGCCCTTGTCGGAAGAACCGCTGCTTCGGAGACTCCGTCTGAGTTCTTGTTTCCTGTCGAGCACTGTTTCCGATTTGACGTAAAGCGATTTTGTTTCTTGTAATAGTTCTACTGCGCTCTTTCGTTTCGCTGAAATCAAAAATTAAAAAATATAAACTATCTGAAAAATAAAACTTATAAATCTGTTTCCGCTAATAATATAATAGGTATGCGCCGTAATTTGAAATAGCTAATGTAGCACACTATAATATATGATATATTTAGTAGATACCTATTATGTAAAATTATGTACAGGTACGCAGTTTTTGATCACTGCTCATTGAGTGGTAATAGTTCACACATTATGCGTATGTTTATATAAACTACACTGCAGTGTTCCTACTTCCTTCCTGTTTTATATTTTGTATATATTTTTTGGTATTGTAGGTATATTACTACAATACATTATCCTAGTGTTTCCATATTCAGTGTTGCAGCACAGGCCATATCGATTCCCCATGTCAACGACACAAACAAGCGGACATCGCATTACGATTACACAAGTGCAGGTTAATAGACCATGAACTCCAGGTATTTTGGACCACCCGACTGGAAAGCAATATTTAACTACATGAGTGCTTATTTTGAGCACTTCCTCTCTGAATGGGAAAAACGAAACAGCTGATACGGAAGCTATACGTGTATGTATATGTATTACAATGATTTTTTTTTTTCAAATTGCCTGTCTCACCGGCCATCAGTGAAAGTGATATCGTTTATTGAACCGTTAGAAATTGAATAAACCACATTTTGTGGTTTATCGTGTGTATGTCTATAGTGAAAAAACCAAGATTGAATTTCACCGGGAATTAATGTTTTGCAGTTCATTAACAGAAGAACAGATGTATTATATTGGGACTATATCCAATATCCATTATTGAAAATTAGAATACTGTTGTCAATTTCCCTTGACGAAGTTTGTGTGTTAATTGTACAAAATATAGATAGGTGTACATTCTGGGAAATCTGTTATAACGTGTATATTTTATTTTACAATATATTATAATAATCAATGGTGTATTTATGGGGGGGGAGGGTGCTGTTCTCCCCCAGGTAAGATTTTTTTTGTTACAATCGTTTTAATTTATTAAACAACATTATTATTTTTTTAAATTTAGGATTAAATGTTTTAAAATATTAAAATTTTCTTTGGTATCTGTGAAGTACGAGTACACGCTAGTATGGAGGAAACCCAAAGTGAATACTTCGAATAAAGTGAATAATATGAATATCATTTTAAATATCAATAAATCGGCGATACTGTAATATATTAACACGTGGTTAACGATTTTACATAAAATAATTAATAATAATAACCAAACTACATGTGAAAATTATTTTTCTCATTTCACTTTTTAAAAATATTAGGTATAAGTTTAATTAAGTTAAGAATGCACATTATGTATATGTATTATTAATTAATAAACAGTTTTATAAATTATTTTACTCAATATTATACTACATGGTTTTAAATTATTTTTGTTTAAGGAAAAATTTATCTAGAAAATTAAAATTTATATAAACAATATTAGAATTTTTTCTTATTAGTCTTGAAATAATAAAATTTCTGCCTCGACATTTAAGGTTATTTGCATTAGATTTATATATACCAACATTATTATAACGGTTATCAAACTTTTTTGTTCACACACCCTTATGTTTCTAAAAAAATATACAAAATCCAAAAATAATCATTTATTGACAATAATAGGTAATTCATAAAAAATTATGTAAATTGTAAATGATTTACTTTTTAATTTTTTTCTTTAAAATATGAGTATATACTAAATATTTAATGATTATAATAATACATTTTTCTTAATTTATATTTGATGAGGATAATTCAGGTGTGATGTTTGATTTATTTGCCAATGATTCATTTTTATTTTTATTTATAAAATAAAAAAAAAATTCGTTAACAATAAAAATAATTGACGGTAAAATAATACACACACAATACTTTTACGTAATAAAAAAACACACTCAAAGAATAACTAATAACTGCATCAGTGATGGCCGATGAGTGAAGACTAATGACTAATGAGTAACGACCGAAGACATTATCAGAACCTCATAGATTATAGACGAGTAAGCTAAATTATTGTACACGTAAAATGAATGAAAACCCCACTGTATCTAACTTCGTTATTGACTACGACACAAAATCTGTGGATTTATAAATGGTTTAGTGTTAGACTTTAAAAGTTTTTCAAATAATACATTGGTATGGTCCAAATAATATTAAATATAAATATAAAAATGTTACTATTTGAATTTAATTAATACAAATAAGCCTACCGAGTCTTTAGACTAATCACGCGGAGCCCAGTTTGAGAACCACTGTATTATTATATTTAAAAAAAATTAAAAAGAAATAATATCAATTTTAATATTTAAATAATCTGATAATTATGTAATAATTATTGTCTAATGTATTATATTAGATTTAATATTTTGATTAATTTAAATAATTCAACTGTGTTTGTTTCATTGCTTGGGTTCGAACCTAGAATTATTCCAATCAGGTGGCTTATGTTGAATTTCTCTCTTTGTTTCTCGTATTTTCTGTACTTCTCGAATATGTGTTTGTTAGTGAGTATTGAGCAGCATGATTGGCACATTGATAGGTCATATTTTACTATCAAATATCCATGCGTCAGCCTTGTATAGCTAATTTTGGGCCGATTTAGTTTCTTTTCGTTTGTGGTAGGTATACTCATATTTGGGTTTCTTTTCGATCTTTGGGGCGTTTGTTTAATTTGGTTTTATTTGTTTTTTACATCTGCATATGTGGAAATGTTGATTTAATGTGAGTCTGGAGAGCAGATAATTAGTTTGGCTTGACTATTTGCCCTCTCGTTACCGATTATTCCTATGTGTCCAAGAATCCAGATTAGGACAATAATTTTACTGTTCATTCTTTTTTATTCTTCTAGTCTATTTTGTATTGTATTGCTGTATCACTAGGATTAAATTTGTTTTTATATTAATGAGGAAGATTAACGAGTTACTTGAAATAATATATTTTTAATTGTCATTTGTATTTATGTACTCTATGGCTATTAATATAGCAATTGCTTCGTTGTATATTATTATACTAGGTTCTAAGCAAAATGAAAAATACATTGATTTTTCATTGATGTATGTTTTTATTTTGTTTCTGAAAAAACTATTCATATAATAGAAAAAAAATACTCCAATATTCAACTTCGAAGGAGTTTTTTGGTAACAAATTGGATCTAGAAGAAAAAATGTCTCAGTACTTTTCAAAATAATAGAAAAACAAAAATAATTTATAAAATATGGGAATATCTACGTAAAATCAATTTTGTTTTTTATTGTAATTCAAAAATCGAATACGCGTAGATTTAAAATGTTTAAATTAATATTTTCAAAGCATAATTATTCTTCCGCTCTTACATTAGCTTATAGTGTAGTAGTCCATCCTATTTTATGGTTAATTTAATATCTCCTCAAACATGCTTTTAAATTCATTCGTTATTTTATCTTTATCTATTAAAACGGTCCCATCATCTTTTATCATCATAGTTGTTTTCAACCTGTAACCCTCTGTTACGTTCTTCACTTTTTCAAGTATAGCTTTTATATTATTTTTGTTATTGTTGTTTTCTATTTCTGTAATTCTTTGTATTTCCTATAATCTCTTAAATATTCTCATAGTTCTTTTTGCTTCTCTTTGTTTAATTGCTAGAGTTGTTTTATTTTTAGTTACTTAGATTCTATATCACCTTAAGGCACGTTTTCCATTTATTTCTAAGCCATTTTTTTAATTTTTATTAAACCAAATGTTCCTCTTTTTACCTGACTTGTCTCCTAATGTTTCTCGATGTCCTTAGTGGCGTATCTTTTATTACATGTGATATTTTATTTGAAAGAAGATAACATTATTGGACTACCTGTTTCGAATTGTGATTTTTATTAACGTTAAATAACATCAGAAAACATGTATTCGAAAATTGTAATATAGTTTAATTTATTGTTTTCACTTAGCCTTTTATTTTTACATTTTATAAATTTCTATTCTACTGTAAAGATTCTTCTTTTAATTGTCAAAAGTCGAAACATTTAATTTTGTATTTTAAAGTATCTAAATGTGTAAATACGAGTAATTAAATTTTAGTACTATCTATATTTTGAAGACTTTATTAACCTATTCACTTTTTTCGTGGGTCTCCTCTACCTTATCCTGTAGATATCGTAGTAATGGATACATAATTAAACTATTAGTGACGGTGTAAACGTGTCTTAGAAGGTTGTTGAACAATACAATTATTATGGTATTATACTATCTAATCATAGTAATAACGGTAATAATATTAATAACATTATTTCACCCATTTCTAAGTCGGGCAAATAAGTTGCTGGCATTTACATAAGAGTTTTATATTTTTACAAGCAGTAGGAACATACACTTAAAAGTATGTTTATATTTACTTAGAAGCAGGTAATAAATGAAAAAAAACGACTATTATATTTCATTATAGTTATTTATTACTATTGAGCAAATAAGTTTTTGTTATCTGATATCTATCTGTAACTTTTTCACACCACATTAAGTGCCTCATATAGTAATTTATTATTGTACTGTACTATAAAATACTATGAATATTCAAGTATTACCAATAACCTGAAAAACATTATAGGATTTATAATGATTAGTTTGTTAGATTCAAATTTACATAACATATTAACTAGTTATGGAAATGGACATTTAATTTTTTTTTACCCCTGCTGTTGCTTATAATCTGAATTTAGAGTATATCGCACTTGTTTTGTTTTAATTACAAACTCAAAGTTACATAATGATACACTGTACACGCATTAGACTTATGGATTATAACGCATTTTCCATGTAGTTTACTTAATTTAGTATTTATGTAATATACTCGACGCGCGATGAGTGTATTATTGAATATATGTATCCATTTTGACAGATTATACAATCCATTTGTTAAATAATAGTGGTTAAGATGAAGGAAGGATGAAGAGCATATATTCGTAGATTAGAAAAACGTGAGTTCGTAAACGATAAAGCGCAAAGATATAAATTATACGATAAAAAAATAACAATTAAAACAATATTATTTATATAATATACCTCTACGGCTCTACGTGTAATTCCTATCTAATAGTTATAACAACTTTAAGATAATAGCATTATATATTATAATAATCTCACCAGTGCATTGTGGCCGGTACGACGATGCCTGTCCTTTGTCCGTCCGGAGAATGGCGTTCGTGACGTTTAGCGTTTTTAAAGGTTGCCCGGGCTGTTGGCGTACGTAACTGCTGCAAGCTGACGACAACGTGGCCATGTCACTGGCTCAGACTGAATACCGGATGCATCGCCGCCGGACTTGTGACCTGGAACAATGCACACATGACGATGTAATAATAATAATATAACGAAAAATGAACGTGTTAATTCCAGATCGAAAAGGAGAACGCACCCTCCTGCGTGCCATGTCATAATAACGTAATATAATGCGATGGCCTGCAGTGTATTCTAAACGTACGTTATACACGTTAACGTAGTATACGTGGGAGGTTAGATATTTTATATTATTATTATTATTATATAGGGACAAACGACTATAGGATGGACACAGTACAACAAGAAGTACATCATATATATAATATATGGATGTATTGTACATAATATACCTTGGAATGCTTCATTTTTATTTTTCCGTTTTCGTCTTTGTATGACATTGCTTAAAAAATAATATTTTTGATTTTCGTTGTATTAAATGTATTAAATGCATTTGTCCGTCGATAAAAACGCGTTATATCGTATAATGTAATTCTTCTATTTCTTTATAATATTATATAATAATGTACACAATATTTTTTTATTTTTTTTTATCGTCAAACGTTTTTCCAGTTTCCGGCACCGAAATTTTACCCGTAGTCATATATATATATATAAGTAATATTATGTTTTAGAGGTACTTATTATATATGTAAAAAATTTGACACTCATTGAATATGCCTATATTATAGTATATTATTTACAATCGGTTTAATACAGCTATAGCCTGTTTTATATTTGAGAATTCAACAGTTCAATCCTGGACTTGGAATTATATTTACGGCTGAATTCCGCTCGATAATATTTCTAATTCAGTTCTAAAGCCTGTACAATTTTAAGTATTATTTCTCAGACTCGATTAGTTTATTTTTGGGCCAAATTAAGTATAAATTTAGCTCCACAGGATTCAACTGCAGAAATACGTCAATATACATAATTTATGCTCATTAAAAGTATTATAATACCTATTATTTCAACTCCGGTAATATCATGTTTTGTCTAACTATACTGGTATATTTTTTCTTTATACCTGAATAGAGGTGAAATCGTATATATTTAATACTTGTAAAGTGGTTATATTTTTAGAAGCTGATCATTTGATAGGTGGCTGTGCTATAATATTATTATTATTCTGAATTGGACACACTCGGTGTTTACCGTGTACCACCGCTTCGCCGCAACATAGATCGATTAATATATTATTATTATTATTATACACAGTAACTGTGTTATACGGTACAACTTGTACCTGCACAACACGTCACACAGAAATTATGATCGAACGGACCCGCTCGACGTCGACGGCGACTACGATGATCTATGGGAACCGAATAACCGCGTGATGGAAAGGTCGTAGTAATGAATGATCGTGTATATGATGAAGGGGAGGGGAATACCGCTTCAGACGATTATCACACGGTATTGTACGCGCGTGCTTTTAACCCGTTCACAGATTGTGAACAATAATATTATTCATCACATCACACAGCGTCGGACGGCAGGCATTACACAAACCTGTCTATACTCGTATATACACTACGTCAATGGCCTCTTACACAAATAAGTAATTTACTATTTTTCATTTTAATAATTTATACAAATTCTGACTTTTGAAATTTTTTATTAAAGGGCTGCATTCCCATAATTATTTAAATTTTTTTAAACCATTTAAGGAATGTCATGTGGGGATTCAAAATTAATTTTTTTTAAATAATAACCAGCCATGTACGATTTTTTTAACATATTGACATATCTAAATCAAAATTTGAATGAGTCTTTCTCAGTAATTAAAATGTAGGCACGAATATATATTTATAGGTAAGTAATAAGTATAATATTATAATAATTTAAGATGATTTTACAAAAATATAAAATGAATTCAATATTGAATCATTTAAATCTAATATTTATTTTATTCAGACAGTTTTTAAACATTTTAAATAATATCATTTTCAAATCATCATGGTATAATCAATAAAATACGACAATCGTTTGAAAGCAAGTCATAAGATTATGTCAATAGTACATAATAATACATGCACATATTACGCTATGTACATTAATACATTATTACATTATTTTATGAATAATTATGTACGCTATACGTACGTGTGGCACATCATGTGCCATCGGTGATCCCCTTCCGCAGGGCTGATTTGCGTAGTTTCCATCCATATATTTATGTAGTGCGTACATAGTACATACCATGCACTTGAATAACAATAGAGTACTACTATATGAAACAGCAGTGAAGTGTCGACTTCTGTGATTTAATATTTTTAATTAATTTTTTCATAGGAACAATACGTTTTTGAATGTGTAAATATAATTGAAAATGCATATTATTTTTTTTACACCTTCTTTCAGAAATAATATACTATTTTTAATGGTAGTCTTTTTGTTATTCGTTTCATAATTTGTAAATTTTGAAAATATAAAAATAATTTTAAAAAAATGTATTATTATTTATAGTATAACGTTTTAGATTACTTCAAAAAAAAAAAAAATCCAGCTTAAAATATCTTTTGAAAAAAATTACTTGCAACAATTATTTCTTATTACATATAATAAAGTTGACACTTATATAATTAGTTATTTAACTATACGAACCAAATTTTACGTTATTTTACGTAAACATAACTTGTACTTTTATAAAGTACAAAAAGAAATAATATTTTAATACGCTGGTGATATATTCAAATTGTTTTAATAATGGTAAAACAAATAATAAGTATACTAAGCGTTGTATGGAATTCAACGAATTTAAGTGCAGTTCGTTATTATTTACAATCACAAAAGATGAAACAAGTGTTTTTGGCAATATTTTTTTGTTGCAAAACAATATTAAAAAAATATATATATATTATTAGGATTAAAATATTTTAATAATAATAATAATAAATATTTAATGTATGTATGATATAAAATGTAAAAGAATCAGTTTAAATATATTATATTCCAAGATAATTTTGATGTAATATATTATTTCAAAGATATTAGAACTTGGTACTTAAGCCTAAAATTGTATTTAGATAACAAATATACTCAATTCCTCCGCTTATTACTTATAAATTATCATTATTAATAAAAAAATATTACTATTTATACTGAACATTTTATTATTATAAAAAAAACTAATATTTTTAAAAAAATACTCGGCTCCATATTGAAATTAAAAAATAGCAGGTAATAGTTATCAAAAAAGAACACAACATGAAAAATGTATCAAATAAAAAGAGGTAAATACTATAATTTATTTAAAATATATTTTATTTTATTATTAATATATGAACCTGACTTGAATATTTCAAGTCAAGTATAATTTTATTCCAACATTCTGTGAGAAAAATACAGTCTGATATTAAAAAAATTAATTTGTTCATACATTAGA
Source organism: Rhopalosiphum nymphaeae (assembly GCA_036289425.1). Taxonomy (NCBI): domain Eukaryota; kingdom Metazoa; phylum Arthropoda; class Insecta; order Hemiptera; family Aphididae; genus Rhopalosiphum; species Rhopalosiphum nymphaeae. The sequence continues at coordinate 20,224,865 of JAZAQC010000013.1, forward strand.
TTTCAAAAATTTATAAACTACCGCTTCTCTTCTTATTAATATTATTTACGTCCCTTATTTAGTATAAACGATTCCTTAGCGCCAACTGTTCATGCATCCCCTATTGATTTTATTAATTTGATAAAATTATAATTTATAATATATATTATATGATTTCGATGAATTTTTGAGAACTGTATGGTTTTATATTTTTTATTTCTGAATGGTATTTCACTATTACAGTTCACGATTGTATTCAACAAGTAACAACACGTGTTTGTTATTTCAACATGATGGCCGCCGTCAAATCAGTGACATGCATACACAAAAAAAAATTACGTTTAAAGTTTAACAGTGGCTTGAAAGTCGTATGATAGGATTATATATATATAAGTTAATACGTTTTACTAAGGGAACATGATGGTAATCAAGTATCATTCACGCAATCCATTGAAAAACAACTTTCTTCCCTCGTGGATAATTTTAATCCGCTTTATACCTTTATCTGTATATAAATAAATATATAGTACAGTATGTGAACAAAGAAATAAGTTAATTTTTGAAACCTCAGCATTTTTTTTAAATCTTTAATTAATTCAATTTATATTACTTGAAAAAATTACGGTTAATAATTAAATACGACTCGAGGATATTATAATATATCTTATAGACTACAGTGGTTAACTTTTTTGGTCCATACATTTCCTACAAAAAATAATATTTGTGCTACGACTTCCATGAAGGATATAAAATATAAAATAAATATTTAACTTTAAATAATTATTTAATTATTTTTGCAAATGAAATAGTCACTTATTTAGTAAGTATATTGAAAATAATTAATATGAGCAGTGTTCGTTTTCTACGTATTAAAGTTTAAAAATTATAATCAAGTTTATACACATATTTTAAAAATAAGTATACACGTTTTTACTTCATAACTTATCCATAGTTAAATGCTATTAATTATATTTTAGTATTATATATTAAAAGTATAGGCATAGAAGGATTTGGACGAGTATTCCTACTGTATGATACCAGAAGAAAATCGATGTAGAAAACACACACACACTGTGTCACCATGACGCAGTCTAATTAATATAATGAATCCCTAATAAGAAGGTTTAAAAAGTCTAATGAATCAAAAATTCTATTTATTTTATTATTATTCGTCAAATTATGTTTGGACACAACACCATACGTACGTAGTGTGTAGCCAAGTACTTCATAGGTTATGTCTATACTATCTAGACAGTAGACATATAAATATTTTTGTTTTAGATTATGATCGGAGTGATGAATATATTGATTGTTTGAATATGATGCTTTTTTCTAATGGATGAGTACACGATAAATTGTAGATAAAATGCTTTGATTTAAAAAAATGGAGATAGTTTTAGATTTCCAAATGTTATCTAGATTGTACTTTGAAGAGGTCAAACTTAAAAATTTTCAATATTTATTTTTATAATCGGGAAAAACAAAAAAAAAATTAAGGAAAAATAAGAATTTTTACGCATTTTCAATTTTTAATAAAATCAATTTTGAATAAAGAAAACTATTTTTATAATGATTTTAATTTCCAATTTGAAATTACTTATTTAAACGATAAAAAGCAATATGTTAATTATTTTGCTATAATTTAAAAACATATTATATACATTTAAATTTCACTATAGATATGCAATAATAACATTTTTGATTTATTTCAAAATATTATATATATTAATGAGTAGATAGTTGATATGGTATATACATATATATTATTTTTATGAATAAATAGATACTAAAAATATAATAAATTTAATATTTTCAGAAATAATGTTATCATCAAACTACTAAAATAGTAAAACTAAAATAAATTAATTTAATAGCTACCAATATTAAAAAACACATCACATTTATGCATCACAATAGTAATAAATGCTGATAGACTATTCCCGATCAGAATCATTTTTTGTATACATGATATTATATCATTAAATTGTATATAAATTTTAATCTTTTTACTTTAGAATTTTTCGTATCATAAAGGTTAAACTAAGTAATTCAATTGTATATTTCCTATTCATCCATTGTAACATACCATAGTATACTATTATGTTTATAAATATACAAATATACAGTGATAATATGGTTATTCGTATTACCTGTTTACAATATTTTTATATCATATCTATCATTGACCGAATAAAGAGTAACTATAACCTACAGGTATTATAAAGTTCATTGAAGGGTTGTTAAATGGAAATAATTGAGTTTTCTGCGTTTAATTCATTTTTACACAAAACCACTAATTATTTGATAAATAAGCCACTAAAACTCCAAAGTGAACCCAAATTTAAAATTGTTGTTTTTAAACTTTAAAAAACTCTAATTTTATTTTTAGCTACTTATCTATATTGTTATTATGATTATTCATTATTCAAATACTGTTAAGTTTACCTATACCTATTTATAATTTACAACATTTTTTCAATGTTTATTTAACCATATTTATAATACTAAATTGGCTTGTTTAGTTGTAAATTAAATTAATTACTAATTGTAAATATACAATATATTTACAATAAGAGATATAACTAAATATTTTAGTTGGATTACCTTATATTGAAATGGGAATTTCGGGGAAGAAAAGGAAGTACTCAAATACATATTTTCAGACAAATTTAAAATATTTAACCCTTGCGGTACACACATACTTAATATAATTGACTTTTTTCAATAGATTGAGGTAGAGTAGAACATTTTTAAAACCATTTTTGTATAAAAAGTTTTGTTCTAATTACACAATTGGCAAATAAAATTTAACGTTGAAATTTAATATTTACAAATGATCTGTTTTTGACGAAATTTTAACTATGTTTAACTTATATTCAAAAATCGAATAATATGTTTGATATTATTTATATTATTAAATAATTTCTAATTATTTTTAAAACTGTTTTAGCTTTGTCGGACAAAATATTATTTGATTTTCCACTAGAACTAAACTAATTAATATGCGGTGAACATAATATTATGTGGGAAAATGCGCGCATGCAGCATAATACACGGTTGTCGTTGTCTCCAGTGCACGATTCTTATATAAAACATACACCTATTATATTATACATGTTTTATGATAGATACGTTCTAGTGGCCCAGCTACTTTACGCATGTTGAAAAATAAAACTCAAAACTGTATGGTTTTTTCGAAGGGTGCTACACACATCTGTATTATACTGTAAATACATCATCTATACAGTAATTCAATGATTAGGTCCTTGGCTAAAATGGGGATTATTGTTATAATTATTATTTGTGTAAAATTATTATGAAACAGCTGCGGCGGAGGTGGTTGGCATTAAAAAACGAACCAACAACATGAACGTAACCTATTTGGGTGACTTTTTTAAACTTAACTTTATAATATATTTACGCTCGGGAAATAAAAACATTGTCAGCGGCGGTAATTTTACAGTCATTGTGAAATATCACCGTATACAAAGCCAGTAGTAGTTTCTCAACAGGTATACAGAATATCATTCACTAAGCACGCTTAACCCCTTTTTTTTCTTTAATGTTGTTATTAAAAATTTAATTTTAAGAATTTTTAAATATACCTACTTAAAGACCATATTTTCAAATTCTTGAGATTTTTATATTATTTAAGGAATGTTTTGTGGATATACAAACTTTTATTTTTTAAATAAGAACCCCTTTATTTTACTGTAAATTATTTAGAAAATATTTTTTTTGATTGTTGATTTACCTAATTCAAAATTTATAACCTGACCTAACTTTATGGTCCTTGAGTATATTTAAAATTTCCAAAAATCGGAAATTTGTATAAATTCTTTATTTGAGGGAAAACCTGGAGTGATTATAATATATGATGGTTGGTGAACCACCCTGTATAATATTATATAATAATATACACATTTAGGTAGTGTAGTCTATGTACACATCTCCGTCATGGTCGTGAGACTTTGTGTGGCGGCAGATGTACCGATGGCGGCAATCATTATTTCTGCCCGCCGATTTCTAAATCAGGTCGAACGCGCATCGTTTTACTCAGTTTTAGATAACAACATCAACAACAAGTCAACGGTCTCACCGCATCGACCTTTACTAACCGTCTTTCACCAACTCACGCGTAGTGTTCTGTCGGCATTAGACGAGTCGTCGCGGTAGTGGGCGTAACGCCACTGCGATCGTAGACCTGCACGACGACAGACGCGAACGGAACTACAATTATTATAATACATAATATACCAGATAACCATTACCAGTTATCTATATATATAATATCCGTCTTGCCACCGTCGCGGTCAGACGTGCTGCATCATAATCGGCGTTTTTGTAGTAGGAAACGCTTTGCGATATACTCGTACATATACATGTATATACGAGTATCTATAAAATATAAAACCTTTAAACTTTCCGAGTATCCTATGTACTATTATACGTTCACCATTATACGGCATTGGGTGAGGCTTTTTCGTCGTTGTTCTCGGGGAGCGTAAAAAAAGGAAACTACACATGTTATAAATCACAATATATTATAAATATCTTTTACGTTTCATCGTGATATCATTATTATTATTGTCGTTTCTATTACTTACATCTCTAACAGCAAATTATGAAAATTAAATCGTACCTGTATAATAATAAAATAATATAAGACTATAATATAATATACCGTCATAGTTCGTTTTTATCCTTGTTCCGAGGACAGAAAACAAACGAAATTATTTTAAAGATATTTGAATTGATAAAAACATATGATAATAATAATTTCAAATCAAAGAAAAGCGCTTATAAAACGTATATATGTTTTGTACAATTGTACGGGCACTTGTGTATAATACCCATATAGTATTAGTGTACCATTGATTACAATAAATAAAAGTGTTGTTTTATTATAATATAATATAATTTTTTAAATTATACGTACCTATTATTATATGTTTTTAACATGATAATCATGATAATCACTGATAACTTAATAGACATTAAAACTACCTATAAACAGTAATTATCGAGATATTATAAAATTCTTGTTGAAATCTAAATAAATAAATAAAAAAAGTATTATCTATAATTAATAAAGTTGTCCATAGATAATCAACAATATTTCGTCACAATATCTGTTCTAATATTGTATTAAATTAATAATAGTATTTGCTAGAAATAATAATATCATATTATATTATAATTTAAAAAATATATATCACAAAGGCTAATTATTTTAACAATACACGCATAATTACTTTGAAAAGTATAAGCTTTTAACGATACATTTTATATTGTTTATTGGCTGGTTAAATTAATATCAAATTTTAATTTTAAAACAGCAATCTATATTTTTTCATTTGAAATATAATACTAATCTAACAATGAATGTTCACTATTAAAACAATTATCCTGTATTGGTGTATAAAAACAGAAGTATATTTTTATTATACAACTAAAATTGAATTAACATTTTACCCTCTTCATACATATAATTTTTTTTTTTTATGCATGATATCCCATTTTTACATTATTTTATCATACAAATGTATTGACAGTGTAGCCAATCAATGGAATACGTATAAATATACTTTTAGTTCATAGCATCATATGTGCCTATATGCATCAAGAGGGTTTAGGGTTTCCTTTTTTAATGGAATAATTTAATAACTTATAAATTATAATAATATATTATTACTTAAATACTCATGACAGAGGTTCAAGACTAGAATAATAATATTGTCTACCAAATGTGGAAACATTATTCAAAATATATTTACTATTTATTCATAATTATTAAGTATTAATTACATTGTTTTTATCACTATTTAACTATATATATAGAAATTATTGTATAATATTTCATCCTTTTGGGGCTGCCACTGGGTGCCTTCCCTACCTACACCTCCCGACTCAACCTTCCCTCAAATATCGCATTGAACTATTATGCATTGTACTTATTTTTACAGATTATAAATTTTCTATTTTAAATATAAAAAAATTATGCACCCTAAAATTTCTTTCAGACATTAAAAACTATTGACGTTAAAATTATATTTAGTTTTGCATTTTAATCTATAATAGACATTATTATTATTGTAAAAACTGTGGCCTACTTTATGAATAAATCTAACCATTATTAAGGGATTATTTTAATTTCTGATTAAAGCGTTCGAAGCAAGACCAACACTTAACACTTCAATCTATGACCTACCCTGAGAACTTTCTGACCTAGTTTAATGGAGAGAGGTCAGCTTAGACGGGTTTAAAGTTGTTTTATTTTGTTATTTTTTTATAAATTGCTTTTCTTTTGATAATTTATTAATAATAGTATTATTTAACACAATAACGAATAAATAAGTAATTACTAAATATATTAGTATTAAAATGTTACGTTATTGTTTTAAAATAATTAAAAAATATATAGCATATTATGTACAACATTGTAAGTCTCGATCATTTATAATGTGTAAAAACAGTCTTGTGGTTTATAAATTTTTGAATAATTCAACATATTTTATATAAATTAAATTAGATAGGTATATACTAATATAATATTATACTTATACAGTGTAAACAAATACGTGGATGAAAGAATTTATAGATTGAATAATGTTTCTATCTTACATTCATATTGTTTTTATACATTTTAAGACGTCAGTAAAATTAAAAAATGTATTACTATCTTCTAAATACTTTTGTAAATAATTATTATCTATTATAATATATCTATTAGAAATGTAATAAATATTGTTTTACTGAAATGTTCGATGGAGCATTACAATGGTTTTGTGGTTTAATACTATTATGTATTAATAAACAGACCTTTAAGAGAAAGTGTATCAAACTAATTTTACGTAGAATAAAATGTAAGTAACAATAGATATTTTTTTTAGGTTATTGATTATTTCACTCCATAAAAGAGTAAAATAAAACTTATTATTTTTAATAATTAAACAATAAAATAGTAAAAAAGAAATCGCACAACATATATTTCTAACTCAAAGTTTCCACGTTATTTAAAAAAAAGTTAAAGGAATACTGGTCATTACTTAATTAAAAAAAAATCTTGATAAAAAATTAAAGTGATATCATATTTTAGGGATTTATAGTTGTCTTTACAATATTGATTAACTTTATAAAGAATAATATTATCTAGCTTATAAAAACTACACAATGCGTAAATGTTCCCCTACATGTTTTCTATTTTGCTATGTGACTGGAAACAATGACATATATCATCCATCCAACTATTCCATCTATGACTACATCAAATAAGTCGATGCGATTTACAGAATACTATATTAAGATTTAACAGATTTAATGCACCCCTATCCAAATACGGTCTCTAGGGCATGTTTGTGTGGTTTGAATCAAATTCCTTTTAACTACAACAGAGAGACCGTCCCGCATCAGTTTATATCCCTATAGTACATAAAATACGTCATGTGTAAACAAACGCAAATATAACTGAAGTATGATCTATATAGTATACATATATAGTGTATACACTATACGTCATTCTAGCCTTTACAAATATTTCGATTACAGTAAATTGAATAGAACACCAATATTATTATATTCATTTTTAATTTGTTACAGTTTTTTGTTTTTGTCTAATAGACTAAAATCAATATGGGTATAATATTATATAAATTAAATTGTTAAAAAATCTAACTTCAAAAGAACATTCATAATATACGTAGTTAAATTCCAATAATATAGGCTTCAAGCTTCAATTATCAAACAGCCACTCCAAAATGACATTATATTATTATTTATTCATATTATTAATTGGGTAATACGAGTCAATCATATGTATATGATTATTATTATATAATTATATGTATATGCTATATATATAAGCATAAAGCACCTTATATAGATTTAAAATCTTTCAAAAAAAAAAAAAAACAAAAACAGAATTTCTTGGTACTATGTAATCTGTAGTTATAGAACTACTAATATTATACATACAATGGTATTTATCCAAAATTAAATAATAAAAATTAAAATATTTTTACTTGCAAAGTTCTGAAATAGATTCTTGGATGAACAAGAGGTTTGAGATTATTAAAACGCTTGTTTAATTCTTAAATTCTTAGACCATGAATTTATTTTAACATATTACAGATAGTCATCGATAATTATTGACTGTAGGTGAAAACACTGAATACTTAAAATATATAAAAGATTGCAGACAAAATGTATACCTATATTTTTATGTAACTATATCCATAATATACATCTCTAGACTTCGAAATTAGAATACAGAACATGAATAGTTCCAACGGGTATACATAATACATGGTAATATACATTATGTATAAATATAATAAATGATAAGCTAATAACTAACACTAAATTTCAGTAAAACTTATCACATAGGAACGTGGTATATGTATAATAAGTACGCACAATATACGCGTATAGTATTCATTAGTTAGTACATAAACAAAAATGAAATAAAACTTATTTAAGCTCTCGGAAATTTTTTATATTATATTTTAGATAAACTTGGCTCTGTAATTGTATTACAGCGGTTATGTGAAACCGTTTTCGTTGCATTAAGCTTGAAATATAGGTATATTGCAAGAAAAATATTTATGTGGTTTGAACTAATTAACATGGAACAAAACTCATTTTATAGCCGATTTTATATTATTCCATTTGATAGGACAAATTCTTTGTCTTTGCAGACAAGTTATGAAAGTTTCTAATATAATAGCAGGTAACAATAGTTGTAATTATTCAAATAACCTCAGTTTATATAACGTCTTAACAATACAATAATAAATAATACATAAATTATTATTAATACTATGTATTGAATGACCAATAAATGAAAAAAAATTAAATTAAATAAAAAAAAAATTTCATTTGATTAATTTTAAAATTTTCTAATTTTGTTAATGGAAATGAATTATTAAAGTAGTGAATTTTTAGTTATTTGATTATTTATATCAATACACTACCGTTAAATTTGCATACTAAGACGTTTTAATAGAAACTTAATCGACAGCATATATATTAAATGTATTTACAGGCATTTGTAAAAATATTCCATGACAACAAAACACCTAATTATATTTAAATTAAATAATAGTACTTATTTCGTTTATATAATATTATATACATACACATTTAAAGGAATTTAGTTTCAACAACGTGTCCTTAAAATTATATACATACAAAAATACTATATATATTAACAAAGCCTATTCGAAGGAATAAAACATTAAGGAGTTGACTATAGAAATATTTAAAAATAATAATATTTATAATACCATAAATACTTTACTAAAAGTATCAAGACAATTTACGTAAAAAAATATTTTTAACATACTTATATTACTTTATTTGTAGGTACTCAATATTTAAGTATACAAATTATAACCAATAATTATTTTATTCTATTTTTCTTAATGCATTGCATGCAATTAATGTCAAATATTTTAAAATAAATAACAAAATATTTGATACAAACATAATTAGATACATATTAAGACCTTATCTTATCAATACAAACAACCATAATAATATTCAGTTCCATACTTGTTATAATTTTTAACGAATTAAATATATGTTATATAATTTATATGTTTATATAATATACAGGAATAAAAAATATCATATTTTATTAAGCGACGGACATGGGAGTTGTTAAGTGTTTTAGTTAGCTCTCTTTAAATTATATTCACAATAATATACGTAATAAATCGTTGTATAGTCACTGAGTTGAAATCATTTTTTTTTCATACTACCATATTAATTTCCTGGATGACCGAACCCATATTACGTTCAGTTCCACTACACATTTTCCATATGAGATATCTTTCTATTAGGAAATAACCAATTTTTTTACTATATAATTTTAACGATTTGCAAAACAACACCGGTGCCGACGTAAAGTAAAATGAGTTTCCGGTGGCAACAAACTCTAGCTGTTTAATGTCGATAAAAACATATTGAATACTAGATATACAATAATATTATTTAAAATGTGGATCGAAATTTTTTTAATATTTTCAAAAGAATAAAAATGGAACGAAAACTAATAAGGTATTTTATTCTTATTTTTGGAAATCTTACGATTAATTGTAGTCAACGTTACGATAAAGAAATTAAGTACCTACGCCATACATAATATTACGTTATACAAAACGTTATTTATTTATTTAAATAAATATAAAAGTATACGTTTAGTTTCTTTCAATTATTATTGCGATCCGATAAGAAGATATGTGTATGAAATAAATCATGTTTCAAAGTTTTTAATCTAATATAAAATGTTATTACCATGATATACATGCAATATTGGTAGGTCAAGTATTTCAAGCATTATTAAAACTGAAACTATAGTATAATATACACATACTCGTATATTCGTGCTAGAAAATTACATAGCATTAACAGATAGTGTAGGACGTTGGTACAATAGGTACATATATTTATGACGGTTGAAAATATAATGTAGAAAACTTTATAGTAGATTGATTATAGCCCCGCTGCGTCATTTCTATATCAGATTTCACAAAAGTAATTTTATTCACATTTTTATTTGAGTTCATATATGTAAAATGTACATACTACGGATAATAAGAAATAATGTAGGTACTCCACACAGTATATATCATCACAAATTCACCAAATCCAATAAGTTTGAAGTATATGTTATTACATAATTATTTGCTCGTGTTTCACTAATTGAAATTTAAAAAAGTATATTCACAAATCACGGTAATTAGTAAATGTTGATAAAGTTATTGTATTGAATTAATACAAACATATTTTAGATTATTTAATAAGTGTAATGTTATAAAAGTATTTGCCACTTTTTAATTGAAAATTGTGTTAACTTACAATTTATGAAGCTTATTATAGTTAACATCCTAATATTCTGTATTCTATAGTAGAAATCATATATTTAATAAATTGATATACCCTTACGTTTACACATTAAAATAATTTGATAGAAAAGATAAATACTAGTATAAATGATGTATGATTAGTTTAAACATTAATCCATTTTTTTATGTATGATATACCTACTTCTATACGAAATATTCTAGACTAAATAATCATAATAACGTACAATTTAAACTCTCAAGTAGTTGAATAAATTAATAATACTCGATAACATAGCATAAATTGTAAATAAAAAGTGATGTAATTTATTATTTTTATAAACGTTAATCATGTTATATACACTACTTAATACAATTATATTTATATAGATATATATTTAACAGTATCCAAATATTACAAACCCATATACTCAATATATCAGCTATAGTCTCTTTAGAATATATTTATACCGTTTGTACATAATATATCTTGTTTGACTAAGACTATAGTACTACAGTGGTCGTGAAAATTGATGAAAAGTAAGCTTTTTTATGATATTATTTTAAATAACAATATAACGTTTACCTATATCTTTTGGATACAATAACAAATGGACCATCGTTCACGGTCAAAATTTATCGTGTTGAAAACCGTTACGTGCGCCAATGCGCCATGCCATAACGTTTCAATTGAACAAACTGTGAACAAAGATATTATTACCATACAAAACGACCCGTCTCATTAACAAGCGCACATTATGTGAGTCCAGTACCGTGTATAATTAATTAAGACGAGTGCTAATGATCTACAGCGAACATTTTAACTATATACGAAACGATAATAACAAAATAAACACATGTGCATATACACCAAATATATATATAATATAAATATTATATACAAGTATAATATATCAGTGTTATTTGAATAACGGACAACTCTGAGAATTAAACATCAACCGTATCGAAATAATGTTATTGATCCAATTTAGTGCATCGCGTAACTTTAAAAAAAAAATTACACGGCGTTTGAGTTAGGCAATTGTTGTACGCTTAAATCGTCCAAAATAGGTAATTAGAGGTACAAGGTTACAAAATATACACAGTATAATAATATAGTATACATTGATAATAAACAACAAATTTAATGAATTTTAATTTTTTGATGAATCAATAAATAATTAACAAATTTAATTATAAATTATAATATAAAATTGTAAATATACAAGTACTAGGTACTTATCCCATTAACAATAACACATTGTAAAAAATATGTAGCTAGTATTGTATTAAAGTATTAAACGATGTTTATTATTTATTGATACTCAGTTAAACTAACAATAATTTATTTAGCTGGCGAATAATTTAGAATATGGAAGCTATAGAAAAGATGAAATTAAATAACGAATACATCTTGAATACACCATGTAATAAATATTAAAGCGACTTTGGTGAACATGTCCTGTAATTATTTTGTGATCCAAGACTGCAATTTTATAAGACTATGATGAATTTATATATTAATGACTTGGTAACCTCCAAGAATGCATTTTAATGTAATAAATTAATAGAAATTGTAGATTTACTGCTGTAATAATATTGCTATTAATACACTATCTTTATTTCATAGAGTTTATTTTAATCGAATATTTATAGAAAATAGTTAAGTTTTAAAATGTATTAAGGATATATTGGAATGACTATAAAATAAACAACTAAAAATACACTTAAATACTTAAAAAAAAATTCTCCACTTTCTGATTTTTATACGGCAGAAACACTTGAAAATTTATTTCAATTATATCATAATATTTTTTGTGTAATAATATAGTTAAGATCTAAATCTAAAACATATAATATGCATACCATACCTAACCACTGTATATTAACTAATAATATATAACCATTCCACGAATTATATGTTTATTTGATTTCACCGAACTACAAAAATGAAAGGACAAAAAGACAAAAGAATTTTTTGTTTAGTATATTTCTGTTGTACATATCTATTGTCAAGAGCATTATATATATATATATATATATATATTGTGTGTGTGTGTGTGTGTGTGTGTGTGTGTGTGTGTAATGGAATCATGAATACGTAAGCATACATTATGTCTTATGAAATTGAAAAAATTAAGTATAGCAATTTTTAACATATCCTCCGGGTTTATTGTGAATAGAAATAATCAAAATTAAAAAGTAGTGAAAAATTAATAAGTATGTACTTATAGATATATACTTATATAAATAACTTTAAAATGTATAAATAATTTACTATCGATTGCAAAAATATCTTAAATAATACAATAATTGACTTTTGATTTAAATTCTAATTATTTTATTAGCTCAAATTTTTAATAAAACAGCATATACGAGTATAAACATGATTTTGTATAATAATTAATTATTAGGTTTTTTTTACTATTAACACCAATAGACAAAACAAATTATAAAATAGTTTGTTTATTATTTTGTTAAAATGTTTAATCCAAGAACATAATTTTATTCAAACAGACATGCAATATGCTTAATATACAAAATAACTTATAGATCATTTGAATACATGACAAATTAAAAAAAATTAAATTAAATAAATATATTTTTTATCATTTGAATAAGATTCTTTAAAATTGTACATTTGTACACAATATTTTCTTCGCCAACAGCCATTTCGAAAATATAAAGAGCGCTCAGGAACTAATTTTAATGTAAATGATTAATTTTACTATACCTTTTATGCGAGTTAAACTTAAATAGAATTAATTAATAAAAATTTTAAGTATAATTAAATATAATAAAAATTGTATGTTGTACAATGCCTAGAATATTAAACATTTATTAGATATATCACATTTTAAAATGTTTGTAGATTAGAATATTTATAAACATTATACTACATAGAATGTTTTAAATTATCAGAAAAACTCAACTTTTAATAAACCAAACTACCAAATAAAAACCAACACAGAGCACAATGCATGGCTATACTATTTTCAATGGGAAAATTATTTTTGTCGGAGCAGATGCACTTAAAATGCTATAGGTGGATATAGCTAATACGAAGATATACGAAAATTATTAACACTCAAATAATTTCAAAGTATAATAGTACTGTTGCAAATTCTTCATCACAATCTTTGTGTAATGGATAAGAAAGAAGAAAAGGTGACGACAATATTTTAATTCAATGTTGAATACTCGCACAGCTTGTATAGTTGTTACTTGATGAAGTATCTAAAGTAGAAGGAGAAGGTGAAAAGATTTTATATAAAAACCACACAGAGTTTTCTAGGACTACATCAATCTTTGTTACAGTGCATATCTCATAAACATTAGTTTAGAATATATCTATATTTCTTTTTTTTAATAGAAAATTAAAAATTAAGATAATGTTGACAATTTATTTCAATAAATTATAGGACAGTAATTAAAACGATTATTAATTAAGTATTATATAATATGAATTTCCTGTTAAATCAAAGAAAGAATAATTTTTGATCTTTTCTTTAGTATTTTAATCAAATATAGTAAATTCACTTAAGTTTAATAATTATTTATTCGCATTTAAAATTAATATTTTGAAACGTATGTAAAAATATTACACTTTTGCAGACGTAACAATTTTTTAATAACCAACTAATTTCTCAATCAAGCGACTAAACAATTATTGAATTTAATATATTTAAACTATAACAACAATATAACATCCATAAAAACAGTAACTATTTTTTATATCCTGTTCCTTTTTATACAACGCGACGGTATAATATATATCCGTTACAGCATAACGGGGTCTCGTCGCGCCATAGATAATAATGCACTATCTGAAATATATTATGTACGAGAACAGCTACAAACAATATTCGAATTTCTAATTATTTTTTGAAATTAATTCATGTCAGATGGATATTTAAAAATGTCTAAAATGAAAATAATATTATTGAATTTACTAACTACGAACACCTGTATATATTATATATATTATACTTATACATTTATATAATACATGTATATATACGATGTATATAAATTAAATTAATAATAGTACATACACATCATGTATAACATAGCGACAACATTAATTTATTTATAGTTAATCTTTTTTGTACTATAATAATTTAAAATACAAAAAAATATATTGCAAATACCTTATATGTATAATTACTCTAATTATTTATATTTGTTATAATGTATTATTATAGTAGCGCTGCAATTTTCATTACATTTTTATAATATACCAAAAAACTAATTTATCTAATTTATACTTAAAAAACTATTAAATCTGTTAAAATTTTCGTTATTTTTTACTACAAAATGTCTTTAATATTTTAAAATTAACATAAAAATAATAGTTTCAATAATGAATAAACATGATATGTTTATCATATATGGATGTATTTCATATAGGTGCAAACATAATAAAATGCGATAAAATTAAATCAAACAGAAATTATTTAATTGTAACATATAAAAGGTTAAGAAACGATCCAATTATTGTTTTGAATAATTTTTGAAAACAATAGCGACTTACAAATATTTATAATTTTAATGTTTTATGTAATAAACATCATTTACTTTTATAAATAATTGAATACATTTTTTAGGGAATAATAATCATAACCTGTAGAATTTTTTTTATAAAAATATATTTTATAGCACTTAATTTTATATTATTTGATCAACTTGGTAGTTAATCAATTCATTAAACGAGTTAAGTGCAAACAAAAATAATTGTTACTTGAATCGATATATTTTTATCAAATGTTAAACAAAAAACTTTCTTATAGTAATCTATTTGTTTATACATTCACCGTAATACATAATTGTGTAAATTAATACATGTATAACTCACCTTATCATGTGTAATCTAAACATTCTAAACCACACATAAAATGATACATATAAATTTAAACCTTTAATACCATAATGTTGTCTGGTCATAATTTATCACATTCAAATTTGTAACTTACCAATATAGAATTGTATATTTATACAAGTTAATAAGTTAATTAATAGTACAGCTGACTATTCATTCTTGTAGGGACATTAGATTTCCATCAAAAGCACCACTAAAGTCAACGGAAAATCTCATTCATGTCACTACTTTCACCGATTTGGTTCCCTCTCGCTGCCATTGAAGCTGTGTTTCACATTATTTGAACACGTCCAATTCGCCGTAACGTTACAGTCAGTTTTACACATTGTTCTAGGATTTTTAATGACCGGGACATTATAATATATCCGACAGCCGATAATTATACTGGTCGTTTTTAATCTCTCTCCGCACTTTGTTATTCCCTGTTCGTTGTGGTATACTTGTAGATATGTACATGTTTTTATACAAACATAGGTACTAAGTACCTATATGTAGTATGGTTGAACTGTCCTCTCACAAATCGTGTCACGGACACTGAAGGTAGTGCTATGTTATAGAAATCTCGATGCTGACAAAGATCAGCACAAATTCGTTATAATGGCGCATATAAAACGCATTATATTTCATCATTCTATTACAGTTGTCGTTGCATATACCTTTTGGATAACATACAACAATATAATAATGTGCCGACAATTAGTTTCGGTTGAATTCGTCTAGCAAACCATCAAGCTGTATATTTTTGGTACAGTTGTAAAATATAGTAACTATACGCTATATTATACACATTCGTATAGTCTACACACTACAGTGATGATCAAGCATCACACAGTTAATGTTATCTAATGAAAATGATTAATATAGAAAAATGATAAATTTACTATACTTATTCATTTTATACTTACTACTATACTACGAAAAAATGAAATGCAAATTGTTTACACGAAGTAAATTTTATTTTCTAGGGTGGATTAACCAAGCGTGATCACCTCTATTTTTCCTCTAGTAATTAATTTACTCAAATACTGATTTTAAAAATATTTAAGAATAAGTAGCAGGTACTTATTATAAATAATATTTTGAAAATGCTTAAGATATTTTATACTATTTAAGCAGTACATATACCTAAATTTAAATGTAAATTATTGCATATACGTAATTAAAAACTACTTGTTCGAATTTTGAGTTTGATAAAACAAAATTTCCAGATAATTTATCCCCAAAATAATTTATAGTATTAAAGAAGAGTTTTAATTTAAAAAATAAAATTTTATATCTCCAAATGATACTTCTTAAGTAGTACAAAAAAATAAAAGATTTTTATTAACTGCACTATGAAAGAAATCAAGGAGGATAAGCATACTTGGTTAATAACTCTGTATACGTATTGTATATTAGTATATTACAGTGGCGTAGCTGAGGGGGGGCATGGGTGTATGGCCCCCCTTGGTATTTTTATTGGTGATATCTTAATACGATTATATCTTGTATAAAGGTAATAAAATAATATAGTATTTACACAAGTAATATTTAAAAAATAGATCTATATTACTTTGAAAATTGTTGTAAATATTTTTTTTCTGATTTGTTGTACCATTTATATATCTATATAAGTACCTATATGTATTTCTTAATTTTGTTTTATTATAACCAATCTAGGACTCGAGTGTATTGGCCGCGGTAGGAGTGTTACATGACTTTAAAATTTAAGTATAAATATGTATATCATACATTTTTTTTTATAACAGCAAATAAATGATAAGCAATTAGTTGAACAATACATTAATGTACGGTTAAAAATAATTAATGGAAAATGTTGAATTCCTCACAATATTCTGTGGTGTATTAAAAATTTTAAATGGATTGAGCTCCAGCTATGCTACTGGTATATTACTAAATATGTATCATTTTCAAATAAGTACCGGCACTTTAAAATATCTTGGAATATTTTATATATTAATCCAAATAAACTACTTCAAATTATTATTCCTTAAAATAAATGATCATGAAATACACATTCAAACAAATTATATATTACGATTTATAACTTAATTATTAAACAAAAAATAATAGATTTCTTAAAAGCCATATAATATATATTTTACTTTTTAATAAGCAGAATTGTAGATATAAGTAAAAGGTAATCATTATACATAAGTGTATATATATATATATATAATTTTTTGATTATTTATAATATATACTCTCATACTATTTTAATTTTTTAAAAAACAAAATAGGTAGGTAATAAACTAATAATGTACTATGATGTATTATTATTTATTATTTATTATATTGTTATTTGTAAATTATTACAATATATTTTAATTTTAGTCATTAGTCTATACATGACAATTTATACACAATGTATCACGTCAAAAGTAAATTGTTATTTTTATAACATAAAAACTAAATTATCAAGCTTTTATCTTCTTAATCAGATAGTGATTTTACAATTGTATAGAAAACTCATTATAAACTCATTAGAGCTACACTTGCAACATCTAGAAGAAGTGAGAAGTTCTTTCTTACAATTTTTACTCTTTTTCAATACAAAGAGTTCATTATGTATGCGTTTTTTAATCAAGAAATAGTCACAAATACTTCATTAAAAAGGGTTCCTTCCAAAAATATATTTTACAAAGAAAACATTGTGAATTATAAATTATATTACTATACTGATTATTACGATTTGATTTTAAAAAAATGTATAAAATTAGTATCCAAAATTTAACATAAAATATAACTTCATATAAATGTCAATATTTCTAAAGACAAGTTACATAAACAATCACTAATTATTTAACGAATCAGTAGTAAGTTAATAGTCACAATAGTTAAACATAGTTTATGGATAATTACTTAGTTTTACCTGTTAATTGCCTTTATTTTTGGTTTTTTTTCTTTTGGCAAACAATACATTTTCGTTTACTCTACTTATTTTCTTGCCAAACTTATAAAAGTAAAGAAAATACAAATATATCATTAGTAGATATTTATTAAAATTATTATTTTTTATTTATATAATCATATATATATATATCTACATATTATATATTTTTGTAGAACTATTTATGAATGACAAAACACTTATATTGTATTTTAAATAAAGATATAATAGTTTTTTAAAATAATTGAAAAATAAGATCACTATTATACTTGTAATGTACTAGTAATAAGTAATAATATGTAATAAGTATTGATTAATTTCATAAATAATAATGAATTATATAACTTAATAAAAAGTATAGATATTTTACGTTTTACTAAAACAAAATAAAAAAAAAAATCAATGTAGTAGGTACTTAATAGCAACCAATAAACTAAAAGAAACGGTTAGTAGCATCACATGTGCAAAACATCCCTATTAAAAAATAAATAACTCTGGAAGAGAGGTGGCAGCGCAGCTTTCATTTTGCTCTAACAACAAAATCAATAAAGCTTTAGGGCGCGGCAAGGTCACTGTTTACGTATATCCACCACCATCTCCATCATTGTATGATTGATGAAGATACATAAATAATACCATTTTATATTCTATCAAACTTCATGATATAATTTTTAATTAATATGGTCTATGATAATTAAATTATATCTTAATATAATTAGTGCATTTTATTAATATTTTCGATAAATTTAGGTATTTGTATTTTCTAACAAATAATAGAATAATAGTTTATAAAACATATACTCGAATTATATAATTTTCATTCTTTTGATTTTTTTACTTATTTGTATAATTTACTTTAAAACAATATTATAACATACCAGCCACCAGATTATTTTAGAAATTTTATTGAAATATTTAATAATTCAATAAATTATTCTTATTGTCAGATAATAAGTATAAGAAGTTAAAGATACATAATATATGAAACGATTGTAATTTGTAATAAAATTAATAAATAGAAAATATTTTTAAAAAAAACCATTTAAATCATTTTTAATTACACTTTGTCATTGAGTACTATAAAAATGGACGCATTCAATTTAAATCCAATGGTAATTAATAAATTATTGTATACGGAACACAATTTTTAACAGAGACACGGTGGGTCAGCCTTTTTTTTCTAAGGATATTTAAAATGTATTTATATTATTAGTATTACCTAATTCTTAATTAAGAATTACTTATAGGTAATACGATAAGCAATAAGTTTAATAATTTTTCCCAAATATTATGTTGAATAATATATTAATAATTATTATTTAATTATTATTTAGAGAACGGTCACACACACCCGCATGCATTGTTTCCATCTTACGAACGTACAATATTGCAAATTAAGCTATAATAGAATTTAAAATTAATAACATTATTAATTGTACTAATCGCACAGTGATTTTTTTACGATATTTTAATTATTATAGAATGTTAAGTATTATATTTAGCATATTATGTTACCATATTATAAACGTTATGAAGATGGAAACAACTATGAGTTTTGGGAGATATGTATGATACATTATATACATTCAATATATTGATTTTCTTATATTAGACTTCTGATTCATACCTCGAATTCCATCAAGAAGTATTCATTTTAAAATGGTGACCCATAATCATTTTTTTTTAGCAAATTATTAAATTTATAAAAAAATCAAATGATTATTATACTAAAACATTTAATATTGTAGATTTATTGATAACATAAATATAATTTATTATTCAAATCAATTTTATGGAAATAAGAATTATACTTAAAGTAAAAGCATACACTCTATGATGTGGGATTGATGGACGTATTAACGTAGAAAATTAATATAATATAAACATACTCACTCCTACTTTTTCCTTTCCTACTACATTATCTAAATCTTTTTAAAAACAAAAGAAACAATTCAAATAATAAGTAATAGAACCAGAAAAAAAAACTTGAAAAAATATTCTGTAGTCAAATGTGTTTAATCAAAAAAATTATGCATATAAAACATGCATTTTTTTGGTCCCTTCACTTATAATTAATTTGCTACTACGAATATAGGTAAGCAATAGTAATAAATAACTAGTAGCATAAGTAACTCCCTTTATAAAACACCTGGACATTTACACGTTTCCATGGAAATAAAACTTGAATAAACAATTAATAAAAATTTAGTAAAACCTAATTACTTTACACTATTGTGAATGAATTAATAATACCAAATAATAACTTAATTATTAAACTTTTTTTTTTTCGTAAATTAACTATTGGAACCTTTACAGTTCTATTTCCAGATAAATAGCATCTATTATGTAAAATTTCAAATCGATAACAATACGTAATCGTGTTGATTGTTTCGGCAAGTTCAATGCTGTATTCTCACACGTGAATGTTTTTTATTTTGTATATTGTTACATACGTTATGTTTTTACCAAAACAACCTGTTTGGCTGTCACCAACCCACCAGCGAAAGTACTACAATGCATTACACATATTATTATACATAAATATCAGTTTCGGGCCTTAAATAAGAAACAAGAGAAATATATTAATTGATACGTTATTATATTTAAATCTACAACTTTGATTTAAATAATTATATATTAAATATTTGAGAATTAATTAATTCATAGTATTCAAATACTCATAATTTTGAGAATTTTTTAGAAATTAGATCATAAAATAAATCAATAAAAAACAATTATTAAGTGCATATAAAGCACACACATATACACATGCATAAATAAATATATTTATTTTTAAAAGTCTACAATAATTTCTTAGAAGATATCTGGATAGAAAAATATAGTCAAGTAAAATGACCAAAATCACACGTTCTTAAATTATCAAACCTTTAGTATATTACAGCGTACCAGCTCAGAGTGTAGCTCACATGAAGCGGTGTATCGTGTAAAAAAATGTTGATTGAAACCTCTATTAAAATAGTGTAGGTAGCTAGGTAAGTCCCTAATAAATTTACTGGTCGATTATTTCATTAAAAGATTAACTAATAACTATGTTGAATGTTATTTATAAAACGAATTAAATCTTAAAAACTTTGAATTCCCCATACAGTCCATACAGAAAATGAGTGTGTATCAATGTTAAATATCCTGTTAAAACTCAACAGTCTAATTCACCGATTGAAAACCATATCAAATAAAACCAATAATGGCAATGTCGCTACTGAATAACGCATTCAAGTTTAATCACAATTCCTATACTTCATCTACCTTCACAAACTGTAGTTGTAAATCTTTCAATTTCAATAATTTATTATTTAATTGGCCTGATCTCTTTTTTAACATAATTAATTAAAATGTCTTGTTCTTCTACTTACATTAATTTTCCCTATATTGATGATCTTTGCTCTATGTAATACTGTCGTGTGTCGCATCCTAATTAAATCTATTCTACATTTTATTCTTCAGATAAGTTATCAAATCGTATTAAATGCAATGTATAGCTATGAACTTCACTACATACATAATATATTAATCATTTATAATCTACGCTCACCGTTATAAATAATGAAAGATAAATCGAGATAATTTTTGTGAAAAAAAGAAATGTTGTCACTCATCAAAATGGGATAGTTATAATTTTTGAAAATTAAATCCTACAATAGTTTTTAATAAGAACAGTAATCAATATACTAAAAAAAATTTAAAAATGTAGTAACTGATGCTTAGTAATAGTTACTTAGCACTACGTACTATTTGTATAATTATTAACATAATAATATTTAGGTAAATAATATCTATATTATTATTATAAGTACTTCCAAAACACAAAAAACTATCATTCAATGTCTTATCATATGGGTTATATACATCGATTTCAGCGTCTTACAAGTTAAAAATAAGTTACATTGATACGTATTGTAGATATCTACTATAACTTATTAGTTAACTGCATTACTTGGTTTCGAATATATATGAAACATTTACATTAATGTACCTAATCGATATGCATGTTATACTATAAAATATATATCATGTATTATAAAATACGTAAATATTGTCGAACTCACGTCTGGGCTGCAGCTTTTTAAAACTTGAAATCTAATCGCAAAACTAGACACTCGACGAAAATTATATTAATATCGCACTCGTCACAACTAACCGTTCGGTTACCAACCACAGTCTACCCGCGAAAAACGTTGGAAAACAACTGCCGAGTGCCCAGTGCCGGGAGTGAGTCGTGTCGCTGCTCGCGCAGCTGAAGCGATGACATCGGGAGAGACCGTTGTCGAACAGCTCACGGGGCACGGATGCGCGCCACACACAACCGGTCGGTCACCTCAGTACTACCAACCGGCAAGATAATACCAAGATAAATTGCGCGATTTAATTCGCTCACTATTATCATCAACGGTTGACAAATTATAATATTATATACTTTATAGTTCGGTACCAAAAACCAAAATGTTAAATATGTCTATGATGATGTGTAATATAGGCAAATACTATAGATAAAAATACCGAATTAAAAATCGCGACACGTTATGCCCCAAAAACGTATTAGTTGCCTACTAAAACATTTTACGGCGTTGAATCTAACATTACGCCAAGTAGATACCTATCAGCCTTATACTCTGGTAAAGTATTCGAATTAATAGTTTTTATATTTGTGTCAAAACTAATTTTTCTATTAAAAATCGAACACATTATAAGTATAAGTTATAAATAATAGTTTTTCTTTTTAAGAGGACGTTATACTCGCATGTGTTGTCTGTCTTACTAACATACATCATACCAAATTTACGTTCAGCAGAACACGTCATTTTGTGATGTTAGCTTTAATATTAGAGTAAATTTACCTATTATCAAATTTAAAGGTAAGAATATTATCTAAAAAATGTCATAGGCTTTTATTGATATTATTATTTTAAAGTTATAATATTTTACATAGTTATAACTCACTTTAAAATTATAATATCATTAAAAACATATGTCATTTTGTAGATAATATTCTTACCTTTAAATTTGATAATAAGTAAATTTACTCTAATATTAAAGCTAACATCACAAAATGTGTTCTACTGAACGCAAATTTAGTATGATGTACGTTTATAAGATAGAGACAACACATACGGGTATAACGTCCTCTTAAAATATGATTGATCCACGTTAATTTCCAACCATCCCATAAGTGATAAATATTTTTTGAAATGTATTCGGATATGTATTCCGGTATTCGGATACTCGTCCAATATGGCATCTACCACACGTATGATGATATTTTAGTATATACCTAATTCCTGATTCAGACATGTATAAACATTAAAAATAGATTATCAACCAATACCGAAGTCGTCGAAGTTATTAACTAATACAATAAATATTTATCTGTATTATATTTTGCTAATATAATATTTTTAAACAATAATATGCCAAATATATAATAGGTATCTCTTGTTCTCTATATTTACTGACTTTATTTGTGTTATTTGTTCCTCGTATTTCCTTACATAATATACCTTCTCGCGTGACTTGTTCATATTGAAATTACAATAAAAGGAGTAAAAATAATCCCGAATTAACGTTCCATACATTTCCAGCAAATTAAAAAGTGTAAGTATTGTAGTAGAAAAAAATTTACAAATGTAAACTTTTATTACATAAAAGTATTAAAATATAATATTTAAAAGTCATCAAATGTTGTAATTTAAAAATATTATTTTCGGACACTTATTACCTTAATAGCTTTATATCATTGAATTCAATTTTAATACATTCATTACAGTAACCCCACACAGCACCTAAATATATAGCAGAGTAGTACCCACTTCCCTACTTCTTTTTTGAAATATGTATTTGATAAGTATTGGAATGCATAGGTACTTCATTTATTGATATAACAATATTATGAGAAATCACATAAATTTATTTGAGTATGTTATTTTTGAAAATGTTGAATATAGTCGTAAATTATGGATTAATCAATGTAAGAACCAAACAATAATTAATGGTTTTAATACATTTGGATTACAAAAACTAAAAAAAAAAATTATAGAAGTTTTAAGTATAATTTCGTATGACATCGTCCTCCCGGAACACAATGTGTATATATATATTTAAATAGATAATAACATTAAACATAAGAAATAATATTATTAAATAAATTATATAATAATTTCAAACATCGTCATTTTTACAAAAAATCGTTGTCACCTAATAATTAAATATATCATCTAATAGGCAACAAAAATATTTTTCTGTAGATTAGTAATATTAGGATATAGTATATTAATTAAAACATCCACTGTACAAGAGTTATGTCATCAATAGGTACATAATATATCTTTTGACACCGAACGCAATTTAATTTAACTTTGTTTTTGCTCTCCTAAAAAATTTGATTTTAATGACAAACCCTTTTTCACGCTCAATCGCGAACTATATTTTATGTTCTAAATTTCCTTTTCGTGTAAATCTTTTACTCGAAATTTAATTCATATTTTTATTCTAGTCATCCGCATATTTTTTAATTCATTGGCGTCTTGAAATTATCCCAGCTAAGTACATATGTCTTAATAAATAGTATTAATACTACAAAAAAAGATTATAGAAAAAAAGCATTTAAAACTAGAATATTTAAAAAAACTTCATAATATTTATTCTAGATATCAAAGAATAATATTACAATTTACAATGTAATTATAATATTATTTTCTTAATGAATAATATTACAAAAACATTATATTTTCACAGGCACGAATCCAGACTCCAAAGCAAAGATCTGGGGAAGCCCCAACAATTTTTTTACAACAAAAATACTATTATAATATAATATAGGTACTTTATTCACAATTTAAATATTTTATCATACTATAGTAATGTAGGTAATCAATGTAATAAATAGATTATTGATTATTTAATATATAAAGCATTAAAGCGACAAAATGGAAAAAAAAGTTTAGATTTTAATAGAGAAAAATAATACGTCTATGGGGGGAGGCCTGGGCCCCTAGCCGCCCTGGATCCCCGGCCCTGTTTTTCCATAATATTTAAGATTAAATAATATTATTATTGAAATATTATAATGTTATTTTTTGGCCAAGAATTATTTTTATTTTTCAAAATATTTTGTTTCATACTTAAATTTTCTCAAACTGCATGAAATTGTTTCACTCTTTTATTATTAGTGAAACTATTTTCAATTTTTTATTTTCAAATGACAATCTATATATTTAAAATTTACCAAATTAATGGAACTATTTTTTTTATTAATTTAATTTTTTTTTTTAGCGAAATACAACTTTTCAAAGTTGAGCGATTTTTGGTTTTTATAATACTTTTGGTTTCTAAAGACTTGTAGTCACATGGGTAACAGATAAAAATACTATAACAAGTATTTAACTATATGATATAAATATGTAATTAATAATTAATACTTAGATGTCTTACCCAATGTCGTATACAAGGTGAGAGTGGGGTCTTACCCTCTCCAATGACTTTTTATTAATTTTTGTTTTTGCTTATATTATGTAGTATGCACTTAAATGTAATATTTTTTCATATTATGATTTATTAAGCTATTGAATTTTAACAATTTTGTCAATACTGAATACAATAATAATTTTATTTTCGTTTATTACGTCCGCTACGAGTTTAGTTCACTACGTAAAAATATTATTCATTTATCTAAAATCTAAAAAAATAAACACTCACGGGAATGTTGATAATTTAATGCACCTATCATGGAGAAACGTAGTTCATAATTGTACCTGCATTTATAAAAACGAAATCCAAACAATTTCGGTAGATTTCAATGGTGTTATTCATAGTTACATTGGACCTAGTTTAACTATGGTTCAATAGTAGTTTAACAATTGTTTATTTTTTTTATATTTCATAAACGATAAACTTAGAGCATAGACTGAGTACCGATAAACCTCCGATTTATAAACTAGCAAACACTAGGTTTAAAGCTGGTTTATTATAAAAATCACGGTTATCTTATTATCATTTATTTAATATTAATATTAATATTTTTTAATTAATTTATATTTTAAAAACTTTTGCATTTTATACTTAAGAAAAATGGATATTGCAAATGTACAAAATGTTAGATGCGTAAGGAATTTAAGAAATTTAGTAGTTAACAATCATGGCAAATCAATTTCACCGAGTTTACAATTTTTGATTGTATTTCGTTAATTAGCTAAAGCACAAATAATTATTGATTATGTTTGTAGTAATAGTTCATTTATCAATTTAAAACAAATTTAAGTACCTATTTTATTATAATTTAAGGTTCAGGGCGACAATGGAGATTTACAGGATATTAGTCAACCGACAGTCGATGTGCGAGTCAAGTTTGTAAAACACTAGTTACCTTTAAAAAAATGATTATATTAAATTTCCATTGACTAATGAAAAGTTAGCTACTAAAAGGGCAGATTTTCGTAAAAAATTTAATATTACTTCGATAATTGGTGCGATAGATTGTACATTAATACATAATATATACGAATCAAATAGGTGGCGAGCGACTATGCTCAAGTGTACATTAATAGAAAAGGCTTTTATTCAATAAATGTTCAAGTAAGCCATATAATATGTATTATTGTATTCAAATAATCAAATTTATAAAATATACAGATAAAATCTTGTTAAAATTATATTTAATATTTATAAATAATAATACGTGGAAATTTGAGGCCACGGCGCCTATATCTGTTTATAATAAAACTAAAGTTTTTAAAAACTTAGCCTAGCCCATTGACTGTGTTGACTATGAACAATACATTATTAAACCCGAGTTTAACCAAGTTCTAAGAATTAAATCAAGTTTTTTTAAACTTAGGTTAAACCTTAGTTTTTGACAATGACTATGATTAACATTGCAAATTTCTGCCAATAGACAGCGCGGGCTGATAGTAAACACTGATAGTATCGTGATTCAGCACATTAATGATAATGACTGTGCACTGTGTACGGAGATTGTGCGAATTGCGCGTTTTGTCGTAAGTACTTTTCTATCCACTCGGCAGTCTCCTTCCTTAGTTTAATAGTTTGGTTGTTAGTCTATAACCATGACTCATGAGAACTGAGAAAGTGGGAATGTTCAGTTGATATAAAGCCCACTAAATACAAATGCACAATAGTGCTGTACGAATTCACTAGTAACGCGGAAGTGGTTCGGAGTTCCTTATTTGACGAGTCTCTTTGTTTTTCATTTGTAACTTTTCTGCTTGTGCCGTTATGGAATTCCCAAACTTGGGTCAGAACTGCAGCAAAGAGACGTGCAAACGTTTTGGTGAGTCAAAGACAATATTGAGGATAACATAATTGTTTGGTTTAATAAAAATCTATTTCTTAGTTTGATTAGAATGCGGTCTTAATTTCTATTGGTTTCACTTATGTATATAGATTGATAGATTTATCATTTTTAATTATAATTAGCCATTAACGTGTGCAGAGTCTAAAAGCATATAGTGCCCATGTTTATCATCGACTTTCTGATGTCTGATCGACCATTTTATAACCCCCTTTTCTTACATAGTTTAATATCATTTTAACTTTTAAGTATATTATTTTAAATACTTTATATTAAACAGGTACTAGTAAATTAAAATAAAGCATAATTGTCAAATAAATATAATAATTATGAATAACGTAGCTAAAAATCATAAATGTATTTTATGTACTTAGAAAGACATTCGTCTATTACCCAAATTATTGAATTCATATATTATTGCATTTAAATCTACCTTTGATACCATTTCTTGTAGTTCTGTGAAAAGCAGTAATAATGATTCCCAAATGTTCATGACCCATTGTACTACATAATTTGTTACTTTAAATTTATTTTTTACTATGGTTAATTTTGAAAAAACGCGTTCACACATACAGCTAGTTACACTAGTTACAGGTATAATTGTAAACATTTTTAAAGTTTTAAAAACACAAGTATATACTGTGGAATTTCCAATTTGTTTCAACCAATGAATCCATTCATGAACAAATTCACTAGTAGCACCATTTAGTTGCATAACATTTTGATAATTTTTTTAAAGTTTCAGTTCAGTAAATAAATCATCCTCTGAAACATTGGAAAATGTTAACAATATTATTGTAGTATTTTGAGTTATATTCATATTTAACATGCATACCATAACACCAACCAAGACAAATTTATCCTGCTTAATTCTTGAATTAATCATAATAAATTATGTAATTTTTTTATAAATTCGTTTTAAAAAAATTATCTAAAATTGAATGAATTTAAGTATTTAGATAGATTGAGACATAGGGTGCTTCAGCCCAAGAAAAATCACAGGGCTATGTAGTAAGCTAATTTTTCACCAATGGAGTGTTATGTACGCCATCAATGTTTGGGATAAAGGTAATACAAATCTTTCATGTAGACATGTAGTATAACTTTGCTGCTAATTGTCAATCAAAAATCAACTATACAACATATGTGTGTGATGTCCTTTGATGAACTTTATCATTAAATTTTTTTTATTCAAAATAAGCATAGCAAATATCTAATTAGAATCTTCTTAAAAATATGACTTGAAATTTAATATATATTTTTTACCATTGTATTACTTATTAGTTATTTTAAAGCATATCACTGCTTATAACCTATAGGTATTACTTGCAATAAAAAATTTAAAACTATTAACTGTAAATGGAGCTTTTCATGTATTTGTATAAATATATTATTTTTTTTAAATTTAGATTTCCTGCCAGTTAAATGTGATGCCTGTTCAGGTATATTTTGGTATGTTATATTCTAGAAATGTTATGTATTTATTTTTTATTCTCTATGTATAACTATATAAGATGATTCATCTCTGATGCTACAGTTCTGATCACATGAGCTATAGCAGCCATCAATGTCAATCTGCTTACAAAAAAAATGTGCAAGTACCCATGTGTCCTCTGTGCAACAAACCAGTACCAATACCACGAGGTCAAGAACCAGATTTTACTGTTGGGCAACACATTGACAATGACTGTCGGTTTACTGAGGGTAGAAAGGTATTTATTTACAATTGGTAACCTTAATATATAAATGATAATTAAATGATTATTTTTATAGGTGTTCACAAATAGATGCATGGTAACAAAATGTCGAGGCAAGGAAGCTGTGCCTTTAGTATGTAGTGAATGTCGTCAAAATCATTGTTTTAAACATCGTCATCCTTTAGATCATGGTTGTACTGGTAGTGCAAAATCTGTCCAGAGGAAAGTGACGTAAGTAAATATTTAATTTCATGCCAAAAATAATTTTTTTTAACCATATATTTACTTGTAGGGATGTTAAAAATTTATTTGGAACCAATGGAATTATAAAAAAAGCTTTCACTGCAACTGCAATACAGGGAAATATGGTAATTTTAAATTATAGTATTATATAATAATACTAATTATTAAATTAAATTTATTACAGTCAATAGTAAAAAAATTTTTGTTTTTAATAAAAACAATTATTTTAAAACATCATTAATTGCAATTTTAATAATATATTATATTATAATCTGTACATTTTGGTTGGTACTTGTTCTCTCCTCGCTTCTGTGCTACATAAAATGTATTATTCTGACAGGCTGCTACTAAACATATCTATGTCAGTAGTCTAAAATTTTGATGTTCAAGAGCCAACATACCAACATTTGTTTTCTGTCTATCACCCACATAATATAAAAACTACAAAAATGTTCCATATTTCCACATTATAGCTCTGGTTCAGTTTAAGTCAAAGGCATCTAATCTATTCTACATTTTGTTTTAATTATTTATTAACTGCAATGGTTATACTAAATAATAAATGTATATCAATGTTCAATATGTATATTATATTTAATAAATTACAACATGTACTCCGCACCATTTATTTGAATCACTTATATAAGTAAAACAAGTACTAAATAATTATAACATTATTATTTGCATAATACTAAATACATAATATAAATAATTACTTTTTCAGAGTGAAGATGAAGCATTAGCTAGAGCCTTAGCTGAGTCTGAACGTTTAACAAACGAAAATACCACAAGTTCTCAACCAAGATGTTCTGTTGCATAAAATTGTTATTTTTTATTAAATCAAGCACAAAATTTACCATTTTTTACTAAATTTTTAAAAGATTATTATACATTCCAGACATTTTATGTATCAAATGAAACATTTTATTTATAATATGTTAATAATATTGTGATCGTGTATTTTAAGCAATACCATTTAAAATTAACCCACTTCATAAAACCGAATAACCTGATAAAAAAATACTCCGTCCTTGTTGGTGTTCATGTTTTTATTTTAAATTTACCGTACATTAAAAATGAATAAACTTGTTACATTATTATTAATATATTTGTAAATAATAACTGAATATATAATATGTTTTTGTATATATATATATATGTATTTTTTTGTTTTACAAATATTAAATGATTATTAAAATTGCATCTTTAGTAAAAGTATATTGTATATGACATCAGTTATTAACAGAATCTGGAAGTTAAGGTACTAGTCTATTTGACACCTGCCACTTACATCGCTCGTGTCTCGTGTTTTCAATGTTATAATTAATAATCAAAATTTTATTAAAACTAACGAGTTTTGATACATACTCTGAAAAATATTTGACTCCTTTAATTTACATTAGATAGTAAATAATATTTTTTTGATACTAAATTATTTACAATTACTCTTCTGTTGTTTAAACATAATGTAAAACCTTAAAAAATTAAGTTTACTTACATAAATCAACTAAATTATATTATAATATTAGATTGATTTCAAGATATAATAATAATAAATTTGAATTTATTGAATCCAGGACTTAGTCCTCAATTTTTTCTTTTTTTAAAAAAAAAAATAATGATAAAACTATATTACTTTATAGTATACAAGTTATCCAAGATAAAATGGACATGGTAACTTGTTAACTATATTTACTATATAGTATCCAACAGATAACAAATAATTAAAATATTAAAAATTGTAAATTATTTTGTTTTATAAATTTATGAAATTTAAAAGATTATCTTTTGATACCTCAATTATTTAATAAATAAAACAAAATTACAAAGACGTCAACCACATATATTTTACCTAAATTTATTGTGTTCATTATAAAATGTCCAATTAAGGTTTATACATTTTTTTTTCAATTATTAACATAGACTAATATGCTCTATTAAAATAATATATAATAATAATTGTAATTTATGATAAATGTACAAGACAAGTATAATATTTACAGAACTCGTTGATTTGTTTTTTTTTTTATGTAAAAACAAAAATTACATTTTGCAACTACATATTAACACATAATGTCTATACTTAAGAGTTTATTCCTATAAAATAAATATTGTTATAAAATTATTTATTTTTTTTTTTTTTTTTTGTTATTATTTTTGGCTTTTAATTGTACTGTTGTAAAATGTATAGACAAATGTATTATATAAGTAAATACAAATAAAATAATAATTCATTAAAAAAGAAAAGGAAAAATAATGCAAATTTGGGCTCTTCATTAACTTGCTAATAAAGATTATAGTAATTAAAAACATATTTAGCAATGTTGAGTAGATACTAATCTTTTTTAATAGTTTGTGGAGCTTCTGCAAGTCCTTTGACCTAAAAAAAAATAGATGTTAAAAATATAACAAATTAATTAAAATAAATATTTTAGTTTATATTATGGTTAATAACAGAAATGGTTCCTGGATTAGAATTAATATAGAAAAACACCATTTGTTTTAATTTTTTTATTTTAAAGATCTATAATACAACCATTATTTAATTTTTGAAATTATACATAGGATAATAAGAGAAGAAATAATATTTTTATAAAGAATATTATATAAACCAATGGTTCAAACTGTGCACTAGAGGCACAGCAAGCATTTTCTAAAGGCACCGCAATCTACTGCTCATAATAAATCAATGAATATTTTTTGTTTTCTTTCGTTGTATTTAAATTAGGGGACTACAGCTGAATTTGGTTCAAAAAAGGGTACCGCTGAAAAAAAGTTTAAGAACCCCTGATATAAACTATACTCCATAAATAACAACATTTTAAGGGGTAAAAGTACAGTCAGTAAGTAAATAATTTAAAGCTATTTATATCATAAACCTATTCATACCATTCTAATTATGGTACATTGGTATACTGACACTAAGTTTAAAACAATTATATAAATATTTAATAATAATATAAAATATTGAATGTTTTTGGCAACAATTAGTTTAATTTATCATGTAATTAATAGAATAAAGAAATAATATTATATAGTAGCATAAATATTTTTAATAAATATTAGAACAAACCATCTACACTCAGAATCATTTTTTGTGTATAATTATTAGTACTTATCCGTTATCTCAACTACTGTCTGATACCACAAAATTTGTCTATTCTGTCGTCTAAGCTGTTAAAAACTTGTCAGCTGATTTTTGTGGTATCACAATTGATATTTGGTTAACTGACATTTAAAATTATTTTTGTTATAATAATAGTTACTATTAATTAAAATTATGAATCTCAGGAATTTATGCGTATCAAACAGTGAAAAATACACCCTTGAATTCTTTCAAGAAAAAGGTTTACTTTCAAGTCACTATGAGTTCAAAAATAATCATAATATTAAAAGAAATTGTATTTTGGGAAGGATTTTAAACAAAAACGATTATTGTATTTTAATTATTGAGATAGTAGTCACGACAGTAGATGAAAGTAGAAATAATGGAAATTCAACAGTTGGTAATCTAGATAATGAATGAGTATCTAATGATTTTATCGAATTCTAATTAACAAAAATTTACACATCCATATCAGTGACTTGGTTAACGGCAAAGTACACCCAAAAAACCTAGTATACAGCAGAATGACTTCTCTAGTTTTTAAACATTATGGCAGGCTTAGTTATAAAAGTATTGATTTAGATTTAATTTTAAAATAAAATATTATATATAATATAATTTAAATGCTTTTTCAATTTAAATAACATTTACTGACAAAATTATGTCAGTAATTATATGTGTTTACAAGTTGTGATAATTAATTAGCTATTAATAATAACTATACTGAAATGTATAATATAATTATTGAACTTTCTCTTTAGTATAATGACATTACATTATATGAAAAATATTAACTTACCTTCAAACGATCAGCTGTTTTTAAAAAAGCTGGCAGTTGTTCCTGGCTTATGTTAACTTCTCCTGCATACATAAATTCCAGTATAGACTGCAAATGACTGAACGGTACATCTTTAAGTATTATGATTGGATGTTTTGATGGGTTTTCCTAAATACAGTTTTTAAGCAAGTATAAATTATTCAATTTATATACTGACTAATAAGTAAACCTACCTATACTGATTTTATATTTTAAATCTAATTTTCCTTATAATAACGTCACAAATTGATATAATGTCTACTAAAATGTAAAAACCCATATCAATACAATTTAAATATCATACAAATTACTTGTTTAAAAGTTATAGACAATTCAAACATAAATTCAAATACTATGGTTTGAAAATTTCTATTATAATTAAAAATATTTTTTGTAACAATTTAAATTTTTGTTAAACTACTATGTATTATGTACAACTATTGTTATTTCATTTAATATATCTTAGGTTACCATGAAAGGTATCTATTAGGTAATTAAATTTCAAAATTTGAGTAATTTTATGTTTGTCAAAAATTGTTATACATACTTAAATAACTAACAGTATAAAATATACACAGTTAAATAGAGATTATCAACAAGAAACTCTGTAGGTATAAAATAATTAACAATATAATCCAAGATAAAAATAAAATTGATATAAATAGAAAATCGTTGAAAACCTATAAGACCTTACACTGAGACTTAAGACAATTTGTAAGGAAACGTAAAAAACATCATAATATTAAATGTATATTGAACAATATTGATGTTAATAACTATAAAACACTATGATTTTTTATGATTTTAAACTATTATAATATTGCAAAACATAAACAGACAAACATTAAACTATAAGAACAAAATTAAACTAGGTTTTTTTCATTACAATATATCTTTACAAGAACCGTAGGACTTCACCTAAAACAACAGGACTTACCTCTAACAAAGCTTTGAAATAAGGGCTGCAGGCCGATAACACCATTTTGTGAGCCTTACACGTCTGTCCTTCGCAAGCAAGTGTTACGTCCGTGAAGCTTTTTTCGTTCCTCAGGTGTTTGAAGGACGACACCATGTTGCTTTGGTAATCGTTCCATTTCAGGAAATATTGTTGTTGGTCTGCCATTATTACACACTGGAAAACAATCAATTGCCGACAGTTGGCGTATCATTACGGCCGGTGTCACTCAATCCTCGACATTGTATCTGTGCGCCATTATGATAATTACCTTATTACGGCTCGAATCGTTGACAACGCGTACAACGGTACAGTGGTCACAAGATCCGGGAGCTCGACAACAACAGAACTGATCCTCACCGTTTGTCGTTCTAAACGTCACTCAATGCACCAGAACATGTACGAACTTGAACTTGAATAATGGACGACGCGCGATAACGTGATATCCAAATCCGTCGGGGGCGCGCGCGACTGTGACGACGTTGGACTCGGATGTGTCTCGTCTACTGCGGTGATAAAACCGTGTCAGAAACGACAGAAACACATAATAATAATAATAATAATAATATAATATAATTATGTAGAATATTAAAATATCGGAGAGATAAACAAAACGCGAAAAACGTTGACCCGACGTGTTGACGGCGCGTTACGGGTGTCGGTGTCTGCGGGTGCGTGAGTACGTTGGTGCGTGTTTGCGGGTGCGCGCGCGTTATTTTCTGCCTTGGACGACGTAGGCGGTGAATGGCCGACCGGCGCGGCGAAGCGACATATGTTGTCGTAGACGGGGAAAGCGCGGCGGCTTCGTCGAGCCGGTCGAAAGCACCCGCCACCGCAGGTAGCCGTCGCGGCGCGTACCAGCCGTTGGTTACGGCGCGGTGGCGTGCGAAATCGTGACGAGTGGCTATATAGTGACTATGCTTGTCGATGGGGGGCCGTGGTGGGCGACTGAGTTTTGAATTTTCGCTCACCGAAACACCGGCATTCGGCGCCTCGGCGGGAGTGCCTTCAATCGGCATCGTCGAGTTTGTTAGGAACAGCTCAGAGTTTTCCGGCGGGACGAATCATTCGTTTGTTTTCCACAGTTTTCGGATGACTTATTGTGCGACGTCTGATTTTTCACGTGGAAAATTGCATTATTTCCGTTGCGTTGGCGACACTGCCGGATATTTATCGCCGCGGTCTAATTTCTTTTTCAAATTTTTATAATTTTGTTATAAATGTACCATATATCAGCGCTTCTCAACCTGTGGTACGCGAAGAAAATCTCCCTTTATAAAAAAAATTGGAATGAATCATTATTAACATTAAATATTATTTAGTTTATTTGATGGTGTGGAGGTCGTTTTTAATCATAATAATAAATAATAATAATAAGTGTACATATTTAATTTAATTTAATTTCTTTTTGTGCATTAAATACTTAATTGCCATCATTTTGTAATTTCTAATAAAATAAAATTCTATATATATATATATATAAAATAAAGATATACTTTATTAATAAGCAAAAAAATGATTAGGTGGTACGTAAAAATTTTCAAATTATGTAGGTGGTACACGAATATAAAAAGGTTGAGAACTGCTGCCATACATAATATATCGTGTCTTAGCAGTTTTAACTTGTTATACATTGTCAATTAATACATATAAGTTGTTAAGTACAAATTAAGTTACAATTAGAATTTTTTTGAGTAAAGTTGCCGTAAAATTTAGTCACAGCCGTACAGGATCGAAATGTTAAATTTCCCACACTCCCATCTATACTTCTCCTATCCAAAGGTTATTTGGGAAAATTTTAAGTTCAAAACACAGATATTAGTACCTATATTATATATAGACAAAATAAATAATACCTATTTCATATGTCAATTAAATTTACAACAAATTATTATTTTAAACTCTGAATAAAGGGATCAATCGTTTTATTACATTGATATTTGTATTTTGTGTTAACGTTTTTGGATAGACATACTGGTCCAAAAAAATCATTTACTAGATATTTTAGAGAAGTAATTTTTCGAAATTTTTAATAGTTTAGTTTAA
Source organism: Rhopalosiphum nymphaeae (assembly GCA_036289425.1). Classification (NCBI taxonomy): domain Eukaryota; kingdom Metazoa; phylum Arthropoda; class Insecta; order Hemiptera; family Aphididae; genus Rhopalosiphum; species Rhopalosiphum nymphaeae. Next base: position 20,261,643 of record JAZAQC010000013.1, read on the forward strand.
ACTTTAGGAAAATGTATTGAAAATTGTACTATTTTTTTTTTGTTTTTATTAAGAGCAATTATCTTGAACAATTAAGTTCGACTGAAAAAAGACAAAAACGATAAATTTTTTGAACCATTAATTTATTTTAATTTAAATTTATATTTGATATCCCAACTCAAAAATAATAATCTATACCCTTTATGCCTAGAGACTTGACATTGTAGTATTTAATTAAATATGTCTTCATAATTTATATTTAAAATATAAACATTAAACGCATATACATAAATAATAATTTCGTTTTATCCAATATTTATGCAACTATTAAAATATAAATAGAGAACTATAATATGGTGAATTATTAGATGAAAGAACATTTTGTTAGATGTAATTGAATTTTAAATGGGCGGGTAAGATTTTAAGCAGAACTGGGTAGTAAGTAATAGATACTATAGAATATAACTTCTATAACACAATATTTGAATTGGATACTTCTTATGAAATATTATTTTAAACTTTTATTTTGAATAGTTGACGTTGTTGATTTATTAAATATGTCTTTTGGTTTTCACATCATTTTTTTATTATTTTTTAGTTCAGGTGCTTGGTTCGGTTCGTAATACGAACTCAGAATAAAAGTAAATCGAATCGATTTATTTACCATTTAGATAAATTTTAAATTATTTTTGTAAAAGAAAAAAAAATGAATTCAAATTTCAGTTTGATGAAAAATTTTAATAGTTTCATTTAGACCGAGATTTCGCATTGTTCGCAATACTTTGATATGTTCGGCTCAACACCATAAAATCAAATTCAACCTACTGTAAATATAAATAAAATTAATATAACTTGGTATTCCGTAATCCATATCAAACAGATAACTGGAATACTGGATAGAAACTGTATGTAATAATAATATTAATACTTATTTTTAAAACTAGACTAATCATTTTAATACCAATATCGTTCCTTTAACTTGGACTCTTCACATATAATTTAATATAAGTCAATGTCCAGTTTAAGTACCTATACATTTTTACTATCTACCTAAAAAATACATTATTGTGTATAATATAGGTTATACATTATACACTATTAGTTTATACTGCAATTTCAATTGATATTTTATGTTTACCAATACAACAATAATAATATCTGGGTATCAATTACTTAAGGACAAAGGTATATATGTAATAATAACCATTATATGGTGATTAATAATTATTCTCGAATGTTGTAAATATGCTTACATAATCTACACATAATTTGAACACCTTAGTGACAGAAATCATGATCTATACAATTATTATAAATTATAATATTGTACTCATTATATTGAATACCTATGTATTGGTCTTAGACAATATAAACGTATAAGTTATATAAGTACAAGAAGCGTATAACCATTTGTCAATTTGTACAAAATTTTCTATTAATATAATTTTATTTAAAAATATAATATAATAATACTATGCTTGTAGATATAGTTTTTTTTATCTAGTATATCAATTTCAAACGTTTCAAATATTAAAATTAACATTTATGTTCACAGGGCGTGTTGGATAGGCAATTGAGGTACACTACAGTCATGGTTATTCGATTTTTTTTTTTTGTTTAACGTAACTGTGTGATTTATTTTAATGTATTTCATTGATTAAACAAAAAATTCTGATTACTTTATTAGCAATGGCTTTAAATTTCCCCAAAACTGTAAACTATACCTATACTGTACAGCAGAGCGTGATTGTCTATTTACCCCTATTTTTAAAAAACTAAAATTTTAATTATTTCGTGCAAATTTTTAATCTAAAATATATCATATATAATTAATTAAGTTAAAGACTATAGTTTAGTTACATAAAAAGATATGATATACATTAATACATTTTCTCATAATAATGTTTTTAGGAATAGCCTTTGGTGAAATTGTTTATATAAAAACTTAAATTAGCATAAGTCGGTTGTTTTCTTAGTGAAGTTAAAAAACCTTTTTTTTATCATATTTTATAATTTTATATGATAATTATAACATATAATTATTAATATTATTATAGTATTTTATATTTTGTGTCACTTTACCTGTGGTCTTATGGAACAAACGTATAACGGTATAACCACAAATAACATTACAGTTAGTGCAGTTACACTTATTCAACATTTTTTTTCAATTTATTCGTAAAATAAAAATCTTTAAGCTCTATACTCAAAAAATGCCACTTTATATTTGTGCGAAAGACAAAATAGCCTCAGTGGTGTATTTTATTGTATCAAATTTATTTTACGACATTTAGCGTTATAGCTAGTATGTCATCAATTCTCGTGTTAATTTTTTATTATGAATAACTTACTCGTGTATTAAAAATTCGAATACTGAGCTTAAATATCATTTAAAATAATATTAATTTTATTATTTATATAAACATATTACTTAATTAGAAAATAATGTGTATATTATTTATTATTTTATTATTTTAGGTTTGCAATACAATATTTACAAAACATTTAGGTAATTAATTTATAAATTAAATTTGTTTTTGGAAAATGTTTTTATTATTTCAATAAAAATTACAGCTAAATTAGATAATACACTAATACATATTATATAGAATGTTCATAATAATTTTTTTTCTTCATTTTATCAAAAGAATATTTAAAATTTATGTGTATTCTGTAGAATTATTGAGAGGGATTTCTAGAAAATGAGTTGGACGCAAATTCGATGATTAAAGGGTTTAAATATGTACATACATAAAATAAGTTAATTGTATTAAACAATTAAACTATTATATAATTATGGCTAATGAAAAAAAAAATTAATTACATTTTTAATTGTACATAATAGTATAATAATATTATACAATATGCATTATCAATAATAATCTTATCATATTTATTATTTGATTATTTATAAATAAACGTAATTTGAATTTGATTGAAATTAAATCGTTACTTATTAAGTAATTAAATTAATGGTTCTATGAAGCCCTCTAATTCTAATATTAAAATACTTCTAGCTTATAAATCCATCTGATTACGACTAATAACGTCCTTTTTTTGGTAATTCACAAATAATAATTTCTATAGAAACCTAAAAGGCTAAATATGCTTACTCTTAAATCTTAATGAATTAGTCAATTTATATCACTTAAAATTTCATTCTAATTTAAACTTTACAGTTACCCATTAATCAAATAAATATCTTACCTATAATTTCTCGGAAATGTTCACAGGAAATTCAAAAGACGATAGTCTATACGAATACAGATCAACTAAGAAAAAAACAACAATAAATTAATACATTCGAAGTACCAGATTGGTTATTGGTACTGCTGAATGTCTGTCTATTAGACATTTAGTGGCTAGTGGCCTAGTGCTAACCATTAACTATCACCAGTATTTACCTTATTAATGATCAAATTTAATTATTATATTCTTAACTGTATAGATTGTAAATAATTTAATATTAATAATAAAAAATTAACAAAATACGACAAACATTCGAGTTTAAAATAGTAAATAACATTACGACTATTACGAGCATAAAAAAATAAAGATAATAATACGACTAATACGAGCGTACGGTTATATCATTTAAGTCATCACCTATGTATTTAACTATGTAACACGTAGTGAACACTGTACACATTAAATTTAAAAAAATATTTTCCTAATTTAAGTCTTTTTAACCGTTACAGCCGCGTAACTATGCCCGAATGAAATTTAGTAAGGCGGGAAAAAATGGCCAATTGTACAATCTCTTTGAGTTTAGATCAATTCTCCTATCAGCTTATTTCCCGCCTAACTTGTGTACATATTCTTTGTAACCATTACTATACTGTTTACTACTATAGCAGGCTCAGGCTATAGTGCATAAGTATATCTAGTGTAAATCTGTAATTGTATAATGTAAGTGATAGTATATTAAATATTAATACATTTTATTACTTAAATTATTCGTAGAATCACTAAAATCTACTGATCTAGTCACTGTCTACTGTATTAAATACTCAACGTTTAATAAATTTTATTTGATTTGAAGGTAAGACATTGTATATAAGTTAATTAATAGTACTTTATTCCGTATATTAAGTTTAAATGTTCAATCATCCTGCCGGCGTAGATGACGATCATGTTCAATTGCCCATTTTATTTTCCTTTGTATCATTCTTTAATTCCATTATTTGTTAATTATAAATAAAAATACATTATACAACGAATCCATGACAATTCCGTTTGCGCTTAGTTTAATCCCCATTATGAATAATCAATATTCATAGTATTCAGACGAAATACTTGTTCTTGCTTACTTTAAACTATATATGTGTGCCCATTTAGATGTCTGGATTTATATGTTTTAATTTTTACAATTCAATAATATTTGATAATAGATTTTGTTCGATTTTAAGTATGACTGAATTGTTTAAAAACTAATGATGAATTAGTGTTATAATTATTGATGTACCTTACTTATAATTTTTCTAAGAGTTATTATCAATAAGCTATTCTAGCTCGGAATAATTGAACGCTCATTAGATAGGTATTCACTGTTTGTTATCATTTATTAGTAACATTGTAAAGAACTTAACAAGTTTTTATTCACTGTATTAAAGTTTGAGGTTTGTTCTTAGCTGAAATTGATTAATTTAAATTTATTTCATTTTCAACTATATTTAGACAATGTATTTTAATAATATTTTTTTATTAATAAGAACTTACTTAATTTTGTTGCAATATAGGTGTTGGCATCAACATTTAGTAGCTTTATTTTTTATTTTGATAAATACATAATGAAATATTTCAAAATATTTAAATATTAACTGCTTTTAAAATTATTCATAGTTATTTCTTTGTTATGTTTATACAGGTAATCATTCATAGACAAAATGGAGTATGAAAAAATGTTAACAAAAGGCGCGTTAAAGTCTATTATGAACAATGAAGATGTTAAAGATCCAGTCATGCAAGTTCTTGGTGTAAGGAAAATTACTGCTGCAGGAGCAAATGAAAGATATCGTTTACTTATTTCTGACGGTCATAATTTAAATTCTTTTGCTATGTTGGCTACTCAGTTAAATGGTATGGTTTCTTCTGGAGAACTTAATGAATTTTCGATCCTACAGATAAAACGTCATATAATCAGTAATTTAACTGACCGTTCAAAAGGAAGTAAACAAGTCATGATCCTTATAGATTTGGCTGTTATGGTACCTGGTGATCTTGTGGGTTCAAAAATTGGTGATCCTAAACCAATAATTGATAATTCTGGCCAAGTAGTTGAAAATGGTACTTCTGCTTCAGTTGACTCTACGCCCCAGTCTAATTCTTTGCCAAAACCACGATCTGTTCAAGCAAGTGTTATAGATAATGGTCTTCAAAGAGATATTGATGTTAGCAATATTCATCCTATTAATTCTCTAAGCCCATATCAAAATAAATGGACAATCAGAGCTAGAGTTGTAAATAAAGCTCCAATTCGTACTTGGAGCAATCAAAGAGGTGAAGGTAAACTTTTTAGCATGGATCTACTTGATGAAAGTGGTGAGATACGTGCAACTGCCTTTAACAGCGAATGTGACAAATTCTTTGATATGGTTGAAGTAAATAAAGTATACTTCATAACTCGTGGGGCAATTAAAACAGCAAATAAAAAGTTTTCAAATTTAAATAATGATTATGAACTTACACTTTCTAGTGAAACACAAATTTTCCCATGTCATGACTTTGATGATTCTCAAATGCCTGCTCTAAAATTTAATTTTGTTCAATTGAGTCAAGTAAAAAATGTTGATGTTGATAGTATAGTAGATGTCATAGGAGTTTGTCAAACTGCTGGAGAATTGACTAAGTTAATGTCAAAGACTACAAGAAAAGAATTAAAAAAAAGAGATGTGACTATTGTTGACCAATCTTTAAGTTCAGTGACTATCACATTGTGGGATACTCAGGCAGAAGATTTTGATGGATCATTGCAACCTGTAATTGCTATAAAAGGAAGCAGAATCAGAGAATTCATGGGTAGCAAATCTTTGTCACTTTCAGGATCAACTGTTATGCAAATAAATCCTGACATAGAAGAAGCACATCGCTTAAGAGGTTGGTATGATTCCCTTCCTTCAAATGTAGAATTCAATAGTATTTCCACTCGTTCTGATGCTGGATCAAATTCTCAGTTTCTTACTATTAAAGGAGCACAGCTTGCTCAACTTGGTAGTGGAGATAAAGCTGATTATTATAGTATGTACTCGCATTTGATCTTTGTGAAATCCGAATCTGCCCTGTATAAAGCATGCCCAAAACCAGATTGTCAAAAAAAAGTTATTGATCGTAATGATGGAACATATCGTTGTGAAAAGTGTAATGATGAAACTGAAAATTTTAAGTATAGATTGATGCTTTCAGCACAATTGAGTGACTCAACTGGAAACCAGTGGGTAACTATGTTCCAAGAAACAGCTGAAAACCTCTTGGGAACTACTAGTGCAGAATTAGGAAGGTTGATGGAAGAGTCTAAGGAAGAATATAGTGATGTTTTTCAAAGACAAATGTTTAAATTATTTGAAATTAGAGCTAGAGCAAAAATGGAGACGTACAACAACGAGACTAGATTAAAAGTATCTTTAGTCAATATAAAACCAATTGATTATAAAGTAGCTTCTACAAAATTGATTGCTGATATTAAAAGATTGAGTGGGATTTCAACATCAGTAATGTAAAAACTAATCATTTTTATAATTTTATTTATAGTTAATAAGTTTAAAGCTTAACATAATAAATATTACATGTATTTATTATATTTTTATCCTTGTTTAAATAAGTTCATTTATAATAACAAAACATTTATGAAATTGTTTACTTATTTATTTTAACAGTAAACTAAGTTTTGGATCAATTGTATTATATTATGTAGCTTATAAAAATAAAAATGCCTCGTTTGTATAATTTAGTTGTATATATAATATATTGTTTTAGCAGTGCAAATATATTTTCAATTAAAAAAAAAAATATATTCACAATAGTAAAAATAAAATTTGTAAGAAATATTAAAATGATAAGCCCTTTTTTTATTTGATACTAAATACTAGCCCAACAAATTGTTCGTAATGCAATGTGACTACTCCATCTTGATCAGTATCAAATTGGCGAAATGCTGTAGTTAGATTCTGAAAAATTAAAATGAAGTATACATATTAAATTAATTTTTTTAGTTAACTAATAATAATTTTTACCAATTGGTATTATAACTAAAAATAATAACTAAATGGATTTTGATAAATGATGAAATATATTTAAATGTATCGAAAGAGCAAAGATATACCAATGTTTTATGTCTAGTATCTATGTAGTCCGAGTATGAGGTTCAAAATATAGCATTTAAATATATAAGCTGAATTTTGTAATCAAATTTTCAAGATATCTTGTGAACATTGTTAAATGTCAAATTAAGCTAATATTATAATATGAAATTTCTTAACAGATATTTTGTATTTCATATATGTATAGTTGGTAGGAATTTTTTTTATAATTGGTAATTACTAATTTCTGAAATAATTGAAGCAATTCACAGCAGATAAACAAGGCCTTCTAGGATTTCCAAATTTTGATAACTGCTACAAATACTGTACAATTAAATAATTTAATTCAATTATATTTTCTATTAATGTTTGTACTATTTAATTATTATCATTAAAAGATAAAATCATGAGCAAACAAATAAAATTGACCCATATTTTGAACAGCCCACTGAGATTTTCTCGGTAACTTACCAGCCTAATACAGGCTTAAAAGCAACAATTTAATTATACTTATATACTTATTAATTATACATTACTTACATTAAGCATGATGCAACATTGTATGAAATCATCAAATAGTACAGTTCCTTTACCAAGTCTATCAAACTTTTGTAACATTGTGGCAACTGTAGCATCATTTAAGTTATATCCAAAAGTTTGTAATGCAGCTCGAAGTTCATTTCTGTCAATGTTCCCTGAATTATCTTTATCAAAAGAACGAAAACAATTTTGCCAATCTACAATATACTTCCATAATGCACCAAAATCTTCAAATGATATGGTACCTTTATTTGACTTGTCAAACATGTCTATAAATAAAATAAATGTTCATAAATATAATACAAGGTGATTCTATTATCATGAAACACTCATTATTTCAAAATGTATTCATGTTTTTGAAGACATTTTTTAAGTTTTTTACTTTTTTAAATGACAACATAGAGTTTTAATTTAATATTCCAAAGCAGAATAATTTTCTGAGTATTTTGATACATACAAATCAAATTTAGGAGTAGTTTATGAGTTATAAGTATTTAAAGTTTTGAAACACGGAGTAGAGTAGTGCGGGGTTAACCCGAAAAATGTTTGTACACTATTCCGCTTGTCTTTCCTTGCAAGTTTTTATGGATTTTAAAGAATTGTTTTATTAATTAAAGCTGTTACCCATAAATTATCATTACAATTTTATTGTATATATTAAGTGAGTTAAATTTTAAATATCTATTGACTCACTCAACATTAAGCGAACTGTCTCCGGGTTGAAAGGTGTCCACGTGCCATTGGATAGTGCACTCTGTAATTCATTAGCTGTAATGGAACCACTTTGGTCTTTATCTAATCTTTAAAATAAGGAAATATTTACATGAATAACTTAATAAAAGTTAATAAGTATATAATGGTGGTATTTTACTTCTGAAACATTTCCAACAAGAATGAAGGAGGAGGCATTCCAGTTTGAGGTTGAGCCATTTCGAAACTTGAATGTTTAGTTTTGTAACACTTGTTTATTTAAAAATTCACACGTATGAAAATTAATAAGCGTCAGCAAAGAAATGGTTAACCATCAGGCACCAATTAGTAAACAAGTCATAGAGTTGTACAACAACGTCAACAACTAAACTATAATAAATGAATTACTAAAAAACAATTAAATTTGATTATTATCTTATCTACATTCTACGTATAATGTAAACAAAGTAAGAATATAAACATTGATAAGTGATAATACATCGACGACATAAACAAAAAATAATATTCAATTAATAACCATGACAAAAAATAATAACAAAAAAATATATTTACAGCAGTCCTGCAAAGTCTCTGATTATCACCGTATAACTTTTTGAGCGCATGCGCCGTTACTCTGTCAACAATGTGATAAGCTGTGCCGTTCTAAAAATGGAAAGTTCGGTGTCCACACTCCACAGATTTATTTATTTTATTAGCTATAGAAAACAATCAACAATTATGTGACAGTAGTGGGAAGTAGAATGCCAGTGGATTTGTCGTGGTGAGGTAATAAATTTCCCTGAAGAGATTATTATGTATAATTATTATTATTTAATCTTGTGACAAAATTAGATCCAATGTTCATTATTAGGTCACTGGGTCATTTTGCAAACTAGTTGAAATGACTAAATGTATAATGTGTCTAAATTGGTTTTGTTTTTTTAGCCATCTTAAAGGCCGGAGTGGATATTCTACCATTGGCAGTCATTCCAGGTTATGTGTTGACATTATGGATAATAAGCCCAGCATACAAGTAGAACTAGATACTTGTGAAAACTGTTCTAAATTGCCTATGGACAGGGATGAAGATAAAACTGCTGCCATGGTGTCACAGGCAGAGATTTGGCAGGAAGATAAAAAATTCACAGTACCTACATTGATTTTTTATTAAAAAAAATTATAAATTGTTATTAAAGTGTATAGTATTTAGTGCTGCAAAATTAAATTCTATATTTTTAGGTGTATAAAGTTGTAATTTGGTCACGGAATGAATCTTGGCATGTTTTTAGACGTTATAATGAATTCTACAAACTTAATGAACTACTAAAGAAACAGGTAAAGTTAAAGTTTTAATTTTTAATTTTAGTTGGTTTATTGATTCATAGATTTTATTTTGTAGGTGCCAGATTCAAACTTAAAAATACCAGGTAAGAAATTGTTTTGTAACAACATGGATCCCTCATTCATTGCCTCTCGCCGGGAAGGTCTTGATCAATTTGTGCATCATTTAATGCATCAAAACAATTTACTAAGCATGTAAGCTTTAACTAATTATTACTTTGTATTATATTATAAAATTATATTTAAAAGCTAAAACGAGGGAAACAAAGAATTTACAAGAATGACTGAATCATAATTTTTTTTCATTTGCTCTACTACCATTAAAATTTGAAATTATTAAATAATATACTAATAATATACTAAAAATTAGTGGTATTCATCTATGTGAATGGTACAATCATGCTTACTTGTAAAAATGGTTAAGTAGATAAAAAAATGTATAATATTAATTAATGACTAACTTTAAATATTAATTATATATAATGAAAAGTTTAAAAAATATTAAATAGTAAATAAACATCTTAGTTTATATTTACGAGTATAATTGTACATCATTTTTAATAAGAATTACTTATACAATTTTGACACTTTTTTCATCATATAAAACACATAATATGTATTTAGTATGATCAGAGTTATTATTTTAGGCTTGAATAAATATTGGATACTAATGGTAATATCTAGCTTATAAAATATTTTTATATTTTATTTTCAAGTAGGAGGTAGTGTAATAGCCAAAATGATTTTCTAGGGTTTAATATTCTAAGATTTTACGTAATTAGAACCGGAAAACAAAATAAAAATGAAATTACCTAGTTCTAAAAATGGTAATGAAATTATACTTAAGAGGACATCCGCACATGTTGTTTCTGTCTTAATGTACAACATAGCATATTTGTGTTTTGCAGAACATATTTTATATTGTTAACTTAAATATTGAAGTCAATTTACTTATTATCAAACATAAAGGTAAGAATATTATCTAGGACTGTTTCCCAACCTATGGGTTGCGACTGGCTAAACTTACACATAAATAAATGTATAGTCATACTACATAACAATTTTTTTTTATAGTGGGCGTAGGTCACTTAACTTCCTAATATTATATATTGTTCTAGGACTTAAATTCTAGATATAACTTATTTGTTTTGTTTATTTTGCTACAAAATAAATTAATAATCGATCTTTTTTAAAAAGATGTCAGCATAATATATATATAGAGGATAATATTGATAATATTTGATGGTTTGACATATCGATTTTGTATTCTATTAATCTTTGATATTAAAATAAAAATTAAATTGTTGTAAATTTAAGCAGATATTACATTGTTTTAAGATAATATTTTGACAAATCAATATGTTATACCCACAAAATAAAGTTCCGTATCAATTTTTAAATGCATACTTTAAGATCATTGAAAAAAAAATTAATTTGTATGCTTGTGTGTTGTCTATGTTGCTTATGTGTCCAATAGAGTAAATAAACATTGTACTGACATCTACTTGATGATATGATTAAGACCGATGCACTTCATAGAAAAATGTATCGACTATATTATAATGATGTTTTTTTTTAATTTTATAGAAGTGAAGTCCGCACGTTTTTTAATTTGGATACTAAAGTTAAAGAACCAGATAGACCAAACCTTTTTAAATGTTCTGGTACCATAAATTTAGGACCATCAGAAAGACCATCGTAAGTAATACAATTATTATAATATATTCATATGTAATAAATCTATTGTAAATATATATTAAAATAACAAAGAAATCAATTATAAAACATTAAAATAATTTTTTTTTATTAATTTTATTATGATTGTTCGACAGTCAATATTATGTTCAAATTTAAAATAATAAAATTGTATAATAATTATTCATCTGACAACATGTATAATTTACTGAATTAGATATTATACAAAATATTAATATTGTAACATGCAAAAATTAGTTTATAATTTAGTTAATTAATTATATTTAAATTAAACTAGATAAAAATTTAATATCTATCCAAGAGATTTTAATAAGATTTAGTATTAATTAAAATAAATGATTATAAAAAAGTGTTTTACACTTAAAAACATTATAGTTGTATTAAATAAATGTATAGTTGGCATACTTTATAGTCATAGTTGGAAATGAGTTAGCCATGTTTGGTGAGTACATGAATAATTTATTCAAATGGACAGTTATGAAAAAGAAACAAAAAGAAAGACAATCAAAGTGAAGGTTTATTTAATGGTAGGAGGTCAGGAGATCAAGTCCAATAAACCCTAAAAACCTTGGGCTTGTTGAACAGAGAGAAATTGGCATCATAAAGAAACAAGAAAGTCATTATACTAGCAGTTGTGGGCTTAATAGGACTTGAATATGCCTTAAAAAATAAATGCATAATAAAATATATTTATAAATTATTTATGTTAAAGGTTTAATTAATTTGGTTTTTGTTAAATTCTAGTGCTAATCCATCAGATTTTGTATTTCTACGTATTATTGGAAAAGGCAGTTTTGGTAAAGTTTACTTGGCTGAACACAAAACTGAATCTATTCATTTCGCTGTTAAAGTGTTGGATAAAAAGCACATACTTGCAAGAAATGAAGTCAAACATATCATGTGTGAACGCAATGTTTTGCTGAAAAATATAAATCATCCATTTCTGGTTGGCCTTCACTACAGCTTTCAAACCAAAGATAAACTTTACTTTGTACTTGACTTTGTTAATGGTGGAGAGGTAAATGAATGCTTCCAATATTGTATTAGTCTAATTTAATTTAATTTTTACTTTTACTTTTTAGTTGTTTTATCACTTACAAAAAGAAGTCAGATTCTCAGAAACCCGAGCTAAATTTTATACAGCTGAAATAGCATCTGCCCTTGGTTATCTCCACTCTAATGGTATTATTTATAGAGATCTCAAACCAGAAAATCTCTTACTTGACCAAGAAGGACATCTAGTTCTTACTGATTTTGGATTTTGTAAGGAAGGTCTTATTGGAACTGAAACTACAAATACATTTTGTGGAACTCCTGAATATCTCGCTCCTGAAATAATCAGGAAAGAAGTAATACTGAAAAGTATTGAAATTGTGAAAATTTAACATATTTAATATTTATTATTATTTTTAGGCTTATGGCAGATCAGTTGACTGGTGGTGTCTTGGTGCAGTACTATACGAAATGTTATTTGGACTCCCACCATTTTACAGTTTAAATGTGCAAGAAATGTATAATTTAGTTTTACACAGTAGATTAAAAATAAAAGGACCTGTTTCATCACAATGTAAAAATTTATTGCACAAGGTTTGGAAAATATACTTAAAATGAAAAAAAAAAATTAAAATTATATTTTGAATCAAATACCTATTTCTAGTTATTGGAAAAAGAGAGCAATAAAAGAATTGGTAGCAATGTTCAAGATTTCAATGAGGTTAAAAAACATTCATTTTTTAAATCGATCAATTGGGATGATTTATTGAATAAACGTATTACACCTCCTTTTCAACCTCAACTGGTAAATTTAGTCTAGTATAAAATAATTATTTTAATATGTATATATTTATATAATAAACATAATTAGATAACAATTAATTAATTTAGTTATAAGGGTTATAACTTTATAATTGAGCAAGTTAATTCATTAAATATTGATGATTTTTTTTTTATAGAGTGGAACATGTGATTTGCAATATATTGATCCACAATTTACAAAAGAATCTGTCAGTTCATCCATGTCATCGTTTTGTGATGAAAAACTTTCTTCTAGTAAACATGACATAGATAATGTGTTTGCTGGTTTCTCCTACACTCCTCCATCTAGTTTAGATTAATAACCAAATAATAATGTTGTTCCTATCCTTAGATTTTTTAATTTACATTTAATTGACTGGTATGCTGGCTTACTAAGACTTATTATCTACAATTTTTTAATATCTACACAAAACGTTTTTATTTTAGTTAATAGCTGTGATTCTAAAATATTAAAATCAATACTTTCATGTTTTTAAGAAGCAATAAATAATATGTTCAAAATAAATAAGCAATAACATTCCATTTTAATACATTAGCACCAGTGTGTTCATATATTAATTTTGCAACTTAATTAGCCAGGGTCTTAATAAGAAAAAACAATTTATAAAAGAATTTATTGAAGTATATTATTAAAAAATATTACTTGATATGATAATTTAATTGTTATTCACTGCCAAAATGTTGCAATATGAAAAAAAATTAATTTTTAAAAATGATAACTGTGATTTATTACACCATCTATATCTGAGCTTAAACATCAAATTCTGGAACATTATAGTATTGTATAAAATGTGAGTTTATAATAACATTTAATAAGTTTTAAAAGTAAAAACTAGTAGTTCAATATGCATGTATACACAAAAAAAATAAATTAAATTGTATTATATTATAATATTATACTTAAATAATATAATCTATATATATTAGAGGTGTGTGTTATAAATATTGTATACCTAATTATGCATTAACTAGAACATATCTACAAATGCCTATAAATAAAACATTTACATTGCAATTTATTAAATAATAGCCAATATGTAGGTACATACATTTTTTATTGCTTCTGACCCATGTATTTTCATGACATGAATTACTAATATTACTACTAAGTGTATTGTAAGGTATAAGTCATTCAATGTTAAGATTAGACTAATTCAATTTATTAACTATGAAATATAATACTGTGTTAATTATTAAAAATTAATATTCACTGTATACTGCCATAATTTATTGTTAATAATTATACTATGTAATTACTCTAGCAAGAGGGGTTGTTGTTTTAAGTAAGTTTAAAAGATTTAAAAAATCAAATGTTACTTAATATGTATAATTCTTACTAAAGACTTACTTTACTTCTCATCCTATCTTTGTTTAATTTTAATGTGATTTATATATGATAATTGACTACCTATATAGAAATTATTACACATTTAATTTTTTTAAGTGTACATTTCTATACCCAAAGGATTTCTTTTGAAACTATTAACATTTAATATTTAAGTTCTGTAATGCCTACTATACTTTTAATTTTAGACTATAAAATATTTTGTATTATTTATTGTTTAAACTCTTATACTGTTGACCTTAAAATTTGTATTATCAAAAGTTTAATTAGGTAAATGTTAAGCCTACTGTTATCATTATTGTTTTTGTATTTTAATTGTATGTTAAATATTGAATTATTGACGTTTGTATCACTATAAATCAAATATATAATAACATAATATACCATCATATACTATCATTGTTTATCATGCTATATGTTTTGTAAAACAAATTTATACTTTCTTATACAGTTTTACTCAATAAATAATATAATCAAAATCGAGGATCATGGTGGATCCACCACGGTCTACGGGGTACGGATAGTGTATAACTAAAATTCCAAAAATATTTAACTTTAAAAATGCTACAATTATTATATATATATTTCATTAAAAAAAAAAATTATTCCTTATTTGCCTATTCAATATTTCAAAATAATTGGATAAATATTTCGCTTGTAATTGACATTTGATCCACAATAATTCGTACGTTTAGTAGAATGTATAAAATAATAATTTTTTTCCTGGACCTTGAAAATGTTTACCTAGGTATTCAAATTATCTAGACGCTCTTTGAGCATATTTGTCGACCACCTATCCGGCTTATCTAAATTGTACTTACATTTATTAAGTTAATTTTGGGTACCCAACTACCGTAAATTTTAACCATTCACGACGTCCGTTTGCAATCAAACTATTCAAATTGAAGTGGTTCAAAGTCGTTAAATGCTTTCAACTCGTATCTTGCATAGTTAAATCAGCTATCAGGTCCCAAATGACCCAAATAATAAACTAAGTTTAAGCAGTCATTGTGTCATACCAATTTAAGAATTCTACATTAGTAATGGATAACTTTAGTAAGACAATTATACCTATTTGCTTATCTATTATAAAAGTCGTGTATATAATTTGTATTTTTAACTATTTTAATCAATTTTATTTATACTAATTTATAATAGGTACCTATTATAAAACCGGTATACATACTTATCTTGGTTAATAACCAACAAACTAATAAGTTATATCTACGCTCTCGTGGACATTTTTTTATTATTTACGCATTTTTTCTACGTATGGTATAATTTTCAAAATATATTGACTCTTTTTGAACTATTTATAGATATTTGAAATTTTTTTGTTTTACAAAAAATATTTACTTTGTCAAGAAACTTATAAATTATGTACAGGTTTCCTCTTAAGTTTTTATTATTGGGATTGAATAAAAATGTTAAGCATCTTTTCACTTATAATTTTGATGTCTGTAGTTTAAATTTTGGATACTTATTTACGCGTAAAATAATGATATTATTCATGAACGATTTTCTTATTTTGTTTCAATGGACACGCTGCACCTAAGCCTGAAAGCCTCTAGACGTCCTGCGCAATAACATCTCGGCTGACACACGTCACTACGTCCGAGCTGGCTAAAGCAGTCCAAAACACTGAGACGATACCGTGCCGTCCATGCCAATGTGTGATGTATTCTGTAGCACTCCTCACGACAGTGACTAACTCTGGAAAAAGACATCGGTCAACCATAAAGGGAGTTGTCACCACAATTGATTATGTGGAGTAAACCCATAGATTAGACAGGCACCTACGCCAAAACCACCGGAGGGATGGTGGAAACCTCTGTCACCACACACAAGACTTTCACGACGAACCACCGCAATCCGGGATAATGGTATCAACAAAAGAGCATGGCCAACCGGAATGTAACTCTGTACCGCTGCCAGTAACAGCAAAACCGCTAAACGCCCATCAGTGCTGGGTAGGAAAAAAATTGAAGAATAGGTACAGTAAGTATACAGATGGTCATATATTAGGGGACGAGTAACTTGCAATACTCTGCAACAGCACCTTATGATAGATTTTCAATTATTTTCAACCCACAAACAAATTTTTAATTATACATAAATTTAACAAAAAGATAAACAATTTAAAATGTCTGCTTATAAAAAAGTCAAAATATTTTGATATCTATATCTTGTCTAGAAAGTGATAATATAGGTATAGATATTTTATGAGCAATTTGTGTCTACAGCTATTCATAATTGAATTATAACAAAAATACTTTTACAAAGTATTTAGACATTAGGAATAGTGATTGTTCATGAATAAATCGTTACTAATTTTTAATGCCGTTTAAATATTTTATATTTTTTCATAGTATGTAATAATTAACAAATATAATAGTAATAGCTACTATGACAGTAATATACTAATTTAATAATAATTATAATAATTTTAAACATTTTTTTTTTTTGGTTTTACATATTTTTGATTTAAAAAATAATATATGATTGTTGATTTAAATATTTCATTTGACCAAAACACGTCGCGTATCTGTAAGACTGTAAATGAAAATAAAAACAATTAAAACACTATTTTGAACGATTCTTGAAGACAATAACTGCATTACACGATAATCGGAGGACTTTTATTGGGACGTAAAAAAGTATCATTACCCTTGTATAACTCTGTTTTTCATTGATCAATTCGTGACAATAACGCATTTCGCGTATGGCATTACTCCGTTGTATAATGAACTAGAACAACTTCTCTCGACCACTGAATCACTAACAGACATACCTACTATGGTCTTGCTTATCGAATGCAAGAAAATCTTTAGTTGTGAACTCGTGTTATGGATGAAAAACCGAGAATCATACATGGTACCATTAGTCTATAAAACACAAAAAAGTCATAACGGTTAAGTACAGATAGTAGTATAGTACGTAAAATTTAATATCGTCTTCTTTAGTGACATTCTCGGGTAGGGTGGATGAATTTGCAATGGCAAACCAATTATGGGCCTTGAATTTTCTAAATTTAATAGTATACATACATTAGGTATAATAGGTACATTGTTTTAGTGTAAACAATTGTTTAAAATAAAAATAAATCAATATTTATTTTAGTCGTCAGTCGTGGTTTGATTTTTAATGCATACATTTTTTTACTTTACCTATTGAACCATTTTTAAATGCATTACATTTACACCTACAGGTTAGTTATTATCAGTTTTTAATATTTTTTCTTCCTTATGGGAATTCCTGAAAACACTACTACTCTATTTTCATTTATTTTACTCTAATTTAATTTTACTAACCATTAACACCAAATTCGTCTCTAATGTTTTGTTATAAGTATACTCGTTGTCACTGTATTTGCCATTTGGCGACGAAAGTGTATAAATGGTGTTCACACCACTCGCTCCTGAAAAAATAACACATTATAACAACTAAAAATTATTATTTTTTCTACTTGATAAGTTATATCATAATATATATTGTATGTATATAAATAAATATTATATATATAAATATAAATATATATATATATATATATATATATATATATATACACACACGTAATATAGTATCTGTATTACGTTAATATTTGAACACGAAAAATACTCACCGAATATTCCATCATCCGAATTATCATTCAAATTGATTGGAGCAATCAAGAAAAAGGAAATACCTTGTTTTGTATACCATGACGTTACGTAGTTGAATGTATACTGAGATACCTGTAATGCAAAGTGATATACTTTTGATCGATTATCGTATTATTTTACTCAAATACTTACGCTTATAACAGGATATTGGGCATCATATAAAGATTGTGCGACGGACAAAATGACTTTAATAGCATTCGCTCTGTACGGATAGTCGGCCGAAAGTTTGTATGCTTTGTCTTTTGAATTTTGACCTGAACATAAAATCATAAATATATTTGTGTCAGTCCAATACTACGATAAAGTCTTATCTCTTTCGTACATTTTCATCAATTTAACGTATTATTATACAGCCTCAATCTATTTACCACAAGTGTACTTAACATTTTAATTATTTAAATTAATTTAATGTTTAACTGAAAACGAAGACTAAAACAGAGTATGTTATTAAATATGGGATTGGGTATATGGTAAAAATAATTGTATTAGTCTGACTGTGTGTCTGTGTGTCGCATATATAATATTATCCATATTTTTTTCGATAACTGCTAGTTTAAAAAAAAACTACATTCTTAATTAAAGTCTAACAAAAACATAATATATACGCATCTTACCCATAACTTTCTTAAACGAACTAATCAACTGAGATTGCAGTCTACTTGTTTCTGCGTCGTCATCAGTAGTGGTAGTTTGCGCATCAGTCCATTCCGGTACGTTATTCAATATTTTTGTATAGCCATTATCATCATTAGTTGTATACATATGCACTTCAGAATCTGAACTTTTTCCAGAGTATCCAACAAGAATAAATTTAACGTCACTAAAATTCAGATCAACAATAGTATTTTTTAAATTGTTTTCAAATGATTCTCATTAGTTAATTTATTTAATTTAATTTATTTTCTTAATACTTATTAATTGCAGCTTATAAATTAATAGTTTTATAAAAATTAAAAAAGTATGTTTATAAATTATAATTTTACACAGGAAATATTAAATTAACTTTGGAGATATCGGAAATAAACCCACAACAGTGAATGGTGGTGTAAAAAAATATCTTATCCAAGACGGTTAAACGTCATGTAGTGATAATAATTTTATTATTGAAAAAATAAATATTAATATAAGTACAGCATACATACATTGACATACATGACATTTTTTTGAAATACTTTTGTTCTAACTCATCAGGGGTATATATCATAATAACAACATTTATCATAGTTATACTAACTTAATACGTGCCTTTACGCTGTATAATCAATAAGTTGGTAACTCATTACCTATAAGTTGAATATATTTCAACTCGGATCACACAATACAGTGTGAAGGCGTTCCTTATATTATAATGTTATATAATCATATTTACTTTATTCCTTTTTTGTTAAAATTGCTTGTAACTTTTTTTATGAAAGGATTCAATATTTTCGAAAATGTTTGTTCAATTTCTACGGTTTCTTCGAACAAAATCATTACATCTGCTACGTCATTAGGTTCAGATATTTGGATATTCGTCTTCGCGTCTATAGTTCTTTCGTTTACCGATGTCGTTACTATATTATGAGAAAAAAATAACATGGATAATTTAAGACACACGTATCTACAAGTGTATTACTAAAAGAAGCTATAATTTCTATAATTATTAAAACCACAGAGTATCATATAGATTATTATTTATGAGACGCTCACTAAAATACACTAAGTTTTTATCCTTATTGAAACAGTATACACTATACATATGAATGTTTAGATGAATTGAAAACTAGCACCATAAATGACTGATTTTTATAAATAAAAGGCATCAAATTAGGTTGATATGTGTATTGCACTATCGTAGTATCGCAGCATGCGTGTAAAAAATTACGATATTGAAATATTATTATATTTACCACGAGAAAAAATATGTACCTTTTGCTTTACCTTAGTACTTACACTAAAGTAAAAATTATACTAGATGTTCAATAATTTTAATATATACTTTTTAAATACAAATATTAGGTACGTTATTAATAAGAACCACAATGTACTTGAAAATACTTACTGCACATATCTGGAATATTACAATTTGACATAAAGTTTTGTCTGGCTGTGCTTACGAAAGCTTTTGCCATTAAACAAGCTTTATTCAAACTATCTTGCTCAGATGTAGCTGAAGAAACGATTTGATTGCAAATCATTCTATACGCTGTTGGTGAAATAGTTTGGAAAAACGGTCTGAGTACAAAAAAAAAATTATATATAATTGTTACCTACTTTATTAATTTATGAATTATATGTCTACTTTAAAGAAGATTTTCCAGAAAACAAGCTGGAACATATTGGTTGATCGGTTTGTAATAAATTGATATTTGTCGGCTCGGTGTTTCCAGTTTGTCTGTACGCCAACAAAAACGATGCCATATTATCATCGGATAACTACCATAAAAATAAAATTTAAAATAAAACAAATTTAACGTTTGATTTATTTTTAATCATATTTTACTTCTCCGTTAGGAAGTTTGAAATCAAATTTAGGTTCTTGATACATTGATCCTAGTAAACCACGCACTTGACCATAATAGTATCCATTAATAAACACTTGAATAATATTGAAATCTAAAGTGCATTTAATACTGACACCAACAGCAATGTCCATTTCAAAGTAATAAACATCCCTCCAGGATTTTAAATTGTCATTTATAAGTGGAAAATCAGCATCTTTACCGTTAACAGTGATCTGTTAATATTATTTAAAATTAGAAACTAAAATTTGACCATCATTAAGATTTAAGAATCTATATTGTTAATAAAAACTAATAATATTACATAAAATAATACAACAGATTAATATTGGGGGTGATGAGAAAAAGATATTCATTAATCAATTTGAGCTAGGTATCTGTATATAAGACTGATAAGGTATAAAATAATATTTCATTAAATAAAAATATTGATTAAATATTTGAATGTTTTTTATAAATGTATAATTAAAAAAAAAATAATGTTTCGGTATATTATATTCTATTTAGTATTTAGTATTTATTTATTATTTTATTTGTAAATTGGTGACAGCAGTATTTTAATATAAGGTTAATAATTATTCTTTTACTTACACTTCCTCCAGAAAGTAGTTCGTATTTTTCGCTATTATAAGTCGAAATCGATAATTTTGTTAAAATGTTATTTTCGTAATAAGCAAGTATTGAAAATTTGTTGTTTACAAAATCTTCAGCTAACACATAACATCCAGTATTTGGTATAAAGCTGTAGGGTCGACCATTGTATGTAATTATATTGGTGGAGTCGATAATAATACTTTGGACTGTACAAACGACAAAATATATGAAGTTTGAGTTAATAATTTTGAGTACATTTTAAAAATCAATATGTATACATTACCATCGTACGGTGGTATTAAATTCAATGGATTCGCATATTTATACAACTGCATATTATATTCATTGAATTCAAATATTAAAGGTTTATCATTGGTTGGATATTGGAATGTGTTTGGCGAGGCTATATAAAGAATAGTCTGGCCAAAGTTAGTAAGTTTACGTAATGCATTATAAATATTCATTGCTCTGTCGTGGTCCACGTAATTGGAGAAATCAAATATCATTGACTTCACAAGTTTAAGTCCTTTATTCTTTAGGATTAATATCTCTCTCTGGCTCACCGGTATATCATGAATGATCTATTCGATTAAATTAAAATTATAAACATAAATTGCATATATATAATATAGTTATACACACATAATACTTACATTATTTATGTACTTATCTAAAGCATTAATAAAATCAGCAAAATCTATAGTTGGAGCTGAACTTTCTAGTTCTTGCAAATATTTGTGTATTTCTTCCCATAATTTTTCTTTGAAAGGATATGATTTTAACTACAAATAATTATTAAAAAATATATGAATACAATCATAGATTTTATTTTATGCTTAGAATATTTTACTTTTTCAATTTGATCTTGTAGCTGGTCATAAATCGAAAAACTCTTGATATAATCTTCTGTTAAGTCTTTAATGTTACTTATTTTATCTTCAAGTCTTTCGATTGCTTTCATAAGTTTATCCATAATATCTAATTAAGAAAACAGAAACTAATTAATTTTTGAGTCTTCATACAAATTATCTGTGATGAAGCAGAGTTTTTTATACATTTAGTTAAATTAAAAACTATAGGGTTTAATGTGAAATCAAAAAGTAAATAATAATTTTTAATATAATGTACCCAAGTTTGATTATAAATTATTATAAAACTAATAGACAACATTTTATTTAAATTAATTCACTCAATAAAAAATATCTTACTATTATAGTACTCTTTAACCGAACGAGGTTCTGATGATTGCATATCATTCACTGGTTCGTCAGTATATAGATTTAACTGTTTTAATAAGTCACGTAAAGTAAGTTTCACTTGGTCGATTAATTCATCAATATTACGCACCAATTTATTCATGAGTATGTTTGCTTGTTTTGAATAATACATATATATTTTCTTTAAATAAATTCCTATTTGTCTATTTAGATATCTAATCGAGTCTGTGAAGTAGTGGCCGTTATGATCAATAAAATTAATAATATCGGAAAATATAGCTTCTATGGAATTTTGTCTATAAGTGGATAAAATACATTAATTTATCTATAAAATGTATTATATTATATTTTTTCAAATTTACATCAACTTACATCAACTTTGGTATTTGTTTTATATAATCATCTTCCGATACTTCTTTAAGTATTTGTCTATACTCGTCGCGCGTATAATTTATCAATGCACGATATTGTGGTTGAGCTTTTCTTGCTTCATAAAAACGTACTTTACGCTGTTGTTTGGCAATATCAATTATATTTTTCATATTACTGTGTACATTTATAAACACTTCAATGAATTGTCCCTTCAATGATTGCTAGAACATAAGTATTGTATAATTGTATATTAAAAAAGTGAACAAGTGGGTATAAGTAGGTGTTGAGTGTATACTTGATAATCGAGTAGGTCATAGACGTTTTAAGTTTGTATTCAATAAAAAATTATAGAATAAAAAAAACGATTCTGAGCCAAGACGGTTTATTAGCCTAAGTATATTTCATTTATTCATTGTATGTATATTTATATTGCTACTATAGTAATTTATTTTTCTATCACTTATTATTAGTTAAACGATGGGTTGAATTATTTTTTCTGGATAATATATTTATATCATATATTATTATTACTAATTTTTGAATCAATACCAACTTACTATAGTCTATAGAACAATACAAATAAAAAATAGGTTATAGTTAAAAATATAAATAAGTTTAAATATTTTGTAATTATGTAATCACTAATCATGTACCTACAGTAAAATATAATAATATATGTAAAAGTTTAAGTCCCCATGTATATTTTTAAATTAGAACAAAATAACTAAAATCATTCTTCATTTAAAATATAAGATTTTATCAAAATTTGAACTTTATACGATTATAAAAAAGATCGTTCTTACAATGTATTTATAATATTTTTAACCAATTACTAAAAGTTCAACTTGTGCGGAATTTTGTATAGTATTTTCCAGATATTTGGCCAATCCTAATTTTTTTTTTTTATCAGTATTTAAAAAAATAATTCGAACTAAAAATAACTTAATATTAGTCTAAATATTTTTTAAATTATATATAGTTTTGAAAGTGTTAATATAATTAATAGTCTTAGTTGTTAAGAAATGATTTATTTTTTTACTCTTAACCACGTAAATATCTATTAGATTCAATTTCCTACTAATAAAAAGTTGAAAATTGAAAACATTACTGCTCCAAAACGCAAAATACAAAAAAAAATATTAAAAAATATAAAATATAAAATTGTAAAATCAATATATTGATCACTCCGCTTAGTTAAAAAAAAAAAATTCTATAACGTATATTATATGCAGATTGCACATACCCAAATTTCATTAGACTGTTCTGTACTCAAATGGTTATTTGTTTCCCACCAATTTTGTTCGTTTAAAGATTTTTTTACGTATCCCACAGGCATGACGTCATTGCCATTGTTTTGAATACGAGTAGCACTAATAACAGCCGATTCATCCATAACAATAGTACCTTCGACCATCAGCTGTTCATGGCTTCCCGTTTTATCTAATAAAGATATATATATATATAATTTACATGCAAAATGAATTATCTCATCTGAGGGTAGTATATACCTTCCCATCCCATTATGTATTTGAAACTTGGATTTGAGGTTACCGACAACTCAAAGGAATATGGACGTTCATTGTAATGTATGTTCGAACGTGTATTCAAAACTCCGTCTTTGACCATAATTGACGAATCAACATCGATTATGGCAATATCAAAAATATTAATCTATATACAAAAAAAATAAAAATTAATAGGCAGTCACAAACCATTTCTTAGTAATACTAATAAAGAAATACAAACTTTATTAGTAAATCCTTTAGGCACTAATTCAAAATGTAGTTGAATAGGTTTAACAGTATTATTTGAGTCAACAAAACGTACATCTAAATATTTTCCCCATTTTTCACTTGAAATATACAAAGAATCTTTGATAGCATAATCCAATTTCATTCCCTGAATAAAAAAAGTAGTATGGTATTATTATAAGACAATTATTATTTCAAACGTAGAATTTAATATAATATAACATGCTTACATTGCTTTCAGCTTCTAACAGGGCAGAATACAAAACTCCATTATCTTGGATGTCTCTATTCAAACTAGTATGGAGTTTTAATGTTTGCTTCGTAGAAGAGAAAATGTCAAGTTCTAATAGTATATTTAAAGGATTTTCCCAGCTCTTAAACATTTGAACGTCAGTTTTGACACCCATTTCCTAAAATATTCAATATTTTATTGATTTATTTAATTTTTATATATAGGTATCAATTAAGTTACTATAATTTCTATATATATTTGGTAAAGGCTTTAAAAACAGTGATTTTCACTTTTTACCTACATTAAATTAAATTATTTATGTTACCTTGTCATTAAATAATGGCACATATATTTTTATGTCACTGGCTGCAGAAAGTCCATCCTGAAGTGAATAGTAAGTATTTATTGACAAGGCGCTTTCAGAATTTGAGTCTCCTTTAAAGTCTAACCACAATTGACTGGCATAATTCAAATTATATCCTCCTTTTATATGGTCCAAGCTATAATGCGCTAAACCTCTTATTTCTCGTTGCTTATACAAAAATTTAAATGCTAAAAAATATAATTTTTTTCAGTAAAATATAATGTTTATATATTTAGAAAATGTATAAGATCCAACCTGTTTTTTCATAGTTTGTAAGCCATTTAAATTCATACGAGTCAGTTAAAACGTCTGCTGAATAAATTTGAAGATTATACTCTTGATCAAATGAGTAATTACCAAATTTTTTATAAGATTTAAATTCTAATACATTTTGGTCATCATTATTCAAATAATGGAAAATACTCGGAGAATTTACTTTAAATATAAATGTATAAGACCAGTCGTATGCACCTAAAATAAAATAATTACTATTACTATTCATAAATATTTTTTATTATTATTATTAATCTATACTTATTATATTATATTCTAAATTCATCGTTAGTTTTTGTTCTTCATCATCTATTTTGTGTATTTGTCTATAGTTAATCACGCTATTAGTGACTTGCAAAAGTTTTTGGTATAGAATTTGCTGATTATTTTGTTCCAGTTCAATTTTGTACCCGATCTAGAAGTATGTAATAACGCTTAAATTATGTCTAGATAGAACTAATCGTTATAAATACTTGTTTTCCAGTAGAGTATTGTTCATTAATGTAATTTTTGTACATTATTTCAAAACTTATAGGTTTGACATTCTGTGATTTGTCGGAAATACTCTCTCCAGACACATAAAATTCATCATCGTTTAGTGTTAATTTATACTTGAACCTTTTATAATTATTCATTCAAAATTATTTATCTTATATAATAATAAAATATCAAAATACTTACATTTCAGAAAGTAAAACTTGATTATTAGATTTGTAGAAAACTGTAGCAAATCCACCATCTTCAATTTCGGGATCAGGTTTACTTTTTACTGATAACTGGACATTTACCAAATGTGCTAATGGAAAATCAATGTCTCCAGTCATGTGAATTTGACGTCCGTTCAAAAGCATTTTTCCATTTGCATTCAAATAGTTTGAATTTTGATCACCAGGCCATAAAACCTGTAAAATACAAAATTATAATTTATTTTATTTTAAAAGTACCTATTCTCTTTCATTCTCTCTATCTTCAAAAAAAAAAAAAATCGATTGAACGTTTTGGTAAATATTAAAACATACTTTAGTATCGATTGCATACGTGTTTCTTGTTTCTAACCAACCATGTACTATCATATATGACTTATATTCAGGATTGGGTGAATTATAGTTAATATTACAAGCAATATCATCTGTTAAAACATCTATATCAACCGTAAATGTAGAACCATCATGGATATCATAATGAAGAGTATACTTGAAAAAATCATCCGTAGACTAAATAAAAAAACAAAAAATAAAAATAAAATATAAATTAATATATTAATAGTAGTCTGTTTAACATTAATAAGGTACAGGAAGTATATACCAACCTGTTGTTCTGTAGTAATATGATATTTTCCAAATGTTTGCGGATATTCTGAATTAAATTCAAAATAACTACCTTTTTTATTCTTATTTTGAACATATTTTAAATCTCTATATCCAGTATTTGATAAGTCCGAAACAAGAGAATTTTCTAAAATTCCACGAACAAATAGTCCTGTGTCTTCAGTTATCGGTAGAACAGTGATATTACCTTTGAACATGAGACCATATAATTAATATAAGCAAAATCATTTATTCCATAAAATTGCTTACCATTAAATGCCAAATCGAGAACATTGGAAGCTGAAATATTTCCGTGTATTGTGGGTTTACTGTTTTCAATTAGTATGTCACAGTTTGCTTCTAAATAATCATCGTTCAAGCGGATATAATTATTACTTAGGAATACATATGGTGTTTTAATATGAAGTTCATGGGATGTGACTAAATCCAAAGTCTTAACTTTGCGTAGTAAAGCTGCGAATTTGGAAGTTGGTTTATTATCATAGCTTTCATCAGTTTCCAATTGCTGATCGGCTTGTTCATTTCTATTCATATCTAATTTTAAGTTCATTTTGAAAATCGGATAATCTCCACTAAGAAGTCCCTTCATATTAATAGTAATACTATTAGCAGTTAAACTAACATCCCCTAATATTTTATTGTTTTCCAAAATAAACGACCCTTGTAAAGAATGTCTGCTCTTTGTAGTAACAACAGCAATGTCTCTTAAAGTTAATTTCGTTGGATAATTACTTTCAGGATTCGTATTATGTTTCACAAGAATGTACCCTTCTATGTCAAATACTGGTATAAGATAATGTCTGACGTTTTTAGTGCTCAATTCTGTAGAGTATTTAGCTTCGAATATTGGTGAATATTTTATTGTTTCAGCATCCACTTTTTCACATTTTACACCAGCATTAAAAATGTGTTGAGAATCATCAATATATTTAACTTCTATGGTTTTTTGTTCATCGGAATCAACTAATGTACCTTGCAGAATTATTTTGGTAAATGGAGTTTTAAACTCTGCTAATAATTTTTTATGTGCTTTAGTGTCATAAACGACGACTAACTCCAAACCACGTTTGATGTCTGCATCCGGTGTAACAAATATGAATTTGATATATTTTAGGGTTGGTGCTATTAAATAATTATAATAAATTATTAATTGGTTGATGAACGAATAACCGACAATTACATATTATAAGTTAACTTACATTTAAAGTCGTAATTTCCTTTCACAACATATTTAGTTAATTTTTCATCAACTTTCAAAATTTTTAAAGAAAATGACGATGGACCAGAAAATGGTAGTAAAGATTTTAATTCTCCATTCCAAGGACAATCATAATTAATGTGAAACGATAACCCTGTAGTATCCTTATATTTTTCAAATGTTCTTGTATATGATTGCCTAGAAATGAAATTAATTGTTAACATCCGTGTATTTTTATACAAATATTTCATTGTTTTTTCCGTAAGTATATTACGTTTCAACATCTGTAGATGAAAGAGGTATTTCAATCGATTGACTTCCCTTTTCTTGTACTATTGAGTAAGCTCCAGATTTTATAGTTAGTATATCCATAACATCCAAAGGAAGTCCATAAACCATTTTGAAACCTCGTTTTTGAACCGTCTCTAATGACAAATCAGATCCTGTGGAAGTATGGAGTGATGACGATATTTTATATCCGACATCAACAGTATATCCATCTATTGTTAATATAGAGTTAAAATCAAGTGAACCACTGAAAATAATTATTACAAAATTCGTCAGTTATAATTCATAATAATCAATTAAGTAGCAATTATAATATATATATATATATATACATCTTATTTATTTTCTTAGTGCAATTCTTAAAATGAGCAAATTAATTTCATGATATAATATGAACTAAATAACAGCCGTTTTAACACTTATTAATAATAAAAACAGTAGTGCACATAATATTGATTAACTAGTTAAGTTGAATTGTTTGGATCATATTTTTAATGAAAACTGAACATTTTATGGATCTATTAATAAATGAAGATCATTCTCAAATTTCATATATATTAAATGTAGTCATGTGTTGGATAGATATGATATGCTAAAGTATTTGAGTAATATTATATAATAAGATACATTTTTATATTTATAATAAAAAGTTTTGAATACGTACCTAGGTATAAGTTTGAGTGCAAAATTTGAATTTTCTGGATGTTTAAAATAACTTTCTAAGTCGAACATAGTAGCTATATCAAATTTAATAGCTGACGTAGCTTGGATTTTTAAGGATAATGGAAGTCCAGAACACGTTGCGTATTTATTTTCGAAATCGACGATTGGTATTTGTTTCCTTATATTCAGCTAAACATATGTTTGTTTATTTAATGATCAAATAAATATTTAACATAAATAAACTTTGAAATTATTATTTACTTCTATGTTCTTTTTGTCATTTATAGAATTATCAAAATTGTTTAGTATAGCATCAATTATATATTGGTAAGTAATTTGACATTCATTTCCTTGGAATGTAAACCAACCAAGATCATTTCCGAATAATTTAAGTGCAATATCAATGTATATTTTTTTCATTTCTTCTTCAGGAATATTTTTATAAGCCTGCAAAAACAATAATTTATATCCATAATAAACATTACACATTTATTGTGGTAGGTATATATATTTATATTATAATATGACGTTTAGCAGAAAATTAAAAATTTTTTTTTTTTAAATCTTTTTAAATTCTAACTATTTTACGTTTGGTTATAATTTATAATATTTATGGTAAATAGTTAGATACTTAAAAATACAATTTTATAATGCCTGATTTGATAATATATAGCTCGTGAAAAAAAATATTGGTCACGTAACCGAATAATGATTTAATAAAATAAAAATATTTGAATCGATAATTATACGGAGTATACTGATATATAGTACCTATAAATGAGTAATGACTTACTTGTTTAGAATACGATTCAGAATCTACACCATTCTGTTCTCTATTCTTAGCATAATTTATTGCCTGAGTTACATAATTTTTAACATCATCAAAAGTGGATCCTTTACTTTTTGCAAAATATCCTTCAGGTCCAAATAGTTTTTCCAGTAGTGGTTCCAAATTTTCAAAACGGACATCAATCTAAATTATAATAAGAATTATTTATTAAAAGGAATTATATTTGTAAATAACAGTATTATAATATTTACATCAAAAACATCATATTTACGTCCGAATATGTACGTTTTAAGTGATGCAGAAGAAGACCGTGCCAAAAAAGTTCTTTAAAAAAATATATATGATTAATAATAGAACTTTTTAATGGAGTTAATAGTTATACTGTAATAAGTATAATGTTGTATTACTTATATGAATAAATAACTTCTCCGTCCAACAAAAATCCACTGTGTAGTAAAGGACATTGATGATAATACTCCAATTTCTGCGAGTAACGTAAAATATCATTGAGTGGTTTTTTTGATGACTTAGTCATAATTCCTTCATAAAATTGTTTTTGGTCTAGTTTGTTTTCATCTGAGGTCGTCTGTAAATTACTCAAGTAGCTGAGTAAGTAAGCTCGGACTAAAATAAAAACAATTATTACATTGTATTGCCGTAGTTATATTAATTTTTTTAATATTATTAATATAAACGTATAGTAATTAAAAAAATAATAATATTAAGCATAACTGAGTGTATTTTACATATTACAGTATAAATATAAGTTTTAACCATTTACAAACTTAGATTTTTTCTGTGGTCATAGTAATGGATTCTCACCTAATATTTATTTTAATTGGTAAAAATAATGTATTTAATTGTTACGTGCATATATATTGTTATAAATTAAAAAATTTAGTATAGTATAAAAAAGTACAACCCTTATATTAATTGGTTGTTTTATGTTATTTTAAAAATGAATCAAATTAAATATTAAATTTAAAACAATAATGTTCGATCACATGATTAAAACGTTTTTTATTTATCTTACTTTGAATTTGGGTATTTTTGTCATCTAATACATCTTTTATAACAGATGCTTTAGAGTTGGTTGGATTAATGGCAAATACTTTGAACGCTAAAATACGTAGTTCGGAATCTTCTGAGGTATCGGTAAAAATGTTTTCACAAGCTTTCTCCACCTAAATATAAAATGTAATTAATTATAAAGATTTAAAATTTCCGATTTTATTATTTATAGATAAAATATTGTTGTTGAAATTAACCAAATAATTATACCTATCTTAATTTTTTAATATAATTAACTTAACAATAAAGATATATTTGACTCACGAAAAGGGTAAAATAAATTTAATTTACTGTGATGTTTTAAATTTTTAATGCATATGAACGATGGACCACAATTTAAATCTAATAACACATACGTACTTTTGAATTTTTAGCATAGATTTTAAGCATAGCTAATGATGCTGCTTTAATCCTTTGAATAGTATTTTTATCCATAGTAATCTGGATAATCAAATCTTCTAGATCACTATTTATATATTGAACATAGCCAATACTTTTTAGACTAGCAATAATTAAATCTTCGTCGTTAGCTGATAATGAACCATAGACCACTTTCTTTAACGGATTTCCCAAATTATTTAAAGTATTTGCTACTTCAGGACTATTAAAATCTTGAGTGTCTTTTAGGTATTGTCTTAACAAAGCGCCAACTCCAAGATAGCCCTCTTTTAGAGATCTGTTATTGAGCAAGCTCTATAAATAATAATAATAACATTTTTATAATTTTAGTTTTATTTTTAACAATAATACGTAAGTAAAATATGAAAAATAGTTAAATAAATTTACTGATGCTTTGACCACTGCCTCTTTGGTGGGATTTTTTGCATTTGCCAAGTTATTAAACCACGAAATAGTTAATGAATCGCTTAACTGTTGACTATCTATGAGTTCTACAGCAGCTGCAATAGATCCGCCATTATTAGCAGCCATTAAAGCATCTATGAAAATTTCCCTACAAGAGTATTTTTAACGTGTTACAATAGTGATTTAAATATATTCATTTTATTTTAAATAATATATTAAATCATATGTATTTTTCAAAATGTTATTAACATACTCCGCTACGTTGGTATCCTCAAATTCACCGCTATTGCTCTTTATCGTCTGGAACGCAGAAAGTACGTCATCCTTATTTGCCACTTTTAATAATTGTATTAAATTTGAAAAACTTTTAGCACCATTCATATCGACTATTGGCTCGAGTTTAGTCAAAGCCAATTTGGTAGCAGAAATTAACGCATCCGCATCTGCCGATCCAATTATTGCAGTTGGGTTTTCAAACATAATAGTTCGGCTTTTTGACAGACGGTTTAATGCAGCTAAAAGAAAAACAAACGCATTATACAATAATATGTTTAACGTATTAATGTATGTTTGTGTTTCGTGTATGTACTGTGTATCCGTATGTGTGTGTGTGTGCATGTATGCATGTATGTGTGTATACACGTGTAAGTATTAAAAAGTGAAAATAGAAATATAAAGATAATTTTTCTTACGAGGGCGAATTTTTGACATTTTCATCAATTGCATGGTCATAGAAACCATGATTTTAGTTACTACATCGATTCCACTAAACGGTTGATAGAGAAAAGTCTCTTTGTTGGTGACCGATATTAATGTAGACTCTTTTATTTTGATTTCAGAACTATGAACGGCTGTTGAGAATGGAGAGTCTTCATAAATCTGTATAAGTGCAATTAAAATAAGATAATTAATATATCAATAACTTAACTTTGTAATGCGTTGATTGCATATTTTGTATTATATATAATGTATATATATATATTGTATTCTGACCGGATACGATTGTGCTGATGACAATCCCAACAAGTTTATTTTGTCATGCCCTGTGCATTGTGTGAGATCTTTATTTTTCGTTATTGTAAATCCTGAGTCCGACGATGTCCAAGGATAATATGTAGTATTGCACGTCCCTTGAATATCAGTCTAATAGAATATTAATTATGATTATTGAATCATACATGCATGTTAAAATAAAGATAAATCATAGGAAAAAAATAGGAAAAAAATAGGTACCTCAAAAAATTCTTTTTGGTTTTCTTGTATCGACGACACTTGTAATGCTGATATAATTGCTCGTTTTAAATTTAACGAGACGGTAGTCTCCTTTGGTAATGAACAAAAATTCTGACCGATTTTCCCGTTATTATAAGAAAACAGAACTGGATAGCCTTCTAGTTCCTTTACGTCTGCTTGACCATAAGTCTATTCCAAAATATACAAAAATTACTCGTGATGGTTCTGCAGTTTCACGGAAAAAATATTCGTGGCATATGAAAATAAGCTAACCTTCGATCCTCCTTGAGTTATTTCAATTTGCTTAAGATAAAGGATAGCGCCACATTTTTGTGTCCCGATGATATTGGCTATTCCTTTGATCGATACTTCTGATATACCCTCTTCGGTATCGGTTGGAGCGATAATAGTGGTCTTACCGCTGAACACATACCCATATTTTCTATTCTCGTCAAATAGTACTTTGCTATTTAAAATTCCTAAAAGTGTATTTAATAGTTTATTTTCACTATCAAACTGGCGACGTTATATGCGGTGATTATGATACAGTAATATAAAGCATATTTCGATAAGTTTACAAACCTTCAGTACATTCTGAAGAACATGTTATTGCACTTTCTTCGTAATTCGTAATTTCAATTTCCAAAGGAACTAAATATGAAAAAATTAACTCATCTTAATTAACTTATCTTAATTTCAATTATTCTCCGTATTAATTAATTTATATTTTTATATTTTAATTTTATTCTAAATTAAACTTTGTGAACTATAAAATATGACTTACAAGTAATAACGTGGAAAAATTGATTTACAAAATATGTCAATTAAGGACCTTTACTAACGGTAAAACCACTAAAATAATATAAAGGGAATAAACGACGTATGAAAAATTGTTATCGAGGTACGTGTCTTAAATATTCCTATATTAATCGCTGACCATTCAATTTTCTGAGGACTAAATCTGGGTTGGTTGCTGTACTTATTCATATGTATGCACATTTCCATTTATGTAAAATTATCTATTTATCATAGAAAAAACCGTATGTAAATCGAATCAGTAGCTTCGGAGATTTAGGATAAAACTAACAAGGGCGCTTCTATATTACATTACATAATTAGCTGTATCTCTCAAATACTCCGAAGAATTAAAACAGAGCTTGGGGTATTTCTATCTGAGTAAATGCGGGCAAGTCTGCATCGATAAATCTTATTTTATTGATAAATTCAATCGAAAAGGCAAGATACATATGCTTGGTGAATTTTGTCAGAAAAAGATTTTTAATAAAAGATTTTCTTTTTTTATAACTATAATCGGCAATAAAAACCAGAAATAATCAAAATATAAATTCAAATTTTTATATTTTAGAGACAAAATGCATATACAAATCACCTATATAGTGATTTAATTTCAGGATAAAAAGTATCCTAAATAACTCTTTGCAAACTCACAGATATACGGATAGATCTTAAATTGTATTTATATGAATGTATGTAAAAAAAAATAAACATATGTATCCGAATTTCATGCCAAAAAAAAGAAAAGCGATGATAACCGATAACCAAATTACGTGGCCGGGTTTCTTTTTATAGGGTTGAATTGCATGCGCGTATTTTCGTGACAAATTCGAACTACGTGCGTAAAAGTTTGAATAAACAATCAGTTTTTGTCAGCTTGAATTTAATATAATAATATCGTATAGTAAAAATATAGCTAGTAAAATCGAGAAGCTGTAATAGATTTTCTAAGGGAGATTAGATTAATAAATAGTTTCAACTAGATTGATTTTACGCAATGGTTTAAAATATTTGAGTAAAAGTATTTAAAATACTTTTTTAATTATTTTCAGGATGAAGTATTTTCGTTAGTATTTAAAATACTTAATTCTGTATTGAATACTTATGGTCTATAGGTATTTGTATAAGTTTTGGTTTTTTTTCGAAAAATGTGCAATGAATTTTTATTTAATAGGGGCGGAGTGATCATAACAAAAAAAAAGAACCAACATGGCGGACGAAAACTTTGAAAATATAATCATGTTTCTAAAGATAATAAATAATTATTTAATAAATACCTTTAAATTACCATATAGTATACAAACTGTTATGTTAAGAACAAAACTACAAGATAATAATCAAAAGTAATTGAATTTTATGTACCAACAAATATCTTTTTTTATTTTTTATTTAATTCAATTGTTTATTTCAAATTTTAATATTTTGTTCTAGTTTTACCAACTTCGAACCCCAATTTTTTTCAAATATATTAAACTATTTAAAACACACAAATATTTAAATATCTACTAAGTATATTCTAATTGTATATTTGAAAATTTTTGGTATTTAAATGATCAATTTAACTGAATATTAAAAAGATATGTCACTCGTATTTTATACAAACCAGGTCTGTCGCAAGAAAACCACACACGTAATTTGACTTTGGTAATGATTTATACACGTGATTCGAAAATGCCGATATGTATATTAAGTATATCTATATAGTACATGTTTTTTGATCATTTAAGATTGAGACTAATAACTAACATAATATGTAGATATATTCAAATTTAAAAATCTTAATATATCTATTAGATTAATATTCAGTCTGAATAATAATAATTGTAAGAAGTATATTATAATAAATTGTTTCCTAATGAAAACAACAATAAAAAAATGATCATTAATTTAAACAATACATACGTCATACATAATTTTAAAATATTTTAAATTAATTTTATATAATTTAATAACAAAAATTCAATAATATAATTTAATTATAGGTAAAACTTACTTGAATATCTTGACAAAGCTAATCCTACTGTTAGTGTTAGTAGGAATAACTTTATTAAGGATTTCATGATTACTCAAGAATGATTTTAACCAAATTGGTTCTCGTAGTTTTATGGTTTCACATGCATCAAGCAAATAAATTATATTACCTTTTCTTTCCTAAAAATAAGAAGTCAATTTTAAAATGGCATCAAGAATACTTATTGGTAAAAGTAATTTTTAGTTAATTTTGTAATTTTACAATATTTTATAGTTGGATTGATTAAAAATATGTATGGACCACAACATCTTTTGATTGGTTTTATTCACGCTAATGGTAAAGTATCATTGAATAATATTTTTATATTTCCATAAATATAAAATGAATTATTATTATTTAAACGTATATAAAAGTAATATATAAGTACTTGGGTACTGAAATTTCAGATTATTTTAAAGACTGGAAAGATCACACTAAAAGATATAACACTAACAATAGGTAAGTACAGTACTTACATAAATAATAATGGAAAATTAATGTATATGTGATTAAAATGTTTTCCAATTATTTAAATGCAGAACAAACAACCAAAGACATATTTAGGTAGTAGGCATAAGTATAGGATAAATTACTTAATAGTTAATACATATAATTTTTTTTTTTTGTTTATTAAACATAAACAAATGCACTTTGAAAATAGATAAGTATAATTAAAAAAGTATGAAGTTGAATTATCATTTAGTGTACACTACTGTACAGTGTTCATCTTAAGTTTTCAAAAATAAATTGCATATTCGTGTTTCGTTTAAGATTAATTATAAATCAAGTAAACAAATTTACTTACCTTTTAAAATATCTAAAAATCACACACAATTAATGTTTTAATTATATAAAATATTAACAACAATATTATAGTTTAGATTATTATCAAAAAATAAAACAGCTATTATAACAAACCGGTTAGAGTCACTTGCACTAGTGTTATAATTTTTCCATTTTGAGCTTTTTATACGACAACTTTATGACAAATAAATGTCTAGCGCATGATCTTGAATTGATTTTAACAGGAAAATATTATGCGTCCGCATAAAATGAAATAATTTGAAATTATAAATTAACAAAATCTACAACAACAAAAAACAATACTAATCAGTAAATACATTCAAATTCAGTATGATGCACGTATTATTTATAAATTTCCTATTTTCATTCATTTATTCGTATTTATATAACTTTAAATAAATAGTCATATTCTAGATTAAATATGGAGGAATAGAATAAATACGAAATATCTCGAAAAGAACAACATAACCTTCTATACTCTTTGCGTAATTTTTTTAAGAGGCCATATATTCGAGTAATAATTATTTTACGGACCAGTATCGAATGCCGTAAGTATTCTAACTTTAAATGCTCATGAAAAAATGTTAGGTTTCCGATAGAATTTTTTTTCGTGTATATATTGAAAAACTAAAAAAATCTTGTATTAAATTTTTAATTTTTAGGTATAAAAACAAATATTTTTATGATTTTCAAACTACAAAATAATTTAATAATTTTCGCAAATTTTATATATTTTGACAAGATTTTAATTTTAAACCTTTATTAAAAATACTAATTTATATGAATTTTCTTACTTTGCAAATAATTTTTAATCAATTTTTATAAAAAAAAAAAAAAACTAAAAAAATTGAAACTTTCTTTTGCTTAAAAATAACTTAAAAATCGTTGAAATATTTTAAAATTTTACCATAGTAAATAATTTAAACATCCGGTGAAAATTTCTACGATTATTCATTATTAAGTTAAATCAAAAAAAACAAAATCGAAAATTAGATTTGCATAAAAATTTCCGTTTTTCTTAATTTTTTGTTGGTTTTCCTAATTAAAAAAATAAGCACTCCGAATTCTTATGTTTGACCTCTTTAAAGTACAAACTACGAGTAGATTCAATTTTATATCCAAAACCACTCTCACTTTTGAAAATCTAAGCATTTTATCAACAATTATGTACTCATACACAAAAGAAAAACTTGATGAAGTCAATATATTGATTGTTCCTTTCAGAATACAAATATATGATGTGAAATATACCTAAGTGGTATAAAATGATAACTTATCTCCGCTCAGAAATATTTTTTATATACAATGATATATTATTGAATTCAAATTGAACACATCAATCACAGTGACCCACTAGACATCAACCATATGTAGTTTTATTTTACTTGGTTATTTTGAGAAGTATTGTAAAATTATTACCTTTGAGTTTTGACCCTATAAAGAAACCTCTGTATCCTACCATTCGACATTCCTACCAGAATCTATGCTTAAAGTTGAAAGCATTTATACTACTCTAAAAATTGATGAATGACATTCACACACATACACATATCATTGTAAAATAAATATTTTCATCACTCCAATATAAACCTAAAAAATAATTAATAAACAATGTTTTTTCAATCTATGGATCATACAGTATTTTAAAAACATGTAAATTATTATGTTATTCGGATTTAGAAAGAGAAAATAATTAGTTTTTTTTTTATTAAGAATACATAAGGTATGCAAATTATATGTATAAAATAATTATTTAAATTTTTAAACATTCTTTTATATAAAAATAAAATTTGGTCTACAAAATTCTTTAATTTATAACTCCAACATTTCAAATCTTCATGAACAGGAATACCCAGTATGAAAATTCAAATGCATTAAATTCCGATTTCTAGTAATAATATATTATATATGATATATTTATAAATTAATATTTTATTTAATAAAAATTATCAATTAATATTTGTTAATTTAACTTGTACAATATATTGTACATACACTATAATACTCAAATAAAAATTTAATTTCAATAAATCATAATATTCAAATAATAACATGATAATAAAAAAATGTTTGTTTTATGTCAATTTTATTTTTCAAAATAATTTTGAGGTAACATTTGCAAATTACAGAAATGTTTCAACAAAAAAAAAAATATTAATAACTAATACTAAGAAAATGAATCACCCCTTGTTGAAAAATACACAATTAAATAATATGGTGCTACTAAAAGTAATAATAAAAAATTAAAATTATAAGTATACAATGTTGAGATAAGGAAATAATATTCTAAATAACATACATAATTTAGATAATAATTGAATTATCTAATTAAATTTAATACACTAGTATTGTGTATTTATGTGTACTGTAAAGCCATGAAAAAATAATAATAATAATAATAAAAATAAAAATACAATTATAGATTGTATACAATCTAACTTTTAAGTCCCCCTCCTTTACAAACAAAACAAAAACAATAAATACTGTAGTTGCAGAAGGATAAAAAAAAAATACTTTTCAAATGCAATTAAATACAAATTCTAAATGCATAAAGTAAATATAAAAATAAAATAACAAAACTATGGTAATATAATTTGAAATTGTAGGACAAATAAATAAATAAAATAAGTTAACTTATTTTTTAACACATTCATAAGAAACGTTACATTTTGAAAAAACTCTGTGCAACAATTAAATAAGTAAAATTAAATAATGTTTTACAAAGAAATTTCGAGAAGTAAAAATAAATAAATAATAATAATAGTCACTAATTTCCAAGTATTTTCTCTTAAGAATTTTTGTAGGCAAAAGTTACATAAAGCAATGAATACAGTTATGCCATCTGCATATCACAACAATATATTGATATTGATATATTGATCAGATGATGTGTAGTAAGTTGATCAATGAATTGTAACCAGGCCTTAGTAATTCTGTAAACCTAGGAGGAAATTATAATATGATTTGATGGCACCTTCAAATAGTTCTAAATTTATGATAACGTAGTGGAACTCAAAAATCGTCATAAATCTGGAAACCTAGATGGATCTTCAACATAGTTTGCTGGTACTTCAAAAAGATCAGAATCTATGTCATCGCGAAACTCAAAAGCCTGGAATGTGATCTTAGCAGACACTGTTGGCAGTATTGGAATATCTATATGAATAAATTTAAATTGAATTACTATAAAGCATAGGTATCCAAGGAAATATTTTATTTTATTCATCTTGTTCTGCAATAAAATTATAAGTCATTCACACAACATACCTAATTTGACTGGAAACCCTGGTGGTAATTTTAAATTCACAAAGTCACGTAATTTAGCAAAATGTTTAAATGGAGCAGTAACTTCAAGTACATCCATTAGCATAGCAACTGATAGAGGGAAATCCATACTCTAAAAATAAAGAATCATCATTCTAAAATAATTCTTTGTAAAAATTAATCTAGATTAGTTCTAAAATTGATAAAAATAATACCATAGCAACTGTTGCTTTAAATCCTCTAGTTGTGTTTTTAAAAACCATTTCTCTCGCTAAGGGTGGATGTTGTCCTGCCGGAGATGTAAAATATTCTTTCCATGTACATATTGCAGGCATTGGAGGAAGAAGTGATTCTCGTCTTACAGGCTTAAAAAAATGAATGGGATAACTCACTATTTAAATATTCAAACATACATCAAGTATATTAAGTTACTTACTTCCCCGTTGCAATCAATATTAATAGCACATCCTCCTTTAGTTAAACTCTCAATGATTGCTTTATTTTTTTGTAAATCTTCTTCAGATAAGTGTTCTCTTCGTTTTTTCTGTTCTAATGTTAATCCATTGATATGATAAAAATCAGCATTAAAATCTCCGATAGTTTCCTGAATTTACAATTTTGAATTATTAAAACTATATAATTTAATGAAGTTAATAAACATGATGAATAATGAACATTGGGATCATAATAAATATATATATTTTTTCTTTTACTCGACAATAAATACTTATAAATTAATAAATTAGTATTCAGATTATTACATGATATACAAAACTCATTCATACTTTTTTGTCTTGTCGAAATATCCATCCCGATTGGGCTCGAGAAAATGTTATTGATTTTGTAGACATCTGTGCAGTAACTATATCAGTACTCATCATTAAATCAACTTCATCTTCAATCTCTGATTCAGTTTCCTTTAAAATTTAATATTATAATAACATCATATTTTTCATCTTTGATAAAACTATATAAAATAATAATTTTCTTACTAAATATCTGACTCTTTGGTAAACACCAGCTTTATTATCCATGACAATGAGAGAATGTGGTGGTTTAGCATCACCATCAAACAGAAACGTGATTTCTCCACGCTCCCATTTCATATCATTCATTGCAAAGTCTACTAGCGTTGTATCCAATCTAAACGATGTACCTTTTTTATGAATTTGACAAAGATCTGAGGGTAGAACTCGAGAAACTAATGGCACTATAAAAATTAAGAACAATTGTCAATGATTATTACTAAATAATTAGTATTTTACAAAACATTCAAATCAAAATTTAGTAAAATTAATCAATATTCACCCCAACTCTGAAAATCCCATTTTATTTGCATATAAAAATCTCCAACTTGTTTCAATGCAGATACTAAATTAGGTCGTCTTTCTTCAATCTGTTCTCTTGCTTGGTGTTTCATTTTTTTTAATAATGATATAACTAAATCAAAATTGAAAAAGTTTAAAAATACATATTTATTTACAAATAATATTATAATATTAAAAATATAATCATTATTTTATTTTATTTATGAAAGTAATGAATGTATCATATTTATTTATTTTTTCCAGTAGACTATAGATTAATGATTAATGTATATAATTATTAGAATTATTTTATAATTTAAATTATTTATTAGAAAAGTAATAACTAATAATATTAGTTTATATATACTAAATAATATACAATATGTCAATGTAATAATATACATTTCTAGTTTATCAGAATTAATGCATTTACAAAATTTAAAATTTTATTAAAATCAACCTTGAAAATATTTAAAAGAAAATTAGGTTTTTATTTATATCACGACTCGTGAATCATGGCTATGTGATACTGATAAACAGTAATTTGCTGTAACTTGTAAGTTATAACTATTCATAATAATTGCATAAAGTTGTTTACTACTTTCAACGAATAAATATTGAATAAGTTTTAATGTTTAATTCTTTAAACGATATGTTCAAAGTTTTGGCATATAGACTGGACAAAAAGTCATTCAGAATGAAAAAATTATTACCTATTAATATTTAATTTACAGTAGTGTAATATTGAAACTTACACTAAAAGAAAATATATTTATTAAATATTATGCCTTAAATATAAAATAATATATTAATATTGCCTATTTGTGTAAGAAAATTGGGAATTTATTTTTATTGTATCAATTACAATTTGCAATATATAAAATTAATTATTAATAGTAATTTTTACCATAGAATATATGTTCAATGTTTTTAATTAACTTAAACTAGTTAAACAACATTGTAAAGATAACTTAAAAATAAAGATAAACTCAATTATATGCCAATATACCATGCATATTTTGAAATTAAAACATCGAATTTCACAGAATAAATTAAAATTTAAAATGGATTTATTTATTTACCTACTCAAAGATTTCCAATTGTAATAAAACATATATATTTTGTTACTGGTAACACTGAAAATATATTATCAATGTTATCAGTGATTAATATTTTTTATTTAGTTATGAAAATATTAAATGATTTAAATGCCGAAATCACATAAAAATTAATATTGCACTCTCAGTCACCAATTTAAGTTAGAATTTAATTTTTACTTCTTATTAATTAAATTATTTGATTAACTAATCATAACACTTTTTTTATTTTAATGTGAACATTTAAATCTTTGTACAGTGTAAAGTATGAATTTTTCTATAATCGTTTATAATTAGTACATTAGTATACTTAAGTTTACATAAAAAAAAATCGTGAGTTAAAATTGTAATAATTAAAGTTGTCGTGATGAAAAGTGTACGAAATCTAGTACCTCTATGTTCAAAGCAAGTTTTTCCAGGTAAAAGGTTTAACTCAAATTCAAACGATTTAACAAAAGATGAAAACAAGATTTTATATGAAAAATTATTGAATAAAAACTATAATAGTGAAAAACATACAGAAGCAAGTTCTTTTGCTAAATGGATAACACCTCACTATAAATTTGGGCCTTCACGTATTATGAATTATGATTGGTCTATAAAAAGCATATATTCTTGGTATAAAAGTAAAAGAATTGAATTTCACAAGTATAATCAACGTTATGTGCCTGAACGAGTAAAATCACTAGGAAGTGATATAGCTGCATCACATTTTGTTGTTTATCGAGGTGGCGCAATTAGATTTCGAGGACAGGTTAACTTTATCAAATGGACTAATAAAAAAGAAGAGTACCATGTCAATTTACCACAAATTTACGACCCAAATTACTTTGTTGAGGCTATTGATGCTTCAGATTTAAAGTTTTATTACCAAGGAATAGAAAACTTTAAAAATCTATTTAAATTGAAATGGTTAAATTTAAGAAATAACCCAGTTCTGGACAATTGGTGCCTAGATTACATAGGACATGCAATACCTAATTTGGAATATTTGGATATTTCCAACTGTCCTCAAGTAACAGCTGCTGGTATAGCTGGTCTTCAAAAGCTAACTCAACTCAAAATACTAGTGGTAAATAGTAATAATATAGAAATTCAAATGGCATGCTTTGCATTGGAAGACATAATTCCTGGATTATTTGTTTTAAACCAAGATAACAAAGATGTTAAATTACAAACAAAAATAGAAAATCTAAATGTAAATAAAGTATAGTAAAAACAAATTGTATTGTTTGTAACAATAATAGTTATTTTAATTGTTAATAATAATGCTTAGAGCATTTTTTAGCATGATTTAATAAAATAATAAATTTTATTATATATTATTTGTATCTTTTACTTCTTATTTTTAATCAAAAAAAATGCTCATTTGGTGTACAATACATGGCATGGAAAAATAATTTAACACTCTTATATTTTAGAGTAATATTCATAA
This sequence comes from Rhopalosiphum nymphaeae, assembly GCA_036289425.1. Lineage (NCBI taxonomy): Eukaryota > Metazoa > Arthropoda > Insecta > Hemiptera > Aphididae > Rhopalosiphum > Rhopalosiphum nymphaeae. The sequence continues at coordinate 20,305,418 of JAZAQC010000013.1, forward strand.
AGTGTATGCTATTTATTTACATAACTCGTCGGGTATTTTGTGTTGATTCTTATTTTTTTATATGTATCCTAACATTTAAAAAACAAATTCAAAACACAATGTAAAATGTTTAGAATTATTCATATATACTACTAACGAGAAGTTTATTAATAGTTAAAAAAATATACTTAAAGTGTTTAAATTGTAAAATATAATATTACAATTTAAATACAAAAACAACTTACATAATGATATACCATGTCTTTGTAAGAAAAAATTTCAAAATGAATATCTTGTTATATATATTAAATGTGTATAAATATATTTGTAACTTTTAAAGTAAATAATAGACAATATTTAGTTTTGTTAAATTTAACATAATCAAATAGTAAAACTTTGAACTTGATCAAAATAAAATGTTGGATTTATTAAGCACAAATTATTGTAAAATAAATATGTCACTGAATCAGTTATTTTAATTAATATTTATTATTCATCATTCAATTATATCATCATAACTTGAAATAGGAAGAGATTAAATTATTAATAAAATGAATTATAATTAAAAAAAAAATTATTTAGTAGATTGTTAAAATTTAAGCAAGTTAACTATGTAAGTTAAAAATTAAATTTAAATTTAAATGTAATATCATGACTTCAATAATAAATTAATATTTTTTATTTGTTCATCTGATAACCAGTACATAATGTTTATAAAATAATGCTTATAGTAAAGCTATATGTTGTATGTTATGCCATTCAAATATAATGATATATTTTTATATAAATTAATTAATCACAAAGTTAATAGTAAAAACACTATTATCATAGTATTTATGAACCACAAATTGTCAAAAACTAAATTATATGTATCTTACCTCATATTAATGAAGTATATTTTTTAAATCAAGCAATATTTAAACTTACTAGTAAGACGGTCTCCATAACTAATTGCTTCGGACAAAGGGGTCCATCCATTTATGTTTTTTACTTTCACTGGTGCATTGTGAGCGAGCAACAATTGTACTATATCTGAAATGTATTTCAGGTAAGTTAATAGTATTATCAATATTATGTTCTCTAGCGACAGGCAGAATGGTGAGATTTAATCAATTAATATATTATCGATAATGACTCGTAGTCACCAAACTACTGCCTTTAACCAATTTACCTTTACGACCAAGCATGATGGCCAGATGCAGTGCGGTGTTACCTGCAACAACAAATATAATTATGGAACAAGATATTCTATAGTCACATACTTTACGAGATGCGAAGCCACCGTACCGTGTTTATCTTTTCTCGACAGATCCTCTGTCCTCATCATCCGTGCGAACTTTTGTACGTCACCCTCGAACACGCATTCGTGCAGTGGATACGACAAGTGCTGTTCTTCCGCCATACCACTGCCGTCGCTCTTTAGAATGTCGTCCAATTATTGCTAATTATCTGTGTGCATAGTGTTTCATATTATTATTATTTTTCTTTTTTGGTGTTTTCTATCGTTGTCTTCGTCTACATAATAATTACATGAATATTGACATTTATGATATTGTCGTGTGTTCACCGTTTGCACGGTGAAAAAAAATTATTATCAATGTTATTCCAACGTCCGTAACAGTGATAACAAAATCACAATAAATTATTCCGTCACAAAAAGATATATATATAGACCAAACGAAACACGTCTGATAAGATAGAAACCGTCAATCGTGATAACGTTCTGTTTTATATTTTTCGTCAATGTCAATGTCAATTTTTAATTTATAATATGAACACTAATTTTTATAATTTTTTTATTAGGCACACAATAACAGAACACGCAGGAAACACAGAGTAAAGATACCTTCAGGGCTCCCAGTGGAAGAACTTCGTTAAGACGTTAATAGATATTTATAGTTAACTTATATGCGTTTGCATTTACATTACTATTTATTTTTTATTGTTGTATGTAATAGCTAATGAATTATATACACGTATGAGCAGGTCACGACACCGCTGTATTTTTAATCTCTTTTGAAAATTACCATATTTTATTATGAATACGAATTGAGAAATAAGTGTGAGATTGGGATGATCCACTGAGTCGGTTATTGTTTCAATAACTTGTTTCGCTTGTATTGCTTTTAATGTAGTTTGGCTAATTCCGCAACTGTAGATGTTTTTAAATCGGTGTGGAGGGATTTATTTGAGACGTACAATGGAGGTTTTTAAATGATACGAAGAGTTATTGACTGAATTCTTTGGTTACGGTTGGTATTAGAAATTACGGTCGATGTAAATACTAAGGTAGGTAGGTATGTTCTATATTTTAAATAGTAATTTAATATTGTATTATTACAGTCATCTGTTTTTTCTGAAAGAGTATCCTCAAAGGCAGGAGAAATATTAAATCCCAAAATAAATCGGTTGAATGGGAAACATTTAGATATTCTTATATTTTTAAATAAAAATTTAAAACAATTTTAACAATTTGTATATTTTAATTTTTTTATGCATTTAACTTTCAACTTGAAAGTTTCAAGTACCTAATTAATTTAATATAACTAATATAATTATTATCTTTTATACTTTGTTTAATTAAATAAATGGTATTTTATTACTATACAATACTATACAAAATACTTACAATATTTTTTCTTGTAAAATATCATATTTAATCATCCTAATAAATGGACAATTAATCAAATTTATTTGTTAGACTTAAAAGATAAATATTTATTTTTGGTCATAAGTATAACTTCATACTAGTCGATAATAGTCGACTAGTTTGTTCATGTTTCGTTAGTTAATTTTTCGATAGTGCTTGATTGTTTATTTTTCTATAGTCATTAGCTGTTTTTCTATAGTCATTGTTTTTCTATTAGTCGTTGATCGTTTTATCAATAGTCGTTTGTTGCTAGTTAGTAATAGAAATTATAACCAACTATTAATTGGTATTTTGGAATAAAATATAATTATTAGTCGATTATCTAAATTATTCGGTTGTGCCCTTCACTATAATAGTATAAAGACTGTAATGTATGTATTAGGCTATAGGTTATTGATAGATATAGCGGTAGATTGATTATTGAGAGAAAGTAGCTATGATAACTTTATCAAAGTCACCGACTATAGTGGCTGAGTAATAAACGTTTTAGCTTAGAAGACATCAACTTTGACATCCTCAATCTTCAATTCTCAGATGGTCTGATGGCTCAATGTTTATTGATAATAATCTACACTTCTAAATGTATTTATTAGTTGTATAGTCATCGCAACTTAAAAAAAAAATATATATATATATATATATATTATTTTTAATAGGTATTTTTGTATACACTTTAAAACGGTATTGTTTTAAAATTTAATGAATTATTTAAAAATTATATTTATTTAGCCGTTAACATCGTATTTATATCACTATATTATATAAACTATAGATGTTACAATTTATAATATTATATACAATTAGATATTTATATTTTAGGTATACCTTTTGTCACAAAAAATTAAACGAAAGGTTACGTGAAGCGCAATGACATATTTACCGTGGGAGTATATGAGGGGGATAAATCCCCTCTTGGTCTTTTTTTTTGCTGATAGATATAATAATTTTGTATCTATATTACAGAAATACAGAATAAAGTTATTGAAAACGCTACACTTTATTATAATATTGAATATTGATGTATTAAGCATTTGGAAATATTGTGGTTAATGTCCGTAATCCATACACTACATATTACTAAAAATAATTCGTATCGTAAATCGTAAAATGTCGTCATTTATCATTATAGTCAATAACTATCAGGCTATTATCATACTTCTAATAATAAGCGTTTGGTTGCCATTTCAAAATATATTGAAGGACGAGAACATGCATATATAAATAGACATTCTAGGCAATAAATTCTAATAATTAAATGGAATACAAATAATAATCACTTAAATACTAAAATATGAGTTATTTTTTAAATTTATTATTGCATTACTTAATTTTTAATCCAGCATAATAATTTACTAATTAATTAATTCATTACTCATTATAGTCGCACACTCGCGTTAGTGCCAGTGCTGAATTTCCATCTAGATAAACTAAGCAACTGCCTAGAGGCCCTTACCTTACCGGGGCTCAGGCCCCCGACCAAGTATAAAAAAATAGAACAATTCTTTAGTAGCTGTCTTGAGGTCCTGAGAACCTTATAGAAGTTTGGCATTGGCTAGTGCACTGTTTTTTTTTATTATTTTTGTTGTTCATATAAATTTATATATTTATAAAAACTATATGTTGTATTGTTATGGTTATCTTCGTTATATAAAAAATGAATTATGAATAATAAATCTTCAAAACAAAAGATTAAAGTTTTATAAATTGATATGACTTGTACTTACTAATAATAAGTATATAAGTTCTTAACATTTTTGACCTAATTCTCCCATCGAGAAAATTATATATTATACACCCCTCATGATAAAATCTTCAATACACCACTATATTAAATTGAAAACCTTGCTTTACCTATGGTCATCTCATATAACTTATATAAATAATACATAGTAATAAAGCTAAAATAATAATAACACGGCGTCGTGTATACGCAATTTAGCTACATTCCTGTCGAGGATCCATCCATTTTATTGTTTCGATTTTATTTTAATGTTCACAATTTTTGAAACACAGATTTTAAATGTTGTATGTCCTTAACATTACAGTATACTCAGTAGTATATTGGCGTAATTTTAAATAAATTTTTAAAAAATTTTAATTATCAAAAAAAAATTTTCACTTTTGTAAAAAAATAATTATTATTTTTACAATTCTATACAAAATATTAAATATTTTAATTTATTATAATTTCTATACAAAAATCATTTACCATAATAACAGGGAGGAAGTTTTTATGAGACAACATACTTTTTATTCATATAAATTTATAAAATATACTAATTTGTGCCTAGGCGCATATGTAAGTGAATGGGTATTTTAATTTTAAAAGTTTGTTTTCTCTAGCAGATTTGTATCATAGTTGAAATCACGAGTGAAATGAAAATAATGAATGATTAATCATATTGTTTAATATAAAATATTTTATGTTTAATATAATAAATATTTTTTTATAAATATAAATATTATTATTAGACGGAGTAATAACTCTTAATAATACGGTAAATATATATACTTGATTACTTAACACCACATTATCATATTGATTATTGAAGTAAAATATAAACATTTTACTTATTATTTTAAATTTTTAAGGCATTTTTTTCATACTATTCATAAAAATAATAACAATAACATAAAAATATGAAAAAATAATAATATTATAATATAGTAAAATAAATAATAGTAGATATATTATGTAACTTTAATTAAAGTTATAATACAATATAAGAATCAATTAATCAAAGAACTTGATATTTTATAGAAACAATTTTATTAAACCTTTTTTCGTGGTACCGAGACACACTTATAAAATGAAGACTCAGTTTATAGAACTCGGTGCATTGCCGCCAAATCATACAATTCATTAAATATTATATAATATATATGTTACATCGTAATCGTATAATTTAAATAATTAAATAGATGAAAGTTGCAGATGTGATACACATAATGTATTAGTCGTGAATCGAAATAAGAAAATATATAATATCGAATATGGAAAAACTTTAAAATGAATGAATAGTTTTCATTTTAGTAAATTGGAAAAATAATTAAATTAAGTCTATATAGTATTGTCGATGGATGTGCAGTTTTGTATAGCTGATAAAAATATGAAACTTTATTATATACTTATATAATGTCTACACGTCTACATAACATATATAACATATTTATACTTTAATATATAACGATGCATTGTGTATACACATATTGTTTGGTATTAAATAACAATAAATTAAATAATTATAAAGTTCAAATAAAGAATGTACCTATTTCATTTTAATGCATTAATTGAATTAAATGAATACATTTTTGCATAATTTTTACACATATATTGACTACAATTGATAACAGACCCGGATAATGATTCTTTGAAAATGTGCACCAATTCATGTTCTGACATAATTGTTTTGACAAAGCTGCAAATTAAAAAAAAACATGGTATAAAATATAAATAGTAATATATGCACATAATGTATAAACGATATTCGCACTATCCACTTATTAATATTATATGTAATGTAGTACAGAATTATTGATTTCAAACATAATATTGTCTTGCGTGACTTGAGCCAATCTTATAATACTGACAATTTGACTGTCCGCGACAACGATTTAAATTCGTTGTATACGGTATAACTGTACAGGTATATCACTCTATATATATATTTATACGCGTTGATGTATTATAAATTGTTTCACATGGGCGTGTATCATACGACGCGACGTATCGTATGCGCGTGTTTTCGATTACTTTGGTTAATATATACTCACAACTCCGATGATGGCACGTTTCCCTTGCCGATATGACGTATATGAACTTAATCAATTTAAATTAAAAACGCACGTGTATGATACATCGCGTCGCACCCATGTGAAACGAAGCTAAACGTTTTATAAAAAGACACTAAGTCACTTTTTTGAAAATTGTCATGCTAGTTACCTACATGTGATCACTGGACCCGAAAGAAGACATAATTTCACGCGTTATCTATTATTTTACTTAAGGCATTTTGAATATAACTTTTTTATTTAATCAGTGTACAATTATATGAAATGTATCATTTTAAAGGCAATAATATTTTGAACATAAGTAAAATAAGGACTACATTTATCAAAAAATCAGATTTTGACAATCGTGTATTGAAAAAGAAAAAGGGTGCCCGTGAGCATGCTTAGTGAATCGCCCTATATATTACTATTTACATAGTAATGGTATTTAATCATGGTATACGACATATTACCTTCGAACAGAACGAGCTACAGGACTCCTGGCCACTTGAAGTCCGGCTTCACAGACAATTCTCCGTAAACATGGTCTGTCGTCGTTAACCACGTCGTTGATTGCCGCAGTCAGGACGTCCAAATATCCAGATATCTGACGACCGTTCACAAACCGGCCGTCGTTCACGTGGTCTTTCAACATGGCGTATACATGGATGTAATGCGCTATCCTGGGCAACACTGACGTCCGGAACAGATACGATGCAGCCATGAAGAAGCCGGTGGCAAACAATGGCTCAAATACCCTGTCCAAGAGAAATCGGCCGACCGCCGTCAACCGACTGCACAATGGCGAGTATCCGTCCAACGGTGACGGGCCGAATATCGCCTTGCCGAACAACAGTCGCTGCAGCAGCCCGGAAACATGAAAAAAAGGATATCCCATTTGCTGATGATGTTGTGAAGGTAGTGAGTCAAATTGCAACACTTCATCGCTAGCCACATCGTACGGCCCGACGGATAACGGCTGTTTCAGCTGTACTCCGGCCGCTTTTGATTCGCCCAACATCCCTATGCCTCCACCGCTGTCCACGACGAAACCTCCAGCTGACGGTCTAATCACCAAGTTACCACCGCTGACGACGACCGGACCACCACTTTTAACTGCAACTGCGGTTATATCGGTTAGTTCTGGTGCTGTAGGTGCTGCATTAGATCCGTCGCCATGATGGTACACTGATGACTCGGGGGTTTGCCATTTTATGTTTTCGTTGTCACTTACATCTGGTAACGTATAATAACCACCACCTCCGTGATTTTTGACGTTATCAGTACCGTATGGTTTACCAGCTGATGGATTCTGTTGCACTTCGGGGTATCCACGGTAAAAATTGTTGGGCCTATGCGTTTGACAATTTGTATTCCGCAATACGACGCATAAACAAATCACAATTATTGACATTATATTACCTGAAAAATTATCACAGAATTTAAATAGATAGCTTGCAAAATAATTTTCAGATAAAAATCGCGTTACCTACGTATAATAATGCTTCAACATTAACATATTAATAAATTTATAATTTTTCTTCTCGGCACCTAGGACAAGTAAGGATATTTAGATTTTATATAGTGTGAATTACTATATGTAGAGGGGTTTCATAAACGAAACGACAAGAGCCAAACTGGTATATTAATTACCGGTAGCAGAAATGCATTAATACTTTCTATACCCTGCAAGGATCTCATTAACACTAAACTAATTAATTACCAAGTTATAATATAATCTTTATTACTGCAACTACTTACCTTTTAAACATAGATATGAATTCCACATTTTGTTATACTTAGAATTTATTAATTAACTGATTAAAAACAGAGATAAAAATAGTATATTATTCAACTCCACAGGAAAAATTCGAGGTAATAAATCTTGTTGAGGTTTTACGTATTAATTATACCTTAAAATTGTCAAATTTTATAAAATGAGTTACGACCATATTTTTTCTTGCAGTTATATATAAACTTAAACTTAATGTGATTAATATATAATTAGTATCAGCTAAATTGCATTGACATTATTCTTTAATGTAATTTAAATGACGATCTTAATTGTTGATCAATAAATGCATTGAAAAAGAAATACAAAATAAAAATTAAGATTTGGACGATGAGTATAGGACGAAGTATAGCTACTACCTATTATAATATTAAATGCATTTAAACGGGTTATAAATGTTATATATTTATATATTATAAAGTCTATATGTATTGTAACTGTAAGTTAACAATTATTAAATTCTTGTGCCGATTATATCTGTGTGAGATCGTGATTAGCAATAGAAGCGTATTTACTTTTGTAATCATCAGCTATTTGTGAAATTGTACAAATATGAAGAGATGACTGTTAGACATTCGATTCGGCCATTGGTTTAAATAGGCATAACCTAATTTATTTTAGCACCCCTAGCAAGCTAATTTAAAAATTAAAAGTTATTATTTTTTTTACCTAAATACAATTTATTATTATTTTATTAATTATAATTAAAATACTAAATATATATCTCTAGTTTTCGTGAAATCATTATAATATTATTAATGTTTATCAGCAAACAATATAAGCTATTATTATTTATGAATCGGACACTCGGATAGCAAATCGAACTTTGATGTCCAACAAATAACAATATGATAAGTAGGTAATAATGTTACTTGAAATCGAAAATTAAGTAGCTTAAATCTTTTATAAATGGATTATATAGTCATGTTACAAAGAGATTTTAATAAACGGTATTTCAATTTATGATTGTATTATTCCAAGCAAAAGTTTTTTTTGAGAAATTCTCAAAAACTATAAAATCAAAAGTAATTTAAAAGTTTTTTTAAACTATCTTCTAAAACTAAAGTTTTGTATTATTGAAAAAAATAATTAATTATAATAAACAGTAGTTTAAAGTATGATTTTATAACAATAGTTTTATCAATAAGCTAATTTAGGTCAATCATTTTATTCCAATAAAATTTGTTCAAAATTCACTATGGCTAATATAACTATATAGGTAGCTTTTATTTGTTTAGATATCGAATCTCATAAAAAATTTCCTTCAAATGCCTAAATAAAAAAAGAATACTGTGCTATATATGTTCAATACCCACTATTAAATTTCTGTAGATAAATACTTAACTTGTGAGATACCTTGTATTAAACCTTATTTAAGTTTTGGAAATTAAAATTAAATTGATTTAAATCTTAACGAATAATTTTTGCTTCAAATATTAATAAAAAAAAATATATATTTTTTTATTTTAAATTATATATTATATTTCAATTGCGAAAGGGGAAATTTAAAATTATAAGGAACCTTTTATTGCATTTCAAGCTTTTTGACTTAGAAAATTAGAAATAACAATTTTCATCGTTATAGGTACATTGAAAAAAAAACGTATCTTAGTAAGATAATTATTTTATTTTCAATCTCCTCAAAGTTTGAAATTTGTTACCAGATGTCCATAAACCCTATTAAATATTTAAGATTGTAGTATATTTTTTGCTTAAAAATGTATCGAATTAAAAACACACAAAAAAAATGATAAAACTTATGTTAAACGTAAGAAATATAAAATATATTACATAAAAAATATTTTAATAAATAATAACTTGTATGATAGGTGGATTTGAAAGAATACAGCAAAAATAAACGTATTAATAGCATGCAAAAAAAAATAATAATACTATGATAAAAAGTTGATAAATAATGACTTCTGTAATAAATAGACGGAATAATTTTTTAATAATAAATTAGTAATTTATATCTGCTGTAAGTAGTAACATTAATGCAATAATCGTAGAATTTAAGTCAGAATAAATGAGCTTGCTGACTTAAAGGTTAGCTTCATCAACAACTCCTCTCATGTATTATTTTTATTCTGATTTAATTTAAGCTCTCTACATCGTCAATTCATCCAGAAACTGTGGATATTAGAATAGAATAACATTTCAAAAATATTATGCTTCAAGTATAAATAATATCCTAAAACATCTTCCCACAGATAGCTTTAGTTTCAATCTTCGCGCTGTTATAGTAAAATATTGAGGGTTCAAGTTATACGTACTGTCCGGCACTGACAATAGTCATAACTTATTACTGTACCACTCTATAAATTGGTACTCAATAACTTACAATCTTTATTGTACTTTACATAACTATGGATCCAAAAAATGAGATTTTCAACATCTAATCATTAATTTTTCTCTCTCACATTATTATACTTTAAAATACCTTATTTAAATAATTTTTTTTTCTTTTGATCTCATCTTTTCCCACATCAATGCTCTATCCTAGTGTTTTCCAACATGTTTGTAATGGCGACCCTCAAATTTTTATGCAACCTACTTTCTCTAAAAAAAAATGTGATTGTATAGTATGATTAAATGTTTATATGTTTATTTATGAGTAAGTTTAGCCAATCACGACCCCATAGGTTGAGAAACACTGCTCTATCCTTCAATAATGTCATCATAATGAAAGTATTGAAGTCATTCTTAATTTTATCCTCTAGTTTGGCTTATAAATTTAACAATATCTTTTTAGCTTTACACATGATAAGTTTGTTTCTGTTATTATATTATTATCATGTATCAAAAAGTAGGTACCTACTTATTTGTTTATTTATATGGTTATGATCATAACTTATTTTTCTCTTCTTGTATTTTATCACTTTTCAAATAATTTTTGAGATACAATCATTTCTATTAAAATCTCATTAAATAAAAAAAAAATAGCAATGAATTTGGATAAACTACTAGTATTGTATAAAAGCTGATTTAATATTTAATTCTGCTGTCTTCAGATTGTGTTTGTATACATCTATTTATGAGCCTCCGGGTCATGATTGGATGAAAATATGGAATAATTAGTATTAATTTAGTTTTTTGAAAAATTGATAAGTTTAAAGTTTTTTCGTATTTCAGGCAAATTTGATAGTTGGTTGGATGTGCACAGAAATATATAAGTTTATAAATTAAAACTTTGAAAAATTAACAAACAGTGCAGTTTGCTGCTTTAACGTTTTAATAAATTTTATAGAGATGTATATCAACGTTTTCATCTTACCGTATCTTATTACACGGTTCATTCGCTGGAACAAATGTAGTTTAGAACCCTCTCGCTAATTTGAATTTTTTTTTATCGAAACTTATGTAACTCGACGAGTTAAGAACGACGGTGGAATCAGAATTTGTCGCTCGGACTTAGTTTCAAAGATATGGCCTTTGGAGGTTAGCAATTTTGTATTTTTTATGCATACCCAATACGCTATAACTTACCATGCTTTTCATACATTTTTTTTTTGATAATTACGCATTTTAACCGATTCAAAAATTAATATTTTTTTCGTGGAATTTGATCATTTTTTGGGTGAAAATTAGAATTATTGAGGAGTGGTACCCACATTACCAATCGCTCGTTGCGTTCGGACAGAAAAATCGAAAATATCCCTAGAATTTTTGTGTAAAACCATCTTAAGTAGGCCTTGGAGTTAAAAAAACAGTGCAAAAATTACAAAAAATGATCAACTTCAAACGGCTATAAATTTATTGGTCCGCTAAATTAGAAATATACCGTAATAATATTTCGATTTTTTTTTTTTTAATTTATAAAACAAATTTGAAAAACTTACCAATTTTTCCTTATTGCGAAATCATTGTATCAAACACTACTTCGAGGTGAAATGATTTCCAATCTACAGCAGTATGTTAAAGTAACAGAAGTATATTAAAGTGCCAAACTCAAGATCCTCCGCTCGATATTATTAAGCAATATTCCGAGCATTTGTATAAACGTAAAATTTATAGCGGAAAGCTATAACTTCAAAAGTAAGTCCGAGTGACTAATTCTGATTATTGCACCATCGTTTTGAATAACACGTTAAAATACGTAATTACCAAAAAAGAAAGAAAAATGTATGAAAAACGTGGTAAATTATAGCGTAGGTATTGGGTATGTGTAAAAAACACAAAATTGAAAACTTCCAAAGGACACAACTTCGAAACCAAGTCCGAGCGGCAAATTCTGATTGCACTATCGTTCTTAAGTCGTCGAGATACATAAATTTCGAAAAAAAATTCAAATTGGCGAGGGGACACTAAACTGCATTTATGCCCCCATTCGCCTTGTTTAATGCTTTTAAACAGTTTAAGCTATTATTTCAATTGATTGAGAAATGAGTATAGAATTTCATGTTACGCTTGTCTATTAGTCTAATTAGTAGTTTTCAGATTTTCAGTTTTCACGCTGTTCCCGGCGCTCCCGCCAATCATCACTGATACTCTCGACCGTCAGTGTTGCCAATGACTCTATTCTAGTCATGAATAACTAATCATTTCTCATTTTAAATTTTTAGTTTGTACAGTTTGATTTGTGATAGCAGGTACGTCCGCTCTAGCGCCAGCTGCTACAAAGTGGACAGACCGACAGATGACAGTACATAGTCTCATTGAGCATTGATTAGTTGAGTTTCCAAAAAACAAAAAAAACAAAATCGAATTGGAATATAGATTATTTAATAATCAACATCATGTATATTATTGTTTAATTACATTTATGTTATTTTAAAATAAATATAACTTTTGTATGCTGAGACTATGCCAAACACCCGTCCGTTAATACTCAAAATACACTATATAGAATAATTAGTTAATAATTTAGATAGGTAATATTTATTAAGTAAGAGATGGATCATTGTAAAGATTTTATAAAAACCGAATTCCCCTCTATTGATATAGAGATGTTTCAATATATAGAAGGTAATATACTAAGAACTTGTGTAAACACAAAATGTCTCAAGTGTTTGACATTCTTGAATGTAATTTTATTGTATGAAGTTGTCAATTTTGTACACTTTTTATACATTTTTACCCATGAATATTGCTTTATGATTACAGGTGTTCTACAAAATGGAATTGAAGACTTCCATGATTCTGAAGATATATTTGAAGCAATTGGTGAAGTATTACAGGAAATAGCAAATAAGTCCGAATCAGATATCAGGTATAATATAGAAAAACAAAATAATGATTACATTTAAATATTAAACATAGAGAATACTTGTGATGTTGAATTCATTATTTTAGAGGAATCTGTTCAAAATTATTAAATTTTATGCGTCCTCATTCTGATGACAATGTAATAAGAAATGGTCATACAAAAATTCTGGATGCTCCAGTGCATTTAGCTTCAATGGCAGCAGATCTGGAAGATAACGATATGGAAATCAAAAGTATATGGGTTAATTCAAGAGACGATAGTCTGGTATGTTTATTTTATACGTATGCCTTAAAATTACAAAATATAAAAAATTGATCATTTTTTAATTACTGATAATTAATAATAGTACTTATATATATATTTTTAATTTTATTTCATAAGAAAGTGGATAAAAAAAAACTGGAAAAAGCTCAAGCAAAATTGCAACAAAAACAAGATAAACGGACTGAGCAAGTTATTAAAGGTGTAGGAACTATGAGTGTAGTAAATAGTAAAATGGATGCTGCAACTGCTTCACAAGTAACAAGTAAAAAGGAAGCAAAACTGGAAGCTAAAGGAAATAATCGAGCTCAAGATATAAGGATAGAAAATTTTGATGTTGCTTATGGAGACAGGTATATATAATTTGATGTATTTTACTTAATGCATTTAACTTTTCTGTTATTATAAAAATAAAAATTATTCATTACTAATTACTAACTTATACTATTATATTTAATTAAAATACCTAATGATTTTATTTTTTAGAATATTGCTTCAGAATACAGATGTAACTTTAGCATGTGGTAGAAGATACGGTTTAGTTGGAAGAAATGGTCTCGGGAAGACTACACTATTGAGAATGATTTCAGGGTAAGTTTTATTATGCAGTTGTAATAATCTAAAGTGATTTAATGAATTATATAACTTTAATTATCATTTGTTATACAGTTCATTATTGACTTAGGTTTTTGAGTTAATTCAGGCTTTAATCTCAATTATTTCTGCTCAGGAAATGAGATGTATACACTATACACTAATACTTACATAATTGTGAATAATTATCTACCTATCATAAATATATTGTAATCATGAATAGCATTTATAGAACAATCAATTACAATGTTTATTAAAATATATCAATTTAATATTTCTATTTTTTTTATTTTAGTTTCAAATGATAATTGTATTTAATATCTATGTTGATTAATTTAGTGGTCAGTTGCGAATCCCATCTCATATATCAATATTACACGTTGAACAAGAAGTTGTTGGTGATGATACACCTGCTTTAGAATCTGTACTACAATGTGATTTTGTTCGACATCGTTTGTTAACTAGAGAAAAAGAAATTAATACATTGATTGCTAATGGGTAAGACAACAAATTAACTTTAAACCTAAATAATTAAAAAAAAAAACAAATAGGTATTCAATAATTCAATGTTATTCTTAGGTCTACGTCTAGTGCTGAATTATCTTCTGAATTAAGTGAAATATATATGCAATTAAGTGCCATAGAAGCTGATAAGGCCCCTGCTCGTGCAAGTGTCATACTTGATGGTTTAGGTTTTAACCCAGATATGCAAAAAAAAGCAACTAAACATTTTTCTGGAGGATGGCGTATGCGTTTAGCCCTTGCAAGAGCACTTTTTTCAAAGTGAGTATCTTAAAACCATCAAAAATATTTATATGCAAATTAAAAATCAAAATTTAAAAGAATATTAGACTATATTATTAGATAATTAGATTATTAAATAATATTATCTTATGTAGTATCTTCTAATTACCAATAATTTAGCATGATATTTGAAATATCTTATAATCAGAACTATGTAAATTTATTTTCTATTTAATTTTAGTTTTAATATAATGTAAAATACAAATTACTCTTGAATTTCATTAATAAATAATGTTATTTTTAATTTAAATAGACCAGATTTGTTATTACTGGATGAACCTACGAACATGTTGGATATGAAAGCAATTATATGGTTAGAAAATTATTTACAAACTTGGCAAAGTACATTACTAGTAGTATCTCACGATCGTCATTTCTTAGACACTGTACCCACTGACATATTACATCTACATTCACAGGTAATTCATACTTAAATTTATTTTTATTGTCAAAAGTTAATAAAGTTGTATATTTAGCGCATTGATACATACCGAGGTAATTATGAAATTTTTGAAAAAACCAAAAATGAGAAACTTAAAAACCAACAACGAGAAATTGAAGCACAAAATGCTCATAGAGCTCATGTTCAAGAGTTTATTGATAGATTTAGGTACAATGCTAATCGTGCTTCTAGTGTTCAGAGTAAAATTAAAATGCTTGAAAAATTGTAAGTAATATTATTATTGTATAAATTTCATGTAAATATTTACTTAATCATTCATAATATAATATTGCTTTAGACCTGAATTAAAACCTATTGAGAAAGAAGTAGAAGTTGTATTACGATTTCCAGAAACAGAAGGATTGTCACCTCCCATATTACAACTTAATGACATTTCATTTGCATATCCTGGTTGTAATAATGTTCTGCAAAATGTTAACCTTGGAGCTACATTAGAATCTAGAATTTGTATTGTAAGTTAAATATTTATTTGGTATATTACTGTATTTATATTATTAAATACCTACAATTTTCACTATTTAACTTAATTTATTATGTATATTGAACCAAAACACTGTATGTGTATTTTATTTTCACTTTGTTAATTAAAAAAATTCCACACTTATTAAATTACTATTTCATTCTGTACTACTAGTCTTACAGTATATTTTATTTGATTAATACCAAATTATGAGCATCATTGTCATAACACCTTAGTAAATTCCTATAAAGTCATTATTTATCTTAATTAGATCATTATTTTTATAATATTCTTAATTTAAATTGTTTATTAGGTGGGCGATAATGGAGCAGGTAAAACAACATTATTGAAAATTATTATGGGAATTTTAAATACTACAGCTGGTGTTAGAAATGTACATCGAAGTTTGAAGTTTGGTTACTTCAGTCAGCACCATGTTGACCAACTAGAAATGAATCTTTCTTCTGTTGAATTATTACAATCTTCCTTTCCAGGTTTGTTATTATTTGAACAAGATTAGAAAATGTTTTTACTTAATTTATAAAAAAAAAATTGTTACTAGGTAAATCCATTGAAGAATATAGACGTCAATTAGGAGGATTTGGTATATCAGGTGATTTGGCTTTACAAAGTGTTGGTAGTTTATCTGGAGGTCAAAAATCGAGAGTAGCTTTTGCAAGAATGTGCATGTCTAATCCAAATTTTCTAGTACTTGACGAACCTACCAATCATTTAGATATTGAAACAATTGAAGCTTTAGGCAAAGCTATACAAAAATATACAGTAAGTTTGTAAATTATTCATTAAGTATTTATTAAATATTTTTTATTTAAACATTGAACTTTAAGACATTGTAATTTCTCTCTGATCCAGCAATGGTGAGACATATTGAATTATCCAACTCTTTAAAACCTGTAATGGATAATTGTATTAAGTTGTTATTAAACTTTTCTAATTGATTAAATTTGTTGACAATTTGTGAATGTATAAAACTTTCTATCATCTAAACAGAAGTAGAGTGATTAATTCAACCACTTTAAATACCATAAATTTAATTTTAAATTATTGATAAAAAATTATCTCAGTATTTTAATTTCTGATTACAAAAATATTAATCAATATCTTAATTATTATTTTGTTAATCTAAATATGTAGGTATAAAGAACACAATATAATGTATGTCTTATTTCTTCAATTTAGTACTTAAAAATATAAATACATTCATTTTCCATTCTGAAAATTGGAAAATAAGTTACAATTAGTGTCTTAATTATTGAAATCAATTTTTAGATTAATTCATAACCATAAAAATAGCTTTGATTAAATCAAAAATTAAGTTAACAATTTAATTTTTTTCAAGTTACCCTGGTAGCATATTTGTTACAATATATCAACTCAGATAAATAAATTATTTAATACTTGTAAATTATTTTTAGGGTGGTTTAATACTTGTATCTCACGACGAACGCTTAATACGTATGGTTTGTAAAGAACTATGGGTTTGCGGTGGTGGAAGTGTTAAGAGCATTGAAGGTGGCTTCAATGAGTACAGAGCCATCGTAGAACGTGAACTTGCAGAAGCAGCCAAGTAGACACCATTGACCTTCTTGTGTATCTAAAATAATCATTTTTATATATATTATTGTTTCCTTGTTGGCATTTATTAGGAATTTTACCACAATTGTATGTACATTGCTCTGTTATTATAAATATCATAAGTTAACAATTTTCATAACAAAGTATGAGTATGAATTATATTTACATACAATTTTGTGATGATTTGTTATCAGCCATTATCAATACACATATAATATATATACACAATTGTTTCTTTTTTTACATTATTATTATTATTATTGTTTGGTTTGTGAACCATTCTTTAATAAACCAAAGTTTGATAAACTTATAAAATGTTTTTATTTCGTTTGAATCATTTTTACACTTAAGTTTGATTAAAATTCATGACATTATGTTAGTAGTATCTATGAGAATACATATAATGATGTTTAATAATTAATTATTTTAAAAAATTTGGCATAACTTAGTTGGTACTTTTTTATCATATGATATGGATTGAATGATTTAAAATATAAGTTCTGGGTTATGATCTAAAACTATTTTGAAATATCTTAAATCTTTCCTTCTCAATGTTATACTTAATAAAAATTAATTTATTACCAAATTAACTAATAGTTTAAACAGATTCCGAGATAAATTATAGCTTGAATGAGTATTTACAATAAACTATAATATCTAAAAATATCATTAAAACTATTCAATTTGACAGATAAGCAAATATTTACAATCTGTTTAGTTAATGCAATAAGAAGTAATACACATGAAATAAGATAAATAAGGATAGCTTGAATGATTGTTTCTGTTAACACTGCTTACTTCAAAAGTAAACATTATTATAGTTTTTATATCATTTACTTAGTTAAAATATGTCTACTGGTTTTTAAAATGACTCAAGAATAAGAATAATTCAGTCATTTTCTATAGACCTTATAAAATATTTCTCGAATTATTATTTTTGTTGTGTCTAGTGTGTCCACCTATTTTAATTTTTGTTTATATATATCTAAATCATTTACTGTCTGTTAACAGAAAAATATTAAATAATATAACATGAGTATGACTTTAAATGTATAGGGAATAATTATATTATTTTTGTACCGTTCTTTTTATTTTAATTGTAAGGAAATCATATGATTAATACATATTAATGGAAGGAAATAAATAAAATATGACGTATAATGTCAATTCTAAATTAATTTTTTTGACCTAGTGATTAAATTAACTAAATCTAAAACTTAGTGCTCATATTTTTTTTTATCGTCATCATGCTAGAAAACACAAAGTTTGAATGTTCGATATCTTTTTAGTTTATTTTTAACAATATAGGTATCTTAACCACAATGTTTCTGTCGAAACGAAAAATTAATTCTTCCAAAACTGACTAATATAATAAAATATATAAATAAATAGGACCTAACTGTTTTAAAAAAAAAGTTAAGCATCAAAAAGTTTGAGAAGTTTTATTTATTAGAGAACAAGTGATACATAGAAAATTATTTAAAGCAATAATTTCATTTAAAAATTGATTTTAAGCGGTTAAGATTTTTTAGTTTTCATACCTATAGATATATACATATAGAATATTAATATATTTGGTTAAAAATGTCTTATTGTTTGTATATATAATTTTATAATTTGTAGAGATTTTCTTATAAATAACTGGAAACAGAAATAATCAGTCTGAACGCTGAAATAGATACAATTTATGGTTTTTCTTCAATACATCATAGAAATTCTGCATTAAGCTTTTGAAGTTTCTGAAGTATAAAAAATATTTCCCGATAAGTTAAAAAAACGTCATTTTAAAGATCTACAATAAGTAAAAACAAATAATTACCTATTTATTTAACAAAAACCTGAATGAAACTAATTTTAAACATCCACTTTTCTTCGGGGTACAACTCTTTTATCGTTGGGTTACAATTTATGCACATACCTCAGACACACAGATCAGTCAGACGAAACGCAGAAAACAAACTTCTTTGTTTCACAATAATTTTACAAATTATTTTTACAGATTTTTACAGAGGTATTTAAACATTTTAAACAATAAGTGCACATCTAGATACCTAATTTAATACGTGAATAGTATATATACCTACATAATATAATAAGGACAATAGATTCACGGTTCGCTAAATTAACTAGTAGAATTAAAAAATGCAACTAAGATTTGTCAAATAGCCAATAGGTATTCATTTATCATGGTTAATATACAGAACCGACTGGGATTCAACGGTCGCAATCACAATTTTGAATCCCTCGATGTAGTCGCTCAGTTACCAAAATATTTTAAACACACTTGCCCGTAAATATATAGATCAATTAATAATTATTGTATAGGTGCGAACAAAGTGTGATGATTTACACCCTTGTTGAAAATTAGCTTGTTAAATACTAGTCGACAATAGTTCTAAGCATACATACTAATTACTTTCATTAGATGATAATATATATATTTCTATACAGCTAGATCGTTGATTATGCATTTTTATCATTTGTTTTTTACTTGAGGATAATTACTTACATATAACAGATATATATATATTACAGATCACTCTGTGCGTCGACGAAATGCGGCTCCTGAACTCCTCGCTAATTCTCAAAACCGTGAAATCGCTTAAGGGGCGTGTACCAATTGCCCTCAAAAGTACCTTATTTTATACCAATTCCCCCCTCCTCAACTACCTAGAATAAAATGTACCAGTTGTCCTCACATATTATTATATACATAACTATAATACCAATCCATAAAATAGGGGAGGTAAATATGTAGATAGTTATAACAGTTATAATAAAAGGATAAATACGATAATTTTAAGCTGCATGCCGGTATACATTGTACAATGTAATTTGTCAAAAAGGTAAAATAGTATAAAATGGTAAAAAAAATTGATTTTTTTAATTATATATACATATAAAAATATGTAGGTATTGTAATTTGTAACATAAAAAAATGCAAATAATAAAATAATAAGTAAAATTTATAAAAATAATATGAATAGGTCAATAAAAGAATAAATAAATAATTATGCTTAGACGCGTCTAAAATTACGCACTCTAATGTCAATCTTTGTACCAGGTGAGCTATTATTATTATTTTTATAAACTATGATTATTATTTACATATTTATATATTATATCTCTTCTATTTTACGGATTGGTATTATAATCATGTACCTATGTAATAGTATGTGAAGGAAACTAGTACATTAGTTTGAGGGCAACTGGTACATAGGTACACTTTTAAAATCCAAAAACAGTCATTGAGGGCAACTGAACAATACCACTCCGCTCAAGAACTACCCAGATTCAATTTACCTACAGACATTATGTGAGTGGCTCGACGCGAAATACGAAAAACCAGCACTTACCACGCGTGTATACAAAAGATCAACAAAGTTTTAGTGACGCCGCGTCAACGTTTGAATTGGATGTCCTTATGTCCACATCTAATCGCGTATTGTATCTATCAAATATATGATACGGCGCTATATAGACTTGTATCTACTTGGCTGGTTAGCATAAGCACAATTTGAAGGGGAATCCGGGGGGGGGGGGGGGGTTAAGCCCCTCCCCAAATTGGTTTATATATATCCCCTTCATCTTTATGTATCTCAGAAAGCATACACACAGTACACACATACAAATTATATAATAATAATCATAAAAAATATAAATATTATTATAATAGCCCCCCAAATTTAAAACTCAAATTGCGCCTATGCTGGTTAGACCTAGCTGCCCTAGCTACCTAGTTCGATTTACGGGCAAATCAGTATTGGCCGTGTATCTCGGTTTTTGAGCTAATTCGACCGAGCTGGACAATAATTGTGTGTACCATTTGTAGCACTTGGTATATTTTCGAACATGGTTTAAACCGGTGGTACTCGTTTGCGTACAGTACCTACACGATTTTTTTTTACCCGTAACCTCTAACGACTCGTTTGAGTACAACGAAAAACGTGAAAACCCGCTAATATTAATTTTGACCTGAAAATGACGACTCGTTTGCGCGTGCAATTATTAAAATTCATTCTCAATTTATGGACTATAATATTGTAACTTTCGTCCCTCAGTACCTAATGCAATATAACTATACGATTGATACGATTTATCTTAAACATCTAGATAAGATATATACGCGTGTTAATTGAATAGCGAGTACCTATAATCATAATAAAATCACAATTTTTGCCGATGATAATTCAATTATGTTTTGAGTTATTATATATTTGAATATTTTTATATGCCTATTTCAGTTAAACATGTGATGTTAACGAGATACGAGTTGCCAGTGTTCTTTGTAGGTTGTATTTAATTTTGTATGAGTAGACTTTTGTTATGGCTTATGTATGCAAAGGGTCCAAAAGGGTATCTCCCGCTTAAAATACTCAGTAAACTTTTCTAGCATCTTCTAGTACAATACCGACATTATCACAGTCAGAATCGGTTGAGTAATGTTTGATTCTATAATAATTAATATAAGCTATACGCATACAAGTGTTGCCTTTTGATGTACAATGTACATTTGAATAATTGATAATTAATTAAATATTACTTTATTTTATTTTATTTAAATATTGGCAACCCTATATGCATATGTATAAACATAATATTTGATTTTTTCGTGAGCCAAAACGTATGAGCCATCCTATAACTACTTCAAGTGGTTGAAACACAAATCAAAGAACATTCTGTAGAGGAGGTATGAGTACAAATTTGGTGATAGTTTGTCGAGTAGTTTTTAAGTCTAAAAAACTATGATAAGCGTTATAATATAACGTACATTATTTTGAATGTTTATTGTATATAATCATATACTTTTAACATATAAATGTATATAAAACGTTATACACTCATATCTAAATTCAATTAGTATTTACCTATACTGTCGGAGAGGCTGTTTACGGCAATGTACCGTTTAAAATGTTCAGTGCTACGATTTAGAATGACCTGTAATGACCATGTCAGCCGTCAGGTAATTAATATGAAAAAAAGCGGGACAAACAATTTAAAAAAACAAACAATACTACCAAAAATGATTTAATAATTTTTATTATTTACTAAAGTTATTTTGGAATAATGTATGTTATCGGAAAAGATAATTACGTCCGTGCGGGTTCATATTATTCATAATAATACACACATATGCAATACGCCAATACGAAGAATGAGAATTTTATATTATATTAATTTCATATTTTAATGCTTATTATTATCGACAATATTTTTATTTTTTATTGTTCGTCTCTACTCGAAACTTGTTATGCAAAAATTATTGTTTGTAAATTATAATACAATAAACTTTGGTTTTAATAACTAAATATAAAACCATTGATTATAAAAAGATTGAGTAAATATAAAAAATATAATTATTGTGTAAATACTAGCTAGTAGTATTTATAATCAATGATAAAACTGTAAAAATATTGTTTTGTAATTGTTTTGAGTGGTTTAGGTCTTTTATACATAATAAATAATATAGAGATTACTGGATGAAAACCTTAAACTGGTCAGTAGAACATCAACGACATATTTACTGACGAGAAGAGGTCCTTGTCGTCCTTGTGTGCGATGTTTGCGACACGACTCGCTATTAAGGTTACATTTGCAGGCCAAAACTGAAATTGCGTTTCCGCATGAATCACATAAAATATTTAAGTATTTGACATACTAGACAAGACAAAACTTATCGACATGTTCATGAACATTTCTTTATTTTAGATGGTAACTTTTTCGACTGCTCCGTATCGGGAATTTCCACTTATTTCGTATCCACCCTTTTTAAAATTTAAGGATAGTTTATAGAAATGAAAAGTGTAGATACGTCAATGATTGTGGTAAAATTCTATAGTCTTGACAATAAAGGTAAATTTGCACCCGGCTAAATTTTACCGAATATTTTAAAACCATAAATCACTAGAAGGTGATCTATTTTTTATTTAACAATTATTTTATATTTCCATGGTATATTAGTACTATTATAGAAATTGTAATTAATTTATATTAATTTATTTACAATAATTTCTATTATCATCAGAGAAGTTTTTAAGAAAATATGAATCTTTAAAATTAACGGATAACTTAATTTTAAAACTTATTACTTTCAAAAATTAACTAATAGATTAACCAAGCCTATTTTAAAACGACAGTTTTAAAGGAATAACACACTGATTTAAGGGGATTGATTTTTGACGCTATTTAGTAAATAATTAACTTTAGCCTTCCGATCGTATTATCATTTAAAAGTATTTGATTTTACCTTTATGAATATAGTAATTTTATTATTATCAATAAATATCATTATTCATTTATTTATCACCTACTATAGTTGTATAGCCTAATATTACCAGAAAACAATAAACAAATATAAAATATGGTTCTCGATTTTAGTGTATACTTCCTACTTATACTTAAATTCACAGGCAACTCGACGTCAGTATGTCTCACGCTATGAAATAATTCGCCTAAATATAAAAATTGGTATATTTTCGAATGTGGTTGTAATTAGTAACTACTCTAAACTTTTCTAAAACTATCTCTAATAACATTTTTATCAAAATTGGTCGAGTTATTTTTGAGCTAAAAAAATATATTTATTTTTATATATCATGTGAATCGATAAATAAAAGTTTCTTTTATTTCTGTAATCAAGAAAATTCTATGTATAAATAAAAAAATAATATATTTTCGTAATTGAATATTTTTGTAAAGCAGTCTCTGCCAACCGCGCCTATGCACGTCTTCCATCGCGCGCTGTCATTTGATTATTGATCATTAATTGATCATTTTTAACAAAATGCGATTGGTATACGTATTTCTGTATGTGTAATTACTGAAGTTAACCATGTTCACCGTTTCTCAAGAAATTTCCACGGGGATCGATGTGTCAAGGTATAAGACGCCATAAACGCGTTTAGAACCAATTTGACATTCTTTAGGTTTGACCAAAATTTATTTTTGCAAATTTCTCGGTGTGAAATCAGTATCCCTGTTTCATAAATTAAAAAATCTATAAAAATTACTTTTGTATTGATTTAAATTTGCAGGTCTATAGGCCATTGCTATAAAGTGTCAATCTGTTTAGACACGTATGAAATCTTCATTGTGCTCATTGTTCACTGCAGATTTTTCGTATATTAAAAAATGCCTCTATATATGATCGTTATTTACGATTAATTGTAAAATCTGTATAAAAAGTAGATACCTAAAAAATATCGATAAAATAGTTACATGATCTTTAAGCCAACTTAATACTGTATACGAAAATTTTCCCTAGACTAAAAGTATAAACATACATTTTCCCCCACCCCTAATATATGCCACACCTGTATTTTGGAAATTTTAAATTGAATTAAAATGTTATAAACATTTAGTATTTATATAATATAATATTTTTCTGTGGTTATTCATTTTTTATTTATAACAAAATAAGATAATTGATTTAGTCCAAATTAGTTTGGTTTATAAACATTCCCATTTTCCCCAATTTGCTTTTGTTTTTCCTAATTATTTTGAATAGTACTGAGAATTTTTAATTTTCACCTCTTAGAAGTAACTATACTAACTAGATTTGTTTTCTTTCTCAAAAAAAAAAGATATTGAAGTTGAAAATTGCCATTTTTTTCTTCTATAAGTCGTGTATACATGTATAAAAAATATATTATTGTAAAATCAACACATAAGTCTCCGTTCAGCATCAACAAATTTCCAGCATTAAAATAATTAAAATAAAAAAGGGAAAACAGGAATATTTTTACAACAACGAAAAAACCAATTAAAATTAATTTTGTGCTGTTTTGCATATTTTGTCATGGCCAAGGACATAATATCGGGTAACAAAACCGAGATCTTATGTAAGGAACTCGTATAAAATTATCGTTTGAACTACAATACACGATTAAGTCCCAAGCAACACGTAAAATATGTTTATGTTTAAATGATCAATTTTTCTAAAATGTCATTATTAAATAATCTTTTGTTGTATATTGATATATTTAAAAAAAATCTGTATAATAAAATCTAAGGCCTTATCGGTAAATACATTTTAAATATGACTTAAGGCATATCAAATGGACCGTTTACAAGCATGATTTACAAGTTGTTATAATAATTTTTATAATTATCACTATTCATTATTTACTTACTAATAACATATACAATAATATATACCTAAATTTTATAGTATGTATTCAGTACACGCTGGTGATTTATTAATATGTTTTAGTCTCTTAAAGCCCAATGTCCAACATAATGGATGATTTGTTATTCTAACTGTATTAGCGATTGAGTTAATTTTAACTTTTGCTACAGACTCAATGTCCACTATAGTAAATGTTGTTTATTATCCCCCCAAAAAAGCTCACATAGAATTTACTAAAGAATATAAATATTTAAAAAACAAATATCCATTATAATGGATATCAGGTCAACAACATCATAAAAGTAAAAACTAACACAGACGCTAAAATATATAGTTAGAATATAGGTAATAATTGTCTATTCAAATGGACATTGAACTCGTAGTACCTACTACACCTACGCACTACGCACTATTACCAAATTAGTTTGGCCATGGGGGGAGGGGGGGTATGTTAGAATATTTTATTACATTATAATTTACAAATTACTAGCTGGCCTGTACGGGGAAAAATTAAACAATCCCAGTCGATTTACACTACTTTAAGCTCCGATAAATGTAAACAACACTTATTTTGAAAACAGTAATTTGGGTAATTTGGACCAAATATAAAATACAGGTTCAAGATATCCAATTATAATAATTATTTTATTTTTTGTAACTATGGCAACCATTTAAACAAACAAAACAATATTCGTATTTTGTGAAACGAAATGAACGTTTGAAAGAGGCGCCCTCTTTTCAAAATACAAAATTTAAAAAATTTGCTCGGAGGTACACATCCTTAAGTATAGGATTGCCTTATAAGTTATATGTACCAAATTTCAGAGCCACGAGTGTGATAGATTGGGCTGTGGATCGCTTACACACACACAAACATTACCTTCTATTAATACCTATATAAATGATAAAATTGTATTGTATGAATTTACATGCATTTTGTACAAATACAATTAAGTTTAGTTTAGTAGTTATTAAATCTAAATATATAACAATAACTTGTCGTATTGTACGACACGCTAATATATTCTGCAATAATTTATTTAATGTTATAGAATAATAATAAGTGAATACATTATATTTAAAAATAAGAATCTCAAAAATACAGCCGAAAGTATTTAGCATAAATAAATGTTTGTTATTTGTTTGTCCTTTAAAAATTCAAAAGCTACTAGACCGTTTTAAATAGAAGTTATATCAATAGATTTTTTGAGACTCAGAGAGTGTTTATACCTTATTTTCAACCTTGCTATATATGGCTCATGCATGAATTTAGTTTTGGCACACGAAAATCGAATAATTTTTGGTTTGTATAAAAATGGTTGCCATACTTTTATAATTAATAGAATTTTTAACAAATAAATTTAAAAAAAAACTTACGAGTACTGCAATTATAATATTACTTTTATTATATGCTTTATATATTTTTTATATGTATACACACAAAGAAGGATACCAAATACCAATCTTACCGATATATTGGATTTATGTCAGCTTTTAAATGTTCTTTGAATCGGTTTCCAGTTTTTTATGTTTACATCATAAATATATACATAATTAAGAAGTGGAAAATTATAGAATTACAAACATTGTAATTGTATTTGAATTATGTATTTCAAATTTTCAAACTAAACAAAATAGAAAACAATAAATAGAAAATTAATTTTAACCCGTATATACTTAGTCAAATAATATAGCTAAAATTAAAAAAATTACTTTTTTTAGTCAGTTCTTATTTTTAAATTATTCTTTCACTTGTCATCATTCTAATTTATTATTATAACAATTATTAACTCTCTATTTAATTAATTAATTTACGTTTACAGATGACTATCAGTTTCAATTTCGGGAATGATCTATAATCAGATAAAATATTGCACACCCATCTCATCGTTCGAAATTCTTGCGCTGGCTATTTTTAGATATTAATAGGCATGTAATACGATCATTTAAATGCTCACGTTCGGATTTATTATACAGCAAAAGACGGCAGAATCGGCTTCGTGTCCGATTTATTGACAGTATTTGTCAACTACGTATTATTTTATTTTATTGTTTAGCATTGTTGATCAAATCTAAAAGGTACAACAGCAGCTTATTTATTATATTATATTCACTGGAGCTCAAAAAAAAAAACACTTACAATTAATAATAATTATATGACGTGTATACGTATAATATATAAAATATATATAGCTGTGGGCCAAAGGGCTACAACTTTCGTCGATTATAATCCAAATATATTTTATTATATACCTATTTAGCAGATGGTAAATACACTAACTATAATGATTACTGATTAGATAATATTATGAAGCTCGGATCAATAAAATAAAGATCGAGGACTATTATATATTTGAATAAAATGAACGTCCCCTGAAATAATTAATCTCAATCTTGTGAGAAAAAATTGTCCTTATAATGCAAATCAAACCTCCCAACCACTAACCATTCGATATATCCTCAAACAATTAATTACGATATTAAAGTAGGCCAGTAATGGCAATAACATATAAAAGCGTTTGATATAAACATTTATAAATCATAGAAATTTATTTACACTACAAATCATTTTTATTTATTTTTAAATTATATTCCATAATTTCAATGTATTCATAATTAAAAATAATATGTTGTATAATTCACCAAATTGAATTTGAATATCATTTTCAAAACAATTTAAAAATGTATCAGAAATATGTGTGTACAATTATTTTAAAAAGTAGCACTTTGTGCAGTTTTTATAAAAATAATTAGAAGGGACGAAACTTTCAAAATATTAGAAAAAAATAGTAAAGAACTTTTGTCTCCTTGAAAACCAACGCTCTATAAATTCTAACAATGACATCAAGTTTATATATGTATACTTTAAGGATTAAGGTTTTCTAATAGTTTTATTCGAAATTCATATAAAAGTTAAATATTCTTTGTGGGACAAAATATAGTATAATATGGGTAAACAAATTTACAATTTTAATTAAATATCATAGAAATACAATTAATACAATTTATTATACATAGGTTAATATATACAAATTTTTAACGTGGTTATACTCTAGTCATCGTTGTTTTGTGAGTGTAAAGAAACATCTTAATTTGGCGTTAGTAGTGTATTTTTCCATACTTAAACTAATAATGTGTATACTTATGTTTAATAATGAATGTAGAGCTACGATGATGCAACTACTTTGTACTTATGTATAGCAGTGTGATATCTAACAATGTTTTGAAAATAAATTTTAACCCTATAACATTGCAACTTTCGAGGTTAAAAATATTTGAGTTGTGAAAAATTATAACATCAAAAAATGTATGACGATTTCAAATTGAAACCAATTTTAATCAAATATCAATGCACCGCGACCGCGCGTACTGTCTGTAGCATTTATAACAGAAATAGCTGTATGAATAAATTTTTAAATAAATATTCGAAGTCGATTGTCAAACATATGTATTTGAAATCTACAATTTAACAGTGAAAACCTCGCATTTCACTGTAATACTAATACTGTTTAAAAATTATTTTGTCGGTCTTTACGCATGTTACGAAGAACTGTTTTCTTTTGAAACCGCTAATAGATTAGTTTCGTCCAATTATTTTATAATATATTAAACAGTGCCTATTTATATAGTATTATAGTATATTATACACGCGTATCTATTGCAATTAAGAGTAAAATTATTGTTTAAAAGGTCATATTATTGTTTGATAATAAATGATTGTACTTACCTGTTTGACCGATGAGTCAGTACTCATTAATAATTCGTATTCGATAATATTATAATAATTGTTATCTATTTGTATTTAATAGACGAATGACGACAGAAGAACCATAATAATAATATTAATACGCGTGTACCAATAATAATAATAATAATAATAATATATGATATGCAAGATGCGACTGTTATAACCGATATATCGGTTACGGGCCTTAAACATTTTATTTTTATATTTTTAATCTAATTTTATTGCAATAAGTATATTATAGTCACTGTGATTAAGTTACCATTGACCGTTAGAAAATACAAAAAAATAAAATACTTAAACAATAATTACTGCACACATAGTCTGTTATACAATAGGTAAGACCATAGTAAAAAGATAAGCGAGTGGTGCGACGTCGGGCACGCCAATTATTATCAAATGGCAAACCGACACCATGTTTACTCTACAATAATATTATTATTTGATCTACAATTTAAGTACATTTCGATGCCTATCCGCTCTTTGTCCAGGCGTTTTGGCCTTCGTAAAGTTTCCGAGCGATTGATCACACAACACATAATAATATTTAGAATAATATTTTTATACATCGTTAGTAAAACATTGATAAATGATAACAATGTATTACGCATTCGATGTGCCGAGTTTATCTGTACGCGTACAATATAATATGCGTATATATAATATACAATTACGGTTTACAATAACGAATACGAACTAGGATTTCATATTAGGAAAGGGACTTCAATAGAAAAGATAATAATTATTAGACGCAAATGTAATCTTATCTTTTCTTCTTTATTAAAGTAATAAAATAATTTAAAAAAACCAGAGGACATAATTATAATAAACATAAAAATAATAATAATCATAATAATAATAATAATAATAAATAAATATTAATAATAATATTATTAAACAACAGTAGTATGTTTTTTTAATTATGTCTAATAGTGTGTTTTGAAAAAAATAATAAATAAAAACGTTGATCTAATCGGCATATTTAAATGACGACGAGATAAACATTATAATTATTATTACAATAATGTTAGTCGTAATAAAAATTAAATAGTTAAGTAGCCTGGCTCAAAAAATAATTATTTAACTTATTCTTATAAACTTATAATCTAAAGTTCAAGGCATGAAAAAATTAAAATATAAAAATACTGTGATATAAAGTCTAAAGGATGAAACCTCTTAAATGGGTTAAATGGATGTTCCCTAATGCCCTTAAATTTGTACGAAAAAATATAGTAATATTGTAAAATAAATTAATATAATAAATTATTGTGTAAGAATAAATGATTATAAATACAACCATATAGGTTTGATATTAATTACTTATAATTTTTCTTTTTAAGTATAAAATATAAGTACGATCTAAATAAAAATGAATTACGAAAAAGCTTTAAAAGCATAAAAAAATATTTCTTCTTAATTCTTAATACTAATTTTAAAAAAAAAAGTTGTAGAAAATTAATTTCGGGAACATAAGTAGACTTGGTAATTAGGAATATTGTAGTAAAAAAAATTCACTTGTCCAGTGGCGACGAAGCAACGCCAGTGTTGTGGTGTTGACCGTGGCTTCGTTGCTGTGGGCATATCCCTCACTCAAATCTCAAATGGTCGTCGGTATGATTTCCGTAGTAGTCACGGGTCTGGTCTTGCAGCGGTACACGTACGCGTTCGTGGACAGATCATCGTCGGTCTTCAAGCACGCCAAATTCGGGTTGCAAATGCAACTGTAATGAATTCAAGCAAAAACACAATTACAACGACTGCTATATTTTACTAAATATAGTTTGAGGTGGTAGAATTAACTCACGTGTTTTTCATGAAATAATCGATACGGCGGGTGAACGGTATGTAGATGGCCCATCCACACGGGGTATTTTGATGGCATTCTTTGGTTGGAGCTGTAGTACTCTCTATCGCTAATGATGCAATTGCTCTCTGGAAAAACAACGAAAGATACGTTATATATAAAATATTATAATAAGTTTAATATGCACATTGTTGTATCGACTTTGAAGATAAACCGATAGGTGAAAATACAGCAATGATGGCATAAAATAATACGAGTACGGTTTAAATTATAATTTATATTTTACGAACGACTTACTCTATTCTGCAAGGAAGCGGCTCCAGCGTTAGACAACAAGCACAAGCAAAATATCATGAAGAAAACCGAGGCGACCATGTTGTACTTGAAAGCCTTGGGGAGGCGGCTTGTGGCCGTATCCACTTTCGTGCCCTCTTCACCTGGTGCCAGAGTAATGTCATTTCTGCGCATGATGGTTTCGAACAATTCCACAGTCATCTTGAATATGATGCAAATGAAATAATAAAACGAGACGAGGATGGTTTTAAAAAAATAAAAAATATTCAAATTTGAAATGAACAAGAGAACGGGTAAGCGAAAAACTGTTAAGTTCCAAGAGACGAGGAGACTTCGAGAGACGAACAGATTATTAAGATCGTACAAGAATGAACGGACAACGAGCGTGTGACGCGAGGTTCGGTGTGCGCAGACTGTTTCAAATTGAGGCGGGCAAATGGGTTTTATAGCTTAGGGTCAACTCAGTAGGGGGGGGCCGCCGTTCAATGGAGAGATCCGTCGCCGCTGCCCGATCTAATATCTATATACAAGGTGTAGTACAGTCGCTGCCGCCGCCGCCGCCGCCACCACCACCACCACCGCTACTACTGCAACCACCACCACTGCGTCAACCAATAGTCGCCGCCGCCTCCGATAATGTATAATATATACATTATGCATAGGTATTATAATATATTATAATAATAGGTACGTCGTATAAGCGCGTTTCAAATCGTTCCTCTAATTATATTATGATTATTATTTTTTTCCAACGGTCGATGATTCATTATAGAAATTCCAGAACAACTTTCATTCGTCTGATATTATTATGATTATAGATAAAAATATTATGTAAAGAACGTCGAACGCGACCACAGTCGTTTTAGGTCTAGGTCTCTCTCTCTCTCTCTCTCTCTCTGTATTAAACATATTATAATAATTCACTGCTACAGACGTCCGAACATCCACCACGGGCGCGGGTTTTTTTCTATATCCACGTTAATTATTTTCCCGGATGTTTCTCATTGCCAAATGCTCTGTGACATTTAACATTTTTTTTTTACGCCATATATAATAATATAACTTTATATCATAGAATTTTCCAGTCAAACGGTTTGCGCATACATTATTATAATATATAACATCATATTATTGTCAATATAACAAACAAGTTGGCGCATTATATATAACTAACTCGTGCACAAGGTACCTATCTCTACTTAATTCACGATAGTATTTTATAGCGACAGCTTATATCTATAATATAGTATAATAGGTACACATGCGTGGAGAAATAATAGCTGTTGATCGTCTCAAATATATAAGTACGGTGAACGATGTCCGTGTATAATATACAGAAATTCCAACGAGATCCTGACGCGAGAAGCGCATACGAATTATATCTATATATTATAATGTAGTGTATATTGTACACAGGAAATGCAAATGCCCAAACGCTGATATATCGGCCGTATTATTATTGTGTACACGGAATACGAGTGATTATTGTGTATATTAAATACACGCGGTATTGCGGTAATACAATATATAATATAATAAATCGTATCGATTTAGCGATTAATAAACTATAATAATCCAGACTAATACGGCTGTATAACATACTTATTGTAGTTGCATACTTGCATACATCCATTTTTAAATAAATTGTAAATAACATTTTAATGAGTATTTTATATGTCTATAATATAATATATATACATAAATAAGATAATCTTAAAAATAGTTTTAATTTATTAAATTATAATAATTTTGTATTATAACTGTTGTCTGTCGTTTATAATAACAAGGTAGATAACAATATGGTATACTAGGTACCTATATACAATATTATTATATCACATTAATTGATATAATGTAAAATATAAAATTATTTTTTTTTATCAATGTGTGACAAATTAGAAGTCACATAGTATAAAATTGAATTTCAAATGCAAAAAATATTTTGTTTAAAACCAATGTCGCGCATGTTAATTATTAGTATAATAGGTATACTGTTTGTACAAATATATATATATTTGTATAAAATTGCGTTATCGATTAACTTAATATAAATTGGTAAATAAAGTATTAAAACACACTACCAACCATAAACTATCTAATTACCTAACATTGTAATAAGCGAAATAGGTATATTTATTTTGTACAGTAGCAAGTATTTATAAATTTATAATTATAATAATGAATTAAATAGTAATAAAATTATATTTTAGTATCTGTTGTAAGACATAATCCCTAAAAATACTTTTAACTATTTTTAATAGAAATATCATGCAATCTACTAATTATCGCCATTTTTCGTTATATATTTTATATATTTTGAGGTGACGATTAAAAGTTTAGAAAGCAATTAGCCGAGATTTTCAATTGTCCTGGAAACCATTTCTAAATATTTATGCTGCTATAGCTTCATTATTACACTTGATATAGGTAAGGGTGTGACATTATGGATCATTTAGTTGGAATTTCGGAAACACAATATGCCGAAAATCTGTAAGAATGGTTATTTATATTTTAAATAATAATATGTGATGATTTCATAATGAATAATTAGTACGTACAATAATTTTCGTTGTGGAAAATTCCATGCATAGCAACTTATTTAATTATGACACTAAATAATTTTAACACAGAACTTAATAATTTATTAATTCTTATAACTTTGCATACATATTGTCTATTAATAATAATTGTCTTCTGAACGAGTGCGTTCAAGCTACTTAATGACTTCTAATCCATTGAAAAAAATAATATTGTAAATATGGGTAATCAACTGACAATTTTTCAAAAATAATTAATAATTAGTGTCTACACGAATATATTATATTACGTGTATCTTTTAATTTAACTTAATTTCAATAATTTAGTTAAATCAAAAATCGTTGTATGAGAACTAATAAAATGATTTCTGTATTTTGAAATTAATGTTGACGAATGACGATTAATATAACATTATATGAGTTAATTAGTAAAAGTAACAAAATATAATTGTTAAGAAAACGAGTTCTTCGGCTTATTATTGTGTAAGGTTAAATAATTTATATCTGTAAGGACATCATAAAAGGTTAATAGGAAATCTGTAATCAAATAGAAGGCAGAAAACTTTAAAAAAAAAACGAGTATAAAAATGGATATATTTGCTATGCGTTTTTAAGTAATATTTTTAATGGTAAGTAATTAAAAAATTACTAATTTAACTAAACGCATTTTAGTATTTTACATAATATAAGTATTTTTAAAATTAAAATAGTTTAATTTTAAAATGCAATTTCCATAGTCTCTTACTCTTTTACGCGTATTAGAAATATTATGATTTACGTTCAAAATCGTTTCATACTTTTGATTCCTAAATTTTAATTAAATTGATTATATTTTTTTTTTGCTCAACGCCGCTAAATCCATTTAACTATACGTCTTTCTAATCTATGCGAATTTAGATATTTAAATAATCTTATTATAATAATTACATATACATCACATTATTTTAAATTATTTCCTTATTATTATATTATAGGTACCACTGCAACATCATTCATTTATTAATATTAAGATGACGTATTTATGCAATTAAAATTGAATGAACACAAAATTAATTAAAAAACAGAAAAAGTAAAAACAAAATTATAATAATAATATAATGTCTATTAAACCCGTGCTAAGTCGTTCGGAGGACGTGCTACCCGTCACGGATTGTAATCTACAACATTTTGTTCACTAGAAAGAACTCTTGGTAAATCGACACGATTTAATACTGAAAAAATGTGTACATTTCTTCACTTCATATATTATTGATTTATAATGTCTGTATACATTATTGTTAATAATGTTAATGTGTTAATGTTAATTAATGTGCTATAGTACTTCATGTATAATACTATAATATATAGGTATTTTTAAATAAATCAATTCTCATTCAATATTTCAATAAATAATGTAATTATTTTTGAAATCCATCATAAACCTACTCTACATTGAATTATTAACTTAAAAAATATGTCATGAACATTTACAGGTTTATGTATCATAATATAATATTACATGTACAATAATATAATATATCATAATAACATAATTATATCAATACAACATAACTAGGAACGCTTAGGGTACCTATAAATACTTATAAAATTATAAATAAATTGTTAATACTATTATCTTCATTGGTAATTTAGATAGATTGATTGCTTATAGCAGTTTACAATATCGCATATGAATATTGTGTAGTACTATGTAAATGCTGATGAATTTATATATTAATTTATTTTTCACACTTGACCGCATAAATAAAGTGTATTTTAAACCATTAAATATGACATGCGCGTGGGTTTTTTATAAGTCAATATTATGTATACGTGACTTTCTTGCAATATAATATAGTTTTACTTTACCGGGAAAAAATTGATTTTTTTTTAGATATGCTTTTTACCTATAATGTTTCTATGAATAATAAATAATTATTTTCGAGTGTTCAATGCCGAAAATATTAATTGATTCATAAATCGTAATTAATTTATACTATTGTGTTTGTAGTTTTTACCTATGCGGTTTAGATATGTATCGGTATGTGCCTATACATAGTACTTATACATATATAAGGCACATTATGAGTTATGACTAACACGTGCGTTTCATCATGTCGTTTCACGTGTAAAACAAACTTGAAACCGGTAATATTATGTATATTATGTAGGTCTCGGCTGCGTCTCATTTGCATTATTATCTTTTTTTCCACGTATAAAAATTACTTAATTAATAAATAGCCATAGGTTGGTAAATTAAATATAATTTAATATACTAGTTTCATAAAACCAATAAAATTATACTTCGGGTGACCATCATATTATCATAATATTATACATTATGTATACTAATGTCACTAATAACATAGATTTCCGATGTTACATCCATAATTGTTATATTTTACACAAATTTGTGGTAACATCGCACTAATATTATTTGCAAGAGCAGGAATATTAGATGCAAACATAACGTAACTAGGCACAACCATCCTACGATATGGTAGTTGATAGATATAAAATATGACAAGAAATTAGTGTTGATATAGCAAAAATAGAATTAGGAGAAAATCTAAATAAATGGAATATAAATGGATGGAAAATAAACAGCTTTTACTAAATATATGATATTTTAAAATAAGTAGCGATGCTCTATATATAATAATAATAATAATAGGTAAATATATAACTAATAATAACAAATAACAATGACTGAAATATTTGTTTAAAATAATAAATCGCACCTATAACTTGGGTAAAATATAATAATAATAAAATATATTTATTAAATAATTTTATTCTTTGACTTTTATTAGTTTTTTTCGGACCTTTTGCTAGTTAACGCCTAACCTACTATATAGTAGCTTTATATATTACAATTATTTTGTATTGACATACTGATTAAAGGTACATTAATTTTTAACTTTCGATTTTTTCATTCAAAATTTAAAAATGTATAGTCTGGTATAATAATATATCAATTTCATTTATTATTCATACAAAGCACATACAACGATATTTTATTTATTAATTAATTTATAAGTAAAAAAACTTGCTCTGCTGTATTACTAGGTTTCGAGTGTGATATCGTTATTGAGCATGTCACTTTAATGAATGTATTAAATTATAATTCAATGATAAATCATTATACTATTATTATATACCTATCAGAAAAATTACTCTGAGCGGAAAGAAGGTTTGTAAGATTACATTTTTTAATATATTTTGTAATTTAAATTTTTTTCAATAATATTTAGTAGTATTGTAGATTGTCGTTGTACTAATTCATTGCTGTATCTCTACCTACTTTCAAATCGACCAAATAACCAAAGACGATAGCAGATTGGGACAATCATAGGCGAGTCAATGGTTGTGTTATACATTTAG
Organism: Rhopalosiphum nymphaeae; assembly: GCA_036289425.1. Lineage (NCBI taxonomy): Eukaryota > Metazoa > Arthropoda > Insecta > Hemiptera > Aphididae > Rhopalosiphum > Rhopalosiphum nymphaeae. Next base: position 20,342,865 of record JAZAQC010000013.1, read on the forward strand.
GTCAATAAATTAGTAGTCAATTTTTGATTATTTACTTAAAATTATGGTCATAAAAAAGTATAATATTAATATGTTAATTAATGGTTATACTTAATTATTACCAGTCTTATTACCTATGGTCTACTGTCCGATCTAGCTGTTGTAATGTATATTTAAGATAAAGATTTATAATTTTTCAAATAATGATAATTAATTGTCTATATTATTATTTAGACCTCGATTGTATGTAGTAGTATAGTATCAACAAAAATAATGTGCTATAAATGCATAGAGTATATATAAAACCTAGTTTGTCAGTGTCTATACTATAAGTATGACATAAGTCATAACACTTATAACTAACACTGTTATTAAGTATATAACACGAATTTTGTCATATCAGTATAAAATCATTATTCATATTTCATCACTAATTTTAATTTCCGTAAAAATAATTGATAAGTTAAAGAATCTTTGACCCCCATCTACTTGTTCTTTAATTTAAAATATTGTTGTACCTATATACTATATAGGTATAATAATAAATTATAACTTTAATTTATTTAGTTTTCTACAAAAATGTGACTAAAAAACAAAATGATAGAGCCGAAAACGAGAAAAGTTAGAGAAAAGAATAATAAAATGTAGATGAGAAAACAACAAAATCATGCAAAAATATTCTTACTCCATTTTATAATATAAAAATTCATAGTAGTTATATTAATGAATACAGTAGGACATTTAAATTTATAGTTTTATACATAAAAATGCAATTTATTCTTTTACAACAATTAATTTCGGACTTTTATTTATAAATACATTATAATCGTCGAAACAAACAATATTAATATGCATAGGCACAAATTAAGTACAAGTAAGATGTATCATATTTATTTATACAAAAAATTAAATGAATAATCGACATTCTAAAACCAACCGTTTCAATGGTGTTAGAAAATTTAACTGGGTTTCTTGATGGTAATATAATTAACTCATTAATAAATTATGCAAAATCAAAAAAATATATTAAATAGCTTGGATATAGATAAAATTACTAAAGATATGAAAACAAATAATACTCAACTTACTAAAGAGTATTAAAATTTTAATAAATAATATAAGTTTAATAATTAACTTATAATAATACATTTATGTTAGTATTGATCACGTATGACATGGAATTTTTATAGTACTAAGTACTACAATTTACTTATTTTATATATTTTTATTAAATTATGAAGTGAAGGTCATTTTTTTAAATTCTTTATATATGTAATTGTAATTATTGTTTATTATGTTATCAATAGGTAATAATCATAATTAGGAAAAAGTTTTGATTCAAAAAATATGTCGTTATAAAATATTATGCTGTGAGTTAACCAAACAATACATTCCGGGCCGAAATAATATTGTGTAACCAATCGGCCACTGGTGATATCTATTAGACGGCTATACATCGTTTTAAATTAGTTTAACTATATTATTATTATAAAATATATTAAAATGTTGTATAATTTATAATAATATACGCAATAAAGAAAAGTTTCAAATTACGAATAATGTTTTTTGAATTACAATACAATAATATTAAAATCGTTATTTTATTCGTTTAAATATCAATAATATTCAAAAATACAAATGTCTAAGTATAACAAAATTGAAAATACTATGCAATATATTCATATTTATATATATATATATATATATAATGGCGGTAAAAACAGCTAATGGAAAATCTTGTATATATAAAAAACAAATCAAAATTATCAAATAATAATTTAAGGTATAGTAGAATGTTTCAAGTTTTCGTGGTCAATATTTTTAAAATAATTTCTATTATTTTAAAATAAATTGCTAATTTTTGTTTATTTATTTATTTAACGAATGAGTATCCAGTAACGACATTTGAACTAATCCCTAAGAAAAATAATATTAGCTCAACTTTTTTTAAATTTCACTAAAAAAAAATGACGAGGATCTACTGTGTTAAATTATCAAGCTTTTAGTGTAAAATTTAAAAATTATATTAATACTTAACTTAATAATTAAACCAGAACGTTTTTGAATTACACCTGAAGAATAAAATTAATTTTTTCAAAAACTTGAGTTGTGTTATAATTTTCTTTTTTCTAATTATTCAGAAAATTTAAAATTAATATATTTTTACCATTAACAACCCAAAGTAAAAAAAAATATATCGATGTAAATTCAATGCATTTATCGCTCCAGCTCAGAATCTAAAATAATCAAGCCTATAGGTATTTATAGAAATTATTTTTTCTTATATACATATTTGTAGGTAAGTATTTAGTTATATATTTAAATTGTCAGTTGTTCTACAGTATGTTTAAATATGATTAGATATGAAAACAAATTTAAATTTGAATAATCCAATTTAATGAACCTTATTAATTTGGTAATTAATTTAAATAAAATCTTGAATAATAATAAAATATTCTTGTTTTAAATTATTATAATTATGTAAAACTATGAAAATCATTACATTGTATGTTAAGCGTATACTACCAGCACTACCTACCAATATACAAGTAAAAAATCTTTTTTTTCTTGTTGAGAGAACATTTTCTAATGATTTAACTAATGAACAATTATAAAACAGTATTAAATCGTATTAAATATTTATATTAACATATTTTATTAATAATGAATTTATTATTATTTTACATTCATTTTGTATAGATATTTAAAAAATTACAAAACTTAAAAAAATATTGACGATTGTGCACAGAACTGATTTATTACTAATTATATCATCTTACTACGATAATAAAGTTGGATCTGGTGTACCAAGTATAATTATTAAATAAATGGTTCCTTCACTTTATAACCGTGTAACATCAAAATCAAAATTACAAAACCAATTAATCTTCTTTTACAAGGTGCCCCTCAGAAGATAAACTAGCACAGCAATCACTATAAATAAACTAAAATAAAACTCTAAATAACGTTGCAACTCGTTTGCGCACATTTACAATTTTTTACCTGAAAATCGACGACTCACTAGTGCACAACGACACACTTACACACATGTATAAATCGTCACTGACTGTAGTACAAATTATCAAATGTTTGATAGCAATAAAATCTCATAATCGATTGTGTAAATTATATCATTTTGGATTTTCCGTCTTAATACCTGATACAGTTAGTTTCATATTCTCAGATTATATTTTGGAAAATTATATTGACAATTTTCCGCCAATCTTATGAGCTTGTGAACCATATGGTAATCCTAAGATGACGAATAGCGCAGAAAGTTTCCATAAACATTATAATAGCCAATTTTATACACCACATTCACACATATATCAAGTCATGTAAATTCAAAGTGAAAGACAGTTCTAAGCATGTTAAAGTGAGAAGGAAAATGTGCGCGCAAACGAGTTCTAATACTAGGGATTTTCGTCATAGGTAGCCAAAATATATGTGCGTAATCGAGTTGAGTTTTTTTGCGCAAACGAGTTGTAGCCGTAAATAAATTTGTAAAGTTTTCTTGTACAGTGGTAGATATACAGCATACAAAAACACCTATAATATGCAACATTTTTTTTATCTTTGATCTATTTATCTACTAATATTAATTAACTGTTATAATTATAAACACAATTATAAAATTATATTTACATGGCCTATTTTAATACCCGTTTACTATGTATAAATAAGAAAACTAATGTTAAATATATCTGTATATCATATAATATTTTATTAAATGGGAATAAATAATTTTAAATAAATAAAATAAATCTAATATTTGTTTTTATGTGATATCTATCTCAAATCTATATTAATACAAGACAATATTTATTTGTACGTGTGTGTTTGTGTGTGTGTAAGCAATCAACAGACAATTTTATCGTATTCATGATTCTAAAATTTTGTACATACGAAATTTTATACTATATACTTGGTCAAAATCACCCAATTGACCGTATTAAAGAAATATATAGTTTAAATTTAACGGAGATATTTTATTATCCTATCTGCACAATAGGACACAGAAAACGCCGTATGATTAAAGCCATAGTTGCTGGCATATTTAAGTCTCTATGAAAATTATAATACACAAATATAATATAAAAAAAGAAAATTGTATATATATAATATTAACAACAGTCAACAGCCGTATTCGGTAACGTTAAGCCCGCAAGATGGAATATATATCTGTTTATATGTATAAAAGAATATCCTAATAACTGACTCTTATATTGACTAATTAATAAGTAACGTATATCCATAACTATGTGTAATTAGAGACAATGACTAATTAGACATTTTCAGTGTACGTTCGGACCACTATGTATAGGTGTGAACTAAGAAAGGATTTTTCAAAATTCGTATTGTAAAGAAGGACTCTCTCAAGGATTGGTCGTTTCACGAAAAATAAATATTTATTTTTGTTTATATAAAGTTGCCACTTATTGCAGAAGATAAAATAGTTATTATAATTGTATTTAATTAAATAGAACTGTTATTTTATATTTATTAAAAAACGACCAAATAGTTGTGTTAAAAATATTTATAGTTTTCATTTAACACAGTTCAATACAGTCAATACAGAAAATAAATATTATCGTAAAAATATTAATTACAAATAAACACAATATATACAATATATACAATACACACAATAATGAGCGCGAATAAAAAATTGGAAAATGACACCATATTGTTTGTAGAAAATGTTCATTTAAAATAAATATTTTAGGAATTATATTTTTATTGAATACAATAATTGTATTTATTTTAGAATTGAAATATATTACGTAGAAAACGAATATGTTCGAAAACGTTATTGTATTGAAAATATTTCGTAATATATATTATCTTAAATAATAGATTACAAATACTCTTTCAATAAATTGTGTTTTAAATAAATACGATTTAAAAATAATAATACGATCAATGTTCGATCATTTTTATATAAATTATATAGTCGGTACCCTTTGATGAATTTTTTTTTTTGTTATTTTTGTCTATTTACAATTGTATTTATATACATTTTAATAATACCGTATTTTTATTTTACCATAAAATTATAAATTTTTTACATATATTAAATATATTATTATCCTACAATTGAATGACTTAATTTCACAAAAAAAAAATAACACTTCAATCTTCATTATGATATAGGTAATTAATAAAATATCTATCTCTACTATTTATCATCATACTATATTCTCATACGGATGATGTGTAATGAAGTAGAGTTTATAATTACAATATATCTGTAGATGTATAGAACGATTTTTAATAAGTGTAAATTATAACGTACAATATTTTGTTGATATTTGATAATAATTATATGTATTTTAATTATAGTTAATTTAATTTTTCTAGAAAACGTTTTAAATAAATAATATTGTATAGGTTGACGTGATAATGAATACTTAACACAACTATTACATGACGAAGTAAATAGATAATAGTCATTACTTATTCAATTTAAAAGGTACTTACTACAATACTACTTAAAACATAGGTACTCATCTTAACTGAATACTGATTGATATTCATCATCAATTGGGATATGTCATATTATATGTTATTATTTTATTAATTATGCAACATATACACAAATAGGTTCACAATAATTTATATTTTGTATAGTTATTAAATAATACGTATAATCTAAAAAAAAAAAGCAGATACTTTTGATGTGTAAAAGAAATTAAACCCGGCAGTTAGTAATTAAATATGTTTAACCTTAAAAGTGCGCGAAATCAAAGAACTGGAAAAAGTTTATTTATACTTATATTTTAGTTTTGTAATTTAGTAAATTTAAAAATAATATGTATATAGTTAAAATTTTTTTTTTTTATTAAATATTAAAAAAATCAAATAAATAAATATATAGTTTAATATAGTTATATTTACAGTATGTATACTCTAACTTCTCTCGTAGAACTAAAAAAACCATGACTCGTGAAACAGTTCTCATTTATTTTTAAATGGTGCCAAATACTTCAACACGTTTGATCAAATTTAGTAAACGTAAATTCGGTAGTTAGCATATAAACTGACCGAAATATTGTATGGTGAAGATAACGTAAATGTACATAGATAATAACGTATATTTTATCTAACCATTTACCAGCGTTATAACATTTTGTTATACAAATGACCCATCGAATCTATTTTAAAAATAATGATAATTTTGAGACATTTACCGTACGTAAAAAGCACACGTATTTCAACGGAAATAGTTTTTCCCCGGGCACGCCACGTCATAGCCCTTATATATATATATATATATAAATATACATATATGTCAGTATACGATATAGGTATTGTTACGATTTAAAGCATTATTCGATAATGGAATTCTTCTTTGAAACATATTATATAATATTGTTCACCTGGTACAGGTTTGGAGAAGCTGTAACTATCCTTTGTTGTTTGGAAATATAATATAATATTATTATATACAGTATTGTTGAATAAAAGACGTCCATTGAAATAACCCGCGTCGTGCAAGGCATGAGACGTGGCTGACCTTTATAAAAACGTTTGACAATGAGGCCTAACTACGTATAGTAATGGAGTATAGAAAATAATAAAACTTGTAAAGCCGATGCGCATTTGAGCACGTTGTGGGGATTAAGGAAATAACACAATATGGTAACATATTATATGATAATAGTAATAAATAATGATATAATATATCAACTGTCGGGCTGTGAGAAGGAAATGAAAAAAAAAAACCAAATACCCGAAAAAAAAAAGGGGGATGAATAACATATGATCATTGGTCGTATAACAACAATAATAACATGTTGCATGCGGCGGAAACCAGGTGTGGCCATAATGCTGGAGAATGGGGTTGTTGGGACTCGAGTACGATGGGCGGCGGGCGGCGAGGCGGCGGGCGACCCAGCTGAACAAGTCGGCGGCGGACGCAGAATCGTCCGGGAGAGGCAGTTGATGGGATCTTTGATACGCCTGCGGGCTCCGGTTGGTGCCCCGCCTACGTTTGAACGGACCGCACTTTACCGCCCGTTACGGTGAGAGGCACCTGTGTGTGCATTCATATAGAGGAAGAATGATTTACCTAACTACCATAATGCCTACATAAAACTATGCAGCTGCAACAGGTCTAGAGAGAGTGAGAGAGAAAGAAAGAGAGCGTGTGTGAGAGAGAGAAAGAGAGTGTGAGAGAGAAAGAGAAAGAAGGCGAGAGAGATGCATCGTGATGGAGACGGTGAGAGTTAATGATATATTATGCATATGGCGAGGGGGAGATAGCGAGGAAGAAGGAGATTTGAGAAAAAAAATTTTTTCATAGGCGCAGTTAGAAGGTAGATGATTCGACACGGTATGGTGACTATAACTTATTACCTACCTATATAATTTCCCAAATATTTCATCATTATTTACTCGCATTATCATATAATAATATGTCTACCGCCAGAACGACTTGTAGCGTGAACCTTTTCTTTGTCTCTTTCCACACGTGGCCTTATCTGTCGGCTTTATTATACGACGTAGAAAACATTTCAGTCAAATATTTTCCCAAACTCAATAGCATATAAGATTATTTAACGTCTGCGTCTGCATGCAGTGTGTGGGAGCAAACATAATATATTACTTACATATATATTCTATAATAACAGCTATCGTATATTATATTGTATCCTGCGAGAATATTAAAAAACAAATTCCAAAAACCGTTCGATAACAAAAAACCAAACCGTGCATTCCGGAAATAATAATTCTCATTGCTTGTACATAAAATATAAACGCGTTCAGCGGATTAATATGATAATAACGTTCACACGCGGTAGGTGCACTATAATATAGTTTATAAGATTATCTTGTAACATTGTACTAGGTAAATTACTGTACTTCGCTCGAATTGACGATGGCTGGTAAAAGGATGTTTTCTTCCCGTGAATAATTATATTATACGTCATGAATATTTTCCGTATAGTTATTCGTGGACTATATAAACTCAGAGACTGCGTATCTGATAATTAAACCGGTAATGCACTGAAAACACGATTGGAATCGATTTTCTGGAGATATAAAAATATATTATGTAACAATAAACACTTGATAAATGATAAGTTATATTAAGTGTAAGTATAATTTTCACTAAGACCAGACAGTGACTGTATGTATAAACTATAGGTGAACTGTACCTATGACATTTTGAACTCAAACGCGTGTGTATATTTAATCAATTTTTTTCATAATATAGTATGAAATAAATTAATTTCGATTCATAATGAATGATATACAAATTATTAAGGTAACAAGTAATAATAAAACATTTATTTATTTAAACTATATGTAAATGTACTCGAGACATATTTATAGAACAAAAATTAATAAATAGTGTGAGGTGGTGAGAATGTGTAAATATTTAAATTTAAATATAACTTGACAAAGCTCGACGAAAAAATGATATAGCAATGATCGAAAAATATAAGCGGATGAAAACGCGGCGTATTACGCCTGTCGTGTATAGCTACTCCGATATAAGACAGTAAATTTTAAATTCGACGGAAAACACGGCGGAATAATACGTGGCGGAATACGCCGTGTATAGCTATGGCCTTAGATATACTTAATAAATTAATAATTATCAATACCTTATTTTATGGATTTTCAGTATATAGTCGGAGATTTGATAGAATTTAAGTGGACTTATGTACTGGATAAATTAAAACATAGGGGCTCCTACCCTTAAAAAAAGATAAATTAAAAAAAATATATATTTTTATATTTCAGATTAAAATAACCCATTTACCCAATATCAATAATATAAAAAAATGTATGTAGGTAAACATAGAAGAATTATTAAACCTATTTTGTAACATACAAGTATAACCATGTCTTTATTTTGTGTATAACTGTGATCTGTGGTACTGAAGAAATATATTATTTGTTAATTTATTTCACTTTCAACAGTTTTCGTTTATATAATACTGTTTTATGCAACGGACATCCCCGAGACTCCGACTAAATAGGTAGATATTGATTTAAAAATAAAAATAAAATATTTTAATTCAGTGGTAGAACTATCTACTTATTATATACATTTATTCATGAACATTTTACGACTGTGCAATATACTGTATATGTATATAGTTGAAAATTTAAACAAATAATTAAAATAATTATTTAATAATAAAACTATCAAAAAAAAAAAATAATAATAATAATAATAATAAATAAATATGTAGTTACATTTTTATATATCTGAATATTGAATGTCAGTATCGGGTCGGTTCACGTCCCCGCTCGATCACAACAGGATCCGATTGTGAGCATAACATAAATTATTGTGTTGCAATCATCTAAATTCTAAAGATAAAGACATTATCTGTGTTTATATAATTGTTTTTTTGCAATTTTTAAACTTTAAGCGAGTTTTGAGTATTTTTAAATTTTTATTTTATACATTCATTAATATCGTTTACAACACGAAATTGTAACTGCTGAACATAAATTTTGATAAAACATTGTATGTTGTAAAACGACAACAAAATGACGACATCGATACGAGACATGGCAAGACGTCAAAATGCCACCGTGCTATTTCCACCGTATTTAAAAAAAAAGTGTTTTAACGCTGCTGTGCTGGGTAACGTACTCTTATGTTTACGGAGATTTGTTAACCTTTATTAGTTGTTATAACATGCTAATTCTTAAGTTATAACAGATTGTGTGATGTAAACTGTATGTGCGTATGATATAAAATTTGTATATTATACCTATAGGCTATAGTACCTACATATCAATATTGGAACACTTATATTAAAATATATTTCTGTTTATAGTATTATTTGCACGATTAAAATATTTTGTAAGAATTTAGTAAATATTAGAATAGACAATTTTTAACTCGATCCGTATATATATATTATACTAGGTAATCAAAAGATAAATAATAAATTCACTTTGTTAATTTTTACCGATAAAATTACGTACTAAAATAAAATTATCTTATTTGACTCTTGCGTGAAATGAAAAATTAATTCTTATTTTAATCAAAGTTGAATTTTTCATGTAAACACGTTAAAAAATACAAAAATAGTATAATATAACTTAATGAATACACCGATAAAATATCACAGATTTATAAAAGTACAATAAAATCCTTTGTAGTCGGTAGGTATAAAATAAACTGCATAGCTTTTTCTTTAAAAGCGAATAATTTTATTATATGCTTTTAATTATTTTGTTATATTAAAAAAATAATTCTAATCGATGTATTCTCTGGATAATATTATGCATTTTAAAATATAAAACAATTAAAACTCAGCTTAAAAGTGACATTTTCACTAGAAGAAAATATCAATAATATTTACATTATTTTATAATATATTTGTGACTTCACGTGCGTACAAATTAATTGTATACAATACATTAAAAATTCGGTGCGTATTATTGCGATCGAATAGTTTTAATACATTTTTATACCAATTTCCTGGTATAGAAATCGCATCTATATGGCGTGATTGGTGTAATATATGTGAGTGATGAGAATCTCGTGGTATAAATTACATCATTAGGTGCTGCAATAATTGATAATATAAATTTATTATTTTAAGGTCATAGTTTTTATAAATGCTTTACGACACGTGATTTTCGGGATATGGCCAATAGTCCATCTCATAATAAAAACCCATCTCATCATATACAGAATTTCATACACACTACACACATACGTATAACTATAGAATACATTGTTATTGTAAACGCCCTAATAATATATTTTCGTGGATTTTGATAATTATTATATTAAACGCATGAGTGGTTGTCTGTTATACTACAACTGTAATAGTATGGAATTCCATCGAACACGTTATCTCCGTTAAACGGGAATTAAAATAATATGATTTGCGTTAAATACTATAATATGCATTGAAAAAAGGTCTTCCGGTTTTTTCCTATTCGTAAACAAATTAATATTACACAATCGAAGCAAGTCCTTGAAAATTGAATTCGTCCATTTAATAATTTGAATACTACACCAACTACAAACTACTAACGTCTATATTATATTATAGTAGATATATGTACCTGTATATATTATTATCGCGTTATTCCTGCTGTAGAGATGAAATGACACATAATAAACACAAGTGTATACTAAACACTGTATAGTGATATTGAACTTCAGATGCATAAATAATTAATATAAATTTCAAGACTTCAATGAAACGTGCAATTCAACATTCGCAATACAAATGCATTAACATAGTATATTCTTCGACTTGTTCAACTGAATATTGTAGTATATCATGCATTATGGATTTGCGGTATACTGTGCATAGTAAATCTACCGTTGAAGTTATGAATCGACATTTCAATAAAAAAAAAAAAAATTGTATTTATTACTTTGTGGATAAATGCATTCATCCGCTGCAGTGATACACCTATTTTATAAGACCGCCGATTAAATATTTTCTTCAGCCTTGGACAACGAAAAAAACTTGTCAAACTATTTTGTCCGCGGTAAACCAACGAATATTCTTTAAACTACCTTAGATGGATTTGTGCGAAGTCTGCACATTTATAACAGGTAGGTGTTCTAAGAAATGTAAAAAAAAAATAATAAAACTGGATCAATTACCTACCTACTTGATAAAAAAAAAAAAAATGTTTGAATAGGCGTTTTATAAATGGTGATGACTGGGTAATAACGGAAGGGCTAAGTATGGAAAGCGAAACGGATTATTGTTTCTAAGAATGAATGAAGAATGCACTCGATGAGTATGGCGAGTTTTTGTCACTAGAATATGCTCGGAATGTAAAGCGATTCGTACTTCGCCGGGTATAGGTACCTACACAATATGCATAGAGACACGTCGCCACGTCAGAACTGTTGAATGCTGGATGGTCCCTGCAATAATAATCATAACGGGCGGCACGTGCAGATTAATAATATATAACATACTCGGTACGCGTATGTGTGACCGATTTCATTGAAAATGTCGACAGAAAATGAGAAATGACATGTTCAACGGACAACGGTGTATCTATTTAATGCCGTGAGTTTGTGCATGATAATCAGAATAGTTTTATTGCGCGGTGTCTATAACAAGTTGGCTGATGTAATGCAAATACACATTTTATAATAGACTTGTTACAGGTTTATAAATATATATATATATAGTTAAGAAATCTGAGCTCTATACATTTATAAGTCGTCGATAAAGCTAGTAGGTTTCTCATATTATAAAGTACCTACCTATCGAAAAATGCATAATTATTGAGGCAATAGACCTATCTACACTTAGATAAAAATGTTTTGTTATTAATGAAAACTACAAGTTTAACAAAAGCTGGTATAATTTGGAGCCTATGAAATTCATTCGTTAAGTTATAAATATAGAATTTTTAAATTAATTAAATTCACTACACGTTAATTATACATATACAATATTTATTATAATTTTTACAGTTTTACGATATTGTTTCCTTAAAATTGTTGCAAAAACTACTATTAACTATTATATCACCTTAAACTAGTTAAGCTCAATGATATTATGGTTTTAACTATAAGGGAAGTAATATGTGTTAACGCAGTTAAAAATGAAAAAAATGTACTTAACGCTAGCTATGTACGACATTCCCGATTTCATGTATCTGTAAATCCTTTCGACATAGGACATAGTTTAATATTATTGCTATTTTGGTAATGTGAATGTTATAAGTAATACATTTTATAAACGTCGTAAATAATATATAACTTTACTCGTAACTATAAAACTATAATAATAGGCACTTAATAAAATATCATTGTAACACTGTTTTGATTTCTAGTTATATATGCAATACTACATCATCGCAATATTAAAATAATAAATAAAATACGACATTAATGATGATCATAATAATACAACTGCAGCATGTATTGGCAACAATAAACGCACGGTACGTAGGTACATATTATAATATACAAAGCGGTACGCAACAGTAATAATTATCGTCGCTGTTTTATAATATAATACATGTATATAGTAGTATCGTGTCATCCATGATGTGTATATAGTATTATAGTTGTAATTATTATATATTATTATACTATTAAACGGCTGCAATAAACGTTAACGCATTAGACCAGATTATATACATTGCGTAAAATCCTAGGGATGGGTGTCACAATTTATACACTCATATATTATTATGTTAGTCATTATTATATGCATTAAAAATAATGGCGAGTATTTTATTTTTTAATTTTAATTTTAATTCGCATTATGTTCTAGGCACAGCTATTAAATACGTTTTATACATTTTATTTTTATAAACAATCATGTATAGTTATTTATTATGATACGATTAGAAATATAAAGTATCATATTGTGACCAAATGCCCAACATAATAATAATAAGAACCACGAAAAATCTTTATTTGCCTAATTTGCTTAGATTCTCATATTCGCACTTAACAGACAAAACACGAAGCAATCATACATGTATTTTTCCATATTATAAAAATTGTAAATTATTTTATTTTGTTTTAATTAACTGTATCTAATTAACAATCAGGCTAATAATAATCGAAGCTAAAACCTTGTTAGACGATAAAAAAAAGAACCTAAATACTAATTATTTAGTAATAGAATAGATTTACAAGACTACAGATATACCTTACACCGTTTATATGCTGACTCTTTCAGTTTCCAGAAAAACAGATAATTATTTATGAAGATTCCGTGTCCGGTAAGATAAGTAATTAAATATTATATTATCGACAATTAAAACTTAAATGATGATCTCTAACACGTATTTTTCGTATGAAAATTGTGTAAAATATATTATATAATGACACATATGAATATATTATATAATATACTGCAATTTTATTTATTTTAATTCTTTTTTAAAGCAGTATATAGACCACGAGTTAACTACAAGATCGATATTATAAGTTCTATAATATAGAATTCTGCAAAACAAAATAATAATATTATACATTTTTTTAACCATGTTTAGTGGATGTCAAAAAATACAATTGAAGGGTATTTATTATCGCTACAGGTAGTCACAAAAGTTAATCATGACTTATGTTATATATATATAATATTTCGTTTAAGGTGTTTTTTTTTTTTTGGCCGCATGTAAGTGTAATATCATTATAAAATTCATCTTAAACGTTTTTACCCGTAACATATTGCAAATAATAAAAAAAATATATATGATAAGTATACACTTTAAATGGCAATGATCTCCAAATCTAGAATAATATTGTTACATGTGTACGATAAATTATGGTTTATAGGTCATACTCATATATATTATAAATTATAATACGCGCACATGACTTGGGGAGATATTATGTTATGGATAATTGTTATTAGTTCAGAATTAGTAATTATTATCGTTATGACGTAAATAAATGTACCTAATCGTTTTGTTAAATGACTACTGCAGTGATTGATCTTTCTCGTTAATTATTTGTATTATTAATTATGACATCATATAATATGTATATGTATATATAGGTACCTATCGTTGACCGTTGATTTTTTGCCAATCGACAATCAGTGCTTATTTAATCACGTTAAATATTATAGATAGGTACTTCGCGATGAGGTCGCCGGGTCGGCTTTTCATCAAATTACTATTGTACAAATCTCAATAGCTCATGAGTCATGGATAAGTACGACAAATCCAAACAATACAAGGCTTATATATGAGTATATAAATTTGTTTAAAATAAATACAAATATTTAGAGTAAAAATAATTTACCGTATAATAATTATAATAATTACATTGTTACATCCAAAAACGCAAATATTTTGTATTATCTTTATCACTTAAAGATTTATTAAACGAGTTATATGATTTATGTTCGTGCGTTAATAATTGTACAGTACATTGATGATTTCAAAAGCTTTAAAATAATTCACCAGATATTTTTTTAAAGTATAAAATCGTAATTGTATCAATAGTTTTTGAAATATCATAGTTACTATAGTACACTAAATTGATGATATATACTCATAGTTTTATTGTTTAAACATAACGTAAACAGACAATTATTTGACATTTTGAAAATATAATTTGTAAATATATTATATGTATTATTATTTATAATATAATACTAATATAATTATTATATTTTGTAGATTATTAATATACAATTTTTGTAAAAATATAAATTTTGGTTATATTATGTACTTACATATTTTTTATCAGTCTAAATGCGTGAGAAATAATTTCCAAATATTTAAACATAGAAAATGCTAATACAAATACTAAATATTTTCTGATAATTTCAAGTACTTATATACAGTTGGGTTTAATTTTAAATTCTTAGTTGTAAGTATAGTAAATTGACTAAATATCAATTTTAAAGTTGAGAATATTATCTATGTAATCTGTGGTTTTAATTTTAATTTTAAAGCGAGTTATTAGGTACGACCCATGTAAAATATTAACATCTAAAATTCTAATAACTCGCTTTAAAAAAATGGTAATGAAAAAATTCTTTAATAAAACACGGATAATATTCTTATCTTTTAATTTAATAATTAATCAATTAACCATTGTATTAAGACTAACAACACAGAATTGATTCTGTTTTACGCAAATAATACTGAAACAGCACATTGGCATTCGATCATCATCATCTCTTTAAAGGTAAATACATAAATATTAAAAATATATTAAAGTTACCTACATCAAGGGAAATGAACTTTATTGTTCTATGTTCATGTTTACATACAATATCTTAATTAGCTCGTATTCCATTCTAAAGTACAATTAATACCATCAGTACGTTTTGAATATAGACTTAAGTTTGTACCTACCAAACACAACGTGACCAATATTAATGTTAATACTTAATAAGTAGAAACAACGGATTTATTTTCTACGGTATTTTTCTGAGAAATCATTATATCAATATATTGATTGAATTTATTTTTTAACCTTAAGTATTATTATTAAACAAATAAGCTAATAATATTTGTGTTTTTATACAACTTTACAAATAATAAGCCATATTAAATTCATTATACTTTGATATTAAATATCGAAGATTATAATATTATGTTCTAATATAAATAAATAATAATGAATTCCAGTGGTGGAAATGGTATATAGTCGTATAGCCGTTTAGGTACCTAATTTATTTTTGCAATATCAAGTGATATGTGGTTATTGGTTTTTCTTTTGTTTAACGGGAAGGAGTGTTGTCCGCCCGAATAATAATTACTTAATATAGATACCAATCGGTCATCTCATTACAAGCTACAAGGCAATATTTACTTTTAATCTGCAAATTTGTACAAATTAGAGTTATTGAGAAAACTAGATACGTTCTTGAAAATGAATGTTTACATATATTTAAAATACGTTATAAAATATTATATTTCATATTATATCATAGTGACTATATACCTATTCAGCGTTAATATCTATGACTTTATAGGTTTTTGGTTTTTTTATTGATACCAAAGATAAAATATATAACGATTTAGTATTTATAATACCAACGATATATTATTTAAGAATATAAAAAAACAATTTAAATGTTTTATTTACAAAAACAACATGACCGCAAGTAATACTGTATGATAATAATATTATATTCGTTACCAAAAATTTTTTTTGTTTAACTAGATAGGTACTTATAAAGATTTTGAGGACATCATATCATCACGTCTTTGGTTGATAAATATATCTAATAGCAGTATATATTGTTATAAAAAAAAAAATACTTTATGTTTACAAAAAATATTTAAAATATAAGACGCTGTTATATAAATAAGTTGAGCAAATGTGAAAATATAGACGATTATAGAAAAATAAACTATTTATACCTAGGTATATTGACAACACAGGAAAAATGAGAATAAATGCTAATAATTAAAATAGTTTAATTGGGTAATTGTCAAAAATATATTTTAATGCAGCTAATTAAATAGACTATTACATTTTTGTACGGGATATTTCTGATAATTAATATACAATATGGTAAATTGGTGAATGCAATAAGAATGTAAAATGGCGTTAAGACAGATTTATAACATGTAAAAAAACACAATTTTTAAATAATAAATTAGATTTTTAAATGTTTCTATTGCGATGGCCGGTTGATAAACTGCATATATTATAGTACGTAATATAACTTTATACTTTTACAGTTGTATATATAATATAAAATATACGTTTTAGTTGCGTGTTAGACAATGATTTATTAGTTACATTCTACATATTATTTTGTATGCGGTAACTTAATACGTAGATATAAATGTATATACAAAGTATATTAGGCATATATTCTTATGACTATATATGGAACCGCATTGAACCCCGATTTTTATCCGTCACCTGCAGCATAGAGGCGGGACTACGGGCCGAGTGGCAGCTGCTGCATATTATTATAATGCATCCTCCTTTTTCATTTTTAAGAGGGCCGGTCGACCGTCGAGAAAAAATATGTTAGGTTTATATTTTATGTTTAAGCCTATGGTATTTGGGCGCTACGGTCTGTTGATTTATCTTCGTAATATATTTTATATAATAGCTAGTAGCCTATGTATAAACCAACGATCGGCCATTGCAATAAGCCGATATATTAGATTTTTGTTCTGATAGTTTGATGCCACTATATTATACCAGTCCCGGTGTACTATTATTATTATTATTATTATTATTATACAACAATATTTTAATACTCCTCTGGCTTATTTAAATGTTGTCTTATTACGGTTTAAAATTAATAAATATTACTAGATCTTGTGACTTGACCTATTTTGTAAATAAATAAAAATAAATAAGCATATTATACCTACACAAATATAGATAAACTAATTATTGATGTAATTGGTACCGATGTACACCAGAAATATATCTTTATTGATTAATCAAGAGATCTGGCACATATAGTTAAGTTTATATTTGTTATGTAATGCATTGGTACAAAACACTGATTATCATTTTGATATTAGTAAAACCACGTACAACAAAAATATTTTGTCTCAATATCTTTAAATGAAGCGATAGGCCTCTATTAGTCCATTATTCACCTAGCAAATAACGTATGCAGTCATTCTATGCATGTATAATATATATAAATATATATATATATATCATGATAAAATTGAAAAAAAACTGTGTTATTACTAACAGGCCCTTCTCAATATTTTAGTTAGGTATACTACCCTTAGTTCATAAATTAATAAAAACATAAAATAAAATATATTGTCAATATTGTCTAAATTTCAGTTTACATAGAGAGTTGAACGTTTCTAAATGTTATTTGTTTCTTAATATTTAATTTAACTATTTAAGTTTAAAGTTTAATATTTGTTCAACTAGTTAACAGAAAACAATAGATTATAATTAAAGTAAATAAATATTAAAAATGATTTTTGGAATGAAGTTAGTTTATGCACAACGATTTTTATATTATATTTCCATGCTAAACAAATCAATTCAATGGATTACAGAAATAATTTTTTATGGCAAATGTCAAATAGTTAGCATTAGTATACAATTTAGGTATAGTCATTTTAAAAAATAATTTTTTATGTAACAAAACAAATCTGTATAACGTTTTATTCGCAATCCATTATTCAATTCCATATAACTACGTTGAGTAAAAAATTATAGCTTCTGAAATATTATATCTTAAAACTAAATCATAATAATGTAGGTTAACATATTATATTACAGGACAATTCAAATCTATCAACCTATAAACTGTAGAAGTTCTGTTTTTCTGATTAATAATTTATTAAGTGTTTCAAAATATAATTTGATTTTGTCCGAGTGTCAGACAATGGTATGAAATGGAATTAACCGCCCGTGACGTACGGTGCTCAATATCAAATATTTTAATAAACATGAACAATAAATTCGATTTTTAATCACATTTTAGGATGTATATTGTGTATGTATAGTCTTCAATTGCTTTCCAATTAAACAACTGCGCAGTTACACAAATTTCATCATGTAGCGTTTTTATAAGTTATATATTTACCGAAAGATATAGATTAATTATTATTATTTGAACATTTTATTTATTAATTGGCGTTAATATATTCGACTTTTTTCACAATTTTTATTTATTATTAATTAGTGAATACTATAATCTGATAAAGGACCTCCTACTTCATTATTTAAAAATATTATTGAATAAAACCCATAAATCATTCTAAAGTCGTGTTTTTTGAAAAATACTGAAATGTTATGTTATGTAGCACAATAATATTTAGTATTTATTGTTTGTGAAAGTATAATAAGTAATTAATACATAATGCTATGTATAAAATGAAATATTTATATTTTTAAGTATTAAGGAATGTGAGTATTACGAATTGTTTAATAATATATTTTCTAATTGATATGCTTATAATTTGAAAATTCGAAATTATATTAATCATTTACATTTATAGCAGTATCTTAAATTTAGATATTTTAATTAGATCATAGTCAAATTGTAATTTAATATACTATACAATATATCTAATAATTAGTTTTTACCAAAGCTCGGGATTTTATATATTTTATGTGCTTAAAATATTAAAATATACGCACATAAGTATACACCAAAACATATGAAAATATGCTTTTAATTTTAATAGTTTACATTTTAAATAAATTTAATACAATTTGTATATTTAAATTATTTAATTAAAAATATATTTTAAGCGGAAGTAACGATACCGAAAATTTCTGATTGCGACATGATAATCCAGGTACCTAGCCCATATTGCCTTCCAAATTTAAGTATTCTAATTGCATATAATTTTCTTAACAATTTTATAAAATTACGATTATAATATTACCTTAATAACATTTTTACATTTTATTATAGAAAGTATAAACTTTTAATTTTTATAGTCAGTCTAAGAAAATAAAGAAGAAATATAACAATAATAATATTAATACAATAAATTATAAAACTCATAAATAGTATAATAATATTATTGCGTGTAATAATTTTTGAATGTTTAAAATGTATTTTTTATAGCATGAAGTATTAATATATATATAAATATTAAATATTTTAATTGTATATATACCTTGTCAAATCTTTAAAAGGAATAAATTATAAATAACGTATTAAAAAACACGAATTTATAATGTTTTTGCTTATATATTTTTTAAATTTTATCACTTACCTTTTTTTTTGTTCTTATCATAACATATCCTTTCTTAGAGTCAAGTTTTAGTAACTATGAAATATTATTGTTCATCTGCTTTTTCATTCAATGGAAAAGAGAACACCATACTCAACAAACATCGTTAGCTTGTATGAATGTGCTATCTGGATATTTATTTAGTGACCACGGAAAACAGAATTTCATCCCTACTCTATACGGGCTTCAATTGAGATTTTAAAAAGGAGAAAAGGTCATTTTCGGCCACAATCGAACGATCTCCAACGACGCAACGAATACTGATATAAAAGACGACATAACAACAGTAAATTATTTAGGCGCACTTACTGTGTTGTGCGCACAGTGTGGTGCCGGACGTGCCTTTGGGGTACTAAAAGTTAATCCTGCTACACAGGTACCCAAATTTATCTGTTACTACTAAATAATGTGTATATTGTACATTTTTCTAAGATTTAATATTTATAATAAGAAATATCATTGTCCGAGTTATTATACAGGCTGCATACTACTTGCGTCCTCCAAAAAGGTCAATTTTACAGGTAGTAAATTCAACAGGTCACTTGCGTCCCGTTTTGAAGACAAAACTTGATCATATTATTCTTCTTATCTGCCATAGTAGTCGTGACCAAGTTGCGTCCATAAATATTATATATGTTATGTCTGTATCTAACAATAAAATATTATCACCATTTACACACTTAATGAAAAAAATACAAGAATACCCACCATGATCATGTCGCCCAACAATTTCCAAGCTCTATTTATAACGCTGACTGCTTTGAAAAACTTTATAGTGTGTTAGTTGACAGTTGACGATTATATCAATTTTTATTAATAATAATACATATTTTTTAATTAAACAAAATTGTTTTAGTATGTTTTTTTACATAATCTGTAAATAGTTTGTATATATAATTTTATATTTATTTAAATGTGATGCGATAATGTAATGTATAATATAAACAAATTTACCTAGTGGAATTATATGCAATTAATCTATTTTATTATAAAATAGTTTGTAATAATTAATTTAGACTATGATTATACTTTATTTATGGGACACAACAAGGCTGTTTAAAAAGATACTATTGAACGCAAATAGGTTATGACCTTTTTTGAACCTTTTTGGTGGGACGCAATTCGTCTATTGATAATAATCTCGGACGCAAATAGTATGCTCCGATTATACATTTATTTTTACAGGTAAAAAAATATAGGTATTCTATACCGTTGGCATTTACATAATATAGGTACTCACCTAAATCTGATTCGAAATTCAACTATCTGTAAATTGGTCAAATTTACGGACACATGTAAACTATATAATTAACAAGTACCTATTTTTAGAATAATCTTCGCCAGGAAAAAAAAAACCTGGTTATAATATAAAATTATTATTTATCATTATTAAAAAAAATGAACCGAGGCCGCATTTAATAATAAATAATTCTAATATGTAGTAAATAAAACTTAATACCAAAAAGTAAATAAAAAAATGAATTGGTACATATTGTTATTTAAAAAATAATTATAATAATGTTCCCCACACTAAATATATTATCGTTATAACGATAAAGAGCGTGATATTAATTTGTTCGCATGCATTGGACAATATACCTACATATTTATTTTTACTAATAACATTTAATTTTAATTTTAATTTTTTTTAATTTCTTATTGTATTGTTACAACTTTCTAGTCACGTATTAACTACTTTACTTATAAAGAAAATGTATTTTACATTACACTTAATTAAAACAATTATTTATTAACATAACGTGTAACTTATTTACTTACCCATGTAGGTATTTAACCATGTGTATCGTGAATATTGGTCAATCACTTTTCTTTTAACACGATACACAACTAATTATTTCTTATCATTCTCGAATTCGATTCAATATTAAAAAGCATCATTATATAATATGAGCACAACTTGACTAATTTCGTTAATGTAATATCATGCTGCTTCGCTCCAATAGCTTTAATAAAAATGCATTATTAAAATTACATCTCCATTTTGTTTCATTAAACACGTATTTTATGTTTTTCTTGGAAGTACTTATTGTTGTTAAATAAAACTAATAAATAATTACTTTGGCTAGTAATTGGTTTTATTTCGGATACATTTCGTTAATTAAGCCCAAGTATAGATGAACAAATAAATTACTATAATTGTCAAACTAATAAATGCAGAATACGCTACGGTCTACGGACGATTATGATCGTCAAAGTAAGTACCTATTGAGAATTAATGATTTCATCATTGGAATTGTGCAAATGTGTTTTGCAGATATTAGGAAGATAAAATTATTTTTAAATATTAACTAATTAATAAATCGATTTAACGCATTCAACTAATAGTAATTAATGCAGTTTCGAAGTAACTACGTTATACGGTAATCGGTAAAAAAACGACACGGAAAAAAACGACAAGGTGAAAAATGTTAATTTTAGTTAAAAGTTGTTAAAATAATTGTCGTCATGAATAAAATTATTTTTAAATAATTCGAAAGCATGCTTGTTGAAATAAACTTTACATTTATATTAATTCTTTAATATGTAACTTATATATATATATATTTTTTTTTATTAGAGTAAGGCTTTAATATCACAGGTTATTATTATGGTGATCGGACCAATAATCAAACGGAGGGATGGAATCATCAGATAATTCACTGGGTATATTACGAAACAAAAATAAATGTATGTATATTAAAAAAATATATATATTTACCGAATTACAAAATAAACTTAAAACATTGTGTAAAAAATATTTAAGTGAGGAAAGAAGTACCAAATTTTTTAATAGCAATATCATATACTATTCGATATCTATAATTTGTATTCAATATGATATCTATAAAATTTATTTTTATTATTATTTATTTATTTAATTTAACAATAATTGCATTTTTATAATATAGTTATACTTAATTAATTTTTAAAATTTTAAAGTTAAATGTCATTTTTTTCCTAGATTCCGTCATACATACGGATGCCAACGTGCCTAACGTGACAACGCCTTCACACTGGCGGAGATTCCATAGCGAATCACACAGGTAAAAATATAAAACTGGTGAACAACATATTAGACCTTTATAAAATTTTATCTAACCAACATTTTGGCAGAATTCATAATCGCCCGAATTGACATGCGCCCAAATTTACTAATGGTATTTTATTTGTAGTTTTTCCGTTTTTCGTCAATGAATGAAGTGGATTATTATTCCTATAATATTCGTATTATAATCGCTACCTAATCATCATTAATGCAATCGTCTGTTATATTGTTTGTATAAGAGCTATATACGTATAGTGCGTGTACGTGTATTTAATTATTATGAAAGAAGACCAATCAAAGTATAATTATTATTTATGCAAACCAGCACGCTTTTTATTATGTATTATTAGCATTAAATAATGTGTATGTGCTTAAAATATAATTAATGATGCGCGTTTATTGGGTCAAAGTCAAAGTAGATACGATACAGTGTACACAGAGTACTGTATCGAAATCGAATGTACGCGCGCTCTTGGCGTGGGAGTAAAAGGCTGTTCGATTAAAAATTATAGACGTCAGAAGATGTTTCGAGTCATTAATTTTCTGTTGACCAGAATAGGTAAACAGCATCGTTTTGGTATGAGGATCAGAGTCTAATTCGTTTGATTTCCATTATTTACATTTATACTTTCTTTTATATTATTGAAAATATTTATTATATTATATACAATTATAATTAATTAACACGTATGCATACAAGCATATTATGTACTTGGACTTCAGTCCACCCTTTCCTAAACCACCAATCAACTTACTGATAAGTTCATTCATCGTTGGTACTTCGTATTTTATACTCTACATAGTATATTATTCAACGCTTGTATAATATACACTTTTGTTTTATAATATGTGTTTTGGTTTTTTTCTGTAGAAAAATATTTACTAACAGAATACGTCACTATTATGTATATTGCAGCTTATGTGTAGTATAATTATGCGTTTTACCGTACGTGAATAACCAATGAACATTACAGATAAATATGATAACCTCTGTGCAAAAAAATATTTTTGTACGATTAAACGATATAGTAGTAAGCCTAATATTTGTTAATTGTTATAAATCATCATCATTCATATTGTATAAATAAAAATAATGCGAAATTGATGAGTTATATTTTTAATTAACATTTTAATCGGTACAACGACTGACGTGTATATTTGAGTAGTTGCATATATTACACCCTACCATGCCCATCAGTTATATTATTGAACTTCATTGTACACACTACTAAATCATAATGTATTTTTATTTCCTATAGCTATTTGATAATTTCATATTTCAGGTCATTAAGCGAGTAGTTTTCCTGCATTGCTTGCGGAAAAATCAAATTTTATATATAAATACATTTCATTGCGAATAATCGTATTTTATACATATATAGTAAACATAAGGAATAAAAAGCAAGTTATATCATATTAATGAAACATTATTTTAGTTTTAAAAACAATAATAAAAAATTAAATCTATATTTTTATTCGAAATTATTAATATAAAATATATTATAATGTTGTATAGACGAAAATACTCTAAATGTTGTTATGCAAACTGAAGATAATTGTAAGCATATGTATCTATATAATATACTAGTCAGAAATTTTATTCAATTGGATTATGATTGAAATCATTGCTTGTCTGTACAATTTGCAAAGCATTATATAGGTTTACAAAATGCATATTTAATTATTATGAACTTATATAGTACTATAGCTATCTTCGTACACTTCGTTGCCCATACAAAATGCATCCGTGTTAAATTTAATTACCTAATGCTAACATTTAAGCATTTAGCGTAACGTGTATGGATAAATACTATTTTAGGATTTGTGATTTGGTGTAGATGATATTTTCGACATATCAACTTTACATAACTGTCCCGCCCAGTGTTGCTTTTTTCAACCATTTCATAGCAGCATTTTTTAAAATAATTTAATTTTAATTTTTTTTTAATTGATCTAAATTTGATTTTTTTTCATTCTAGACTCGATTAATCAACAAGTCGTATAAAAATACTTGTTTACTTAAAAAATATTTATTGAAATTAAGTTACTATGTAACATTCTGTTTAAATAAAAATAAAATATTGTAATAATCTGAATACTTAATTTTTTTACCATATTCAAATCATGGCGTTAGTTCATTGTACACGAGCAAAATGACAAAGAAAACATATACAAATTTGCACACCGAATATTTAAAAATGTAGTCATAGGTAATTACGCAGTAATCGCAGCATACAATGAACACAACAACTCCTATTCGTACACTATCTATAGTACTAACATTCGCGACTGTTTGGTTTGTCTTGAAAAGGTAATTTGATTTATCTCCACAATTAGAGCAAAATACCCCGGTACCGAATTATATCGTAAACTTAACACGTTTTTTCAATGTATGTATATATTTTCTTTATTTATCTAATTTTCAAATGACCCCATTAACTTGTGTATGAGTCGAATAGACAATGCTGAATGTGCTGTGTGATGTTAATATAATATATGTGCAAATCGGATTTAGCCGTTTTAAGTCTTAATAGGTGAATGAATCAATTAATCGTGAGTCCTATAAGCGGCGACCACTGCATATAGTTATAAACAACGTGAGTGACAAAGATTTCTTTTTTTTTCACATTTTCACATTAATTTTTTGTATATATATTATATTATTTAATTTATTTATAGATACAGACGTGAAACCGCTCGGTATATTATTATCTTCCCACAAACGTTCATAATAATAATATTTAACAATCAACCATTCTTAATCATTGGTAGTGAGTACATGAGTTAGTACCATTATATATAATAATCACCAACTACAGTTGATTAGGAATGTTCAAAAAATGCCCTGCTTGGACTGGTTCAATGTTCATTGGTTTTATTTATAATAAGTACTTACATAATTCGGATAAATCTTTGCCATATTTTAAGCGAAAATATTTAAATACTAACTACTAAGCAACCGTCTTTTTACTAAAATCAAATAGCTTTAAATATTAAAAATAATTTGTTTGGTTGGAATAGGGGTAGTAAATATGATATGTATTGAGGATAAGTCTCCCAGTATAGTTTCCTTCTATACACTACTTTAATAAAGTATCAATTCGGCGACTGGATTTTATCAATTTTGTATTGTTAATTTAAATTTAAAATTTGATTAATTTTATTAGTTTGATATTCACAACAATTTAGAGCGGAGGTTGGTTCAATTAAAATAAAGGTTAAGACTTTCAAAAATAGGCGTGTCTTAGATGGCAATAATGATTATAAATAAATTATATTTAAAATAGTGAAAAAATAAAAAGATGTATTTCCTGACTTAAGGTTATCATTCTTATTGAAACAAGACATTTTTATCAGTTATATTGTGTCTGTTTAAATAGTTTATAATTGACCCAACTTAGATACTAAAATAATTAGATAATTACCTTGATATTTTTATATTTTTATAAATTGTCATTGAATAATATATAAAATTATAATATGTTTTGAGTCTATCGGTTGGTATACACAGTGGCGGTCTAGCTAGGTCATTACTCAAATTCTTTAATACAAAATTGGAAAAATACTTTTACAATAACTGCTACTGTAGTATATATTATTATTATTATTATTTATCATGAACTTAATTTATTAATAGACTTTAGCAAGTTAAAATAACTAATTGCATATTGTATTTCTTAAAAAGTTTTAAAAAAAATTCTTTATGTAGGTTTCAGTTTCTAAATATAAGTAGCATTAAAATATATTTCAAATAAGTATATAAAATAAAACAAATATTATCGAAAAACATATTTTTATAAAGAAGAATTTTAAAATTTTGACTGAAAGCCCTTTTATTTATCCATCTGATAAAAATAAAAAAAATAGCCATATAACCACTAAATATGACATAGTCGTATGTTCTTGCCTTTTAGTTTGTAATTTGTTAAATGTTTCGGATAAAATAAATTGTTTAGCTAATGCTTTACGCTGTTTTTAAGTATTTCCTTGACTCACAATATTTGGCACCATAAATTATAATATATTATAGTATAAATCAAAAGTGGCTCTGTTATATAGTATGTTTCTAGTATGAATATAACATACAAGTCACTTCCTTCGAAAAACGATTCTGAACGTAAAAATGATGTCATGTTCTATTACTAAGGATATTTTATATTTTATATATATAACTATTTTTTCTTGTGATTTATTTTTTTCTGTCTTTTACTTGTTATACTTGCCAACCTCCGGGGGGTCTAGACCTCTCGTCGACCACACCGACAACCATGGTGGTTGATATCCCACGACCCGAACCCAAAGGTTGTCTTCCTCCCCTTCTTTGCATCTTAAAATTATACACCTGCAATATAAAATATTAAAAAATAAAATAAATAGGAATTTTTTTAAATAATAGAGTCTCAAGTATTTTATTAACAATAATTATTTTTTTATTTTTTAATTAGTTTCTGTAGATATTATATGATATAGTAGATAAAATATATAAAAAATTTTATACAATATAATGATACAGTAATTTAAGTAATTTTTTTTAAAAAACCATCCTCGAAGTCATAGTTTAAAGAATTTTATTCCTTTAAACAGTAATATCAATAATAAAAATAAATAAAAATAAATAGAAACAAAAAATCACTCACATACACTTAATCATATAGCAAATATATTGTTAACTCCACTCAAAATCTAAATTCATTTTTATTTAATAAACACCATTTAAAATATATGTTTTAGATTCTGTGCTGATTATTAAAAAAACACAAATTTTTTCTAAGTTAACATTTATACAATATTCAATTTTTATAGCTAATGCTTGAAAATATAATACAAGGTTCCTCATAAATAGTTCATACTAAAATCAAAAAATCTAAAAAGAATTTAAACACGATTTTTTTTAATAACATTGAATGTAGATAAAATTAGATATTTAAACGAAGGCAAGTATAGGGCGGCTGTCTACGGTCGGCCCGAGAAGGCCTTGAATCGGCGCCAGTTATGATGTAGCTGTTAATATCATTTTTGTGAGGGTTGGTAGGGTAAGCCATGCCCCGTCTACCTGCCATTATTTAGACATAGATAGGGTGAGTATGGCGGGACACGACCCATTACAGAAACGTCAGAGACCTATTCAATGACGAGTTTTACTCGCCATCTACAAATTGTACAGAAGAACGTTACCCGTAAATAATGAATGCAGTTAATTCATTTAAATGAATTAGAACATAATTGGAATTTTATTAGAATATTAAAAGAGAATTAAAAATGGGTGTTTAAAGTATTTTTTTCTGCGAAACGCGTTTATATGTATCCTTAAATTAGTGTAATATGCAATATTACATTATGATAAAATATGAAACCACTGAATTCAAAATTGTTATTAGTAATCACTTAAACTGCATTACCTTAAAAATAATTTTCTTTAACCAACAGACCTTGAAACTTGAGTTAGAGTGGCCATTAACGTAGGTAATTATTTTGAAATTAGAAGTTTTGAATAGGCCATTAACATAATCAATTCATTAATGTAAATTCGATGTTCTATACTATAATATACATTATAATAATGCGTCTAAAATATCATAATATTTACATACATTTTAATATTCTTTAGAGAACAGAGTCAGACATTCCCTTGTCGGTTTCATAGAGTAATTACTCTATAGTCGGTTGTTACTATATTATGGATACTAGATATAGGTATAAAAAATCAATGTATAATAAACTTACTTTTGCCACATTTTATTGATACATTAGCGTATAAGATGTGGTTAATGATTATATCAATAATCAGATATACTACATATATATATTACCCACTATTGTACTAATATAACAGCAGGTACCTATCTTGTACCATTTTATCATACATTTTAAATGACACCAACTGCAGCGTTTGACTACGTATTTTTAGCAATTTCCAAGATTCAGCGCGAAGACAGAACAGTACGCATTATTGTATGTTTGTTATTATTTATAATAAAATGAAAGAATAATTTTATCATCGTCTCATCGATTTTCTAAAAGAACATGTTTGTTGTATTATGTTATTATATTTATTCATTATTATAATATTAATATATGAACACAATATGCGCATTGTATAATTTTCATGTCTATATAAAAATCAACATTTTAATAAATTATTATTACTTAACTCTAATATATTATAATGAACACATTTTTTTTTTAATTATTTATTTATTCTAAATTTTAATAATTACAATATATATACTTATATACTATATATTGTTTAAATTAAATTATTGTTCATTTATAATTGGTATTAAATCTCGTGTGCATTCATACAAGTATTAAACATTTATTTATTGCACATGCATGCATACATAAATACTAAATCATAAATAATATATAATATAATGTTTGCTTAATTGCTTATTAACATTTAGCTATTCATAGTTTAGCTTTGGAGCGGTCTTTCGTTTACATCTTGTCAGATGATTTTTGTTTATCATTATCAGTATACATTTCTCGATCTCTTCTAATATTATCTATTTTTTTATTTTTATTAAAAAGTATTGGGTCTAATTAACATGATAATAATTTAGAAATTACATATTGATCGTATCTATTTTTTTTATATAATTAATTCATAAACGTATCTAATATCGAATTATAAGTAAAAGTAGTATATTAATCATAATGTGTTAATTAAAGGCCTTTTATCAAATTTCGATAAACGGAAGCAATAAATTAAAATAAATACCTATACGTTGTAGAAAATGTAGCCAAACAGAATATTATTGTACATAATAATTATTAAGTAACGAATTTATTATAATTTTAATAATTTTTAATACCATTTATTATTTTTTTTAAAGCAAAAAAAAAACGTTTTCTTAAATTTTTTTTATTAAAATATTGTATATAAATATATAATGAATTGTCATGAACAAAAATTTATACAATCATTAAATATTCTTTAAACTTACTAAATATGTGTACATAGTATGTATAATATTTATTGCACTAAATAAAATATGTTACACTTATAAAAAAGCATATTTAATTTCTAATTGGAGAACATGGTCTATTTTATTATAAATTTCGAATATAGTTCACCCTAAGTCTCTGATGAATGAGTTAAATTTAAATTCGATAATAAATCATTGTTACGGTAAAAAATAATTCTGAACGGAAATTATACTTCACTTTTTATATTTTTTAATTGAATGTATTTACATTGTTTGTTTATTGAAAATTTACTTTTCTATAAATAATGCTGCAGGTTTAACTAATTTTTGTAAAGGAAAACAAATCACATATATTTTATAATAATTACCATAATATTAAATGTATACTATCTGTTATTAACGTATAAGTCAATATAAGTCAATACAGATTTATT
This sequence comes from Rhopalosiphum nymphaeae, assembly GCA_036289425.1. Taxonomy (NCBI): domain Eukaryota; kingdom Metazoa; phylum Arthropoda; class Insecta; order Hemiptera; family Aphididae; genus Rhopalosiphum; species Rhopalosiphum nymphaeae. The sequence continues at coordinate 20,373,389 of JAZAQC010000013.1, forward strand.
AAAGTACCGTTTATTATAAGTTCATAATGTGTAGGTACAAAAAGTTTAAAATGTAAGTATCAATTCTAAATATTTTGGACATTTTATTCTGTATACTATTTACATTAAAAATATTATTTGAAATAATAATTCACGTATAATAATAAGAAAGCTTCAAGTTCATACAAATTGTGTTTTTTGAATTATAACAAAAAATATTATATTCCGTTTAAATATCTCATTCAAATTGAAATACAATTTGAACTTAAAATATATACAGAAAAAATTGTATAATTATATTTTTGATGTTTTTAAGTTTCTCTAATATTGAATTAAACTTTTAAGTTTTAGTGATGAAAATTAAAAATGTTATTTATTTATTACAAAATAATTTATATATTTTTGGGGCTTAACAAATTTTATCTACATGTTTTGAAATTGATACACTTATAAGACAAAACAGTAAATTTATGTTTTTAATAATTGTTATAAATTATGCATGGACGACTTATGAAGAATTTTGTTCTTATTAATATTCACAATCATAAAATTTAAATGTCTATAAATAGGATAAAAATACCAAAATATTTAGAAATGTGTTCAATATTTTAGATGTTCATTTTCAAATTACAGCAATAAAAAAAAATTTATCTCATAAAAATATATTTTTGCATAAATATTTCCGTTACTTCGATGATTTTGAAAAGTAGTGAGCATTTTTCATTTAGATCTGATTTACTATTAAAAATAGCTCTCAATTGAAGATTGAAGCACTTCTATTGCTCTAAAATGTGGTGGCAGAAACACAAAAATATGCAAATTATTGTAAAATCAAAAAAATATCTTTGCACATTATTTTTCACTATGTTAATCTTAAATGAGTAGTGCATTTGTTTATATATATTGTCAGTGGTGTATTTAGGCCGGGGCCACCGCGGCCCCCAGTTAAGTCCAAGTTGGGGGGGGGGGGAGGCACAGCAGTGGCGATTTATTCCTAAGATGGACCTGTGTGCAAAACTAAAATAAGGCCCCCCTCCTACATCTATTTATTCTAAATAATATATAGATTATATATCTATACATAGATTCAAATTTAAAGTAGGAATTTGTAAAATCTTATGCAAATCCACAGGTACTTCCTATTATATACTTACAATAGGTATCTATGTATTTTATAGCAATGATATACTGATATCAGATTGAGAAAATGAGAACCATTTGAAATTGAAAACAATTTTTTTAATTTTTCTTACATAACTGTATTTATTTATTTATTTATTTTTTTTAAACGTTGAGCAATAATGGGCACCCCAAGCCAAGGGCCCGTAGCATTTGCACACATCGCACACATGTATAACACGCCACTGGGCCACAGGACCTATACCATTACATTAAAAAAATATTAGAGAGGGCCTCCAACTTTTATAGGCCTCAGGGCCACCAAGTTTCATGCTACGCCACTGTATATTGTCATTGATTATAGATAGTAATATTTATAATCAATAATATTATGTTTGCTGTATTTCTTATATATTAAGTATTCCAAAGTATCGGTACCTACTTTATTTCGTGTTATATTAAATAATATATTTTTTATTAATAATAATTACATTATATTACTTATAATTGCAAGTACTGTGACAACAACGACGAAATTACGAATATTACGATAGTAGCTGTGTGAATCTTGTACACTAAACGTGTTTATTGGAATTTATATATGTATATATATTTTTTTAATGGAATTTATACTAGTAAACGTGATAAAAAAATTATTCTAATTGATGGGTTCAAATTTAATTCAAATTCAAATTTTTGAGCTTTAATCCGAAAATTAAGTCAAATAATTTTTAGGGAGTCAATGAGAACCGTCTCAACGAGGTGGCCCCTGGGTAACTTTAAATGGTTCTCAAACTTTAATTTAGACAGTTAGGTAGAAATAAATTTGACGGAAACGAAAATAAAGTTTTCGCCCGTAAGACCAATATGACGGCATTAATGTCGAAGATACTCATGAAAAATTAGATATCTGATATGTAGGCAGAAAGGAATTTCAGTTTACAGTTCAAAGTGACCATTTTTCCCTTTTTTATAACCCAATATGGCAGGTCGCATAAAATATTTAGGAAATACTGTGCATAGGTATTTACTTCAGTGGATATTAACTCTAAATAAGTATCCGATTGTAACTTAAAAGTGTTCAGCCTGGTTGATACCTAGGTAGCAAGGAGTGACTTAAATTTTGACTTTTTAATTTATTACCAGTTGTTTTAAATTGCTTGAAACAAACCACAACATCTATAAAAATATCTACTATCCTCATTCTACTAAAAAATTTAATTCGCAACATGTTGTCCTATGAACAAGCGACATGATGGAACAATTTGTTCAGTACCTAATATGCCTATACTAGTAAACATATTAAACGAGTTAAAATTTTGGTTGCTAGTAACATAAACATGTTTCAATACTTAGAAACATAAAGAAATATTTATTAGCTTTTGAATTAACAATATTTTGTATGTGCTTTATATATGTCTCTATAGTGGACTAGGCATTATACATTTTTAATTAAATATTAAATGTACCTTATAAAATACAGAGTAATTACATGAGCGAACAATTTATATGTCGTACTTCTAGTGAGAAATTAAACAAAATGCTATTCAAATTTAAATTGAAGAACTTAAAATACATCGATCTAACTTTTAATTCATTAAAACCAATTTATTCTATTGATAAAACATTATAAAATGATTTATAATTTATTTTTTACAAATCACGCCTATTACTTGTTTGACTATTTAAGCATTATATTATAACTTATACTGGTGTGTTTAAATTAAACATTGAATGCGCGATCAACTGCTATCTAAAACGAATTCGATAAGAGATATTCGGTCGGTGCATTCAGTCTCAGATACCGCATTTATTCGTGTTATTCGAACTTTAGCTTTCACTAACTCACTAACTCGAGATGCAAACGCGAGTGATTCGTTGTGACGAGCCAAATGTCGTTCACACTGAATAGTATTTTTTTTAGTCTTACAACCACTGGATCAAAACGTTTTAAATGCATAAACGAATGGTTCAAAGGCCATCTGTTCGAATATCATGATATACGTATATATTATGATACACATAATATGTATATAATATATACATATATATCATATTATTATTATGTATGGCATTATTAATAATATCTTACATCTGTATTATTTTGCTCCATAAAATGCATTTTTAAATTTTCTAAGCCCATTGAGTATTATTTTATTGTATAATTATATACGGTTGACGGAAAAAACCACGGGAAAAAATCATGAAAATAAAGACGAACATTTTTATATTTTGCTTATAAAGTTTTATATAGTTAAACGTAACCTATCATATATTATTAGATATTAGTTCTAATTACAAATTCAAATCAATAATAATTTTTATTAAAATTATATTTATATCTATGTTACATTTAAAAATTTAAAATCTATTTTTATTGTTTACCTAACTTAACTAACCTATATTTTATGTTTTTTTATTAATGCTATTTTTTACTAATATTATGTTTGGGGAGTATTTTTCATGTTAAAAAAATGAAGTATCTATTTTTTTATATCTGAGTAAAATGATTGACATTCTTTATCTTATGTATACCTGTATACGATAACCTATTTGTTTTCAGAGCCTCCTCTACTGTGTGTTAAATATGAAAAAAACCAATTTGTTTTATATTTATACATATGTAAATTGTACTATTTTTACCAATAAGTTTACTATTGAACTTGTTTAATTTATATTTGTTATTTTTTTTTTTACCTTATTTGATTAACAATATTTTTATTTGATCAACCTTTTAATATAAATCATGCATAATTTAACAAAATTATCTATTTAAAAAATTTGATTTTATATATTTCAATTTATTTAATTTATAATAAAGGTACGAATATACTAAACCAGGACGCCTAGTCAGTTGAATTATTTATTTAAATTTATTATTAGAACTAATATCTAATAAAATATGAATAGCATATAATAAACAAATTTGGTTTTTTCCCTGTGATTCATTTTATATTATTATAATTTGACTGTATTAATTTTATTTTAATTATACGTAAATTAAAAATATAAATCGTGGTATAGAAACATTCCATCATTAACATCAACATTATAAAAACTAGATAAAGCATAGGGAGATCAGTCATAGAATATGTGATCTGGTCGCAGGTATGAAAAATATCGGACGGTACACCTATACGATTACACAGATAAATAATATTCGTGTGCCTATAGGTTGACTTTCGGTAGAACACTCCATGCGATCTTGAAGTGTGCGACTCGTCGTCGAGAGCATTTCATTTTACCACACGGCCATGGTCACGTAGCAGCACTACAGCAGTATAGGAGAAAATAATACATTATACACTTATTATATGTTTATTGTAATATGCAAGATTAAGCAACTGATGTTCTACATGATTTAGCTACCCACAATATTGATGCTGTATAATTCAGTAAAGACTACATTTTTTAAAAGTTTATTTTTTGAATAATATAGTTTTGATAATAAATCGTTTTTTTTTTTGTCTATGTATTTTATTCAATTTATACCTATATATTTTTTCTGTCTTCTTAAAATTATTCAGAAAATAATCATAAATAATACAAAGATATATCGTTATCGTAAATGCATAAATATATAGATATATGATATATATAGATGTAGATTTATGTATATTTTACACATATAAGTTATAACGTCATATCTAGATACACTGCAGGTACATCGTATATCCATATACTAAACTTTATTATTAGGTGTATACCTAACATAGTATTATATATCAATAGGACCTACTCTGTGGTCAGTATTAATAGACAATGTGTCAAAACTCAAAAGTTTAAGATTTTCGAAGTGCATATTACACTACCTATAATAAAATAATATATTTAATAGGATATACTAATAAGTAATAACTACTTACTCATATATTATTATAGTTTTAAAAATTATGGAATTGAATTACTTCAATAAACTAATTTATTTATTTATGTATTTATTTGTATGGAAAATAACACTAATAATCTAACGAATATTTAAATATTATGGAATGTATAATATCATATACAGATATTGTTGACAAATAGAATTTTTTTTTTTGTTTGACTAGTTCAATATGAAAAATTAAATATTTTATACCGTTCAATTGAAAGTTATGATTTGTTTTACTCCTTACACTAAACAAATTTTGTGCATGATTTTAGCTATCATTGCATGTTGGTTCCTATACGAGCATTATTAATTATTATTTCATCATATAATAATAGTATGGTGTGTACTTTAGAATTCAACTATTTTTGAATAGATACTAGATTTAATTCAATGTAGATAACTATTAAAAATACGAAATCATAGGTGGTTTTATTATATGGGCAATAAACAGGTATCATTGAGTAGCATAGATAATTAATATGATACCTACAATACTTTTATTGATTAAATACGTTATAAATTATAATCCTTTTTTGTTACCCAAATAAAACCGTGTATTTAATTATTTTCTTTAAGCTAATATTATTATACTGTAAGTAATTTAAAATACGTCAAGATAATTAAGACGAGAAAAAAATTTAACCGTTAAAAATTATAAACCGGTTCTACGGTAACCAGTGTCAAGGTCCGGTACAAATAAAAAAAAGTAAAAGTATTACAAATTACATCGAACGTTCGTTTAACTCATTCAATAAGTGTTCAATGAATGAATAGGAAGTAAAATTTAATGTTTTGTATAAAATATGAATTTTTAAAGAGCCTAAACAATACAATGATTATTATTTATTATACATAAGTTAATTAATTTAAAGTCGGATGACGAACATGTTATTTTTTAATTTTGTGTTTAAATATTTCTATTTTCAACCGTTATTGAAGTTTGAATATGGTAGAGCTAGAATTCCTATACAGGAATAGTAATTTTTTTTTAATTTATATAAAAATACATTTCACTGATCGTATAGAACTCAATGACCGTTGACACAAAATATATGTTTTCAATGTGTATTGTAGAATGTTATATTATGTTAATTAATTGATTTTTATTTCATAATCTGTTGCAATAATTTAATGAACAATAAACGAATGTGATACCTATGTTACAATTCCGAGTATAATGATAATTTTAAAATAAAATCATTCAATGTTGTTAGTTCTATACATTAGCGTGAGCTGTGAAATGTGAAGTGTTATTTTTGAACTAAAATTACATTGAACAATTTTTAATTCCATTATTGTATGAATAACAAACAAGTATTATAAAACATAAAATCAAATTCTATAGGTTATAAAACTATTTTATACCATAATCTGATAAAATTACGAATCGTATACATTTAAATATATTATATCATACTATGATAATAATTTATTTTATTAAACAAGAATAGCTAAATAATAATAGGTTATATGCTTTTAAATTAATTGAACATAAAATATTTGATTATTGATTCAGAAATTGATAGAAATGTAAAATGTATATAATATAATTGGCACGACGTTGATATTATTAAGCTTAACCTTATTAAAATTTCACTTTAGTATAATGATTAATGATGTATTATATATTAAATAGATGATTATAAATGTCTTTCAGACATTTTGAATGACTTTGTTTATATCTAATCAAAAACAATAATAATAATAATAGATAGATAATATTTATTTACATCAAATTAAATTATACATCTTCTATGTAATAGAAAATTAAAAAAAAATTATTTTATAGGTAACTGTATGATATGAATTCAGTATTTTTTACAATAGTATGCAATTTAAAATTAACATTAAATGAAGCCATGAATGTAGTATGTGTGATAATATTAAGATGATTGAGCATCGATAAGTATCGATATTGTATAGATATATTATTTTGTATCGCACCAGATCTTATAAATTCAAAACAATTATAACGAACATGGCTATGTGCGTATTTTAATGTTTATAGGTATAAATGTGGAAACATTTTGCCAATTAAGTGGGAAAAGTGGAGAGAAGGCTTGAAAAGGATTAGGTCTCTAAAAATATGTGGTGTATAAAAATACATCTTCGGCTAATATAGATTTTAATACCAAAATATTAGATTATAAAAATATTTATAACACAAATAGATCGTGTTGTAAAATTAAAATCGAAATATTTATTTTATATTTCATATATAATATAAAATAATAAGTTTTAAGTTTTATAAAACAATACAATTTACAAGCTGATGTCAAGATATTGAAAATCAATATTATACATAGTAGCAAAAGAATGATACCTATACGAGTTCTTATTTTCTATACACTATGTATAGTTGTAAGCTTTGAAATTTATATCATAAAAAATCACATTATTTAAAACAAGTTCTGATACAGCATATCGGTAGACATTTTTGTTGTATGACGTGTGAAAATTGGCCAAGAACAAGGTGTGAGCGTAACATGTTTCCGCCAGAATTATCTTTTTCTTCAAAAAGTGTTTCTTTCCCTTCTTGACCAGAACAACTTCTATACTATTAAAAGTAATACAATACAATAAGTTAATTTAAAATACTATAAAATAATATAAACATTATAAAAGAATACTTTTTATCAATAATTAATAATTATATATACTTCGGTGAGTTTTTCAGGTATGTACCTAATATATTTATTTATTAGTTAATATAATAAAAATTTATGTTGTATTCTTATATTATATAATTATATTACTATTGTCATAATAAAAAAAAATTATTTAAAAGCGCTTACACTTAGAAAAATATTTACGCCTAATAATAAAACTATATACATATTTTATTTTATTTTTATTTCAATAGAAAATTTGGTGTTATAATTTTAAAAAACTTTTATTTTCTATATTATACATTGTGTTCTATCAACTTACGTGACTTCAGTACTGGTAAATAGTGGCGTACACGGATATTTTCAATGATGGACGGGGGTGGGGGTTACATTAAAAATATATACTTTTATATATTAAATAGGTATTACAGAGTTATCATTGTTAAATTATTTTATAATATAATTATATTAAATTTATATACCTAATACATTGTTTTTCATCATTATATTCTAAGACTTTAATATAAACTTAAGTTCTGCGATATTTCAATAATAACGTACGTAGAAATTATTTTTTATACCACCTAAATATTGGTAATACAAAAACCGTGACTTTTTCAAAACAGTTTGGTGATTAAAAATTGTACTAGAAAGCCCAGAAAAAAAGGATAATATAATAAACAAGCACATTAGTGCCTTTATAGTCGGATACGAAACGACAAATAATGTCAATTGTTCGAGACAGGATGGCTATGAGGAAAATTAAGTATGCATAATATGCACAATACGCTCGCGTGCGCGCGCACACTTACTCGCACGTGTTGTATATATACCTATATACCTACGCATCGCGTCGTAAGTATATCATGACGCCACGTGCGGTCATTCAGGTGTATTTCTATACATAAATTATAAACCCTAGTGGAATACGTGATGGTGACCACGGCGCGCGCACATATCATTATATAATAGAATGTGTCGTACCGCATATGCTATCTCCGTCTTACTATACTCTTACTAACGCATATAGGTAATATAATAAGCTTCACGTACAGAAAATAATCAATTTTATTATGTCATTTCTTGTATAAAAATGCATAGATTTATCGTTAGAACTTAAAGATACATGTAAACAATCTAGGGCCCCGCCTAAGCTTTTTGGGATAATATAATTCTGAAGGAAGTTATAACATTTTTAAATTGTCCTTTTTTGATGTATTTTGACCATTAACCTGTTTCAAAATTAAAACATGTATATTATAATACTGAGCTTTAAATTTGACAATAAGTCTATACTCCTTATAATATTAAAAATAAAAGAGTAAAATAGATTCATTTGAACGTAAAGTTTGCTATTATACTATGTATCTACTTAGTACTTACCTCAAACGCACTTCTACACACACGACTCATGAGCTATTAATCATTTGTTTGGATACGTCGACTCTTTAGATGTTATATTGTGCATTATAATATACAGCGCGTACTGTGCCTGTTCCTCTCACTCTCTCCGTCACTCCATTCATTGACCGCCTAGAAATATTTTTACCAACTACGTAGTAGTAAATATCGCTGGCACGGCATACGAGTTTATCGCCGTCGTCGTTATTATTAATAATAATATAATTTTTTTGTTTTCCTGGCCGCCAATATTATTATCATAACCGTATATACATTTAGACCTTTAGTATATATATATATAGTATATAATATAAATAAATCGATGTTTGTACGCCAGTCCGGTCTGGTGTCGGTCAGTCGCGGTGGCGCGACAGGGCTCGCGACAGGGGGAAAGCACCAGGGGAGGACGGCAGCCAGGAAGCTGACGAATAAATGACCGTAAATTATGCATCACGCGCGCGCTCGGAATCACATGCCAACAGTTGTATCGTGTCCGACATTATAAAACCGTCCAGCCGTACATCGTACATAATACGACGCAATATTAATTAGCTCCCGGACCGCGGCGGTAAAATTAATGAGTACGCCGAAATGTGTAACCTGGCACAAATCGACGGGGAAAACGAATATTATTATTATTATATTGTGATAAAACTGTACGCACGTCGTCGTTTGCGCGACATCATAACTGTAAATTTTCTATAAAAGTAGAGCGTAATACGCGTATAAAAATAATAATTATTTCATCACCAAGTTGCTATAATAATAATTATTATTATTATTTGAAAACCAGACATCATAATAATTTGCATCATTATATTATACAATTTTAAGTTTTCAACATTGTTTTAATTTGCCAAAAAACTTTAGATATACGACAAAAGTCATATATTTTGATTTTTCCATATTAAAACGTCATTTCAGTACGTCTACTAACCAAGGCGTTGTGTATTATTATCACCAGTAAGCACGCAAATTTCTATAACTCGATTTTAATGAAAAATGTCCGAAATCACAAAAATAAGTTGGCAAAATAGGTATTTCCTTCGCTATTACATGTACAGTAGATGTCGAGTATACTTCGTCATTTAAGTATATCACTGTAATCGACATTTTAATTTTTAATTCAATGATATTATGTATCATTGTACATGAAAAAAATTCTGAGTGACGACGATCTGTTAAAACTCAAAACCAAGTTTCAAATTTAAGCATGTATCGTTTTTTAATTACAACAAAATATCAAAAATACTTTGAGGAGAAAAAGTTGTTAAAGAAGGGCGAATATGCTATGTCATAAAACTTTGAACTTTAAACGCTCATAAAAATTAATTTGACTTTCAATTTGAACATTTTTTTTTAATTAGGTTGCAAGATATATAAGAATCTATTGTATTAAATATTGAACATTTTGTTATAAAAACAAATTTTTTATGAATTTCTAACTGCAAAATAATTTGAAAATTATCGATATTTAATGAATATTATAAGTTCTACATTTTAACGGTTAGAAAAAAATATTGTGCCAAAACATTTTTATATTTTTAATTAATAAATGAGAAACTTGTGAGGAACCTTGTATTATATTTTTAACCACATAATAATTTGAATAATTTTTTACCAACATTTATAAAAATATACTTAAATAAAGGAAAATGTCTATAAATATTAAATAGTTTAAAAATAGTTAAAATATTGTGTAAATTATGTTATGTATCTATAGAAAATTAGCCTAAAAACATTTGGTGTAAATTTAAAGTATCTATAGTTAATTGTTTTTGAGTTACACCAAAAAATCAAAATCGATTATGTTAAAACTAAATTCGCTTAAAGATTCCAGTTTTTTCTTAAATTTTTGTTTGTTTTTCTTGGTTATTTTGGAAAATATTGAGAATTTTCAATTTTGATCACTCTATAGTATAAACGAGATTCGATTTTCTAACCAAAGCCATCCTCAAAGTTTAAAATAAAAAATCTAATTGAATTTTTCGACTACTTATTGTGTATATATATATACACAAAAAAAAATACAGATCATATTGTAAAATCAATACATTCATCGTTCCGTTCAGAATCAAAAAATATATAATGCGTATTTTTGTACATCATTTAGAGGGTACAAAATAGATGTACGATGTAGACTGAATTGTAATAATACCATTTTATTTGGTAATACCAAATACGCATTATACATCTATATATTATACGATTTATAGGTAAATGGTGGTCATGTATGCAATGTGTAGTGTTCAGCTTAATGTTTTTTTAAAACTTTTAGAATTTTATCTATTATATAATGAAATAATACTATTTTTAAGTCATTATTTTTTGTCATCGCAATTAACGCGCTTGATGGTAATTTGTATGACTGGTCTGTATAACAACTATATATATAGTAAACCTTACATTGGACTTTTAGAAATAATTTTTTCCTCTCTTTACGTCATAAATATACTTACATAAATACTCGCCGGTGATGTACGTTGATCGCCCGCCAGAATATAATATAATTATTTGTGCATATATCAGCGTGTGTGTGTGTGTGATGATTGAATAATGACGTTAATATAAGTGTCTTCAGCAGTAGTTGTGCTTACTTTAGACCTTGACAGTAGATAAACTCTTTATTCCAAAATATGTACAACGTTTTAACGTAATTTCATTCGTTACCCATCATTTGAGTTATTAATCATTATATTATATTGGTTATTATGCAAAATTATTTTTTTTTCTCATTATTATTATTCATCACTTTATCATCACTTTTTTTCCTATTATATATTTCAATCATTTCAAAACCATTTGATGATTTTTTCAAGGATATAGAAATCCTCCAAACATAAATTTAAAAAAAACAATCATCTTACTTAATTATTTACTAGAAATTACTATTTTTAGACGTAAATTATTAATTGTTAACCATATAATATTATAGTATGAAAGTACATCGTACCTACTCTATGTGCCTATTGCGTACTACTGTATGTACAAGAAAAGAAAATTTCAAAAAAAATTCCAGTATAAAAGTTAATCAATTTGCTTTATTAAGATCTAGATTTAAATGCCCAAATTTATACTTTAAAAAAAATGTTTTAAAAATAACTAAAAATACAAATTCAACTCAATAATGTCCTTAAAAAATTGTCAATATTTATTTAATAAGGCATATAAGCAAGAGGAAAACAATAGTTTAACTTTCGGCATTATAAACATTTATTTACCATAACTAAATTAACAATAATACAAAAACAAAAAAACAGAAAAAAAAACCAAACTTACGTTAAAGTACTCGTCGCATTATTTCTTTAATTTTTATATTGTTTTACCACCTAACTACATAGATAATTAATAATAATATTGGAAGTACCAAAAAAATGATCGTGAGTCGTGATGTAAAATACATATTGTTACATAGTTGACCTGCATATAATGTTATATGCGCAATGATAAATTCCTTTGTCAATAAAATTGCACACATACCACAAATAACAAACATATCCGTAAGTTTTTAAACGGATGCATTTTTAGTTTACCAACAGAGATAATATTCTCATTTGATTTGTATATTTTAACATTTTTTTCAAATACACTCGTTCATACTGCTTATGCTTTGTATTTCAATTAGCAATACTCATTCTGTAAATTTCATGCCACGACATTATAATATTTCAATATTGATATTTTATATGTTCTATTGATATCATTAAATTACAATGTTTAATTTGTTTTACTGATTATTTAATAGCCGGTAGCCGCTACCTATAAATTTATTTAAAATGACAATTTGTTAGGTTATTATTTATTACTGATTACATTATTATAATGATTCTATTCTAACACAATACTACAAAAGTTAGTCAATAGTAAACTAAAATGGACATGGTAGGTATATTGCTATATTAGTATTATATATTATTTAATAACAATATATAGTAGGTACCTACGAGTATCAATAGTATCATAAGATAATACCTTAAGTGTCTTGATAGAAAGTAATACATGAATACGGTTAAGTAAACCATATTTAATCACAAGATTGAAATATGGAATAATAAACGATTTATAAATAAATTGAATATATGATTTATTAGTTATAAGTATTAAGTACTAAATATTTACCTTGTGTCAAAAGATCTCAAGATATACAATACCAATATTACGGCAGTAGTTTAATTATTCTTTGGTTTTCAGCATGAGAATATTATTATCAATTTTTAATATTTAAGAAATCGTTTATTCATTTTTTAGTACATTTATAGCCAAATAACATATATGTACATTTTCAACTGCAACATAATATTGTTGGTAAACATTTTCCGGGCGTTAATTGAATATACATATGGGCTATGCTTAAGTATAGTTGTACTATAGGTATTGTCCTACACGATGTCGTTTGACTTTGAATTATAACAGTAAATATAAAACACAAGGATAATAATCGTTAATATTACGTGTGTGATACAAAAAAAGGAAAAATTTCATCATACTCTTGCCGGAAGTCGTTACTCGTTATATGCATGGTTTATACGTATATGTTATATATACGACACGTCTACACAGTATAATATATACACAAAGTGTATACGTATATACAGTATAGAACCGACACCATTATGATATACACATGGTCTCCAACCGTTGCGTATATATGGGCTTACATATTATTATTATATTCCACCGAGAAGGGGAGCGAGTGTACGTGTAAAAGCGAGGCGGTAGTACGAGAAAGCAAAGCGAAGCGTTATCTCGATGACTCTTCAACAAGGGGTGCGTGCTATTTATATATTATACATATATTATAGTAGGTTATAACCAATAGAAACATAGAGTAAACAACGTCATTGTTAACTTGAAATAATAAATCAAATACGCGTGTGTGTGAACAAAATATTATGTACTATGTATACAATAGTATATATAATTTATACATAATATTATATACTATACGCAATACATGCACGTATATCTATGTAGACGGTTATAAGGACACGGCCGATGATGCGACCTGCAAGAATGTGGCGTCTAAAAATAATACACTCAGACACACAGACAAAAAAAAAAAAATTGTGACCCGTCGTCGTGCGAGCTAGTGCCACACATTGGGATTTGTCAGTCGTCGCCAGGTAGCCTATATTTAAAGAGCGAGAGAGAAAAAAGGTAGAGTTAGAAAAGGGGGAGAGAGAGAGAGAGAGAGAGAGAGAGAGAGAGAGAGAGAGAGAGAGAGTTGTAGAGTGAGAGTGAGTGTAGTATGAGAGAGAGAGAGAGAGAAAGAGAGAGAGAATAAGAGAGAGCGAGAAAGAGTGAAAGAGAGAGAGAGAGAGCTAGAGAGAAAGAAAAAAGAAAAAAGTGGCTGACGAAACACCTTCAGAACGTTGCACGAGATGCAATCCCGAGATGCATTTGTAAATTCATTCACTTGGCGGCGGCTGCGTGTCGGAGGCGTGCCGCACGTAGTCCAACGCGGTTCACCCCGTGTATACAACAACGCCAACCAATAAATAATACCTTCCTGTACATATATATCTAATGGTAAAACGTTGTTATATAATATAATACACATGCTATGTATGTTATATGTATAGGTACCATTACATTATAGGATACGTTCGTTATATATTTTCATTGAACATATATATATAGGCGCGACGAAGAAAAGAATTCTAAATTATTTATTATACGAACATGGTTCCCACGAAACACCCGCCCTTTTGTAATTAATAGTATTATTTGTACCTACCTCCTACCTACACACGCATATATATATATATATATGTATATACGTGACACAGCTGCAGCGTACATGTTTTTTACCCCGTTTTCCTTTTCCGATCGCATCACGTGCATTATTATTATACGTAGTTATTATCGTTTGTGCCCAAGTGCTTATATTTCTTTGCAACCATATTTAGACCGATTTTTCTTTGATTTAGATGTTAAATCTAGTGATTGAGTTTTAAAACTATTTCTATATAATTTTACAAGTAAATTAATTACTACAAATACCTAATGTTATAAATATTTATTGATAAAATAAAATTTCGATTATTGGCACTACAATATATATATGTATATTATAGTATACCATAATTAACCATAACGAAATTCATACCATTTCTTTCCTCCTTATTTTGCACACTGATAGATAAAGAGTTATAACTTTTAAGTTACATCTACATGTAATATAGGCACAGCACAATTACAAAAATATAATTATATGACTATATATTATAATTATTATTAACTTAATATATATATATATATTATATATTATTATAATATGTACTAAATATATTTTTAATAATTGTATTAACGAAAGCTATATATGACCTACTAACTTTTCAATCTTTATCAGTTCATAGATACTAGATAGGTACTTAGTACCTAATATAATATTAAACATTAATTATGATTTTATTGAGAAATAATACGTAAATAACTAATAAATAACAAGTTATAATTTTATAAAATACCTATTACTCACGTAGGTATCTAATAAATTTATTCTTCTTGGAAGTGATAAAACTTATTAATTTATAATTTATAAAAATATACATACATTTTGAATATTTACATAATATTATTTTATAAACAGTACACACACTATATTATGATGGTAGGTTAACAGTTATATAATTCTGTTAATTTAATAAAATAATATCAATAAGAAAATTATACTCTCTCGGTATCGAAATTATGGTTCAGTTTAGTTAAGACTACGCAATTAATTTAATTATTCCAATTAAAAAAAAGAAAACGGCTTATGAACGAAATTGATTAAAATAAATACTTCAAAAATTCTGAGTATTAACCAAAATAAATTCTAGACCTTTACCATTGCCTTTTATATCACAATATAATATACGTTATTTGTAGTTTCCGGCTAAGATAATATTATAATATTCATATTATAGATATCAAATATTAAACATTAACATTTACACATTAGAATAATTATTATCAAGCATATAATAGGTACCTGTTATAATGTGTTATAAAAAATCAATATTCTGGTGTTAACATCTGAAAGTTTACAAATTAAATACTAAACTAAATTAATTATTATAAAATAGTCAACGTAATAAATAAATAAATACTTATTAATAACATTATATGGTCAATCGTAATTCCATTGCCACATTTTATTAACTTAAAATACGTGTAAACTCCTCCAGTACTAATTTTTGACCTGTAAAAATAAACATATACTTCACCAATATATTTTTAAGGCCGTTTTAATTTAAATTTTAGATTCTGAGCGGAGCGATGAATGTATATTGATTTTACATTGATCTATATATTTATTGTATGTGTTTAAGATTTATAGCAGAAATAATGATTTAATTTACAACTTAAATATTTATTTTTAATAAGAAAATGAATACGATTGATATTTTATAAGAGGTAAAGATGTATAATATTTTTAAAAATAAATAGAAAAAATAAAAACAGTTAGGAAAAATCGATTTTCTTATACCCAATGTTATAATTAATAAATTAAAAGACGAATAACTGTATGTTATTATTATAGTTTTCTAAATGGTATTATTTTGAAAATATTTTAACTTTTTATTTTTATAAATGTATGAGGCATTATACTTATATATATATATATATATGTATACTATATACACACATATATATATAATTATATTCATTTTTATTGTTCACCACATAGAAATTATTTTTAAAAATATCAAATTTTAATTTTGTTTAGTGAGCCAGTTCTATAAATTAAGTCCTAAGAATTAAAAAAAAGAAAATATTTATTGTAAAATATTTAACTATTCCATATTCTGTTTTGAGACCTATAGTCTATACAATTACAATTAGAAGTATGGCCTTCTATATTTAAATAACATATTAAATTACTCTAAAATTTGTTACAGTAAGGAATGTGGTAGACTATCTGTATTATTAAATAATCAAAATTAAGTATTTTATTAAGGAAAACACATGTTTCATATTCAAGTACTACATTATGCATGTTCTTGATTATTAGAAAAATATGTTAATTTTTTTTTTTAATCATCTACAAATTCACGTAGTATTATGTTTCTTACAAATAATATACTTATAAGTACCTATTATTTTTTGATTTATGACTTAATATACGATTATGAAAGTCTAGGTACACAAATTTTTGTATAATAATTATTAATTGAAAACCACCACAATTATACATTAAATCAAAAGTATATTTCAAAATCAAATTTCGTAATATTCTAATAATTTGTACCTACCTATAAACATAAATATACCACATTAATTTTTTGAATGTAAATACTGTAGTAACATAATACTAGGTATATCATAATGTACACATAAGCATTGATATTTGAACTAATGTATGTCTATTGTGTTCATATTATTTGTTATTTTAAATTAAATCATTATTATTTAGATCAAAAGCTATTTTCTGTTTATATCGAGCATCGTGTATTTTAAAATTTAATTAAGTCAATATTTAAAGCGTAAAAAATGTCAGAAACTTCAACGATAGAATATATTAAAATTAAAAACTACGCGTTTTAATAAATTAAGAAATCGTTACTTTTTTTTTTTTTTTTTGTGGTAGCATTTATTGAGTATTTATAATCTATACATTTGTTATACTTTTATAAATTATAATAATGTAACTATTAATATTTTACAAAATACTCAGATACACATATATAATAATACCAATGTCCAATACGTTCTATAACTGTGAAACACCAATAATTATATCAATTAAAATATTTAAAATTCTATACTTAATTTTACGGACTTAAGTAAAATTATGTTTGTATAGGGAAATAAAACGTAGAAGTATGAAATTATTTATTATACTGTTAATTTCGTTAGGAAACATAAAATGAAACTAAAAATATTTTTTGTTCTGTTCACGTGTTTGACAGTAATATCAGAGTCGGACATGATATTTAATTTCCCGTGTTAGGCCAGGTCAAGAATTTCAAGTTTTACGGCTTAATAAATACAATTTAAATACAAGTTTAATTATTGGTCATAAAAATAATAACTAATAAACATTTTTAAAAATGTTATTTTAATTTTTTTAGAAGGTAGGTCTATATGGCTATACATACCTATGTACATAATAATATATATTACTATTATTATTATACTTGAATACTACCTTTATTATATTATAATATAATTTATGAACTAAATAGCTATTTAGTCTAGACGGCCGTATATTTGATAAAATTTTTTTTCTATTACTTTAAATTAATATTTAAAAACCATAGATTAGAGGTATGTGATGAGATGAAAATTCAATTTTATTTTACATACACCTAAATACAAAAGTATTTTTTCAATTGTTTTATATTTAGTTACACTTTTAAAGTAGAAAATTGTCATATTATTATTATAATTCTGTGTTTATTTTAAATAGTGTTTTATAATTTTTAGTGATATAGTATAACGATGTTTACAATACCTACATAATTACCTAATGTATTCTAAACTCAAATTTATTGGATTTTAATTAATTAATTGTACCTACATTCTTTATGAATAGATTTTAAATAGTGTATAGAATTACTAACTTCGTTAAAATGTGATATCATTTTTATTTTTTTCATTTGAAAAAGTATTAAGTTTACTTACAATCATTGATTCTAGAATAAACTATTCTATTCTATGATTAAGGCTTATAATACTTTCATTGAATAATAATGAATGATTCATCATAACGATATAGCGTTTTTTGACAGTTTCCAAGAACAGGAAACCAAACTATGGTTATCGGGTCTTTGTTTGATAATGATCTTTTGTTATGGAAAAGGAATTTACAAGTTTAATAGGACAAGTTATCAAGAATTGGGTTGTATAAGGTTACCCTTCCATTAGTAATATAACATGTTTCATCCTTTTCGTCCTGAGTGGATAACGTAAAAAAAAATAAAATGAAATAAAATAGAACGCAATACTTTTATGGGCTTGTTCGGTTGTTTGAGAGTATTATGTATTAACCCAATGACTACAAACGTTTAAAAACGGCTAGGAGGGAGTCGAGGGACCACCTCGTCGTGTGCATATACATAATATATAAATTATAAAATATATTATGTGTGTAGCCTGCCTGTAGAAGTATACTAATACTAGTAATACTACGATGCCCTTCATTTTTAAAACTGTTTCGATCCCTCGAACTGACGTGCATCTCATGTACGGTTTAATGATCACGGTATGCAGCGATAAATCCACGTGAATACAGATAAAAAAATAAAAATCCGGATTCCGGACGCCAATGTGGCGGGGATAATCGATTTGGTGAATCACTTGGAAAAAAGAACTATCATCAACGCTGTCGTATAATATAATTATTACAATAACGTAGCACGTCTGTGCCGGTTTTTTCTTGTAAACGACCGGTCGAAACAGGTATTCAACGGTTGTGGCGGCGAACAGGTTGTTTCGTAAGTAATTGGTAGTAGAAGTACTAGAAGTAAAATTAAATGTGTGTAGTGTACTGTCTAATGTTGTACAGGGGGTACCCGCACGATGTTTTGACAACTGAGTCTGTACCGTTTTCACCTCGCGTTTGGAATCTAGGTTGTTTTTTAAAACGCGTAACTATACCTAGTTCATTCGACTTGCCCGCCCACCTAGTACCTTTAAATTTTAATCCGTATAACACTTATACAGGACGTTTTACACAAGTTTTTCATTCCGTCATGATGTAATCGTAACAGTGTACCAAGGTAAATTATGTCCAGATAGAGTGATCGAGTGAACGAGTATAATAAGCTTAAAAGTATCAACTATATAATATATAGCTCATTCGCAAAACGCAAACATTGTAGGGTATAGATAGTGTTAAACTTTAATTGCGGAAAAATCCTCTTTTTGGGGAAAATAATTTCTAATATAAAAGTTAATCGATTAATATATAATTGCTCATTTAAATTCTCTAAAAACTATCAACCAATGTTTTAAAGGATAACAAAAAATGTTAATTCAACAATGCCCTTAAAAATGACCCACATTGCGAGCGATAAGAAAATAATAATTTTTTCAATGACCGTTAATTTTGCATGCTATACCCCCTTTCCTATTAGTAAAAACGCTAGCATTATTTTATAAGTTCATCGTCTGCAAATCGTTTTATTCATCAGTATCTTGAATCACTCATTGGGTTGAATCTCTTCTTTTACCCAAAAAACATTCTTCGCTCCGCCAACCTTATTTCTCATTTATTAGATGTTTAAAAAAGTGTGAAATATGGCTTGAGTTTAATCCAGATATATAAGTTTTCCTTTACTCACGTTTACTCTAATCATACCTCCTAGACGCGATCGTTAGGTACGATTCGCAGTAGATGTAAAACAATCGTTTGTTCGTTCTGTATAGTAAATAGTAATGCGTGCATGACAGTATCGCGTCACTCATATTATTATTACGTTTTTACAACCATAATTTTTGGCGGGAAATATTCTCGGAGTCGTTGAGTCACGCGGACGAATTCGGACTATTAAAAACGACCGCGCCCGTTGATCAAGAGAGCAGGACGTATGCGTAACATAAAATACATCTGTCGGACGGTCGATAGTTGTTATAGTACAAACTACACACTAAACAACTATACATCATATTATTATTATTATTATTATTATATGCGCCTTCGTTTATTATAAGTTATAACGTAGTACAATGGGGCACATGTGGTGTCGGCGTGACGGCGTTGTCGGCGGCGGTGGTCCTCGTTAGAAAGGGGGAGACCCGCGTTCCGAGAAAACGGGACGCCGCCGCAGCCGACTATAAGGTCTTCTGCTCCGGTGGTGACAACGGACGGGCCGATAATGTTTTTTTTTTCTGGCACGCATTCCGTACGGCGTTAGTGACACATCACACGCACACAACTCATGGCCGATACGTGTGAATCACGTGGTGTAGTCATCGTCATCGTCGTCGTCGTCGTCGCTCAAAGGATCCGACGCGTACACCGGTCGGATTTTCGTTGCTGGCACCCGACCCGGGAGTCGTCGATGCCGCCGGGGTCCACGACCGAGTGCGAGCGAGCAGTCTAGACTATAGTACTATACCTACATGGATACATTATATTATTAAGTGATTCAAATATTTTATCTCTAAATTAGATTTATACACACACACACACACACACACACACACACACACACACACACACACACACACACACACACACACACACACATCAAATAGTATGTATGAGTATATACTAGCTAATCCTGTACCGCGGCGTTGCCTGTGAAATTTAAATAACTTCAGTGGACGATTTAGTCCATATTTAGCTCCGTTAAATGTAAAATATTCACATTTTTATGTTTCAAAACGGTCATTTGTGTGGTTTTGGCCAATTAAATAATACATATCCTATATATATATATATATAATCATAATAAATATTTTATTATTTGCAACCAATGGTAACAATGTCCCTATACAAATAAAAAAACTATTCGTTTTTCGTGAGCCAACATAGTCCTACGTGGTTCATCTTCAAAATGAAAAATTTACATTGATAAGATGCAAACAAAAAATATAACCGATAGAGGATTACTTTTGTATCAAATTTCAGAGCCAAGAATGTGATAAACTTGGATAAGAATCGGTTACATACACAGATACATTGCTTTTTATTAATATAGATAAATATAGAAGATATGTGCGTGCACAAAGTACCTCGGAGAGTATAATATAAATATCTAACTGTATGTACTCGGTTATTGGGACCTTTAGAATACGTTACGCATTGACGCTTACTTATACGTTTTATCTTTGGTCGATTTATTTAAATATAGGTAAATACAAATCCTTTGAGAAATCGATATCGACTCATCGATAATTATCATTGAAATATTAATCATATCATTACCTTAGTTGCCATTAGGCTTATAGATGGGATAACCCTATTTTTAATATTAATTTGAAAATATAATTTTAGTAATTAGTATAAATACTTACTCGTACTTTATTAGTTGCTATTTCAGTATTTCTTACCCATATATTCGTATATATGTAACAAAGCATATTGCTAATTTATTTTATATGTACCTAGACATAACATTATAGAAAAGATGCGTAAGAAATTTGAGATGAAGATAAAAATAGAAATACAGTAGACATAAACTTAAACATACCAAATATATAATGTTAAACATCAAAAACAAAAAACTAAAAAGTTCATACAAAATTATCAAAAAACGTATTTTTTTTTAATGTCTCACAACAGAGACAGAACCATTAGTAATGTATAATTTCTCAATACATCATACATTTTTAAATTTAATTTCAACTGTATAAAATACTCCCGAGTTCGGCGAGTTCTGAATATTGTTTTACATAAAATATTGAGAACCCGAAGACTAAAAACACTATTTAAATTATTGTTTAAATATTTGTTTAATTCATTATGAATATGGTATAACCAAATAAGTTAATTAATAGAAAAAAATAATGATATCGATGTTATTAAACGTGGTATGATTGTAAACATTTGCAACATAGTTCACAACTATCGATTTAACTCAAAATCAATAAACTAATTCAATAGTTGAATTATTGGTATAGATAGAAAGAACCATGAACATTTACACGTGCTAATCTCAAATATTAAAAATTAATCATTTTAGAAACGTATAAAATAATGAGTCGAGAAGGTTAGCAATGCTAGTTTTCTATCGTACAAAATAATAAATACAAAGCTACAACATAAAAAAAAAGTTTAGTAGAATCAAATGAACCAATATTTTGTAGGTAAGCTTTAAATAGTATCAGCGTGTAGTCTCCGTCTTACGTACGAAATACCAAAAAATAAACAAACAACAAGTTTGTATTAAAATTTAAATGCATTCATTAATTAGTTTATTGTAAAAACATAGTGAAATATCATATCTTAAGAGGACGTCACACCCGCATCTGTTGTCTCTTATAAGTACGTAACACATGTGTTGTGTCCGTCTTATAAGTGCGTAACATAACAAATTTACGCCCAGCAGATCATGTTTAGCTCCGTAAGTTTAAGAATTAGAAGTGAATCGACCAACTATGAAACTTGACGGTAAGAACATTATCTGTGTTCGTATGAAGATTTTTTACAAATAGTTCAAGTTATTAGCAAGTTATGCGTATTCACTTAAAATTTTAAACTAACGGAGCTAAACGTGATATGTTAAGCATACATTTGTTATGTTACACACTTATAAGACGAAGACAACACATACAGGTGTTGCGTCCTCTCAACACAGTTTAAATTAGGTATACACGAATTCAATCTGAAACTTTAATTTTGCACATTTTGATTGATTTTTAATTAAGGATTTGTTTAGCTGTTTAAACTTGTACCAATTTTATCGATTTTGATAGCAAAGCAATTTTACTAGAAAAATGTATTTGTTTTGCAAAAATATCTAATTAAATTGTTAAAAAAAATTAAAAATTTAGAAGTTAGATTTTAATCTGTTAGAATATTTTAATTATTTTAATACCTTAAAAATAATAATTATCAAATAAATGATTTAATTAAGATATTTCTTTAATTATTACCAATTTTATTTATTTAACACTTCTCGCATATTTACATATTTTCATGATTTTTACTGTATATTTTATGGCATATTGTGATACGTTTTTATTTATAAATATCTGTACTTTAGTCATAACGATTAATATACCACCTACTTCAATGGTGGTAAGCATAATATATCATGTTTCTAAAATCTAATTAAACCTTCCATTTTTAATAGGTTTTTCATAAAATATTGTAATTATATTGTCCTCAATTTATTGCTTATCATGCCCTTTTAATGTTATATTTAATATTGATTTTGAATAATTAACCTTTTGTGAACAGCAAAATAAAAAAATTTATATTTTTTTATTATACAGTCTAAAAAATATAAGCTTTGCACACCTTAAAAACATCATTATTAATATCTTAACTATTAAATTAATACACATTTATATTTTGATTTCACTGACGTTTAATTTTTCTTATTATCTATATCACTGTATGTATGATTCATTTTTTAATCACTAAAATGTCATATCACACTTCCTAATAAATTCGCTTAATTAAATGTATGTTAAAATAATTAATTTATGTGTCATATTTTTCATTAATATAAAATGTTTATTGGTCAGTTACGTACCTACTTTAATATGTCATTTACATGTTATTTGTTTTATATTAAATATATATGAATTCAAACGAATTTTAATCATTTTAACGTTAAACTATTATATTTATGATTAATATTTTAAATGATTATCTATGTCAATGTATACAGATCAAACCACTATATGTATTTAGTGAATTTTTGGTAAAGGTTATTTTATTTCATATTTTAAATACAATTGGAAATTATTTTTTTTTCAAAAGTCGGGTTAAAAATATTAAATTGTCTATATTTATAAATAATAAATTACATTTTTTAGAAATCATTTTTTAGGTAAGAATATGAATTACTCTTAAATAAAATGATATATCTATTTCTTTAACAAATAAGTATTCAAAAGAAAATAACGGTTAAATTGATTTACATAACTTTACAAAACCTGATAAATGATAAATGTACTACATATCTACATGTAATATATGTATATATCTAAGACTAACACACTTAAGCAAACGTGCACGTACAAACTACACGGTACACGTGAATATTTAGATCATTGATTTCATTAATAGTTTACTGACTTTATTGAACTTGATCTCATTCATTCATTTACAATTTATTGATAAAACGTGTACCACTACTTCATACTATATGTGTGTTACACATACACAAGTAAGAGTGTTTATACTATACAATGTACTTGCTGTACACTGTGTCTGATAATAGTATAATTGGTATAATTATGTATTATGGCACTCAATATGTAAATATATTATGTTAATTAATATTAATATTTTTGGCTAACTTGGATTTAGAAACGTGATCAGAAACACACATACTGGGCGCCAATTTTTCAGTATAGATATAATTTTCTGCAGTATTTCAAAACAAGGGCGAATATTAAAAACTGTGGAGTTCACCGGTGTGATTAGCTGATGCCCAAAAATTACTTTATGTATAAATAAATTCTTGAGTAAATTTGGGGACGTATGAATTGATTCGCAACATACATAATTTCAGCAGCCTATTAGCGTTATCCAGGAGACACCACGAGGAGGTTAGCTGATAAATCTCCCAAGTTTTTCAGTATTAAATGTTGTGTATTAATTTTTCTTTCTTTTTTTTTTTACTGATTTAACATAAAAAGGAAATCAACATAAATACATAAATACACATAAATACTTCTAAATTTTCTTGAAATCAATACATCTGTCTCAATTAAAACAAACAGGTACCTGTAGGAAATCAACTTGTATACCCTGAATAATTTATAAATTAACAAAAGCACAGACAATATATGTGAACTTGCTCTTTTAAAATTTAAAAGACCACGTAACCCGTATTTGTGTAGATTCTAAGAGGAGCGAAGAAAATATAGATTTTGGAATTTTACAATGATATGTGTGTGTTTGGTTATTTTTATTTTGAGTCTGTGAACACTTTTTACAGAAGTAAAAATGCTTCGATTTTCAAAAATAAGGGTGGTTTCTTGTAATAAATTGAATCTATTTGGTACTTTATGAAAAAATTCTTAAAAGTTATTTTATAATTATATTATTTTATAGTCGGAAAAACTAGTATTTTTACGCAAATCCAATTTTTGACAAAAATAATTTAATTTTTTTATTTAAATCAAAAACAAATAACTCTAGATACTTAAAATTTTCACAAATTGTTTATAATATCGATTTTTATTTACGATTTAATTTTTTAAATAATTTGACTATTTTTAAGCTATTTATATAGACGTGAAGAATTTTTAATTTTTTTTAAATTTCTTTTTCTAGATATGTTGATTTAAAAATATTAGATTGGTAAAAATTATTGAAAATATAATACACAGCTCGTCATAAGTTATTAATTTCTCAATTAAAAAATATCAATAATCAGTTTTTACATTTTTTAAAAAAATATTTAAGAAGATGTCTGAATTATGAGCATTTCAAATATTTAATATTTTTCTTACTCATAATCCATTTAAAAATTAAAATATCGTAAAAACCAACAAGAGAACACAGATAATGTCCTTACACAAAAGTTTGATAATAGGTAAATTTACTCTAATATTAAAACTAAAAGCACACTATTGAAACTGGTGAACGAAAATTTACTATGTCGTACGTGTGTATGTGGGTGAGACGTCCTCTTAAGATTAGAATTTTGTCAACATTTATAAAAACCACGAAAATTAGCACATTATAATTTTGTAGTTGGAAAAAAATGAATGTTTTTATAGGTACTTAAGATTTGAAAAACTAACACGAGATATTTTTAAAGTTTTTTATCTAATGCATAAAATATAATTCTACCGGAAACCCAAATAATTGTATATGAGCATTTGAAGTTAAAATTTAGACAAAATTACCTATTTATTTAAGGATGAATAAAGATATTAATTATTTGTTATAATTTAAAAAATATTATTCATAAAAATGTATAACTTTTACGTATAATAATATACTACTATGAATTTTATTATACGCAATAATTTTTTTTAAAGATACTATGTATATTTGTACTATGAATATATTTTTACTAATTTACGGGTATTTACAGATACATGTTATTCAATTTATGTAATATGATATAAATATATATTACTATAATAATTAAATACTAATGTAATATTTTCGGAAAAATTTTTATCAACCTACTGTCAATATTAAATGATTTTAATAGCTATATCAAAAACCATACACTTAGCGATATAGGCTGATAGATTGTTTCCGTAAATCGTTTTCGTATACAATGATATATCATTAATTTCTAAATAAGCACATCACCTATAATAGTGATTCACTTGACACCTAATGTATTTAGTAGATCGATACCCACTTGCTTAACTTTTTTCGATTGAATGTCTATATTTTCAAAAATATATTATATTGTTTTTTATATAGCTACCATAGTTAGGTATAAGTGATACAAATATTATTATTATTATTATTAGATTATAATTATCCTATAGAAATATATAAAAATCGTGAAAAGTTTCAGAGCATTGTTTAGAAATTTTAATTTAGAATAAAAAAAATTATCAGTGTTAATCGAAAAAATCAAAGAAAAAAATAGAAAATTTCAAATGTTTATAAATAGTTCAAAAATAGACAAAAAGTTTTGAAAATTATATCTATATGGAAATGTTAATAACAATTTTTAGTCAAATTTTCAAGTACCTTTATTTATCTTTGAATTACAATTTAATTATAAAACTAATAATGATATTAAGAATATTTCCACTATAGGGTAATTTTTTAGTTTTTCCCGATTATTTTGAAAAATATTAATAGAATATTTTACTTTATTGCCTTCCTCATTCTCCAGCGGACTAACTATAATGAGATTAAATTTATTACCAAATATAATCCTCAATTTAAAATTAAATTTGATTCTTAATTGAAAACAAAATTTTTTTTTTGTTTCAGAGGATGAAGACTGATGACAGTCACATGACAAAAATTAATATAAAACTAAAAATATTATCTTTATATAACCTACATTATAAATTCATTCGAGCTGCTCACAATCTAAAATTACGTTATAAATAATATAAGTAATAGATATTAAAGAGTAAAAACGTGTTTAAGTAATTATTGATTCGACGAATTCACAAAGCGGCGTGTATGAATCACCAAAATATATTTTAGAGCAAATTGTCGTTTCGTTAAAATTTAGTCTATACCTGTCAATTATGTAAAAAAAAATCTAAACACCAATTTAACTATATTAAATTCCAATATTATATTAATGCCTTTTAATAATCAACTCATAATAAAAAAAACACCAACTAAAATACATATAGGTATATGTAATAATGAATACATCAATGGATATATGGATAATATGAATATAACAATGATTTACCTAATGAACATTGTGTACATTACGCGTACAAATAACCTAACACGTTTTTCTTTCGTTTAATATTTGTTTTTATCTATCTTATATAGTTATATAGGTAGACAGTAGACCCAATCATAGTTTATAGTATTCCTATCTTTTACTCATTAAACTCAATACAGTCTATTTTCGATAATTATAAAAGTTTATGATAAAAATTTAAATAATATGAAATTTGAGCAAAGTAAAAAAAAACACAATGTATGTAATATGCGTACAGCTTTAAGAAGAATGTTATCATTGTAATGTATCAAGCCCACCGGCGTGCGCACGTGTGGTGCAGGTTGTGCTTTGCATGCTTATGCACGACCTGCAGACCGAAATATTAGTGCTGTGCTCTTCGGGGCGGCCCTGATAATAATAAGAAAAATATTTTTAAAAAACGAACTAGTGCCCCTTGTGTGATTTTGTATTACTTGCCAAAGTATTTCTGCGCACGTCTATGATCAAGTCTCAAGAGTAATAACTAGTTATAAGTCATCGCATCGAGGTTTAAATTACCAATATAGCAGCCAATAATATTTATATTAGACATTTTAATTTATGTACATGATGTCATGGCTTATAAGCACTTTTCGTGTTGAGATTTCTAAAGTATTTTATTGATGCCTGATTTATTGTGCTTTGTAAACTTAGGCGCCTTCTAAAAGTATGAGAAAATCATCTCACTCTCATTGTATATCCCGTAATATTCCATATTTATATCACAAAATACGACGTATCTCATTCCTATAAATCTATTAAATCCTAATTTCAAAATCATATATTGTATACTAAATACTTACATAAATATAATTAGTCTCCAATAAAATTTTTATGTTTTAAGTCTTTAGCAAAATATACAAGATGTAATATTAATTATTTTTCTCTTATATGTTTATATTACACCGTTAATTTCATATTTTGTTTGAATCAATAATCAGTATTATCTTTATACAACTATTATATATTTATATAGGTACAACACCGCTTTAAAATATCTATTTACTACTATCTGTATGCTTAGATATTACATAATTAAAAATATATTAAGTGCTCTGCTTGTAAATGGTTTTTTTTATAAAAATGACTTTCACGTCAGTACATCATTATCAGAGATCATGACAATCAATATGGAACATAAACGATCATCGTAAACAATTACATATTTGCTTATTCAATTTCAATTTTTTACACATTGGTGTCATAATAATCAATAGGTATCTACATCATCATTTATCTAAAAAGTATAAGTATACGTTGTATAGCATGTACTACATCGTTGTACATGGATATTTAGTGGTTATTATGTGATAAAAACATTAATTTTGAAAGTATCATTCGTGATAATGAATATCAATTTAGTTATCTTCTAATTTTAACAAATTATCCTGCACGTCGTAAGTAAATATACAATACATACTTAATCACAATTTGATGGATAGATCAATACGCGAATATGATTATGGTATGATACGTATATACAAAAGATATAGTTCATAGAATGAAGAACAATTATTATTACGTATAGTTTTAATCGTTTTAGAAAAAATATAAATCCAATCCAATATAGTTCATAATAGTGATACTATATATCTATATAGGAAATATAAGTTCGAAAGTGAAAATACTATTATAATATAATATATATTTTGAATTAAGCCAACTATAATAAATTATATAAAAAAACAAGACTGGTAAACGTTTTTTTTTAAATTAGCCATGTATTATTTACATTCAAATGAATGGATGATTCCCTAGTCTTATATGTACGAATTACATCGTGTTAAAATAAAATTTAATAATGAAAATTCAAAAACACTTAAACACGGTTTATAATATTATATTATATAGTAAGTTTATCAAACATTATAAATCTTTCTTTTTTTTCTACAACTATAAATTCTACCTATTACATTTGTAATTATTTTATCTTTTATTTTATGGGTGGGTCTTCGTTTTGGAGGAAACGGTGCTCCGGGTAAAAACCATATTCCCTCCGTGTTTCTATAATAGGCTCTACTCATTATACATGCATATAAATAATGATTATAAGCATGTTATTTAAATTGAGTTTTCATTAGACAGTTTTTTTTTTTATGTATATATGGTTTTTTTAAGAAAATAATGTCTGCTGCCTGCTCGCTCAATGGAAAGAACCTAGTGGTCAATAATGTATTCATTCTTGTATTTAATATATTCAAACTACTTGTGTGTTTCCATTGGTGCAGCAGCCATGTAACAATAATGGAATAAGCCCTCGTAATGAATTCAGAACCATGAATGCAGCTGAAGATCATAAAAATGTAATAATAAGGAAATGAAATGCGTTTTCAGTT
The DNA here is from genome assembly GCA_036289425.1 of Rhopalosiphum nymphaeae. Taxonomy (NCBI): domain Eukaryota; kingdom Metazoa; phylum Arthropoda; class Insecta; order Hemiptera; family Aphididae; genus Rhopalosiphum; species Rhopalosiphum nymphaeae. The sequence continues at coordinate 20,403,693 of JAZAQC010000013.1, forward strand.
CCTTTTTTTATATACCTATTATATGTGGTTGGTATAATATATACATATAAAAAATAATTAATATTCATGATTAAAATCTGGTATAATAACTGGCCTAACCTGACAGTAAATTAAAAAGAAATACAGTTTCTATTTGACAGTTTCAATCGCACATTGAATGAATATAATGAAATACATTATCACATAACTGAATAATACAAAATATGATACAAATTTAAAACTGCGTCTGAATATTCGTTTATAAATTACAATAAACAATAATACAATAAATTAATTACGATCTAAAAAAATATAGTAAGTTTACTTGATTTCACTTTACTTTACAGATAGCATAAATTATAATATTATAGTAATATAGTATATATTACTTAAAAAATATATTTTATAGAATATAGTATTCAATATTATGCTTATCATTTATTTCAATAAGTTGCACAGAGTTTGTTGTACCTATCTAATTATAATGACTGATACAAGGTATTCAAATGAAAATATATGACCTACCTAATTAATGGGTATATACCTAACCTAGTATGTAATATATTATATGCAATATATGCATACACACATTTAATATATAGGTATATAGGTTTCTAATTTTTCCTAATAGCTTAATATATTATAATGACCAATAGGTATATATCAAAAATTGCGTATTAATTAGTAAATAGTTACCATTCATTCAAACTTGAAATATAATCTGATAGGCCGTTTATTTTTTAATTAACTTGATAAATTAACTATTTTAATTGTCCGTTGTAAATTGTAATAACTCGGTTATTTCCAGTTTATTTATCTTGTTTACACATATATTGTAATAATATATATATATTGTATAGGTAACGGTAGTGAAAACTAAAAATTATGTATCATTTTATTTATTATTATTCTAACAATATTTAATTGTATTTACTAAATATAATAATTCTAGTAAAAATAAAGTAATAAATAATTGTTGATTTAAAAATTTAGAAGATAATACAACTAAGGCGGTAATTAATATAAATAAATACATTTTTTTAAATTGAGTTAAGTGTATTAGTATTTAACTCTTACAAGTTAAATATATTATTTAAAAACTATTAAATTTTAATTTATTGTCTAACCCTAACTAACTCAGTACATTAACAAGTATAATAATTTTTAATAATCGTTTTTTTTGTTTTTTTTTTGAAAAATTTATCAAGAAATATTTAATTTTTATTTTTCTTTAGCAAATTGTGTAAATGACCTACTGGCCATTAATATATTGGTTTGGAATAATGTTAATTTCCTTGGTGTTAGGTAGGCGCAAGCATGTCAAAATCAAATAGTATAACCATGCGCGACCAGATCAATTTAAATAAGGGGCCCAATTTAGGAGTTTAAGTTGGAACTATTCTCGTTTTATCGATAATTATTAATTTCATCGTATTACTAAGGTCTTAAGGTCAAACCTTACTGGAAACTGCTGAAGTTAATTATTTTTTAGATTACTTAACTGCAATATATGTAATATTATACGGTTTTGTACGACTACAAACTACAAAGTATATAAGTACACTTATTTGTGATTGATTCAATACTTCAGTATACAGGAATACATTATAATTTGCTGTAGTTATGAGTCATTTATGCAAAAACATTTATAGTTTTTTCAACTTTCTAAAATGATTTAATTTTATATATTATTGAAATCATAATAATTTACGCATTATGTAAATATTTGGTAACAGTTGTAAGTTTTATTTAATATTTACTAATGTTTCTATTATAGTTAATCAGTAAATATAAGAATCCAAAGTTAAATAGTGCAAGTTTATTCACATCTAACGATCTAACTATCTCAGTAGTGTTCAAGCAGAATGTTTTCAAGGTTTTAAATCATATACTGCAGCCACACATTATGTTATAATCACGTGGACACATCTACAGTTGAACGCGTATATTAATAAAAATTGTTATAGGTAATAGGAATATGCCGGAAATGAATATTACAGCCGCCCAGAGGTTGGAATAGTGGAACGTTTTAAAACCACTTAGTATGTCATCATGCGTTAAAAAACTCAAGGTCTTGAAAACGGATTTATAATCTTATATAGTATCATTTCGAAAAGTTTCACTTGACAATTGAAAAATACAACACAATTTTATAGTACTCTAAAATAGATACTTTAATGTAGTTAAAGTTATTATTTAAAAACCGCAAAAACTGTGCATTTCTATTTAACGCGTCAAGTATGAGTTATTATGGGCAAAACTCAAGGTAGGCGTGCAGTCAGTTTAAAAAATAAAAAATAATAAAAAAATAAAAACAAAAAATTTGGGATAAAGACGATAGCAATAAATGATAAATGTCAAATGTGAATTGATTGTACGCAATTGCTGATAGTTCGTCCTAAACAGTCTTATATATGAGAATTGCGAATGACTCGAACGCACCGCGGAACCGCCGGCGTGTATTCCGAATGCAAACGTTTTAATAAACAACAATCCCGCCCACGTGTAGGACCGCCACTGTAGTTGCATGTTGTAACATGATATACCATAATACACATAATAATTATGTATACATAATACACGTAGTGCATCACCGTGCAAGTGTGCATCTAACAGAACTGCAACAATGCGCAATGCCGCGTGACCCGTAGTAAGTAACACGATGCGTGACCGTCGAAGATACATGTCTTTATAACGCACACGTGTAGTAAAAACCTACTGTGAATGAAAAATGTTACAGTATTATTATACGGTCGACGGTCCTGACGTAACTTAACCCGCCGTGAACATATAGGTACAATATCGATATTGAGTAGGTACTTACACATAATAATATTGTCAAACATATTATAATTATTATGCCATAATAATATGACACTATATATACGCACGATAATCGTATAATTATTATTTATGATATTATGTCGTTGTGTTGTGTACTGTACGACTCAAAATCGAATAACCTTCTAGTGGTCGTTGAACTAAGAGCCCATAATCTTGCGCGCACGTGTATGCACCTATGTATAATATTTGTGTGTCCGTCTCGTATTATATTTTATACATATTATAGACGACGAATGATATTATTGTTATTACAAATTTTGTCGACACATATAAAATTCTTTAACATATACGCCAGGCGGACACTCGTTGTACACATTTACACCTTATGTATTATATAGCTATAATACAGCAATAAATAATAATATACTATAGTGTATTACTTATTATGATGTGATTATGATAAAATTACATCGTGAATGGTCCGTACGTATATGGTATTCGTGATATGGTTAAAGGAAGGTAGGTACTCGCAGTAGTGGATTATGCCTGCGAGATATCCGGATGGACTGCAACTTGTAGTGAGCAAAGCAGGCCATTCATAACAATTAAAATTAGAGACATTCTTACGTATGGCTCTAGAGAAAAATATGTTAAATAATATTGAGGTCGAAGATATTATTGGCATTGTTAAAAATTAAAGTGATTTATTTGAATAAAGCAGCGTATACGTAATTTTGTACTTATGTCCTATATACCGAGTATAGTAGATGAGCGACTTTTACAAAATTTGTTCCGATTGAGCTGTTTATCGGTGCATCGCTCGTCATACTAATAATAATGGAACGCAATATAAATAATAATAAGTGTATTATAATAATAACGTACGAGTGATGAGGTTTAGCTCGTTAGGAAAAACACCGTGTGTTTGAAAAAAGATGCCGCGCTGCAGGCTCGCGTGAGCATTGACGAAAACCAAATAACCTTTACTTATTATATTATATACGTAATATAACATAAGCGTGTTATTATTATTTGAACGTACCCACTGATCATACTACACACACACATACACACATAAATATGTAAATATATGTATTTATTATTATTATGGTTTCTGTCGAAGTGTCGATATATATATGTGTGTGTGTGTGTGTGTGTGTGTGTGTGTGTGTGTGTGTGTGTGTGTGTGTGTGTGTGTGTGTGTGTGTGTGTGTGTGTGTATAACCTAATTTATCTATATATACATATATATATTATAATATACGTACGTGCACGTTATTATATACTGCAACATAATGCAATTCATATTAAATAATATACCTATATATATGTGTATATTATAATATTTCTCAATATTTTGTTTGAATTTAAAAACTGTTTGACAAAAATTACTGGTTTCGAGAAAATAATATCAACAAAATATTTCCTTTAAAATGTTTGAAAAATGTTTATTGTTTTCAATTGTTTTGAAAATATAAAAAAAACTTGTATGACTAATATAAATTGTATTATTCGTGTAACTATATTTTTTTTAACCTTTATAGTTAAGATAATTTATATGGTAAAACTGCAATTTAAATAAATTATTTGATTTCATCGAATAGTACGTATATTTAATTATTACTTATTAGCTATTAGGAGGTACCTGTATTAGTATTTCTTTAGTTGTATTATACATCGACAAATAACTTGTACGTATCTGTCTAATTAAAATATACGCACGAATACACGTCATTCGTCATTCAATTTGTTATAGTAGGTAATATTACCTGTAAGATATAAGTATATCAATATATTATGTACCTGCAGGTACTTACTAATATAAGAAATCATGTACATTATAATTTACTTACGTTTAATTTAATCTGTGATACATTAATTTTTATGTGTTGGAATGCAATCCTATTTTAATGGTTTTCCAACGGTGGTTAATAAGCAGTATTTGACCAGATAAATAGTTTGGTCAATCATTAGTTGGATATATCTGAAAGACTGCAACGTTTACTGTAACTTGATATATGAAGATATGTACAAATACTTTACAGAAAACGGACATTTTTTCCCCCGCAATAGACTTTCTCTCTTCTGAAGATCACAACGAAATAAATTATCATTATAATTAGGTTTATATTCTAAATTAAATTTATTTACAAACTAAATAAAATGTTGTTTCATAATTAAGTTAACATGATAAATTTTCGTGAGAAATTTAAATTTAATTTTTTTTGGTTTCAAGTTGTGTATAAATATTGAAGTATTAAAAATCTAATGAAATATGATTAATTGATTAGCTTAGGACAAATTACAAAGTATAATATACTATATATAGTTACAGGTATTTTTGAGCTTTATAAAGCTATAACATTTACGTAAATTACCATATTTTGAGAATATTTCCAGAAAATTGTTAATATTGGTTAATCAAAATACATGTATCAACATTACGGGGTGACTCCACTAAGCATACTAATCCTTCTTTTTTTTCTTTTAATAATGCAATTATACAAAATCTAGTTTTTAAAATTTTTTAGACATACATAACAATTATATATTCTTGAATATTTGATATTTTTTTTTTTTTTGAATCTTTTAAAGAGTATCTTGTTTTAATATAAACTTTTATTTTTCAAACGAGAACCACCCTTATTTACATTAAATTATTCAGCAAATATTTTTCGAACATTTATATGTATCTTAAACAAAATGTTAACAACTGCCCTCGGTAGATAATTCAATACATTTAACGAATCTAAAAGGATGATTGTTTTTTAACTATAAGCTTTTAATCATAATAAACAGTATTAATTTTTAGCGTTTTATATGCGTGTACATTTTAAAAGTACGGAGTAATTAGTGTTCGCTCGATTAAATAAATATTACACAATATGAGTCAATGACACAATATATTTCATGTTAGATATAAAGTGTCTTAATACTTGCATAGTGTTAAATCACTCGGAAATAGCTAGTTCGAATTTTGATTTAGGTACATCAACATTTTTGAATAACTTAAAGCAAAATAATACTAGTTCTCGTTTTGGAAAATAGAAGTTAGTATCACCACTGAACACACTTTAAATGCAACAAAAAATCTCAATAATTCAAAAGTGTAACCTAAATTATGTTTAAAAATTACAAAAATTAATTTTTAATAACTATATTATTAAAAAAAGGAAATGAAGCACTTAGTGAACTACCTTGTACATTACTTACAAATATAATCAATGAAGCAACTTTCCAAATTCTTATTAAATAAATAATAAATGTTGTTACTTATCTATTTCTATAATTAAAGTCTAATTTACTTTTTATATATTTATAAATCATAACTCATAACTATATATGTACATACGAGCTATATCGTGTATAAGTTAAATTAAATAAATTACAAGTACTACAATAATTATGTTTTAATGTTAAATATTTAAAATATTATACAACAACGTAACAATATACATACAGTCAATCATTATTAATTAATAAGTTGGGCAAATATTAAATAAAAAATGAGTAGATACAATAGTATGAAACATGAATTGATTGTGTTACATTATGAATTAAAAGTTATTAATAATTAATATTAGCTAGTATCTATATCTATTACCTATATAAATAGACACACGTATAAAAAGTACTTGTTTTAAATAAAAACTACAGTTGGTCCTAAATAACGATATTCTGAACTCTAATTTAATTAATAACGATTACTTAAAAAAGAATATAAGAAATTTAAACGCAAAACACTTTTATTTAAAGCTGATCATCCAATTTTCAAAATATAACAACTGTGTACATATGAGAATCTTTTCGAAACTTGTAACATATATAATAATTTATATACTTATGTATCAACGTTTTATTTATGTAGAATACCTGATAGGGAGATTTGAATCTATTTCAGGCACATTCGTAAATGATAGATATGTTAATTTAACAGATGTTTTAGTTCTATATACTTACTATATAGATACGTATATAATATAATATATGTAAGTATGTGACCAATGGCATTCATGGGAATTGTATACCTACGAGATGAATCTAATATTTTTTATAATAAATCATTTGGTGGTTTGACATATATCTGATATATAATATTATATTAAATGTACTGCGCAGTAAAAATATAAAAGAAAATTACTGTGTAGGGGACCTACCCTTCGAATATAACCCATGATAACGTTTTCTTTGTTATATACACGATCATATATATATAATTATATAACGTTTTATACTCTATAATAATAAATACATAATATATTTCAATAGATTTGGTATGCCTACCTCTATTATTTTCATAATATATCTAATGGCAAATGCTTGAATTATTGAACTTATTATATAGACTGTAACTATAGACTAAAACTAATAACTCGTTCAAAACCTCTTTTCAATGTATTCGTTAAAAAATAAAGAATATTTTCCGGACAAATTGGGAAGAATGAGACCACAATCTAGAACACGACGAATTTCCGTTAAAGTATTCATTATTATAATTATTATTATGTCAGTCCATAGTAAGTATTTAATATTAGGACTTGAACAGTATAATAATTTGTACTAAATAGAAATATGTAATAAGTAGTAGGTATTAAATATTAATAAAGCAAAGGAAAATAAATACAATTTAAGGAAAAATTATTCATACAATATGCTTTATAAAATGCATATCGGTAATGCAAGATCGTTCAAACCAAACATAAATACTAAAGATATTTTTATAATTTTTATTATAGATTAAGTAAATATACTAACTAGTTTTATAGATTAAATGAACTTAAAAAATAATTTTTCTTAATATTTTAATTCTGTAATTTATTTATGCAGTTTATATTGTAATAAATCTATTACATTGAACTCATTTTATAAACTCTTATATCTGTTATGTCTCTTACAATTCTGAGACTATTGACTATTGACACGAAGCAAATTATAAAAAATATACATATTACGTATATTTTTCAAGATAAAATTAAATTTATTATGTATATAATTAAAAAAAGTTAAGTAGGTATAGCCGGTATTGGTAATTCAAAAATAATGAAGATATTATAGGATATGAAGTAGGTACTATAGTGTAAAAATATATGACTTATAAACCTAGTGATTCTTTAAGTTTATTATATAACGATTTATTTTTTACCGAGATCTTGTGAAGAAATAAAAATAATAATATAAGATAATCATATAATATAAAAAATTATATAATTCCACACGTAATAAAAAAAAATATATCATTTTAACAAATTATGACTAAACACACATTATAAATTATAAAGATGCAGTCAAACATAAAATTGTTTTTTATATTGATAATATCCTTGGCGGTACAAACAAACGTTAAAAATGTCTTCGAGCATAATATAGAATTAATAATAATCACTAATAAAATACATATCTCAAAAACAATTTAATTCCAATTGAATAATTGTAATATTTATTATATTATATAAAAATATAATATAATAGGCACTTTTAAGTTCCATTTTCACAGTCGCAGATATATGATGGTACAGAACCGGGAATATATACTATAAGTAAATCATACGTGCTGCCGTGAAACAGACCTAATAAACCATTGTACAGTGGCAGCAGCGGTTATGTCTTTTTTATTGGTTAAATTATAAAAATTGATTTTAAAACTCATACAAAACATACCAAAAAACTATTGCTGAAAACAATTACATTTCCAGCATAGAACAAAACAACACGTATTTATAACTATGTGGATATGTTAATTAGGTACACATATATACCTATTTTCTACATTATGGTTTGTGATTTTTGATTATATGTACGCATCAGTAAATGTAATTTTAAAATGCCTATACGTCAAATATGATTTACAATACTCTGTAAAATTTGATATTTTAGCAGTTAAATTATTTTGTGTGTTAGTGTGGCTTATATTATGAGTCTATTATATATTATATATTATATTATATTTATAAAGTACTAAACCTACCTATCATAACTTATTCTTGGGAGCATAAATTATTTTTATTATTTTTATTTTTTTGAAATTTGGGTTCACTGTAGGTAAAATATAATTTTTTTTCTTATTACTTCCCTTGATTTTTTTGGCTAAGAGCCATACTTGCCCATCCATTAGTTGTGATTATCGAGGTTATTTGAACACAAAACTGGAATAAATAATAATGTAAAAAAAAATATTTTTGGCTTGATTTAAAAGTAAATTACACTTCAACATATTAATAACTAATAAGTAATAGGTAATAACTTATGATGGTGAAGTTTATCGTATGTTATGTTATTCTAAAAATAAATAATTTTCAATCAATTATTCAGAATACATCAACCATAAAAAAGAATCACTATACATAAATAAGAATATTATAAAACATATTTTGTCACGAATTAAGGATTTATCATTTAATTTTTTATAAATATACATGTTTAAATGTTTAAAGTATTACAAATAAATTATATTATTATAAGACTATATAGTAATTAATAAATACGTATAATGTATTAAAACTTTACAATAATCAAGATAATATAATTTAAATTATGTGAAACGAATAGTAACTGAATTTTTATTATTTTGTTTATACATTGTATAAGCATTAAAACAAAATGCATCATCGTAGTTCAAATAGGTAAATATTAAGTAATTCTTAGTTCTTACAAAAAGTTTACAATGAGGTACACGTTTTAACTGTATAGTTATTGTTATTACTTTATTTCATGATCAATAAACTGATATAGGTAGGTTAATTGTTTGTTAATTAAATGGAATTCCATGTACAATAACAAAAAAATTAATATAAATGATTTTATTTCAGGTATAGATACTAAACTACTTAGTAAATATTGTAAATTAAAAAAAACGACGACAATTTTCTTATGATTTATGATATCAATTTTATGCTTGAGGTGGAATGATAATATGTTTTTATATGGATGCATAAAATACCACTAGAAATAAGACGCAGAATAAATCATCGTAATGTAACACTATAACACACAAAAAAGTAAAAACTAATAGTTAATATGCTGTTAACTTGTACTTTTCTTTAATAATGCCCACATTTAAGACATAACAGTATAAAGCAACCAAATGTATATTGCGTATTGCTAAATTGAAAAATACCAACCATCTGGAAAACGTATGTATATTGCAAACAAAGATATAAGTATATAGATCAAAAAATATCAAAATCGTATATTACACAATCTATATGCGGATGAAAAATGTCAGTGTCAACAATTGAAGGTTAATATTGATTATGCATACAATATGTCCATTGCCCATACGTAGGGTAATTTTTATTTATTGTCCACTTTAAATATAGTTATCTTATTCTGAAATCAAACGATTTTTTTTCAAATTAAAAATTAAAATTAGGTCTCAAAAAAGAATAATCTAAAAACATGTATGTACCTAATATCGGGAAAATTATTGCATGATTAATAATAAAAACAAATCACAATGTAGGTACGTACAATACCTACATTTGAAACGATATACTTCTCATGTATAATAATGCTCTCGTATTATGTAAAAAAACATTCAATTCGATGATTTAAATATGTAATCTTTTTATGCAACATTATTATTAAATGTATTAAATATGTTTAAAATACAGAATGTGACTATACCAGGACTAAATATGATGCACGAAAATAATTGATACACAACACATATCACTTTCTGTAACTCAAATTTAAAATTTATATTCAAATTTAGACAATTCTATACATTAGTACATCACAATATTGCACAATTTATAGTAAATGTTATAGTGGCTGATATAAAGTTTATTTTTAAATCGTTGAAATATATCAAAAATCAATTGTTATAAACTTATAAAGGTGTAGAAATATTTTGAAAAACGAATTTATACTGTGATATTGTTGGATTCTGTGTTATACTGTAATATTATGGTAAATAGTTTTGGTTAACTGCAAGTTAACATTTTAATTATAAATTAATAAAATTTACAATAACTTATACATAGTGAGGTATACTTTTACAGTAACTACAATAATTTTAATTATTATATATTGATTATTATTTTTATAAATTAGCTATTATTTGAACTCGGATTTCAATGCAAATGTAATAGTATCTTTTTTTGGACAAATGATGCTTTCCAAGCTAAAAAATATGTTGTAAGTGTATAGATTATTTTAATTGCTTAGGTAATTTTTAATTAAGGAGCCGCTACACCAACATTTATTTTTTCTGCCAATCTCCCATATAATATAGGAACATAAAAATTCCGTATTTCCACAATTACGACTTTCTGATTCAGTTTAGGGCAAAGGCATCTATTACATATTTTATAAAGAAGAATATTTAGTGTACATAAATCGAAACATTTTTTATAAATATAAACATGTTAATAACTTATTAAATATATATATATAGATATGTGTATGCATATTATACTCGTATAACATATGTCATAAACACATGCGACTATATAGTATTTTTTTAATAGTGTTCTAATATAATTCAAACACCGAACAATAAAAATGTTTTGAGTAAATTACACAGTGTTTTACAATAAATGTATGATAAATCATTAAAATCATATACGATTATTATCTAGTATCCTTTAAATTTAAATTTACAAATGTCGGTATTGTCATTGAAGTATTTTAAATATTTTTCTTTCAAATTAATTGTAAGTATGATTGAAATAGTTTTGTTTATTATTATTTTTTATTGATTTTTAAGATGTTTTTCCAACTTATATATTATTCGAGTAGATACCTAGGGTAGCTTAAGTATACTATTTTTATTATATCTTAAAAACATGATAATTATAATCAAAATATTTTTAACACAGGCTACTTTTATTAATATGTAATCTAAAATCAAAAATCAAAACGCCATCTTATAAAAATAATATATATATATATTCCTATTAGTATCAATTATTGTGACAGGAACTGCGAGAATTATCATATTATAATTTTATGACAGAATACCTATAGACACAGATTATAAATTTGTAAAGAGAGTTATTGATAAATGATAACCAAAATATTAATGTAAACAATAATAATATAATATGTAATATTATTTATCCAGATTCGACAACCGTCGTCATCATTCGATACAAACAACAATCATACACGTGTAGTAATAATTGGTCGTTGTATACATCATACTTATTGACGTCTTGGTGTAACGTAAAAAATAGGTAGGTACTAAGAAATTAAGAATGCCCGTCGGTCGTCATACTTAGATAATAGAAATATTGTTATTGGGGAACAAATTTTATCATAATTACATATTTTCATGCCAATGCGATATTTTTAATCTGATAAAATACGTGCACTGTTGAAATTATTCTAGCTAAAATAAGACTTTTTTTTACGTTTTTATTTATTTTAAATTGATACTGTCATACTGTTATACTTTTTACTTGATGAGTAATTATTAATATGGAATGTGTTCCTATTACGATGGTTGGCAATGAATATTTTTTCAGTCAATACAAAAATAATTTAAACATATATTACGAACAAATCGTCTTCATTTTACTTTTTCAAATCTGAGAGAATAGGTAAGTAATTTTGAATTGTTTTAATTATATTAAGTACATTTAAGTAATATAATATTTTCTTTTTTCGTAAAATAATAATAATATTAATTCAAATATCAAATTAATTTAATTAACAGAATAAAACGTATATTCAATATTATTGATATTTTATTGTCATTTTAATCTATTTATAGAAGAATATTCGAAAAAAAGTATTTACATATTTTAATAAAAATCGGTATGTACTTATTTTGGATTTTTATCATTATAAAATCCGTTACCGTATTATAACGTCACAGTGAATGATAACATTAGCAATACTAAGACATGTAAGCTCCGAGTAATAGTACCACCAATGTGGACACATGCGCCGAAAAAGGGTTGACGAGCTGTAGGAAACAATTGAAAGGATTCAATCTGTAGCCCAGGCGGCCACTAAACATTTAATAATATTACTTATTATTGGGTACTATATTAGTAGTACTATTAGTTCATAATTGTAGTACACTAGGCCGCATTATTCCCGCCTCTGTTGACGGCACTTTATAAATTGATTTTAAATACGGTGGCCGTACGCATAGTATAATAATATGATTCATAGAAAAGTAATTTGCGTCAATATCAACGACCTTAAGCGTAACCCCAACTTCCACCACACAGCTCTATCTATGTATATTACATTATCATGACGTATTTTGTGTGTTTATGCATATGTCAATGCGTGCGTTATTATTTTTTGAAGTGCGTTTTTGTACGTTTAATCGAACAGATTGTTATTATAGCAGAAAGATTATGAATATGACTACCTACGCAAGGTACAGTTTGTATACAGTCTGAGCTTTTGATAACAATACGATAATATTATCAAGGAATGATTATAGGTGTGTGTCCAGAAAAATCCGCTGAGCGGAAAATCAGGGATTGTGCATATCAGAAATTATATAATAATTAAAAATAATATTTTTGGTTAATTTATTATCCGTTAATCGAGTGCAATCACTAACTATACTATTAGCTCACAGTATTAAAGGTATTCAAAATCTGAAAAAAATCGTCTAATATTACAAATTTTGCAGTGACACAACTAGGATTTTAAAGTCCCATAATAAATAATTTACTAGAGCTCCTAAGTTTTTGGAAATAATTAAAATACAACTTTTCACTATTTTACATTTATATATAAATGTTTAATTATAAAGCCACTTAGGTCAGCTTATAATTATAACTACACTAAATTCGTATTGTCATTCATACAATTTTTTTAAATTTTAAAATGTTACGTCATGTATTTAGATATGTTAAATTCTAAAATTCTAGATTAAATATAAATACGATATTTTATTTTTATAGTTTTATTCCGGTTTAGTAATCGACAATAAAAAATGCACGAGTAATATATATTTATATACTTTACAATTTACAAATGACCACAATAATTATTATTTATACTAAATTTATTTTCATATACAAAATCCCTGATCATTCGATCTTTAGTTACTCGTGCTACATCTTATACAAATAATATTTTAAAACAAAGTACAATACATATAATTGTCTATTAATGACCGTCGTGTGGGAGTAAGAAATGTATAAAAATAAGTACGTGCAATATGTTACAAGAACATTGTAGACAAATTAAATTTACAAAACATTTTTTTTTTTGTAAGTTTCAAAATTTGAATATTAATAAAACGAATGAAACTATATAATGTGAACAAGTGCAAAATTTGACCTCAAGATTATATGCTGTTTTATTTTTTTATATTTTCAGCAAATTTCGTAGTTTTGAAAACTATTTAGGCGACAATGTGGTACAAAATGTGTGCCCTTAGTTTTTTTATAAACATATTCTATCACGTTTTACCAGGGAAGAAAATATTTTAGCTTCTTACAACCATTGGCACAATGGTTTTAGACGTTTTAGTGGCCATACGTATATCGTGTAGGTATACATAACTTAACTAAAAAAACAGCATAATATACATTATTAGGCTAATTAAAAACAGTACCAGTATGAGGCTTTGAATTTAAATAATAATTTAATAATATATATATATATATATATAATATGTGTGTGTATAATAATAATGAAATTCCTTACAGTTTTTCTTTTTTGATTTCAAGACAATTTTATCAAAAACTGATTTGGTCTAAAATAAAATATTTATGAAAATATTCGAATTAGAAGAATAAATAAAAAAATGTTAATCATCTTGAACTTAATTATCATATTTTCTTATAGAATTGTGTTGAAAAATCAATATGAATTATTTAATTATTAATTAGTAGACTTTAAAAAAACATAATAAGGTTGGAGGGTTATAACTGATCCGTAATTGCCTTCTTTTTCGGCACCATTTATTTATAACAATTATTAGAAATAATGGTGCGATTATAAAGAAGTGACGTCAATGAAAATAATCACTCTCAAAACTATATATTTGCTCCTTTGGGGTTAGTGGGTTAAGACCAAATAGTTGAAATGATAAAAGATAATTATTTACAAAAGTAAAAAAAAATATATTTTACAGTATTTGTAGTTTGTACCGTTAATTTTTTTTTTATAAGACATAAGTTATAAAATAATAAGTATTGTTATGATAAATTATATAACAATTTTTATTTAGCTATTGTTTCGTTTTTACGGGAAACCATAAACAGAACAAAGTCTAATATTTTCACATTTCCAATTCTAAATGTAATTAAAAACAAAAACTCGATATTTCGACAGCTTGTCTGCTATATGTAACGTTAAAAAAACTTTAAATGTTAAGGCTCATAAAAGTTTACACACGTCATTGAAATTAACATTTAATTCTCTGCAATCCCCATCAGTAAAAGTTTTGAAGTTAAATTAGGTATTAAATTATATTAGATAATCATAGTTATAAATTGTACAATATTTTTTTAATGTTTTAAAGACTTTTAATTCTGTGAATATCTACTTTTATAAAATCTATTATTTAAATTAATTTTTAATACAACTTTTTAAATGAAATAATATATTTATATCAAGTATATTATTTAATAAACCAATAGTTTTACTCAGAACTATATTATCTATATTGCTTACAAATCTAATACAATCCACCTCATAATAAATTTATTTTTACTTTTATAATTTTTTTTTTTTTTTTTAATAACCTACACGTTTTTATGACCTATGGATAATTATTATACACCATATTGGTGCACACGAATTTCCTTCCATTTTATACCTAACTAGATTATAAATATATATATATATATTTCCATTATATGTACTAATAATACTATCTATTATTTATATAATATCGGTTTTTGTAATGTTTAAAAATATTATATTACATTATTATTTATTCTATTATTTGTTAGTATAGTCGTAATAAGATATTTAATTACATATTTTTACTAGAGTAAAAGCAACTCCAGTTGGATAAACTTTTTCAACAATTCATATTCCTATATGAACGAAATTTTTTAGCGCATAAAAAAGAATATTTCAAGGTTAAAAAATATTTTGAGAAAAATAATATGTTTTAAGAATATATATTATTACCAAATTGGGATTTAATTTGAATATTTTATAAAAAATGTAGTGGGTTAAAAAATAATACAAAAATATTTTTAATCTCTGTCAGTTTTTACTTTAACATAAAATTATTTATGTTTTCTATACCAGAACTAACATCTAGTGTCGATATTGCCAAAATATTTGACAAGTTCAAAGCTATGAAAAATAGGAAAATGTATTTATAATCTTTCTTTTATTATAATTATTATATAATAAGACAACAATAAATATACATAGACATATTATATTTAATTTCTATTTAATAAACCAAGCTTTTCTTATTTTTTATGTGATGATTGGATTGCAAAGTCCATAGACTTATAATTATTTCATACGATTTTAAAAAAGTTAAAATTTTATTTTGAAATTTAACATGTTAATACATATATATTAAACACATTAATGTCGTATGTACATTAAACTTGATCCTATGTACTTTGTATATTTACTACTGAGGAAAAGTATTGAAAAAATGTATCATCAATCCAAGAATTGGGACAGTAATTGTTCCAGACTTGACTAAAAATTTAAGTCTGTGGACAGCTATGATGATAATAATATATAAACCGAATTACTCACCTGCAGTGACTTCCACTGGCCGAACATTTGATCCGATGCTTGCTTTCACGCCATCGATGTATCTTGCAATTATTTGTTATTTATACACATCCATTGCATTAATTAAATAATGTCTGTAAGGAAGGTATAACCAGGGTTCGGCATTAAGCCAATATTAATCAAAATCGGGAATTTACGAATATTAAGAACGCGCTGCACTAACGTGTTGTCCCGTCTTACAAGAACATAACATACCAAATATGTGTTTAGCAGTGTAAAAATGGAATGAATTGACTTGAAGATAAAAATTTCTGTTTTTTAAGATATTTTAATTTTTAAGCAAGTTATAAGTACTTACCTATGTAAAATACAACAATTTAAAACTGATCGCCTCGCTTAAAAATTATAATATCGTGAAAAACCTTTAAGTGAAAACATAGAGAATATTATTACTTTAAAATTTGAATAATTTAATAATATGTTTGATAGGTCAATTCACTCCATTATTATTTAAAATAATTGCAAAAAATTGAAACTGATGAAAATAAATAGTATATTTGTAAGACGAAAACGACACAATATGCGATAGTGGCGTTCTCTTATAGCGTTCTATGAGGTGTGTCAAATTTTTATTTTCCAATTTTACCGTTGAAGGTCTGACAATACAACAATGAGTACTCTAAAAAAAAAAATTAATTCACCCTGTAATATGAAGAATGTTTCAATTTCTCAGTATTTTTTTACTTCATGTTTCTCAAAAATTGATAGGTGTATAAGAGAAAAGAATCAAAAATCGATATCACAAAGAGTACTTTTTGTCGAGCAACCTTTGCGATGGATTCAATCCATTTTAAAAATCCTTATAGCATCACTCAACATCATTGGCATACTTAGCACGTTACTACCATAATATTTACTCTCAGATCAGTCGGTAACGAAAAGTTTTTTTTTCTAAGAAATTAATACATTTATAATATACCAATTATACACATACATATAATTTATAAATGTTATTTTTGATATAGTATTTTAACAACTATTTTAATTTTATTTTATTAACGTATACCCCCACATGGAATTAAAATTATATAGGTACCTAACTAAAAAATCTATAGTGCTAATTAACAATTGTACCAATATTAAAGCAATCTCAAGAAGACACCAATCTACATGTGACGCATGTGTTGTCTTTGACTTACAAATGTACAATATAGAAAATGTATGTTTAAAAGAACCAATTTTATGGTATTAGCTAATATTAGAATGAATTTATCTAAAATCAAACTTAAAGTAATAAAAACATTGTATTCTCTCTTTTTTTTTTTTACAATAATTTTTATTTTTAAGCAAAATTCATACTAAGATTGTTTTAATATAGTTAAAATTAGTAATTATTATTATAAATTGTATTGAGCGTACTTATATAATTTTAGCATTTCAATTCCCCAAGAAAAAATTATTCAACAATGACAACATCAGTCAGTAATTGCATAGAAAAATTCAAAAAATTGTAAAAAAATTAGAGTTGCCATTTGCCCAGATTTCACTGGGATAAACACGTTTTAATTATAAAGTTTCGATATCTTTCAATATCTAGCCGAAAAATGGACAAGTACCAGAGTATCAGTTTTTAACAATAAGTAAAAAATAAAGAAATAAGTAATATATTTTATAACTTTTGTATAAATTATAAACTTCAAATTAACATATTATGCCAAAACTACATTTATTATTATGAGTTTCTTTATTAAACAAACATGAAATAAATTGGTAAAATATAAAACCCTATGTTTGTTTTATAAAATTGTTTTAAATGAAAAATAGCAATGGCAAGGGATTTAAAGAAAAATATCAGTCGATTTCAATAGTTTACTGAAAATAATGGTTAATACTTAATATTATTCTATGTTATTAAAAATTGTAAATTTATATCTACACTATCAGTTATGTAATGTCTCTGTTTGTTAGTGTCTTTTAAATGGCAACCCTATATCTATAAATCGAACTCTTTTGGGAAATTAGCAGTGATATTAATTAAACAGATGTACATTTGTTTATTACCTGCATAGTAGTGCCCGATAAGACGATCTTTCGGCCGCCTGTGTAATCGTATGTATATTATAATCATTATGAATTGAATGACCAATGAATAGAGGTGCGAAAATGCCAAAAATTTCAACGCAGCGATTTTCTAAATGTCGAACAGCCATCTTTTTTTCAACTGAATACTTGTAATATTTTGATAATATTTCCCCCTCTCCTGATCAGTAAAAAAACAAATTCGATTCATATTCTAACAGCAACTGCCAACTTGTAATTCATATTGTAATATACATGCAAGATTGCATACACAAATAGATAATATGATTGAGGAGGCCGGGAAGAGCACTTATGGTTTATTTGTATAAAAATTATTTCAAGATTATTAGATTATGAAATGTTTGTCCTATATCCCGTTAAACATTAGTTACAATTAATAAACTGTCATCCAATATCTGACCAATGTAGATAGAATAAATATTGTTGGTAAAGTTACCAAGTATTACTTGAAATATTGAAGTATAAAAACCAACCCATATATGTGAACGATGATCTAGAACCATTATTTTATAGTGTATTCTACATAATTATAGATTTAAATTTAAATTTAATAATTATATACTGTTATTGTTAATTGTTATATGTTATTTATTTTCAAATTTAATTATGATAATAGCAAGGCTGGGCAAGTTAACAATTTTTTTTTAACTCGTTAAGTTTAGTTATTTTAAAAATAATAAAGTTAAATTAAGTTAAAAGTTACTCATATTTTTTTTGTTAACTTTTAAAAAATAATAACTTGGTTTAAAATTTTCTAATTGGAAAAAATGAAAAATTCCATACACATAATCTTGTTTATTAGATTTTTTTACGCTCTAGAAAATTACAAGGGAAATTTAAAATGATACATCCAAGTACCAATTAGCTATCAAAAAACCTGATTTTCTATAATAAATCCTAAAATTTTGAATTATTCTTCAGACAAAAATTAACTTAATTTAAAATAAAATTAACTTGAAGTGAGCACATTAATCTTAAAAAAAAGTAATTTACTAAGTTGAAAATTAATTTAAAAAAAAAGTAACTAGTTAATTAGCTTAATTTTAACTTTTAACTCGATATTACCAGCCTTGGTGATAGATAAAATATATTACACTACTTTTACACGTTATTCTTTAATTATTATTAGATATATATATTAAACAATCGTTATAAATATAAACAATACATTTTGAATTTATATGTTATTTAATTTAGTAGGTTAAAAAATTCTTTAATGTGTTACTTGAATTATAAACTAAGGATGGATTTACAGTCTCCCTTTTTCACAAACATCTTTGTTTACATTTGAAAACTAATCAAATTCTTATATATTTTTCTGAAACATGAGCCAAATAGTCACACATGTTATTCATATTTCTAGAAAAATATTACCCAATACAAGAATTAGTGATTATAATTTCAATACTTGAAATTAAAATTGTACATTAAAAAGAATCAAATTATTTTAAATAAATAACTTTTATCTACTCACATAACAAAAACATTTATTTTGAATCCAAATTTTTCTTCTATAATTTAACTATGTAAAAAACATGTTTATTAAAAAATCTACCAAACTATTTTTCTAGATAGAATTGCATTACATTTTTAAATACCTTTGATATGTAAGATAATGATATATGCTAAAATAAAATGAATTTTTGATTTACAAATTATAACTGTTAATTATTAATTAATAATAATTTAAATTATGAAAAACTTAATTTACAGGAAGTTAAGTAAAATAATATAACAGATAAAATTATGTTTACCTATTTTGTTAAACTTATAAATAGTTGTAATTAATTAAACATTATTTTCCATTTAAAAATAGTAACTACATTAATTTTGGAAACTATTTAAAAATCAAAAGATTGCTATATTTAATTGAATAAAAATTTAGATAAAATTTAGAAAACTATTAATAAAGAATAAAAATACATTTTTAAATGTTTTGTTCAAGAATTAGAACAAAAATACTAAATCATTTTAATTAATCAATGAATCAGTTTATGGATCATAATAATACATATTATTTTTACACATTGTGATTACAATTGTCAATTCTTTAGCAATATTTATAAATTATAATATTTTGGTAGATTAAACAATTTTTTTTGCAAGTTTTGCTTAAATAATAAATAAACAGTGCTATTGTAGCATAAAGCATATTGTGAAAATGCGGCATAAGCTGACATGATCGTTTTCTAATTAAACTGCAAACTTTTGGTTTAGCATTGTTAATGACAAAATAAATTTGTACCACAAACAAAATTATTATGAACAGGGTATTCTGTATTATATTGAATTATATACAAACATACCATAACAAAAGTAAATAAATAAATTATTCATACAATAAAGAAATAATAAAAATAAAATTGAGATCAAAAAGGTCAAAAATAAATCTTAATTAATCCACAAAAAGTAGAAAAATAATTGAGCAAAAATAAAATGTACAAAAGGTGAGAGAATATTATTAATGTAATAATTTATGTCTCAATTAAAAATGTCAAATAATAAAAAACAAAATTATACATAATAAACAATATAATGTTTTAAGATATTAAAATTAATATTATAATTAATATTTGTAAACATTTTGAAATAACCATGTCATCTAGAATTTGGACATTAAAATTTAAGTTATGATAAAATTTTAAACACTTAATAAAAATATTTTTATGAATTATTTAATTTAAAATTAAAAATAGTAGTTGTAACATTTATAAAATAAGCTATAAATCCTGATCGTGTTTTTATTAAAAGGCATACCCATTGGTATTTTTTTACTTTTGACCAACACATTGACTGCGTAGGTCTTTTTATGGTTCTCATTCCAGTGCAGTAGTATAATTATAAAGGGAGAGGATTTACATGAATATCCCTCCTCCATGACCCCTTTTTAAAGACTGGCACACTATATCTATGTAGGTACTTATTTAATGCTTCTATAGTATAATTAATAAATGTAATAAAAATAAAACTTTGAATCCTCTATGCTAGTTGAACATAACTAAGATAATATTACTTCGTAATAAATACTATTGCATAAATATATTGTATTATGTTGTATTTTGGTATAAAAATAAACCACTGAATGGTATTATAAGTACTATTTTATTGTAAAGCAACAATATACATAAGCAACATCATACCTATAATGTACAACTACATCTATTATAAGTGATTATTTAAATATTATTTTAACTATATATTTGTTTCCATGTGTACATACATTTATATGTGTACTGATATTAAATAACATATCATAATGGTTGTATTGAGAGATTTTTATGATAAATATGACATTTTTGGGGGAGAGTAATAGGCAAAATGTACAATTTTAATTCTGTTTCTCTCCTCACCTCCCACAAAACATAACCAAATTACGCCACTACTCCAATCTATATACATAATAAATTCAATAAATGAAAACTCCTCTTATAATAAATGGAATTACTAGTGAGCAGCATATGAATAAATATTTTAAAATATCTATTTATCTGCTCTAACTAATTATTAAATAAATTTCAAGAGCACTTATTAAATGTATATTTAATGCCAAATAGCGCTGAATGATCCTAAGGACGTCAATAGACATCATAATGCAGTCAACATGTTAAATTATTAAAGAATATTTAATTTAAATAATAATAAATATAATTTTAAGTTCTTAACGTCCAAATGTCTAGTTACAATTATTTAATAGTTAACAAACACAATGGTGTACTGTTAACAAAAACATTTAAACTGTTGTAAGTTAATATATTTATAACAACATATATTCAGATATAATTAATTATCTGAAAAAATGAATAAGTTTTTAGTGTAATATCACATAGTTTCATTCAAACTCAATACACACATACTTGTATAATACATACTAAATAGTTATTAAAACAAAACAAAACAGTAATTTCAGCAAGTAGTTTCAGTTTAAAATGTTTGAAGAAATTTAAAAAAATGTACGTAGAAAATAAAACTTAAAATGTTGATAAAAATAAAAATAGTGTTAGCTATCATTTATAGTACCATTTATGACTTTTTTTATGGTACTATTGGCAACATCAATTTCATGGAGTTCGACTGATAATATGTTGGAGAAACATACATGGTCACTTTCTATTGGTTCTCCACAGCATTCACAATTTACTACCTATGAATATATATTGATTAATTCAAAATATATTAATACATATTTTTTCCTTTTAGTGAACATCCTGGATGATAAAAAAAAATTTTCTTCAGTAGCTATAATTAAAACTCAACCTAGCTCCTTTACTAGCTATCAGAAAGTTTGGGCTTTACAAAAATTATAATTCCAAAAAAATGCAGCTAAAAAAGAGCATGGTCTTATTTCCCATTGTTAGTATTTGTTCTGTAAATTGTATTAATTATTTATAAGTTTTAAAAAACACATTTATACTACACTGCTACATACTTGTAATATTGTTCTAGAGGTCATTTTGTATATAAAATAAATAATTGTATAAATTTAAAATTTATCAGCACTTCAATGTATTTCTTCTTAGCAATATATGAAATTATATACTGTATTAATAGTTGTCTTTGCTATGAATTAATATATTGAATTACGTTAATAATTATATACACATTATCAATTTTAAACATAAGAACATTATCTGTGGTGTTTATATATATGTTTTTATGTTTTTTTTAAATTTTAAAGCGAATTATAAGCACTTTTAAATTGTGAACTTTACAAAACTTCTTTTGCAATTGAAATAATATAAAAAATAAAAATGTACAAATATAAATAATATTATGAACAATAGATTTCAATAGTTTCATCATAGATTAGTTCATATTACTATTAAAGTTAATACGACAAAATATAACTAGTAGAACATTATGATCCTGCAGTGGTAAAAATCGATTGCCGAGGTTTATCTCACCATCATTTTTTCAATTTTATTTGCTTTCAACAGATAAATACTACCACTAAATTCATACCGAGATTAAATATAAATATAATAAAATATATTTTTTAAGTTTTAGTAATGTAAAGTTAATAAAAAAAAAAATAAATAATTAAATTAAATTAAAAATATTTATTGCCATTCAAATATATGAAAACGTAAAAAACTGATAAAAATACTTTTTTTTCAAAATTCTTTAATAAATATTTAAATTAAGAGAAGAAAATACTAACAAAAACCTTTTGAAAATATTATGTTCTTTGTTTAAAAAATCGTTCAATATAATGAAGTATAGATGTGTTACAGGTATTATGTGTGAGTGGCACCAATTATAAACAAAATTATGGAGAAATTGAGTTAAAAAGTGATAAGGCTTAGAAGCTAAGCATAGCTACAAAAATTGATGTAGAATGAAAAAAATGGAAGAGGTAAACCAAAGATGAATGTACAGAATAGAGATCGACACGATAATAATGAGTATTAGTAAAGGTTAGTGGGTGAGATAAACTCCTATGGAGTTATAAAACAAGGGCGATCAACTTCATAATAAGCAGCGAAAGGTGAAGATAATAAAGAAGATACAAGTATTATAGTAATACTTGTAGTAATATACAATAATATATCAAATAATAAAAGTGGCAGTTGCATGGTGGTTGGTGGGAAAATAAATTGAGCATCAATTTCAAATAATGGCAGGTTCATAACGCACAAATACCCAAAAAATTAGTTCTTCTGAATGTAAATTAATTAAGATAACATATTATGCAGATATAATGTTCCTTTAAGATGGTGCCCACAGCACATGTGTTTTCACCATCTTACAACAGTACGACATAGCAAAAAATAGCAGTTCCAATTTTGTGTTTTGATTGATTAAAATTATCAATAATCAAACTTGAAATTAAGAACATAATCTCTCTCTTTTTTTTTAATAATAAATATATACAGGTATATATAGGTGTGTATAGGTACTATTTATTATATATTTCAACAATAAATGAGCATTTTTAAATTATGATATTTTATTTACTAATCTTGCTTTAACCCTTTAGTAATATAGAATAAACTATTAGAAAGACTTTTTTGTGAACATTTCTATTTTATACTCTGTCTTAAATAGAATTAAGTTAATTTTATGACAAAACATAACCTCAAATTGTTGACCAATTTTTGTCAGACAACATCCAGTGATTAAAACACTTTTCGTTTTAGATGATCAGCCAGGAGCGAAAATTTAGTTATCATGTTAATTTTAGCAATATGCAAGTTAGGCAATTGTTAGAGTAATAAAGTGACTCTCTGAGATCACAATACTTAGCATATGTTAGCCATACACTAAAGCTCACTGCTCAAGGTTAATCTTATTTGAAACAATATATGTACATATATATGCAATAAATAAGACATAAATGGTGTTTGGTACTGTTAGTGTATACATGACAGTAATCAAAAGATTTATAACATTATTCAATTTTGAATAGTTTTTTTGTAAATAAAATTAAGAAGATGTTATACCCGCATGAGTTGTCTCCGTCTTACTAACATATTTCATATCAAATTTACATTTAGCAGAACACATTTCGTGATGTTAATTTTAGTATTAAAGTAAATTTACCTAATCATCAAATTTAAGGGTAAAAATATTATATGAGAAATGACATAGCAAGAAGTAGCTATATAAAATATCACAACTTTAAAATGTTCATAACTTACATTAAAATGATATTATCAATAAAAGCATATGATATTTCCTAGATGATATTCTTACCTTTAAATTTGATAATAGGTAAAATTACTCTAATATTAAAGCTAACATCACAAAATGAATTTTGCTGAACAAAAATTTTCCATATTGTATGTATGTAAGACAGAGACAACACATGAAGGTATAATGTCATCTTAAAGCGCCATTATAAATAACAGATCATTATCTTACCTTTAGAGTTGATAATAAATTAACTCTAACATAATTAATATCACAAAATTGGAATTGGTAAACTCAAATTTGCTATATTATACATTTGCTAGCTGAGACAACACATGGTATCTTCTTAAGGTGACAATTTAAAATCTACAGTTTAAAATGAGCTAATTTGGAAATTAAAAATATGTATTTTGATTTTACCAAAATAAGTTTTACTTAAAATGACCTATAAAATTATATATTATCAATACTTTTTTGACTACTGATATTACAAGACTAAAATATTATACCTCTAGAGTATAATAACTTTTTTGTCGAGAAATCCTTTTTAATATTCTATTTCTTGCACGTTCTTTAGCACGAAATTCAGGATTCATTCTTCTTTGACGTTGTCTTTCTTTATCTCTTTCTTTTTTTATTCGATTCAGATCTTCTAAATCTACAATATCCACATTATCTAACCTAAAAATAAAATATTACAAATTTAAATGTTAAAAAAATAATTAACTTATTTATTTAATCTTACAATGATGCCATTTTACTACAATCAATATTAGCTTCTGAATATAATTTATCAATGTTATCACCATAAAGGCCTTTAGATCTAGACAGTCTTTTAGCAATTGTGTTTTTTCCTCGCTCAATAGCTCTCAACACTGGATCTAAACGTCTTTTTCGTTGTCGTTCACGGTCACGTTCTAAGCGACGTTTTCTAGATTGTTCTCGTTGTTCATCTGTCAATGGTCTTCTGGGCATTTTTATACTTTAAAAATAGAAAACTATTTAACTTCAGTATAAATTATAATGTTAATTTAATACTTACAATCACATAACTATGTAGATGGATTATTCATATTGATATTTGCATAGTATTCAAATTTAACAAGGTTGTATTTTATTGCCATGATTAAATTTGTTTTAACATTCATAAATATTTATTTAATCTTGATCAATATCAACCTGAAAAATTTAAAAATTTAAGTTTTCGATTTAATATCAAAAATTGTTAAATTGTACAGAATTTTTAATTTGATAGTGGCTGACAATCAAACATTACAGTTGTTATAAAAAAAATATATACCTATTATAAAACCATAAGATGCAATTCTTGGTTAAAATTATCCAAGTATAAAATACTTAATGTAAATGAATTAAGAAAGTAATACTTCTAGCATAATGTATTTCAATAATTGATATAGTATATATATATTAGTTATAATATTAACTAAAATGTTAAATTTAATATTGAATTTTTTGCAGATATTAGAAATAGCTTTGAAACCACCATGGCAGCGTTTCTCATATCAAAAGTATTTGACATGTTATGTTCCTATATGCACAAAGATTTAACAGAATTTTATAGCATTTATAATATAAGCACCATCAATAAAATAATAAAAAATAACATGAAAAGTTATTAGAATCCAATATCGTGAAACAATCATGTCTTTTAAAGAAAGTCATTGTTCCATATTGATTGAATATTGAACGTTTGAGAAGTTATGTGTAATATACTAGCAAAATGTAATAAGCCATATCATATTCAGATTTCGATAAGATTCAATATATAACTACTCCATATCAAAACAAAATTTTTCTTATTATAAATCTTGATACTTACCTACTTGAAAATAATTTGGGGATGAAATGTCTCTTTAAATTACATTTAGATAGACTAAATGTCTTAGTATTATAATAGTAAAATATGTACGGAAAGTTATGATTTGATGATTTGACACCAGTCATACCTACTACATAGATTTGAAATCGTAATACAGAACAACTCATAGAGTACTTAGATAAACAAAAAATATGGAAATTATGTGCATGTAAATAAAAAGAAACGTAGAGTAATAAATGTAAATCAAAAATTGTATTGCATGTACCTAATAACCATGTTATTTTCTTTAAATTAACATGATGTAACCATGGCAACAATAGTTGTACAAGTACAATCGAAATTCAATATAACAGAATAAAATATAGTTTTTTTGCTAATGTAGTTCGAAATGCTACAATTTCAACAAATAAAAATCTGAAGTAGGATCTACATTCATATTATTATAATGGCGCGTAACTACGCCTATTTTTTGGATTAGGTAATAACACACACGCTGATGGGGAAAAAGTGCAACACTACAACCAGACTGAGATGAGGTACACCAGTCACCAATACAACATGGCAAATGGGCAACACATACAAGGTGGTTAGACGAAACAGATCTATGGTATAAACATTAATTACCTGGCCTTGGTCCAACATAGTTGGGCATTGTTTTACGTCGTTGGCGACCAGAATTAGGCGATACATTTACTGCGCACATGCCACATACATTACAACAACAGCCGTAACGAGGAATGTCGGACTACGACGAAAGAAGAGAAGATAACGAAAGATCACTTGACAACAGAAATAATTACAGAATTATTGTATGCATGCCGCCGCGTCATCGTCACTCGCTCGTCTCCAGACTACAATTTGTTTGAATTTACAATTTAAATATTTACATTATATTAATATTAAAGATTTTATTGATTTCCTAGTTTCCTACAGATGTACGTAAAATAACTAACGTAATAATAACGAAATTTATCTCTTTCGACGATGCTCCAGAAATCACGGCGGTAATGATATCAGCAACGATCCGATGACGAGTGACGACGACAACGTAGCTACGCGCGCTTGCGGAGTCGACACTTACCATAGAACATAATAGAAGCGACAGCCAAACAGCTGATCGATTTGTTTTCATTATGCAGGAGGCTCGACACCATCATAGAACATACTTTAATATGGATTTAAAATGACGTTACGGTTACATCAGGCCGAGCCTCTGCGGCCTATATGGCGAATATAAATTAAAATTTCAAGGTCAAATGAAATATTTATTAGTGAATAATAGGATTTTGATAACTGTTACTTATTGTGTCCTATGATGGTCTAGATCATATACAATGAATGGAGCCACAGCTCAATATTTTGATGTAAAAAGTTAGAGACAAGTCACCAGTTATATAACCTTTACTGCTCATACCTAAGTAACTAGTCGTATATTTTCCCAATGATATGATAAATATGAATAGTACTATATCTGAAAAGGTTGAGATATTAAATATGTAACTAGTTGCTAACATGTACATCATCGACATTATGGGTAGGACATGGCTCTATTGATTGTATACATAGGACCTTTAAACTTAGTTATTAAAAATATGATTGTATATCATATAATATTATATGTATATCATATTGTATGATCTAAGATGATGAGGACTTTAAGGGTAGTCGACTATCTAATTATTTATATATGTCTATGATAAGATTATACTATTATGATATATAATCAAGGTGGATCTATTGGATTTATCCACCTAGGATGGAATCATGATCTAACGTCTCTCTAGAGATAGTCACAGATATATATATACATATATATATATATTATAAAAAATATTAACTCCGACTAGAAAAAAATTGTATTGTGGTAATGTGGTAGGTATTTTAAAGTCAAAAAAAAAATCAAATGCAAGGTTAAATTTAATAATTTTGGATAATTTAATAACTCATGGGAGTAGTAGACTTATTTGAATAAAATATTAAAAAAATGTCTTCAATATAATTGATTTTATTTTCAAAAAATATGTTTCTATTTTCAATATTTCAGAAAAAATTAGGTATTTTTTGTAGAAAAAAAAATTAATTTTTTTGTAGTAGGTAACTGGGTTTTAAAAAATAATTTTAAATATATAATGAATAGGTTTATTTATTTTCTTAAAAATTAATTAATCGGGAATTTACTTGGATATAAGTCAAAGATATCAAATCTATGTGATAAACTACCTATAAACTAGGCAAAATAGACTGAAATAAAGTCAATAACTACTGAAACGTTAAATACCATTTTCAAGAATAACTAGTTAAATGATTCGGAAAAAACAATAATTAATGAAATTATTGTGGCAAGTCATTTTTCAATTACAAAAAATAAAAAGTATTCTGGAAATTGGATATTACTAAGCATTCTTTTTCGTACTAGACACATTTTTTGTATTAACTATTAAGTAATTTATTTCAATAATTTGTTCATTTTTAAACTATTTTTTTTGTTTTTACTCAGATCTCCAAGTGCATATGAGTTTTTAGTTTTTAAGAAAACAAATAATTCTTCCACTACTACCATGTTCTCGAACAATAAGAAGATATTTTTCGGATGTAAAATCAGAATGTGGGTTTGATGATTTTTTTTTTCTTTTGTTCAAAAATAAAATATTCTTATTAAGTACTTTATCAACAAAAACATGGATTGCTCTTGTTTGATATAGAATGCTACGCGAGAGTATCAGTGTTAATTTTAGTACCAAACTACTCTGTCATACCTACTCTGGGTTAGAAAATATAGGAAAAAAATTTTCACAAAACCAATCCTTATGCTTAAAAGCAAATTATGAACTTGTTTTCATGTTCCAAAGTTTTCAAATTTTTGTTAACCGATAGGAGTATTTACATCAAAAGGAAATGTACTAAGACTATAGTATTATGACGTTGATATTCAGTCAAGCCCGGGGATAGACGAGTTAAAAAGCTAAAGTTGAATTAATTTTAACTTATTTTAAATTTAATTTTCATTACCTTACTTAATTGATTTTTATTGATATTAACTTAATAAATAACGAGTTACTTTTAATCAAATCCAAGTTACGTTATTTTATAAATAATCAGGGTTTTATTGGTAAATAATGTTTTGAGTATAGGAAATATTTTTTAAAATATAGGTATCTCAAAATTTTTTTGTTTTACTTCGCTCGACACTTTGTCAATATCTATACCAAAAATGTTTCTCGCTCCACTCGAAAATTTATATAAATAAAACTATAAAACATACCTACCGTTGTAGAATATAAATAGTGCTATCAATAATAGCCGTAAAAATTATTTTATACTCGATTATACCAAAGACTATAAAGTCTGTGATTATACTAAGGTTTTAGATTATACGAGTATACCGTATACGACCTAATAAGTAATATTCAATCGTATATTATTTTTAATTTTGTACAATAGAATTTAAAAAATCAATTTTAAATTTTCAAAAAAACAATTAATAAATAATATACTCTTTTCTATTTGTCGCCATTCGCCGTATACTAAACATTTACCAACCATACACCTAAAAAATTAATATTTTTTTTTTACGTATAGGTTCGCATCATTTCTTTATAATTATTGTTATGAGTATATGTACTATCATATACGCTACAATACACCCCTGTAAATAATTAAATAATAAATATAATAACATTATTATTGATTTATGATGCATATTCTATAAACATTTACTAGAATAGGAAATTAAATTAAATTAAATTGAATTCTTGTCCTATTAACCAGAATTGTTCAATAAAAATAACTTAACTTGAGTTAGTAAGTTAATTGAAAGTTTCTATACAACTTTTAACTTAATTGAGTTTAAAAAAAAATTAGATTAATTATTAAACTTTTCTATGTTTTCTATCAACTTAACTCAGTTAAAAATTATCATTAACTTGTCCAGGTTTGTATTCAGGTATAGTATAAGATAATTATATAATTATGTTTATTTTTCTCCTGCATAAATTGCTCCTATTAGCCAAAACTTGCTAGATTGTTTTATAATATAAATTGTTAGAAACCTCCTCGTCGGTTATTAATGTGTTAAATTTGGTGCATTGTTTAATCGTTCAATGGAAAAGTATATATTAAATGTGTTTGAAAGCGAGTTCCAGACTTTAAGAATTTCAGTATATGCATTTTTTACTACGTTTTCTTGAAGGTGGTTGATTTTTATACCTTCGATTAGTTGTCTTAAGTTAATCAATTTTTGTATCTATGTGGATTGAAGATTAATTAACTCAAATTCAAATGTATCTATATTCATCAAAATTGCAAGTATCAGGGAATTTGAGAAATTTAATATTATTTTCAAACTTTTTAAAATCTATTAGCCTGTTTTTGAACTATTGAATTATTTCCTTTATAATACTTAAAAAAATGTTCATCTAATTTAGAAGTTTCGTGGATTTCAATTTCACTAAGGAATTTGTTTAAATGTTGAAAATATTTAAATTTATAATTTTCTATAAAATGTATAAATATGTTAAATTTTACTTATTTTAAAGCTTTTTATTTATTAAACTATAGATGAAAACTAAAATTCTTTTAGTACCTTGTAATTTTAAGTTGAGTTCATTTAAATGCAAACAAACATCAATAAAAAAAAACATTAAATCGCTTAGCCAATTTAAATCTGTTAATTCAGTGTAATTTTTTTGGTTGTCACACAAAAACAATCGAATTCTGTGTTAACATTTAAAAATCGTTTTAAAAGGTGACCTCTACTAAGCTAACGAACATTATTGTACATCACGAGTCCTTTATGAGTGGAAATTACATCTTTTAATAATAAATTAAATTGCCTTTTATTTAATGCTCAGGCATTTATAAAGTTTACAATTTTTGTTATAAGCTTTTCATATTGCATTAATCCGTCCTTAGCACATAACGTTTCCTGATGAATAATACAATGAAAAACAATTAAAGGATGTCCAATTTTTTTTTGAAAAAAGGTTAACAAAATCATGATCTTTTCCAATCATACAACGGTTGTCATCGGTAGTTACCTGCAAGCCGGATTAGGGGGCAGGGGGGACCTGGGCCTACAACGGATATTAAAAAATAGTGGGCCCCTGGCGAATAGTACGTTTTTTTTATTAAATTAGAAATTTTTGGGTATAACAATAGTAGTATATTTCATATATCAAAAGAAACATGTATAATTATTTATACAAATAACTTTTTTATTTTTAAAAAAGTAAGAAATAAATTTATAAATGTCTTTTTTTTTGTCTGAAATATTTTTATTATGGTTATGGCCTAATGGGTCCCTAAAATTGTTTGGCCCTGGGCCCAAAATTATCTTAATCCGTGTTTGGTAGTTAGTTACTGATACAATTTTAGATAAACTTAATCCAATATCTTCAAGAACAATTATAATAACTTTACATATATTTTCACCGATAGTTTTAGCTGGTATAGATGCTAGTTTTATAAATTATTCACAAACCTTCCCATTCATACAAAATCGAGAAATTATTATAGAAAGGCGTACAGACACTGCAGACGTCAACCGCAGCCATCTCAATAACGACTGACTGGTACGTTTGTGTTGTTATTATCGCAAGAAACCGGTATCGGTAAATTTAAAATAAACTTTGTAATCGAAGGTAAGGTAGTTTGTACTTGTATCATAGCTATAAGAGAATAATAATCAATAATCATAAATATTATTTATTATAACATTTATAAAAACATTTTCTTACCTATTATTACAAACTTATAAAATTGATTCTTCAAATTTCTCATACTAAAGTTTTAAAGTAGGTATCTAATATTTTTTTTTAATATAAACATTTTATTTTATTTTAAAATTTGGTGTGCTATTGAAATTTGGCCAACATGTTACTTCTGACACCCGTGTTATAGGTTTTCCACCCCTCGTGACATGGTCTATATAAATAAAAACAAAGTCGGTAGGTACTTTAGAAATCTAACCTAACCTAACTGTAAAGAACCAATTTAATCAGTTGATAGTTATGTAATATAATTATATTGAAAGCTTTACACAAATTGAAATTCTATTAATTTACATTTTATTTCATTTCATAAGCTACATTAACTATCCATTTTAAATATACATGATAATGAAATAGTATAATTAAATTACTTTATTCAATGCAATAAATATGATATTTAGTAGCCTAATATTTGAATACCAATAATAATTATTAAATTTGTAATATTTATTGTTTGCCCAATTACACGTGTGACAATCAAAATATAAACTATAAATAAACTATTAAAAATAAAACTGTTTAATGAATCTGTTACTGTTAATAAAAAATAAAAAGAAAGACATCACAAGACGAAAAAACATAAGCTATTAACATTATAAAAATAATAAATGACAGCAAAATTAAGTCCCCATTAAGTAATAATTATAAAAAAAATCATATACAACAAATAATAACTAAAATTAAAATCACAAATCAAATGCAGTTCTCAAAATATAAAATATAAAAATGTTTCATTATAAAAAACTAAAAAAGTAACCTGAAAATAAATTTAAAAACAAAAATTAAATCTATACCTATCACTTAACAAATTATAAATTTATGACATAAAACATATTTTATATACCTATTATACAATACCTACTTTAATTAGAAAAAAGAAAATTGATTGACATTACTAGTTATCTCATCTTTCTAAATATTTTTAATGGATACAATTTGTATAAATTAAATCTAAAGAATACTAAAAATAATGTACATACTATGTATATTTATTTATTTACTTTATTTTTAAAATGCCTTAATTACAAAAAATAAAATCTCATTAACATATTATTAAGATTTTCAAGAAAAAAAATGTATTACTTATCGATAGATAGTAAACAACTTATATCAAAGTTAGAATCCAATACAACTCAGTATGTTGCACATGCAACTTCTTGAATACTTGAATTCAAAATTTAAACCTATATGTATTGATACGATCTAATTTCTTCCTTGAAAATTTTTATAATTGAGATGTTTATAGATGATTTAAAATTAAATTCATAAGACTTAAGAAATAAAACAATATTAACATAATTTTTTAAATATAACAATATAATATAATTTTCAATAATATATGATTTGATCTAATCTCTAACTTATATAATATTTTGATTATATATAATAAAAGCTTTATGACTTTTTTTTAGTTCAAAAATAAACAAAAATTTTCAATCACCCGACAAGGAATTTATTTTATAAATAAAAAAAATCATCTAACTTACAAAAAAGAGTTTTATCATTAAAGTGTTTTTAGTTTGATATATTCTATATATTCTGTCATATACTTCATAGAAATTAAAACAATTTATTACACAATTTCTTACATAAATTACATAAAAAATATATTTATGTCATATATAGTTATGATGTATAGTTAAATGGTTCATAAAATTGAAGCAATCAATAACATTATTTTATGTTAAATAATGTAATTAAAAAAAAAATGAAGGGTCCTCTAATAAATTTATAGTTAACCTACCAATAAAAAAAAAAAAATATTTGAAATATCATAATATATATTCAATAAATCACTAAACAGTGGACTAAAAAATATCTACATTACACACACTATAAATTAATATTTTATTAAAAATAAGGTCATCTATAATTATCACCAATGTATACTTTTATGTTTTGTGTTTACATTAATACTATTTATAAAATCTTTCATAATATAAGACTATTTATTACCTGCATAAGATAATAATAAAATCATTCATTTTTCAAAATGAATTTAGTATTTTAAAAATATCATTATTTTAACTTTTATGAAATCAGTTGAAGTGAAATTGTAATCAGTAAATAAAACAAATATTAATTTATATTATGTATATTTTGTGTTAAATGATTTAATACACATACATTTTGCATACTAATTCTCAACTCATCAACACAAGTAAGTAATGATTGAATCACAATATGTTTACTGTGAATAAACTTTTAAGTATGTTATTAAATATTTGATTTCAAGTTCTAATTAGCGTAAATAAAAGGAGTAATAATATTATAAACTAAAAAATATGACTAGAAAATATCACTTTTTTTTGTTAAAAAAAAAAAAAGATTAAAAAATAAAATAAAATATTGAAAAAATGTAAATTACTAGTATATTTCTTCTTTGTTAAAAAGTTAATATGTAATTAGGAATAATAAATATTTAATTTTTTTTTTCACTACAGTGCTTTAACATTATCAAAAATATATACATTTAAAAAGTATATTATTATCATGTGCATTTATTTTCTAGAAAAATAATTTTTATTTTATAACTTTTAAATTTTAATATATAAATATATTTTGGTATATATTTCAGTTTTTGTCGTAATTGCTTGATACATTTTATAATCTTATTTAATTTTTAAATTTTTAAATATAATAAAATATATTCTTTAAGTTTGAAATTTCCATGGATAAAATTATGTAAATAAAAAATTATATAATAATTCTAATAAATTGGATGCTACTTCGTCTTTATTTAGGATATTAAAGTGAAAAAAATTTAAGAAAAGCTTGTGGCGGTATAGGTACATACAAAGAATTTTTATCAACATCTTCAAGTTTTTCCATAAAATGTGGATCAGTGTCTGCAATACACGGATGTCCAATACTATGCCAAAATAAACATCGACAATTTCGGCATAGCTGTATCATTTCAGCATATTCTTCTCGTAATCCATAACATCTAAAATTATATTTTTGTACTTACACAAACTAAATTTTTGAAATATTATTAATAAAAATGTGCTAAACTTACTTTCTTAACTTGTGATATATTAGCTGCCAGTCTTCACTGGTACTTGGTGAACTATCAATCACAGACTGTATTTGACGTGGACTAAAGTGGAATTGACATAACTCACGCCAAATACGTAATTCATCCACTAAACGTGCCATTACACCCCATGCATGTGCTGAACGCTCTAGATCACGATGATCAGCTAATCGTAACAACACTTCACGAACACACTCTTCTGGAAGTTGTTCAAATTGTGGTTCTTCATTATCACCAGGCTAAAGTCACAATTAAACATTTATAATAACATTTATTTTTAAAATTATGATGAAAATGAATGCTACTTGGCGAATTTCTATTTGATCAGCTATTTCATGAATACGATTAATAGTAGTCAAGTGTTGTTCCCATAAAATAGTTGATCCCAGTGGTCTGCCCCAACATGCACATTCAACAACCTCACGAAGTTGTCCCAAAAGACGGTCTAACATATGTTTGTTTTGTTGACTTTGAGATACTAAAATGAAATTAAATAATTTAGATAAATATAGAAACAATATAGAACCATTTTTAATTAACACATACCTTGGTGAGCAACTTCTTCAATTATATTAAAGAGAACCCTTTGAGCACAACCAGACAATGCATTTAGTCTATGAGATACTAGGAGATCAAGAAGTTTACAAATATAATGAAAACGACGAACATCGTGTACAGCAGAACGAAAGTCTAATCGTTTGAGTGCCTCACTTAAACCATTAAACCCTGCAATCTAAAATATTCAATCATTTTACATATTGTGGATGTATAAAAACAATCATATTATACATATAAACAAAAGTAAAATAAGTTCTTAATTTTTACTACAATATTTAATGCATATTATTGTTACCTCTTTTGTACATTTTATTGTAATATGACAATGAGGCTGTATAACACCATCATCTAAAAAAAAATAATTATTTATTATGTAGGTAATAATACATAAACATTGATCTTCCCCTCCCCATATATATAACAGTATACGTATATATTGATATATCATATCTCTAAATATATATAAATACAAATTAGCATTAAATATGAATTTGAGGTTGCTAATTATATAAAACAATATCGGTTTATAATTTGATATTATTATTTGATTAAAAATTTCTATACTCAAAGAGAC
This sequence comes from Rhopalosiphum nymphaeae, assembly GCA_036289425.1. Classification (NCBI taxonomy): domain Eukaryota; kingdom Metazoa; phylum Arthropoda; class Insecta; order Hemiptera; family Aphididae; genus Rhopalosiphum; species Rhopalosiphum nymphaeae. The sequence goes on from JAZAQC010000013.1 coordinate 20,440,595, forward strand.
CAGTATACCTATCCCAGTATAATATAAAATATTGCTCCCTAACTTTTCTCCCAAGATCATAATCTATAGATAATTTCAATAAGATAATTGGACAAATAACGTACCTAAAGATAAATACCTACATTTATATTAATATAATTTTATTTTAATATACCTACCTACTAAAATAAATGATTAAAAAAGTTACATGTAAATGATAAACATCTAATAACAAATACAGTTAAGTTTGCTAAAAAAATTATTGGACTATGATAGTATAGGAAATTGTATTCTTTAAATTGTTTTTGTTAATAAAAAAACAAAAAATAATTCTATGAATACCACAATTAGTTAATTCACCCAATTAGTAATTTTAGTAATTTACTTTATGGTTTATAAACTCAAATGGTTAAGGTCAAATTGTATGCATAATGTGTTTATTTTTATTATTTAATATTACTTTGTTATGCATTTGAAATATAAAATATGAAAGTAAATAGAAGAGTTATGTGCTAAAATACAAATTATAATATAATCAAATGTATTTCTAATGTTTGAAAATACATTAATACATTATTATATACAAAAACACTTACGTTGGCTTTCACTAGAATATTTAGTTCTAGGACGTTTGAAATGGTTAGTAGAGCCTTTGTTTTCTTTTTCCTCGGAATTTAAATCTTCATTCCTAAAAAAATATATACAAATAAACAACTTATAAAATATATGTATTACTAAACCCCATGCTATAAGTTTTATTAATCAATTAAAATAGCCTTGTACCATAGTATAACAATTGAACAGACAGCAATAAATTATGACAATAATGATCCAATATAATATTTCTCTATGATAGTTAATCTTACATTTAATATAGGTAATATAATTCATTATAATCACATTAAATAAATATAAAACGCTTAGTATTTAAATGACTTGAATAAATACTCATCAATTATAATTTTAAATATTATAATTAATAATAATAAACCTGCATTAATTATAATTCAAAAATTAAGAATATTTTTCAATCCAAGAATTGAATTCAAGATAAAATTTTTGTAAATATTTAACTTTAAATTATTAATAATTTATTTTATTAATTAGAATGATCAATGAATCATATAAAATATATATTATTATATTTAAAAAATAAAAATCATATATATATAAGTATTTATACGTAGACAAATTTAAACTACACTCACTCTCTTAACGTTGTATAAGATGAAACATCATGTTCTTAGGTATTTAGTCTCATCTATAAAAATTATAAACAGGTATCTAGTTCTATAACTGGAGGAGTATTTACAATAAAGATTTGAATTTTGAATTTAATAAATATTACTATAAATTTAATAGAAAAGGTAATTATAAAGAGAAAGACCCATTATAAGTGTTCATTATAATTTTAAATATCTGAGTTTTTCGGAGTTCTCTATTCATTAGCCATCAGGTCTACTATCATCTACTTTTAATGGGTTCCCAGGTATATAAACATCACCAATAATGAGTATAAGTACACAGACTTCCTAGCTAATGGTTAGATCCACTTGTAATCCCTCACCTTATGATATCCTTATTCTAATTTAATCACTCTACATCTACACCGTGAATACACCAACAAACTTTGAATGACGGAATAGGACTAGTCATGGACTAATAATTAAATAATCCAGGTTATGCACTGACTATAACCTTATGCCATACAATTCCTACAAATTGGGGCCTAATAACAGTTCATACTGTATTCCTTACTGTATTTAACCATACAAATTAAAGATTTTATAAAATGTTTAATAAAAAAAATCGTTTAGTTTATACATTTTCGTTAACTTTTATGTTTAAACTAGCCACTAGGGGCTGGTGTAACTCGATTTCGAGTGTTTGGAAGCCGCCTTTAAGTTGGTTGAGTGAAAATTGTTTCACCGTAATTTAGTAGGGAATGGTGATTGGGTTCTATCAAGAAATCGATCACTAAAAAATATAATAAAGTCGATTGTCATGTTTGTGACTTATGAATCTAGCAGTTATCATTCATTTGGTGTAAAAGTTTGTACCGAAGCTTGCTCAATGCTTTTTTTAATTCAAAGAGAATAAATGCATACCGAAAATGGTAAATGAGTGTCTAACTTTTTATCAGTTCTCAACCGGTGCAAATCGATAAATGGCTTTGCAATCAGGTGTAATACATAGGTGTCATCACCTGATGCAAATCGATGCCTGACTGGGCAACGCGCTTACGGTGAATTGTTATACCTCCTGACGTAGTGACGTCGAAAGTGTGATGTTATATTTTAAGAAAAAAGTTAAAGTCGAATGACGTATTAACACTCAAGTTTTTAGTTATCATCGAGGAAAATCGATTTAAACACAACTAAACCTCCCAGGTAGGCAATCCGAATGCGTCGGATCACGGACAATGTTTGTGTAATAAGTGAAATAAAAATATTATTGTTATTGTTTTATTATGACTCAATTCAACCTTATCAAAAACAATATGAATAAGTTCATGGAATAAATAAGTAATATCTTAAAATTAATCTACTTATTTTTTAAATTCTATTGCGTAAAGTAAAATGTATAATATACGTAAACATTTTAAGTTCCTACGAAAATTATTTTTTGTTATACAAAATTATATTTTGTAAAAATAATAAAAATTGTTATTTATCATTTAAATAATATGTTATTTTGTCTAAATATTAACTTTAAATATCTATTAAAAATATACTTGAATATTATTACATTTATTTGATCTAGTATGATCTACTTATGAGTAATATTGTTTTTAAATTTCAAACCTTAGCTATACAAACCAAAAATTTTATAAAATGCTTAATAAAAAAATCCTTTAATTAATAAATTTTCGTTAACTTTTATATTTTAAAGTATAAAAAAAATGTATATCAATATATTTTTAATATTTATATACAGGTATATAAATATAGGAATATATACAGGAATATTTCTTGTATCTATTGTATTAAATTTTCAAGAACTTTGATCCAGCAAAAAATATTTATCAACATTATATACAAAAAAAAAAACTAAAATAGATATTAAAAATTTCTCATGAAATAGCTCAAAGCAAGTCGAATTATTTTGAAAATTATACTACCTATGTATAAACTTAATAAAAAAAAAATATTAATTATTTTTCCCAATTATTAAGGAAAGTAATTTTAAATTTTAACTTTTGATCACTTTACCCAAAAAATATTATGAGATAGTGAAACACAAATAAAATAACAGTTATCATTATAAAATCAATACTACATTGCTCCATTCAGAATTTAAGAAAGTAATTAAATATTTTTTAGTAAATCAATTGTTAATATTTATGATAAAAAAAATAAAATAAATAATAAAAAAAAAAATTAAAAAATTAAAATTATCTATTTTAAAATAATAAATGTTACATTATATACATTAAACCATTAATTATAAATACAATATTTATAATCAATGATTATACCTATAATTATTAGAAATTATTAAATTAGTGTTATAATAATATAATATATCCCATTATCGCATTAATTTGCTGTATTCACAATATTTACTAAGTTACCTAACCTAATAAGTTATAAATACAAATATTTTCATCTTTAAATTAAATATTATTTAATGCGTAAATATATATCTTTTGTTCTAAATTTAAAATTAGATTACATAAACAATAATTAAAAACTTCTTACAATAAAGTATAATTTTATACAAAAATAAATCTATGCATACTAGCTGGACACGTTTTTAAGTTTTGGAGGTCATCCAAATATTTTTATTATGTCTAAAAAGCGCTATAGTTCAGCAAATGGCTTCTAGCCAATTTTACTTTAAATCAAAAGTGTAACCGCTAAAAGACTGTAAGTATTGGAAGTTATTTTTAAATACAAGTTATTACGTTTTGAGTTAGTGAGTTACACGTTTCAACATTTGCAAACACTTAGAATACAATTTTATGGATGATATAAATTCGTATTTAAATCTATATAGTATTACTAAAGATTCAATGGGAATTCATATGTAAATACTAAATAAACTATTTAAGAGAAATAGAGTGCGAATCGTGTCTTTAAATCATAATCATAATTTACTTTTGCACTGTTGTCTATATTTAAGTAAATATTATAAAATTCATTAATTTTATACTTGTATATTATAAAAAGAATAAGCATTGTTTTGTTAAATCAGTGGTTTCCAACCTCTTCTATCCATCGCACCCTTTGTAGTTTTTCAAAAATATCACGCCCCCTCCTATAAATTGAAAAAAATGATAACCTAACCTTTTTTCATTTTTTTCCCTACATTGTAAAATAAAAATAATTTAATAAATACAATTTTACTTCGTAATGATTGCTTGCATCTCCCAGGAATGTGTACCCCTTCTTCCCAAGTTAAAATACACTGTGTTAAATACTAAGTACGAAAATTTTGATTTCAATAATAATAAGTACGTTATCAAAAATAGAACAATATTCAATATAAATTAGTACCTTTTTTTGATTAGTTCATACCTTTTGATTTCTACATTATTAACATAATGCTAAACCATAATATTGTAATTTAAAATAAAATTTTAATAACAATTTTTAGTTAAAAAAAAACTATTACATGAATAAATTACACAATTATTCTTTTACATAGTTATATAATTGGAACACTAACAATCTCTTTACGTCTTACTATTTTTTAGTACGTATGTGAAATACAGAAATCGTAACATTATCGTGTGTGTATAATAACGACTTGCGTATATACTAGATTTATAAAAATGTGACAGGTATATAAGTTATGTTACGCGGATTCATTTTCATTACACATAAGTAATTCTATTCTCGTTTTCACTATAATAATAATTCCATTTTTTTATGAATTAATTTAACAGATGGATCCATCCGAATCTTACATGAAGCTGAATTTAATTAATATATTATATGAACACAAAACATATATAACACATATTTATATAAATCATAATAACATAATATAAATATAAAGTTACTATATATTATTTTTTAACAAACACATTCATTCAACGTAATATAGAAATAAGAAATAACTGAAGATGTTACTATATTATTGGCCAGTTATATAAAAAAAAAATAATTAATAATTTTCAAAAATTTCATGTACTAATCATAAGCCACTAAATCAAATTTAAAAGACTATCTACTTATAATTCAATATTTATTCATTAAATGTTGTTTATGCCAGTCCCTATGTTTGTGTGCAGTAGCAAATGACAAATAGATTTAAATGATGTTTGTCTAGATATGCGAAAAAATGGTTAAGTGTGTAGTACCAAAATTTACAAAATAGGGACTGGTTTATGTAGTACAGTGTTCAGGCTAACAGGTATCTCTAAATATTTCTGTTGGATGACTCAATATTGACATGGAGTTTTCTGGGAATAAAAGGAGTACCGAAATTCACATTTTCAGATAAATTTTAAATATTTTACCCTTTCGATAAGCTCACGCGTAATACAGCTTAATTTTTTTTTAAATGGAAACACCATTTTTTTTTAATTAAAAATTTTCAAATAAAATTTAACGGTGAAATTTAATATTTACGAATAATCTGTTTTTGACGAAATTTGTTCAATTGATACTTAAAAATTGAAATAATATCTCCGATATTGATACATAACAGGGGTACTTATTGGTTATCGTGACTATCTTTCTTTATGGGTAATTTAAAGAAATGAATTATAATAAGTTATTAAAACTATTATAAAAACTAGGAATAAAAATAATTAACTTGAGAAGGAAAATGTTTATCATTTAAAATGCCTAAAATTGAAAAAAAAATAGGAGTAAATACGTTTGGTATATATACTTTTATAAACACTAAATAGCTCTCAACCTGTGCAGGTCGTTGTGTAATTTTTCGAATTAATTTTAAGTGTTATATTTTTTATTATTAATATAAAATATATTATTTATAGTATAATGTTCATGTAATACCATAACATATATAATATTATATAGCTTAAATATTGAACACCATTATTTTGTTCTTACTAATTGATAATTTTTCAAAATGATTAATAATGAAAAAAAAACAATAGAGGATTGTAAATAATTGGAAGGTTTTAAAACACGACGGTCTATTGTACAAACTTAAAAAGTTTCTACCTGTACCTTATTTTCTTTTAATTAAATCATATCTGATAAATCGCTTTATTACCATCCGCGTAAATACTATACCTATTCAACTCGTTACACAACTAAATCAAATCCCTTAAGCAGTCAAGCAAGCGACATCACCCCTTCCTAAACTAGATTTTCACTCATGACATCCCTAAAACTTTCTATAGATCTCTAAGTATATGTACGTATACAGACGAGTAAGGCAACTAAAAACCATTATTAACCAGCTCTCATGAAAACCACGTTACAGCTGGTGATATAATTCAAAATCATTTAAATATGATTAACTTGGCAACAGGTGGAAAATCAAAATAAATGAATCTAAATTTATCCAGAAACCATTTTCACGTAGAAATCACGATTCACCATCTATTAGGTTAAATAAACAAGCAATTCCAACAGCTGAAAATTAAGTCTACCTCTTGATAAACGCCTAACCTGGCGCTTACACATAGAACTTAAGCGTAAAACTTTTAACTCTAGAATTCACCTCCTAAAACCACTCTTGAAATCCAAACTCTCTCTATCCAATAAACTTATCATATACAAGTCAATAATTCGACCAGTTTGAACATACGGTATTCAGTAATGGAGTTCTTCAAAGCCATTCAATACTAAAACGTTTCAAGCGTTTTAATTCATTTTCTTACGACTAGTAACGTTTTCTCTTATATAGATAAAAACAACCAATAATACCTAAAAAGTACCTGGTTGGGTGACACTGTTGAGTATCTTTCAAACTCAACCTCCTATCGATAAAAATTTACCATATTTATTCAGTATAATAATTGTATTGTATAGATTTTAAATACATTTTTAAATAAAAATAGTAAAGAAAAAATGTTATTTAATTTTGGGGAAGTTAAAATCATTTTTAAATACAAATTATTGCGAACAAAAATTATATTTTGTTTTATATAAAAATAAATCACTAATTTACATATGTACAATATCCCACCGATGTATGAACAGTTCAAAAAGAGATTTTCAATAAATATATATATTAACTTCGTAGTAGTGTGCTAGATACTACATTTTAATTATTATCATTATGTTTATTTCAATATTTTGAATTTTCAATAGTGTTACGGTAATTATTTATATTTATGACTTATTACTAATATTTCTAAGGTTCAAGACTTATCACTTTCACATAATATTATACTATATATAATAGTCGTCAATATAACTATTTAAAAAACGCCGAGAAAGTAGAATATTTTGTCATAAGAAAAATCCTAGACAGCACCTATATCTACCAATTGTATATTTTGTTAAAATGGATGTTTACTAAAGTAATTATAATATTATATTAACTCGTATGGAAGTATCTTTTATAGATTCTATATTTCAAGAAACTTCAATGAAGATAAGTTTTACAATAATTGGTTCTTTTTTGTTTTGTCTATCATTTTAAGGAAAGAAGTGCCAATGACACTACCTACCTGGAAGGCATAGGTAGATTTTTAAAATTAATTAGTAGTTTTAAAAATATTAACAATTATGTATGACTGAAATTTACAATAAAATTATTTAAAAATAATCTATTTTAGCTATTTTGAATAAATTTTAAATAAAAAATGGTTTGAAAGTAACCTCCCTGTTAAGGCCTTACCTGGGGGGAGGGGGGGGGGTCAACTCCCCCGCCAAAATTTCCTCCTATTACGAAAACTTAGAAATTATTTCATTATTTTATACACCATTTATCTACAAAGTTACCCCTCCCCTCACAAAGAAATTTTTTTTCTAAGTACAGCTTTGCTCCTTGCAGCTGTACATCAGATGACAGCTGACAAGGGTCGAGTGTATCTCGTCATTGAGAAAGCACTGTTATATATACTGTGTTAAATTTGGATTCAACGATTGATTCATTGCATACAAAAACCAATTTTGAACTGACATTCAGTCAGCCTATATTACTAAATATATTTATAATATTGGTATTAAATAAATTTATTTTACTTTTTACTTTTTTAAGTATTAGTAATAGTATAAAATAAAAAATAATAGTCATTATTAACTACACTATTACATAAGTCATTGTATTTAATAATATTGTTATTTTTATTAAATAATTTTAATAATCATAGGACAAATTGAAAAGGAAGAATGGTGGTAATTCGTATGGATAATAATAGATACCTACTAAATATATTATTACCTATATATTATAATGTAGATAATTCAATATTTTCTTACCAGTTATCAATTTGATCAGTCTTCTCTTCATCAGAATTGTCAGAAACAGAATATCTGAAAAATGATGTAATATAGTATACTGAATATATATATAATATATATATACTGAATGTTGAATTAAAAAAAAACATTACATAACAAATAAATAATAGGTGGATAGGCAATAAAATGTAAGATTCATCATTAAAATAAAAAAATATTAAGCGATAGCTTAATTCAAATAATATGAGTGGTATGTTTAATAGAACTTAATAAGAAAGTTCCGTGAATTTGAATTCATGTAGAAATTATGCAATGGCGTCATCGGTTCCAAGATGAAAAAAAATATTAGGATCTACCTAAATTTAAATTACACTATTTTATGTCGATTATTGTTGATAATTTTTTTTAAAAATTTGTCAGGTTATTTAACTTTTATGGAAACTTTTTTTATCTATACCTATTTATACATTTAATCTTTTGTTAATAGGTATACTATATGTAAGTACTACCATTTTTACCTGGTCAATAAATGATCTTGTTGTCCTAGTAAAAAATTACAGCATTCTAGGATTTTCTTTTTTTCCCATCCTTCTTCTGTTTTTACCCATACTTCCCCTGGAGATCGCCAATCCTTCGATATAAATGGCATTATAATAATACTGTGACAAATATATTTTCTCAGACGAGTGTAAAAATAAGTATGAAAAACTATTATATTTGTATGTATAAGGGGAAAATTGAGAATGAACTGCAAGCCCGTACGTCAGAAACGTACGGAACGAGAACAAAGACTGAATAAAGAAAAGAGTGACAAGAAAATCGAGAGACCAGAGAACTGACAACGGCGCAGTATCAAAATAATAACAAAACGTTATTTTGCACATGCGCAATGTACTTAATCACAAAAATATAAACATCATGAATAACAGTGGTTCGTAAAATATTCCAATAACCATTCAGACAGATGTAACACGGAATACATTTTTTTATAACCTACCCACTACCTAGTAACCAGTACCAATCACAATTTTTAATTATTAATATATTTTACCTTAATTTAGAATATGTATATACTATAATAATGTATATATAATATGTAAGTATATCATAGATTGTGCCAACCACTTAAGGTAATCTAATATTATGATTAACTACGTAATATATAAATATAAAATACAATATTAATATATTTATTTTGAGACATGAGTGCAGTATATCACTTATTATGTGATTCAATTTACTGAACAATGAACACTGCTGACCTTTTTATTTTTTAATACATAAAAATATATAAATAAAATTAATCCGTTATTTATTTGTATAAAGTTGAAAATTCAAAACATTGTACTTATACGAAATAAAATTTAAAAATAAAGGCAATAAACACTATTGCAGTTATTTTATTAAAAATGTGGTAATCAAAATATAATTAATGAAACGCATTTAAATCAACTGCAGTTCTGTCTTTTTATTACATCATTATAATAATTAATCACGTCAATAAATAAATGGGCAATTAAAAATATTTTTAACATAGTTGTTATGTACGACTATAGAATATAAAATATAATTAATATAAATACCAAATGTATACATTATAGTACAATAATTAATAAAATAAACTATATTATGTATTAGAATCAGAGCCGTGCCGTGGGGAGGGGGACATAGGGAGCATACGCCCCGGGCGCATAGTTTAAAGGGGCGCCAAAACTTTTTTTTTATAATATTTTAAACTATATATAAATAAAATAGGGGGGAATGTTTTAAATTTTGCCCTGTGGGCCAAATCTTAACGGCACGACTCTGACTAGAATATAGGTACTATATTATACAGATTATTGACTATATACATAACAAATTATAAAATAATGTAGCATAAATTATCATTGTCCTAGTCAATATTTTTTGAAAAATTCATCAAATCCAGAATTATGGACTTTTTAAATGCCAATTTTTTTTTCTGATAACCAATTTGGTTTTGGTTTTTTACAGAGTAAGTCAATAAACGATGCACATTTCTTTGTCAATAACATACATATAGGTTAATGAAAATCTTGATTTAAGTAATAAAACTATGGGTATTTTTCTAGATGTCAGATATGCATTTTATAGTATTAATCATAAATTCACGAAGTATATTACTTAAAAAACTTTATTATGTTGGAATGATAGGTACCTATTGACAATTATCTTATTAGATCGTATCTTAGTACTGATAGGGACAATAGGGTACAGGAAGTTAAAATTAATGGTAAATATAGCAATCAATTAAAAGTAAATAATGGTGTACCTACACAAGGGACTATACTTTGGCCTATTTTTTTTTAATATATGTTATATATGCATTGATGGATTTCTTAATATTAATGATGATACTAATATAGTATGTTTTGCATGATTATACTGTTATTCTTGTGAACGAAAAAAGTATTGATTCATTTTACATAAAAAGTTAATAAAAATCTTTGAAGCAGTAAATTCATGGTTCAATAATAGTCTTCTTGAATTAAATTTAACAAAATCTAAATATATTATTCAAAATACTTTTTGTTCAAAAAATAATTTTAGTGATTGTACTTGTCTAAATGTCGAAAGAGTATATTCAATTAAATATTTTGGACTATTGATTTCCAATTAAAATTATTAACTCATATTATTGACTATATATTGTACGAGTTGTGCGATTAAACCATACATTATTTTTTATATTTAATGGTTTGCGATCTATATTTAATTAACACCGACTGAGAGTTATTCATGTATCATTTATGCAATTAATTATTTTATATGGAATAGAATAATTATGAATAAAATCATCATAGATTTATTTTAAGTTTACCTATAGTACAACAAATACTAATTTTTTATATCTAAAATTGAATGTACTCAATTTTAATAAATTACTTTACAAATTTATTAGCTTATAAATATAAAAAATACTTTCGAATATTCTGTCATAATTTATAATTATAATATATGACTAAAAAAAAAAACGTCAATGTAACTGCACTAACTTACAAAAAGCATTTTGGTACCAAGAATTGGCTAAGTTGCAGAGTCGTGAAATAATGCTTTGTAGAAATTTTGAAATAAATATTCATAGTTTCTCTAACGTTTAATCTATTTAAACATTATGTATAATGATTATTTGTTTAGTTTATCTGTTTGTCGTATTCACCTTTGAAAGGCTGCAAATGAGTTGTGTCCAAATACTGAATATGTCCCTAGATTTTTTTCAGCTTACACACAAGTTTGGTCTAACTAATATAAATTAAAATTAAAAATAACTACACAAATAATTTTAATAATATTACATATTAGGCAAAAATTTAAATACAACAGTTTTTATAAATTAAAACTGTGAAACTTGTCTTATAACATATATGTGGGTATTATACGACATTGAAATGGATAAATTTCTCGATTTGAATTTTTAAAAACTTTTTTACTTCAATTAACGAAACAACATATTTTATTCTTGTGTAAAATATCAATTTGAATTTATCAGCATATAACTTATGTAAAACTTCATACATATTCGTGCATAAGGGGTATGCAAGGTATGCAGCTGCATACCCTGAAGCTCTTTAAGAAGCGAAAATCAACACTGAAAAAAAACCTTTATTGCACAAGAAAAATAATTATACAACATTTGGGACACAATTATTCGTGTACCTCATTTTTATCATCAAGCATAACTCGTGTACGAAAAATTTCGTCGGGATACAACTCGACACTCGTTAACTGCGCTTTGTAAAGATGTTAGATGCTACACTACTAGCATTTAGCAATATTTATATATTGTCTAATTTAAGAATTTCTCACCTCCAACATGAGCTTTTGCTTATAAGGAATGAGTAAACTTATATTACCTATGTTATGTTCATGAAAACTATGTTGTTGTTTGTTTGCAAATATATTATTATAAATACATAATTTATACTTATTCTTATACTTACAGCCAGGGGTGTATTGGTACGGGTACGTCATATACCCGTCAGCAGATTTTCGATTTTCGGCATATATCCAATGTAAAATCTTATTTTAAATGTATACTTTCCTAAAATAACCAGAAAACTAAATAAAATTTAAAATGTATAATAATAAAATAATGTTAAAAACTATGTACTAATTGAATTGTAATAACATTATATATGATGATATAATTTGATCATAAGATTAGTTACCTATATGTCTAAACATATGAGGAATTAATACATTTTGTTCGAGCAGAGGGAGATTAAATTGTTAAGCGAAGCGAGAAAAAATTTTTTAGATTACATATATATTTTATTAGTGCGTATACCCATAAATATATTTACCAATACACCATAGGTAAATAACAAAACGACAAATTAATAGATACACAGGATTATGATATTCATACATAATTATCCCTTTGACAAGTTTGTCTACCATCCATATAAATACTCTATTAATGTTAAAAAATATACAATGTACCTAAATATATTTTAGAAAAGTATTATATAATTTAAAATATATTTTTTGAAACTATAATAAGAATTATTAATTATTATTTTTAATAATCAACCTATAGTTTATATTGCATACCTATTAGTTATAATGACTATACCTACATGCTCATAAAAAATAATCACATATGTTTATTTAATATATATTATTACATAATAAATTATAAGATATAAAACTTTGTAAACTTTGATAATTAATATTAAACTGACTATACGGTATTTACTCTACTGGCTATGAAAGTAGGGGTACAACAATACTACTTAATATTATATATTTATACTTATCTAAAGAGTAAATATTAAACATATAATAATAAATTATTATACATACACATCTATACATAATAGGTTATTTATATTATAACTTATTACTTATTAAAATAAAATAATAATACAAAAAAGTAAGCAAGTGAGTACTGGTCTGGTATCATTAGGTTTTAAGTGGGTAACTGGATATGTTAAATTTAAATTCAATAATGTATAATATATAAAAACGATTCTAAGCAGAGATGGTCTATCAGCCAATATATTATCATCACTGATGTACCTATATTTAATGATATAGCCATAAAAGTTATTTACTATAAGTATTATGGTAGGTTGATTACATTTTTTCCAAAAACATTGCATTTGTTATCAGCATTAAATTTAAAAAGGGGACGGGGGAAATAAATAAGAGCTAATCATAGAAAGGCGAAAATCTAAAACGATATGAAATGAAAAATTAACCAACTTAATAAAAAATTATTCATTCATTTTTAACGCATGTTTTATTTATTATGTTTATATTTTCTTCAAAACAAAATGCTTTATTGTCTTGTTTTACCATTTATAAGTATTTACAAATAATAACAAAGTAGCAATAATCATGGTTACTGAACGACATGCATTATATTATCAATATTATAGTTCCGACTCTTACTAAAAATAACCAAAAATACCAGAACATAAAAATTATTTTATCCATAAAAAAAAAAAATGTTTTCTTGAAAAATGCTTGAAGTGTAAATTTTTGAAGGTAAAGGTGGAATTTATATAGATTATAGAGTTACAGAATGCTATAATATTAGAAGAAAATCATTTGAAATTATACTTTAAGTCAATAATTTATATAATTATACATCTAGCAATAGAGGTCAATGCTTTTTGAGGAACTGATGAATTAGTTTCTAGTTTCTACCATAGGAAATTCATAAATAATTTAAGTGGAAAATTTTCAAATCTGATTAAATTAGTATTTTATTACAAGTCTCTAAGAATCCACCACGAACGTCATAAAAAGTCAATGTTACATATTTTTCACATGAAATTCAAAACAAATTTTTAGAAATTATTGCAAAAAAGTTAGAATTACAATTTGATCGCAAATTATAAGTATTTGTAGTGTTTACATATTATTCTATATATTATTTGATTACACGCCAGATATCTCATATGAAGAGCAAATTTTTCAATTTATTCGTTATATTGTTGTAAATGATAATGAACATGTAATTATGGAAAGTTTTTTAGGTTTTATACAAGTTTTTGGAAAACTGGCAAGTCAATAATATAGGCAAGACATTTTGAGAAGCTTATCTAAGGATAGTAATATACCTAATATTGATTTATCTCACTGCCGTGGTCATTGATCAGCGATACGACAATGGAGCTAACATGGCTGGAAAATGGAAAAGTATTCAATTTAGGATCAGTGCAATAAATGATTTGACTAGATTTATTCCGTGTATGGCTCACAGTCTAAACTTATTACGTTCACACGCACCAAGATATTCACCAGAAATAGAAATATTTTTTGGCATAATTCAAAAATTTTACAGTTTTTTCTCTAGCTCTACTCACAGATGAGATATGCATATGCTTAAGAAACATCTTAAATTTTCATTAAAAGCTCAAAGTACAATTTAATGGTCTTCAAAACAACATGCCGTCGTTAAGAGAACACAACACCCGCATGTGTTGTATCTGTCTTACAAGTGCGTAACATAACAAATTTAAACACAGGCTCAGTAAATCACTTTTAGCACCGTAGTTTAAAAATTGGAGTGAATCTACCAATTATGAAACATGATAGTAAATTGGTACGCACACTATCTCTGTGTGTATGTCGGTTTTTACAATTATTCAGTTTTTAAGTGAGTTGATAATGATTTTTAATTTACGCTATATATCATATACCTACGCATAACTTGCTAAAAAATTGAAATATCGTAAAAAACCAACATACGAACACAGATAATGTTCTTACCATCTAGTTTCATAATAGGTCGATTCGCTCTAGTTTTTAAATTAACGGATCTAAACATTATATGCTGAGCGTAAATTTGCTATGCTACGCACTTGTAAGACGGAGACAACATATGCGGCTGTGACGCCCTCTTAAATCATTATATTTGTATAAGGTACTCAATAATAGTAATTTAAAGTAATCTTATGTGAAGAAACAATTATTTAATTAAATAGTTTGTTAAAAGAGAAACAGTTCTATTATTCTATTTCAATAGATACAGCGACAAAAACACCTAAAAGGTCTATTCCATTGAGACGTTTAGAGAAGAAGGTATTGATGAAACAAATATAAATAAAAAAAAATACACAGAGTTATCTATAGAAATAGAACCACCAGAACAGACAGAAAAAAATGCCTGATGAATTAGCAAATGATTATGTAAATATTTTCGTAATTTTGACGAATTAAATATTTTTTTTTCTTATATATTATGTAGGTAGGTACATATATTATATACATTCATTATTTATTTTAAAAGATTTTAAAAATGTATAAATACTATTAATTGGCAAATCAAAGATGGTGGGAAATGATACCTTTGCGCCTTATAACTAGTACCTAGTATCTATTAGTCTATTGCATATAAGCTTGTTAATCAACTAAATAATGTTATTAAAAGCATAAATACCTACATTTATAGACGCAAATTGTATTTGAAATTTAGGGGGGCTGTAGATCAGGTTTATACTAGACTAGATACTTTTATAATGCTTTTAAATTATTACAAAACATCATTAGTTTTTGAGGAGGCTAAGTCCTCTAGCCCTCTCACTATTTGCGCTTATGCCTACATTTGTATGAGTTTAGTACTAATACTATTAACTACCTATTAATGCATAGGTATTTTATTATATATTTATTATATTGTTAGTTGTTACTAAGGTAATATATTTTATAATGTAAAAGGTATTCACTATTAATAATACACAAATTTGATAAGTTAAGTAAATTTTTACCAAAAAAATCACATTATTTATATTATTAATTATTATAATAGGAGGTAGGATCATTTAAATTGTATATTAATGTTATTAACTTTTGTGTCAATATCAACTTATTGTAGAACAATGTGAAATTGTTATTGTTATATATCTTTCTTGCTTTTCTTAGTCTAAATAGATGATAGCTTAAAATTAATATAAATATTTTAAAATGTCATAGTGTTTAATGTAGGTATAATAAAATAATATACTTATGTATGCAAACATTTATGATTTAGTCCCTAAATATATTTTTGAATAATTAAATTTTTTAAATTATTAAGCTTTGTTAAAATATCTAATTTAAAATACAAATATCTATAAAAAAAAAATGTGTACACATACTATATACATATTTTAGATTTTACATTGATGTATGTTTTTTTTCTGTCTGTCATCACCTTTAAGGCAGTAAAAATGTTTAGATTTTCAACTAAATGTGTGGTTTCTGGTAACAAATTGATTCTAGCTGGTACTTGTGTGTCAAATGTTTATATTATCATTTTATATACAATACATGGTATGATAAACATTTTTTTAATTTTTTTTTCTATAAATGTCAATAAAAAGTAATTCACTAGGTTGAATTCACTTTCTTGAATATTTAATACAAGATCTCACAAAACTTGTTCTTTTATCTGTATAAAAATATTAAAAATAAATTGGCATTTTTTTTTACATTTAAAGTTAAAATTTTTACAAAATTTGTCAAAATCTATTTTATTATTTTGAAGCTACTAACATATTTAGAACTTTGTAGTTGTAGGGTAAATTACCCCTATACAAATGTTGTACATGATTAAGCATTTAAACATGGCAAAATGTATAGATTTCATTATCTTAATAATTTAAATTTCATTGTTAAAATAACTAAGAAAACTTACTAAATACATTTTTTATGAGATTTCGAACTATTAAGCTTATCAATTATAATATGAAATAATAATATTTTAAGATAATAGAAATAAAATATTTCTATTCATAATGGCCATTATAAAGCTTCATAATAAAATAAACTGAACAAAAAAAATATTTATTTATTTACAAAGACTATTGTTATATGTACATTAATATTTATTTTCTAAGTAAGGAACCACCCTGAAATAAACTTTCTAATGCTTTTTTAACATTAGGTTCTTGAAGAATATTTGATGGTTCTTTTTCAGTAAGATTAGATTCAACGGGTTGTTGAGGTTGATTATTTGAAGAAAGAGATGTATTCAAAATGTTCAAAATACGATTTTGTAATTGAGCAGCTTGGGGATTTTGAATAGCAGTTGCTGCAGGAAGAATTGGTATATCAGCAACAACTAAAATGTATAATTATTTACTATTAAACAATTACAATTACAAATATAATTATATATTATTTTATAATTTATTTTTAAGCATTATAAGTATATTTCAAATCCTCCGGCATGAATACATTAATGACAAAAAAAAAAATTACATATAAATTACTTCATTATTAATATTGAAGAATATTTAATATGAAAAATAGATATATATATATATTTACTTGGTTTGAAAGTAGGCAAGACTCCAACTTCCTCTTTAATATGTTCATCTTTTTTCTCTTTTAGGTATTTTAGTATCTTAAAAAAAAAAAAAAAAGAATAACATATATTATTTATTTTAATAAATATAAAAATAATATGTATTATTTCTTTTTTTGGTTGCTTGAGCTGATGTATTATTAAATTTAATTATAAGTAATAATGACTAATTTTATTTTTACTTATTTATTAATTGTTGATAAATACTGTAAGATATTGTTAAGTAAAATTTTTTTATTATATACTATATTCGGCTTACAATCATTGCTAACTTTGGCATTAGGGAGGTTATATCAACAAATAAATTTATATGTTGTGTATGAAACTTCACAATCATTCTTAATTTGAATAAAGTATACTAAGTATAGGTATTAGGTAGCATTGTATTTAGAAATTTTGAGTCCGAATATAAAAATAGTAGAGAGAATTCTATCATAAATTTTCATTTAAAATCTTTAGCATATCCATTTTTTTTACTGTTTATAAATTGATTAAAAAAAATTTGAGAAATATTTTATGTTTATAATTTTGTAACAACAAAAAATAAGATATAGTCTTATTATTAATTAATTTATATTTTTCCAAATTCACGGAACCCTTAGGTTTTGCGGAAAACCAGTTGGGAAATACTGGGCTATGGTACAAAAGAAGAACTGGGGGTTTTTGAGAGCTTTATTGTACTTTTTTGCTTTGTTTTACCACATTTATTAATTGCCCTAATATTGTATGTTATTAGTAAATTGTTAGTTTATTTCTAAGAAATCCTATGTAATTTCAATATAAAACAAAATTTTAAATGCTACGAAATAAGATATTTTGAAACCAATTTATTGATTTTTTTTGAACACAAGACCTTAAATATACGGACCAATATTTCTAAACCTAACTATGGTTAAAATGGAGGTTGTATTTAAGACAAATTAGAAAATATACAAGCATCTAGCCCAGTCTCATTTAAGAATCACTCTGGCGTTTGCTTATTAATTTTGTAGAACAATGTTGACTTAATACTAAAGCAAAATATGTTATCCATAGTAATAAAATATTGTAGTTTTAAATTTATAGCATTACTAATATTAGCCCTGAGGATTAAAATTTAAAATTTAATATATATTATTGATTAAAAAATGGCTTTAGTTTAATAATTACAACTATTTTTTTTACCTACTAATTTTAATGTTTGAAAAGATATTTATTAAATTTCAGATTTAATACAAAATATACACTATAGTTTAATATGTAAAAATATTTATGAATAAATCAAATAAATCAATACTAATATTTTAAAATTGAATTATTACCATATCATACTGCAGTACTGTAATATCTCTTTGGTCTTGTAATAAATTTAATAAAGTGATAATTCCTTCAGGGTGTTTATCACCTAAAGGTAAACCACATTCAGATATAGGAATGCCTGAAAGCCCAGGTATTGGAGTCATTTTCTCTCCTCTAATAAATGCATCGAAACTATGAACAATAAACGTTAATGCGTCTTTATAAGGCATGTTTCTGTGTTCTGGAAATATAAAAATAATATATTAATATGTAATGAAAAAAATAAATGTATCTTATTAAACACGAAAATAGGGATCTATCAATTGTATAATATTTTAAAACAAATTACTTGTTTTTTGTACACATTTTTATTCTTGTAAAAAAAAGTAACAAAATGTTTTAATAATTTTAAGTTTGTTAATAACTATTAATATTTTTTGAGATGTGATTTATTTATTTAAAAAAATGTATCTAAATAGTAAATTTAATATTTATAATCTTATTAACTCTAAAAGTTAAGACAAGTAGAATACATACAATATTGATTGATACCCAAATACTTTTATTTCTAATTTAAAATTAAAATTTGTGATGCAAATAAAAGTATGAGTTGTGAGTAAGAAATACTAAAAAAAAATGGTTAAATGTCTTAAATTTATTAAGCTATATAAAAACATTATTTTAAGGATTACAATTGATTAGAATGATGAATGTTTGAAATTAAAAGAATCACCTATAACCTATACATACATTTATTAAATATTATTTATGTATAGTTTATTACAGTGGTTCTCATCCAATCTTCCACAACTATGATATAGATGTACAGTATTATTATTAAAAATAAGACTAAGTATTTCATTACCAAATTACAATACACTACAATGATCTAAAAAAGGGTTAAAGAAAAAGTTGCTTACATGTCATGAAAATTAAGTGAAGAGTAAAGTGCACCATATTTAAAAAAAAAGGTTCTATTAAAAATTATATGATATATTACCTTCAGGTATACCATGGAGTATATCAACAGTAACGCTTCTATACAATTTATTTTCATCACGTACAACTAAAACATATAATGTCCCTCTTTGTGCTAAGGTTCCAAGAACACGATTAATTGGTATATCAGGATTAGGAAATAATAAATCTACTTTCATGTTCATTTTTTTTAAGTTTACTTCTAAAAACTCTGCATATTCCCTAAATAATAATAATAATATAAATAATAATAATAAACCACTAAATAACCTGTAATAGCACAAACTATTATTTATTTTACTTGCAAGTACAATAAAAAATATGTTTTAAAACTTACGTTAAAGAATTGTTGGTGACAACAATTTCACAATCATTAGGAGCATTTGGATTCATCACATTAGGATTAATTAATCTGGCTGATTTAAAATCATCACTAAAATTATAAAAATAATATTATGAAACTTCAATAAGTTTAAAATTGCATTGAAATTGGTTTTTACTACAATTTTTTTCTAAATTAATGCATAATTTAAAAAAATAATTATTTAGTATTTTTCAATATATTTACAGAAGGTGAAATATATAAGTAATAAAATAAACATTTTGAATCATTTTCTATACTTAATTGTCTAAAACTCCCAAAAAAGTAGTTTATTGGTTCGTAGCATTTTCTTGTTATATTTTTACTTAAATACCAAATTGGTTAAAAAAGAAACGTGGCTAAAACAAGATTATGCTACTTACTAGTTAAGTTCTTATAAATATATAAATTCATTTTTAAATCTTATTCATTTATAAGAAAATACCCAAAATTTGATTGTGCTTCCAAAAGAATGTGTTGACCAGGGGTAATAAACCCCTTTTATAAAACATTGTATATAACAAAAATAATAAATTAATGCTCTACTTACAAATCCCTTGGTTGGTTTCGGTTATCATTTCTGAAATCATTATATTATGTTACACAATATAATCTTTAATAAGCCTAGGATGATAAGATTCAAATAATCTGAAGAGATAATTCACTCTCATGCATATTTCAGGATAATCAACTTGATTGAATGTACTGTTATTAAAACTAAATACAGAATTGCAGGTTCAATTCCAGTTTAGTAAATGCATGAACTACTTTATTGATTGTCAAATTTTAAATCTTACAAGAAAATTTGTAAAATTATGGAGATTCTTGTTAAAAAAATCCTAAGGTTCTATGTAATATTAAAGTATTTTCTTTTCTAGTGGTAAAGGCGAAAGAAAGGAGAAGAGCTGAGATTAATATGAGTACAGTGATTTTAAAGTAAACATCTTCATTACTATTTTTGAAATAGCCAAATACTAATTTATGAATATAATTAAGCTACATTGATAGTACTATTACTTTAATAATGTCAAATGACAAACTCATACATAGTATACAACTTATAAATATAGTTTAACATTTTGAAAACAGTACATTACATCAAATCAATTTGGTCTAATTTAATAAATCAATTATATACCTTTTTTCATTAGCATCAAAATTTGCTGCTCTTTCATTTTTTACTAATTCTCCATTTCTGTAGAAGAAAGGTCTTACTGGTTTTACATCTGAATCAACAATTAGGAGCGGTTATAACAAAACTTTCTTAATAAATTGTAATGCACACAATTCTATTTGTAAACTACCTATACAAAAGTATTATAAACATACATACCAAGTTTCTTGCTCATAATATAATCTGGTGGATTTTGAGCTAAGGCTTTGAGCGCAGAAGACTCTTCTACAAATTGTACAAAAACATGTCTAGTCTGAAGTGAAACATCTGAAAAAAAAATGTAATTTCTATAACAATCAAATGACCAGATAAACATAAACATATCAAAATAATACAAATATACATATAATACACATATATGTACATATGTACATACAAAATTATTGTCCATAGTTATGAGTTACTGACAGACAACTTACTGTCAATTTCACCATACTTGTGAAATACAGACACCACTTCTTTGCGAGTCATACCAGCCTGGGGTATGTTTGCCACATATATCCGGGCTCTGGCTTTCAGTTCTTGTTCAGCTTGATTTCTTGGCCTATTCATGTCAGCGTCCTCGTCACCCAGTTACAGTGCTTAAAATAAATAAATTTAAAACAAGTGAATTCCGACGAGGACAGTGGTAAGTAATACAGAAATACTCAGACAAGCAACTGAGCAATACGCATAAGAACAAGGATTCAATGATCTCTGTGGCACGATCAAAACGTATCAATAACCGGAAAAAATAATTAATGTTATTGGTAATTATTATTACATATTATTGATCTTTACTACACGTCTTTCGAATTGAATCGAGTATTTGAATAAAGGAGTGAATGACGATCGATAGTCATTACTTTCCACACTATATTAAAAAAATAAAAATAAATATTTATTTTTTATATTTATCACAAATGATGAATCATTGATTTGATAGTAAGTATCAGCCCCATGCAACTCAATATGATTACCTTGTAATGTGGTCTTATTGACGGGATAGGAAATCAATGTAAGACCGTAGTAGGTATAATATAGGTACTTGTTAATTTGTCAACATTGATAGAACGATAGGTATAAATTATTATTTATTATATTATTTGATTTCACTTGCTCTTATCACTGCACCAGGAGAGTGTCGCCACATCGTATGCATGCATCTATTCTATTCCGTGGCGGACGTACTCTGCGTGAGGCCTACTAATAAAAAGTCAAAAACTAAACTCGGTACGATACTACGATGTGAAGCGGTTAATGGGTTGTGGCTCGACTGTTAGACGCCGACGACCAATAGAACGCTATGACACGGGGTACAGGATAACCGAGCCGTGTTTTATGTTACGTTTTTTTCCCTTCCACTTCCAAAATTCATAAGCCGAAGTAGGCGAGTTCTCTACGTGTTCTTTCGTCACTGTTCGGTGTTTATCTGTTAAGTGTTAACTGTGTGGTGCACTGGCGTGTTTGTGGTTTCATTGATTGATTCATTTTAGTCTCTCGATCGAAGTAATTGTTCGTACACTACTAAGTTATATCGTTATCCAATTGATTATCGCTGCTTATCCAAAAAAATAATTGCGATAAAAAAAAAAAAACATTTATTATAAGTAGCGACTATAGTTCGATATAAAATCGAATTAAAAATATCAATTTAAACACCATCAACAGTGAGTAAATTTTTCTAATTTTATACATTTTTTTTCTTTTAAAACGAAGTGTATGACATAATATGTTAATATTACTGTGTTTGAACTTGAACTTTTGTATTGTATGATGTATATTATTATGTATTTCACGTGATACGTTCAGTGAAAAAACGAGTTATGCCTCAATATTTTATAGACCCAGGGTTTTTGGGTTAGATTGGGGTAAATTGAAATTCTATTCGACTTACCTTCCAAATCACGTCTTTTAGAATATAACGCAGTTAGCGATTGATTCGTGTTTCACGAACATCACTATAGATGTTATTCATAAAAGAATTTTTTTATAGGCCCACTGTGCAAAAAACCGGTTTCTGTTTATACGTATATAGGGGCATAAAAAACCGCAAACTCAGTTTACCGTTATGTTCTGTTGGGGTATGAAGAGGAGGATACCTAGAATCGTGTTAGTGTGTTAATGTAATTGAAAACAGTGTATGTGTGTGAGCGTGTTTTTTATATATACACGCGAATCTGTAACATCATTGCAAAAAATATTGGTTTTGTTAGTGATTTATTTTGTTATTAATTTGTAGGTGTTTTCAATTGTTAATATCGAAATCGTTTACAAAAAAAAATTATAAAATGGCTGGGGAGAAGAAACCATTTTTACGACTTCCAAAATCTGTTAAGCCTGTATTATATGATTTATTTTTGAAGCCGGATTTGCAAAAATTCACATTTGAAGGCAAGGAAACAGTTTCTATAAATGTGAGTATTATAGAATTGTATATTTTTAATTTTCAGTGTATTGGTTCAACTTATATATATATATATATATATTTATGATTTACTTACTGTTTATTAGACTACCTAATAATACATACTTATTGATTAAGTCATTAGGTAATTTTTTTTATTAGCTAATTTCAGTTATTATTACTTTCATAGAATTTAAATATTAATATTAAGTTTTTAATTAGTGAAAACTAATAACATTATTTTTTATAGTCACTAAATTCTTGAAAATATGATGCTTAAGTGAATATTACATATTTAAATATTAATCATTTAGATCCTAATTAATTATAGCAGTTATAATTTTGGTAAGGATATTGCTAATTAATTAAATAAGTAATTGCTTTTATGTAACTTGATCATTCCACCTATAAATAATTTTAATTTTTAAACTATTTCCGCATATTATTATGTTTACATAATATTCAAAAAAATCACAAATTAAGTAATTTATTATTTAATAGTTAAAAAAATATTATAAACAATAGGGTTCTAAAGAAATAATATGCTTTGTGTTTTTTAAGTATGCAAAAAAGAAAAGATTATTGTGTGTGAATCATGTTTTAATTGTAAATTTATTCTTATAGAAGTATATTGTAACATTCATATCCTTCTTGTACATATTAATAGTATAATCAGTATTTTATTTTTCAAAGTAATGCCATATTAAATTGCAATTAATGTTGAACATTCTTAGGCCATTGGTACATCTTAAAATTATCTTAATTCAATGCAAAAAAAAAAAATACTATTAAAATTTTGTAGAATTCTTGTGCAAGAAATTTCTTTAATTTTAAATCCATGTTCACTTATTATATTAGTCGTAAATTGTTTTAGATTTGATTCTATTAGGGCAAGTCTATTTAAAATCAGCAAGTTACTAAGTATCATTCATTTCCGATAATATTATCCCTATCTAGCATTAATTGAAAGGTTTTAGAATGATTCATAACTATTGTTCAAGATTTTATTTTACTTTATGATACCTACTTTTTATGTCAAAATAAGATATCCATAAGTGTGTATAAAAATGTAAGGATAACTATTAACAACTAGTAAGTAAAGAGCCAGTACATGTAAAACTAGAATATTGTATAGAATTATTTTGATTATTTTGTTGTACCTATTATAATAATAACTAAAATGTTGAACACGTGTTATTCTGTATTCATAAATTTGTAATTGAATTTCAGTTAACATTTTAATATCAGGTTAATCTTACATCTATACGTTTCACAAAAACTTGATTAGATACTTCAAACATTATAATATTTCAACTTTTAAGTCATTTAAAATAAATAAACTTTAAAAAAAAAAAGGAAACAAAACAGAAAAACTTCCTTTGATGTATAGTAGATTACAAGTGTACTAAGCTATGGAGTAGGTTAATGAAATGACAGTGCTAAGTTAGAATTAAATAATAAATCATTGTATGATTATTGCATAATTTTGTAAAACAAAAATGTATGGTAATGTTATGAATACCAAAAATCCACGGTTTATGTATTGCAATTCTCCTTTTTATATTTATATTTATGGAGTGTATTTGATTGTTTCGGAAAGATGACATTTGTTGATCCATTTTCTTCTAGCTGAAGTAGGTGATTGTAAAATAAGGTTCTATAATTAATTAAATTTATTACAAAAAAAAATACACTTTATAAACAATTATTGATTTGGAAATGACGTTTAGTCAAAAACCAAACTTTCTAGAGTTCCTTGTTTTCCTCAATTTTTTATTTAGTTTTTTTCCAATACTTAAAATGTTTTACATTTGACCCTTTTCAATCACCATGTAAAATTAATTTAGTAAATAATTCTTAAATTAATCAAAATTAACTTAATTATTTAATAAAAATTAAATAAAAACATTTTAAAATTTTGACCAGAACATAGAATTGATTGATTTTAATATTAATATTATTTTTTTTTTTTTTTTATCTGGAAACTTCATAATATAAAAATTATTATCTACAACTTCAAAGGTGGTTTCTAGTAAAAAATTGGATCTCATTGATTATTTGATGTGAGGGAAAGTCAAAAATTAAAATTTGTTAAAAATAGTGTGAAAATCTAAACAAACAACTGAACATTTTTATGCAAAACCAGTTTTAAACAATATTGATTTTGTTTTTTTCTTGTAATTTAAAAATAAATAGCTGTAATAATAATAAACTGTAATTTTTTCAAAAGATTTTAATTAAAATTGTCCATAAGTGATTGAATTTTCTACTGTTAATATCAAAAATACAATGGCAGTTATTATTTATAAAAGTTTGAACTTGAAACTAAAGAATTTTTTAGTCGTGAAACTTTAGGTGAATTATTTTGTATTAAATGCATTTAATTTTTAATTTCAAGGTTTGAAAATTTAATACAAGGTTCTCATATTCAGTTTTCATTGCATATATTAAAAGAAAGTTGAGCATAAACCTACATTAAATTGTTATGGCTGTTCGAAAATCAAATTTTTTTTCTAATTCAATATATACATAAAAAATAATCATTTTATTTTAATTTAACTTTTGCAGTTCAAAACATATTATTTTTAAGAACTGAAAGTTTTCTTCAATTTATTATATTTTAATTTATTAAAAACAAGTAACATTTTCTAAATATTAAATAAATTTTAAGCTATTTTAAGCTCATTCTATACTACTATTGTTCATTGCTATTGACCTATAAGTTAATAATAGCTAAATAATAATATTATACTATGTAATAATAATATTGTTATCATAAAATAACGTGTGTGTTTTTTGTTGGCAATAAGCCCATAGTAATATATAATAACAAATGTTATAAAATAATAAATAACTTAAGAAATATAGGTTGGCTTAAAATCGTATGCAATGATTTTATCATTGAATTCAAATTCAACTTACCCATTTCAGTGATTACTCAATGACGAAATATTACTAACATTGATATCTAATATACGTCTAATGTTAATACACTAGAGTGACTTCATCAGTTTTTAATTAAATTAAATATATTAAATCCAATTTAAACTTATTAAAATGTTATGTTATTGGTAGGTATGTTATACTTATATATTTTTAATAATAATTATAATCATATCTGTTGAAAAAGTTATAATTCGATTAATTCAATTTGCCTTATTTATTAATTTGTTTTGATTCTAAATTATTATTAAATGTATAATTAATATGATGAGATCTTAATATATTTTTAATATTTAAATTTGTATTAATCATGGTATTATTTATCGATGTATTAACAAATATAGTAATGAATACCTAATTGATGAAGTGATGAAAGTTGGTATTACCGAAATCTTTTTATCTACAAAAATAAGTCATTACTCTCTTTAATCACGCCATATTTTGTTATCTGCAATTAAACTCGCACAAAATATACTTATGAATTCATTACATAATATAAGTTTAATAATAACCATACTAAGTAATATTATTTTGGACCTTATTCTAATTATTTTGTTGCATTATTTATGATATAGTACATAAACAATGGTCGGGAAATCTGTTATTTTGATCATAGTATAATTATTTTGTAATTAAAAATAAAAATGTTCTCATAGAATTAATTTAAAGTTATATGTAATACAATAATCAATAAGATTTGTATTTTAATAGAAGATTAAAGTTAGTTTACAAACATCAAAACCCTATAATATTTCAATAATTAGAAAGTATCTATTTATAATATGTATATACAAATATTTTGGTACTGAAAACCTGAAAGTTAAATTCTTAAAAACAACATTTTAAAACTTCTAATTATACTTTGTAATAATATATGTAATAGTGTTTTGGTGATCAATTATTTTAAAATATTACAGTGGTTAATGGTTTAAGACACTTATTTCTTTAACTATCAAGGTCAACGATACTAGTTTATTTAAAGAAAGATGATATGGTATTATTATTATGGTATATATAATATATTATTTAGGTACTCTGTATTATAATACATGTATGAGATAATAAGAAATGTAATATTTTGAAAGAAAAAATTGTATACATTGATCACGCAGGTGTCCAATAGTGTGTACACAATAACATAACTGTACCACTGCGGCTCCCCCGTACATATTATGCATTTCAATTCTTTTATACACGAATAACTGTACCCCATGAACAGTTATAAGCAGACAGATTTATCTAAAATGTATACCATACACCTGTACTAGTTATTTTCAAATTAAATACATTCTTAGATAATATTTATGTGTTAACTAACCTATAGATTCTTTGTTAAAATATTAAATTTGGACGTATATTTTCTATATATTATATCATATTTGACTAATAAAATTCATATATTAATATTATATACGTATTTTTGGTCTATATATATATTTTATTTTATTTTTTGCCTATTTTTACTACGAATATATTTACACTGTTTTACGGTATGTCGGTATTCCGGGTATTGACTTAATAATCAATAGTTTTTAAAGGTATAATTTTCAATTATTCATTTCCTGGAAAATATGAGTATAAGATGTTAATGAAAGGACCATTAAAATACTTATATGTTATATGACTTTATTTTTTATGTATTGAGAAGTAGGGAACACAATAATTCATAATATAATATCTCAACTTTAAAAGGCGTATAATAATAATAAATAATTTTTACGTGAATTATTTATGTTATGAGACTATAATCACTATAATAGCTCTATAATTATTGAATATTATTTTAACAGTTTATAATTAGATAAATAATGTATGACAATATGGAATACTGTATTATGATTTATAATATTAACTGAGTACTTGGAATAGATGACGATTTAATGCTTAAATTTATTATAATTAATATTGATGTTTAAACTTTATAAATAAAATAATGATATTATTTTTGACACTACCATAAATCTATTAGATTATTATATGTGTATGTATATTATTTCAAGTGTATGATCTATGATGGGTATACGCAACTCTAAGTTACTAATAAGCCAATTTTTAAGACAAACATTTAGCGGACCAAAGATTAAAGAACATAGAAAAAAAAAGTCAGTTCAATTTATAATTTGCATTTACTTTTTATATTTAATTATATATTTTATACATGTTTTAATGTTAAAAAAACAAAATAAAATAAAATACAAATAACCACTAATATGTTATAAATTAATTTTAAAATGTAACACTGGTAAAATAAAAAGGGTACGCAGGCCGCCAGTTGCCTATCCCTGATCTATGATAAGTAAGTAATAATTTTCTAAAAAAAATCAAGGCCGTAATTAAAAAAGAAATCCGGGAGGGTATAGGTATAGTGGTATATAAGTAAGTATATAAATACTTACATATTACTTTATATTATACCATTTATACCTTATATTCACCACTAAAATGGTTCTAATTTTAAAATTTTTTTGGGAGATCTGGACCACTGGACTCCCCCCCCCCCCCCCCCAGTTATGGCTTTGCAGAGGTTCATATTATTAATAATATCAAATGCAAAAGTCACACGACTTAAAAGCTCCCTGGCTGATGATAAGATGGCTATAGAAAAGTTTAGAAAAAGAAAGTTAGTTCATAAAATTCGGAAAATTAAAAAAAAAGCTTAATTACATAAATATAAATAAAATCTTTGTATATATTTTGGTTGTATGTGTTTTTATACTGGTTGGTTCTTATTTACCAAGCATACTCATTTTTTCCTTTAATTATGCATTTCTTTAAAATATAAATTTTGGAATTTTTAAGTCAATTTAATTTTGAATATATTGATTTTTATGTAATCTAAAGAATGTCCTGTTGCGATTTCAATTTATTTTTAGATTCGAAGCAGAACGATAAATGTATTGATTTTATAGTGATGTGTATTTTTTTCTCTTAACACGATAAGTAGTCACTTAAGTGGTTTAATTTTCAACTTTGATGGTGGTTTTGAATATATAATTGAATCTAGTTTGTACTTAAGAAAATTCTAAGTAGCGGGTAAAAATAAACCCGAAATTAAGGAAAAGGGGGAATTTTTAGGTGTATCCAGTATTTGATAAAATCGTTTTATGTTTTTTTGGTGTTTATCAAAAACGAAAAAATAACGACTATAGAAACTTGAAATTTTCACCAAATAGTTTATGATGATTTTTATACATATATTTTTAAAATATTTTGACCATAGGCATGAGAAATTTTTGATTTATTTATTTTCCTATAACTATTAATTTAAAAATATTTGTTGTGTCAAAGTTCTTGAAAACTTTATATAAGATTCCACATAACGTTTTTTTTATGTAATTTTAAGTTCAAATTTTTACCAAAATCTTAAAAATTTAAATAAAAATCCATGTAATTGAAATATGTTTGTGTGGGTTTTCCATGATAATAATGTCAGTTCTAATAATTAAAAAAACAAAGTTGTATATTATGTTATGTACTACTGTCAATATATTTATAAAATCTTAAATCCTTTTGATTATGTATATTAACATATATTGTATTTAATAAATAAAGTATTTACTTATTTTTAATTTCATAGGTTTTGGAACCAACCAAAGAAATTATTTTACATGCATTGGATTTAAAAATTGAAGAAGTTGAATTTAAAGACTGTGATGGTTTTGTTTCTAAACCTTCTGTTACATTATCAGCTGAAGATGAGACAGTCACTTTGGGATTTGATAAAGAACTAAAAATAGGCGAAGCATTTTTAAAATTTATATTTATTGGTGAACTCAATGACAAAATGAAAGGATTTTACCGTAGTAAATATGTTAGGTGAGCATAATCAAATTATTTCTCAGATGGCTTTGCAATTTTTTTCTTCTTTTGCAAAAAAATTGCATAGTGTGACTGAAAGCGGCAATCCAGTTGAATTAAACTCGGCTGTTACCATGTTGTGTTCAACTAATGCACGTAGAGTGTTCCCTTGTTGGGACGAACTGACTATGAAAGCTGTATTTGATATATCTATTGCCGTGTGTAACACATCTCATCTGGCTTTATCTAATATGGTAAGAATATTCTATTAATTCTATGTTAATTTTTTTGTTTAAAGTCCAAGTGGAGAGGAAAAATATTCAGCTGTTACTCAATTTGAAGCAACTGATGCAAGAAGATGTTTTCCCTGTTGGGACGAGCCGGCTATTAAAGCTGAATTCAACATTTCATTATCAGTGCCACAAAACAAAACGGCTCTTTCCAACATGGTACATTTTCATTAAATTAATTTACATATATTTTATTTTTATATTTTTATCTATTTTTAGCCTGTGATTTCTGATACAACTGAAGAAAATGGGGATCGTTTGCTTAAATTTCAAAAAACTCCAATTATGTCAACATATTTGGTTGCCGTCGTTGTAGGAGATTTTGATTATGTGGAGGACAAAGATTCAGACGGTGTTTTAATCCGGGTATATACACCAATTGGAAAAAGTGAACAAGGAAAATTTGCATTGGAAGTGGCTAAATGTGCATTACCTTACTACAAAGATTATTTTCAAGTAGCATATCCTTTACCAAAAATGGATTTAATAGCTATTGCTGACTTTTCATCTGGTAACTTTGTTTGTCATAACTTCATAAGTATTAAATATTAATAATCATTTACTAATCATTGTATTTTTAGGCGCTATGGAAAATTGGGGCTTAGTAACCTATAGAGAATCATGTCTCTTAGTTGACCCAGACAATACTTCAGCAGTTCGTAAACAATGGATAGCTTTAGTTGTTGGACATGAGCTGGCTCACCAATGGTTTGGAAATTTAGTTACAATGGAGTGGTGGACACATCTTTGGCTAAATGAGGGATACGCTTCATTTGTAGAGTTTCTTTGTGTGGAACATTTATTCCCAGAATATGATATATGGACACAATTTGTCACAGACACATATATTAGAGCACTTGAGTTGGATGCTTTAAATAGCAGTCATCCAATTGAAATACCAGTAGGCCATCCATCTGAAATTGATGAAATATTTGATGACATTTCATACAACAAAGGGGCATCAGTGATCAGAATGTTACATAATTTTATTGGAGATCAAGTAAACTATTATTTATTAATTAAAAAGTTCTTTACTTTTATATCTATATTTTTAAATTTTAGGATTTCCGTAAAGGAATGAATTTATATTTGACTAAACATCAATACGGCAATACATTTACTGAAGATTTATGGGCAGCCTTAGAAGAAGCCAGTAATAAACCTGTTAAAGATGTTATGTCTACATGGACATTACAAAAAGGTTTTCCTGTAATAACTGTTGAAAAAGAAACTCAAAATCCTGATGGATCAAGAGTTCTTACTGTATCTCAAACTAAGTTTACTGCTAATGGACAAGTTGATGGTAATTTATAAAATAAAGTTATTCTTTTTCTTTTAAATGAAAAATATATATATTTAGGTTATGGTCTTTTATGGATGGTTCCATTAACATTTTCTACATCTCGAAATCCTGGAATTGTGTGTCATAAAGATATAATGTCTGAAATTCAAAAGGATATAATCATTCCTGCTAATGCAATCTCACCAGGAGAATGGGTTAAAGTAAATCCAAGTACTGTTGGATATTATAGAACTCGCTATACACCAGAATTACTTAATAATTTTGTACCATCTATATCATCAAGAACATTGCCACCTTTAGATCGCCTTGGGTTACTCGATGATCTTTTTGCTCTTGTTCAAGCAGGTCTCTCTAGTACAGATGAAGTACTAAATTTAATGTTGGCTATGACAGATGAAGACAATTACTCTGTATGGTCATCAATGAGTAATGTGCTTGGTAAATTAGCTATATTGTTGTCTAATGTGGAAGGAGATACAGAACAATTGTTTAAACAATACAACAGAATTCTTTTAAAAAAAATATCAACAAAATTGGGATGGACACCTCAACCTAATGAAAGTCACCTTGAAACAATGCTGAGAGGTTTAGTAATGGCTCGTTTGGTATCTAGCGCTGATCCTGATATTATATCTGAAGCCAAGATAAAGTTTGCTAATCACCTAAGTGGTAAAGAAACCATTGTAGCTGATTTAAGAAGTCCTATATATAAGGCTTGTTTGTCATCTGGCGATGAGACCACTTTTAATCAATTATTACAGGTTTAATATAATATTAAATATACTCATAAGTCAAAGTTGAGTATCTCTTAAATTTTAATAATTATTTTAGCTCTATAGAGGAACTGATTTACATGAAGAAAAGGATAGGATATGCAGAGCGATGGGCGCATCTAAAAATAAAGATATATTAAAAAAAGTCCTTGATTTTGCAATGTCTGTAAGTTATTATATAGTGGTTATCAGAGTATGATAATGCAATTTTATTTTATTTTATAGGATGAAGTTCGTTCACAAGATACTGTATTTGTAATAATTTCTGTTGGTGGATCTAAAGTTGGTAGAGATTTAGCTTGGCAATTCATTCAAGATAATTGGTCAAAATTATTTAATCAATACCAGGTAAACAACGCTTTCTCTTAGTTTATTTCTTACAAAATTAAATTGAATTTTTTTTTTTTATTTTATTTAATATAAACTACTTAATTTTTAGGGTGGTTTTTTGCTAACTCGTTTGGTGAAAAATACAACAGAAAATTTTGCTTCTATTGAAAAAGCTGAAGAAGTAGAAAATTTCTTCAAACAAAATGGTTGTGTTGGTGCTGAAAGAACAATCCAACAAGCATGTGAAACTATTCGGTTAAATGCTGCATGGTTAAAAAGAGACTATGAAAAATTACAAAATTTCCTTCAAAAAGTAGTTCAAAAATGACTTTAATGACTAAAATCTTGCTCAATAATGCTCAATGACTGTTCCGGTTAGTCAAAAAATATACTTATTATTGAGTTTTTTTAAAAGAATGATTTGTTCCTATGTATATATATTTTATTAAATATAATTAATGGTTTAAATAAGATAATTTATTTATATAAAATATATTATCAACTATACTAATGCAATTTACTAAAATTTGTAAAGAAAATATTTAATATTAACAAATACTTGGAACACATTTTTTTTTAAATTAAATATTAATATTTATTATTTGATATTTAATCAAACTATTTATTTTCAGGTTAGACATAATACAAAGAAGCAGCATTTTATTAACGTTTTTCGTTAACCAAAGTCATTTTGTTACATTAATGTAAATGTTTAATGGCATAACCTATCTTATACTGGGCATATATTCTTTTTTTTCATTAATATAAATTTATTCTTTATGGTTTAATTGTTTATTTATTTGATCTATAATGTGACTAATACCTGTACCGACAAATATTTTTTTAAATGATCAAATGTCATCAACCAACTTAACCTCACCAAGTGATAATGATGTCAAACCTCTCAAATGAACACACATCCCTTGCACAAATTGAAAACCAAGTATTAATTTTGTCTTAAATACAATTTATTCTACTTTGTCAATGGAAAATTAGTTATAACATTTAAATGATATTAACATCATACCTGTCTAGGCAAATTAATTAAGTTAAATATTGTAAATCTTACTTAAGATGCTCATTTCTATCATTCTCTAGACAATTGCTATACTAGTCAATGTAAAAACCACCAGTTAGGATGCTTGATTTTTCTCTATCTAATCCGTTAAGACAATCTTTTGTTCAGTAATAACAATACATT
The DNA here is from genome assembly GCA_036289425.1 of Rhopalosiphum nymphaeae. NCBI lineage: Eukaryota > Metazoa > Arthropoda > Insecta > Hemiptera > Aphididae > Rhopalosiphum > Rhopalosiphum nymphaeae. The sequence goes on from JAZAQC010000013.1 coordinate 20,475,050, forward strand.
TTAGCAACTGTTAGGTTAATAAAAATAGGAATTAATAAGAAATTTTGAGTTATTCGTATTTATTGTTGGTAAATGCATTTTCAGTCTCCAGCAAACAAAAATAAATACTTCTATTAATATAAAATATAAAGAATAAAATGGAAAAATAATTATAATTTATTATCTGTTAAATTATATTCAATAATAAAATAATACTAATAAATATATGTAAATAAACCTAATACTTTAACTACTTATTTCTTTTTCAATCCTTACATATGAATCATATGATACTTTCTTGTTTAAAGTGCATTATGGTCCTTTGAAAAGGGTTTTAAGTGAGTTTAACTGTGTTTAGTGGTGACGAACACGGGTATGAACTGGGGAAAATTCCCCAGAACTATTAATAGGTGGGTGGTTGATAATAAAATATAGTTTTTTATGCAGTATCTTATATGTATATAGTTAGAAATGAATAAAGTACTATTCGAACATAACTAACTAAACATTTTTTTAGTAGGTTGGTCTAACATCAGCATTTTTTTCCCGTAATATGAAATATAGATTGGCGCCATTGACTGTGTTATATTCAGCATTGTAAAAAATACTTTAAAAATGTATTTGAAATCTCACCCAAATAGTATCTATAGAAAGGAATTTGAAATAATCTTAAATTACAAAAACAAAAAATGATTCAATTTAAATCTAAGTAGTTAGATATATTAATCAAATATTTCAGTGTTGCATTTTAAAAGTATTATTTGTTCAAAATATTAATCTGCCATGTTAATTATTTTTTAATAAAAGAAAACCAAAACCAATATCTAATTCTCCATAAATGAAAAAATGATTAGGTAATATATCATATTATAATGTAATTATTTTATAACGTTGAATCATGACGACAACAGCATGGTATATTTAACAAGGATTACAAATAGAAACAAATTAGGAATTAAAGGAATAAAGAAAAAGTATTTAAAATACCATTCAAATACTTCTACCTACTATAGGAATTTAAAAAAAGTTAACTTAGTCACAAACATTATTATTAGTGATTGAAGTACAAATGTTAATGGTACCTACTGGTAATTCATTATTCACACATTTAATCTCACAAATTTTGTTGGGTAATTCATTATTAGATACTTATTCAAAAAATAGCAATCTTGCCAACTTTAATTCTTCTATTATTACTCAAATTATCATATGTTCATAATGAACTTTTTGAAATATTTAGATTTATTTAAAAGTAATTATATGACTAATCTATTCGCACAAATACATTCAACAATGCCAAATATTGATATAAAAGTTAATAACAGCTAGAATTATTAAAATTTAATAATATGATATTATTAATATTAGATAAATACTATTTTTTCTTACTACTTCTAACAAAAATTGATTCAACCCACTGTATTACTAATAGAAATTCCAATACTATAAAAAAATATATATATTTATGTATAAAAAAGTAGGTTTATAATAAAATAACATTATAAAAATAGATGGCAGATATAATCTTTCTGTTTGATGGCATAGGTATGTATTTACATATTTTAGATTATAATGATTCTTATTATGTCTATGATTTGATATAAATGTATTACCACACAATTATTATCAGCCTTTTAAAAAAATTATGAAAATATACTTTTTATTTCCTACAGTTATTCTTTGTTTAATTTAAAGATGGATACACACACTGATATATTTTAAAATTTGCTAAAATACAAAACAAAAAATTAAATTTTTTTGACAATTTTTGAACGATAAGGTTAATAAAAAAATTATACTATCCAACACCAAGAGAGGCGATTATTTGGCTGTTTCACGACTTCGCATTAATTAGAAAAAACAAAATTTATATTACTGAAGATTTAGATTTCTTAGTTTCAAGGTAATCAACAAATCTGTATCAAACTTCTACAATAGTATTTCTTTAAAGTTGAAAGCAATAAGCAGATAAGTTAAGAAATCTAAAAACATAAAATTCAATTTTAATTATGTTTATGATAGCCAATGTCCAATAGGTTGGATGAAGTAATAAGCATAGATACCTAAATAATCTAAATGACTGAATTCGTTACTAAACAAATAATTGATTAGTTTGTTTAATCATGCTCAAGTTCTAATAATTATATTAGTAATAATTTATTACCTAAGTTAGAGAAAAATTCGTTGATTTTCAAATTAATAAAAAAACAAACAGGTGTACAATCTACACAACACAGGATACTAGAGAGTACTGAGTAATGAGTAATAAGTAGTGATTAGTGAGTAGTGAACTAGTAAATAGTCAAGTCATAAGATAAACATCATTTTAATTTTATTTTTAAAAGACATAATTGACATAATTCAAACGACACAAACTCCAAAGCAAATTGCAGTCCGTCCTCGCGCAAGTCTATGCGCATTTTTCTCCATAAACCTCACACACCATGTGATTGGGTGGTTGGCTAGACTGCTCGACACCTACCAGGAAAATGGCGACGTCTGGCTTGACGTCATTTGCGTCGTTTTGCTTCTATTGTACGTATCTCGTACCGTGAAAGAAAAAATATTTTCATTTCTCTTGGAGATGTAACGTTTGTTGTTCTCGTGCCGTATTTTTTTCTTTTCCGTATGATACGTTTCGTGCGCATCGGTCCTTATTAGTTTGGTTTATATTGTGTTTAAAATAGTTTTTCCGCACTGACGTTTTCGTTTACACGATAAATTCGCGTATTTGTCGCCTTAAGAACAATTGTAGTAAAATATCTCTGTCAAAATGAGTATGCCAGAATTAGGAAGCAAGATCAGCCTAATATCAAAGGCCGATATTAGGTATGAGGGTAAACTGTTCACAGTCGACCCACAGGAATGCACCATTGCCTTGTCTCACGGTAATATAAATATATAATATTTGTATAAACTCATTATTTTATGTAGTCAATATATTTTTCGCCGGGATGCTCTTTGTCATGGTTTTCGATAAAACTTTTAGACATACCTAATTCATTCTCTGCCTAACCTCTAATATAATAATAAATATATATAATAATCATGTATAAAATATTAAATCTTAGAAAGTAATGTAATGTAAAAAGGTAACCCGTACAATACGTTTCAAAAACAATTTAATTTGTTAAATTAATATTACATGTTACCTCAACAGACGGTATCCTATATTTAGACATCTTATCTTAAAATTTGTGAAATTTCCCGTCTTTATCTTAATTTATTTTTTCTCCGGTACTTACGATTTACTTCGAATCTTAATTGTTTGTCGTCTAATACTGAATTATCACATTAATAAAATCGATCTATTTATGATTAAACTCATAAATTTTTCCCATCGTCATTTTTCCATCTATTTTTGCATAACATTGCATTTTTAAACTGAAAATATTATATACATAATTAACTATCTTTTTTACACATCCTATTTATATTTAATACCTATTAATAATTTATAATATAACACTTAATTTGAACAAGGGGGAATATGTCATTGGCATATTTTTAGGACTGTTAAGCTTTTTATTTTAAATTAATTGTATAACCTGACTTGATTTGAAAAAAAATGAAAAAACCTAGATTATGACTAGGTATATTAAAGTTGATCAGTTTTAATATATCTGGCAGCCAAGTCAAAAGTCAACATCGATATACATTTTTTAGATATAAAAATAAATTTGTTGTCTAAGATGGACAATCTGTCTTATGAATTATATATAACATGAAGTCTATATTTTTAAACATGGATAAAACTACTTACTACATTTTCTTTTTGTTTCTTAAAAACAATCTTTAAATTTTCATTGAAATTGGTCAGTTTTTGAATCTGTAAGTTACCGACATACGAACATTGTCTTTTGTTGTAAATTAAACTTAAAAAAATACTCATATTATGTATATTACATCACAGTGCCTAGTGAGTTAGCTAGTCAGTGCCAATTTTTCTTAAATTTAATTTTTGTATTTAATGAAAAACCTTTACATAAGTAAAATAAAGTATATAATAAATAAATAATTTAATGTTAATAACCCAAAAGAAAATTTACATGTGAGCCAGCCACTATACCAATCTACATGGGTTGAAAAGTAAAGCAAAGAACAATATTACTTGAGATTCAAATAATATGCGTATAGAATTTAGTACTAATTAATTTATTAGTTTCCAAGTCTATAAGTCCTATACAATCATTATTTTAAAACTATCATTTTTATAATATAGATAAATACAATTTGGAATATACCTTATTATTCTTTAATTGGTATTGTTTTTAAATTACTTAAATTGATTAAAAAATTTCCACCAAATATACTGTTGGTATACTTATGTTTACTTTCTTTTAGTCCAATCTTTTGGAACAGAGGATCGACCTACAGAATTTAAGGTTCCAGCACAAAGTCAAATTTATAACTATATATTATTTCGCGGCTCTGATATTAAAGATATTAAAGTTATCACTCCTCAAATAGCTCTTAATGATCCTGCTATTGTACAGGTAATTATTTTTTAAACAATAGAATGCTTTTCAATGTCTACAAATTATTATATAATTATTTTTAGCTATCAGTACCTCCAAATACTATGGGTGGCTTTAATGCTAATTATCAAACTATGGATGAACTAGGTTCAGTCAATCAGGTTGGAAACTCTTATAACCCTATGTCTGGTGTGAACTTAAATGCTGGACCATCACACAAGCAAGCAAGTGAGTCTCCTCTGATTTTAGATCCACAACCAGTAATTCAGCAGAAACAACCGATGACTGCCCAATCTGGTATGTACACGCATATACAAATCCAAATGCTTGGGCATATTTGGCATGCTTGTACATATTGCTATTGGGTACTATTGTAAAAATCTTCCAAAGTCTATGCATGTCAATACAATTTCTGAATGCTTTTAGTGACTTAAACATATTTGAAGTTATTACACTAATTTTATAAGTCGGAAAAGATCTATATGGAGCTTAATTATTATTTTGATCAATGGTTAATAATTTGAATATATTTGATAGCGTAATATATTTTTTTAATGAACTAATTTGATGGTTTGTACATAATACATATTACAATAAATTATTGTAATTAAAAAAAATATTTTTAAAATTAATAGAAACATAATATATAACCTAAAAGTCTTTAACTTGATTGTTGCTACTAAGCTTGAGTTTTGTACAATTATGCAAAAATTAGGACATTTTATGTAGTTTAATTTATCACTATATTAAAATGCATGACAAGGACCTATTACTTTAGATTTAAAGTGATGAATGTGTTAATTTTACAATTAAATTTTTTATTTCCGTTTACACCACTTACCATAGAAGAATAAATATAAAAATACTTATTATGTTGAACTTTTGGCAAGATTTCTGATAGTAAATTGGATCTAATTATTACTTTTATTGGAAGTAGATACGTAAAAATAGTTATTAAAAATAATAATAGGAAAAATCATTACTATTACAAAAAACTAGACAACTTTCTAAGACTGTGTCAATAAATCAATTTGTTGAATACAGATTGATTTCTGTAGACTTAAATTTTTCATCACTCTTCAAACTTGGGAATTGAATACACAATTCCCATTTAAGTTTTCAATTCAAAATAAATTTCACTGTAACACCCCATTCCTGCTTTATGAGTGATTGAAGTTCAAAAATTGATGAAATTAGATGTACACATTTTAAGGATTTTTGATATTATTCTTATAATAAACCAACCATGGAAATTTGAAATATTAAATTTGAAAACAATGACATTTTCATAATGTTTAGATTAATTTTAGGCTTTGAGTTATAATTTTAAGATAATAATGTTTTTTCATTAACATATATTTGTGATTATTAATAAACTAGTTTCTAGTGCACACATTCACTGCCACTACCATTTTTAAAATTAAGCCATCTTTCCTTTTTAGCCAGCCTATTACCAAGTTCTACCATTTTTATTTTTAGATACTCTTTAGATTGAAAATAGTTTCCTTATTTGAAAACTACTAGTAATATTAATGACCTATCACTAATAATATGTAGGGATTTATTATTTTCTAAAAAAGTTCAACCTACCATATCAATTATGGGAAATAAATTAGATTTATACATTTATATCAATATATCATTTAAAATGTTGTTAACTGTCAGTTTCTGCTCACTGTTATTTTTTTTTATTGAATTTAACACATTCATTACATTTATTATCTCAATGAAACAAGGTACAGAAGACTACTGCTATACAGTAGAGCAAGTTTCTCGGTTTTTATTTCTTGTAGATAATACAAATAATACATAATATTTATGGCTTAAAATAAATTATTTTTACATATAGATAGAACATTTTAATTTTCTAGATTTGTTGAATATCACGTTACAAAAATTGGATTGTTTATGATTATGCTTTTTTTATATTTGTAGCATTGCTTTATTTAAACAAGTATAAAATAAGATATTATAGGTTTTAAATTTAAATTTATTTATTTTATAACTATTATTTGTATACTCATTTTAAAGATGTTCTGGATTTAATTTCTGGAGGTTCCCGTTCATCTACACCAGCTCAGCCAAATGTATTTAATGGTCAACGTAATAGCCCAACTTTTGATCAAAGTATTCAAACCGGAAATCAACAAAGTCCTGGAAATGGAAGAGGAGGAAGGAACCAGCGTAACAGATCTACATCGTCTTCTGATACTCGTAAACAAGTTAGACAACAAGGGTAAATATTGTACATCAGATTAAATTTGAATACTATTTTTTGAATTTGGGATTATTTCATTGTTAAAGACAAAATTATCAAAGGAATGATCAGCAGCATTATCAACAACGTAATGACCAACAATATCAAAGGAACGATTTTCAACATCAGGATAATAATCAACACTTCGTGAGTATTATTTTTTTGATAATGTATTTATTTATTTTGGCCTGATATTATGTATAAATTATTCTTATAGGCTAACCGTCAAGGTGGAAATAGGAATATGAATGGCCGTAATTGGAATAATCACCAAAATAACCAACAGCAGCAGCAGCAGCAACAACAACAACAACAACAAGTTAGAAGACAGAATCCAGTTCCAAACAATGCTACAGGAGGTCGTTCATTTTATAATAGGTCTACTGGTCTTCCAGCTCCTAGCAAAGCACAGGGACCTAGAACAAATTCGTTGAAGTTTGATGAAGATTATGATTTTGATAAGGCAAATAGTGAATTTCAGGAGATTATAAAAAAACTATCAAGAACCAAAATTGGTATGTTAATATGAATATTTAAAAATATTAAAACTCAAATTCAGAAGAAATTTATTTTTATCTAAAATAGTTGAGATATTTATTCTTGAATTATTGTTAGGTGATAAAGTGTTGTGTATTAACCACGATTTAAGATGTATATGTCTTAAATTGTGGTATTGACAGTTGTTATATGGTATGTGTATATAGATAATATTATAACCTAACAAAAATAATTATTAATGCATTCTAAGATTTAAAAACATTTAAAAAAACAACTTACTTGATAAATACCCAGTCAATAAAATTATTATAAGTTTGTTTTGAGGTAAATATTTTTTATGACAATGCCATTATAATTTTAAACCTATTTTTAACATGGTGTGTGTTAGTCAAATTATCTCATAAATTCTAACTATACTTAATTTGCAATACGAAAGAACCCACATGTAAAATAGAACCTTGATTAGTCGAAATTAAAGATAAATGCTACTTTTTCAACTTGTCAAAGTTTTAGAGAATAAATATTGACTTAAGAGTTTTTTAAATGTATATATGTTATATTATTTTTTACTTATTACATAGCTATAATATATACCTTATACATATAATTACGGTGTGTACTAATATTATTATTATTTTAAAATAATTACTAAAAATATGTGATTAAGTAATTAATAATTTTTAACATTTGATAACACTACACATGTTATCAATCAATCGCAACTGACAATACTAAATGTAGAGAAAATAAACCAATTGAAAAATACAATAATAAACACCGATTAGGATAAATTATCAAAACATACAAGCATTTATATCATTTGTAGCCTTGGTAGTTAAAGAAGAGAAAGATAATTTATAATTTTTATTTTGTTCTCTAGATGATGGTTTTGATGATTCGACCGAAGAAGTTACTATAGTAAATGGAGCATCATCTGTAAATGGTGATTCGTTACTCCATTTAAATGATGGAGAACAAGTTCACGTAAAAAAAAATCATCGTATTGAAAGTGGAAATGAAATTGGTGTTGTAGAAAATGAAAACGAAGGAGATGATGATCAAAAAACATTTTATGATAAATCCAAATCGTTCTTTGATTCAATTAGCTGTGAAGCAGTTGAAAGAAGCAAAGGGTAACTATAATTTATTTAAAACATTACAACTTATTATAATTAATTATTATTTTTATTTTGTAGACATTCACAAAGGACTGATTGGCGTACAGAACGTAAATTAAATTCAGAGACATTTGGAGTAGCAATGGCAAGGCGTGGTCAATACCACCGTGGTCGTGGAGGCTATTACAACAATAATAATACTAATTATCGCACCAATCCTAACTCCTACAATAATGGTAACAATTACAATAACAACCGTCAAGGAGTAAATTATAACTACCGTCAACAATCGAATAATGGATACATGCGTAATAATCCTGGTAACCGTGGCTATAACTACAGACCAAGATCAACCAACAAACAAGATCAACGTCAACCAAATGCAGTATCGCCTCAACGAGTAGCAGGTTAATATCAATTTTAAATCAAATTTGGGTATTTGAATCTTATTTAATGATACTAAAGGAATTAATAATTGTTTTTTCTTTTACAGTAGCCTGAACATTCGCAGTTTAAATTTCAATATTGCTGTAAATTTAACTTCATAAAAACAAAAAAAAAAAAACACAAAAAAAAGTTTAAAAAAAATTATTTCCCATGGAAAAATTACTTTGTATATAGTTTACATTTCTTCTCTTTATAAACCCAAGATTTTAATTGTTGCCGTGCATAATTTGTGATGAATTCAATTGGTAATTTGGTATATTTTGTTAAATGATACTCGGTTGAGCGGAAGTTTTTGGCCGCATGCACATTTAAAACTCTGGGACTTAAGTCATCATATTCCTAAGTATATTTAATTTTTAATTTTTTGAAAGAACATAATTATTATTAATTTAAAATTAACTTTCCCAGACTGTTCTTTATCTTTAGTTTTAGTTCTGTTTAGACAATTTTTTTTTTAATCGATTCTTTTTTGACGGCTGTTTTTAAAAATATAATAATTTATGGTTTGTTCTTCATTCATTTCATAGTTTCTACATAATGTTTTTTTCATTAAGGTGATCGGTTTCATCAATAAATAAATATCAAAAACCAAATTCTAGGTATAGAACCCAAATTTGTAAGAAACTATATTAACTAGATGTAAAAATTTGTTAAAACTTTAGCCTATGTAAGAAAAAATACAAAGATACTAAAATTTAAAAATAAAATGTGATTTTGTTTGTTTAAATTAAACAAATAACACAAATATATATAATATATATATATGTATTAGATTATATCATTTAAAAAAAAAATAAATGTACATTTTTTTTTTACCATTATTTGTGCGTTTTTTTTTTTAACAAGATTTTATATAGTAGTAATTTATATAATTTCAATGGATAATGGTGAAATCTTGAATGTGAAAGCATTTATCTTATTCATTTCAGTCTTGCGTATATTCTTGACTTGGTAACGGTATGTCCTGCTGAAACTAATAAAGTACAAGTATTATTTCAAATATTTTCATTGCACATTTAAGAATTATGATGTATTTCATAACAATTTGTCCGTTTCCTTTTTTTCCTGACTTTTTTCATTAATATCAAAAAACATAAACTTTTGTTAACTTAAGTATTTTACGTTCAATGCAGTGCCAGGTAAAGGGGGCAATTGCTCTCTGCGACAATTTTTTAATGGCCAAAATGAAAGTTTTGAAGTTTCTTAATGTATTATAATTTTTAGGATGAATTATTAATAATCATTGAAAAATTTGGTAACAAAATAATAATAATATAATATGATATTATATTGTCAATCATTTGAGTTGTCACGTCAAAACACTGTCACATTAAGAGTTAAGACGCCGGGAGCAAAATAAATTTTCCAAATAATAGGTTATTGGTACTAAAAATAGTTTACACCATTCTTAATATAGGAAAATTATGACACCGGGGGCAATGCCCCGTTTATACACGGTATTGCGTCAAGATCATAATATAGGAGATCTCAGATGACCGTCAAATTTTTTTTCGTTTTTATTATCGTATTATTTTTGATTTTAATTTGTATACAACATGTTTACAGCAGTACACTGACACATAATCGTGTTTGAATCTATATAATTATATTTTAAATTTATAACCAACATATTATTAAGTTTGATATTAATAGCCTCAAATGATTTATTTATACACTACCGATTAAGCAATTGTTTTTAATTTTTATTATAGTATAATAATAGGTACTTAAACTAAAAAAACAAACGTGCACAATTTTTTTAAATAAATATGAGGGAAATCGAATTAAGTTGATTAGCGCTGAATTTCGTAAAAGAGCTGAAGAAAAAAAATAAAAACAAACTATCAAATTTATACAAAATAGTATATTAGTACCTACTCTATACTCGTAAAGAATTAAATATATTGTATTGTATTTTATATTATATAATAAACAATAATGAAAAGTACTAATTATAAAGTCGCAATTAATATTTATAAAAGTATTAGTTGTAAATGACTTAATTTATAATGCGATTTTATAATTTCTCTAATATTTATTACATTTTTTATTCGTTGTTTATTTAATATAAATGATCGAACAGCATTATTTGACATATGGAATAACTTTTGTTCTATTCAATGTATTATATTTTAATGAATTAAACAATTTCAACACTATTTTTATTCAAATACTTATTTATTTTATGGTGGTTATAACTCTATAAGTTACAAGTTTATAACGGGTGGAATTTTAAAATCTGCCCCCAGGCGGCATATTCGTCACTGGTTCAATTTATGCATTCATAAACTTCTTTAATTTTTTTTGCTTAACAAAATAATAGATTTGGTAAATTTTAGCAAATTTTTTGTGTACATTAAAATTAATAATCCTAAACTTAGTATAACATTTAAAATATATAGCGTTTTACCTTTTACAATAATGTAATAAATGTTATCTATTATAGGTGTTCATATTCACCCGTTTTTTTATAGGAAATGTACCGTCTGTATTGAGAAGAATTCTAATTGCAGTGTAAATAATATTGACCTGCAAGGGCCATAAATTTACGGTCCAAGAAATGTGAAAAAAGCGCAAGCCCGACCCGAAAATATCCTCAGTTTTTAAAAATCCCGTTCTGGACCAAGGACATTTTTTTATTAGCTCGGTCTGGAGCAGTCCAAAATATATTTTTTTTAAATATTAAAATATTCGTTATTCGTGATTATTCCAACATCGAGCTGTAAACTTCTCATTTTAGTTAAAAATAAAGATTATTTGTCATACAAAAAATGTCTAGGCTAGATGTAAAAAATTCTTAAAAAACCCAATCCAACTTTGGTTTAAGTCCAGCCCGGCCTAGCCCAAAAAATTCTACCAAAAACAGCCCGATCTACCTCTTTATTTTTGTTTAAGGCTCGGTTCGGTCCAGTCTCAGACTTAGTATTGTATAGTGCATTTTAATTGTCTATAAATAGCATATATAACATAAGCGCAATTTGAAGGGGTAAGCTCCCCAAAATAGTTTGTATATATCCCCTTCTACTATATATCTCTGGGAGCATACATACAGCACATACATGCAAATAATAATAACCCTCCCCCCAAATTTAAAATTCAAATTACACCCAAGATAAAAAGATAATAAGAAAAACAAACTAAAATATTTTGAAAATTACATGTTTAATTTATTATTAATATATGTTGAATATATTTTCAAGTGTAGGTTAGGCACTATTACTATTGTTTATGTTTGAATTCCGACAAAACAAAATCAATGTCGATAACTAGTTTACGCGTATTACATACACATTTGTAATCATTACAGTGTACTACACATATTTTTGTACTCTCAGATTTTTTTTAACAGAGTTCCTGCAACTAGATCTAATTCTCTACCAAAAACCGGCCTTATACCTTAGTATTTTTACTATTTTATTGTTCCTTAAAGTAGTAACAGAAGACCAATACAATCATTGCTTGCTATATAATATGAAAATATATAGGTATCAGTGGCGTATCCAGGGGGAGGGCTAAGGGGGCTGCTATAAATATATAGCTTAGTTAAACTCGGTATATACATAATACTTTCGTCCAAATGACCAAATAAATTATTACCAGAAAGCGAATTGCGTCTTGCAAAAAAATATTTAATAAGGGTTGTAGCTTACTTGCGTTCTAGTATATCTACATTTTTCTATAACCTAGTTGCGTTTCAAAAATATCAACACAATTCAAAACAATAAAAAAAAATACATATATTGTACTCAATAACGATTATTATGATTCAAGCATCTATATTGATTGGATTTTAAATGAAGTGTTTATTATAAAATTTAAAAGGACGTATCACTCAAAGCAAAACGAATATAACGGCCGAGAGACGGAGAGAATGAGCTGTTAGATATTTAATTTTATCTAGAACCGTACAGACACATATAGAGCCCAATTTTTGATATTTTTTTCAATCGTCCAATATTTCATAATGAATTTTATGTTTTTTTTTTTTTTTTACTTTGTATTGTCTTAATTATTTGAATAATTAATAAAAAAATATCGAAAATCGAGCTCTATACAATTCTAGATAAAATTCCCCTCTACAATTTCCATAATAGGTGTTTTTCATGTTAAACCCTTCAGTAAGCCGTATTATTGGAAGTACGAAAACATATTTTTCTGGGGTGACACGTTCTCTTAATGGTGAAATTTTTTTTTTTAAGTATTCTAATTTTAAATGTTATTTTTCTGTTTTGTTTTTTTGTCGTAAATAATTAAGACGTGTATTAATCTGAAATGATTTTAAGACGTCAGTGAATTAGAAAATATGCGGATGTCTAAAATAAAAACATGAATTGAATTTCTAGTGAAAAACTCCACATGCATTTATTTTTTTGTAAACTATTTAAACATTCAAACCATACACAAGGATGGAATTTATGACTTAGAAATATAGCTATTTAATATATAGTCTGTAATAATGTCTAATAGCAATATCCAGTGCCATATTTATGTAAGGACTAATGGGACAATAGTACTGGGTTCACTCAAAAGAAAGGCCCACCAACTTCAGGCATATAAAATAAATTTTTTATTTTTTTATCATACTTGGGAAAACAAAATAGATATGGATTTTACTTGAATATTTTGATAGGTTATAAAGTATAATGGCTTTTTTCCGAAAACGACGACCTTAAATCTGAAATTAAATTTGATTTAAAATATTAAACAATTTAAACTTAAAAACATTTAGTTCGACATATTATAACTGTAATAAATAATAATTAAAATACTAATTTTTATTTAAAAAAAATGTTTGTTTTGTAATTTGTTATTTGTATATCTTCATACTCGAATAAATATTTAACATTAATTAGACACATTTAAAGTGTTAACTGTTTAGTGTTCTTGTATATTAAATAATCATATTTTTAACAATAAAATGTTATTCTATGATTCAACTACTAATTTATAAGCAAATAATTATATATAAAATTAATTTAAAAATATATTATGCATACATTTTATTTTGGCATTGAAAACAATAGAAGTGGATAATTTGGAGCCTAAAACTTTACATTGAACTCAGTACCGGATTATGACCGATCATAGCCTTGAGCAAACATTTTTTTATAGCCCACCGTATTAAGATTTAAGACATTCACTACGGACGCCCGGTTAAACTGCCACAATGCCACTATTAAAAAAAAAAATAGCCCCCTTTGATGGCCACTTTAATCTAGCCCTAGGCATGTGCCTACCAGCCTACTCTGCCTATATACGTTATTAGTGTTATTACGTTATTAATCCGCCACTGATTGTACTAGACCTATGAATTGGTAAATCAGGCGCTGCCAATAGCTGGACACTAACAAACATCATTAAATCACACGGATTTAAATTAATAATTTTATTTTTTAGTTATAATAAGGTATAGTATAACCACAAAACAATAGTATAACTAAAGCACCGTTGAGATCTTTATAGGGCCCTAGTATAACTTGGTATAATATTTTCAGTGTAGCTACCACGCGATTTTTTTCTTTTTGAAACATAATATGTGTTTTAAACATCATTATTTTGGAAGTTATATCCTCCTGAAGTTTGCAATTTTATGTTTTTACACATTCGCACGACGCTGTATTTCGCATAGTAAATCGAAAAGATCGCGTCGTAGCTTAACTGCAATTTATTGGGAACACCCATCCAACCGCAAATACACCACTGCTTACAATTATGTATAATAATTACATTAATCACAATATTATTATTGTTTGAAGATGTACGACATGTCACCATAGCTAACAGTAGTGTGAAGAGTGAATAACCGTCAACCTGTACAGTCTGGCACGTCGGTGGTTGGTCCCGACCCTTACAACAGTAATAACAAATAATAACCTACATGACGTGCGGTCGACACTCGCCACTAGGTCACTGATGGCACGGCTATAGATACCATAGCTGTGGCTGACGGTCAAGGTCGCGGTATTGTTATCAACGTTGATAACAATACGACGACTACAGCGAGCTGCTCTCGGAACATCGAGCACCGTACACTCTTTCCGCATTGTTAATAATAGACAATCTCCAATGTTGTGACTGTATTAATACGCACAACGCACTAAAATCTTCCCCACCTATGACGACGGTCACCGAAAAAAATGGTAAACCACGACGACATTGGATCTGCAGCGAATCACCGCCACCGCCGTAATAATAATCGTTGTCGACCTGCGAGTCTTATTACTACTGCTACTACTATTATGGTTACTTTTACTATAACCACTACTAGCAGCAGTTGTACTAGTTTTACCGCTCGTACGACCACTGGCTCGCGATAGTAGTAAAATGCACGCAGCCCGAGGACGTTCGGTTAACGGCATTCTACGCTCTGTTCTTATCATCACCGACTCAAGTGCTGACGCGTAACATTCAAAGACGAGGTGTTAGATCACATCGATCTTCACGACCGGTTTCTCGTTTTCGTCCGACCATGTACTACATTTTCCCGTCCGCCACTGCAGCACCAGTGTACTGCGCAGATCAAGAGCGTCGGTGTCTCGCGTGAACACCGTCTGACCACAAGGGCTTAAAGCCATTGGTGTAAGTCAAGCAGTCTCTTTTCATGGGCAAGTGAGAATGGGCGATTTAACGTAAGCGTTGGGTACAACTAATAATACGACCATTCGAATTTAACGCTATTCCTTTTTTTTTTTCAACCAGATTCTACACTGTGACCTACAACGTTGCTACTAGATCTCCAAGACAACCTTTGGAAGATTTATTACAATGGAACGGTCGCACCGAATACCAATTACCAGACTTTTGTTTATTTGGGTGAGTTTTATTTATTTTTTTTGATGTAATTATTCTTGGTCATACCCATTTCCATCTTGTCATCCCATAGTGAATTATTTTTGTTTTTTCTGAATTTCATCACTACTGTGCTTTAGTTCAGCGGTTTCCAACCGTTTTAGTCGTGTGGACTACCAATTTTGTAAAAATTCTTGGAAGTCCACTAATGACTATATAATAGCACACCTATATGGCTACATATGTATGTATATAATATTATTTTAAATATATATGTTAGTAATGTTAATATTTTATGGTCCACGACTCAGTACCACGTTGCCCATGGCTCATTGGTTGGAAACCGCTGTTTTAGAATTTAAAAAAAAAATGTTATCTTACATCATAATCTGATTAGCCACATGTAAATATTTAACATGGACGTATAAAAATAAAAATAATTTATTGAAATAGATACCATAACAATTCTGTTTTTCTCAAAACTGTGATATTAAGAACTAATAAAAAATTACCTATATAATTATTATAATCAATTATTTGCTTAATATTGGTTTTTAAATTGATTGTAATTCATAATTTTATAATTTATAAACTTATTATTTATTATCCGACAAAAATAGAATATAGCTGTAATAGTTATTTATGATATTTTATGTTTAGTCTTGTAATTTTATTGTTAAAAGTATGTTTGTAAAATACAAAATTGAACAATGTTCCCCACTTTTTTACTTAAATGTCTATATTAAAGTTTTTATAATATTAAATTATATATTATTTTCCTTTGTTCATTGATGACAATTAAATATATTTTCATGACTATTGTTATTATCAAAGATTTTTTTATGTGTATACATTATACACTGATTCATAATCATAATGCAACTATAAATTAAAACTTGAATTTGGCATATGACCTTCAGAATTCAATATAGGTAGGTATAAGTACTTAAATTGTTTTTTTTATTTAATCATAGATAGTTTATTATTATGTTTAATTAAAACTATTTCTTTTAGATAATAATTTAAATTAATATATACTATATTCTAAAAGGTATTTTTTTCTATTTACAAAAATAAAATAGCTTATTATATTTAAAAGTTTATATTATTTATCAAAATAAGGATTCATATATTTTTATTATTGCATTTTAACTACTGACAAAAACTATAAAAAAATAAAACTAATTATTTTAAACCTTAAACACATAATATTTTCAGTATAAGCTTTTTATGACTTGATGAATATAAAATAGAGAATATCTATAAGATATTTCCAAATATGTTGTTTTTTAAAAATTATATTTACAATCCACTTGAATATATGTTTACTGTGTGTTTTAGCCTAATGAAGCATATTCTAAAAACTAAATGATGATAAAAAGAACTCAAGAGTTTTGAAAAGTTGTTTTGATATCTAATATTTTTGAGTTCTTTTATATCAACTTTAATAAATATTAAAAAAAAAATTATGTAAGCTATATTAATATATAATAAGGAATATTAATTTCTTAAATAATATTTTATGTTGGATGTAACTATTAAAGATATAAAATATTCTGTGTAACATACTTACATAGATACTTCTCAATGATCATTGATTCCCTAATAGTAATACATAAAAAACTATTTCATGAATAATATTATATTATATATTTATGTACTCAATTTACTAATTTTTACTAAAAGATAATTAAATCAATAAATCTTCATGATCTTCAATCTTTTTAAACATAATTTAGTTTTCGTATGAACAAATAATACACAAAAACACAATTTAGTAGTTAAAAAATATAACCATTAATATTTTATTTAAATTAACTCCATTAAAATATCAGACATTGATTTAAAACAAAATATAGTAGTTGATTTTTTATCTTTATTATTTATTTTTTTAATTAAAGGTTTCAAGAAATCAAGGCTCAACCTCAAAACTTATTACTCGATTCGATATTTGATGACTCATGGACAGCAGCTCTAAGGTTCAATTGAAATTTTTATTTTTACTGATACTATTGTTGTTAAATTTATATTTTATAGGGATGTTTTAAGTGGCTATAATTATGTAAAAATACGCACTGTAAAAATGGTCGGTTTGCTGCTAAATGTATTTTGTAAACGAAAACATGTACCTCTTTTAAAAGAAATGCAAACTTCAGAAACACGAACTGGATTTTTGGGCCTTTGGGTAAAATTATTGTTTTAATATTATTTTGTAAATTTTTTTAACCTTTTTAATTTTTAGGGAAATAAAGGTGCTGTTAGTTTTAGTTTTAAAATTTACGGAGCAACAATATGCTGTGTTAACTGTCACTTTGCTGCACATGAAGAATATTTAAAACATAGAATAAATGATTATCACACAATCATTGAAAGTCAACATTTTGGTTCTTCAAAAAAAACAATTTTAAATCATGAGTATGTAAATTACTTTTTTTTATTAACCAATTTTAGCATAATTGTGTTTATTTTATGTATATTCTATAGAATGTTTAAAATATTTTAGTTTTTATAAGAAACAATTAAATTTAACTTAGACATATAAATAATTATGTTTTGTAAATGGGTTATGCCAAAAATGAAGTGAATTTGAGAAAAAATATTAATAAAAACATATTTTTTTTAACTTTAATAAACAGGTATTAATATTTAAATTACGCTGTTAAAGAATTACCTTTCTTATTTCAAATACTTAAGAATTTATTTTTCTTTAGCTATATCTTTTGGTTTGGCGATCTAAACTTTCGTTTAGACAATAGTAAATTTAAGTCAGCTGAAGAAATTGCTAGCAATGTTAATAATATAAATTCATCACTAAGAAATGCAACAACATTAACTGATATCTGGGCACAAGATGAGTTAAGTTCAGTCATGCAAAAGTCAAAAGCTTTTAAAGGATTTTTTGAACATTTGCCAATGTTTCCACCAACCTATCGATATATATTAGGTTCAAGCAGTTATGATCTCAAGTATGTTATACCTATAGATGAGAATAATTATAAATATATTTACTATATCAAGAGTTGTTTTCAGGAGAAGACCAGCGTGGACAGATCGTATTTTATACAAAACTATCAATCCATCAAATAAAAAATGTGTACTAGAGGTACTATCGTATAAGTATATTGAATCAATACAATTAAGTGACCATAGACCAGTTTATAGTGAAGCCAGTGTTCAAGTAAAAAAGCTTAAACATCTTTATTGAATTGTTTTTTCATACTCGATAATTTTTATAGATATGTAGTGACGGAAATTTCAATAAGGTTGACCAACCTGTAATTTTCCAACCAATTAACACATGGAAATTAGAAACAGAAAATGAAATTAATTTGCAAATAAAAGAATACATTCCTTGGGCTAACGATTGGATAGGTGTATTCAAAGTAAGTAAATTGATTTACAATTTAAAATAATAATTTATAATCTTGATCTATATTTTTTTTAGGAAAATTATACTAGTCTTGATGACTATTTATCATATGTGTACTTACCTTTAGAGACCATTGAACATGAAGAATCTAATGATGAGTATAGAAGATTTGATAACATAACTTCTGTATGTAGGGTAAAATTCCTTCCTGAAGTATTTTCAGATGGTTCTAAAAGAGTGTGTTTGAAATTTTCCGAAACTTTAGTGCTGAATCCAGGCAGTTATAGACTAATATATTTTAGTAGCACTAATAATTCAGTGCTCGGAGTATCAAATCCATTTTTTGCCACTAAACAAACATGCGAGTTAAATACATCTCACGAATTCGGTTGGTAGAATTTTGATATTTCCCAATTGTTGTATCATTAATATATTATTTATTTAATTAGAAGGGGAATTTTTTTATATTTGTTAAATATGTGTACTAGTTATGTTTTGAATTTATATTGTATGTTTTTATTACAACATGTGTTTATTATTTGCTCATATAGTACTTAGAAATTATCTGTGATTGAGGTTGTAGCTATGCACGATGATTTACACAACACTGGTTTTATATATAAAACAATTATTGAAATAACTGTTCAGCTAAATACTACATCAAGCATTCTGTATAGTTTAAGTTGATAATATCATTGATTATAGAATAAATAGTTTATTCTATAATTAATGATAATATTAAATATAAGATGTTTAAGTTTTGATATTTTACTATTTTAGAGTATATTGTATTTTTATTTTCAATATACTGTAAACCATTTTTTACATTGTTTATAACTTATAGGTTTCTTGATTTATATTTTTTTCAAATACATTGTAAAATACTAAAATAGGGTATTTACTATAAGACATAAATTTATATTATTATTATTTTTTTTTAATTTGTTGTTAAAAAAACATAATGTATTACAATTTTTATACTACAAAAAATAATTGGTATAGGAAGAGAATTGTATATCATTGTGTAGAAATAATCTACAACTATTTACATGTAATAATAATAATAAATAATTCTAATTCTGAAAATAAACAAGATATTTAATAAATACAATTAATTAAATGATATTCAATTTCTTTTCTTAGTTACAATTACAAAAAAAAAAAAAAAAAAACAAAAACAAACAAAACAATGAGCTTTCATTTTCAACATGGTAATTGTACAATATATTATTTTTATATTGATATTATGAACAATAACAAAAAATAAATAAAAGAAGGGACGAAAAATTATTTAATAAAAGGAGGGGGCATTTGGGGGAATGTAAAAGAAGCAGAAGTAGTAATTATTAGTACTTTAATTATACTTTATATATATATTTTGGAGTTATTGCATAATAAATATTGCACATAATCACTATGTGGACGGACAAAAGCTTCTCGTCAATATAAGATAGTCTAACATTTATCATAATTAATATTTTTTCTATCTCACCTGATAAAAATTGTTTCATGCATTTTTAAGTTATTAAATATTTTGGTTGATTTTTAAATATTTAATTTACTAATATATATATATATATATGTGTATTTAAAATCTACTTTTTATCTAAACAAGAATAATTAACAGTCAATTATGCTTATTATTCTTTCTTCTTGCTTTTTGTTTTCTAATAAATACATATATAAATTTTGCTTAAAGACACGTGAGAATATCTGTAAAGTTTACGGTCGATGAAATCTGTAAATAAAAAGTTATATTAATATGATTTTAAAATTTTACATAATTTGATCTTTAATAAAGACTTAAAACTATACATTTAACTAATACAACTATGAAGCGTTTTCTATACATTAAACTATCTGTCTTTATGATTAACACATAATTAATATACCTTGGTAATTCTTAAATGAAATATTTAGTTTCTTAAAAACAAATCTATGTCAAGAAAAATAATAAACCATTGTGAACAATTATAAATGTTTAACAGTCATTACACAATATTATAATAGTGATCCATCCCACTTGAGTAGAATTATATAAGTAATTAACTTTTGATTGCCAGATGGTTATTATCTTAGATAATCCACTGAGTTACATATTAAATAATTTTAACGGTTCAATGATGCTTCTGGTATTTGTGTAAAAAAAAATATATTATACATTTTTTTTTTTAATATTACAATTATGTCTCGAATTTTAGATAACAGCAATAAATTTTGCACACACCAAGCATCAGAAGTATCACATTATTATTCTATTAGTTGACTAGTTTGTGTTTTTGCTAAGATTAATGTTGTGAAGCAATTTTCTGGTTAAGCCCAGTCATCGAAAATAAAAGCTGACGATTAAAGTTGATAATAACCAATATATATATTAATCAATGGTTGAGATAATCTAACATAACAGGATAAAAATCAGTCACGGTTTTAAGCTACTTTTAATTGAGATAACATTTATCTACATTACATATAGTTCACACAATGATATAAACACTAAGTAGCACTTTTATTTTAATCAGTGTTTTTCTTTAACATTTTAGTGGATTAACCAAGGAATTTTCTTATCCATAGTTATAGTGCGTGCTACCTTAATCCGTAGATAAGCAAAAATTGAATTTTTCAGTAATTATTATTACATAATAATATACTTATAAGTTATAATAAATATGAAAATTGTATTATTATTTAGAAAAATATTTGCAAAAGTTACCAACCACTGTGTACATATTACATTATTATAATTTTAAAAATTACTAATTAAAAAATTAAAATTTTTATTAAATTTAAATTAATCATGTAAAATTTTATAAGAGAATATGGTTAATGAATATTATATAAAGTATAATGATATTTATTTTTTATTTTTAATGGTGAACAGAGGATTTAAGTCAAGGCATTTTATAAAATGCAATGGCAATAAGCTTAAAACTAACCTGGTGAGATGTTTACTTTCTTGATGCACTTCCATTTCTGAGCTTTTAAACTCATTTAGTTCTTTTCGTATAGCTGCTTTATCTTTGGTTGTCAACCGTGTCCACGGTTTATCAGCTCGCCTATCATAGTCGTGTGCTTGTGTTACTTCTATGTAATCATTGAATCGAATAATCTAAATGTTTAAAATTTTAATAATGTTAAATACATATGAATAAAATAAAAAATAAAAAATGCCTACCTTTTTTTCTTTCAATTCGTCAACTGTTGGCCTAAAACTTAATTTTCTTAATAACATGCGTTTTTTTTCTTCTTTTAATTTTTTTTCTTCTGCAGCTGTTTGTTCTGAAATTTAATTTTATCATAAAAAAATTATTATAATTATAATATATTAAGCAAAATATTTTACTTTTCAAGATATTTCTTTCTTCGAGTTCTTCTTGTGTAGGTCGCATGCTCAAACGTCTACAAAAGTATTTTAATATATATTAATTAAAAAATAAAAATAAATGAATAGTATTGATAATTATTTAAGGTTTTAATAATTTATGTATAATATATAAATACCTAATAAGACGAGCACCAATAACTTCTTTAGTTTCTTGTCGCTCCTTTTCACTTTGAACTTGAAGAATATTACGATTAATGAGCTCTTGTCGATTGGGACGTAAAGCCAATTTAATAGCGAGACTATCTTTCCTTGCAATTTTTTCAGCTAATCGATCTAAAAATTAATTACAGTTAAGGAGTATTATATAAATTATCAGCCAAATTTATAATTGAGTTCTGTTTAATTTAAGTCAAACTTTAATTAATAATTAAATTAGCTTACTGTCTAAATTATCATCTCTGTACAATATGGGTCCATCACCAGAACTGTCGTCATCACTAGATTCATTAGGTCTAGCATTTTCTTTATTTTCTTGTAATGAACAAGGTAGTGAAATTCCAAACACTACTGGACGATTAGCACCACTGCAATTTAATTAATAAAAATATTAATATAAGAATAATTTAAAAATTAAATTAAATTTACCAAAACCGTATCCTGGGCTTAAGTGGAGCCCTTCTGTTATGCAGCGATAAACAAATTAAGAAAAATAAAATAATAATGAAATGAAGAGCCAAACGATTGCCAAATAATTGGCAAAAAGGCAAACTTATTCACTTTGCTTTCTTACAACCTCGACTATTGCAAATTATTTTTATTTACTTCTTTTATTATAATATTTATTAATCAACAACATACTTGAGCAATTGTGATGATTCTTGACTTTGATTAGGTGTTGATGGTTTTTTCAATGCTGACTTTAGAGGTTGTGCATTAAAAACAGGTTCTTTAGCAGGAATCTGCTCTATATGACTAGGAAAACTGTGACGACTTCTTATTCTAAACCCATTAGAATCATCATCATCATCTACTTCGTCTTCATCGTCATCTTCTTCTTCTTCTTCATCATAGTCATCATCGTCATAATCATCTTCATTAGTTGCCATTTCCATTTCCTCGTCATTGTTATCATTGGTACGATGATTTTGACGATTGTTATCTATTTAAACAAACAGTTTAGATATTTTACAGTATTTATTATTTATAATATTATTACGTTGATATAAGTATGATTGTTGAGCTGGTGAGCTAAACATGGGTGGTGGAGGAATTGGGCCAACTTCAGATACCGGTATTGGGGGTTCAGGTAAATCAGAAAGCATCAATGATGAATGCCCAGGATGATTGTTATACATCATCCTAGGGCTGGAATGATAATAGCCTGTCCTAACACCACTGGCCAACTGAGACATGTTTTGTCCTGGCATAATCATTGAAGATGTCCTATCACAATTTAATTTCGGAGATTCACAACCTATGATCAGAAAAAATAAATAAATTAGAAAATGATTTCATGTATGTATTATTACATACACAAATTACGTTTAAAGGTTTATTTACCTGATGGCAATAGTGAATTTGAAGGTCTGGTAGGTGACTGACCTGATCCTACTAATAACGACTGATTAGGTGCATGGTAACAGAACAGACGTCTGGTGAGCGTGCCGCCAGGACCCGTAAGTGAATTTGGTCGTTCAGGTTTTGAGCTACTAGGCTGTTCAGCTGCATGCTGCTGCTGCTGCTGTTGTTGCTGATGCTGCTGCTGCTGCTGCTGCTGCTCAAAACTTAATTCTACTGGCTCATTATGGCCATGCACTGTTTCAGTCTTGTTATCTTTGTTCAAGTCTAAGACAATGAAAAATAATAAGTTTAGCATACTATACAATTATTTTTATGAAAATATATTAACCAACTTAAATATATTCACAAAAAAACATTTGTAATACAAGATTTAGAAAAAATATATATTTTTAACCTCTTAATGTGCAACATTGTTTTAACTGTTTTTTTTTGTTTTCTATAAAAATTTCCTTCTTCAATAAAAATATTTAAAATATTATTATTATTTTATATGTAGTGTAACACATGCATGTAATGTTTAATTTTTTATAAGTGGCATCATGGCATAGTGCCAAAAAAACATAAAAGATATTATGCATCAAGAAGTATTGTATTAATTTGAATTTAATAAAAAGTTTACTTTTGAAAACTAAGTAGAAGCTTAAAGCTTACCCTATTTTAGTTAGATATATAATTCTATGAATAATTATGTGACAATATCAGATCGAAAATTAATTATCAAATTTGAACAAAGTTATAACTTTAGCTTACAGTATGTTAAATGTAGATAATCAATGGTTATTTTTAATCAAAATATGATATAGTGTATTATATTTTTACATTTGTTACTTAATAATAATTTTCAATAATCAGTAGTTTAAAAATTGAACTTGGTATTTTTATACACAAATATTACATTAAATTATATATAATCTACAACACCATACAATATTATTCGAACTAAAAGTCATGGCCGTTAAATATCAATATTTGGCAGACATACATTTTTTGTATTTTTTTGTACGAAATCAAAAAAAAAATATAATACACTCAATAATAATTATTTTTGATGTAACTAATCGTTCTTTATTATTCCTTAGTACAAGGCCTAAAAATTCTAAAATTAGATAAACATTCCATTTCACGTCATCTAACTTAAATGGTCCAGAAATAGTTAACTAATCTATGGTGCCATGAGTTGCCAAATATATATTATTCTTTGTAAAATATCTACACTTATCATTAATGTTGTCTGTTACATATTAGTTTTAAGCTAATCAAAACATAACTTATATTCGGGGGTCAAAAAAATTGTAAAGTGGATAGATATTAAAAATTATCGATAGAAAATACATTTACGAGTATACAGTTGAAAACATCTTAAATTCCTAAACGACCCAACTAAATTTAAATTTGTCGTAGTCAAATTAATGTACATAAATAATGTATAGAATATCAAGTATACAATAATATTTAAAAAGATTAAAAAATATAATTAAAAAATAAATGTATTACTAGATATGTGCAAAAATTGGTTAATAACCTTTTATGTATAAACATAAAGTATAATATAATTTAGAGCGTATAAATTAAAACAACAATTTGGCATATAAAATCAGATTGATAAAGTAAAGTACATGGATAAATAATAGCATTCGAAAGTGTCGACGTAAATGTACATGTTTTTTTAATGTTTTGTTACAAATATTATATTTGCTGAAGACAGGGAACTGATATAATAACATTGTATTATGTTTAATAATAATGACGACATTAGATTTAAATAGTTTGAATTAAATCTTTTACATTTTAAATTAATAAAAATAAAATAATAAAGTAAGAACTATGTACCCATATAAAAGCTACCCTTTAAAATTTAAGATTAAATTATTACAAAATTAACATTTTTATTTAAAAAATTGAATACCTAGTACTTACTAACACAATAATGACATTTAAAATAAATTATTTCTAAAGTTAAAATTTAATATAATATTATGTAAAAAAAATTAATTTAATTTAATTTAATGTAATTTGATGTGCAAAGAAAAACAAATTAAAAGTGTGTATACATTAAAATAACATTTTTACAAAAATTAATTATTTTAGTAACTTACGTAAAAGTGTAAAACAACAAGATCTATTAAATGTACTCAGCATTAAAAATAACTGTATTTAAATATAACTAAATTTATTTATATTTATTTTTAGTATACTTCCGCGTGTAACTAAATAACTGTATCGCCGAAAATTACCTTTACAATAATTGTATTTTAAGTATAAATATATGTGTTAATTAAATATTATTTTTTTATTTAAATTTTACAAAACATTAACGTAAATATTCATCAAGTTATAGAGTATAAAATGGAATTTAAAAAGATATTACGATTAAATATTGTTTAAGTAGATATATTAAAAGAGATTTTAAGTTTAATTTTTTGGGAATAAGTTTGGTCTTGGTTTATGCATGTATTTAAGTGGATTTGTATGTTATGTATCATTTATTAAATGATTAATTGTTAATCATTAATATAATGTGATATATGCGAGTAATGATTAGCTTAATATAAAAACACATAAATAATATTATCAAAATAAAACTTGATGAATACAAATATTTATGATTTATGAAAACATTATGGGAAAGAGGTATACAGGTGTACAATAATTTACTTCAAGATAGCTTTATAAATTGTTTAAAGTTTCTATTGTCATTTGGCAATGTCAATATGTTCTGATTTAATTTTGATAAATAATTTTTTTATTTCAGAGGGGTAGAATCTATGACCATGACACGAATAAAAACTACACGAGTCTAAAAACAAAAAAATCTAATAATAGTTAGGCCTTAAATATACACAACAAATTTTTCGTTTCTGTATAAATGTTTAGTGGTTTCATTACGAACCATTTTAAAGCACCACTAAGTACAATGCTTCGATTTAATTTATTATTCGTTTAATTATAATATTTTATATGACATACATGATTATAAAATTATTATTTCACATTAACTAAGATTACAAAGTTTTAGTGAAGGATATATTAACATTGTACATAACTATTAATTCGTTTTATCAATCAAGAAATATAAGATTGTGTGTGTACTACTTATATTATTGAGATAGTAAGGGTTTGAAATAATGCTGAATATGTTAGGTGTAGAAGAGTCTAATACATGCTTTATACTTTAAATATTATTGTTATATGATAAACAAAATTGAGCTAAATCCAGACTTAGTGAAACGGGAAGACAATCTCACATTTATTTTTAAATCTAATTTTATTTTGGAGAAGATATATTTTTAAATAGCAAAGACAAAGAATTAAGTATTGACCCATACATTTGTAAGCTGTATAGGGCGCATATTAACTCTATCATAAGTAACCAAATCGCCCGCTGTATACTGCATTTATTTTAAAAATGCAGTACATTGTACATAATCGATTTTTTATACACGCAATTATATAGTTATGCAGTAATATATACATAAAGTCTTCTCTTAAAAATATTTGAAAAATGCGATAATTTTGAAATTTGTACGTGTGAAACACGAACACCACAGCATCAATCGTTGCATTGAACAGTAATTTTTACACCGATTACATATCCAAATCAAACTACATGTCTACACGTAAGTGCTTGACACGCGCGTGACGATAACATTATAATTGTTTGTAAATAATTGAATTTCCTTCAAACCGCTCACTCAACCGTCACAGGTACAACAATATAGTTTTTTACCTGAAATCCTCCGAACGAATGCTGTTGAACGAGTGACAATCGCGTGTAACGGCGGCGATCTCTTCTTTTTTAAAGTATGCATCGCGGCGACGGGTCCATACCTATCCATAGGAAAACCAGTTCGAGTCCGAGGTCTGAAGTTATCGTTGACTATCGAAGTCATTTTAACACGATTGCCAAACAACAATGAAGTTATATTTTAACGTACGCGGCAACCTACGAATTGTCGATTATTGTGCAATAACTGAATTCTGAATATAATCACTATAACGACATTATAAAAAGAACAGAAATAAGAAGATCGATCACCGAGATGGTTACGCGGACGCGCGACGACTAATAAATATATCGACTAAAATTTGTTTAGCACGCGCGTTTATACGAGGGAATTTTAACGCTACACTAGTCGCCCACCCGTTCGGAACACCAACAACGGCGACTCCGGGGAAATGGGAAATTGCACCTCTGCCATTCAGCTATACAATATACGCTAATATACTGTTATAATAATATTATGTTCTTCCAACATATATGTATATATTTCCATATTATGTTCTCATGATACCGCTATGATATAATATAGTTAATTGATATTTATATATATATTTATAAAAACAACAAACACGCTGGCCCGCAACTATAGATTTATGATTTTATAACAATATATATCAATGATTATTATTATTAATATTGCAGCAAAATAACTCTCATTGTGCCGGTGTCATTAGCACAAATAGTTTACTTTATTGCTTGAACATGTTTATTGTATTGTTTAGTAAGTGCCAAGCGAAATATATAGGAACATCTAAACTAGATAACAATAAATTTAATTTGTTTATTTATAAATAAAAACCAGTATAATATATTTTGTACATCAATATTTTATAGAAAATTAAAATAATTACTTCCGATTGTGAAATAAATAAAAAATATTGAGGTAGGTATATCTAAGTATTTTTTTTATTTAAAAAAAAATTAAAATAAATTATTGAAAACATCATGAAGATAAAAGTAAAATTCTAGGAGCCTATAAATTACTGAGTGTTACTATATATGCATCTAGACATTTGTTTTAAATACATAAATAGCACCCCACAATGTTCACACATGAACCACCTGCAACATCACCACCACTATTTTCTGTGCATAGTCATAAAATACCCGTGTGTCATAAATAATTATAATATATATTAAATGGGCTAGTGGACACAATGCTATACTAAAATATTATATTATTATTATTATTATCATATCCCAACGCCGCTGCCGCTACCGCTACCGCCGGTGACGCATCACGCATTGGTTAATCAACGGCACGCGGTGGCGCTGCAGAATTTCTAAAAATAAACAACAAGTGCCAATTTATTATTTGCATATCATGCGTCGTTGATATGCTGTTCCAACGTAAACGCAAAACGTTAAAAACTAGTCGTCGTTTGTTTTGTTATATATACGAACATACAGTGTATTTGCGAAACATGGACAAGCTTCAGTATTTTCATTATAAAAATATTCTTACCTATAAACTGAATACAGATATAGTACTAACTAGTAACATTACTTATAATAATACAAATATACTACTTATACTAGCAATAGTACTAGTAACAAATATCTAATATCAAAGATACGACCATTGTGTAAACAAAATTAACACAATCCATATACTGATATATATATATCAGTTAAACAATTAAACATAGTAACTATTTCAAGATTTATAATATTAGATTATATATAGATAAAGAAAAAATATATATTTATTTATATCTATGTTAAATATCTGAAAAAAATATTGTAGCTACCTTAAATAACTTATATTTAACATGAATTATATTTTAGATTATAAACTCATAGACCACATACGAATATGTTTAATAAGACCTTATTATCTATGTAGAGAATACAAATTTTGTCCCTTAAATATATGCAACATATAAATACGAATTTGCATCCCCCCAGGCATTTGTGAATATAGTATACACTTATATAATCAAAATTTCCGTACAAGATATAGCATTAATCGAACGAGAAAGGGATATTTGTTTAATTTTAATACTCCTGGCTCAAAGCAGCTTGGATTAATGTTAAACAATTTTATATTTAAATCTTGTCTAACACCAATTATTATTTTATCGATATCAATGAAAATGTTATGAAAATTAACTGCAATATGCAACACAATTACATACATGATACATGCATACGATGTTATACGAGTTATAAAAAAAATTATGAATGCAACAAAAATCATATTTTATAAAGAGGAAATAGTGTTTTAATTAACTATAGAACATTTTCTAAATATTTATGATGAATACATCATTGGTAAACTATAGCTGGCTGATTTTTTATTATGCTCACTTTTTACAAAAAATATAATAAGACTTTAAATTTATTTATTTTGTTTTGCTGTGTTTAACATTAACATTTGTTTTCTGCTGTTATATTATAAGTTGTACAGGTATTTTATTGTTCTTGTGGTGAGGACACTGCTTTTTTTTTAAAAAAACTTAGTTTAATTAAATCAAGCACGTATTGAATTGTAGGTATTGAAATATTTATTTCTTAATGTTTGATATGTTTTGCTTTTATTATTTAATATTTAGGTCAATTTTGCGTTGTATTATATTAGAAGGTATTTTAGTGGTAAAAACCGTTTCAGATGAGAGGAACTACTACTTCCTTTCAACAAGTCTTCAAAACTATTTAAATTGTGAATGTAAACTATTTATTTTGACAGTATAAGTGTTCAACTAAGGTTACACAATAAAAATATAATTTTATTTTGAATAGCCATACAAGCTATAGACGTTATAGTTAAGTCTTATAATTTTGAAATTTTACGGTTGTAAAGACATTAAATAAATCATTTAATTTAATGCTAATTTCTGGTGCACTATAATTACTGCCTCATATAAATTATAATAATTTATACTTCTCAACATCATGGATATACCGTTGACGAAACGATTTTACTCTTATGTCCATTTCACACATGAGAACAATGGTGCGATATGTATGAATGCTACAGAGGTAATGGCGAATTTTAAGATTGCATTATTAGAATCTAATATGTTACAATATTATGATACGTACTACATAGTGTACATCGTAATAAACAATGCATATATTATGTATTATAAATATATAATACATGAAATACATTCATACATATGTTATAAAATAAACCGCTAAAAATATTTTTATATATGAATCAATTATCGATGATTATTTTTCATTTATCAATGATTACATAAATATATATATATAATATATATATTAAGCTTTAAAATACTTTTTTTACAAAAAGAAATATTTAATGCAATTTTACAATAAATTATACGTTTTTCTTTTGAAAAATTAATTAAAATAAGGTTAATAAAAATTCCCAAAAGTTTCTCGGTTTAGTTCTAAATATGATAGAAACATGTTAAGGTTTTTTTTTATAACATTTGTACACAACTAAACAAGTTCTTTAAAAGTATACATAGTTATTTTCCAAATATAGTCTTCCTCATTTTTTCCTTCAATAAATTAATCAATTATATTTTTTAGAATTGTTAAGTATACTTCAATAACATATTTGATATCAGAATTTTATACCACCATTTAAAAATTTCGTATGGCGATACAAACTTATTTTTTTCAAACTATAATCATACTTTTCTGCGAATTGTTAAGAAGATTTATTTTATCAAAATGTTGTTGTATCTAAATCGAAATTTAAATCAGTAGATTTTAGCTTTTGCGTTATTTATCATTGCGTATTAAAGATAATATGTTTAAATAAGGGGTTTCGATGAATTTAAAATTATAATAATTAATATTAATATATTAACACTTCATAATTTAAAAAAAATAAAATATAACCCAATGACCAATATTATATCTATTTTAAGCTATTTTAACTATTGGTAGAATCTTGATTTAAACGCATACAATTTTTTAAAAAAAAAATCTTTTTAATAATTTACAGTAAAAAGTTTATCAAAGTTCTAACTTTTCATTTGAAAAAAGACACTCTTTAATGGTATATAATATCTAAATAATATAAAAATATTATAGTCTTTAGATAGACTTAAAATTCAAAAAATCAAAATTTAAATTAATTAATTGTTAAAGGAAAAATGAGAGTGAGCATATTTGGTGAATTACCTGGTATTTTATGGATTATATGGTGGATATTATAATATGAATAAAAAAAATATATATTATTTACGAACCAGGCTAGATTGCTAGTAAAACATAACGTGTGACTTTTATTTTCATCGTACTTTGACATTTTATTCTATATTTATCATAATAAATAATTAATAACTATAATATTTGATAAGCCGCTAAGAAAGTAAAATTAAAATAATGTGCAATGTGCAATGTGCATAATATAATAAATTTTAAGACGAGGTCTTGACTAAGGTCACTGCTACGTAAATACATGATTTGGCTCATGACGCATGAATGAAATTGGTAACACCAATTTTTATTTATATATATTATATTTGACGAGAAAAATAAACTAAAAAATGGATTCCAGATCTTTATATAAAATTACGAAAGAAAGTAAAAGTGCCTACAAAATTAGATAGGTATTAAGATGCAATATAAATTGTCAAACAAGTTGTTAAAATAAACTATCTTTACATAAGTTTGTTACTAGAGTGATTAATTAAATGTTGAATTTAACTCCTTGATAAGATAATGAGGAACTCATAGGCATAAATAGGGTGGCTTAGGTAATTTTCAGCCTCCCCCCCTAGAATTTCTTAAAGTCTCATAATTTTCTTTATGGAAATAAAAAGACACGATTTATGTTTAAAGATATCAAATTAAAGAAGTATACCGTATACTGTATACGTATGGTTTTTGTATGTTGAATATTATTAATTATCATTTTTCTAGATAATTCAAATAAATTAAAACTATTATTGTATGAGGACAATTATTTTCCCATAGATACCTTCCTTATTTTGATATAAGACATTTTTAGAACTTCTTAGCCGGCATAGCCTCCTATAATTTATAGGACTAGTTACGTTATGATTGAAGATTAATAACAGCTAACATAATTAATTAAATAGATACAAATATATGATTTATATAAATTAAGAAAAAACAAAAATCATAACTCTTAAATGAAATAAAAATAAACATTAGTACGTAATTTACCTAATAATTTTATAATGGTTTAATTTATTTATTTATACATTTTGAGTTTGTGATACAAATTACAGATAGTTTGAAGACTATATAAATAACTTTATTTTTAATGTTTTTTATGTTTCCCAAACGTAAACTATCATAAGAAGGTGAACAACAAACATAGTTAAAATAAATGGTCCATTTTTAGTTATCACCAGTCGTAACTTGAGTTTATAATTAGATCATAACTAATAAGTTCTACAATATTAACTTCTATCAAAATCACAATACCTTAAATTTCTCAAATCACATTTTTTTAAATATTGATTATTATAGTAATTATTTTTATACTTGTAACATGATTACATATTTTTAAAAAAAGTAAACGTTTTAATATAATTGTGATTATTGACTTTTTGTGCAATTTATTAACAGTTGTGAAAAATACTACCATTAAGGTTATCCATTATTTTAGTTATTGGTATAGTATATTATATCGAATGTCACGCAACGTACAATAAAATATTCGATTTTCAAAATATATATTAAATTTCCATATCAAAATAACTAACGAATAATAAAATATTACTATATTAGAATAATAAATAGTATAGATAATAATAATGCAGAAACAATAATTACGATCTATCGAGTTTTTTATTTTTTATTTTATACGAGTACATCTTATTAGTCTCTAAATACCGATTTTTAATGTTATTTATTTAAATTAATAATAGGTCATAATTCTTAATTTAAATGTGTAATGCAAAAAGTAACTCCATAAATCTATAAAATTCGGAAAAATTTCAATCATGAAATGAAAATTAAATCAAGTTCTAAAGCATTCTAGAAATAAGTTTCAAAAATAAATTAAATAATTGTTTTTACACACAAGGTTGATACATTATTGCAGTGAAATACGAATTATTATTTTCATGTTTATAATAATAATTTTTTTAAATTTTGATAGCGTATTATTTTATTTTTAAGGAAAACTACAATTTTTGATTGGCGTTTACAAATATGTAACATACCTCTGTGAAAACAAGAACATTTCATTAGATATCCCATCATTGGTCGTTTTGGGGGTAGTTCGGGTGTTAGGTAACATGAATAAATTAGTTACAACTCGATCTAAAGCAGACTTATAAAATTTCATAAATAAAAAAACGGGCAGTTGTTTGTAGTTTGTTCAAAGTTGACCTTTGTAAATCGTATAGTGGTATACTGTGAAAAGCTCATAAAAAAAAACAAATTAACCAGCAATGAAATGGCATCGGCTACACGGCAGGTCACGTCACACGAAGTTTAAAAACCTAACTACCGTTGCCGTGGATATACGATTTGAGGGGCACCCATGGCATAGTGGAGAATGCACGACATAACATTACTTTTTCCTGTGTGTAATAATTCATTTCCGCCTTACCTAAAAATCCAATCAGGGTAGCCAACTCAATAATATCTATAGTGTATAATAATTATAGGCGGGAAAGGTACATTTACTGATTTACCTAATATAGTAGAAATGACTTGATAATTTACTTTGAAATGTAAATAATTAGTTTATTACATATGAAAAATTAATAAACGGTTTTTAAATTGTTTTCATAAAATAACGACTTTCCTGGTTTTTAAATAATATTAACCCAATTTTTATGTATGTAATTCATAAATTTACCTATATTCCACTAGAATAATTTCATCAAAAAAAATTAATACAAATCGAACATTATTTTACAACCTAATATAAATAATTTAATATATTTTTATAAATTTCTAACAATAGTTTGGCTAAATTTTAGGAACTGTAAATTACCATAACATATAAGGACAGCAAACTTCAGTATTAATAAATAATAGGATAAAGTCGTAGCGCAAATAAAGTAAATATAATATAATATGAAAACATTTTTCAAAAAGTATAATTTGAAAATTCTTAACAAGATTTTTATTAAATTGTTTATTGTGATTAAAACTTGTTGTCAGTTACAATATTTTTTTTTGAGCTTTTGAAGTTAAAAATATACTTGTAGCAAAAATATAAAAATTACCTACTTCAAAAAATTTAAGAACAACATCAAATGCCTATAAGCGAATTTATTATTGAGATACCATAAAAAAAATTATTCATTAGAAATACATATTTACAGAGAATATAACATAGAAAAAATAAAAACATCGATGTTTTTATGAGTAGTAAAATTTTTATATATTTTTATTATTGTATCATTCACAAGGTTTTAAAACTAAAAATATAGTTTAATCTTCAAATTTAATGGTTATTTCAAGTAGTTAACTTTATGTAATTGGTTTAGTTTAAGTACGTAGTTAGTCTAATATTTCTATTTGGTGATGGAGAAGGGTCAAAGTAAAATATTCAAGTATTTTTTTAGAAATTCTTTTTGAGAGAACTGATTAGGTATTTTACATTATTAATAAATACTTATACCATTACCATTTTATTAAGTATTGTGATTTATTAGGGATTCCATAATATATTTAATAGGTGTCTAATTACTTAAATAATGGATTCAAAGTTAATGGGGAAAAATATTTTAATGGCTTCAATTAGACAAAATAATATGACACTATATGTTGATAAATAATATAATAGCATATAAAAAACATAAATAATATTGAATTCTTACACAATATTACAAAATATAAATATAATTTGTTATTATAAAATGTTAATAATAATTATGCATAAGCATAATACGTCATATAAAAGAAAAAGAGAGTGTATACGGACTAGATTATTTCGCATTTTGTGTTGAACTTTTTGGGAAAATAGAGTTTTACAACATAATGTATATTACTCTGTAATCTGTCCAATAAAAGAACATACCAATTGTTTATAACTAAACATCCGGACGCAACACACTGCAATAGCAGATTTTCAAATAGGGATGAACAGAAAAACCGAATTTTATTTGGTAAATTAGGTAAATTAAAACATTTAAATCGTTAAGTAAAATTAAAATTAACCAAATAAATCAGATTTAAAAATAATACCAACAATAAAAATTACATCTATTAAAATTAATATCAATAAGTAAAAACTTACATACATTTTAAATAAAGTGACTGAGATTTGGAATTACCAATCAAATTGTATTCTTTAAAAGATCTATATAAACTGTTAAACCATTATGATTATATAAAAAGTGTAATAAAAAAAGTCAGACAAAGTGGGCACCACTTTGTTATACTTGGTGTCGGGTAGTTAATTTTAACGAATGAGTAAAATTTTAATTAAACATTTTATACTGTTGTATACGAAAAATAACGTGTTTTCGATAGTTATTCGAATCATTTTTATTATACTATAAATATTACGATAGATCGATATATTATTTTCCGAAACCATTGCATGTATTATATTATTAATTATAAGTATATATATATTTAATTAGTTTAAAATATTTATTTATACTTTATAGTTAATAATGCCGTACAGTAAATACCATAAAACAGTGTGAATAGTTTCACACTTTAAATATAAAATATCTTAAAATTAATCTACATATTTTGAAAATATCATTACATATAGTTAAATTCATAATAGGTAAGTCATAAACATAAGACATTCACGTCGATAAGTATTACTGTTGGCTAGTTAATCATATACAAAATATATGTACCAGCTTCACATATGCATATTGTAAAAATACTTATACAGGTTATATATATTTTTAAAATAAATGTTTAAAGTCCTGAAAAATATTTTTTTTGAAACATAACAAAATAATTAACATCATTATTTATTATCAAAGATTAAAATATAAATTTCGTCAACATTTTAACTTAAAATATCTATAAAAAAATGATCGTGACTGCATATATTTTAGGTTTCCTGGTTCCAGAATGAACTGCCTTAGAGGACGTCATACCCGTCATATCTTAATTTTTAAGTAAGTTACAGTTATCTAAATAATAAAAACTTTAAAATGCTCGTAACTCGCTTAAAAATTAAAATATCAATAAGAGCCTATGAGATGCCCTAGACAATATTATTACCTTTAAGTTTGATAATAGGTAAATTGACTCTAATATTAAAGCTAACAGCATAAAATTGATTCTACTGAACGCAAATTTGCCACGTCTTACGACCTTACGTTCGTATGACAGAGACAACACATGCGGGTATTACTTCTTCATAAGAGAAATATTCAAACATTACATTACATTATCAAACCTTAAAAATTGATGATTTTATAAATTTTTTACTACGAAATACTTGTAAATGTTTGTAATTTTACCGATTTTGTAAAAACTTTAATTTAAAATGTAGATTAAAAAAAATTGTGTTTATGTATTTATAGTATTTATACTGATATAAGAACAACTTATGTAGTATCTTGAATTAAGTTTTTAAAACATTTGATCCAGCAATACATTTTTTATCGTCATATATATAATAAAATATCGTCTTAAGCCCGTCATACCTCAAAATGTAATATAAATTTAACATTTGTAAAAGAAGATAATTTAAATGTTTGATGAAAATTTCAAGTATCTTTCGCAGTAATCTACAGTTGTTATACAAAGAATATCGAATGTCATAAAAATTTAAACTTCAAACAATCATAAAAAATTAATATTATTTCCAGTAAACTTTTATTTTTGTTAAAGGTAAGGAAAATTAACAAGAGACCTTAGATAACTTTTTAAAATCTTAGATAAAAAAAGGAATTTTTAATGAAATTCTAACTACATAATAATTTGTACATTTTTGTGATTTTGATGAATTTATGACTTTAAATACTTATAAAAAAATATTGTCAGTATAAATTTCTGATATTTTTGGATTGATAAATGAATATTACGAGGAACCTTGTATAATACATTTTTAAGCACTTTACCCAAAAATAAAATTTTTATCGGCATTTATAAAAAAAAAATTGAAAATTACTATAAACAGATCATAATTTAAATATTTTAAAAATAATATGTGTAGGAAACAACATTGAAATAAATCTTTTTTGAAAATTTCAAGTATGTTTATAGTTATTCAATTTTAAATTAAACCAAAAACAAAATCAAGCTTGTAAAAAACTAATATAAACCCCTGATAAAATCGTTTAAACTTCTGTTTTTCCTTAATTTTTATTTGTTTTTCCCGATTATTTTGAAAAACAAGTGAGAATTTTTATTTTTCTGAAATATAAATTAGATCAAATTTGGTATCCAAAATCACTCTCGTTGAAAATTGAAGCATTTTATCAACAACCTATTGTGTATACACTACACACCTACAAAAAAACAAACACATCATTGTAAAATCAATATATTTACTGTTCCACCAGAATTTTAAAACAACTCGTTATTGTAAAATATACTACTTTGAAGGAATGCTTAGAATGTAAAAGTATATATAATCTTTATATATAAATACTGCACTTTATACTCTGTTTCAAGCAATATATATTAAGATAATGTTGTTAAAATTATTATATTAGTATCATTTATTTATACATAGACAATTATGTTCTATAGTATAGAATCTATACAGTTTAGGTATTGATCTATGTTAAGGATGGTTTCTTGTTGCAAATTGGATCTAGTCTGCACTTGGGAGGGGGGGGTCATAAATAAACAATTAAAATTAAAAAATTAAAATAAAGAAAAAGTACAATGGTAATTTTTATGCCAAACCAATATTCAATAAATTAATAACCATAGATACTTCAAATTTTTAACAAATGTTTATTTTAACATATTCTACACATAGTATAATTCTCTTAATATTTCAACTCTTTTTGAGCTTTTTATACACAAGAAAAATTTATTAACCAATTATTGTCAAAAAAAAAAAAAAAAAAGGATGGATAAGTGGATATCGTTCTGCTGTATAGTAGAGGTGGAGAGTAGGTCACTACAATTTATATGTTAAACTTGAATGCAATGACTGGTATCATTGTATACAAAAAATAATTCTGAACAGAGATGATTTGTCAGTCTAGGATATATTATATTATTACATATATTTTAATTGTAATTTATTTTTCTCAACTACTAGTGAAAATTTCAAGTTTTTACAACTTATACTTTTTGAGTAACAACAAATATTTTAAATCGTTTTAGGATATATCGTTATTTTACATGATTTTGCAAAAAACTTAATTTACTCATAACATTTATTCTAAATAGATGCTGGCATTTTTTTTACAGTTATTTGAAGAAAATGTTATGAAGAGCCTTGTAATGGATTTTTTAACCTTTGGTATAAATCACAAAAATGTTTGAAGTTTTAACTTCAAAATTTCTTGTAAATTTTCACAATTTTGACATATTTTGTAAACATTTGAACTTTAAATACTTATAAACAAAAATTGTTACTAAAGATTTTTAATTTTTTTTTTTTACTACAATAAGTACAACTTATAATAAACTTTGTATTAAATTTTAAAGAGTTTTTGGAATGCCAAATTGTTTTTATAAATTGTTATAAATTGTACACAATATTTATCAAAATCATGGAAATTTGTGAATAATTTTAGAGTTAAAAATGTATGGTGTTTAATTTTTAGAACTTAAGTTTTAAAATGTAATACAATGTTTCTCATAAGTAGTTCAAACTGAATACAAAAAATCTAAAAAAAATATAAAGAACAATTTTTATAGATGTCTGAAGTTCATACTTGGACGAAATTACATATTTAAATAATGAATAACAATGTTAATTATTTTGATATAATTCAAAAATATTATGCATGGGAACTTAAAATTGTTATGTATATTATAAATTTTACATATAATTTCATTTTAAGATATTAGTTATTTATGCTATGAACTAATTCACACTATTTAACACTACAGTAAGGTGGTATAATCTCAAAAGTTAATAACAATAATATGATAAAAATATATATTAATAATATATTATATTTTTTTCGACTAAAATTAAGTTAACATACCATAATACTAATATTAAAATAAATAACTTTAATAGCAACATCAAACAGCATATTATGAAATATATTTAGTGATATAAACAGATACTCAGAATTATCTTTCAAATATAATAATAAATTGTTAAATTTAAATTTTACCCATATATTAGGTTTAGGTCCCAATACAACAATAGCTGTAAAATGTAGCCAAACTCCATTTATTGCTATGGTGAAAGACAATAAAATTTTACCTTGACTATTTTATTGTGTACAAACCTTTATAGTAACATGCTACTCAACATCTACTATACAGCAAAGCGGAACTGGCTCGTCCACATTTTTTCTTTTAAAGCTTTAACAAAAATTATTTAGGATTGAAATGTCCTAAAATGTTCATACTTGATTGCATAATAATCTATCATCAATTGGAAAATGAACAGGGACAGTATTAAATTAAAAATGTTATCTGCATTTTCCTGATAATAACTTACAAATTTTAATATGTATGACATACCAATTATTAACAATATAGAATTTGGTATTTAGTTTTAGTTCGGACATAATTTGAAACTTGGCAGAGAGTATGGTGATTTAAAAGTTTTAAATTACACTATTTTAAAATATATCGTTAAATTTTAGTTATTTAATAATGATAATATTATATTCTGAGAGTAATAAATATATTTAAAATGGATTTATAGTTTAAAAAAAAAAATAGTAAATTAGTAAATATATCCAATTGAGAAGTTTGGTATATATATATTTTTGAATAAATATGAAAATAAAATTTCACATTACACTATCGATTAGATATAAAAATATTAAAACCAATAATTTAGATCAAATAGATTAAGATTATTATTATTTCTATATATTTAAATTTACATCTGTATATATATTTTATCTTATCCTTAAAGCAATTAATTTAAATTCATCTAAAATAATAATATTACAGATTTTTGTAAATCTTAGTACTATTAATAAAAAATTCAAATATAAGTTTTCAAAATTAATATTTGAATTATTATCATTCTAATGTATTTTATTATTTTACTGTTATTTCCTTCATTAAATGAATCAGATAATTAGTACTTACCATTCATAAATTGGTTAGAATATCTATTTTGTTGTTGTTGAAAAAGCATTGATGAACCAATAGTAGGAGTGACGGTAACACAAGTAGTTGTTCCACTTGAAGTTTGATTTAGTTGAGATGAATTATCTAATAAAATAATTTAAAATTGAATAAATAGTTTGTTAAACACATAATTTGTATAATATTTTTTTTAATGTCATAGAATAAAAATATACTACTGACTCTTGAATATTATATTATGAACAAAACTATTTCTTAGTTTTTTGAAGAGAGCTTAAGTATCTCAATGGAATGAATTAATTATGCATACACAAAAAGAAGGATCATATATTTAACTAAAATAGTAAAATTATAAATATAAATAAACCCAGATAGATATAAATCAATAGTACATAATCCACCAATCCTTAAATAGTTATTAAGAAATATAAATATGTGAAGGATCACTTTAGCCATATATACATTTAACATCTAAATACGATACAGTAATCTTTTGTTATCTGCGATTGAGTCTGTGATAAAATTTTATCGTTATTATACAAACACTGTAGATAATTTATTTTAGAAAATTGTAAATAATTGTAGTTATATTATTAGGTAAAACTATATATATAGTGTATGCACAAATAAGCATTATATTATTATTTACTATAGATAAGCTACATAAGGTACCTACATTTCTTATATTGTTAATTTGTTTGATAGTTGGTTATATATAGTTGGCTATATATATAGTCTTGTTATCCATGCAACTTTACTGGAACATAACCTCTGAGGATAACAAGTATTTACTGTACCCACCATTAATATAAATAATATAATTATATGCGTTTAAAACTTTTACATGAATGTAAGCATAAATGAGCTATTACATATGCTCCATTTATAGTGTATAGTTTAAGGCTAATACCAGAATTATATATACGAGGATAAAACTTTCATGAATTGATTCTTGGTATTGTTATTACTTGTTAATAATAAATAAATATATACAAAAACTGTATAACAGTTTTAGTCATAATGCTATGAAAGTTATTATTTAATTTTATAGTGTATACTATATCATACCTGATTCAGAGATCGTATGTGTTTGAGCCACTGGACTATCTAAAAAGAGGATTCCTTTCTGGATTAATTCATCTCGATTTGCTCGCACTGAGATCTTCCTTTCCAAATCTATTAAATAACAAAATTAATAAATATATGATACCAATTTATTATTATCAATTTTAAAATTAAAAATTATACTTCTAGATGTAGTTTCAAATTTTTCTGATTTCTTTTTTCGTTTCCATTTCCATGGTTTGAAAAGTTTACCTAATGCAGAAAACTTGCTTGGTTGTTTTCGATCTAGTTGTAATGGACTGGTACGTGTTCCTGATCCTAAGCTATTAGTTCGAAGTGCTGTACCATTTTGTTTTTTGGCTAAAATGTTATTAAAAAATTATGATAAAATAATAGAAGTTATCATATGATAATATAAACTTGTAATAAAATCATCATCATATTCTTAAAGTCATGCAACTAAATTATAATATCACAATGTAAAACGTTATAATTACAGTTTAAATGTATTCATTAATAATTCACTTTATGTTTAAGAAAATAATACTAGTACTATGGTACTAGTAAATATCTTATAGTCCTTTTTATATATAATTTTATTTAATTATGAAGAACCTAGATAAGTACCTTAAAAATCTTATATTTTAATTTAAAATTAAATAAAAATTAAATCAATAATTTATTTGTAATTTTAGTAATAAAAAAATCTATAGCAGGGGTCCCAACTAATTTTTTTGGAGGTCTATTTTGCATTACAAGCCGTGGTCTCTAACAGTTTCAATGATTTTTACACACATTAAATAAATACATTTTTTTTTTTTAATTAGTATTTATATTTATTGATTTATTTATGCATTTGTTCAATACAGATTATTTTCATTACCTAAATAATTTTTTTGCATAATATAAATTTTATATAACATACTTAGAATTTTTATTATAACATTTTAAAATCTACTCTGTGGATAAAGGTCTATAAAAGAAGTGTTCACAGTCCGTCAATTGGTGACTACAGATCTATACTAAGCCTCTATTTTTTTTTAAATGAATAAATTGTGTGTGTACCATAAAAAATAAAAAGAATAAATAAGATAAAAGATATAAATTAAAAATGAAAATACACAATAATATTAATGAAAGTAGTATACATATCATAGTGTAAAATATTAAAATTAAACTGGTCTATTAAGTTTTTTTTTTTTGATAATTTTTACATTACAATATTAATTTATAGGAAAGAAATAATTTATAATATTTTAATCATAATATTATGTAGGTTTATGTATAAGTTAACTTAATTTTTATCATTATAGACATCTAAAACTTCAATAACATTATAAAAAACATATAACTATTATAATAGAATACCTATCTACCTATGTCCTATAGATTATTCTAAAATGTAATACCTTACAAGATCACATAACATAACAATAGAATGACCAAATTGTTTTTTTTCACAGTAATTTACCGTTACAACAGTGTAAGAAAAAGTATCTAAAGATATTTGGGGAATGTGTACCATGATGTGCATATAAGTACTATCAACCTAACTTAATGTATAGGTCATCAACATTAAAATAAAATAATCTTCATTACATATTAATTATTAAATAATAAAAATAAATATAAATATTACCTATACAAAAATAATTAATTATTAATCTATTACTTTAAAATTAATATTTTTCTAGAAGCATATTATATAATTAATGTGGGTGCAACAAACTAACAATTACTTAAAATATTTTTTAACTTTATAGTTTTGCAATACAAAAACAATTTGTATATAATAATAATAAACAATATACACTGATTACTATACACATATTGTTTATATTACTTAGTAATAATTATAAGCTACACTATTCATTAAAAAATATACTAAGTTTAAATATTTAAGCCTAAAGGATAATTTAAGGTGAAGAATGCAACAAACAAAACTATTAGTAAAATTATCTTATATCTATTTAATATACCTAAGTACTAATAACTTTTAACCAGATTGAATAAAATTAAACATGAATATTTTTCTAGATAATTTGAAAATAAAGATTTGCTAGATTACATTAAATTGTTTTTTAAATCTCAACTAATAATAATTTTCAATAATACACCTACCTACATATTATCTGATAATTAAATACAAATATTTTAAAATGCATATATATATATCACATATGTAATATACCTTTTAAATTAACCTTTAAATAATAACAGCAATAATACTATTAACAATCTAACCCTGGCTTATCTGGCTCATAAATAAAATTCTTACAATTAAACAATTTTTATTTTTTAACTTAATGTTTATTTAAAATTTAATACACGACTAAATAAAAAATTACTATAAATTATGTTTAAAGAAGCTACAAAAGTTATATAGATCATAGAGTTTACAACTATAAGATAAGTCA
This sequence comes from Rhopalosiphum nymphaeae, assembly GCA_036289425.1. Lineage (NCBI taxonomy): Eukaryota > Metazoa > Arthropoda > Insecta > Hemiptera > Aphididae > Rhopalosiphum > Rhopalosiphum nymphaeae. Next base: position 20,519,232 of record JAZAQC010000013.1, read on the forward strand.
ATGGCGTAAATTGGGCTAATTTGTTAGGATTGCAATCAGTTTTTAGGTTGGACAAATTTGTAGGGGGCTAAGCCCCCCACACTCCTCTAAAATATTTTATTTTATACTAAATTTAACATTATAAGTAAATAAACTCAACAAAACTATTTTAACCTTAAACTCATATTTAGTGATGTGGGTCTTGTAAATTTACGTTGTAAAATTTTACCAATAAGGTAAATTAACTATTTACATTTGTTTTACCATTCAAAAGGTTGAGTGACCAGTGACCACTTTATATGTATTTTTATCAAGATATTAGGCTTTTGATACAAATCAGGATTTTTATAAAATGATAATGACCGATAAGATGTTTTTATTTGTTATTGTTATACTTTATTAATTATTTCTGCTTAAACAGATAATAGAAAACTATAATTATTAATTGTTATTTTTAATAAAGGGATTAAATATTAATGCTTTATTTTATATTTGTCTTGTCTTCTCTACATAATATTGTGAAAAAATTCAATAGTTACACTATAAATTGAATTTTAAGAACAATTTATCAATTTTACCATAAATTTATTAAATTTACAGATAAAATTACTCGATAAATTACCAACAATTTTGTTTATGTAAAATCCATATCACTATACATATTGTATCTTGTATCTATTGGTAATTGGTATATATTATGAAAAAACACAGTAAATAGGGTATATAATTACTTACTGTAAAAATTTAATACATGTAAAACCAAAAAAATAATAATTTTAACTATGAAACACGTTTTCACTATCAGCTGCCATTAAGACTCGAGTCAGCCGATCACAATAAATATATAAATTGGTATAATAATAAAAAATGGTTAATAGCAAAACTATGAATAAATTTTGAAAGGATATAATATAATAATAGTTCCAGTGCTTCAAAATAAAGTTAAACATTGGTTTTCAAAATATAAATTAGTTAACTTATTATTATATTGATATTTCAATTTTTTGAAAACTGAAATAGTGATTTTTTGGAGTTGCAAAGAGATACTCTTGCGACCCCGTGCGACCCCCAGTTTACGCCACTGAGATAAGTAATATTGTAATAACACTATTAATAACCTATATCAAACTTTTAAAATATGCAGGAATAAAAAGATATATAATTTTAATGAAAATATGTTTAATACTCTTTATTTACAACATCGTAATTTATGAAAATAGGTATGAGTCATTCTTAATATTGTCGTTATAACATAATATATATTATTATTTAAATAATAAAATTTTAGTAAGTATTTTAAAATAATAATTTTATGTTAGATAACTTTTATGATTAATATTTTATTGAAACAGAGTCAAAATAAAAGTAATTAAAAATATATATTTTAAAGAGTTCAAAAATTATTCAATTATAAAGTGGATAGAGTTGTGAAACATTTACTCTTCACTGTAAATATATAAATTGATATAAATTTGTTGACCATGAATTAATCATCCAATAAAGCTTATAACAAAAGCATCAATGTTAAAACTTAAATATTTATTAGTGTAAAAATGTAGGCCCTGATAAGATAACTATTATATAAGGTATAATTAAAATTGTAATCCTGATGAAAAAACAATTTACAACAACTTAAAAACCCAAATAAAATTAAATATAAATATATGAAAAAAAATTCTACCTAATACATACCTAATTGTTTATTTAATACTGGACAACTATTTTTTTTTTTTAACAGGAAATTAAATTGATGAAACTTGTAGTTTTAGTTTTCTCAAAACTATTTAATAAATACTGAGGTAATTAAATTAATTTTGAGTAAATATAAAATAATGTAGTAAATCAGTTCTTCAATTTTTATTTTTTAAACGAATGAACATATAACATTATAAAGATTTTGATTTTTAATTAAAATATTAAATTGACAAATATCAATAAAATAAGTAATCTATTAAGTTGCCTATTAAATTAAGGTTACAGTTTACTAATAAAGTAATAAGTATATATGTAAGAATTTAAAGAAAATATCTAAATTTTTGTAAGTATACATTAAAAATTTACTTACCAATAATAAACTTGCCAGTAGTTGGTGATGTAGGCGTAGTAGCTGTACCACTAGTATGCAAGAAATCCGTTAGTGACAATGAAGATGCAATTATTTGTCTTTTTTCTTCAAAGTTTAAATAGTCCATACTATTACTCCTAGGTTGTTGCTGTAGTTGTTGATGATCTTGCAAATTGTTCTGCTGGCCATTGGAATCAATTTTGTCTGATGAGGGTGGAAGTGTTTTCTCACCATTTGCGGGTAGACACCCGCTGGACAAACGTACAGACATATCACTTTACTGACACATACTAACTAAAAATTCACAACCTCACTAATATTTGTATTACAAATTACATCGGTCTAAGAACAGAAATAAAACAAATACATATAACACAACTAGGTACCTTTTGTAGGTAAAAAACAGAAAGAGAAATATATCATATAATTAATACTATTTAACGAATTAACAAATCACTCGGGAAGCACTTTTGTTGAGGGTTTTCGGTGGACCTGGCGAACGAGTCCGCCTAATAGATCAGGATGGCACCAAGTTCCATTGGTGTTCTCTAACACTGACATCCACGGCGGCCAGTATTTGATGTCTGGCGATGCCGTTTTTGGTTCTCGTGGGCATTATAGATGTACGGTAACCGACGACATTCAATTAACGGAAAACTAAATAATATTATAAATGTACGTACACCGATCGGAATTCGGGGACGCTCGAACGACCGTTGCGCGCGCGCGTCCAGTCGAGTGTTGCTGTCACGGAAAACCACCGCGGTTTGGCACACGGAAACACTAATCGGACTAATTTAATTTATTTATTACTATTATTATTATTATTATTATTATTATTATTGTTGTTGTGCGGCGGCGGAAAATCAACGGGTTGATTGGTGGGAGGGGAGGTGTATTGGAATTTCGGAATTTTCCATAGATAAAGAGATTAAAACGATTGCTGAGTGAGGTTCGTTGTAGACGAGTGGTGGGAGTGAAAATAAAAGGTGGGTACACAGTGCTGACGTTTGCACGAAATCTCCAAACGTTTTTTTACTGTGTCGATATGATATTCTGCATTTGTTCCGGTGCGTGCCCAGATTGTGTTATTTTTATTCGGTCTCGCTAATATAATACCTCAACAAGACTAGATCGCGAATGATAAATTATTAATTTCTCGTTAGTCGTCTGGCCGTATCATAATATGTGTATAGTATATTGTATAATTATTAATTATATACATTATGTTATTATACTTATTAATAGTTATTACTTATTATTATAAAACAGCAGAACACTGAACAGTGAACATTGCCTAAATATAAGTAGATATTATCCTATTATATTCATATAATCATATGGCAACTTAATAATGTAGTAAATTGGTACTGAACAAATAAAAAAATAAAATAAAAAATTAATTACCCGGTAGTAAACGTTGATGATATTCGTTCAAAACATCTAAATTTAAATAATTTTTCCTCTAATGACGTCAATATTGACCTAAATGTGACGCCAAGTTGAAATTTGATGGATAGGTACATCACGCATGGCTTAGTTAATAATAAAATTGATTATTTAAAAATTTGGAAATTGTTCTTTTTAATGTTTCCTCTGTTTAACTGTTACAGATTCAAAATCAATATTTTATAATACACTTAATAGTTAAATAGAAGGGTAGTTTTTTACATCAATCTACTGAATGCTGATGAGTAATGAAAGTATTAAAATAATTAGTAATCAGGATAAATTTTCTTTAATCAATAGCTACAATAGAAATATTTTTTTAAATTACTTTTTGAATGTGTATAGCTAGATGATATTTTAACCAAAAATTTTACACCTGAGTTTAGGTTACTATGATCAATGACTGACACTATACTTAAGTATCTACGGTAACACTTTAATAAATTTGACCATGGTTTAAGTATCTTTTTAAAAATAATCATCAAATGACAGATTTAACACATTATAATACACCTACCTACAAAAATATAAACAGATGTATTTCTAAAAATTAAAAAGTACTTAATTAATTAGAAATCATCGAGTATCATATATGATCAGTGACGGCGCTAGGGGGGGCACCCGTGCAAATGCCCGGGTCCCCCTGCCCCATGACTACTTATTTTATGATTATTATTAAGTATTTACCATCTAGTTCCATAATCATCAAGGCCCCCAAAATACATACTGCCGTCACTGTATATTATTGGTAGGTAGGTTGATTGGAAATGTTAATACTTAATTATATTATACTACCTATTATATAATAGTAAATAGTGATGTCGAAATAAATAAAATAATAATAATAGTACAATATTTTTTTAAACAATACAATTTATTATAATTAAATATTAATATACGTACGAGCATATATAACAGTATACAAAGTACCTTTTAGAATAATTTATTTTAATTTAAATCGATATTTTTTGTATAAATGCGTACCTATGCCGGTGCCATGATAAACTTATTATAAGTACTATAAGTCTATAAATAAACAATACCACTGAAAAGTTGATAGTTGATACTTGTTTAATTGTTTATTTTTATTTTTAGTATTGATTAGAATTATTAGTGCAGTTTTTGTTAGAATGATATTTTCGAAAATGCACTGAGGCACTTTTTTACAGGTTGTGAGCCTTCAAGGGTGAGGTTCATTATTATTTTATACATATAACATATTAGAAAAAATACTATTTTATCATAAATATGATAATAATTTACAATTTAGTGACTCGTATAAAGTCGAAAACCCTTAAAGGTTAGGTATTATACAGTAACTTACAAAAATTCATAGATTCCTATTATATGTATTTTCTGAATACTAAGTATCCATTTATCAGATACTATCGTGTAATAGAGTGTAATAGACAATAACCATTTTTTAATCCCATTTTAGATTCTGAGGAATGGAGCTAGGAATGTATTAATTTTATAATTTATGTATATTTTGTGTTATCACCTTTAAAAGTACCTAATTACAACATAAAAAATTACTTAGATTTTCATCATCGATATATTTATATTAATTAGAAAGTGAATCTAGTTGGTACTTTGGCTTTGGGAGGAGGGGGGTTAAAAGTAAAAATTCTCAGTACTTTTTTTAATAATTAGTAAAAAAAAAAAATTAAATTAAAGAATTTTTACGGAGTACCAGTTTTTGACAAAATCGATTTTCTTATTTTTTATAATTTAAAAATGAATTACCGACTACCGTTAGGTTAAATCAGGTACGTAATTTAGGGGAGTCGGGGGACGATGGGAGCGATTACCCCTCCCCTCTCCAAAAAAAAGCACATATTTAAGTACCTGGGTTAAGTTAAGTCCGTTCCCGTACACTAAAGTTCTTTCTTTAGTAATGATTTCTTATGCTATAAGAAAGATATTGTTTTGGTAGATTACGTTTTAATTAGTTTGGAGATTTATTAAACATAACAATGAAATATTTTTTGACGATTTATGTTTATTTATGAGCCACAAATCCATAACTGAAAAAAATTTCGGGTGGAGAGTCCAACATTTTTTTTAAATATAAATGTTGAAAATGTATAGTCAATAAACTAAATTCAACACTAAAATGTTTCTATTTTTAAAAATTTCTGATGGGTCTGCGCCCTCCTCTCAGTTATGGCCTTAATGAGCTGTGATAATTGAATTATTAAATAAAATTAACGATTAACGTTTACTCTCGATTTAACGAATCGTATATGACTGACTCTCTATTAGGCGGCGCGGCGTCCGTCGTACAAGCATCATAGATGCATTTACCCCTATGTATAACTAATATAATTTAAAATATAAATATGCTAATCTAGTGTAACATAATATGGGTCTCATAAAACAGTAGATATCTGAAATTTTCCCTAAATTTTTGTATTTACAATTTGTACATGGTCTACAATTTTCTAAAATTTGAATGTTTTTGAGCATTTTATAGACATTTGATATTAATTTTTTTTCAATGCCTAATTGTCTATAAAAAATCGAATACAAGGTTTTTTCATAACTATAATCGGAATAAAAATACACAGGAAAAAAATTCCCCGAATTAAAAGATTACGTTTCCTAATATTTTGAAAATAGTTTATAAAATATAAAATCTTCAAATGTAACCTATTGACGTGTAATGTGTAGTACTATATCTTTGATAATAACCATAATATAATATAAGGTAATATACACCTATATAATATATTATGTATTTATGTGTTTTTAAGCATATTAAATTTAATAAGAAAAATGAGATATGAGGTTGCTGCGGATTATGCAAAATTAGCATTAGACGAGGTTAGTGAAAACAATAAGCTAATTACTAAATTTGGACAAATTATTACAAAAGAAAAAAGATTAAAAGAACTTGGTACCAGATTTGTAACTAGCAAAATAAATATTTTCGGTTTTTTAGATTCAATTAGTCACAATATTAGGAAACAATGTAATAATTTATTTGTTTATTTTATTTTACGGGCTTAGCCCTTTGACAAAAGTAAACATATATAAAAATCTTATAGTGATAACGAATAGTATTAATATTACAACAATGATAATACGCTAATATGTAAATGCGTACAAAAGAAAAATAAAAAATAAAAATAATGATGAAGTAGATTAACATATATATCACTATATATCAGATATCTAATAAGGTAAGTTGGGAGGCATTGACATCGGCAAATGATAATAGTCTAGTAATAGGTTTGTTAGCTTAATAATTAGAGGTATTAAGAAGGAACATAAAAAGGAATAGAGTGTCGGAAAGTACGTTAAGGGAATTTAAAGTTAATTAAATTGAGAAGGAATAATTAACAATAAGTAATTACACAAAAGTAAATACATTTATTAACTATTAAAATTATTTAATTCATTATTATTTTTATAATTTGACGAATCGATCACTTAAAACATTTGTTTATGTTAAAATTTAATTTTTAGAATATGTATAAATGTATAATGTGTGAAAGTTATAATTTATTTTATTAAAAACTATACATTTTTAATTTAATATAAATAATATTGTGATTAGCATTTAAAAAATATTTATTCAATAATTTTCATGTGATAGTGAGTAATATTTAAGTCTAGGGATTGTTTTCCGGGGTTCTTCTTCGGGGTTTTTTTTTCAGGGAATTTTGTTCTGGAATTAGTGGGATCCTTCATAATTCATTATTAAAACTGATTTAGAACTATAGTTTAAAAATTTAGTACAAATTTAGTATTTGAATTTTTGAAGTACGGAATGAAAAAATGTTCGATTTCAACAGGTGTACTGGGAGCAAATTTCGTGTTTGCAGCATCTAAAGGAGTAGTCTCAGCCTGAAATAATCCCATTTATTTCGTAAGAATTACGATTATCAATTATTGATAGGCATCTCTAATTAATTTTAAATAGCTTAAATTAGTGTTTTTATTAAATAATATGAATTTTTCTTAAATATTTAGTAAATGGAATTATTGAGAAGTATATAAAAATATATATCAAATATGGCTCATTTTATTCTAAATCATTTGAAACAAATGTATTACTTGGCTTAAATTAAATGTTTTAATCTCAGTTTTTTCTATGCAATAAATTATCATAGATTTCAAATTTATTGATATTAATCCAAAATCAAAATTACTAAAGTAGGTTATATGAATAAGGTATAATGAATAAGTTAGGTATAATTTTATAAGCAATACCATCAGTGGCGTAACTATAGGATGGCAAGGGATGGCAAGGCACAGCAATGCTGCCCGGGACCCCGGACTTGGAAGGCCCCGGAGCAGCCCTCGACGCTTGTAAATACAATTTTTATTATAAAAGAGGGTGGGAAAGTGGGTATTGTTCTTGCTATATAGTGTATAGTAGGAGATGGGGAGTAGTTCATTATAATGGATGTGTTAAATTTGAATGCAATGATATGTATCATTGTATACGAAAAACGAATCTGAACGGAGATGATTTGTCAGTCTAGGTTAATTAGTAGGATAATATATTATTTTATTACCTATATTTAAATTGTAATATATTGTTACTTTACGTGAATTTGTAAAAAATTTAATTTTATACACTTATTAAATGTTTTTTAAATTAACGCTGGAGTTCTTTTTCACAGTTATTCGAAGAAAAACTTATGGAAAACTTTGTATTGAGTTTTTATACCTAAATTACAAAAATTTTATGAATTTTCAACTTCAAAATTCCTTGCTAATTTTTGCGATTTTGACATGTTTCGTAAACATTTGAACTTTAAATGCTTATAAACACAAATTGTGATTAACGATTTTTGATTTTTTTTTTTACTATGATAAGTACAACTTATAATTATCTTGAATTAAACTTTAAAGATTTTTTGGAAAGTCAAATTTTTTTTATCGGCATTTTGAGAAAAAAAGTTTAGAAAAATCGAAAATTTCAACTATCGATAAATAGCTTAAAAAAAGTCAAAATATTTTGAAAATTTAATTGTAAATAGTTAACGCTAATATAAAAATTTGGTAAAATTTCAAATATTTAAAATGATTCGTTTTTGAGTTACAGAGTTACAGCAACAAAAAAAATCGATTTTGTCGAAAACTGATTATGAGTATAAATTACCGTTTTTCTGTTACTTTTTTAAGATTTTTCCTTGCGGTTTTGAAAACTACTGACAATTTTTTATTTTTGATGCACCAAAATACCAACTAGATTCATTTTCCTTTTTAAAAAGGGGCTGAAGTCAAAAATCAAAGTATTATTTCTACTCCAAAACGTGATGACAGACACAAAAATAAAAAAACAAACATCATTGTAAAATCAATAAATTTTTCACTCTGTTCAGAATCTAAAATAAATGATATACAATCATTTGAATTTTATTTTTAAAATTTAAGAGACAGGTATTGTTAAAAAATCGCAAAACAGCCAAAACATACATATCATATTATTAGAAAACAGACAAATGGAGGATACTAAAGAACTGATAAAAACATTTTCTGAGTTAGAAGCTAGAAAAAAAAACTTTGAATAGCCACTTTGTAATTTTATACATATAACAAAAATAAACTATATTTATAATAAATAATGACTGTTGTTTTTTTTTTTTTAATTTTGGTAATATAAATATATGGGGGACAACACTTGATACTGCCTCGGGGATCCAAATTTATAGTTATGCCGCTGAATGCCATTGTATTGAATTAGTAAAGGTTTGTATTAGTCATAAAAAAATTGTTTAATTTTTTAATTAAATTAAAATTTTTTTACATTGTTTAGTCTACATTTAATTTTATATTTTAAGTACCCAAATTATTGCAGTAGGTAACACAAGAATGTGAAAATAAAGATTTATAAAAAAATTAATAGTTGTCAGACCACAGGTTTCTGTACATTATAAGTACTCTTAAATTAAACAGCATATTAGTGTTATCACTGATGTGATTAAAAATAAATACAATTTTGTAAAATGTGAAGTCATAATTTCAGTATCAGTTTATGTATTTATATTTATAATACACACATTTAATTAATAACTAATAGGTAGATATATCCAATAAGAAATTGATTTAGAATTTATAAAAATACAAATGATTCATGATATTCAATTATAAACATCATTATGAAATCTTCATTAAATACTGAAAACAAATCATAAATTATAGTGAATTGCAAATGTAAGTTGATCAAAAATCAATTCACTTCATTAAAGGACTAATAATGAGTCTAATAATAAAAATAATTTTTAAATACATTTTAATTATTATTATGCTTTATTATAAACACCAATCAGAAAAACTATTGAAAGCTAAAATTAATCTACTTATGTGCTTGTTTTTAAAATGCTAATACAGTAGAAACTCGATTAACCATCATTTACTGTTATCTTTTAGTTTTTTACCATAAAAAATGTTCAAATGCAACTGACAATCTTAAATTACTTTTTCTGATGATTGGAAATTCCAAAATATAATGTGCATTCAAAATTTTATACAATATGACAAGCTGGTAGCAAACTATTATGCATATAAAAGTGCTTTAATTTTTTTGATTGATTTCATAAAGTGTTTGTAACTAAACAAGAACTGCTAATTATGGAATTATAGAGGCTTATTATCAAACATTTATTGTAACTTATAATAAAATAAATATTTTTAATGATAAATCTGTATACATAAATGTTTATTACAAAATGTCTGTTAACTGTCATAGTCATAAACAATATCTAATTATAAATAATATCATCTTGGTAATTGCTAATTAATTATAATTAAATATAAATAATTTAATATTTATAGTTAACATTTAAAATATGTGTATTAAATTATATTATTCAAATTTAATGCCCTGAGCCAATGTCAATCCAGATCCATGATTAATTGTAATAGTTGATCTTCTCATGTACTGTTTCCAAGAATCTGAACCAGACTCTCGTCCACCACCAGTATGTTTTTCACCACCAAATGCACCACCTATCTCTGCTCCATTTGTTGGTATATTAACATTGACAATACCACAATCTGATCCTTTGTGGCCAATCCACTGAACAAAAAAGTTATTAAAATAAATAAATAACATTTATAAATGTTAACTTATATTAGACTGTTAAAATATTCAGTATGTTTATGTTAGATATGTCACTATTTCAGCTGGATTAATTTTGATTGAAATAGGTTTCTGGGAGGTAAATCGAATATCTTAAACATATTTTTAGAAAAATTTCAAAATTTTAATTTGTTTAATACATGTATGTATAATACAAGTAATTTTTTTTCAATAATAATGTCAATTTTATATTTCAAATTCTAATTGTAAAATTAGTATAAGTCGGTATTTACAAACAATCTGTTATCATAGAAATCATTGAAGTACTATTTATATTTTATCCCTGAGAGGTCAGAAGTCAAAGGTAAATGAACACTTATATTGATTAAATAATAAAATAAAAAAAAACAAATATTAAATATGTTACTTTTTATTACCTTTAACCATTTTTTTTTTTAATTTCAAAAAGAGAGTAAATTTGAGGTAAATTATGAAACTATTTAGTATTAAAAACTAATTATACATAAATTAAAATTTGGTTTAATCTTGTAAATTTAGTATTTTAAAAAAAATAACTTTTATACAAAAATTGTTTTGAGAAATCTATACTTAGAAAAAATGAGTTGTTATTAAAAAAAAAGAAAGTAATATTGCAAGATAAGCATACCAAAGGGTAAAAACACTGAAATTTTTCAAAATGTTTATTTTAGTATTCAATTTTAACTCTAATTCCAAAGCATGGTTATCTAGTTGAAATATTTAGTGGTATCTTTAATACTCTGTTCCAATAGAAAACATGCCGTGCCATGCAAAACTTAAACTGGTTGGCTTTATTCATCCACCACCAAAATTTGGTCGCACAGAGGGGTTAGGTATGACAGATTAGTTAATGCACTTCATTCAACATGAGCAGATCCGGCATGTTCTCTGCTTGGACAAATTATGAACAGTCTGATTGTATATTATCGTATATGTTTTTCTTTGAACACAAATCTCACAAACATATTTGATATACGTAAATTATACTTATACATACTTTGAATACTGTTCCAACATCATTGGTGAATATACTAGATGATAATCCTTGATCTACACTATTATTCCATGCAATAGCTTCTTCCAAAGTATCATACTTTAATACATAGACAATAGGAGCAAATGTTTCACGACATACTACAGGTGAATCATACTTTAAACCTGATATAATAGTAGGTTCTACAAAATAACCAGATCTATCTAAAACCTATATTTAAAATATAATTTTTGTAAGCTATATAACATCATTAATTAATAATAAAATTAAATATTACTTTTCCTCCAAATTCAACTTGTCCTCCAGCCTCAATAGCCTCAGATATTGTTTGTTTAAAGTTTCTAACAGCAGTTAAAGAATGCATAGGGCCATAAAGAGTAGTTATATCAAGAGGATCTCCTAATCTTTTTAAAACATTAGAATATGCCTTAACTAAATTTACCAAGACAGTATTGTAAATCGATTTATGCAAAATTAATCTTCTAGTAGTAGTACATCTTTGTCCAGCTGTTCCACAGCATGCAAAAACTACAGATTGTGATACCATTTCAAGATTAGCATCAGGAGTAACAATAATAGCATTATTACCACCTAATTCTAATAACACACGACCAAATCGTTTTTGCACTTCCATACCAACCTACATTAATATATTTTCAGTAATAATTAATATAATTGGGCACAAAAAATATAAAATTAAAATCTGTACTAACTCTTTGGCCAACTGAACAACTTCCAGTGAAAGAAATTAAATTTATCCTTTTATCATTAACCATTGATACCCCAATATCAACATCACCAGTACATAAAGATAAAACAGCTCCCGGAATATCATTTTTTTCTAATACTGATTCTAATATTTTTGTAGTTGCAATTGAAATAAGAGAAGTAGTTGGTGCTCCTTTCCAAATTACAACATTACCACAAACCTATGATTTAACATAATTAGATATTTTAATTTATATTTAATTTTAAAAGAAAAAAATAATAATACCATGGATATAGCACTATTCCAACCATAAACCGCAACAGGAAAATTAAATGCACTAATAATTCCTACTAATCCTAATGGATTCCATTGCTCCAACATAACATGATTTGGTCTTTCAGAAGGAAATATAGATCCATTAAACATTCTTGAAATACCAACAGCATAATCACAAATATCAATATATTCTTGAACTTCGCCTATACCTTCTCCCACAATTTTACCTAAAAAGCCAAAAATAAATATTAATTTATGAAATAAAGCCACAATAAAAATTATTATTATGATTTTACCCATTTCCAATGATATCAATTTTCCAAGTGGCTCTAATTTTTCCCTAAATGCATTGCCAATTTGCCTAACAATTTCACCGCGTTTTGGAGCAGGTATATCTGACCATATCTTCCATGCTTCAAGAGAATTTGACACACATCTATTGTAATCTTCAATATTACCATTACGTACTGAAGCAATTGGTAGACCATTTGCGGGACAATACGATGTAGTAATCTGTCGAGTAATTTATAAATATTTAAATAATTCTAAAACCCTTATGATATACTAACATTTCCATTTGCATCCCATTTTCCATCATACACACCTACATTTTCTTCATTTAAACCAAGTTCTTTGAGAAATGAATACTTTTTGTCATTAATTAAAAAACCACTGCTTTTTCTATGACAGAAATGTACATAATTCAGAAACTTAAGATGTTTTAGAGGACGAACATTTAAATAATACATGGTCGTTTAAACTTTTATAGGCATACAATAATAATATTAGAATAGATATTTTCTTGGATTATGTTAACAGTCCATAGATAATTAAAAACTGTTGAATAATAACTTATTTGCTAAACTTGTTACATTGACATTTGTTTATCTTATCAAAAACAGGTTATCAGTAAAATATCCTCTTAACCTTAGCATGTAGAACAATATTTATTAGAATCATAATAATTTGATATTTTCACAATCATGAAACAATCGATTTAAAAAAATAATAATAATAATTTATTACATAAATAAAAAGACACCTTTTAGGTTAAATTATTGTTTATTATGTACGTTTACGAAACTTGCAGTATTGGAAAAATATCTAGCTGAATTTATGCCAGAATTTTTAGTTTCAGCTGCTTGTGGATTCACTATTTCTAATCCCTAAAAAGAGAAAAAAAAATTAAAATTAATTACATTTAAACATTATTTCTACTTAAAATATCTTAAATATTTTAACATTAATTTAATTAATTCAGTATGATTTATAAAGCATAACTATAAAGTAAATCATTGTTAAATATTAATAAACATTAATGTAAATTAAAATACCAACCACTATTCACAGTAGAGTAAGAAAGTGTATAATATATTTATAGAATTATAACTAAATTTCATAAAATAGTAGCATTTGAAAACGATCTATAAAATGTGGCACATTTAGTAAGACTTAATTAAATGATAACATTTCAATTATTTATTACCAAATAAAATATTTTATTTATTATACAAGTAGTAGGTATTTTTTACCTACAAATCAAATATAACAAAATGAAAAAACATGATGGCTAACCTTGTAATTGCAATAAAATAATCATAGTAATTATCTTTTTAAATTAATACATTTTCTATAAAATAATAATTTGTATATTTTACAAATAATTGAGTAATACCAGATTTTCTTTTTTTGACTTTTTAGAGGACAAACTACTATTTTTATTCATTTTAAATCATATTTGCAGTATTTAAGAATAGTTTATAATAAATTGTTATTTTAATTAATTTAGATATTTCTTCAATTTATTTATATACTGTGTTAATTGTGCACATTAAAATCAAACACTTAAAAAGTTAAAAGTATAAATTTAAATCTATCTTTCTGTATCTTATCATATATTATAATTTTATTAATCTCTACAAAAAATGTAATGTTTATTTAATATATATTACTTGAAGAGGAGTGAAGGCCACACTAGATGCAGTACCAGATACTTGTTTTTTAACTGAAGTAGCACCACCCCATGCTTGCTGTTTTTGTAAATTTTTTTGAAGTGTCTTTGAAATCCGCACTTTTGTTTTTTCATCAACTTGGGCATGACGAATTCTTCCAGTTCCTGATTTTCCAATTGTTCCTCGAGTATATCCTAAATCTTCTTGATATGCATCATCTTCTATCTTAATTTAAGTAAAAATATGTATATTATAAATACAAGTAAATATTAATTGTTTTAAATATATGTATTTTTTTAATGTTTACATCTGCAAAATTCATTCTGTTTGCTTGTTTACGTAGCTCTGTAACAGCATAACGTTCCTTCATTTTGCGTACTCTTTTACCACCTCGCTTCTTTCGACCTGGGTCTATCGGCTTGGGTAGAGGTTTAATAAATTTAACTGGAGGTGGTTCCTATAGATTTCAAATATTATATATAATTAATTATTATTTATAACTTAAAACGAACAAATCTAAAATATATTTAACAACCGTTAACTTGTCCAATTTTTTTTCAATATCTTCTTTTAATGTCATTCCTATATGTCCATCAAGACTCTCATGTGCAGCATCAACTCTTGCAGCTAGTGTACTTTTAGTCGCAACAAGCCTAGCTGCTTTTCTTCGTAAATCCTAAAAAATAATTAATTCAAACTAAGTATATTTGTAAATTTAAATGTATAATTTAATAGTTATTAAATTCTTACTGGTGGATTGTTTTGAACTAAAGAACAATGAAAAATAAAACCAGTATGCGGCATTGCGTTGACTTGTGAAAAACCAGATAAAAGTTTTTTTTGAGAACCTAATAATAAAACATTACAGGCTGGCATTTTTGATAAATTTGTCAACCCTCCAGCTACCCCTGGAAAAATATAAAAATATATGTTACTTTTCTAAAAATATATATGTGAAAATCTATATAAAGTACCCATAATTTTTGCAGCTGTTGATGCACCAACAATAACAGAAAGATTAGGTGCTATGTATGTCATTCTACTCTCTACATATTCATAAACTTTCAATTTTAATTTATTAAGGTCAATAGCCATATCACAAGCTTCGCGAACTTCAAAAAGTTCATTTTCATTTAAAAGTTGTCTAAAAAACATAAAAAATAAAAGTTTATATAATTTATGTTAAATAAGAATAATCTTAAGAAATAATATATATTATCTATATCAATATTCAATGGTTAGAGGTTTAAAATTATGTAAAAATTGTATAAACAATAAACATTTATAGATTGTAACAAGCATGAGATTTAGAATTAAATTAGTTTTTAATAGCTTTAATTACATGTCTTTATACTCCAGCTCACAAGCAAACAATCTTTTTCAACACAATAATGAATATTTTATGTCACCATATTGGAAATATAGTAATACACTGATCTTTGATCTATAATATTTTTTTATATACATAATAATTTAACAAATGCCAATGATTTTATAATTAACATTTATAATATAATAATTACAACCACTGTTACTTATATTTGAATGTTATCATTAGATCTCGGCGATTGTCACTGACTGCCTACTGAGAGGTGTGCTAGCATATATGATGGGGAAACTAATGCACAGCATAACAGACAAATTACTGGGGTCATTCTCTTATGGGTGGAGTATAATAAGTTTCTAATTTTACCCTTGTGTAGTTGAAGCGGTAACAGAAACAACCATAATAGTAGCTTGAGTAAGAAATGTTGGAAGTACTTCATTATTTTTAGATTGTTCAAGTGTATTGCCTAGTTCTTTAACTGTCTGCACATATTCTAATGGCCCAACCACTAAGGACTCTAATTCTGGAAATCGTTTAGAATATTTATCGCGAACAAATTTATGTATGATTACTGAAAAAATAATAACCATTAGTTATTATACATGTTTCTCAATACATTAAATTTTTAAATATCTTACAAATTTCATCATCCATTTCTACAATCAAATTGTTTGCATCCACGATAAGGAGATATTCAGGATCAGACTCTACAGGTCCTAATTCGTCTGCAGTTCTCCTTTGTCTGCTCTGAAATATATCTATCTGCTGCATTATATTCACTAAACGCTCTGAATCTCGTAACTTAGCAAGATCGCGGATTTTGGCATTTTTAAAATCTACAAGAGGATTTAAAAAATAATTTGTTTGAATGTAGGTATGCAAGCAATATACTAAATAAAAATTACCAGTTTGTTTAGGAATCAAAGCATTTTCTTGCAGTTCATTAGGAGTCTCCTCTTGTATGATCATTAGTTCACCATCATCAAAACCATCTTCCTCCAAATCTGCAAGTAACTCTTCTGCCAGAGACATTTTAAATTGTTTTCAGTCTTTCAATATTTTTCATTAAAAACTACTAAAAAAAACATCAATATTAATTATTAGTAATTATAACCTTATACTAATGATATAATATATATTCTTTTTTTAATAAGAATTTACTTGTTATAATTATTTTCTTTATATATGTATAACAGATTTACAAATCAAACATACTTTATCATTATCCTATTTTATCATGGTTGATTTCTAACTAATTGTTTATATACTCGCAAATGGACATAAGGTGTTTATGTAAACTTACCGCTTGTCGTTAGTTACTATCGAGGTCCACCTTTGTTGTTACTCGCTATAAGGCATAGTATAACAACTTACACGAGTTATACACTCACTGTCATTACAACACTTGCAACTGGAGTCTGGAAAAATAATCTATAACAATAAGCTGTGTTGCTGACTGATGTAAGCATGGAATATTTGTAAATAAATAATTTTCTATATTTTTGAATATTCTTATCACTATTTTTATCATGGAAAAACCACTCGCACATTTTTTATCACCATATTATTAAAATATTCAATTTTTTTGTTGGTCAAATTATTTGAAACTTTGAAAACACTGAACAAAGATGATATAAAATATTCAAATGACGTAATTGTACATTACAACATATTGTTTCGTACATGTACCTTATGTAGTCACTAGTCAGTGTTCACTGCCCAGTAGGCTCTATGTATTTAGTGACTATAATAGTATTGCAGTGTTCACTATACTTACTATAGCAAGTACTGTAGTTTTCGTTTAAATTATTTGAATTTGTTTACAATCATTAGTCAGTAGTCAGGGTAATTTTTATAGAACATTATTTTATAGTGTTTAGTATTTTATAATTATACAACAGAAAATAAGTACTAACTGCTTGCCAATTGTCTTTGAAAATTTGTATGCTTTACGTACTACGATAATAATATTTTATTCGGTTTTTTTTTTGTTATTATAATTTCTTAAATATTTTTTTCAGACAGTAATATCTTTGTGGATTTGTTCCCTGAATTTCTAAAGTAAGTTTATATATTTCATCAAATATAATTATATGATATTCAAGGTTTATTTTTAAAATGTAATTTTAATTGTTTATTATATTATTTGATATTTATTGTTGTTATTAGTTTTTAATTTCTTATTTAAATATACATGATTTAATTTCAATTATGTATTCTTATAGATTATTTTATTAATTTTTTTTTTTAGTGATCGTATTTAACATTATATATGTTGTAAAATGGCAACATGATATTGTGCTTTTTAAAACACTTTATTAATTTAAAATAAATATTTAATAATTGGTAATCATATTTATGATGATTTGTAATTAAATTAAATTTTAATTACTTTCAGTTTATTTTGTGAAATACTGTTATGAGTTATCCTAATCAAAATAAATGGAGAGGTGGCAGACATTGGAAAAAGTATACAAATAAAAATAATCAACCAAAAAATATTAATAATGTTGAATGTAATGTGAATATTAATATTGAAAATTTGCAAGAATGTCCATTTCATGGATGGCAGCTTTATTTTCCAAATGAAAAATATGATGAAAATAGCATAACAGTGAAATGTATTTTGGCTTGTGTATTATTTTTAAATACACACGAACAAAATATTTCTATTGAACAACTTGTAGAAAATAAATCATATCTTTTGAATGTAGATTCTTTAAACCAAGATGAAGATTTCACCTCAGTCTGGTCACATTTTTGGGATATTTTAACAAATCGTCCAAATTACACATTGAAATGTTTAGGACTTGCTATTCATCATTATGCATTAGAAGAATTAAATAAAAATATTCATGATGACTGTACTAAATTCAAAAATTTACCTATGATTCATCCCAGAATTATAAATTTTGGTCCAATTTTTCATTTGAAAAATTTAAGAGCTGATACTGATGGAAAACTAATTTTAGTTCACGGGACTGTAATAAAAGCTAGTAGTTTGAAATTTCAATGTTTATGGTTGGGATTTGTGTGCAATACTTGTGGCTCAAGTCAAAATATTAAGCAATCTGATGGTATATTTTTAAAACCAAAACAATGTAGCAATGCTGTATGCCGTATTCGTTCATTTTCAATATGTAGAAATTCACCACTTACTCAAACTATTAACTGTCAAACTATTATAGTTCAAGAATTACAAAGTGATGACCAGAGAGAAAGTGGTAGAGTACCTAGAACTGTTGAATGTGAGCTTACAAATGATTTGGTTTATACTTGTATTCCTGGAGATATTGTTAGTGTTACCGGTATTATAAAAAAGAAACCATGTAATTCTGGTAAACAAAATGCTCAAAGTAAAGAATCTAATGTTTTTATGCAATATATTGAAGTAGTATCTATACAAAACAATAAAAACCAATCTAAAGGAAAAGTTACAAGTACTGCATTTCAATTTACGATGAGTGATTATTATTGTATTCAAAAACTCCATTCAAAACCATATCTTTTTGAATTAATGGTAAACTCAATATGTCCAGGTATTTATGGTCATGAAATGGTGAAAGCTGGTATGTTGCTTTCTTTATTTGGTGGAAGTAATTGTGCTTTAAATCAAACACGTGGAGATATTCATATTTTAGTCATTGGTGATCCTGGTCTTGGAAAATCACAAATGCTTCAGTCTGTATGTAATATTTCACCACGTGGTGTTTTTGTTTGTGGAAGTACATGTTCATCAGCTGGACTAACTGTTAGTCTGTCTCGAGAAAAAGGTATTGATTTTTCATTAGAAGCTGGAGCTGTTGTTTTGGCTGATCAAGGTGTGTGTTGTATTGATGAATTTGATAAAATGACTCAAGATCATAATACATTACTAGAAGCTATGGAACAGCAAACAATAAGTATTGCTAAAGGTGGAGTTATTTGTTCATTACCTTGTCGAACTACTATAATGGCTGCTGCAAATCCAATTGGTGGACACTATGACCAGAATAAAAGTGTATTAGATAATTTGAAAATGAGTCAAGCAATGTTATCTCGTTTTGATTTAATTTTTTTACTTATAGACATACCCAATGAGTTGACTGATAAACATTTAACTGAACATGTGCTTAATATACATTCAAATAAGATGAAGCAAACCCAAAATATTAACAATTCTGATGAAATTAATAATTCATTGAAAGAACGATTTTCTCAATTTAGTAAAAGTAGCGATTATATTTCTCAAGCAGAATTACGTAAATATATAGCGTATGCAAAAAAATATGTTTCGTCTCCAACTCTGTCAAATGAAGCCAAAGAAATATTACAACAGTTTTTTATTGAACTACGTACTAAAAATTTAAGCTATGGTATTCCAATAACTATAAGACAATTAGAGTCTTGTATTAGACTTGCACAAGCACGTGCTAAAGTAGAACTTCGAGAAGAAGTGACTGTAAAAGATGCATATGAAGTAATTGAACTGATAAATTTTAGTCTTGTAAAAACTCAATGCGATGAATTTAGTGGATTTGGATTTAAGAAAAGTATTAAAAAAACAGGAATTCGAGCTCAATCGAGGAAATTATTAGCTGAGTTACAAAAACATGGTAAAACAGAACGAATCTTTAGTATAGATCAAATGAAGTTATTTTCAAAACAGTTAAACATTGCTACTTTAGATTTCTATAATATAGTAGATTTATTAAACAATGAAGCAATTATAATAAAAAAAGGAAACAATATGTATGAATTAAAAGTTTAATAAATATTTATGTTAAAAACTGTTACGGCATATATCTTTTCTTATTATTTATATATTTTTGTATTATTACAATACCGAATTTAATATCTATGTACAGATTCAAAATTTAGGATAAGTAAATTGTACTAAATTATTTTGAAATATGAAAACGGTTTTAGCATTGTCTTAACTCTGAATTCCTAATGTAAAAAAAAAAAAAACAGTATTTGCTTTAAGTATCTACTTTATTTTAAACAACATCTGTTCAGTTTTTAATTTTTATAATATTTAATTATAAAATATGATATCATTTTTTATCTACCTAGTTGTTATTATATTTTACCTTCATCAATATGTTCAACAGATTTTATTAGATAGGTATAATATATTATAAGGAACATTAATATAGCAAAAATATATATATATATATGTCCAATATCATACTAAACATACAGTTTAAAATTCTTTAAAAGATTAAATTTTAAACTACCAATTTAATAAAGGTAGGTACTATCTAAATAAAATGTCTATCTATTAATCATAGTTTTTGAGAAAATATAAATAATAATTACTAATGTGTAATGGTGATTAGTATTATAATGTAATAGACAGTGCAACAAATCTAAATAATTAATGCACAAATCATTTTATTTAATAAGATGAATATAATCTAGATTTGTTATTAAATATTAATTGTGTAATAGTTATATATCGGAAATACTAACACATACAATTTTTATTAACTTATTTTCCAACTATATTTAAAAGTTACAACAAAATACAATTCATTTAAAATTCTTAAAATTATAATTTTTATAATGTTATAGATGGACAGATCTAAATTGTGTGGATGTAAAGGAATTAGAACTTGTTTCGTGTGTGAAAAAGAATTTAAATTAACTCCTACTGTTAATCCTGCAAATTTAAAAGTTAGTTACTATACACAATTTTATTTTATATTGTATTTATTATATAGTTTGATTTTTAGAAATTATCAAGTGCATCTTATTGTTTATACTGCAATTTATTATGGAGTGGTTGGAATGAATATGAATATAAAAACCATCCAAATCATACTGGTACATCATACTATTTAGATGGAATTTTCATTGAACATGAATTTATTACAGAAGAAGAAGAAACAATGCTTATAAAAAATTTGGATGGTTTACCTTGGGATCTATCACAAAGCGGTCGTAGAAAACAAGTAAATACATTTTATCATTATTATTATTAATTAAAATAAAAATATATTTATGTATTTAGAACTTTGGACCAAAGTGTAACTTTAAAAAGCGTCGTTTATCAATGGGCAATTTCAATGGTTTTCCATTATCTACAAAGTTTGTTCAAGATCGCTTTGATCAAATTCCAATTATGAGGGATTATTTTACAATAGAACAATGTTCACTGGAATACAGACCAGAAATGGGAGCATCAATTGATCCTCATGTAGATGATTGCTGGATTTGGGGTGAAAGAATTGTAACATTAAGCTTACAATCTGATACTGTACTTACTTTAAATCCACTCAACATCAAATATAGTAATCAATATAATATAGACTATATACCTAATGTCAAATATTTACCTATTCCTGTAAATCATGGTAATTATCCAATTGATGTTGTGCGAATATTAATGCCAAGAAGATCACTTTTAGTTTTGTATGGAAAACCTAGATATTTATGGGAGCATTGTATACTTAGAGAAGATATTCATGAAAGAAGATTATGTATTGCTTACAGAGAATTCACGAAGCCTTATTTAAAAGGTGGAGAAAAGTATACTGAAGGATGTGATATATTACAAAAAGCTAAATGTTTTTGGTAAAAATAAAGTATTTTATTTAAATGTATGTGTTTTTCATGATTTTAGTACAACATATTTCTTTGAAATATTAGAACTATTATAGCCATCTGAAATCTCTTTTTACATTCTATAAACAATATAATTTAATACAATGTGTATAATTGATATTGAAAGCAGTTAAATTAATATTATTATATAGTTATACAAAAGTCAAATATCCATCTTATATATTGAACAATTTATATTATTAAGTTAATAAATATAATTATTTTATATTTTATTAAATAAATAAAAATGAGTTTCCCAAAATTCATAGGTTGCCATATGACACAATATTTAACATACTAATCAAAATACAATGACTCCAAAATCAGTCTCAAATGATATTGCATAAAATTAAAATCTGCAACACTAGGTGCCAGCAAACAATAGAGGACTTGTTATACCAAAATACTGGACAAATAGCATGTACTGTACTTATATCCAATTAATATACATAACTTATAATATAAGTATATATATTATATATATATATATCCTGTGGACTATCATCACCTGCCACAGCATCATCCGCCTAAATTAGATATTATACTCTTAATACTTACAGATATAGTGATCGGTGCCACTTACTTAATGAATATATTTATTATTTTTAAAAACATTGTATATGAAACACATTTAAATATATTATTAGTTTAAATCTTTGGTATATAAATAAATAAATAAATAATATTTTTTAATGTACATATTATTTATGTCTAAATGTTTTCATAATTTTATAAAAAAAAAAAACTATATTAATTGAGTAAATATTTTGAAAGTGCAAAATAAGATTTCAAACTTGTTTATAACTTTTTTGAATAGATTTTGATAATGAGCATGATAGCATTATACCCACCAACTAAAAAATATTAATATTTTATTAAGACAATTTTGTTAATAATAATTATATTATTTGTCAAACCTGCAAAAATGCTATTCCTATAGTAACACCACTTAACGTACTGGCATTTTCTTTTACAATTTTTGATAATGACACATAACATGGTTGCTGGTAAACAGTGGGTTCAGATGCAGTACAATTTTGATGATCTATTGCTCCATCATATGATCCACAACAAGACATTGGTAATTTGTCTTCAAGTATGGGATACCAGTCATCCAATTTCTCAGCTCCACAACAATGCAACTTTTTTTTTTTTTAACAAAAAAATAAAGAAATTAATTATTAAAAAAGGTATTATCATTATTTGATCTTCAAAATAACTATATTATTGTTTTAAATAACAATCAAATTCAATTTAATTTCCATAAAAAGGCGTATTTAATTTCAATTTTAAATATGTTTTATTTAATAGGATATTAACTGACTAACTGCAGTTAAATTATACCATTTTTGGATATGTATCTATAATCAATTATCTATAAATATTTTTAATATTGCAAAACCTAAGTAGGTAATAGTAAGTAGTGACTATTAAAAGACTATTAGTGATTGTTAATACTGTTGATAAATCATTGCATTATAAAAAGAATACCGAATTTGTAAAAATAAAAATGTATACGTTAGAAAACTACTAAAATCATTAAAAATGTCATCTTTAAATGTATTGGTTGTAACTTTTAATATAGGTACTTATAAAGCCGTACTTGAGATGCTAAAGGTTCAACCCCCTTCCCCCAACTAGATGTAGTGATGAGTACGGCATTGGATACTTACCTATAGATAAATATTTGAGAATAATTGAATGAACAAATTTCCAATCTTTAACTTTAAAGTGTGCTAATAAGTTTAAATTAGTAATTACAAGCGTGAAATAATACAATGTAATAGGTACATAATATTAAATTGTTTGAAAATTTTTACTACATAAAAAATAATCCATAGGACAAAAAGTAAACAGTACCTAAATATTGTAAAACCAAAAGTTGTATTTTTTATTGAGGATCATCCTGAAAATTAAAAGTTTTGATATTTAAATTTCGTTAATATCGATTATTTTGAGTCCTAGGGAACAATTAGTAAATAATTTTGAACAAATACAACATACATACTACGTACATACCTATTTAATATTGAGAATTTTAGGCGTTGGGACAATAGGACTTACAATAAATATTGAAAATTATTTGAGACCAACTATGTTTTATTAAATTCATATCTACTACCTATCTTCTTTAGCATAAATATCTCAGCATATGCGCAAATCCCGGGAATGCTAAGGGTACTTACCACTTCCAAAATCAAAATTAGTACCCCCGATAAATTCTATGAAATAAATATCATAATTTATAATGTATTATAATTATATCATTTTTAATACTTAAAATGCTTTAATATTTTTTTCTATTTTATACTTACTAATTTACTATAATAATCTCTATCTTAATTATATAAATAGATATTTATTTATAGAAAGTATTAACAGTCATTCATTTTTAAATATCTTTTTAGATATGTATAATTTTTTTTCTCCTATAATTCTATCTATCTAAAATAACTAATATTGTAATGTGTTTGTAAAATTAAAAAAAAAAAAATTTTAATTTTACAAAATGTGCCCTAACATTGTATGTATCACGGCACACTTTATGTAGTATAAATAATGAAATATTCAAATATGTACTACGAAATTCAAAAGTGTGTAGCAAATAATATTAGATGGTTGCTGTAATGTTGAACTAAACATTTTTTGTAGAGTTAAATTACCTAAGCTTTGATTGTTTCACTTCATTATCAAATTTTAAATAATCATTATGTTTTGTTTCATAATGCCTTTTAACAAAAGCTAATTTACAAAGTACAATTTTAAGACAAGAACAATTTTAGTGCCACGGCCATCTTGTGGTTAATGAATATGCTTCCTACTAGAGGCGTAGCCAGTATTGTTTATAGGGGGGGGGGCTATATACTTTTAACTTGAGTTATTGAAAATCAAAAACAATAACAAAACAAAAATACTGATAACATATTAACGTTGATTTGCCGTTAATGTATTTACTATTTTAAATAATTAAATTTTGAAAGATAATTTCCATACTTAAATTTAAATACTTCAAAACGATATAAAAAATACGCTCAATAGGGGGGCTATAGCCCCATTAGCCCCCCCCCCCCTTGGCTACACCACTGCCTCGTACACTAAATCCCAAGTCCCGGGGCATATAATAATTATTATTATTTATCAAAATATACGTTTTGATTACTGTTTACAACTACTTTCTTACTCGATCATCGTCGGTTGAATTATTATAAAAATAAATATTATAAATACGACTGACGAAAAATACTAAGATCGACTTTACTATCAGCGATTTTTTCGGTGTTTTATAGATAATACAATTAGTTAATAAGCTAATCTTTCCGCTTTCATCTAAAAACGTAGAACTCCCATTATTACACATGATTATAAAACATAAAAGGTACCCGAGGTATTTGGCCTAGTTCTTATGGCTTATACCTAGTAATAGAGCTACTATAGTTACTAATAGTAAAATATTTTTAAAATGCTCTACTTTAACGTTATTTTCCTTAAATTTTGCAAATGTATAATAAATCTTATGGGCCGTAAAAATTTCCAAGGTGTACCGTGGGTTGGCCGCCACTGTGGTAGTGTTTGTGACTCTTGGTGAGTGAGAGGTGTACTCCTTTTTTTGTGGGTCACTGATAAGTTAATTTTTGAGTAACTTGAGCACCCCTAGTAACCCCTGGATTTGAGCCTATATTATTTGAAACCAACTGTTTTATTAAATTCATCGCTACTACCTATCTATTTATTTAGTGTAAATATCTGTTTTAAAAATATATATACTTGTCAATTCAACCTTAAATTTAAAAAAATCTTAAACGTTGTACTTTACTTCTAAAATAAACAAATATATATCATCATAAATGTTAAAAATAATGGTTTGAAAATTGCAAAGTTTATAATGAGCATATTATTAATAAGAACTATTATAGGTGTATATGTAGGTACTAAAAATTCGAATAAAAATCAGAGCAGTGGTGGATTAAAGGGCCCCCTTGGCAGTTATATTATATTTGTAAGGCCTATATAATGGCTATAATATCAAATCCTAAATATTGTGTTTACAAAACTATATGATATGATATATAATTATACTATAAAAAATTGTTGCCCTACCTCTAAAAAAAATCCTAGAATCGCCAATAATATTATAATGGTCTTATAGGTAGGTATTACTGGAATTATCAGAAAATTAATATTTATTACCTATTTCAATAGTGGTGAGAATAAATATTAGGTAGCAATAGTACTTATTCTATAAAATCCAAATTCTATAGAAGTAAACCTTACCTCTACAGTCTACACAATAACTTTAAAGAATTTTTAACTGTCTAATTTAAAAAATGTCTAAACAATAAACGTGGTAATTATATACCTATACGCCTTTTCATTGTTATGCGTAAAAAGTCATGTAAATGTTTGACATTACAGATGTTTGAAGTCCGTCCCATATATGTGTTATGTGCGTGGTTTTGTTATAGAACATCATAGTTTCGTGTAGTTTTGAAGTCACCACAGAATGAGTTTTTTCCAATAATATAAACCCAGCTAAACCGCCTACGATTTCCATTATAAAGCACGATGCTAAAAGAAATCCGAACTAAAAGAAATACAAATGTATTAATTAATACAACATAAAATACTTTGGTGTAAATTGTATGTTATTTGTATAAAAAAAGGTAACTATTGCACTTACGGTAATCATCATACAATTGTTTTCCTTTAATGTACCACAGCATCCAAAAAATGATACTGTTAGAACGGTGAGACCCACTATAATTAATAAAGACGGCACAGTAAAATAATGCTCTGTTAAAAATTGCTCATATTGATTGTAAACGTTGCGAATTGATAACCCAACGGATAAAAGTAAAATTCCACTCAACTAAAAATTATAAAAAAATGTATTTTCAATATGATTAGTTAAAATTGATTTTACCAATCACCACTAAACAATTTAAAAAAAATAGAATCCAATAACACGAAATATTTTTGTCAGATAAACGATAAACTATAATATTATATCTACTACTATACTGAAATAGAAATTGTTGAGAACAATATGTATAAGGTACTAAAATACAAATAATGATAATAATAATAATAACAATTTTAAAAATCTTAACCCTTTCGGTGTACGTATATGGATACAAAAATTATTTTTTTAACATAAACGCTTATACATATTTATAACAAAAAATATTTTTTTCAAGTAGCTCTACTTTTTAAAAGCAACCAATAAATAAAATATTTTAATAAACTTTTTTCTATCTCAAAAATTGACTGACACATTGCTGTTTATGATTTTCAAAAAAATAATACTACAATTTTTACTTTGTAATATTTCAATATTTTTAGTAACAACTAATAAGCAATAATTGTATTTACTTATACAGTTACACAGAACAAAAGTTAAATTTATCTATATTAAAACTTATACTTCTTTTTCGGCTGGATAGCTGATAGCAGATAGAGTACATGTTAGGCACGTGTTATAGGGGAAGTGAGTCAAAAGTTTAATTAAATAAATTATTTTAGTGGTTTATGAGTTCTTCAATTTTCGAGATAGACTGAAAATGTATTCATTAAAGTTACTTAAAAAAAATAAGACATTTTGATAATTTGTATTACAGTTAAAAAAAAAAAATTAGTTATATTATGTATGCGCACGATGAAAGAGATAACGAATATGGATATATGGTATAATATTCATATTATACTTTATAATAGTATTTTCTGTTTTATATGAAAATTCTTATTTAAATCTATGATTATCCGGCTGTTTAAAAAATTAAGTAAAACACATTGTATATCGGGTTAACAATACTTTAATGATACGAATAAAATGACATATTTAATAGTTCAATCAAATTATCCAATATTAGTTAATAATTTATATAGGTACCTATGTACCTATAATAATATCAATTATCAATATATATAATATATATATATATAATTGAAAAATATATAAAATATTACAAAATATATTCGACGTAAATACGTATAAGTAAATAATAATTAATATTTAAAAACGAATTAATATAAATAGATAATATTAAACAATAGTCTAATAAATATACATCAAAGAAATTAATTTATAAATCAAATTAACACTTTCAAAATATTGATAGACCTACATTAATACATTATATTAGCTTTTTTAATTGTATACATTATATTAATCTTTTATTCTATTAATTTGATATTTAATGATAATTATATTAAATTTAAATATTTATAATTTTGGCAAGGTTACCTGTTAAATATTAATTCATTTTGACACTTTTAACCTTTGAACAATAAATTAGTAGATATTGTGTATAGATTTTAAATGCGTATAAATATTTACCTAATTTGTTATTGTTATTAATACAACTAAGAATTTTATAAGTTTTCAATATGTTAATATTTATACTATCTTATATAAATTACTGAAGTTTAAAATTATAAACATTGCAACGTAGGCACCTTTATCGGTATTGCGCATTGGCACAGTGATCCGAATGTATATTTATAGATCATTTAAACGCAATTTACTTCATAATAAAAAATAGTATTTATAGGTGAATTAAAATGTAAAAGACATAATATTTGTATCATATTTTTATGATTTAAAAAGAATATTTTAAAGAAATATTAAAAATAAATTATATACATATGTACTGTACTATATTAATATATGTATATGTTTAAAAAAAATTAATTAGGTAGGTAGTAAAAGTAAGAACCTATATACATGGCTTTATAAATAAAATCTTTTTAAATATGTGATTTTTTAAAGTTTAATGTATTATTATACTATTTAAGACGATAACTTATATTTCTAGTTTCATGTGTATATTTTGACACAATATATATATATTCGTTTTGTATTAGGTTTAATAAGGTAATCTAACCTATATTAGTATATATATTATTTATAGGTATGTAATGCATCTATTTATGATAATTTATTAAATATAATTTACTTATGCTATTATAGTAAAATGTTATTATAAAATTATGAACATATCACATATACCACCTATGTGTCATATATAATATATTTGGTAGATACTTATCACATTAAGGCATTAACTATTTACAATATATTATATGTATTATAAACCTACATAATAATATAGTAGGGATCAATAATACAATTTACATATTTATTTATCGCAAAAATTTTAAATCAAAATAGTATAATAAACTCACAAATATTATCAAATTGAAGACAAATAACAAGTATTTGATTGCCAATGACGCTTTATTCAACATGGTTATAATAATCCGGAGATATAGATAAATATAAGATAATTTATTGACTATACATAAATATAATTAAAATGTTTCAAAAATGGAAGGTACTAGGTGACTTTTTAAAGTATAAAATAAAACAGAGTATTGTTTATTACAATAACGATAAGCAATATGACACAAAAAAGTGTTATCGCATGACACGTTTCCTCTGTTTTGAGTATTTAAACAAGTGTCATTTACCAACTGCATGATATAGTATTTTATACTTTATTAGCTTGCATCTAGACTGAATTGTATTTTACTAATTGTAGCTGCCAATAATATAATACATTTTTTTGTTTATTACGTAAAATATACTATATATATCTACTTATAACTCAGTTTAGGTAACGTATATTATATAACATACTCGTATATAGATGTACTCGTGTAAAATTGAATTCAATGTTTATTGTAAATAAGTATTGTTTAGAATATTATTAATTTATGTATTTAAATATTAGGTAGATATTCATCATTTGAAATATAATACTTAAATTATTGTTATATATTTATCATAATATAAGAGAACATAGGGTGAATGATACGGACTTGAAATTGTTAATATGTAAAAAATAATCCTGTGAACTCTAATGAGGTTTTCCATATTGATTTGAAATATTTTCCAACTTTTTTATTGAAATCTACTCACAGTCTATAATTTGATAGGTATTAAATAATATAAGTTATAAATATATAAAATAAAGTATATAACATTTATTAGGTATTGTTTTTACAATGTTTTGTTTGTGATACGTACCTATACTTATTAGGTATACAGTATACTGCAGTGTCTGTACTCTGTAATACATATTATAATATGTTATATAAATAAGACACACAAATTCACAATTTATGGTATAAAAGACGTACCAAAAAACCTCTTGCTTCTTTTTGATTCCCATTTAATTGCAATAAATGATAGTATTTTCCTACATATATAGTATCTTAAATATTTTTCGAATTAAGAAATATATTAATTAACCATTAGAGTCTGGAGGGTAACTTTTTTTGTTTCAAGAGGTTTCAATTTAAAAATATTGCGTATATTATATTTAATATTATTTATTTATGTATTCAGTAATGTACCTATATCTGTTAAAATGTCCACAAATAAAATATACTGATTAATACACTCACAACGACGCAACCTATAGGTAAATATTAATTTGATTGATTAGTCAATAATATTATTTATTATCTATATAGGACAATATAATTTTATTACAATGAAGTCAGTAAGCAAGACATAATTATCTAGGATATTGGAGCTGTTATTCGGGTTTGGGATAATTACTTTTTCATACGCTTAACAATTATTGCAATGTGTATGTTCAAATTATTTAGTTGTATGTAAAATATGTTTGGGTGAATATTGGATAATTGATTTGGGACTACTTTAATGTATAAAATAAATACTGTATATGTTTAACTTATAATAATTTATGATAATAATTCGAAAAAATAAAATTGCAGCTTAAAAAAAAATCAGGACCAATAAGAAGGTATCTAATGATAGATACACATATTTATACATAAGTATGTCGATTTTCCCAAATGCTCAATTTGCAATCAACTTGATCGACCGCACTCCGCAAACTGTTTATAATTGGAATAGTATTTTAACCTATATATTGGTACCATGCTTCAAGGGATTAGACCGATGCATGGACGAATGTAAGTTCCTACATGAAACCTATAGCAGTTAAAAAATAATATGTTAGTTACAACATGATAGAATAAGGTGCATGTGTAAGTTCCTACACTGCGTATATTATTATATATTATTTCGTAAAGGATATGTACAAACACATGAATATTTTGAACAGTATACTAATTACTAACATAACTGTTATTATCCAATGTGTCTATGTACATTATTCTATGTGCTTTTCCGTAAAATGTGTTGTCCCTAAAATTTTACAAAAAAATATTTATATTTATTGATAATCTAAGAGGTCTTGAACTATGGACCTTTTATCCCTCCACCTCCCTTCATCTAACTTTGACTATGACTATCAACTTATGTGTCTAAATGTCTTGCTAATGTAAATTTCGCGTTTAATTATCTACAAACTTTTCATCAACTGAATAACTAATGATATATTCTACTGGATATATACTACGTATTATTATTATTATTGTTATTTTTGTTTATTTTATGGTTAATATTAAATGATACTATAATTTTGGCTTGAGTTTAAGCCGGATTCGGCCTGTATTATTGTTATTTTATAACAATAAGCTTACCTATTTCACCAGATAGAGATCAAAACTCATCTATAAAACCGATCATATAGTGAATACTGAACACACACAATTATTATAATTAATAATGGCAGCTAATCATTGATAAAATATAAATTATACGTTAGTTGTATGTTATATGTATAATGAATATGTAAATAAAATCGTAAAATGTTTTTAGAAACTGATAGTTTAGATTGGTACAATATACATATACCTACTTAATAATTGAAAAATAAAGTTAAATTTTATCAAAGTTATATTTTATAGTAACAATATATTATAAGCAAACCTAATATGTAGGTACTTTTGTATGCATATACAGTCGTCTCTCGGTAACTTCTAGTTCAAGGGAAAAAAATTCAACTTCTTAAAAATTTCGAGTTATTAAAAACTTTTAAAAAGTATGTTTTTATTTTTGAATAATTTTTACATCAAAGAAATTAAAAAAAAAAGTATTCTTATATTCTTGTTTCATATTATCATTTTTAAAGAATTTATGTAAAGTTAATTGTTTTTGTTTATTTAATACAATAATACATTATTTTCAATTCTATTTTATAAAATACCGAATGGTTTAAATAAATCTTCCACACTTTCATTGCATATGCCTTCAAAAAATTTACGTAATGTTTCTAATGCAAGTATCACTTCTTTATTTGTAATGGTGGATTGTATTTGTTGGTCTTCAAATTTTTATTCGCTATCTTCGTCTAATGTATTAGAGATAATATCGTTCTCAGTCTATTCTCCACAAATATCCAAATTTTTATCGACATTGACGTATGATGTAAAAGTTTCATTAAGATTTATTTTTTTCGTTAATTGTTCCCATTCATTGTTATTATCATCAGAAGGTTCATAAGGAATATTTTCAATTGAAGTTCTAAAACCTGAGTTGTAAAATAGTTTACAATCGAATACGATATTCGGAAAAGAAAATTCGACGAATAAAAAACTTGTCAAATTAATTTTTGAGTTAAAAGATTATTTAAACATTAAGATATACATGAAGTTACTCCTCACCTTTTCCGATCGATTTCAAAACATAATTTGCAATTGTTTGGTGATATTTTGAAGTCGATCGGACAAAATGGGGGGGGGGGGGACAACTTCGTGTACATTTGTTATTTGAAGGGAAATTTTAATTATTCGAGAATTTCGAATTATCAAGGTTTGAGTTACCGAGAGTCACCTGCATAAATAATAATGATGGTATTATGTATTATGTGTTATCTAATATACAATTAAGTACCTATAGTAATTATATATCATGTTTATTTTGATGTTTCTAAGTTACACAACAGTATTCTCTTATTAGTTGGGTTCTTAATAGAAAATTTAATTTAAGCCTCAATTGCCTTATTTGTTTATTAATAAAGAAGAACCATGAGTGATAATGATTCAAATACTTTGGATCAAAATGGTGATGATAATGCAAATGATATAAATCATCAAATTTATGAAACACTCGATTCTGATCAAAATGGTAATTATAAATCTATTATAAAGTCTACCTAATTTTTAATGGCAATTTAATTAAATTAATACTTAAATTTTATACATAAATTTAAACTAATGATTACTTCAAAAAGTGATTAGGATATTCAACGGTGACCGGAACACTTATATATTTTGATTTTTTAGTTTCACGGAATCCAAATGACTTGCCAAACACAAATCCGCAATCATCCGACGCTATTAGTCAAAGACGAACAAGCTTACACCCATTAGAAGAAGTAGAACTCAATAGAAGAGTTAAAAGAAAAAGGACTTCGTCTGCTCATGTCGTGCAACCGTTATCTGAGGATGAAAATAATAATGAGGAGAATCAAAGTCAACGATCGCAACAGCAGTCAACATCCGATACTAAAAATTCGCTAAACATAACGATGTCCTCGTTGTTATTTGAAGGTTATAGTTCAGTGACTTCAAATGATAGCAGATATTTGGATAGTCGTCGTACAAACGAAAAATGGAAAGATTTAATAGTGTTTATGTACACTGAACCATCAATAATGTTTTATTCAAACGTTTTCTTAATGGTGAGAGTGAGTAAAACGATACTTTATATTTT
This sequence comes from Rhopalosiphum nymphaeae, assembly GCA_036289425.1. NCBI lineage: Eukaryota > Metazoa > Arthropoda > Insecta > Hemiptera > Aphididae > Rhopalosiphum > Rhopalosiphum nymphaeae. Next base: position 20,553,239 of record JAZAQC010000013.1, read on the forward strand.
GTATAAATGAGATAAACCTTAAGGTAAGTAACATTTCTCAAGCAGTACGGTTGTAGTTATAATTTTGTTCCTGAGGATATGGAAGGTTTACAAATGACCTCTCTATCCAACACACATCACCATAACTGTTGCTTTATTTATATTTTATATGTATTTTCTGTCAATTCTTTCGTAGTTTCAAGTACAATAATAAAATACTTTCGTTGATCATTATTCATAATAAAATATGTTTATTAATTTTATTTTTTTGACTTTAATAACAATTAATTAATTTTTCTCAGTACCGACTTAAGCAATTTAGTTAATTTATTGATCACATCTACAGACTACAATGTATAATTTGACGTTTTTTTGTGCAGTTAACATTGTCAATCCATTAATTGACTATAAATTAAAAAGAAATAATAACAAATGAAAATGATGTGACAGTCCTAGTCTCGCGATACACAATATATTATGTATTTTGAAAATTAAGTATCTAACATTTAAATATATTTATTGTAATTGGTACAGTGGGTACCTACTATTATGGCACTATCCCCAAAATCACACGAACTAGAAAAATCTTCTAAGTACTGATACAATTTAAGTTTAAAATACTAGGAATATAATTATAATTTTAAACCCGATTGACAGACACCGATATGTTAGTGAATTTTTTTATTATGTAGTGAAATGTTAGAGAAATACTTACCACGGCCATCTTTTTTGTTATAATTGCATACAGGTAGGTCGTAGGTATATGCATTTTGCATTTAAATATTTAATATAATAGCAAATATAGTAGGTATAACAATATACAATTATGCTGTATGATTATACATTACTCATTTTTAAATTAATTATGTACCATTTAAATAGTATAGTTCTCGTAAATTTTTAAATGAAATTGTATCCTTACCAATTCATGATGTTCATTTGATAATTTGATATATAGGTACTACACTACTGCTATGTGTTCAACGATGAATATAATAATACAAAATATTTCAAACGTATGACCCTGAATTTTATTTGTTTTTTATTTTTACTGCATAACCTATTTATTAATACATAATGCACTAATTATTGGTAAATTCAAATGTCCGAAATTTGTTTTCAGCATAAAAATATTTATCTATAAGTATTTTTCAACATATAAATAAATAAATAGTTTATTTACAATTATTCTAATATTTATATTACGTTACAGGAAGTAATAATTACCTATATCAGAAGTCACCAACCAAACGATTGCGATCATTCTAGGAATATAGGTCGATTGTTATAAAAAATAATTTTACCATTATCGGTTAATTGCAAAATAAAATATTGGATAATGTGGAATATTCTTTGAAGCTTACAATGCTTAGATATTTTTTTTTTTTGATCATAAAACTTCTACCTAAAGAAAGACTGAAATTTTCCTGGATGACGATCACCATTCACTTGTTTGAAAAAGTTGGTGACCCCTGACCCATATGATATATATATATTAATAATTAATATATTATATATGTGGCCCTAGCCCCTAACACGTTTGGGTACAGACTCTAAATGCAACACGTTTGGACGTTTGGTACAAATTAATATACCGTTTGGCCCGTTTAGGTATACCATATATCTAGAAAAATAATACGTTTGGGTACATAGTCTACATAATATCATGGTAGTATGGTACACTATTTTCTGAATCCATAAAATAAAATCTTTTTTATTTTGAAAAATCATAGCTTTTGTTTTGAATAAAGATTTAGGTATTTTAAAAAATATTTTTCGTCTCGATTCATTTATACTTTTTTTGAATAACCTAACGTTGGAATAACTTAGATGCTCTAATTGGGCAGTTATGTAGTTTTATCGTATAACGTATAAGTTAATTTGGTTTCACGTTAAAATTAGTAGTTGCTTTGCGCTTTAAAAGTAATATCACTGCTTGCTTAGTGTTCACGTCCAAATTCACAATAAGACACAATTCGTGTAATCCGAAAAAAACTGCGGGAAACAATTCAGTATTTGGGACACAACTCGTTTGTAGCAATAACTATTACCTATTATGAGGTACTACATATATGTATTAAATGTTCAACTTTTGAACTATCGTTCATTTTTTTTATCATTATTTAGGTATAATAATAAATTCTAAAATATTAAAGGTTATTTATTTTTTAATTTACAAAATTACAAAAAAATTAATTTTGTCCTGAAATAAAAGTAAAAGATACAAGAATATTATTTATGTATCAAGTATTTCTCTCTTTGAATCTAAAATATTGAAATTATAAATGCTTATCCATAGCTCAAAATTAGTCTAAATATTTTGAAAATTTCAATTTACATACAAAATGATAATTTAAATAATAGCTGAATGTTTTAAGTGTCTAAATAATATCAAAATTATAAAAATAATTTGAAGGTAAAATTATTATTTAATATATGAATCAAAATGTTTTATGTCGTCAAAATGCATATACAAATGTATATAATAATACGGTTTAATAAATACAGCAACAATAAGTTATTAAAATTACTTGGATTAAAACAAAATTACTTTTGTTACACTAATTTCTTTCATTGTGTTTAAATTTGTATATTGTTTGCATTAAAATTTCGTTATAGCGCAAAGGTGAGGAGTACTGCGGGTTTGCCTTAACTATTGAATTGTCGCAAACAAATCTTATTTTTGTTGCATTTAAGTATCAAGCTGTTTGACTTGTTTGGAATTAATTTTGAAAAACAATTTAAGTCTCAATCTCATTATTGACATACTCTTATTTTGACTATATATTCTCATCATTACTGTCTGTATCAAAAAACACATTATTGTAAAACTAATACTATCATCACTCCGAAAATCTTATTTGTATATTTTTATTTGTCTTTAGATATTTAGAAATTATTACTAAAATATCACTATTACTATTATCTATCTTAAATTTTGAGCGAAGCAATGAATGTATAGATTTTACAATAATGTATATTTTTGTATAATATGTTTATGCACGATTTATAATAGAATATAAAAATAATACTTTAAGGATGTTTTTGAATTAAAAATTTGACGTAGTGTGTACTTTAGAGGTCAAAATAAAAAATTTACAGTATTTTTTTAATTAATCAAAAAAGCAAACAAAAAGTAAAGAAAAAACTAAAATTTTCAGTTTTTACACAAAATCAGTTTTTGACAAATTGATTATTTTTTTTTTTTTACTCAATTGTCTGTTTCCTACACAAAATATTATTTCCAAAATATTTTAACTCTTTATCTATTAATAGACATTTTCAATTTTCTTTGATTTTTTTCCATAAATGTTGATAACAAAATTAACAAAATAATAATAACAGGTACAAATACTTGAACATTTAATACAAGGTTCTAAAATAAGTGGTTCATTTCCCAATTAAAAAATATTGAATATTTATAGTCGTAATGTTTGTTTATAAGCATTTAAATTTAGAACTTTGAAAATTTTGTGAAAATATCGAAAAATACAAATTATTTTGTAGTTAGAAATACATAAAAAAAAAAATGTTTAATTAAATTAATTGTACATAAAATTTGAAAATTTATTACAAGGTTTTTATAAGTTTTGCAACTTTTATGAAAAAAAATTCTATGGGGAAGTCAAATTCATTTTTTATGAATGTTTAAATTTCAAATTCTTATGACTTAGCATAAATTTACTCAAAAATAACTATTTTTTTAAAATAATTTTTTGATATTTAGTTGTGAATAAATACGAATAAACATTATTCATAGCCTTATAGATATTTGATAAATTTATACCAAATGTTTATATAATCATTTTCTTTGCACGATAAATTTTTTAAAATATTTTGACTCTTTTTAAATTATTTACAGACATTCGAAATTTTTAGATTCATAGCACAGAGATGGATGTATTTTATCATGATGTGTTTTTTGATATGTATAAGACACAATAAGTTGAATATAAAATACTTCGATTTTCAAAAATAGGGATGGTTTTGAATATAAAAATATATCTAGTTTGTACTTTGGAAAGATCAAACATAAAAATGTCCATTACTTGTTTATTTTTATAATTAAGAAAAACAAACAAAAATACATAAAGGAAAAGTGAGAATTTTTACGCAAATCCAATTTTCAACAAAGTCGTAGACTTGGAATTTTCACCAAATGTTTATATAATCGTTTTCTATTTACAATAGTAATGAATAATAGTAATAACTATAATAATATAGTATGATAAAATTAAATATATTTGTAATTATTTGTAGTCCCCTACACAGAGTAAGCGTCTTATTTGATTAAAATTGTATTTAAATGATTATTTGAATGATTTTCGGTAATTTTATTTTAGTAAACATATGGTTGGTATTTTGGTAATTAAAACATGTACATATTAAAAAATCAATAGTCAGCATTGTTTTTAAGCAACACGATAGTAATCTTCTTTTATTCGGAATAAATAAAAAATACTATAAATGAAACAAATATATAAATATCTAAGGAAGAAACTAAAAAATAAAGATTTGAATTAGATATGGTTTTTTAATCATATTTCAATAATAACTTTATACTATTATAACATGAATAATATCTAATAATTAATAATACTATTTTGAAATAATAATCACAATAACCAATAATAGATGAATCACCTATACTCTGTCTAGTGAAAGAACGTGCCGCAAACCGACCAAAATCAGTTTTTCTGCGCATTCCCCAATGATACCTAGCCATAAGCGAACCAATTTTGATAGCATGGTGACGCGGGGGACGCGCAGAATCTGCGCATTCTCTCCCTGGACAGACTATAGTATACTAGCATTAAACATTTTAAATAAATATAAATCATTCTATAATATATTTGTATTTTGTATTAACATTATGTTTAAAAATTATTCGAATCAATTTTTTAACCTAACCTACACTAACTCAAATAATAACAAAAACTATATGTTTGATATAGGTATTAGCATTGGCGGTTTATCCCAAAGATTGGCCTGCATGCAAAACTAAAAAAAAGTCCCCCCTCCTGCATCTATTTAGTCTAAATAATATTGGTATCTATACATAAATTCAAATTTAAAGTAGAAATTTGTATTCTACAATTTTAAAATCTTATCCAAATCCATAGGTACTTTCAATTATATACTTACAATATCTATATATTTTATAACAATGGTATACTGATATAAGATCCAGAAAATAAGAACCATTTGAAATTGAAAACAATTTTTTTAATTTTTCGTACATAATTGTTTTTATTTAATTTTTTTTTTTTTGTGGAACGTTGAGCAATAATAGGCCCCAAGCCAAGGGCCCGAAGCATTTGCACACATCGTATACATGTATAACACGCCACTGGGTATTAGGTAACCATAATACTATAAACTAAAAAACTTAAAACACTTAATAATAATGGATTTTTTACTAAAATTATTTCGTGTAACTAATACCAATTACAAGTTTGTACCAGCGAACGAGTATTTTCAAAATTAACTATAGTAAAGAATAAATTAAGGAGTGCAACGCACCAAAACTGAATAATCTATTATTAATATTTACTGAACCATAACTAACATCTAGTATTGATATTAACAATATAATTGACGAATTTAAAACTATAAAAATAATAGAATTAATTTATAATCTTTCTTTTATTATAATAATTATATTATAAGATATAAATATACATTTATATATAACAATGTATAAGCACATATAATTTTAAAATATTAAACCAAACATTTTTTTTCCATTTTTTTATGATGTGTTCTTATTTATATACATGATTGGATTTCTATTTATTTCATATGATTTTAAACAGTTTAAAATTTTATTTTTAAATTTAAAAACATGCTGACACATAGATTCAACATATCAATATCTTATTTATATTAAACTTGATGCTATGTAATAATAATATGAATATAAATATTCACAGTTTTCAATTAACAATAAAAAAAAATGTTGGTACGCTCTCTAAGTGTTAAGGCACTTATTATTCCAGTCTCGATCAGAAATTTAAGTCTGTGCGACTGTGTCTATAAATATAATTTATTAGTAGTATCACTTTATGTAATAGCAATATCAAAAAATATAACACGATAAACATACTTAATAATAAAACTGATAGACCGTCTCCGTAAAGAATCATTTGTATACAAATATACATCATTAAATTAAAATTTAATTTCAACACTACATCACAATACCACTATGGTACTCACTTACCCTCATTTATTTATATTCCTAGTTTTAAAAAATATAATACATTTTATGTAATAAAAAACTACATGTAGGGTAAAACTTTCTAAATATATTGGTATATAAGTTATAAAATTCTATAGTTTTAATTATTATTTACACAATTATTAAATTATGCGATATAAATATTGTAAGTAATTATAAAAATATAGATAATTTTTATCGAGATTATAGGTAGGTCAATCGTTAGTTATGACGATATAAATATAAATGTAAATATTGTTTTTTATTTTGGTTTAGATATTTTCAATTATTTTAATGAAAACATCTGACAAATATATATCAACTTTGGACATCACAAGAACGTTTCTCAATTTAGAATCAAATAAGACAATATTTTTATGTTTATATAGTGGCTTTTTAATGATGTTGTCATGTATATGTGCATTATACAGTGCTTTAACTGTACGTAGACAACTTTGCTATTGTGTAGGTAAACGAAAAAATTATAATTATAAATTAATAAATTATTATATTATGTATTTATATGGATAAGGTACCTACTGAATTTATTTAATTATTTGATTTATTACACTATATATTTATGTAGATACACATAATACATAATAAATAATTAAATAATAGTTAACAAGTATATTTATTCATTTATTTTATGTAAATAAAATTGACCTATTATAGTCCGTTTAATTGAAGTGTAAGTATTTCAAACAGTAGTTAGGTATATATATTATAATTGAAATATACATTTTTTATAAGTATAGAAATATAGATTCCCCTAATAACCTCACACTAAAAATTATTTGCTCTAACACATAAAATAATAAATTTATATTAAAATGTTTATATTAATAATAATAATAAAAAAAAAAAAATGATTTAATGAAATTGAATAATAAATATATTTTTTTAAATTTGATACTACTGTACACGTATAACCGATCGATTGCAACTACAATATCAAATGTAGTAAAAATAAACAAAATAAAAAATACAATTTTTTTTTTATTATTATTATTTAATGATATTTTAAAAAGTATATTATAATATCTCAACAATTACTGGGGACATCATTTATAATCATTAAATATATGGTAAAGCTCATACTACTAAATTTTGAGGCCAGATTGAAGTAAAAAATGTAATCGTATGTATTATGTATAATTAAACTTATATTATTAGTTGAAAGAGCGTTGATAAAGGAGTTGATACCGAAAGTGGAAATAAAAAACCTTTGATTGAGTTTTTTGGGAAGACAGAGATGGAAAATTTAGGAGCAGGTATTGGAAATTAGAGTAATCATCACTACAGCTAGGTAGGAGGCAATTTTAGCTATTGTTGAGTCCAATTTTAAATGAGTGGTGTGGTAGTAGACTGTGACCACTGAGTAATCTGCTGTATTTGATTACGATAGCAAGACTGTATAAAAAAATAATAATAAACATAATAATCACGACTAGGTTAAATTATCGGAACGTACAAGCAGATTAGACAAATGGTTATAAAAATGATCCGTCATTATCTATTTATATTTGGAACTCTGTCTCAGAATGTTCGAGTTATCTAGTTTTTCTTTCGAGTAATCGAAGTGTTAGCCAGGGAATGGCATATTTTATTTTGACTTATCAAAGTTTCCGACTTATCTAGGTTCGACTGTATAATATATTAATATATTATATTTAATATGCTCATACTTTTTATTATATATATTTTCTACTATAGTATCTAGTCTAGTACATAATAGTTATATATGTAACGGATTAGAAAAGATTATAAAATATTATGATAATATTATATAAGTATTATGAGTATACCTACTACCTAGTTACATTTTGTTGTGTATTAATTTATTACTGAAAGTGCACTGGTAAAATATCAGTTCAGAAAATATTTTTTTTTAATATAAAAAATAATACGAGTAAAAAATTTCATATGGAATTGTTTTTTCTAGGGTTATATATTTTTTTTAAGGGCGGGGAGTAGTCTAAATTTTATTTTATTTTTCGAGGTACCAGTAATATAAGTATGTAAGTATGTGATTGGTAAATAAAAAAACATGAGAAGAGAATACTCGAAAAAGTGAAAAAATACCTTGGGGTGGGCTTATCTCAAAGATTTAAATTTAAAGTTTTAACTCTCCCAAAATCATACCTACTTATGAAAGTAGGTATACCACTTTTGATAGTTATACACATTATTATGTATATAGTATGCTTATTACTTTTCATTTATTTTATTATTATTTTGTAGATATCTGAACATCAATAATAATGATTAACTGCAATAATTTATACTTGTATATTTAATTTAAATACAGATTAGTGGCATTATGATAATCAGTGCAATATTTCAGCTTGGACTTGGAATAATAATAATCAACAGAATAACCGATCAAGAAACTATGGTAAAAAAAGAAATGAAATTGAGTTTTTTAAGTTATGACATTCAATCAGATGTCACACAACGTTGGAATTCATTTCAGTCTGAAGTAATCTATATAGAATCTAATGAATCTACATCTAATTTAAATAGTTAAAAATAATAATAATACTCATTTTTTTTTTTATCATAAATTAGTTATTTATTATAATATATATTGTCTAGTAGGAGTATAAAAAGAAGAACATATATTCTTGAACTGAAAAGGCAAAAACAAGTATCTTCAATACATAAATATTAGGTATACATCACAAGCCTTATCAATTTTGTATATATTGAAACTATCACAATTCATAATAATAATTGAAACAAATAAAATATACATAGAAATCTTTGCACATTATACAGCAAGCTAATAAAAATATATTTTAAAACTATATTGAAGCCTAGACCTAGACTGCTAATATAAAATAAATTACCATAGTGATAATAATTACATATTAAATTTTACAATTACATATTTTAATAATCGAGTGTTACACATTTCTGGTATCAATTAAATAATATGTAGTAAGAAATAAGTGAAATAAATAAAAAGAATTATTAATTTATTTTATGTATAGCTAGTGAACGTTATTTTAAAGAATAAACATTTTAGATAAATACTCAAATATTTTTCTTAAGAAAGTGTTTAAAATATAACTCAAATGCTAATATCTATAGGCCATAGTGGATTTAAAATGTTAAACATACTTTAATCACAGACAATAATAAGTTTTAAACAGTGGTTCTTGTTTAGTTATTATATTTTAAAATATATACATATAGAATAGTGTAAGTGGTGTTTAACATAGCAGTATAAGAATATTTGAGTATTTAATGCAAAATTCTATAAATAACTATAGAATATATTTTTTTTACTGCCTGTATCAAAAACTTCATAATTTAAAATTTGAGTATTTTCTTTGTAATACATCACTGCTAGTGATTCAGAAAACCACAAATATGAGCAATATAGAGATATGAAGAAAATATACATAATAACTTATAAGACTAAAAATTATCAATAAGTTAATACTTTGACAGCAACAATTTTGTTATTGACTACAATTGTGATTAGATGCCAGCATGTTTGTGTTGTAGAAATAATTATACAATTTAAATTTAGTAAAATATCTATAATGACAGAGATAATAATAACACTAGTTAATGGTTATATCAATTTCTAAAAGAGTGTATTAAACTGTATATCGTATTTTACTCACTTTTAAGACACATATGAGAATAAATATATTTTATAAAGAATAAAATTCTTTATAATAAACTAACAAATGTAACAATGATATGTTTATCATGTAGGATTTAATTTAAATTATTCATATAATCATATTTAAGTTTTGTTTGTTAGTTTAATATTATCAAATAAATTATAGTTAATTCTAATTTACAATCAAAAAATGTCTTTTATATGAACTTTCATATGCTGAGTATTATATAAAATAATTAGTTGAAGCATAAATTAATAACTACCAATATTTTTTTCTGCACATCTAAAAAAAATTATAATTTAAATTTAACCAACAATTGTGTTTTATTCAGTCAGTTCCCATCTTAAAATATAGTTTACATTTAAATTCACAAACAATTGCACATCACAAAGCAAGGACATAATGTACCTCGTATAGTCGTATACCATAATTAAAAAAAATTAATCATTATCTTGACTTAAATTTTGAATTATTTTTAATTATTAACAGTCTTTAAAAATAAACACATTGAAAAACAAAATTATCAATATTTTATGAAAAGTATAAATGAACAAAATAAAGTATAACAGTGTCCTTGCTTCCTTTCATATTCTAAAATACTTAACACTTGAATATTTTTTAACTTTGGGCCTATTTGATTTGTAATATAATCATATTCAAAAAAATATAAAAGTACATACCTAGCTACATAGTTAGCTAATAAAATAAAATGATTAAACTTTACTAATATTACACTGTACAAATCAAACTAATAAAGATAACAATCTGTACACATCACTGTTTTTACATTTTGATATATCATAGATTACCAAAAAGTTTAAACTTAAGCCTATTGATTATGAGTTGACTGACCGTTGGTAGATTTTTGTTTTTCGCGATTGTATTGTTCTAACATGTCTGGTGGTACAAGCATCCTAAGATTAGAGTTTTCTGTTTCTAGTAACCCAACTTTATCCATTAGTTCTGCGATTTTTTCTTTTAATACTTCTACTTCTTCACGTACAGCATACATTAGATGGCTTTTAACTAAATCCATAGCTTGTTCAATTTTGTTATCTATAGCAACAGTAGTAGTTGCACTATTAGTGGTTCCATTATCAACATCTTCAGTATTATTGTCTTCTTTTTTTTTATTGACAGTTTCTACAGTTTTCATTGAAGGTTTGTATGGAGCCATTTGTTGTTGGGAAGGAATGTAACAATTTTGCATACTATTAACATAGTTTTGGTTAATAGGTACATGTTGTTGTAGTGAATATGTCATTTGTTGTTGAGACATGGGAATTGTGGGTTGTATATTATTTTGCGGCATAACGGTAATTTGAGGTTGTTGCATCATATTGGATTGGCCCACTGGCTGTTGCTGCTGAATATGCATTTGTGTAGATGTAACAGTGTTAGTTGGAATTTGCATTACAGCTTGTTGAAGTTGCATGGCGTTCAAACTTTGAGCCTGTGAATAAGTTGGCTGGTGCATGATGGGTTGATTATTTTGCATTGGTAATTGTTGAGGCTGAGATTGCATCATTTGTTGAGGTTGTTGATATTGTTGCCCTGCCTGTTGTATGTGTTGTGGTTGAATTACTTGTTGGTTTTGAGATTGAGATACAGACATTTGAGAATTTGATTGATTTAAACCTAATTGTTGAGTTAGTACTTGATTTTGTTGAGGCATACTTTGATTTGACTGTAGAATTTGTTGAGACATTGGTTGACTAGGTTGGCTAGTTTGGACTAATTGTTGCTGTATTTGCTGTTGAGGTTGTTGCTGTTGAACTTGTTGGTTTTGTTGATTTAACTGTTGTCCTTGATTAAGAGTTTGTTGAGGAATCATTTGCCCTGAATGATTTATTTGTTGATTATTTTGATGAATCATTTGACTCTGACTAATCGGTTGTTGTTGAGGAATTTGCTGTTGCTGAGGAATCTGTTGAGATTGAGGCTGAATTTGAGTGGTTTGCATTTGCTTAGAATGTTGTAATTGTGTCTGTAAGGGTATCTGTTGACTCTGTAATGTAATTTGTTGAGGTTGATGTGAAATTTGCTGACTTTGCTGAGCTATTTGTTGCATTTGATTTGACTGAGGCATTTGATGTGATTGATTGTTAATTTGAGTAAGTTGATTGATATGATGAGTTTGTTGAGGCAATTGCTGCTGAATTTGTGAACCTTGTGGTCCTTGTAATTGCTGTCCAACTTGCTGCATTTGTTGAGGTGCTTGTTGTTGCTGCTGCTGTTGCTGTGAAGAAGATACTTGCTGTACATGTGTCTGTTGTGGTTGTGGTGTTTGTTGAGGTTGTTGAATGTGTTGCTGAGACATTTGTTGACTTTGCTGAGGAACAGACTGGGTTTGTTGAGGTTGACTAGGCTGAGAAATAGATGGCTGGTGAGACAATTGCTGATTTTGTTGTACCATTTGAGATTGCATTTGATTTTGTTGTACCATATTTTGTTGTGGACTAGGCTGTTGTTGCATCTGTTGCACAGGGGGTGGCAACTGTTGTTGGTTCTGTTGTAGTTGCACATGATTTTGCAATGGTTGATTTTGAATAGGTATTGATTGAAATTGCTGTTGACCAATATGTTGATTGGACATAGAAACAGCAGTTGAAGATTCAGAAGAAACATTTTGAGACTGAACTGGCGGGGAGTTGTAATATTGAGGAACTTGTTGATTAATCATTTGATTAACTGATTGCTGTATAGGTGCACAGTTAGGTAAAACAGATTGATTCTGTGGTACAAATGACTTTTGAAACTGTGCTGGTATGTTATGCTGCATAATTTGTTGTTGTAAATTTGCCTGTGACATAGATTGATATTGTTGTGGTATAGTTTGAGAAACATTCTGATCTACAGAATTTATATGCTGAATAGACTGTGGTTGTATTGATGAGTTTTGATTTTGCATAACATTGATAACTGGTTGAGTTTGTTGTAATTGAGATTGCATTACTCCAGCATTTGCAATAACTTGTTGTATTTGATGAGATTGTAAGCTGGAATGTGGTATACAATTCTGATTAATATTATTATGTTGAGTTGGTAATTGAACTTGAGTAAGACTTTGTGGCTGTGGTGCTTGCACAGAAGTTGAAATTGGCTGACTTGTTAATACTGGGATTTGCATATTAGTCTGTAAACTTTGACCAGGAGACACACAAGCACTATGGATAGGAGTAGTTACACCAGATGATACAATATTATAAGTAGAAGTTGGATTTTTATAATTTTCAGAGTTATTACAATTACTAGTATAAGTACTGACATTATTAGTACAAACTCTAAACTCAGGATTTTCATGATGGCCATTGTCCAACGGCTCAGTTGTATCCAAATCATTTGCCTGAGAATAAGCTTTATTATCACCATTTACCATTAATATTTTATTATTACCTGATTGTTGTTGATTCATTGAATGATCTAAAAAGTCCATACATACCCAACGACCACGTTTAAATGGTTCCGTACTTTCAATTTTTACCACTTTGAATCGTTCATTTCTATTTTTATTTTGAAGACCATTTAAATCACACTCATTCTTTTGTGAATTAGCATCAACACCATGCATATCTTCATTTTTTATAGAACCTAAAGAATGGCCACTATCTGAATTGTCAACAATAGCCAGACCATATTGTGAGCTAGTAGGTATGACTGGTGCAGAACTGCCTAAATCATTAGACGTATTGTACACAACCATGTTGTCAGCATAATTTTGCAACTCAGCTTCATGCCTATTATCTACTGTTCTGTGGTCATGAACATGTGAATCAGTGTCTGGAGAGTCTTCATCGTTGTCATCGTTATTTGGTTCTGTGATACTAGTGATTTCAAACGATGTCTTTTTTGTTACACAGTTATCACTAGATGGTGGTTGTATGGAATTAGTATTTTCTACACAATTTTGTTTTATATCAGATTGTACATCGTTGGCTTTTTGATCTGCACTACTGTCATCCATGGCTGTATGTATCAGTTTAATAATTGTACAATATCCCTACAATGGAATAACCTAGGCTGGAAACGTGGCCGCCTAAACACGTATAGTTAACAATGTATTGGTATATAAATGTATTATAATAACGAGTTTAAAGTGTATTAGACAAAATATGAGCGTTACATACTTTCATTGAGTTTAAGTGCAACATATTGTATGCTTGGAATAACAAATGACTACAACAAATCAGCGGCGCGATGAAAAAATTTAAAAAAAATTATCAAACTGAAACGGACACGAGCGTACGCGTACCACCATCCACCGTAGTCTACGACCGACTAGTTTCGACATCAATCGGACACTGCAGTCTGCGGCGCGGACACTGCAAGCGTCAACGTTGTGATCGACAGAAGCAGAAGATAAACTAACGGCATCGAGAAACGAAACGGCAGGATCGTAATTCGTAAATAATCGTCAATTTGGACTTTTTCGCGTTTCACAGACGCAGACGTACGTACTGCTGCATATTTCCACGAAAACACGCCTCATCGACAAGGAATGCGCGAAAAAAAAAACAACCTCGACCTTGCGAACATATGGCTACGACTCTTATCAGATATCGCGTATGATTTTTCATGGAACAAAACGGTTTTATCAATTTTTTTTCATTTTACTCCATAGATATTTACCACAAATTAAGATAAGTTGTATAAAGTTTTCGTTTGCGATTCGTATTACTCATACAGTCTGAACCTGTACGCTGTAATTGACTATTGGAGATAATAATATAAAGATTTCACCAAGGAATAATCTAATCTAGGAAATATAATTTATTTATTTATCTATAAAAATTAATTATTTTAAATTTTACTTATATTTCTATATTAAGTTTAAGTTTTATTAAAACACATAAACTGCAATATGACCGCCGGCGGTTATCTACAATTTTTAAATTTTGTACTTTTGTGACCACTATATAGTGCTAATACTTGATCATTACTACCACACCAGTAAACCATATGACTGTCGGCCACCGTAAACTAACATGGTTTTAAATATTATACCTTTATGTGGCGCTACAATAATGTATTAAAAAAAGTGTAGTGACGTAGCGGGAATAATTAAGATTCATTTATTGTAATAAGCATATCGTTTTTTATATTTTTTCAAATATAATAAATATAACTAATAATGAACAATATGGAAAACTATATTTAGCTTTAACAATCCAATAAACGATGAACCATCTTATAGTATGACTGCCGGCTGTCACATAAAAGTTAATGTATAATATATAGTATAATAATTAATAGGTATACTATATTACTATAATTCGTATAATATAATATATTAATATAAATGAAAAATGTTATAAGTTAATAAATGACTGAAATAAGTGTTACATATATGGAAATTTTTGGAACCCCGTGGCATATGGAAAACAAAAAAAACTTCATTTTAGATTCTGAATAGAATAAAGAATGTATTGATTTTACAATGATATATGTTTTTTTTATTTTTGTGACTATCATCACGTTTTGGAGTACAAAAATGATTTGATTTTTGACTTCAGCACCTCTTTAGAAAGAAAAATTAATTTAATTGGTGCTTTGGAGGGGTAAAAAGTAAAAAAATTTTTGTAGCTTTCAAAAGTGTAAGGAAAACCCCTAAAAAAGTAACAAAAAACTAGAATTTTTACGCTTAATCAGTTTTCGACAAAATCGATTTTTTTTTTTTTTGTTGCTGTAATTCAAAAACGAATAATTGTAAATAGTTGAAATTTTCACCAAATTTTTATATTTGCGTTATCTATTTACTATTAAATTATCAAAATATTTTGACTTTTTTTAAGCTATTTATCGATAGTTGAAATTTTCTATTTTTCTAATTTTTTTTTTCTTGAAATTCCTATAAAAATAATTGGCACTCCAAAAAATCTTTAAAATTTAATACAAGGTTTATTATAAGTTGTACTTATCGTAGTAAAAAAAAAAAATCAAAAATTGTTAATCACAATTTTTGTTTACAAGCATTTAAAGTTCAAATGTTTACGAAATATTCAAATATGTCAAAATCACGAAAATTTGCTATGAATTTTGAAGTTGAAAATTCTTAAAATTTTTGTAGTTTATACCTAAGGTTAAACAATCCAATTCAAGGTTCTCTATAACTTTTTCTTCGGATAACTGTAAAAAAAATTCAAACGTCAATATAGAAAAAATTTAATTATAGGTAATAATATAATATATCCTATTAATTATCCTAGACTGACAAATCATCTCCGTTCAGAATCGTTTTTCGTATACAATGATACCGTCATTACATTCATATTGAATATGTCCATTATAGTGACCTATTCCCCACTTCTACTATACATCACAGCGATGCCACTTGCCCACCTTTTTTTTACTTTATTTTATTATGAAATATTGGGTTTTTAAACTTTTTTTTTAATTTGAAAAGTAAAACATTTTTTGAAGACGTAAGTATTTATTAAAAGGGAATAGGTATCCTTTTCAATTATATAATATGTCGTAAACATCGATCATACGGGTTATGTATTTGCAGTTGTTTTTCTGAAATGTATTAATCTATTATTTGGAGATGTTTGTCTGACATTTTAAAAAATGTCAACCTCCAATCCAGAGAGTATATAAACGCATAATACGTAGATATACATGCGACTAAGATTAAAATACCCTTTAAAACAGCGATTCCCAGCCTTTTATGAGCATGGCCCTAACATTTTAAATTTAACTTTTGGCGACCCCTCCCCCCCCCCCCCCAATCATAATTGCAAACTATATTTTCATTTTCATTTACATCAAATCGGTAAATATGTGGTATATTTATCTATCCTTAATAGATAAAAAATTTTATACCTATATTATTTAGTACCTACCTACACCCCGCTATGAGGGTACGACCGCGCACAGCTCGCGTCAATCCATTTAGATATTTAAACTTATTTTCTTTTTCAATCATTTTACTATCAGAATATTTCAGGAATTTTTTTTCTGAAATTAAAATTACAATCTAATAAAATATAATATGTAAACTGTAAGAAATGCTTCCGCGACCCACCCACCATGAAAACCTCTGCGATCCTAATTTGGGTCGCGACCCGAGGTTGGTAACCGCTGCTTTAAAATATAAGCTGTTGTAATGTTGTATACTCGTAGTTCCATTTATTTATCTTAAGTGTTTGTGTTATTTTTCTAATATTTATCTATTTCAGTTATAGTGTTATTTGACGTACAATGAAAACAATTATAATAAAATATATAATTCTATATTATGGTTAAGCTAACCTTGTCCCTGAATCATTCTGTTTAAATAAAATCTAATAAGTAGTAGGTACTGCATAAAATCTTTTCTTCTTAAAAATCATCTGGGATAGATCTAATCACCACTGAGGTAGCTCGACAACTCCCAAAAAAAGCACTTATTCATCCAACCCATATTCTTAATTCTATATTAAGACTATCATACATACCTTTCCAATGGAAAGTTTCAATAATTATCTTATTACCGAAGTCTAGAAAATCTCCGGAAAATTCACGAACATTGTATCCTCCTATCATCCTATAAGCCTCCTCTCTTTCTTAGCAAAAATTTGTGAAAAATTAATTATCATTGCAGACGTATTTCAAAACTCACTAACGATAAACATATAATATAATATAATATATAATCCCTCACGCCCAAGTAGGTACCCAATTCAGTTTTCGTAATAAGCACTTTATCATACACCAAATTCATCGCCTAACTGACGCCATTGCCTTTTGAAAACAAACTTTACTGTTTCGTAGTTCTCCTTGACGTTGCTCAAATTTTTGACAAAATCTGGCACACCGGGCTCTTGTTTAAATTTAAAAAACTTCTCCTCCCTCCTTACTTCTTATTCTTCAAATCATATCTGGAAAATTATTATTTTGTACCCTCTCCTATGTGCTATGTTATCTTTAGTTCTTTACAATATAATACATATACGCCACAGACCAACCTCTTTCTCCTTATTATACGGCTCTACCTCACTAACTAAATTTGCCGACGACAAAGTCATTTTTACTTCTAATGACAATACTATTGTCGCCAGCCAACGTTTACAAAGTCATCTATGTATTTTCCCACACAACCTTCACTCCTAGACAATACGTAGTCCCTTCGGTATCCCTGGCAAACAAAATTATACCATAAGTAACCGACATGAAATTTAGGTCTGAACCTGGACAAACGGTCAACTTGGGCCGAGCGCATATTAAACAAAAATGCTTCTTATTAAACTCTAGACGAAAGTGTCTGTACGACTGCACCTATTACTAGGTAAACAATCCAAACTAAAACTAAATAATAATTACTGTTATATTACACCCCCCTGAAGACCTGAAGCTTATTTGGAGTAATGATATTCAATTATGGGGAGCTGCAAAACCAACATTGCCAACATTTACAAAATGCAAACGTTCCAATCCATTTATCCATATCACTTGTGTTATTTTATTACTAATGCAGTTAATGCACACATCTATAGAACCATACTCTACATTCCGATCTTGGACTACACTATAGACTGTCGCTAAAGTGGCCACATCCTCGTACAAGCGTTTCCGTTCTCGCCTTACGAACCACCCAAATCCACTTACTTCTGCACTACACTCAGTTAACATTCCTAGAATCCACCGATATGACTTAAAAGACGCTGGTAATGTGACACGATAAGCCAAATTTGTAATTAAAATTAAAATATAAATGAATAATCAACAAATAAATATTGTATGTAAAATAACCGAATAAGTCTATCGAAACGAGTGTTACTGTTGTGTAACTATACTCCCCTCAAACATTCATATCTTGTATTTTTTTTCTTCTGCGCGTATACTATGCTTATTATAAAATGTATTTATAGATTGTATATTTACTAATAAATGTTAAATAAAAAATTATTTATTATTACTGGATTTCACATTTTCATGTAGGTACCTATACACACTATACATAGTATACGTACATAAATAGTTATATATACATATTCCACAATTATAAAGAACGTAAAATAATGATAAAATATTATCATAAATATCGTTTTTGAGTTTTACGACTGTAGCTTAAAGATCAGCAAAAAGTAACTTATACAATTTACAATAATGTCAATAAAATAATATATAGCTAGCCAAAATAGATTTTGTCATTCATATGATAGTATTGAAGTATTGTTTATCCATTTTGAATATATTTTACGATTTTCGATGTCAACTTATCAGAAGTCACTATTTATCCTATCTTTGAATAATAATATTATTTCTTATTTCTTATTTCTTATTTGTTATAATTTCAGAATTAGAACCATATAATATGAGAAGATATCTCTAGAATACCTAATTTCTTGGTCCTCTCTCCGTCGTAGGATTTTACTTAATAGTTGTAGGTACTAGGTAACACTGTACTGCTTTCTGCTAACTTCTGTAGTTTATGATTATTTTCATTTTCCCCAATCGTATTCTCATTCGGGTTTTGTATTATTGAGGACTGTTTCGTCCTTTGGGGTTCTTAAGTCAAATAGATTATAATATAAAAAACGATGCAAAATTGCTATTAATTATTTTGCCTCTATTGGTTTTTCTTGTATTTTTTATTTTTTTCTATGTGAATTTTATTATTATCGCTAGGTATAGGTACGCGACAAAAATACAATAACTAAAAATATCCATAAGACTACAGATACAGACCATAACATTATTATACTGTAATAAAATTATTAAAATGTATCCATAGCCTATAGGCCATAAGACTATATTTGTAAATAGTTATTTTTTTCTGTTCAAAAAATGTAGGTACACACTACATTGTACATGTACCTCATATAACTTATAATAGTAAGTTATTTTCACGCAAAATTATAAAGTTCGATTTACGTGTATCGGTGTTCAAACCGTTTACTGATATATGTAAATGTAACCTGATTTGGGCCCCTTAAATATAAGAAACAATTCGTAGGCGCTGGAGCAATGCACTATATGTATCTATATAATATGTATGTTATATGTACCCACTGACTAATTATTTATTTTTATAAATTACACTTCTACAGTATCGTTGTCTTATTCAGCTTATCACAAGACGAAAAAAAATTGTGTTATTATTTTCTTATAAATATTATTGCGTTTAAATGTGGTGTATTATGATTTTAATTTAAATACCGAGGTAAACTTATTATCTACCTGGTGGCTGGTTACCTACTATAAGTAAAAATGTATACCTACCTATAATAGGTACCTATTAACTATACAATACAGTATTAAATTCATAAAATATCGAAAATTATTTTTATTTTCAATTTCTAAAAATATATAACAATAATTGAATGTGATGGTTTAGTCTTTAATTAATGTAAATGAATAAACTGCTTATTCTTAATGATCCACAATTTACACTCAATTAACCTTATTTAAAAATATGTACTATGTAGTCATGTAGATATATTGTAGTAGTTAGTTATTAGAATGATATGCAATGTACTGTCATTGTCGTATAAATATAGTTGCCTTTTGCCCTGTAACTAGTATTACTACGAAAAATACGACCAACAAATGAATGTATCAGTCATCTTCATTTTTTTTATGATTTTTCATTAAGTACCTATTTAATATTTATATAATTATATCTTAAAATGTCATCAAAACAGAAATACTTACTATTGTTTTCAATCAAATATTGAATGTGTTGTAAAAAATATTTATTTTTATTATAAGAATATGCAAATTGTCACATAAGTGTGTTATTTGTCATTTTTTAAGAAATTCTTTTAATAACCATTATTTATAATATAAATTTATAAATGTGCAATATGCATTAGAACCTTGATTATCTGTGTTCACGATTAACCGTTCTATCTTTCGAAAATTGTTTTGTATCAAACATAAGGGAATAGCTGTGTAACTGCGTAAGTAGAAGGTAAATTTTACATAGGTCAAGAACAATAAATAATAATAGTGTGTTGGCTGTATTATAAATAGTTTTATATAGACGAAGATTTAATACTTGGAAAATAAATTTTAACCACACAAAACAAAGAATGATTATTTCATATTTCAAGTCGAACTTCATAACATGATATTGTAAATTATTTGAATTTATTAAATATAAAAAATAAAGTATCAATTAATCGTGGTTTTTATTTATGGTGTAACCCCTTCCACCATTACCACAAATACATAATCGAGGTTTTACTATAAAATATATATAAGCTGAGGCTTAATTTTTTATGAAAGGATCTCGAATCCACTTTAAACCGAGAAATCTGTGTTAAAATTATTCTTGATCTTATTTTAACAAGGTGACTAGGTATTTAATTTTATGAATTATGTAAAAATACAATTGCATAAGTATTATTATTTATACAAGATATAGTACTTTTGTATTAACTGTTGTAGATGTATCTATATATTCTTACATTAAACATTTTTGTTGATGATTAATTATAAGCAGAATAGATTATTTTTAGACAGTAAATAATTTAAGTGGCCTTATTGAATAACATGCTGTGGCTTTACCTTTAAATGAAGCGTAGTTGTTCATAAAACCCACGTTACAGTATTAGAAAGATGTAACTGTTGATAAATTAAAAAGTGGTTATACAGTGAGTTCCGCTTAATGTGATCACTGGTTTATAGAATCAACTGTTTACTGGAATTAAGATTGAAAATTCCAAACCAGATCTTATGTTACTAATGTTAAATTAACCTTTAATTAGAATCACAAAGTAACGGATAATTGAATCATTTTTAAGAACATTCTAATAATTTTAATGGTATTTCAAACTTTCACTAAAAAGAAACAAGAATTATTTTGAAAAAGTTAAAAGGAGCTATTCAAAAATATGTTAAAAATCATGTATATATTATATTAATTAAATATGGATTTTAATTTCAGGCTAATATTAAAATGAAATGAGTAGATTCTCAATTACAAGCAAAAATAGATAGTTTATTTACTTTATTTTGTATATATTTAATTTTAAACACACACACACATATATATATAATTGAGTTCATCAATAACAAAAAATGTTTTATAGAATCAGCCGGTTAATAGAATCAAAATGATCTGAACCAATGTGATTATATTAATGCAGAACTCACTGTATTATTATAAATACATTTATAATTCTTTATGAATTACAACTTTGTTTTTAGTTTTCATGTTGCGGATTATATGGTGAAAATAGTTATAAGTCAAAACAATTACCAATACCAGAATCATGTTTTAAAAATCAGTGGACACTTAAACAATATACAAAAATAAATAACTGTCATACGGGTTGTTTTGAATTAGTGAAAAAACTTGAGAAAAAATTTTTGAATCCAGTCATCGTTCTAACATTTTTTTGTTCATTTCTACAAGTATGAAAAAAATATTTAGCAGTCACTTGTATAATTTGTGTTTTAACTTATATTTATTCATGCAGATGTCAAATGCTATTTTGATTTTGAATTTGTTGAGACCTAAACCAAAACCAAGAAGATACCACAACATTGTTTATAGAAGAACTTAGTATACATTCTAATAAATTAAAAAAAAATTGTAAATGTTTAAAAATAGAAAGGTTAGACACAGAGAAATTATAAATATCGATGAATGGGATAATGCTTTAAAATGTAAGCAAAATGTCATAAAAATAAAGATTTATTAAGTAATTTTTAATTGAATAAAATTTGAATTTAATTTATACATTAAATAAAATAAAGAAGAATAACATTTTGACTTGAAATTGATGAGACATGATTTAATTAGCAAATAGTATGTTAAAGGAAGAACAAGTTTTATTTTAAAATTGAACTCCCCACCAAACCCTATCGGCTATCAAACACTTACGAGACATCAAGGAAGAATATACAGGGAGATTATTTTTTTCTTTTTGACTAACAAAAGTAATTTATAAATGGTTATAACTGAATTGTCTAAAAATACTCATTAAAATATAAATAAAATAAAATTATTACATTTAAGAATACTATCTTATATTATTAATATAATTACAAGTTTTCAGTCAATTTTTTCCTTATGATAAAAATCAGAAATTAAGGAAACACTATGCTATTTTTAAATCTATTAACATTGCAAAATTTTTATAATTTGCCATTGATTTATTGATTTATTCAATTTACATTTTCATCCTTTACAATTTCCAAACATCTTCTAGCAAATTCTTCAAATATAGGTTCAATCATAGCTTTTTCCAATTCTTCATTGGGACTAGTACTATTGTCTATTTTTTCCAATAGTTTTTGTAAATAAGAATCAGAAACTAATTCTTTTAGACGATTATCATAACCTAAAAATAAAACAATTAAAATAATTTATCAATAGTAAAATAAGTTAGTTATTATATAATATTTTATAACCTCTACTTATTTTAATAATTTTAAATTTATTATTAAATTAAATTTAAATATTTTGAACATATTAAAAAACTAAAAACAAGAACAGTTTTAAATAATAAAAAATATTAAAAAAAAATTAAGAGTTTAACTGTTTAAATCATATCAAGTTTGTAATATTACTTAATACGACTACATATTAACTATATTTGTTATAAGGTTATCTTTAGATATATTAGTATTATTTACTGTAGGCATATTTTATTTATTTTTTATGTAAGGGTTTTTATAAACAACTCCAAATTATACCGTGGTTAATCATAAATATTAATAACAATAAGACATAAACGGCTAAACATAACAAGAATTAGATTAATACCAAGTTAAGTTATACATACAAAGTAAATTTAATTTTTCTGATGGGATTGTGTCTTCAGTTGGATACAGTTGTTCATTTTTCACCATTTCAACTGATGCATCTTGATTACTTATTGTACAATCACCTGATAGATGATTTTGGTAACATGCAACTGAACAGCTTTAAAAATAAAACATTTTTCGATTGATTAAATTAATTATTCTATAAAAAAAATTGTATCAATTATAACAAGAATTGTTCAATATATTTATATTTTTACTATCAATGGATATTTTAATGAAAAGATATGAACAAATTATGTATTTTATCTGATTCTAGATTAAAATATATAAATTTAAAAATGTAGTTGTTTTTTTTTTTTTAATTTTATATCTTTAATTTAAGTAATAAAAATACTTTTATGAATAATAATTAAATTATAAGAAGACCAAGGAAAAGAAGAACAATTAAAAAAAATATTAATTGGTTAATTAAAAATGACTACTTTCACACATTTACATAAACCCCATGTAC
The DNA here is from genome assembly GCA_036289425.1 of Rhopalosiphum nymphaeae. Taxonomy (NCBI): domain Eukaryota; kingdom Metazoa; phylum Arthropoda; class Insecta; order Hemiptera; family Aphididae; genus Rhopalosiphum; species Rhopalosiphum nymphaeae. Next base: position 20,577,291 of record JAZAQC010000013.1, read on the forward strand.
ACACATAGACAAATTGTATAAAAATAATTATCCCCACAAAAAAATTAGTAAATATCAAATTATTATTATTGATTATTTATCAAGTAATAATAATATCATATTATAATTTTACAAGCATAATGATACATAATATAAAAACATTTAGCAGGTTGCTGGTAACATTTGTTCAATTAGTCATAAAAAAACTCTTAAATAATTATATTATAATGTACATTGTTGTAATAAAAATGTATTTTACTCTATAGTCTATAGTCTACAATAATCTATATTTTATTATACTAAGTTAATATATAAAATTATACTAAGTAGGTATAAAAATGAAGAATGAAAGATACATTTTTTTATATTTTTTCACATAATTTTATACAATAAGAAAATAACATTTAACAAAAGAAATTTTGAATTTTCATTTGGTATATTTCAATATTTTTAAAAATTATACTAAACATTAGGTATAAATTAAGAAAACTTCAAGAGATTTTATACTGATCATTTTTTTAAGGAGTTCAATGTTTAATGTGTGTGCATATGAGTCATATAAATGTGTGTACAGTAAGTGATCATTTTTTAATTTTCAAATTCAATTGATATATTGAATATTTTTAAAAATTGTTCTTTTTCTCTTTTTTGTTTGTTTATTTTCTCTGAGATTTGAGATTTGATTATATTATATTATTATAATTAATGTCATAATATAACATTTTAAAATTATTTTGTCCAAATACTGTTTTACCAATATCTGACAAATATTTTCTTAACAAGTATCTGATATTTTTTAAGATGAACACTTACTTGAGAATTGGATAAAATAGAATGAAAAAAAAAATGTATAGAATTATTTAAACATTTATATTATGTAATACTCACTACTTGACGTTTCTGCATTTTGGACATTTATATTTGGATTTGTTAACTTCACAAATATTACACTTCATTTTACTTTAGTGCTAAAAATAATTCATAAAATAAATCAGTTTCAACTTATTTTTATAGTTATTAAATAAACACAAAAAGTTGAAAAACTAATAAGGATAGAATCATAATAAATAATTATGTATTTTATTTCTTTATTCTGAATTCTGAATTTCTTTTAATCTAAAAAAAAAACGTGTTTGTAAAAATTATTCTTATCAGTGACTTCTAAATGTAGATGATAAGGAATAATGATAAATAGTTTATATTTCTGTAATTTAAATATAGTAAATAAGTAGATTATTACCATTGATTATAAATAATAATAATAATATAATATAATATTTATAATCAATGTTATTACTTAATAATTGAGTCACAGACACAGATATATAAAAATTTGGTCACAGAATAATATATTTATTTATATTTTATTCTATGATTGAGTAGTTAATTTTTAAAATGTTCTATTATTATATTTTATCTATTGTTAAATAAAATAAAAATTAATATTAAGCATGGGTTAAATATATTTAATTTGATTAAATTTTAAATAGTATTTACAATATACTGTAGTTTAAGCGTTGAATAAAAAGTAGATGATAACTAATAAGTATACTGAATAATTAACAATTATTGTTGTTCAGCTTCAGACGTTTCAGTACTTAATAGGGAAGTTGGGAAAGTATTTATAAATCAATATTTTAATAATTAATAACTAATATTATTAACATTTACCTTAATAAGACTTAACATTTTTATTCGATTTGAAAAATTCATGATTTGTTTAGTATCCAATTTTCAATGTTTCCAACTTCTGAACAAACGAACATTGAATTTAAAAAAAATGTAATATGTATGTACCACAGCCAATTGAAAAAAATTCTGACAAAAATTTTTTCAGATTACTTTTCCTCTGTTTTTATTGACCCATGCCGTATTATATCTGATACAGATCTACTTACTTATATTTCCGTCAATTTTCTTTTCTTCCTTCTCATATCTAAATATCTCCATTTTGAGTGATGAGGTTTTTACATCTCTTGAATCATAATCAAGTACCCGTAGTTTTGGCCCTGATGGAATAGTTGCCCCCTTTTTTTTATCGCTGCCTTGATGTATTCAGTTCACCATTATCTTCTATTTTTAACAAATCACTTCCTGAAGAGATATTTCCCTCCATTTGGACATGCAGCCGCGTTACTCTGATTTTAAAATCAGGAAATCCGGCAGATATTTTAATAACTACCGACTAATTTCTGTCCTCCCTTTATTAAGTAAAATATTCGAATCAATTGTACTTAAAACATAGTGAAAGGTCATTTTTGTCGACACTTTATCATGACCAATTAATCAAGGCTCTAAAGCGTATAAACTTAGTATATTATATAGAAGGTTAATATAAGTCAATATTATTTTAACCCTTTACATGGCCATGTTAAAAAAGAAATTATCCTTTAAAAATATATTTGATAATTCCTGTGGCTAATTTTTCTATTAAGAGAGCTTTTTTAAAATTAACTAGAATAAAAAATAAGTATAAGTAAACCAGTCAAACCCGAGAAAATTTAGACATAAAAATGATTTTATATTCATTAGATTTAAATAAAGTACTAAGAGAGTTGAAAAAAGCATTTTTATGTTAAATTTTACTATAATTTTTATTTACTGTTCAGTTTATATAATTTTTTTCATGTACTGTTAATACATTTAAAACTTATTATTCAAATTTGTATTTAAATTAATGAAATATGAAGTATTAACTTTTGTTATACTATAATTAGTAGTTTTATAGACATATAAATTACATATGTATATTAATAATTTTATAATACAATTATTAATTTTTGAAATAATTAAAAATTTTATTTTCCTGCGAGCAGCTTTGTAAAGCATGTTTTGTCATAAGGGCCCACGTGAAATTTTAGTACCTGAACCCACCAATAGGTTCTTAATTTGGTCTTGGTTTTGATCTCATATTGATTTTATTGTTTGAAAAGCCCTCCATGTACTAAGTTTTTGATGTCAACCATCAAACTTTGATTCTTCTAAATGTTTTTCATCACTATTTAGCTCACTTGTAAAAATATTATTAGAATACAGGGCCATAATCTGGTTCCTTTATTTCTTAAGGTACATATGTCATCTTAATAAAGTTCCAGAACTGTTTTTTGAGTTTTGCCAGTTATCGCATTAATATTTCCCATTGTCTCTAAAGCTATAGTCATATCAGCAATGGTTTTGGTTTTAATTTGTTACCCAAACGTTATATTATCTATCCAGTTGTTGTTTTAAAGCTTATTGAACATTGAAAAAAATATTGATGCATCCAATTTGTTAAAACGAATCTATATTCATATTCTATTAACACTAGATTTAAGGGATTATTTTACATACTAGTAAACCATACAACCATATTAATTTTGATAATAATTCTCTTCTGATCAGAATAATGCTGATAGCCAATTGCAATTGGTAATTTTTTTTTCATATCTTGGCTAGCTTCAATACCTCACATTATATTTTTTATTACAGATGATTCTTTGTAACTAATTATAAAATTAAAATAGTTCCAAAAGTTATTTGTTGTTTATTCTAATAAATAAAAATAAAAAATAATATGTAAGGAGTATTCAACTTTTTTAGAAGACTATTCATTCAGCTTTGAGCAATGAAAGAAGTCATTAAATTTGAACTTCAAATGATTATTAATTGGCAGTTAACATTTTTTATAAATATCTTAAATCTATTCTCAAATTGAGAATTAAGTCCTATAAATAGAGAAACATTTTAAAGAAATAAAACAATTTATAGTTTCTATTTATTAATACTTATTTTAAAAATAAGTTGACATTAAGAAGATACATGGAAATAAGTTACCTTAAATAGACATTTAATTAATTCATTATAAGGAGCATAAATAACACAAAAATGAGTTTATTGCTTTGAAAATCACATATAAAATATCATTATATAAGTATATTAAACAAGGTGATTTATTTTAACTAAAGATAATCATTGCTCTTATTATTTTAGCTGGTTAGTTTTTATTTGAAAACTTGAAATCAAGATACAATACTTATTATATGTTTACTACTTTTTATTTAACAATAACTAATATTTTAAATTTCATGTTTTGAAATTTGATATTTTTCTTTATAATTCATTATATGAACATAGAATATTACAATATTTTATATGTATTTATTTATTCAATTACTGAATTAAAAATATTTTTTGATAAATGATGAACGTTTAAAATGATCTGAATTAAAACAATATATTGAAAATTGTTTTTTTATTAATCCCAAAATGTATTGTTGTTAAACTTGAAATTATGTAAAGCTTTATTTCAACAGTTCTTAGAAAAAAAATCACCTTGTATTATATAATATGTATACAATGTTCCTAGTTTTCTACTAACTTATTTAAACATTTCAATAATACAATAATAAGTTATAAAACTAAAATTAAAATTTAATATATTTAATTTTTTCATTCTATAATGAGAAATTACAATTAATCTTTAAATTAATTTTTGAAATGGTAATTGTATACCAAAATAAAGGAACAATATAATTTTTAACAAAAATGAATAAAAAAAAATAAAAAGTAAAATAACTTTAACAGAGACTCATTTGTTATCATTCAAATAAAAATAAATAATAAAATAAAAATAAATATATACTGTAAAAACTACAATTAATACATTTATAGATTTAAAAGGCACAATAATTTGTCTACTTATACTGAAGTATAAGGTAGTCCGAAATTCATTTATTTTTCTATTATTAGTTACTATAATACTATTTTAAAATACTCATATATTAATTTTATATTTATTAAAATTAAAAAGAAATTCATAAATTAAAATAGTTAACTAGTATCACAATGATTTATGCTATAAATATTAAAAGATCAAATACATATTTTAAGAAATATGAAAGAAATCACATTTAGTATATCTAACAATTAATATAAATAATTATTAATGCAGATTAAAAATGGATATATTTTAAAAGCCCTAAAATCTATAATTCTTTTAATCGTGTAATATTAGATAATACTATAAACAGTATAAACTTATATTTTAATGTTTAAATTATTGAAATTGATATTGCAGAATAAATGATTACCTATTATTATTTTTTAAGTATGGCAGACATAAATTATTAGTAAGTAACTATAAGTATAAAGTATTTTATAAAAGTGAAAGCTATGTAAATATATTCTAATAATTATAAAATATTATAACTTTCATTAATTTTTGTAAATTATCTAAATAATTTAATCATTAAAAAAAAACAATATGCAAATTGTTTTTTAAAAATGTATCTATAGTAACAATGCAATTATATACATACATAAATTTATATATTATATTTAGTAGATATAAAAAATAAAATCGTTATAATTGGTTCATTACAATTAAATTTATTTAAAGTTTAACTATTTAGTAATTAGTCATAAAAACTAAACCCAAAATTAAATTCTTATACTAGTAAATATAATTTATTCAAAAAAATAATAAATTAAATATTAAAATAAATACTTAAAGAATGGTAATCTAAAAAATAAATCATAGTTTTTAAGTTTATACTGCATTATTTCATGTTAGAAGTAACATTAAAATTTAAATAAATAATGGAATTTACAGTTGATAAGTTAATTTAATAGACTAAATTTGCTCAATATTATCAATCAAAATACTTTATTATTTTATTTTAAGATTTTTAATTTTAATTTTAATCAGTAAAATTATTATTTCTAGTAAACTGATATTATTAATTATATATGTGAATGTAAAATACCAATTAAAAAAATCATAATATGATTATATTGTACAAAATTATAACAAATAAATATTTTTAAATTTAATCTCAAAAATAACATTTACTAAGTTTGCTCTACATAAGTCTTTATTAAGATGGCATTAAATAATTTTTTACAGCATTTAAACGTTAAGAGTATAGTTGAATAAAATAATAAAATATACAATTAAAGTAATTTAATGTTTTTGGAAGTCTCATATGAATATTACTTGTGCTGTACTAAAATAAAAATTTTAAAGTTAGGCTTTGGAAAACCATGAACATTATGAATTTAAATATAAAACTATTAATATTAAAAAAAAAATTAATTTAAATTAGAATGCAAATGAGCTTAAAATGAAATATGTATTATAATATAAAGTCAAATAGGAATAATAGGATTAATATATTTGTAATACAATCATATTATAGTGTTTACACCATAGTTTCAGGATCATTCCAGTCATAGGGATGGCCTAAAATACTGATATCACTGTCAAATGATACTCTTCTAGATCTAGATTGAATGCTACTAATACCATGAAGAAGATCTATGTCTTCGTCAAATGAACAACCTCCACCTTCTGATCTCAATTGCAAAGATTCGGTACTTTTTGAAGATAATTGAGAAGTCAAAGAATGTTGAGAGTTTTCTTTATAGTACATGCCATTAAATGTATATACTTTGTCTGATCTAAAATAAACTTTATGTCAATAATTTAAATTATTTTTAACTAGATACCTCATTTTACCGGTCAGTATTTGATTGCAAGTGGTCAGATTGTGGAGAAGACATGTCTGACACTAAAGGAGTGCTTTCATCATCACTGCTTGCTGTTGCACACACAGCCGAAGAATGATTTGTGTCTTGTGGCGGACTTGTTGGTAATTTTTCATTGCTGCAAACTGGCGATATAGTAACTGCAGGGGGTTGTTGCACCCAACTTGTACTCGCTACTAAACAACTTAACATACCGACTGAGCCTGCGATACCTTGTTTTACAATTCCACTAGCCTTAACATAGAATTTTAATTTCATTATTAATATTATTAGAAAAATACAGAAAATTCTTATGCTTTACAAATTATAAACATACTTGTACAGAATTTTTTGTTTCTGGTATTGTATCTGCATCATCAAGCCTGTTCATTACTAATGATGCTGGTCTTTTAATGGATTTAAGCAAAAATGGTTTTCCAGTTTTTTCAGTAGTTGTAGTTACAATACATGTCTACAAAATTAAAAATATTTTTTTGTTTAATGAATTATTAAAACATTGATAAAACCAACTTTGTAATCAATAAGATTTTTTCTAGAAGCAATTGGAGTATTGTTTAATGAATTTGCTGAAATAGAATTATTTCCTTCATATTGAAATGCTGGATATTGAACAATACTATGATGAGGTGAATTCTGGAAAAATAATTGAAAATGGCTTTCACAAAATCTTATTAATATTAGATATAAACAATAATGGGTAAACAATTTTTTATTACCTGAAGTAAAAATGCATCAACATCTCCCCCATTATCGTTACTTGAAGTTGTACTACACACAGATCCATCACCTATAAAATCAAATAAGTAAAAAATAAAATGAATAACAACTAGATGTTTTTATCGCATAATATATTGGATCACTTCATTAACCTCAGTGCAGTAGTGTTATATTGTTATTTAAAATAGGAAGCAATGCTAAATATTTCTCATTTGTAAAAAATTATCAATATATTATTATATTAATGAAAAATTGATTTCAATCAAACTTTTCATAAACAAGATTTAATTGATGATTTTTAAAGTTTAAGATAGCTTATTTTTATGAACCACTATGTACATGCCACTGCTAATTTATTGATTAATAAATCAAATGATATGCTATATAGACATTTTGGAGTATTTTTTATCATCAATACATGTTCTAAGACTTGACAATTTCATAGTAAATATATAAGAAATTATACTTGATTTGTTAATATCTTTATATACTACAATTGAATTAATAAAAAAAAACTTAATTCAGATATTAACGTCCATATCTTTAAAAAATTTAAAAGCAGATAACTTAAAAATCAATTTCATAGTTATATTAAATGTTTACGTCTGTGAAGTAAGCCTACCCACTTTGACGTAGCGACTCAAAATTTTCATTAGTACTTTGTGAGTTAATTACGAGAATTTGCGATTTAGCCGTTTATAAGCTGCAAACAAAATAAAAATGGGTGGCCAAGTTTATGTAACCCCTATGTTACTTTAAAGCTTAGAAATGTATACCAAAAGATGCATTAAAATTTGTGAGAATTTGCTGTCAACTTTTACCCATAAAACAAAATTTTTAATCGTGAAGTTGGATCTTCCATGTTGTCCAATGAAATTGGCATCAAACAATTGCAAAAATTTGCGAGTCCATTTTAAAAAAAAACTATTAAAAATTGTCTTAAAAAAACTTAAAAGGGATAAAAAAGACAATAAAAATTAATAATTAGTTATTAATAATCTATTAATTGAATTATTAATTTTTACTGTCTTTTTAATTTTTTAATCCTTTAAGTTTTTTTAAGACAGTTTTTAATGTTATTTTTGTATTTTTTAGTTTTTGTATTAGAAGGGTTAGATAATAAAAAGGGTAACTCGCAAATCTCGATGCATCTTTTGGTATAAAATTCTAAATTTTAGAGTGACATAAGTGGGCTATGTGAACTTCGCCCACTTATTTTTAATATCTTTGATGCTCATAAAGGGCTAACTCGTAAATTCTCTCTATTAACTCATAAAGTATTGGTGAACATTTTGAGTCGTAACGCTAAAGAGGGTGGGTCAACTTCATGGACGTAAATGTTATCAAAAAAAAAAAAAAAAAACACCTTATAAAACTATCTTCCTCAATATGATTCATAATCTAAAATTTCAATATTTTAAGATTGTTAAATATGATATAGATATTTACATGAATTATGCGTTCAATATTAATTTAAATAGCTAATGTGCATAATTATTCATTTTAAAACTAATGCATATACATAAGAATATAAACAGAATAATTAAGAACTACTAAAAGGTATATTAGTCTTATAATTTAAAGTCTATAGATTTAAGTGGTCAATTACTAAAAAAAACTGCGTGTAAGTAAAAGCATAACACTAATCTACATACTTTATACTACAAAATAGGTATTAAGCAATAGTAATTGTTACAATATATATTGCAACCATTTGAACATCATTTTTCTATGCAAGTGAAGATATTAATATATTACCATCAAGCTTTCAACATTTTAGATTTTTTTTTATAATTACATATACTTACGAAAAATAATATCTTTGAGCAATTAAATAAAATTAAAAAATATAAAACAATTAATGATGAAATTATTTATGCAGCCTTCAATAATGATTATAGGTACACTTCTTTTTCATAATTTAGTGATAACACAAGCAAAATATTTAATTTTCTCACAGAACAGTCAAAATTTAATGAACAAAATCACATACAAAAAGTAAAATACACTGGAATCATAATAATATAAGTAATATTATTATAAGCACAATTTTAGTTTATAGTCAAGAGTAATATTTTGCCAAATATAATTCTTTAAATAATTTGTAAGCTTGTATAATGTTTGTAGTTATGAAGTTAAATGATTCAAAATTGTTCAAAGATCATAGTTTTTTTTTTTTAATCTTATAATGGAGGGAATGCATATTTTGCTTAATAGTTATCAGTTAAAATATAATTAATTAGAATTCAATAAATTAATGACAATTTTATCACATTCATAAAAAGTATTTGTGCATGGAATAAACAAATCATATACAAATTATGTAATAAATAATTTTATTCTTGTACACCAATAATATTATTTATAAAAAAACATAGCAATGAATCTATTAAATATTTTGGGGACTAATAATTTAATAGAGAATTTATCCTTAATGTTTAAGGAAGCTCAAGGTTTAAAGAATATTACTGCTCCATAAACATGTTTAAATAATGGTTTTTTATAGGTATAGCTGGTATAAGACACATTTAATAAATACTTAAATGTTATCTAGATAATTAGCAGGTGTCAAGTATACCTTGTCATTGAGTAAGTTATTGCCATTTGTATGTTAAATTTGAATTTTATAATAAATCTTTGCATACAAAAAATGGTTCTAAGCAGAGATCTACATTCAACATAGTTACACAATATTACAAAATGTATTTATGACAGGTATACTTTCATTACTTTTATGGAAATTTATTCAACCCACATAATTGTAAATTTATTACCTTCATTACTCCGCTCAGAATCTAAAATAATAATAATAATTAATAACTTTATAGCAATAGGCAATTATATTAGAAATTGAGCAGATTATCACCAACGTTGAGATTTGGTCAATACAAATTGGAAATTACAATTTTTATAAATTGATTACTTTTTTTAAATAGGTGTTTAAATAGGTTAAATAATAGGTGAAAAAAAACAAATTATGAATTAGTTTTACTTAAAATATAAAAACTTTAATATATTTATATCTAATTACTAATTGATAGTCAATTTAAGCTAAGAATAAAATCTAGACATAAATATTATAATTTGGTATGACACGCTCAATTTTAATCCTATATTCACTAAAATTCTATTTTACATTTCCAACAAAAAATTAATTTCACTCAAATCTAAGAAACTAAAAAAAAAAAATTAATAGTTTTAATAAATAACTTAATATGTCTCAAAATTACATTTATGTTTTAAAAAATTCTAAACAAATGTCAAATTTGTAAGTTGTAAGACGATAATTTTTAAAGTATACTTTATTTTTCAACTTTGATAGTTTAATCGAGAAACTCTTATAAATATATTTCAATTATATGTAGAAATGCTTGTCAAGCTCAGAAGTATAAATACAATTTTTTAATGCAAGAGGATCTTTAGAGCAGTGTTTATCCACCCACATTCACATAATTATCATTTAACAATTTATATATATATATAATATTAAAGATGAGTTGTTCTTAAAAACTCTATATACAAATTTGAATTACAATAAAAAAAAAATGCAATGAGGGGATTCAATCCCTACAACCACCTACTGTTTACATTACTGATCACACTGTTAAATTTATTTATTGTACTGTCAATTGTACAAATTATAAATATTTAATTAAATAATTATTGATCATTTATTTCATATTTTAATAAAATATACATAAACAATAATATTATTTTATTCAGATAATCGAGATTAGGAGAATATCACTTAACTAGGTGAGGTTAATAAATTAAATAATATGAAATAAAAATTAAAAAATCATGATGATGAAATAAAGTCATGCACATGCTTAAGACTCTTCACCATGCACTCCATTGATATTAATTTGTCTCAGGTATTTTATTCATATCTACAACTACATAAGAATTGCATTCTCCTGTTTTAAAATTACTATTGTCGAGTTCATTCTGACTTTGTTGTCGCGTCTGCTCACCTGTAATTATGTCGATAGGCTGCTGTGGTACTTGCAAATAGGTAGCTGCTGCTATGGTACCTTGTTCTTCAGATTCTTCCAGAACATCTTCACATGCTTCTTCATTTAGAGTTTGTAATGCTCCACAAATCATTTGTTCTTCTAATGTTACCTTTATTTTAAATGTTTTATAAAATAATTGTATATGATTAATAAAAATAAAAGCTTTATAGTTCTTTAGTTCATTTTTAATTACAATTACTTAAATATAATTAAATTAAAATTATTTACTTGTTTTTCAACTGATGATATTTTTGACCCTTTCTGATCTTTATCGTTTAAAGTTCCTTGCACATTATTACTATTATTAGAAGATCCTAATATTTAAACATTTAATTAATAAACATATATTAGTTTTTATTAATAAAGTATAGCAGGTTGTCATTTTATACATTTATGTTAAACCAAATATTTTTATACCTCTTCTTTCATGAGATTGATTTTTAGAGCTACCCGATCTTGTGTGTTTAAAATTGATATTACTGTTGGTTTCATTGTTTATTAAGTACTCTTTGTCCCGTAATGCTAATAAAACTATACGGAAAAGTTCCCAATCTCCAAAGTTCATTTTTAATACCTACAAATTAAATATAAAATAAATTTTGAACTAGATTAAATAAAAATATGTTTAATTACATTTTTAAGTTCATTCAAATTGCAGTGTAGGAGTACACAACCAGTAAGATTGTTATCTTTAATTATTTGTGTGTATTTTGGAATGTTTGACTCTTGTAAATCTCTAATTCTTGTTAACAACTTACAAATTTCATCTACACTTGATGATGATAGTTTAATATTATTAAATTCATCCTAAAACATTATAATTATTTAAATAGGATAAAATAATTTAAAAAAATATATTTGTAAATTGTCATTACAGATAACGATGAAATAGAAAAATTTTGAAGTTGGTTTGGTAATTCATCATAAGGTGTATGCCATCGATTTTGAACTTGTTGATTCCATAATACAGTAGATTGTGGTTCATTTAACATCAATGTTGTTGGTAAGGTTTCGTGTTGTAGTGATAGTTTAGCTCCCATTTTCTTAAATTAAATTATAGGTTAGTTATAATTTAAATGTATAATATAAATTAAAGAATTTAAACAACCTGTCTTCTCATAAGTTGATTTTGCACTCTCCGTGTTTGTAGTTCATTTTGTGTTATTGTTGGTCTAAAAACAGTGGAATCTTCAGAGTTTTGCATTTCATCTTTAATAACTTTTCTCAAATATGGATCCAGATTGATGGTAAATGGTAAGAAAATTCTTAAATCGCTAACAAGTAATGTTGTTCGATGAAAAGAAAGAAATATTTCAAATTTTTTCTCATCTTTGTCCATCTCCATTAATGGATCAATGTCTTTAGAAAGTTGTATTTGACGACGTACCCTGTTTATTATAATTTTAATTAAAATAATGATAATGTTATTAAATATATTAAAATTAAAATTACTTTTCATATAAAGTTTTTAATGACATTGAATCATCAATAGTATCCTCATTAGTATCATGAAAAATAATCATCCAAGATATTCTATAAGGCCATTGTTCTGTAATGTTTATCCAACTAGCTAAATGATACCAATTAAATTCTAATTGAAATGCTTTCAATAAACGACCTAAAAATGTTATAACTTTTAAAGTTAACCAATTAAATATAAATTATTTATTTTTTTATTTCTACATACCTGTAATATAAACAATATTCATTAAACGTCTCATACTTCTGGGATTCACATCACTAAAATAGTCATCAGTCAACAAAATTTTAGAAAGATCTTGTGGACCACCTAATCTATGTATGTTGCTGGCTATGCTACTAGCAATACTTTCACTAGATTTTAATTTATTCCTGGTAGAATTAATGTTACCCTTGCTTCGACTAAGTCCTCCAGAAGAGCCCATTGTAGGTTTTAAAGTTGTAGACTCATTAGATAATCGCCGTGTTGAAGCCTATAGTTAAAAATATAATTAATAAAACAAACTGTTTTAATTTGAAATCTTCTTACCGAATGTACCAATCCACATTCATCCATTTGGTTAGTAACACTCTTACGATGAGATTGAGATGATTTTTGAGCTAATTTAACTTTACGTAAACCAGAATTTTGAAGAAAAAATGGCAAATGAACCATATTTTTAAGATAATCATGTCCAGAAAAATTCATGTCATTTAACAACCGTCGACTATTTAGTTCAATTACCTGTAAAAAACAATTTGTATTGTCTAGAAATATTAAATATTCTTAATATGTATGTATAGAAAAAAAAAGCCAATTATGTTCAAACCTGAGAAATTGCGTGCGGGTCAATAGCTAAGACGATTATAAAAGGGGTATTTTGTTCAGAAAATAACATCCGTACAGCATCTAAAAGTAATAATATTTTGTCCTGTTCACAGGAATCTAGACCATCAATAATTATTACCAATCTAGTTTGCTGTTGAGTAAATGCATCTAAACAACGCACCTTTATAAAATTAATACAATTAATCAATATTTATTAAATAACTATCTAACAAATAAAAAAAATAATATTTAATATAATACCATTTCTGTCATTAAATTTACTTCAGTCCGTAATGCTTGAATAAATCCTTCAGACTTTAATGTATCTAATCTTGATGTAGCTCTCCTTAATTGTTTACGTTGTGAGAATACTAATGATTGTAGTAATTGACTAAATGTGTATAAATTTCCTATCAATAGTAATAAAATAAACATCCCACAACAAAATAGTATAACATTTCCAATAGCTTTGTCAATTGAAAAATCACTAAGTAATAAAAAGAATACAAAATTAAAGAAAAATAAAGTTATTTCATGTTAAAACCAAAACTTACTTTATAAAAGTTAATGTACCATTGTTCATAGCAATAATTAATGTTACTAATAAAACACATAGAAATGATAATTCAAATAGTATTATATTTGGCATGCAACATAATTTGCGCCATTTCCAAGGTGATGTAAGTTTTACTAAAATGTGTACACATTGTCAATAATTATTATTTATAAGGAATAAAATAAATAAATTAATTAACTAACCAGGTTTTGGACGAAAAGCTCTGTACAAGCGGGTAGAAATTGATCCAAAATCTTTTTCAATTGAATCATATAATGAACCTATCATTTGAATAATTGTACTTTCTCCAGGTGTTGTACTACTTACTCGAGTTTGGTCAGTAAAATAAAATCTAAATTAATTTGTAATAAAAATATAATTAAATTAAATTTTATACATAAAAAATTGATATTAAAATCATAAATACCTAATAGGTTGTGCTGTAACTGATGTTCCCCAACTTGAACCAGGTGGATGACAAAATATTATTTGTAGAATTATTCGTGTTGTTACAGCTTTTTGGCTTAGATAGCTGATACAATTATAAGCCCACTCAAGTCTATACAATTAAGTATTTATAAATACAAATTAATAATAAAGATAATAAATAAGTGATATTATATAAAATAATAATACTAACCTATGACTGCCATAGTATACCATTATCAGGAAGAAAAATATAACAGCTAATAAACTAAATGTTGTGATAATTGCAATAAGTGATGATGATGTCAAGACTACAACCATAGTACCAGCAATGAAACAAAAGTGAAGTGCCACACCCAATATTAACCATGGAAATTGAAAAAATGGATCTGTCCATTGATGAGCAAAATTTTTCATTTCCTCTAAAAAGGTAACAGGCATTTAAATGTTTATTCTTAATCAAATTTGGCTATTTTAATAATGTATTAATAAAGAAACTATTTGATTAGTCAAACTTCTTACCTCTCAATTTATTAAGCAGAAATGATTTGCCACTACCCCATTTAGCATATAACCCAACAGTTATTGGCATTGATAAAGTAGGTTCACTAAGCATATCAGCCAATGCACTGCTGTAAAGATCATATCCCAGTAAGTTTTCATTATCTTCATTAGTATTAAGACGCCTCGAACCAAATATTTGACTAAGAATAGGCTTTTGAGCATTAACATCCATATTGTATGGTGTTTCACCTGCTCGATTTGGTCTGTATAAAAGCTGGCTGTTTTTAGGATTTCGTAGCAAAATTTCAACGATTCCTCTAGCTCTAGCTCTCATAGCGATATGTAAAGCAGTATCTCCACGTTTATCTGTAGCTGGTACACGAGCACGCTTTTCAATTAAAAGTTGAACAGCTTCAGCATTACGGTTTCTAACAGCTCTCATCAAAGGTGTATCACCATCCTTAATAATAAAACAAAATTAAATAAATATTGAATAGTTTTACATACATTTATATTCAGATTACTTTTGTTGAAATTTCTAAATCAGGATTTGCACCAAGTAATAACTTAATTATTGCTGTATTGCCTTTTTCTACAGCAATATACAATGCAGTTTTCCGTTCCTATAATTTAAACAATTAGTCAATATTAATGTTTTATTTGAATAAGTTAATTTTTTTTTTTTATTTATTCTTCAAGAAGATAATGATAAAACAAAAGGTTTAAAATAATCTGATATTTTTTGCATGGCATGTAAATTCATGTTTTGGAAGGAAAGTTAATAAATTACAAGACGAATTTGAAAGTTGTAAATAAATATTCATTAAAAATTTAAAACAATTATTTTAAAATATTTTTGATGAAACAGTAAAATAAATTGCAACCTTCAGAATTTACATATTTTTTGAAAATGTACTTTCTTTATAAATTAATTAAGAGTAAAGATGGAAATAAAGCACCTATTACTCTAAATATAATTGAAATACTAATACCAACTATTAATTTTTTAATGTGTACAAAGTTAAGGACTCCAACTCTATCAAAGATTTATGATTGGATACTTTGTGGTATGTTACCAATAGCAAACTACATACCAGTCTGAACTTCAACATACTCAACAAAACCATATACCTACTCAAGATTTCAATTAAATCTATAAACTCAAATCATCAACTTATTAATCAAAGGTTTTAAAGAACCTTCTACAATTTAAAACTATTAATTTAACAAAGACATTTTAACTGTGCAACTTTCTAAAGTGATAGTCTTTCAGCCTCATTATTTTTTTTTGTGTTTTACCACTTGTATAAATTATAAATAAGTTCAATCAAAAATTTAAAAAAATAAAACTAGGTAATTAAAAATATGGTTGTAATATTAAATGCCAATTAATGTAGTTTTATTTTATTTATACTTTTCCCATAACATCGACATCTGCATATTTTTTAAGAAGTGCTTCCACAATATTTCGGTGTCCTCCTTTAACAGCATGTATAAGGTTAGTATCTGAACTACGATCCTAAAAACATTAAAATGTAATGATTTTAATTAAAATGTAATCGAAATATATTTTATCTATATTTATTTACTTGTATATTTATATAAGCTCCAGCATTTAAAAGAGAATTAGCAATATCATAATATCCTTCTTTACATGCAATTGTTAAAGCAGTACATCCATCTTGGTCTAAAGCATTGACATTTGGCTTACGTTCAAGGAGTAGGTTTACTACTTCAGTATGATTTCCCATTGAAGATACTAATAATGGAGTCCATGAATACTAAAAACAATTCAAGCATTAAATAAACAAATGTTTATACTTTATAATAAATACAGTAATTATGGTTAATTTTTAATTGTATATAAATTATATTTACCATTCCAGCAGTGTCAACATTAGCTCCAGCTCTTAATAATGTATCAACAAGTTCTACATCACCTTTTCTACATGCCCATACTAATGCAGAAGTTCCATACTATAATATTAAAACATATAACTATTTTTACAAAATTTTTAATAGTTTTATGCATACCTTGTCGCCAACGTTAACTTTAGCACCACGTGCTATTAAATTACAGGCCAACTTTGTATGTCCTCTACCTGCAGCCCAAACTAATGCAGTAATATGAAAATTTCCATGAGCATTTATGTCAGCCCCTCGGTCCAATAAAAAATTAGCCAAGTTAGGGTATCCACAGTAACTAGACCAAATAAGCGACGTCCATCCTCCCTAATATGCAATTGATTTATTATACATAAACATACAATAATTATTCCTAGATTATTAACATAGTAATAAAATATAATATACCATATCTCTGTGTTCAATATCAGCTCCATGATCTAATAATTCAGCACATATATCAGTATGACCTTCTTTGGCAGCACAAATCAATGCTGTCCAATTATCCTGATTAATTCAATTTTTATAATAAGTTTAATATATTTTTATAATTAAAGGAAAAAAAAACATAAATCAATACATTTTTTTTTTTCATTTCTTAGCTACAAAATATTAATTTTAAAATAATGCTGAAAATTAGTTACATTATCTTCAATGTTAACATCTGATCCATGATTAATAAGCTCTCTAAGAAATTGTAATTTTCCTTTAGTTGCAGCATAATGTAAAGCAGTAGCTCCATTCTATAAAAGATATAAATAAAAGTTAATAAATATAATCAAAATTAGATAAAGAAAACTATTTATCACAGTTTATTTATTTATTTAAACTTACATCGTCACGATCATCAACAAGAACACGGCGGTTTTCAAGAAATCCTTGAAGACCTTCTAAATTATTTTCTGAGATGTAATTATGTAAAGCTCTGTAGCATAACGACACCATTGAATCACTAGTGTGTAAATTCTACAAAAATTAAAATGTGAAATTTTATGTATTTAGTAAAAAAAAAAAAAAAATGTTAATATAAATATGTTTTAAAAACATTATTACAGCAAAAAATAAGCAGTCAAATTTAATTAAATATGTTTAACAAACTAAAATTAAGTATCTCCTCTGTAAAAAAATGTATATATGATTTTACATTTTAATCAGAGGAAAGAATGTATTAATTTTACAACAATATTTGTGCGCGTGTAAAATACTTTGTCTAGTAAAAAGAAATACACCAATCATCAACTTTAGTCATTTCTGGAAGAAAAATGAATCTAGTTTGTTCTTGGATAGTTGACACTAAAAATTTCTCAATAGTTAATCAAAAAATCGGAAATAAAGAAAAAATATGTACATGAACATTTTTTAATATTTTAATATTATTTTTAAAATGATAACCAAGGTTATCAAACAATTAGATCGTTGATATTCAAAATTGTTTGTATACGAAGGTATATATCATTGAATTTAAATTTAACAAATTCATAATAGTGAGATTGCAGGTTACCTACCTAACAGCTTTTTAATTATTGATCCATATCTAACTAATTTAAATTAATAAACAACATATAATACAAAAACAAATCATCATAATCATATATTAATATTTTTTAGTATTCAATAATTAAAAATTGTATAAATATTATACATTTTAAAATTAAAATTTATTATTCTTCTAATAACCGATACATAATACTATATATGTTATATACAATCAAAATCATAAATAATTAATAGGTAACAATGGTGTGCTCACAGGGGAGGGGATCAGAGTGCTATATCTCTCCCATTAGAATTTTTTTCTAATAATTTATTATCTACTTGAAAAAAAAATTTAGTGTTTGTGACTAGTCAAAAATGAATATCCCCTCTTTAAAAAAAGCTGAGCACGCCATTGATAAGTAATATACTAATATGTATGCTTCAGTATCAAACAAACTGAAAATTCAAAAAATACTTATGTTAAAAAAAAATATAGAAACAATCAATCATTGTTATTAAAATTCCATACATCAGTAAAAATCAATGCATATGTATTAATAGGACATAAAATAAAACTTTAACCTTAATGAGTTATTTTTGTTATGTATTAGACTTAAGAGTTATTACACAAAATAACGTAATAAAATTAGTCATAAATAAAAGAAAAATATATAAAAAAGTTCAACTTTTGAGTAAACAGACATTTTAGATTCTGAACGGAGTAAGGAATGTATTGATTTTACAATAATATATGTTTTTTTATTTTTGTGTCTGTCATCACGTTTTGGAATAGAAATAATGTTTTGAATTTTGATTTTAGCCCATCTTTGAAAAGGAAAATTAATCTAATTGGTACTTTGGGGGTAACGGAAAAACAAGAATTTTTAAGAATAATCAGTTTTCGACAAAATCGATTTTTTATTTTGCTGTAATAACTCAAAAACGAATCATTGTAAATACTTGAAATTTTCACCAAATATTAATATTAGCGTTATATATTTACGATTAAATTATCAAAATATTTTGACTTTTTTTAAGCTATTTATAGACAATTGAAATTTTCGATTTTTCTAATTTTTTTTTCTTTATATGCAGATAAAAAAATTTTGGCTTTCCAAAAAATCTTTAAAATTTAATACAAGCTTTATTTTAAGTTATTTTTATTGTAGTAAAAAAAAAAATCAAAAATCGTTGGTCATAATTTTTGTTTATAAGCATTTAAAGTTCAAATGTTTACGAAATATATAAAAATCGTAAATATTTGCTAAGAATTTTGAAGTTAAAAATGTTATAATATTTTTGAAATTTAAACCTAAGGTTAAAAATCCCAATACAAGGTTCTCCATAACTTTTTCTTTAAATAACTGTAAATAAATTCAAGCTTCAACATAGAAAACATTTTATGAGTGTATGAAATTTAATTTTACGTGACCGCGCAAAATAACAATATATTACAATTTAAATATAAGTAATAATATAATATATACTACTAATTACCCTAGATTGACAAATCATTTCGGTTTAGAATCATTTTTCGTATACAATGATAACTGTCATTACATTCAAATTTAAAACATCCATTATAGTGACCTACTCTCCATGATTCATCCCTACTATACAGCAGAGCTATACCAACTTACCCACCCTTTTTTTATTATTATAATTTACTAAGTACTTATTTCCTAAAAAAAAACTAACAAATTTCAACAAATATAATTTTAGAAAAATATGTTGATATTTCTTGAAAATACTAGATAGTTGTATTGAGCAAGATGGATTAAATCAATCTACCTTGGTATCCAATCTCTACAAGATTGGTCTGTAGATATTTGATATATACAATACCTAAATAAACATTTTTATATTACTTGGGTAATAACAATTTAAGTTAATCTTTCTATGTATATAACCATGAGTACTTCCTGCTCGGGAAATGGCAGTTGACTTCAATGATAGGACAAATACACTTTAGTACTATTTTATTAAGCTTAGTATTACTGTATTAAATGTATTATTTTAATCATAAATATTAATAATTAATTTTTATAAAATAATGTAAAAAGTACATATTTCATAATTTTTAATTTTTAATAAGTAAAAAAATATTGAGACAAATTTTTCCTATCAATATGCTTAAAAGCAAACATTAACAAGTTAGACCAATGTTTCTCAACCAGTGTGTCATTAGATAAGTCTTAATGTGTCATGATTCAAAAAATAAATTAAATGGCACAAAATGTACAAATATTTTTGACGTGATTTACAAAAACTCAGAAGTATTTGATAAAATGTCTATAATGATTAAAAATAAGTTATCTATTATTGACATTTATTATTAATTTTTATGTTATATTTTTTCTTAGCTACTTTTAATTTTACATTACCAATTAAAATTAAATATTAGCATTATACTTATTTTTTTTTATCCTGTGTCACTAAGTATGAAATATTTTAATAGTGTGTCACCATAATACAAAAGTTAAGAAACACTGGACTAAAATCCTAAAGCAAAGATCAAATAAAATTTATTTATCCCTTTATAAAATATCTTTGATCAGATAGATGACATAAAAATAAATAACTTAAAAAAAATATTTTTCGTATTTCTTTAAAATAGCCCAGGCACTACAAAATTTAGAGCCTGTTTCAATCTATAACTCAATCCCAATATGGAAATTAAGAAAATTACTATTACAGTAAATAAAAAAATGTAATACATTTTTAGTAATTCTTAGAGCATCTTTTTTAGCAAAAATCTGACTTTAAATTATAATATTACTTGAATATCTATAGTAAGCTTAAAATAAATGTTGAAAGTCGCTGATATAAAAATAATAACTAACTATTGTATATCACAACAACAAAATTCTAGTTCTTTTAAATTTACTATAGCTTATACTGTATATCTGCAATTGTTTTTTAATAAATCTAAAAAAGTAAAAAGTTACTATGTTCTTATATGTAAATCTTGAAAAATAGATCAAACAAATGAACCACCTATTTGAGAAATTACATAAGTCAATAAGGGTAATTCGAAGAAAACAATAAAAATTATTTTTACACTACTAGTTACATACAGTGAATAAACCTCTCGGAAAGAACTCGGCTAAATACAATTTAAAAAAAACTACATTTCGGTCTAGGAGATGTGCATGTAAAGTTCTTGGACTTACTTAATTTCTACAATACACAATTTTCTGTGGTGTAAATGCGTAGCTGAATAACCTATAGATTCATACTGGAATTATATTTATTCTCAAATAATCGTAGTAAGTCCCAATTATGCCAATAAAATAATATTATTAAAATATTATTTTAATTTTTTTTTTATGATAGGACAAAAAGAAGTAGTAAATTACTGCAATAAACTAATTAAATTGGTTATTATTTAGTCCTACTATCTTAAAATGTTTTATTTAATTTTCACACATGATCTATCCATTGATAACACATTTTTTACATTATCTCAATTTTCAATATTTTGTGACTTTTGTCGTTTCACAAATTGGTAGTTCAAATCTAAATGTTAAATTTATGAAATAGACCTACAATATGATGTCAATGATTTAAATATTTTATATCAAACTAAAATAGAGTTTAGATTTTTGAATATTATACATAAATAAATATGTATTATTGTATAGTGCTGTGTTGAAACATAAACAATAAATGACTTAGATTAACTACATGTATAATAAAAAGTGAAGCTTGGCTAGTTTAAAAACTCATTATTAGGTGTTAAATAACAGAAAATCGGTGTTTTAGTGAGGCTGGTGTTAGAACAATATTTCAATTCTACTGACCGCCGATGAAATTTTTCTGAAATGTGCAAAGCTGAATCTTTTGTTTGTATTATCACTAGGTGGTAATGGACTATCATCATATAATGGACCAGTGATAGAAAATGACGGTAAACGATTTGACAACCCAGTAAGAAAACCTTGACTACGTGATCTTTGTGGTCGTCTCAAATCGCTAAACTCGTTGGTTGTTGGAAGTTGTAAACGTAAAAATGAAAAACCTCGAGAGTAACGAATGTTGACTGGTACATTTTGATGGTCTTCATTGTCAGTCATAGTTATATAATTTGATCTGTATGAAAATGTTGTTACTTTATGTATACAAAGTATCAAGCTAATTCATAATAATAGTATAATTATTACCTGATAATAAAATATGTACATCATATATCTAAATGTTTTTAAATCTTTAAATATTTTAATAATAATAAGTCTAGGAAGTTACATAAAAGTCTTAAAATTAATTAAAACTAAACATTATATATTTACTTTATTTATTATAAATAAAAGAAATAAGAGAATTTATTATATATTATTAATATAATATACTTGTATAAGTAAGCAATTTCTTTTATCTATAAATTAAATCAAATATAAATCACAAATTAAATATAACTTCATGTTTTTATATTTTTCTAAACCATATATTTATTTAAGACCTTTAATATTAAAACATTGTTAATGTTTAAGTAATTTGCACTAGTAAAACATATCAAATACATTTATTTCATATAAAAAAACCTCAATATACTTATTATAATAAATAAAAATTCTACTCCAATGAAAAATAATTTTTATTGCTCTTGGCAATATTACTTATAGTTGGATTTTAATTTATATAACATGTATTATAATAAATATTTAAAAAATGAAATACTTACTAATTTTAAATATATCAAATTATAAATAAATTTTTATGGTCCATAGACAATTTTTTTGTAATAAAAACTTAAGAAATTATGACTTATGAACATAATATTTTCACTAATTACAGCAACAATGTAAGGAATCAATTATTTATTATGTTTAATTAAATTTTAAAAATGTTTAAGATTATTATATGTATAATGTATATATATATATATTACATTAAAGTACTTATTATTAATTGTTTAAATAGCAAAATTACATAATCTCAAAACCAATTTACATTTTTTATCAAATTAATGTATTTTATCAGTTTATCCACTTAACTATTTTATTTGCAATAAAAAATCAACAAAACCTAGTTTAAATTACACAAATATATACATGTATGTATTATACAATTTTTCACATTTAATTGTATCTATCCTTGGTAATTTATTTTTCTATTCTGTTATTGATTAAAGATTTGTTTTTAATATTAGTACTGTATGTAATGCTATATTACCTGGGTATCGCCATTGATTCGTTTCAAAAAATGAAAATAACTTAAAATGCTTCCATAGCTTCTGCTCACATTATAACTTAATGATAATGGTAATAGTTCAACAGAACTATGATTTGATTTAAATTTCCACTGAAGCCTAGGCATAATTAACTCAAATACATGACAAAAATACAGCTTTTAGATATTGAAATAAAAGAAAATATATTTTTTTTGTTCTTAACTGTATATATATTAAAGGATTAAAATATTGTTCTTAGATTAGATAATCAAATAAATTAGGAACTTTTCACTAGAAAATAATATTATGAAATTGTATTATATTTTTATTATTACAGGTGTATGATATACTTATTGGCTGAAAACTAATCGATTGATCATTGGAATGCCCCCACTGAATGACGTTTTAAAATATATTTCATTCAAAATGTCTTTATCAATATCCCCGAGGAGGAGTGCCTTATATTTATCAAACAATACATACATTATACAAGTTTGATTATTTAATCTAGGTAGTATTAATAAAGTAAATAAAATATGATGACATCATTAAAAAGATATAAGCTATTATATTTATTACCCAAACAAAAAGTACTTAACATATCTAATTAAATTATAGGTAAAGTTTATCTATTAAAATTAACATTTAACCATCAAAATTTTATAAATACGCACTTCATGATTTACAACTGAATAATCTGCAAATTTTGCATAAAGATAATCATGGCAAATAGTATACCATTTATCATGTGCAAATAACAATTTAAAAATTGTTTTTATAATAAACTGATAAATTTTTATAAAACACATTAATTAATTTTATAAATAAGTATAGCTGGAAAGTAGGTTTATGTTTATTTAATATTTAATCTACCCAATCTTATTTTATTGATATCTAATAATATGCCTATGGTAATTAAAATTATCTTTTTAATGTACAACTATAGAACTAATACAAATTTAGACATTTAGCATAAAATTTGTCTAAAATATCATTTGAAATTATTATCAAGTTCTTATTTTAATTAATACCACATTTTATAAATCATTATGGAATGCTGCTATGATAATTTATTCTTTGTGTAATTAAATATTATAAAAATTATAAAACAAGAATGTAGTTAAAAAATAATAATATGCATAACATTGTTCTAAGTATATAGGTCAAGTGCAAATGGTACTTTAATGTATATACATAAATATATAATTTAATCAAAATAATAATTTTATAGACACAAAACAAATCTAACAAATAAAACAAATACATTAAAAATAATTAATTTTAAATGACAATAATCAAATTATAATTGAGCCAAAATTACATTATAATTTAAAATAAAAATTTTAAAAATAAACTAAAAATGAAAACCCACATTCAATAATTTTGTTTTTACATTCCCTGAGTGATATAAAATATTAGAATTCTAACAAAGCATAAAAGTTTTATAATTTATAATTTTATTTTTGGTTTTGGTGCAATAAACAAATAAATAGTTCCAAATATTAATTCTTTATATTGAAAATTGAATACATTATATTTTTCATTAATTTTCAAAAAATTGAAAATTAGTAAAATATAGGTACTTGTATTAATGATTTATTATTGCATTCAAATTGAAAGAGTGCAAAGATTACCTAATCTCAAACTTATACATTTTTTTTTTGGTAACATTTAAAAAACTGATAGCATACTTCAAGTTATGTGCTATTGCTTATTTGTAATAAGAGTAATATTGTTTTAAACTATTCTTGGAATAAGAAGCTTGATGTGACCAAATAATCTAAAAATCCAGTTTTTTAGTTAAAGCGTGAATTGTTTTTTGATGTAGTTAAAAAAATATACATAAATTACACTTTAGGTTGTGTAATAAAATTGGATTTCTTATTTAACACTAAGTAGATAGGTTAAGTAATTTAAATATAATTGCCAATCCTCAAATTAAAATAACTAGGTAAGAAATTTAATCTTGATAATTAGTATAATTACATAGGTACCTTTATCTTTATATAATAAATTTAAGACAATTAATTAAAATTTTAATCAAATTTACACGGAAATGGTTAATGACTATATCATATTGAAAACAATATTTCGCCTACCTGTATATACCTATTATATATACATTTTCAGATAAACTGATAATATTTTAAGTAATTTTGAATTAATTCTTATAATAGTTATAACCATTGTAGATACTTTGATTTCATATTTATTTGTTTGTTTAAATAATACAATTAAATTACTTTATTATGAACACGTCTTTATAAAATGATTAATTAAAGAAAATTCAAAATTCATGAATATCATGTATTAATTAATTGTTGGATATGTAAATAATAAATATTTTTTTACAATCTATTTAAATGTATTTACAAATATGTTTAATATTAAAATATACCTTATAAGTTTAATATTTAAATTGAGAAATTAAGTAGGTACTTACTTTATTTGTTTAATACAAGAAACATGATCTTTTACAAAGTTTTTTGAAATAGCTAATATACTGAATAAATGAAACTGTCGATTAAAGATGGTGCATCTTACTAATTAATAGGACACTAATTACATTGAGTAATTTTTTCATAATAATTGGACTCTATAAAAAATATATGTGTATAGCGTATGTAATAGAAAAATAATGATAATTCTGTCAAGTATTTTCCTGGAAACAGTAAGTTGTGATATAATAAAATAGGTAGTTAATTATTATAAAGAAAAACAGCTGTTCAGTTATCATACAAATGTAACTCAGATAAGAGTTAAAAAAAGTTTAATATTTTTTTTTAAACTAAAGTAGTACCAACAAAAATAATAGTAATTTAATAATTGGTTTTAATAGTTGTAAATTTGTAAATTTTAATTTGCATTTCGGTATCTATTTTTTTTTTATTTTACTCAATTATATTTGGTAGGTATTGTTTGTTTTTAAATAAGGTAATGGATCAATGCCAGATTGATGGTATCGAGGAACTCAAGATTACCAATGATGTTCATCTTGAAACTACTAATAATAATATGAAGTAAATAGCAACATAAAGTCTTACTATTTACCTAACTTCTCACTTACACTTCCTATTTTATTTGTTTTTCAGATCAATCAGACACATTACTATCAAAAAAGTACATAAAATAATTTTAGTTGTAATAAGTATTCTAGTTACTGTTAAAGTCTTTATAAATTGTACATACTTTTTAGAACACTTCAGAATCAGATCATCGTACTCCTAAACGTAAAAGCGATATTTCTAATTCAAACATTTTGAAAAAAAAAAAAAAATATGAAACTGCTTTGGCTGCAATTTTTCCTGAAAATGACCAATCATATTCACAATATGCTCAAGGTATCATTAATTTTATTCATTATATTAAAAAATATCAAAAACATATAACCTACAAATTAAATTAAAATAATTCACAAGGATTTTTATCTTTAAACAATTATTATTTTATTTTATTATATAATTAATTAAAATTCAATATTTTCAAATTTTCTCTTGCAAGCTAAATTTATAATGTAAACTATTTATCTCTTTATCATTAACACATAATATATCATAAATAGTGCTCGGATTTATATGTAAATAAATATTTTTACTGTAACTTGATAAATTAATTTAGGTAAGCGATAAATTTGTTTCAAGTAATTTCCATTGAAATGAAATATATTTTATTTTACATATTTCTCAATAATTCCATTTTTCCTTCATATTTACAGCGGATTACATAAAAATTCTGATTTCAACACTTTATACTTCCTAAAATTAATTAGAGATATACATTACGGAATAAATGGGGGTAATATTACAGGCTGAGCTCCTTTATAGATCATTAAACTTTGACAATTTGAGTATGTATATATCTCATTGCTATCAAGATCAAGATGAATAAGGTTCAATTTCATAATAATTTCATAACAATTTTTTTTTTTTTTTGTTATTTATATAGCAATTTTTCATTTTTTTTTCAGTAATGTTTTTTAAATTTTTTTATATTACATATTTTTATTTTTTTAATTCATATAAATCCGAGCCCTAATCATAAATTATCATATATGTAATAAGTTAATTTTATTATTTTTTATTTTTAAAATAAAACCATTTAACGTTTTTTATAGATTATGCTGAAGGATATATGAAAAAAATGCGAGAAAGATTAGATATTGAATCATTTGATCTAGCCATAAAACTTTTAGCATCTTTTGGGGATGCTGATGATAGCAATATTAATCTTTTATACGAACAAATAACAGAAGTATTAACTGATAAAAATGATGATTTAATCTATGAATTTTTAGGATTTTTACTTCCAGGACAAGCTTTATCAATTGGAAAATTCACAGATTATCTAGAATTAACTAGGATAAAGGAATTTATTAGAAAGTTACAAGTATATGACTTATCTTTTTTTCCATCCTTTGTTTTATTAATTTTTTATTTTCATTAGGTTTGTATGAAAAAACAACCAACTCAAGTTCGTAAAATATTAAATAATTTGTTTCATTTATCAAAAAGTGAAAATATTACTCCATTAGAAGTTCATACTGTTATGCTTCCTTTATTAAAGAGTAATCCAATTTTAGTTGATTGTTTTTTTCAATTAATTCCAACAGAACATCCTCCTGAGAGGTATGTAATATTGTTTATATATTATATATTATATATCTTAACATTGCAATTGGTTGAATACAATTTCAGTTTTTTTTCTGATGATAATTGGGAAGACTTGGATATTGATCAAAGTAATAACTGTGGAATAGATTATGAAGAAATAATCCCATCCGATTTAGAAGATCATACTCAATTAAATATATGTCATTGTATGTGCCATAAACCTGGAGATAATACACATTGTAGATCCTGTGGTCTAAAGGTATTAAGACTTTTTTTTTTTAATATTTAACACAAATGTATGTATTATATGTGTCTTATCAAAATATTTTCAATGTATGTTGTTTTCCATTAATGTCCATGGTTTTTAATACCATTAATGATTTTATGATAGTATTTAAATATACACTTTTAGAGATATTGTAATTAGTATAATTATTGATTACATATACTTCAAGTATTTATAGTTACAATTAATGGTATTATGTACATAATATTATTGGATTTTGACCATTATATAGAAGAAAAGAAAACAGATAAAACAATAAAATAATGCATATCACTTTTTTAAATTATAAAATGTTTAACTGCTTTAATTAGGGTGGTATTATTATAGTAAAAAACCTTCAAAATAAGACAAGTCAGAACTGAGGTTAGGTAATTTTAGACTTATTAAATATAGTTATTGCTATAATCTGGTAAACTATTTCCAATAGTAAGCATATTAATTAATAATTATTTAGTATTTAATTGCAGTAAAAACTTTCAATGATTTACTGTTATACGATTATAATACTTTTATATATAGTTTGAATTCGCATTCAAGTTGTGTGATCACATAAGGCGATGCACAACAGTCAGGTCATTGGATATTGGTCTATTTATTTATCTCATAATGAATTAAGCAAGTGGTAAAGGTGGCCTCAAGTAGGTTGCTAGCACTTACCCCTACACAGTTTTTATTTAATTTGATAAATATTTTAAAAATTATTATAATTTAATAATTTTAATATGTGATAATAAATGTATTTATTAAAATGCTTTTACTTATTTGTTTAATAAAATAAATATTTAAAAAATGAAAATATGTAATGTATTTTAAAACTAAATTATTTTTTAAAAGTTTTTTAAAGGTCGCATTTACTTTGATACTCTAGAAGGATTAAAATTAGCAAAAATAAATTTTGAAGGAGCAGATCCATCTATTGTACAGTCTAAGATTGATAAAACAGAAGAAAATATTACAGTAAAGCAAAAAAATAGAAAGAGTTTGATTAAAA
Source organism: Rhopalosiphum nymphaeae (assembly GCA_036289425.1). Taxonomy (NCBI): domain Eukaryota; kingdom Metazoa; phylum Arthropoda; class Insecta; order Hemiptera; family Aphididae; genus Rhopalosiphum; species Rhopalosiphum nymphaeae. The sequence continues at coordinate 20,606,739 of JAZAQC010000013.1, forward strand.
ATAGTTCTCCAGGCTCAGCAGAAGATATTAAAGGCAGCACAGGAACAGGTTAGTTTTCATAATTCATTTTACTTTAAATTATTTTTTTACTCGTCTTAATTATATTAATAGAATCTGAAGAAGATCTGATTGATGTAAAACCAAAAAAACGTCAAAAATCAAAAGTAGTACAGTCTTTAAAGCTAAAGTTTAAAAAAGAAGAAAATCCTAAATGTAAAGATGAACAAGATCAAAACACTGAAACAGGAAAGTCTATTGTTCACGTTACTAATGAAGAATTAAAAAGCAGTGAAATGGTGTTTTTTTGTATTCCTAAAACAGAAGCTAGTGTGAAAATTATACCCAAAAAGAAATTAAAAGTTGAAATTAAAGAAAATGCAATACAAAAGGATTATGAAACTATAAATGAAATAAAATCTGATGCGGTTAATTTGGATAATTTTAATTCAGATGTATCTGAAGAGAATATAGAAATTAAAAACAAAGTTTTTTTGGATAAAAATAATGTTAATGATGTATCGAAAGAATTAAAAAAAGAATTTAATTTCTTACTTTCATCAGTTGCTATTGATAATTTACCAGAAGTAGACATTAAGTGTGAGCAATACCAATTACCAAACCAAATTAAAGAAAAATTTACTAGCATTAATATTAATAATGATTCTTCTGAAAATTGTAACCTGAAAAGCTTAGAAAAATCAAATGACCTTAAAATAAAACAAGAGTTTATTGAAGACTTGGATATCAGTAGTATAAGCAATAAGAAAGAATGTGATTATCATAAAACCCCAAACAAATTAACAGAAAGTAATTTGTTTGCCACTACAACATCTGATATTAATAAAACATTACTAAATAAAAATATAACTTTAAAAAGTGATGCTATTGATAATTTATCTAAATGTTATGTTCATGTAAGAGATAGACGAGATAATAATGAATCTGAAAAACAGTTGATTAACAAATGGACAATAGATGAAGATAAAATTATATTACAAACTTGTAAAAGAGTTGAAGACATTGAAGTTTTATTAGAAACGATTAAAAGGCGAATACCACAGCGATCAGTATCTGAGGTATAGTTATTTTTAAGCATATTATACATCATTTAATAATAATGTCTCTTTTAAATTACAGATACAAGAAAGGTTTACAACTTTGATGACTTTACTTGAACAGATGATTGAAGTAAAACAAAATTAACATAAATAATTATATATCATAACACATTTATTTGTTACTTGTTAAAATAAAAACATACTAAAACAAATTTTCAACATAGTTTTATTTCAGTCTTCAAATCCAGGTGGTCTTGGTATTCTCTTATTTTCATAATCATCAAGATTAACTTGTTCCAGAAGCTTTTTATACTCAGTTTCTATTGTGACGCTGCCACGAGGTTTCATTTCAATACCTTGTTTCTTAAGTTCTTCTGGACTAATGAATTTAACTTTTCGATAATCATATCGAATCTGTGAAAATTCTCTTAGGCCAAATGATCCTCCAACAACTAATAAAATAAATGGCAATCCATATCGAATAAATTTATTTTTTAAAAAACTATCCAATGATTTTGAAAAATTGTCCATTGTTACGCGTTTATGAACACATATTATATTAATAATTTAAGTTTTCTTAAATAATTATAACGTAGTATAAAGCACACGTTACTAGAAAAACAAAATTACTTAGAGCGCATAATTCTGAAGTTTATAGCATAAGATTTCTGTGTCAATACTCAATAATGTTATTTATAAGAAAATTAAGTCTGTAATATATTATTATCTAAAGTAAACGATCTATACGTTCAATGATTCAATGATAAAAAAGATAAGATATAATTTAAGAACCACAGAACAATACACACTATACCCTGCGATTATATAGTAAACAGCTGTTGTAAAAAAATATTGTTGATAATATTATATTAAGCATTGTTCTGTGATTATATTAATCTGATAATAGCTGAATTTATATTAAATTACCTAAGTTCTATTTCAAAAAAATATGAATTTATTTTTTAAAATTTTAATTATAAAGGTTTATAACAATTTTTAATAAAAATGAAAACGTTCAGCAAGTGTATTGATGTATACGAATTATGAATCTAATATAATCCAAAGATTACAATTTAAGATAATTAATAAAGATATCTAAGTTCGTGATAATAACTTGTTCATGATACGAAAATTGTAAAACGTAATATTATGTTATGAAATTATGAATGAACTACCTATTAATGCCATCATCATTTTTAATTCAATGACACCATGCATTTTGAATTGTATTAAATGATAATATCTAGGTAACTTATGAGACAATAAACCATACATTTAATTTGATTGTCTTCGGAGTAATTTAAATTTCAAATAAATATGAATTAAATCAGTTTCACTGTCTATTTAATTACTAATAAATAGTTGATTTCTCAATACTAAAATTTTTTATTTATAGTCAAAAAATCAAAATCATATACTACAACTCTGGTAAGCACGCAATTATTTTTAAATTATATTATCTCCATATTCATAACATTAATTTCTAATTTTATTTAAGATAAAAATGGGAGAGCTTCCTGGGGAGTTCTATAAGACATTCAGAACACAGTACATCCATCCAACACCAAATGATATTGACTATGTAAAACATTTACCGTTCAACCTTGATAAAGGTCCATACAAGTCTGAAGATCATTATTTAGATACTCAATTTCATCTCTTGCGTGAAGATTTTATTCATCCATTAAGAAAAGCTGTGCAGTATTATCGTAAAAATAAAACTACAGTCGGCATTAACTTGGTATGCAATAATGTATTGTTTGATGGTTCTAGAGAGTTTTTTGGAAACAAATTGGGTTTTATATTTAAATTTGATCCCAATGTATACAACATCAATTTGTTTATAAATGGGTTCTTATTACTTTTTACTAAAGATGATTTTAACACATTTTTTGCTGGACTCGTGCTGAAAGATGACATAGAATACTTAAAACAAGGTATATTATTAATAGAAATGCTTGATAACATCGATATAAGACCAAATACAGTTTTATCTATGGCACAATGTGAACAATTTTATGTACCTTACAATTGGACACTTAAAGCTCTTCAACAGATGAACTCACATACGTTTCCACTGAAAGAGTATATAGTTTTTGCCAAAAACAAACACTGTGCACCTGAATACTTGAATGACATTAATTATCAAAAGTATGATATTGATGATTACAAATTTAATATTTTGAATGATGAAGAATGGCCTACAGAAATTTATTTGCAACAAGAGAGTAGTCAATATGAAGCATTTAAAGCAGCATTGACTCATAAGTATGTTTTAATTCAGGGTGTTCCAGGCTCAGGTAAAACATTTATTGGTCAGCGAGTTGTAAAAGCAATGATTGAAAATTTGTATACAACAGGACGACTAAAAAATCCTATTGCTGTTATTTGTAACAATAATCTTACATTAGATCATTTTTTAGAAGGTATCTTAAAAATAACTGACAAACTTATTAGAATTGGAAGTCAATCAAAATGTGAAGCCTTAAAGAAGTATAGCTTAAAAAAAATAGTAAAATTTAACAAATTAAAAATAAATAATGTTTTAGAAAAAAATTTAAAAATTAAAGAACAAGCTATTTTAGATTGTTATGAGAAATGTGATAAATTATATTTAGGTATTCTAGATTGGAGTATTTTGAAAACTGTGGTACCAAAAGTAGCATTCAACACTTTTATAGATTCTTGGGATTTTCTTAACTGGTTGTTTCATCCATATCCTGTGGACAAGATGTTTAAAAAATATAAAGTAGATCATATAGAATGTCCTCAACATTGTCTCATTTTAGATGATGTAAAAAAACGTTTGTTAGAACTTACAGAACAAATTGCTGAGGGCAGTGAATATCATTCATTAAAAATCAAACAACAAATTACTATGCTGAAGAAATTTTATGAATACTTTGAGTACATGTTATCTTTTGATAACTCAAAAGTAAATCCAATTGTTGTTGATGATATTCATTTAATTCCATCTGATCAAAGATGGATATTATACTATAATTGGGTACATCAAATTGTTAATGATTACAAGAATATTTTAATTCCAATATGGTACGAGTATAATGACCTATATAAGATACTTGATGAGGATAGATTAACACAAACTATAGATTTACTAGATGATATTTATGTAATTGGACTTACCACTACTGGAGCAGTAAAAAATAAAGATTTACTAGAACGTTTGAAACCTCCAATTGGTAAGTACTCGTATAAAAGTTCTAATATAATCAATTTAATTAAAATTTAAAAATAATTTTAACCCTGATTTTATTTTAATTGTAATAGTATAAATATTGTAGTAATATTAATTAATTAAATTAAATTTATGATGTTATTTGTTATTTACATTATGTATTACCTCTACACTTATGTTATTTACTATCGAGTATTGATTTAAAATGAAAGTATGGAAGGCTATTTTAAAATTTATTTTATTAAATAAAACATGTTTATACATCAGATTAAATTTAGTAGCTTCCTTGTTCTATTCAAACTTAAAATTCAAAGAGATTAATAAATTAATGTTTGATTGTTTTGTTTAGTTATTGTTGAAGAAGGAACAGAGACATTAGAACCATTCATAGTTGCATCATTAACTGAGCATTGTCAACATTTAATTCTAATTGGTAAATTTTTGTCAAATATTTAATTTTATTTATTAATATATAATAAATTTATTTTAGGTACTATCATTGATTATAAATACTAGTTTATAATACACATGTACAATCCTGTAAAAAAAAAAAATAATTGTACATTTAATGTTCAATTTAGGTATATATTTATTTGTTTGGCTTAATGATTTCGAGAGACTTTAAGATAGTTATTATTATATAAATATAATTATAAAAAATTTAAGTTAGATTTTTCAAACAAATTATGAGAATGCAATTACACTAGTCTGGGCCACATCAAGTGATTTACTCTCACTTTTATATTGTGTTTCATGACCCCCACACTTGGCTGGCAGCCAAGCCAAAAGTTTAGAGTGTGTATGACAACCACATTATGAGTACTTTTTTTTAATTAAAAAATTGAATTATCTTTTCTTGACCTTCAATTGTTATTTGGATGTTTGCTATACAATGAATGCAGCTATATACTACTTTTTCTGACTATGACTGAAAGTAGAGAAATAAAAATTCACTTTATTAGCAAAGCAATATATTCTTCATAAAGGATAGTTAGACTGTATTATAATTATTAGAAATTATTAGTTATGTATCAGTAAATAAAAAAAAAGAAATCATCTTTATACAAACAATTTTTATACCTTATTTTTTAATTTAAGTTCACAAGCTAACTATGATTAATTATATCTGTTAGCACATAACATTATATAATAATATATTAATACTACAGATATATGTGGATGTTACAAATATATTTATTTTACTAATAACCATCTTCTTTTTTTTTTTTTTTAATTAATTTAGCTTTATTTTTATTTAAAATTGAGTCAACTTAATAAATAGGTAATATTAATTTATTATATTAAATATCTTTTATTTGAATTATTTAGGAGACCATAAAATAGAACGTCCAAAGACATCATCATACACTTTGGCAAAAACTTATAATTTCAATCAAACACTTATGGAACGAACAATAAATAATGGTTTACCTGTAAATCAACTTATTAAACAATTCAGAATGCGACCAGAAATAATGTCATTAGTCCTACCATCCATTACTGATCAATTAGAAAGTAGTGAACAGACATATAATTTGCCAAATGTTATTGGAATAACACAAAATATGTACTTCATTGATCATAATATTACAGAGGTATTAGTTTGTAATTTTTTATTGTTATTATTATTATGTTTAACTAAACAAATTTAATTGATTAGGGTAAAAGTCATATCAATTTACATGAAGTTAAATTTGCAATTGGACTTGCACGTTATCTTTGCTTACAAAATTATAAACCTGAAGATATAATGATTTTGACATCACATAAAGATCAAGTATATGAACTTGTAAAGGTAAATTAGTATAAAAATTCCATAGTTTTAATTATTTTTTAATTTTCAATGAAATTATAATGATTAGCTTAAAGATGAATCTTCACTTATTAAAAACATAAACGTATCATCTGTGGATAACTGTTCATTAAATGAATGTGAAATTGTAATACTATCCACTATTCATAGTAATAAAGGAGATACAGGATTTTGGAAACATGAAAATCGAATATGTATGGCTTTAACAAGAGCAAAATCGGGATTATACATTATTGGAAACATAAGTAATCTTATTAGCCAATGTGAATTATGGAATAATGTAAAAAGTTCTCTTCAAAGTCTATGCTCTCTTGGTATACTTATAATTATTATTAATTTTTTTATTTATTTGTATATAACCATATCTTTTTTTAGGAAGTGAATTAACTTTAGAGTGTTCCATTCATAAAGGAACATTATCAAAAGTTTCCAAATTTGAAGATTTTGTGAATCGAAAATGTCCTCATCCTTGTCTGCAGCAATTAAAATGCAATCATTATTGTCAAAGTATTTGTCATACACGTGATCGTGAGCATATGTATATGTTTAAATGTAGGAATATAAACTGCAGGTATGTTTTATAGAGAACTATAGTAACATATTTGTATGGCATTAGTATGTTATAGCATACAGAGTGATTTTATCAAACAACTCATTATTTCAAAAAAATCTTAATGTTTTTAAGAATATTTTTTATCTTTATAATATTTTTTTTTTTTTTGAATTACTGATAACATACAATTTTAAATTCATATTCTAAAGCAGAATATTCTTTGGAGTATTTTTAAAAATAAAAATGTTGATTTTTAAAAGAATCACTCAGTAAAATAAAATAAAATATATATTTTTATACAAATTTCATTCGAGTAAGTTTTTAAAGAGGTTCAGTGAGACCAGTCGGAATATTCTTTAATTAAAAATAGTAAACTTAAGTTTGCTCTCTTTTATATAATAATTATATTATATATATATATTGTGTATAAATTAAAAAAAATATATTGAATTTTACTACTGAGAGTTAAATGTGATTATTAAAACTTACTGAATGTAATATTATTGATAGAATAAAATAAATTCATATTATTTTTTTCAGATCATCTAAATCTCTAATCCGCTACCCATTAAGAGACATATTTTTGTTATTCTGGGAGTACAGCAAAAATATTATATATGATGTAATTAGACAACCCATTTGAAATGTTTAACTGTGGTAATTTTTAACCTAACTGAAATAAAAATCAATTTTTTTTTCTTTCACAATGTGATACCTAATAAATATAACTTGCTAGTCATTCTATGTATCAATGTATTAAATACTAAGATACTATTTGTATTAATAAAATGTTCCTGAATTTATTTACAAATTGTATGTTTTTCAATAATCCTAATTATCGTTAAATATACAGTTAAGAATCTTTAAAAAAGTTTTTTAAAGTAGGCAATCAACCTATTCCAATAATCCTTTTTTTTATAATCATTATCTGTATACTATATTTCTAATAGAAACAAATATTGTATTGTATTGGTGTATCTAACCTTAGATTAGTTTTACCTCATTTTATGTATATGTATTTATTTATTTATTTTAAATTTTGACGGACAATAGCCCAATATAATAAAAAATTATTTTGTCACACATTAAGATATAGATTTAGAAAGTAAAAAATTAAATTGTTTGTATGTTTTTAAAATACATATTAAATTAATTTATAGTTAAACAAAGTGTAACTATTATACTTTAAATTATATAATTTTTTTTTTGACATTAAAGCTCTGTACATTATAATTGTTTGAACATAACTTTTTACTTGAAAGCAATAGTTAGAAATCAAGCAAATTTAATGCAAAATATTTACAGAATATCATTTACAAAATTTATTTCAAATTAAAAATTTAGAAAACTGGCTAATAAAGTCTCTAAAGGTAAAACAAACTAAACATTATATTATGCATATATTTTTCAAACACAAAATAATACTGTGTTGATTATTACTTTCAAAAAGTATTGTAATTATTTGACTCTTTAGATATAACACTTTTCGTTACAAAAAAAAAATGTGGGCAAATAGGTTCCTCTCTGCGCGGTTACTGTGTTACTATGGCTATGGGTGTATTAAATTTGAATTCAATGATGTATCATTCAATCATTGTATACGAAAACGATTTTGAGCAGAACAGTCTGTTAGCCTATATTATTATATAAACTTCATGATACATTTTTTTTGATATGGCTGTTAAAGTCATTTATTTACATTTGTTACTACGATGAGTTATTATATTTTTTCCGAAAATATTATTAATATTTAATTATTAAACAGCATTTCAATTATATACATATAACCCATAGGTATATAAAAATTATTACCATATCAACTATCAATTTACTCTTATATAACTAACTCAAAAGTCAAAATGTAATAACATCTTTCAATAAATACTTACCGTAAAACAATAAAAATAGATTCATAGTATAAATAGATAATATTTTAAAATATTACATATAGTAAAATTCATAATATACGTACAACATATGTAAAAGTTTTAAGTTCCTATGAATATGTTTATACATTTTAACGAAATAATGAACATCATTGTTTATTTTTTAAATAACTAATTTTGTCCAAATTTTTACTTAAAATGGGTAATCGGTAAAAAACAACAAGATAAAAAATGTTAATTTTGGTTAAAAGTTATTAAAATAATTTTCGTCATAAATAAAACTATTTTTAAATAAACATAGAAATTTGAAAGCATGCTTGTTGAAATAAACTTTACATTTATATTATTTTTTTTAATATGTAAATGATATATATTTTTTTTTTTTAGAAGTAAGGCTTCAAAATAATAGGTTATTAGCCTAAATTTATATTTTTATACCTTACAATGATATACATGGGTTGCGATAAACCAAATTTTATAGTTAAAAATTTAATCGTAGTTTTGATGAGCAAAGTCGCGGCAATGATAATAATAATATAAAGAACAGACACCAATTACTTATTTAGTATAATAAAATTACGATTTTAGATATTAATTAATTAATTTAATTTAACAATAATTGACTTTTTATAATATATTTAAACTTAATTAATATTTGAAATTTTATAGTTAAATGTCGTTTTTTTCCTTGATTCTTAAAATTTCTATAAAAAAAAAAATATTTTCTTACTACATTTTTCAGATTTTATAGTTTTAGTATGAACTCAGGGCCGTATTAGCGAATAGGCATTAAAGGCACTGTACCTAAGACAAACAAAAATAAAATCTGTGAATACAATTTTTTCGTGGTATTTTATATTTATTTGTTTTATTATTATTTTAAGACAATTTGTACACAACAAATAAAAAAAAGTTAAGCAAGTGGGTATCGCTCTGCTGTATAATAGAGGTGGAGAGTAGATCACTATAATAGATATATTAAATTCGAATACAAGGATAGGTATCAATGTATAGTATATACGAAAAACGATTCTGAACGGAGATGATTTGTCAGTATAGGATTTATTTATACTTATACTTAAATTGTACCTAATATATTTTTTTTGATATAAATAATTTATTTTTTTCAACTACTGACGGAAGTTTCAAGTTTCTACAACATATATTTTTTGAATAGGTAACAACAAACATTTTAAATCGTTTTAGGATGTATTGTTATTATACATGATTTTGTAAAAATTTATATTTCACATTTTCATAAAATGTTTTAGATTCTGAACGGAGTAAAAAATGTATTGATTTTACAATGATGTTTGTATTTTTTATTTTTTTTATTTTTGTGTCTATCATCACGTTTTAGAGTAGAAATAATGCTTTGATTTTTGACTTCAACCCCTTTTTGAAAAGGAAAATGTATCTAGTTGGTATATTGGGGCGTCAAAAATAAAAAATTTCCAGTAGTTTTCAAAATTGTCAGAAAAAACCCTAAAAAAGATAGAAAAACGGGAATTTTAATACACAACCAATTTTCGACAAAATCGATTTTTTATTATGCTGTAACTCAAAAACGAATCATTGTAAATACTTGGAATTTTCACCAAATGTTTATATTAGCGTTATATATTTACGAATTTACGATTAAATTTTCAAAATATTTTGATTTTTTTAAAGCTATTTATAGACAGTTGAAATTTTCGATTTTTCTAATTTTTTTCCCTTAAATGCCGTTCCAAAAAATCTTTAAAATTGAATACAAGGTTTATTTTAAGTTGTACTTATCGCAGTGAAAAAATATTAAAAATCGTTAGTCATAATTTCTGTTGATAAGCATTTAAAGTTCAAATGTTTACAAAATCGCAAAGTTAAAAATTCATAACATTTTTGTGATTTATACCTAAGATTGAAAAATCCAATACTAAGTTTTCTATTACTTTTTCTTCAAATAATTGTAAAAAAAAAAATGTAAAAGCGAATATAGAAAAAAATATATAAGCGTATGAAATTTAATTTTTTACAAAATCGTGTAAAATAAAGATATTTTACAATTTAAATATAGGTAATTTTATAATATATCCTAGACAATTAATATTACCCATACATTATTCAAGGATCAATATCAAAAAGGGTAAGCAGATGTTTCGCCTCCGTGTTTCGTCTTTATCAAATAAACTAGTCTACGGACGTTTTGTCCTGAAAAGTTATTAGTTATAATAAGACGTTCGGTCCCGGATATAATTTAATTATAGGACATTCGACTCTCAAGTTTTTTAAATCATTATTATTTATTGTTATTGAATCAATACAGATGTACATACAATGTGTCTGCAACGATTGCATTAGGACAAAAAATAAAAATGAAATAATTAACGTACCGAAGATAGTTACATTTAACTTAAATCATTTAAGGAAAAAAAATTACAATCATATTGTACATGATTAAAATTTTAAATATAATGATGATAATGACATTTTATATTATTTAAAAAACATAAGTCAGTTGACCTAAAAATAAAGGTATATAATTTATCTTAGTATTAAATAGTATTTAATTTTAATTTATCCATTTTAACAATATTTTGTATTTAATTAATATAATTGTGATTTATTTAAGTCTAGCCTAATATTTGTAATTATATCGTTTGATTATTGATTATATATTTGAATATTTTGTAGTATTGTTGTTGAAACATTAAATTGTTCATTAAAAATTAATATATTTAGATTATCAAAGTATGGCGGGGACCAAACAACCTATGGCTATTGGCTAATAACTCTCCAGGACGAAATGTTCGTGGACTGTTTTTTTTACACGGTGACGAAACGGCGGGGATGAAACGTCCGCGATTCCTCTAAAAGGTATGAACTATGCAGAGCATATTTTAACATATAAAATAGGTGGCATGAATTCCATCTTGTAATTAATGAATGTGCCTTGTACTCTATGTCCCATGGCCCATGTGATCATGCTCTAAGTCCTGGGGCATATAATTATTATTATTAGTTTCTTTATGACTTATAATGCCACCTAATAAAAATTCTTAAAATATGCTCTGAAGATAGGTATGCATTAAACATATAATTGCAGTATTAACAACCGTATCATAAATAATAAAATAATAAATAAATTTTTTAGACTCTTCTGGAACTTCATACAATTATACAGTAATATTATATATCATAGATATATTGATATATATATAAATCTATTAGATGTATTTATGATGACTTATCAATATTTAGTGTACATATTTTTAACGTCTACCCACGATTACATTAATTTGTATATTATCGTGTTTTAAAAGATATCGTTTTTATAAATGTATGTACCTGCCTATTTAATTAATTTCTTGTTCTTGTCACGTAGGTAGGTAGATCACTAAAGTCCTAGTCCTAGACTAGGTACTGTTATTTTATTCAACAAGATATTAGTGATATTATTATTTACTTATGTATTAGGTAAGTAAAAATAACAACCATGTGACATTGTGGCTGAAGTTATTACAAAGATTAGCTACATTCCGAGACTGGTAAATTGCGAGATTAACGCAAGGTGTACGATCTAAACAACTTTAAATCATCATCTGTCTCTGTGAAATATTAAAATATTAAATATATATGTATTGTCCTGTGGACTGTGGAACACGAGTTTACTTTTGAATTTCTGATGTATATTATAAGCAATAGTCAATGGGCATAAATAGTTTTAAATTTCTAATCATTTTATAAAATATGTTACAAACTCAATTACACGGCAATACTAGGTAACTTAAGTTATGTATATTTATGAATAGGTAGGTAACTATATGTTACTATATATAAAATCATTAATATAATATCTCTATAGTTCGTGTACAAACACCTATTATCTACCTTATTTATTCATATGGCTATATTATATAGATAATAGGTATTATATATTATTATAATATTATGATGTTACAGTTTAAAAATATAATCTTCAACATTTGATATAGTAATTGCACATTTTTGTTGGTAAAAATAAAATTGTTCATTGAAGTTCAATATAGTTCAATGATAGAATATTTAGGTATTGAATTTTAAATACTTAAATTAGTGTTAAAAAAAATGAACGTTGAACATACATGCGTAGAACATCAACGTGCAACGTATATTCAGTGTTTACAATTTTAAATAACTTGAAATTTGAATATTAGACATTGGTAATTACCAATTACTATTTAATATTTTATCTTCGCTTATTAGTATTTCAGTACCTACTACTTATAAAACAAATTTACCGAACCGCTACCATTATAATACTTACTGTGGTTCTATCTTCTGTAGTACCTAGTAACTAATATTTAGATATAGTTGTATAATCTTTACTTTATAGTCGTATGGGTACCATAGAATAGTATACTTTATGATGGGTATCTAACAGGTGTCAGATGACAGTATAGTTGATAAATTTATCATTTTGGTTATGCTTGTGATAAACATTATGAAAACACAAAATATGATAACAAAACACAAGTAACAACATCGTACACCGAGACAAATAAATCAAGCATAATTTTGAAAAGTAAAAAATTAAGAATTAATAATTTCATTTTAACTTTAAATTAACATTATACATTTAAAATACATAATAAAACAATGATGTAAATGTACTAGGTATATTTAAATCGAGTCGTTAGTTTTCAAAGTTCTATGTATATTTCACTGAACTATCCTTTTCTGTCATACTATTGACATTTATTTTTTAATTAATGTAGTACCTAATCATGAATTTTCATTTTTAGCAAATGGCTTAATTTTTTTGTTTGTGGTCATACATAATTCTATGCCTTAAAAATCATTTGAATTAATTAAAGCCAAACAAACATAATTAATATGATACGATGCTCAATTTTTGGAAAACAATTCAATCTAAAAAAAATCCAACGTCGTCGGCTAATATCAATAACACTGGGCTAAACGTTAGCAGTGATGGACTACTGCCTCTCAAAGATTTTGAATATGGCGAGAGTGGTATGTAATTATATTATTCCTTTTGTAAAAGTACTTATCTAAATTTTTTAAAAAATTTCAATAGATCTCTATGCTCTGGAAAAATGTAGATTATCATTACATTTCGGTGAAGCATTAGTGTTGGAAAATAGTGCACTTTTGTCCATGTTTAGACAATTTTTAGATCACAGAAATTCATTATCACTTTACCATTTATATATGGCATTGTTGGGCCGCACAGATATTGAAGATGAGTTATTACGTACAAATTTATTAAGAAATATCTCAGTTCATCGGATTAATTTTCCTGATTTATTAATATCTAAAATTAATAATCATAGTAAACACATAGATATTGGTGATTTAAAAGAAGTTACAGATAAGGTTTATGCAATATTACAAGAGTAAGTATCTTTATTATCACATAATAATATATACTATACTGTTTTATAGTTATAGAAGATAGATTCTAAATAAATTAAACACATATTATAATTTTATTATCTTTAGGTATTGGAATAGTTTTGTTCAGACTGATATGTTTTGTAAATACCAAGTAGATGTTTTAACTGGTGGACAAGTTACTCTTGGTGATATACTGCTTTGTGATGGACTTCTTTCTTATTTCATGGAGGTATTATTATTAAATTCATGACAAATTTTAATTAGATATTTGTCAGAATAACTTTAAGTGATTTATTTAAACATTTAAAATATAACTTTTTAATTAAATTTTCATCTTTTAGTATAATTTCAGAATTTAAACTACTTCTCTATGTATAGGATAATTAACAAAGTATGCTCATCCCCTTTTTCTTCAATAACGCTTTTATACAAAATATAATTTCTAAAATTTTTAAATTTACTTAATAATTGTATTTTTAATTTCTTAGTAATTTTTTGTATTAAAAAGTGTTTAGGGAGATACAAACTTTTGTTTTATAAATAAGAACTCCCTTTTTTATTGTAAATTATTTAGCATATAATTCTTCTGAAAATGTATTAAAATCTATATTTTATTGAATAGTTTTTGAATTATTTAACTTTATATATAAAGATTCAAGATTCACAGTAGAAGGTTTGGAATATATAGAGACTTAAGAGATTTGGAAAATTTAATAATTTATGTTAATTTATTTAAATTTATAATTTAAAAAATGATTCAATTTTAATAAATACTAGATATAATTACATCTGTTATATATTTTTATATAACTATTTTCTAATAATTATTATCCTTAGTTTAAACATTGTTATAACTAAGGAACTACATTAACCCATTGACATTTTGAATCAAGTACATCAATATTGACACTCTTAAAGTAGTACTAAAGACCTCAAGAATTTGAATAAAATCATTACTAAGAGGTCGTCACTCACACATGTGTTGCCCTTCGTCTTACAAACGTAGGTATAACATGGCAAATTTTCATTCAGTAGAATCAATTTTATGTGTTTAGTTTAAATATTATAGTGAAATAACCTATTATACAACTTAAAAGTGAGAACATTATCTGTGTTCTTTCGTTGGCTTTTTATGGTATTTTAATTTAAGTTGAGTATTTAAAATATTTTTATTTAAAAATGCTCATAATTCACTTAAAATTTAAAATATCATAAAAAGCCGATGATAGAACACAGATAATGTTCTCACTTTTAAGTTATATAACAGGTCATTTGACTCTAATATTTAAGCTAAATACAAAATTGATTTTACTGGATGAAAATTTTCTATATTATACGTTTGTAAGATAGAGGACAACTCATGCGGGTATGACATCTGTATTAAAGAAAAAAATGGGGGTAAGCATGCTTGTTTTTGTTAGGTATAATAATTAATAATTTAATATTATTTTAATTCCATTAATAAACATGTCATTTTAAAAATCAAAAAATTAGTTTTCAGTTAATTGAGAAATATATTACAAAAGCAGTTAAATATTTTATTCTTAACCATATATATTTTATTACGCATATTGGCTTATTATTTAACATAATTGTCATAGTATTGATAAAAAATAAGTAATTAAAATGTGCGCATTTATTAAATTTTAGGTTCTTAATTTGCTTATTATTATTGTAATTATGAATAATAGTATTTATAAGTAATATCATCATAAAAAAAATCTTTGTTTTCTCTGGTTACTTTGATAAATAATATACTAATGACTTCTAAACTTTTAAAAAAATTATACAAAATTATTATTATTATTTAGTAATTATTTAATTAAAATATTAAATTTTAATTAGAAATACAGAGCAATAAATATTGGTGTTCTTGTATTTTTACAGTTTCTTGACAGTGAGGGCTGTAGATCAATTGTTGAATTCTGGTTAGCGGCTACAAATTTTAAAAGTTGTGTTGAACAATTAAAAAATACTTCAGTTAACTATGAGCAAGCACAAAGTGATGCTATTTGTATTTATGAAAAGTAACTAGAATTCATTAGTGATTAATATTGTTTTATTAACATTTTGATAGAATCAACAATTTTTTACAGGTATCTTTCTCTTCAGGCAACATGTTCACTTGGCTTCACTGATCAAGTTAGAATTACTGTTGAAGAATCTATATGTCCAGCTGACATACAAGGCCAAACTGTTACAACAATTAGCCAGTGTTTTAGATCTGCCGTTTTAGTAGTCCTAGCATTTTTACGTCATAGATGTTTAATGCCATTCCTATCATCTCAACATTATGTACGTTATTTGTCCGAATTAATAAAAGCTGGAAATTCCTATCAATCTCTTTCCCAAGACAATGAATCATCTAGCTCGTCAGTTTCTGAGTATAGTACTAATTCAAAACGATCAATGTCTTCTCTTTTACCATATTCAGCCAGTACAGATTCGTTATGGAGAAAAAGACAGCAAAGGTGAGCCCAAATTATAATTATTTAATAATATATTATACATTTAATAGCAATTTATCTTAACATAAAAAAAAAAACAAATAGTTTATTGAAAGTTTTGTGTAAAAGGTGTTTGGTCACAACTAGTTCAATTATTTATGCTCTACTGTGTTATTTTAATTAAAGTATTATGTTTAAGTGAAGATCTGAAACTCAATTCAATAAAGGTAATATTATATACATAGCTTTATGGCTAATATGAATTCTAATACTCAAAAAATATACTTATCATTGTTTCTTATAATTTAATATACCTAAATAAATAGCTTAAATTAATTGAAAAGTTATGGAACACATTATCTAAAATTAATATCTATTTGATATTTTTAACTTCTGAATCCAAAATAAAAAAATTTCAATCATTTAAATAAAATCGTATAATCGTATTTTATATTTATAAAAACAAAAGTAAACATTCTTTTTTTTTAAGAGATTTATTGAATTTCTAAAATAACTGAAATGCAGTTAATTACACATTTGTTTTTTTTACGCATGTTTGGATTTTTATTTTTATTAGTGGTTTAAGTTTTGGCCGAGTCGATGAATATGGCCGTTTTGAAAGGAATATAGAACCAGATCCAGATAAAAACAAAGGTCTGTTAAATTTGTACTTTTATTTTTATTAAATATATAGATAATTAATATTATTTTTTAGAATCTGGCATCAGAAGAATGATGAAAAAATTTGTAAATAAAGAGGGTGTAAAAATGCAGGAAGATATGGCATGGCAAGTAGCTGAAATGATAGTAAAAGATGTAACAAGTGTGACAATGGCAAATAATGATGAAGATTTTGGTGCAGAATAAAATATTGTAAAAAAAAAAATTATAATAATTTATAATATATTTTTTAAAATAACAAAAAAATATTAATTTATTAATAACATATGTAAAGAAAAGACAGGTAATTAATTGTGAATGAAACGCACATTTGTAAAATATTTACTTATATTGATAATATTTTTATATCATTACAAATATTTATTATAATTTGTTAAACTATTAATTGTTATATGATTAAATGTTTAATTAATATGATGTTGTATATTAATATCAATTTTTATCCTAAGTATTTATGTTAAAATTTTATATTTTATTTATGTATTCTCAGGTTTAAAGTATTAAAATTATTTCTTAAAATTTTGTATTATTTTAATTTAAAACCTCAAACGTTTATACTATACCGTAAACAATTCTTATTATACTCAATCACATAAATATTTAACTTAAAAAAATATATATAGATTTTAAGAATCATATTGAGATATAAAAAATTATACATGAGAAATGAAACATAATCAACTTAAATATATATAAAAATTTGATTTATTCTTTTATTATACTTGAAGTTATATTGTTAAAGAGATGTTCAATTTTTTCTTTTTTAAAAGTATTTTATAGTCTAATTTTAAATATAATTACTAGAGTTTGAATCTATGAGTTTAAAATAATTGATCAAATAACAATAATTACAGATATTAAAAATATTAATCATTATCCTTATTCAATACCTGGAAAGACCACTGGTTCAAAAAATATAATGACATGGATTTCCTTCCTTACTTTTAGGAAAATAGAAATAATAGTTTATGGATACAAATGAGCTATATCCATTTCTTAAATCTTAATACATAAGAACTTAATTGAAATAAAAAAAGCTAACAACATTCAATTTATGTAGTATGAAATTTAACTGACAGTTAAATTCAATAAATTTGTTATTGCAATTTGCATATTGTCAGCTATCGATGACTTAAGGAAAAAATTCAATAATAAAATAACAATGCTAATTTAAATTCAATATTATAATACTTATAAGATAATTATTTATTAAATACACATACAGTTATTTGAACACATTGTGTAAATCTACAAAGTTTACTGTGTAGGGCAAAGTCAGTACACAGCAGGCACATAGATGGTAGAATCAGTGGGTACAACAGACAAGTTTAGCCTAACTACTACAGACAAAAACTGGTCTCTGTTCAAGTAAGTTCTTATTTTTTATAAAATATAGGTAGGTGTTATGTAATTATTATATTTAAAATTTTTAATAGTTATCTAGGATTTGTAATTAATTTGTCCATGTACTTTACAAAAATATCAATAAAAGAAGTACTAAATAAGTCACTTGTATGTGGAAAAAACAGATAAACTAATATATATATATAAGAGGTTTAAAATAAGTTATTTTACTATATTAAATGCATAATTTATAATAAATAATAGAAAATTAAAATTTAATAAATTACATTTGGATTTATTTCATAAATAAAAAACGTTAGTTAAAAAGATCAATATTTATTATGACTTATAACGATTACCTATAGAAAAACTCACAATAATGTTTATCAAATCAATGTCATCATTACTTATTTAATGGTCTGCTATGTTTATATACAATATATTTATTACTATATATATGTCTAGTGTGTGGTATGTATTTTAGATTTTGAACGGAGTGAGGAATGTATTGATTTTACAATAATACATGTATTTTTATTTTTGTGTCTGTCATCACGTTTTGGAATAGAAATAATGTTTTGAATTTTGATTTTAGCCCATCTTTGAAAAGGAAAATTAATCTAATTGGTACTTTGGGGGTAACGGAAAAACAGGAATTTTTAAGAATAATCAGTTTTCGACAAAATCGATTTTTTATTTTGCTGTAATAACTCAAAAACGAATCATTGTAAATACTTGAAATTTTCACCAAATGTTAATATTAGCGTTATATATTTACGATTAAATTATCAAAATATTTTGACTTTTTTTAAGCTATTTATAGACAATTGAAATTTTCGATTTTTCTAATTTTTTTTTCTTTATATGCCGATAAAAAAATTTAGCACTCCAAAAAATCTGTAAAATTTAATATAAGGTTTATTATAAGCTGTATTTATCATAGTAAAAAAAATTCAAGAATCGTTAGTCATAATGATTGTTTATAAGCATTTAAAGTTCAAATGTTTACGAAATATATAAAAATCGTAAAAATTTGCAATGAATTTTGAAGTTAAAAATTCATAACATTTTTGTGATTTATACCTAAGTATGAAAAACCCAATACTAAGTTTTCCATAACTTTTTTTTCGAATAACTGTAAAAAAAAAATGTAAAAGTCAATATAGAAAAAAATTTATAAGCTTATGAAATTTAATTTTTTACGAAATCACGTAAAATATTAAATAATGATATATTACAATTTAAATGTAGGTAATAATATAATATATCCTACTAATTATCCCAAACCGACAAATTTCCATTCAGAATTGTTTTTCGTATACAATGATACTGTCATTGTATTCATATTTAACACATCTATTATAGTGACCTATTCATAAGCGCAATTTGAGGGGGGCTTGGGGAGGATAAGCCCCCTCAAAAAAAATTGTTTGTTTATATCCCCTTCCACATTTATATATGTCAAGGAGAATACACACAATACATGCATGCAAATTATAATAGCCCCCCCAAATTTAGCATATTGACCTACTTTTCATCTCTACTATATAGCAAAGCGATACCCACTTGCTCACCTTTTTTTTTTTTTGTTTATTTGATAATCTAAAAAGTAATGCATGTCTCTTAAGTCATTTTTATTTTATTTTTATATTGAATAAAATAAAATTATGTTTTTATAAAAATTTTGATTTTTTTCTTATTTTTTAACAAATTTACCTATTAAAAATTGTATTTACTAATATTATATGGTAAACTACAAAATTAAATAATATTCTGAATAATTTTTTTTTTTTTATTGTAAATTACTTAAATTAAATTGATTTAATTTGGTTATTCAAAATCTATATTTAATCTAATTTTTTCAATCCATAACTAAATTAAGTGTTGGTTTAATATGTCAGTTTAAAAAAAAATGATAATTATATCCTTCTATTTAGTTGTTTAAAATTAATATAAAAGAGCTGTTTTAGTTATTCCAGCAGATGGAACAATTAATGGAATGTGTTATATATCTATTTACCAAGTATATGATTCCAATCCTCCAATTAATTCCAGAAATATAAGTTTGATTAAAATCCTTCAACAGTTTTAAAGCTTTTTTTGACATAATACTTATAAAATTGTTTGTAGATAATATAATCATCTTATATATATCTATATTTCGTAGGTATATAGTCAAAGAATTTAATTTTTATGCAATTTCACTATCCACGTAGACATTTAAATAAATTCCTATTTCAAGTCAGGCAAATAATAAAAATAAAACATTTAAAATTATTTTAAAAATTTAACTGTATTTCATATTAATTATTTGTTCATTTAATATTTTTTTTAAAACATAAATATTTCCTTAAATATCACCAAATAACAACATGTAATAACAAGTAACAACTAAAAATTAACAAAAATTTGTAATTATAATATAACCTTTTTATACTCGTACTATCACATCTAATTACTAATTACTTATATATACATATATATATATTTATATATATGTATGAATGAAGTTTTAAAACAATAGTACCAATGGACACAAAATTAAAAATAATATTTCATATACCTACGTGTTTTACATATTAATAAATACATTTTTTTTTATATATAAAATAGTAATAAATAAATAATATAAAATATAGTTAAATTTTTAAAATAATACAAAATGTTTTTCTGTCAACTATTATAATTTAATACAGTATATATAAGGACTGTATTGGAGTTTGATGGCGTCCTCGGCAAACCATTGCATTGCCATTGTAGCTCCTTTCCCCTCAAATAGAAAATTTACATTTAACAAACCACATACATTTAATATAGTTACAGTTATGCTATAAATACATGCATACTTACCAATTTTATGAGAATATTATGACACATATTAATTATACATAAAATATATAGATATTAGAATATTCCATGTATAATGAATTGTCAATATTTCATATTTTGTGCTTCAACACTCAACAGCTTTCACATAAATAATTTTTATATAATAAAAATAGAGCGAGATTGTACTGTAGTAAATTGTTAAATTAAGTATACATTTTCAAATATTACATGAAAAAATTATAACATAGCTAGTACTGAAATTTGCACCCCTGGCCCATGCCTTCTTGCCCTGCTCTGAATACAGCCCCAAGTATATTAAATACATTGTAAACAATAAAATTAATTCCATAAGGCTATAAAAAATATATTATATAAAAATCTTTAAATCATAAAACATAATTCATTAAACACTTTACACCATTAATAAAAACATAATTAAAAAGACCTTCTACAGTCTCAATAATAATTATAAATACACAATACTAAACGATAATATTTAAGTACAATATTATAATGATAGCACCTAAAATTGAAAAAAATAACACTTGTATTACAGGAGCTTTAGAATGTGCTTGCATTTCAATTGAATAGTCATTTCTACTTTCAAAAACATCAATACTATAGTCTATTTTAATTTCAAAGTTCACTAATTGTAATAGTGTTTCTTTTGTTTGAAAATCTAATAATTCAGAATGATTTTCCAGTAATGCATTTGCAGATTTGGGTGTTAAATATTTCACATGGGATCCATTCATTAACTATAAATTGTTCAATATTAATATTTCATAAATAAATAAATATTAAGTTTAAAATTCAAAGTTAATATTTTATGTACAATATTGATCACATTTTTTACTAACCTTGATTTGTTGTTCATTGAGACATTTAACAGTAATTGGAGAAAGCCCTTCTAATGCTTTTGGATTTAAGTTTAATAACAGTTGCCACTGAGTGATGTTAATTCCTAAATAGATAATTTGAAATTACAGTGTGTATAGTAATTTGAAATTATTATTTACATATATTTATTTATATTTTATTATTAATGAGTAATGACTTATAGTTACTACTATTTAATAATTAAAATTAAATAATTCTACTACCGGAGAGAATAATTCCTATACGTTCCACTTCAGCAGTTTTCCAAGTATTTGATTGTCCAATAACAGAAATTGCTATTGATGCTAAATTGTTTATACAAGACATATCACAAGATTTTATAGTATTGAAAGCTGAGCTTGTTTTCCAGAATAATTCTTTATTAGGCATTATTATTTTGAAAATACGAGGTGGTAATTTACATATCAATGAACCAAATGATCCCCACAAATACGAAGGCATGTTTGCTTTTGATTTTGAAAAAAATTGTTTTATTATCTCCTCACCCTAAAAATGAGCATAATATAATACAAATATTAATTATATATATATATATATATATATATATATATATGTACATACAATTTTATCAGTTTTTACATATTCTGAGAGTAAATGTATCAATTCCAATGACCAAGGTTTATCAATGTTCAAGTCTAGCATCTTTATATCATTTACCGATAATCCCGATAAAACAGAACCATATGTGTGTAAAGCAGTCTATACATTTAAATAAACAGTAGTTAAACTTAAAAACATAGATATTTTATAACAGATGTACCTTTTCTTTGGTTCGAGACCAAATATGTCTTGCTAATTCAGGATTGATGTCAAATGAACCCAATAAATCAACACAATTCTCTAATTCTGCATCACTCATAGAGTGGATAATTGAGTCAAACTGAAGATAAGTAACTGAGGCCGGTCCTAACATTTTTAACGCTTCACAACTAACCTGAAGTATTAAATATACTTTTTAAATACTAAATTACACATTGAATTTAAAACTACTTACTTGCACCTCAGTATCAAAAAATAGTTTTAAAGATCTTTTTTTTTGTTGACCTTTAATTTTGAATGTTTTGTTATTTCTCATAGTTGATATTTCAACAATTTCTGATGAAAGTGATTGGTTTGAAGTAATATTATAGACATTCGTTTTAAAATCATCATGAAACTTTTTTCTATTTTCTACGACGTCTAATAATGAAGTAAAATTATGCTCAATATATTGAGAAGATTTTGGAGTATTGATAGAACATTAAAATATAATCTTACCTTGTAACTGAATAGCATTAATAATTAATTTAGAATCATCTATTGCTAATTGTATTTCATACTCAGTATTATTTTTATTATTTGATATTTTAGTATGATTATTAGTAGTGTTGAGTAATGGTAAAAATGTTTCTTCAAATGGTTTTTCAGTGTACTGATCACTTTCTATATTTTTTAAACTTTGGTCGTATCTTGAGGAATTTAAAGTATATAAAATAGGACTAGTAGTAATAGAATTTTTAAGGTTTAAGATTGATGTTGATTTATTCACAACTGATATTTGTTGATTAACTGTAAGTGTATTACTGATTTCTTCCTCAGTGGGAGTTGTTTTAACTTGAATATTTTTCTTTATATTAAGAGAACCAATAACATCTTGTTTCTCTTTGCCCCCAAAAAATTTTTTAAACATATTGTTTTTTAATGATAATTTATTTATGTCATCAGACTTTGGTAATGAAATTAAGACATTTGGTTTGTAAATTTTTCCTTTGACTTCTGACGATATAACTTTTTTGTTTTGGTCTTTTAGGTTATAATTAATTGGACTAATCATTTGCAATTGAATCTGCATTGAAATTAAGTAGAAATTGATGAGAGTTGATAAAGAATTAGTAAAATCCTTATACTGATCACCCAAAATTAATATGCAACCCTAAAAATGAAAT
This sequence comes from Rhopalosiphum nymphaeae, assembly GCA_036289425.1. Lineage (NCBI taxonomy): Eukaryota > Metazoa > Arthropoda > Insecta > Hemiptera > Aphididae > Rhopalosiphum > Rhopalosiphum nymphaeae. Next base: position 20,630,750 of record JAZAQC010000013.1, read on the forward strand.
ATTTAATATATATATATATTTGAATTTATGTTCATTAATTCTACCTTGTAAAAAGGAATATTATCAGATAGAAATTCAATTTCATCAGCATATCTAGTCAGTATAATATCTGAAGAATTTAAACGTGACATATCTGGTATAGAATTTAATTGATCCTGGTTTAATACAATAAGAAGATCAGACAATATTACCAAAGTATCACTCGACCAATTTTCAACATTTCTGAAATTAAATAAAGAAATTTTAAATTATAATTAGTTATAATTGTTTTTTATTATACACTATAATTTGTAATAAATCTATACTACTAAAAATGTAATTAATTTATTAATATTATAATATTACCCAAAAGCTTTTATTAATAAATCGGCCCATTTTTCTTTTGCTATTGAATCAACACAAATTCTGGTATCAATTAAACCACTTTCCACCATAAATTTAAATGCTTGTTCATCTATTACACTCAAGTATGTTGTAGGAATAAAATGAATTAAATTTCCTAGTATATGTAAATGCTCAAAACTTAAGGTTGACCTATTTTCAAGCTTTATTGAAACAAATTATACAATGACAATACAATTTTGTTTTAATTTAAACTTAAGACTTACAATATTTGTGATATATTTGTCAACCATTAATGATAGTTTTTGTGGTTGAGATGCAATCATTAGTTCAGGGAAACTTAATTGTCCAATATAATATAATATATTGTCACTCAAATTTGAATTTACAATAACATCAATGGGAAGAGTTGTCAACACAAATCCTAATGAAAATATTAATTAACTTTAACCAAATTTAATTCAAAAATAATTTACCTTGTACTGCTTCAACTTCCCATGCTTCTAAGTGAATATTCAAGTTTCCTGTTAATTTTGATTTCAACTTGAGATAATTAATAAATGCTTCGGCAACACAAACTTGCAAGTTTTTAGGAAAACCCTATAAAATAAATTTTATAATAAATTATTATTTTAATATACATTTTTATCTTACTTTTCCATTTTGTTTTAGATACGCATTATAATTTGAAATTAAAATAATGAAGTTTACACTGTTTAATTTTCTTATGAAATTACATGTATATCCATTATAAAGACCTTTAGTGAATGCTGAATCATTACCAGTCCATTTGACAAGTAAATCATTGTTTTCTAATATTACATTTAGCTAAAACATTATTAACATTTGGATAGTGAATAAAAAATATACATAAAAATTACAATATATATACAAAATCACAAAACGATTTAGTACTTTTTTTATTATTTATTTAAAATAATTATAAATGTTTACTATATGCTTTGGTAATTTGTCTATTCTATCAGTATAATTTGAGTATAATTGTTTGAGGACGTCAAAAATAGGACCTGGTAAATCCGAAGGGGCTAACTGATCAAAAAGTATATTATGTTTATTCTTCAACATTTCTTTAACGAAGCAGGTTTGTTTTACTGAAAAATATAAACATACATTTTGTATAAATAAACAATAAAACATATAGTAATTTACTTATTTAATCATATTAATATATAAAACTATTAAAAAAGATTAACCTAATAAAATATAATTTACTATTTAATTAATAAAAACAATTATTTTTAAGACCTATCTTTTTTCAAAATAATTAAATAAAATGTTAAAAATAGTTCTGTATAGCTATGCACCTATACATATAAAATCTAAATACCACTTAGTCACTGATCACTGTAACTCAAAAACTACGCAACATATGAACTTGAAATTTGGAATAGAGGTTCTTCTCATATATTCATCATGCAATAAGAAAGGATTTTCAAAAATGTTGCATTTTAGTGGAGTAATTAACAATTATAATTATTCACCACCAATACGTATTGTGCTGCAAGGCATGGGCGTACGGCGGCCCGCAGGTTTCCAGCTACCTGTAACCTATCCTTTTTGTCTGAAGGTCAATAATAAGAATAGTTCTGAGAAGTTTATTGATAAACATAATCTCATGCATTGCGCGTACACCAATATATACTAATATACCTAAATTGACGCATTGAGTAATAAAAATAATAGTAATTTTAAATTTGATACTTATAACTATAATTAATATTAAAACTAGTTCATTATACAAATATAAACAATTGCAGATGCGTCTGTTTAAAACGACATTAGATAATTAATATTTAAAATTGTGTAAATTGTTAATACATATTAAAAGATACCTAAATTAAATAAAAATAATTTTCAATTTGGTGCCCATTACCTGCTGGAGCCCAGGTCGCCCATAGCTTTTATCGGCCCCTACTACAATTACAAATTAAATTATAAACATATGAATAACTAAAAGAAAAAAAATGTTCGATCTTAATTAGAATTTAAAAATACTAAATTTAAGGACTTCTAATAATAGTCAAATACCCAATCATTATACGATTGGCATAGCAATTTATGATATAGTTTCTACTGGAACATATTTGATAAAATGGTTTAGGATCTAAGGTATTAATATAATTCAATTTGAAATTTTCAAATTAAAAATAATTTATTGTTTAATGCTAGTTATTTCAATAATTTAAAATATGTATATATTTACCTGGATTTGTAATATTTAAAAGATAAAAAGCCATTGGCAAATTATGATCATCAATTAAAGATACCAAGTGAGACATTAGTGGATAATTAATATTTCCAATATTAATATATAATAGACTAGAAACCGGAACTGCTTTATTAATCATATATTTCATATCAAGCAAAAGTTTTGGATCGTTTGAAGGAAATGACAATATACTACTACAACCACTTAAATAAAAAGCCTAAAAATTAAATATAAATAATTTAATTATTTCAAAAAATTATTTATTTATATATTTACTTGTCTGTTAGTCAGCATATAAGAATCAACAGCAATAAATGATTGAATACTTGGCGGAGTAGCACAAAACTTCAATAATGAAGTAGCTGGTTGGGTATATATCAATGGAAGATGTCGTAGGTCATCAGATGTCCATTTATAATATCCATTTATATGTTTCTTTGACAACCGATTACTAGCAATTTTATTAAATATCTAAAAAAAAATATAGAAAATACTTATGTTTTTTATATTTTATAGGGTGATTCTTTTATTTAACACTCATTATTTCATAAAGTATTGACTTTTTTTAAAATCTCATAAAATAGTAAGGCTACTTTTTTATGAATTTTAATATTGAAAATATTATTTTTCGTTTTTATAATACTTCATGTTTCATATAATCACATATAATAAACTTTTTATTGACTATTGATACAGTGATAAACTTTGTACTTGTAGTTACAAACGCCTCATAGCTGTAATAATCCATAGGAAAAACCCCTAAAAATCTCAAATCACCCAACTTAGAGCACCTATTATTCACTAACAGTTAAATCAAAAATAATAATCTTAACTTTAAAATTCATAAAAAAATAGCACTATTTTATGACATTTTTAACATAGGTCGCCATTTGAAAATCAAAAGTTGATAGTGATTTCACAAATACATACAAGGGTGAAAAAAATAAAAATATTATATAGTTTTAGAAAAGCATGAAACTAAAAATTTTGAAAAAAACAAAAATTGAAATAAGTTAACACTTTTTGAAATAATGAGTGTTTAATGATAAAAAAATCACTCTGTAGTTATGTTATATTATAGTTATGTTTAATAAAAGTGTATATAAATCAAATATATAGATATAGTAGGTATGGATCCATGAGGCGATTGTTCACCTCCCCCATTGTAGACTTAAGGATGTATATTTTTGGCAACCAATAAAATACATTGTCTTGACAATAGCATTTCAGCCGGGTCCGTTTTTATTGGTTACCCCTTCCATAAATATATTCTGGATCGATGCCTAACATACTAAGATAACCAGAATACTAGATATAGGTTAAATTAAAGAACGCATTTTTGGGAAAATAATTTTTTAGTAGCTCAGTAAATAGATTTAAATTTGTATGTATAAATAACAATTATACAATATTCAATTGGTTATCATCTGTTAGACAAAAATATTGATAAGATATTGAAGTATACCATGTGTATTTATATTGTTATAAGACACTTAATATTTTCGAATTTATGTTCCTAGAAAACTCACATACTGATCACTAATAATTTAAAAGTATATAATATTTATTGATTTCCTTGTTTACTTTTCATCTTGCTCTTAAAACATATATGATGAAAAAAAAATATGTACCTGTTTAGCAGCTGGATAACTTAAATGTGTTTTTTCAAATGACAAAATTGCAGTTTCATTAGCCCATTCTTCTGGTTTAAATTTATCAATTTGCAATGGTGATAATTTAGAAAAGAATGTTGGATATAGTATCTTCACATCTTTTAAAGTGCTATTTTCCATTAACATTGAAAATAAAAATCGAGCCTATTAAAATAAAAATTGTAAAAAGTATTTATTTTTATTTTACTTAGGGAATCTAAACATATTTTAATTTAAATTGTAGTTCACCATTGTTTCTATGCTACTTACAAAAATCCACATTTTACTTTCTATCATAACCATAGGAATGAATAAAATTAAATGTCAGGTGCAGCATAATATTAAATAAAATCTATTCAATAATAAATCCTAAACTGATTAACTAAAAAGAACAATAATACAAGATTTTAAACCATATTTTTTTTTACTTAAGTTAATTGATTAAATTCCAGATATACTAAATATTAAAAAGTTTTCTTTATAAAAAATTAATAACTAGCTCTTTAAGTCTTAACCACAAGGCCAATTCCTAATAGATATAATTATTAAAATGTTAGAGCAAAAGTTTATTATTAAAATATATTTTATACTATAGTATTCTAAAATTATAATCAGATAATTATAGATTATTTAGTCAGTTTTAAAATGAAAATATCAAAATATAAAGTAAATTATACATATTTTTAATTTTTAAGTGTTGTTATACCTAGATATTTTTTTTTTTTGTATTTACTTAAATAGTATAATTTTAATTAAGTATTATATGCTAAATTATAATTAAAATGTTGTAGTTTTATACCTACTAGATTTTTATTTTAATGAAAACAATTTTTTATTCATAATGTATTATATAATTAAATATCTTTATAAAGATGATATAGTTTCATACTTGAGAGATATCAAAGTCAATATCATATAGCGCATTTTTAGACAATTCATCAAATGGTATTAAAAGTAGTTCATTGTTATTAAAATCTGGTAACAAAAATGTATACCTAAACAAACAAAAAAAAATTAATTAAGTACAAATAATAAAATGTATTATTATCATAATTTAATTTTCTCAACAAACTGTAGAGCTGTTTGTTGAACTGTCCATTTGGTTAATGGATTAGGATAAGACTGATTGACTGACAAAAAAGACCATAATCTTCTAACACTTTTAGGTAAATTTTTCCAATTAACTTGTACATATTTATTGCATAATGTCCTTTGTTTTTGCTTTTGTTCTACTTCAGCCAACAGAGCCAACCTAAATAATATGTATTATTTTTAATAAAAATATTTTCAAAATGTATTAATTTTATACATAATATATATATATATATATATTAAATATAAAATGCTTTCACAGTTTCACTAATTAAAATGTTATTTATAAATAAAAAATTGATAATTTAACAATGGTAAAAATAAATTTAATAATTTAATTTATTTTTCATAGATTATCTACATAATTGTTGTAATATAACAAGTATGTCATATTAAAAAATTACCAATATGAATTGAACTATAAAAAATCATATTATTAGAAAACCATTAACTGGTTAGTACCTAATACCAAATATTTTTTTGAATACCTGATTTCCAAAATAATATAAATTAAAAAAATTAATCAATACAGCAACATAAGATTGATTTTCATAAAATTCAGATATTGTGAATAAAAATGATGTACATACAAAGATTGAAAGATTACAATAATAAAAAGTTTTATTTTAAAACCCAATAATAAAACTACTGAGCAATATTTTTACTTATTTTATCTATATAATTTGTTAATAGCATATTCTTAATGAACTATGTAGTATTTCCAATCCCTTTTTATTTATTCAAGACAACCTTATATTTCGTAACCATAATCAATATAAACAAAAATGTATGATGATTTTTTTTTTTTATTATACCAGTGATTAGTAAAATAATTAGCAAAGTTAAATAAATTTATAAATTAGGTACCTACTTTTATAATATTTAATTTAAGTATTATTTGGCCAGTAAATAGGTAGTTTTTATTTTTTGAGCATTAATTTGTACCAATACACATATGGTTTTCATAAGTTGGGAAATACTGTAGTATGTTATACATTTATAATATAATATTAAATACTTACAATCGCGTGCTAATAGTCTTAGTTGTGGTAAGGACATATGGTGTCCAAAGTCTAGCTAAAGCATAGCCACATATATTTGATAATTTTTGAAATTTACCATCTTTCACATCATAATTCCATTTATAAACTGTTTCACCAATGAAATCTAGTATTTTATTATTTGTTATCACCTTTGTAACTAACTAAATAAGATTTAGGTACATGAAAACAGATAAATAAAATTTAAATAATTTTTTCATACAAAATTTAAGAACTCAATGCGCTGTTGATCAGTTTTAATAGATTGAAGAATCTTCTTAGCTATCGGCGTATGATTTTCGTGTGCAATTATAAGAGATGCGAGATGATTACCAGATAACACAGCCAATTTATTTATCTAAAATTATATTTATTTGAAATTTTTTTTTAATTAAAACAATTAACTTACTAACCGGTAAAAAATATATAAGACTTGTTGGAAGATTGATGATTTCTTCAGCAGTAAAATCAGCTAAGGATCCGATCAACAACTTTTCGTGGAGACCATGAGGAACATTATTAAACAATAAATCAACCTCAGTTTGATATCCTATATTAAAACCCAAGAAAATAATATTTTTATTATACTGACTACCCATTATTACCAATAATCAAATTATTAATTACCCTCTATACAATCACAGTTTTTTGATTCATTTACTTTAAATAGGCAAATAAATGATTTATTATTTATATTACAACAATTAGCTTGCAATTCTATAAAAAAAAAATGTTTATATTGATATGTATAGATATTTTAGTATTCATAAACACATTACAAACAATTAAAAATAAATTAAATATAACTAAAAATAATAACCTGACAAAAGTAAAAAAATTAGAATTAAAAAAAATTGTTTTTGTAAAAACCACATGGTTTATATGACTATATTATATATTTATATGTACATGTAAACGTAAAGCAATGAGAAAATAAGTACGCACGAGCTTCAAACTAAATGTCATTACCGTATGAATCATGAATGTATTAACTTGCTATATATTCGTATTTTTATCAATGATATAATAATATGAACTTAAATTATTTCAGGGATCTCCCATTGTCAGATAACCAATTTAATCAATATTTTATTTATAAACAAATAGGTATACAACGATGAACGAACATTTAATTAGTGAATAGTGCGATAATATCAAATACATACCTAGTCTTGGATCAGTGGTTCTTATTAGGACTTTAGAAAGGGCCAAATGTAATTTTTGAAAATTACTTACGGGCCATATACATTTTCAATGATAATAATTAAAAATATAACAATGTATAACTCTTTACTAAATTTAGTGGAGAATAATAAAATAAGACAAGATATTTTTTAATTCAAATACAAGTTGAAAATAGTAAGATAAAATAAATTAAAATATTAAAATAAAATAAAAAATGACATTCATTTTATTTACTGCTTATAGAATTGTGGATTTTAGGATGTACAATTTAATTTTAGTGCGAGCCGTACTAAATTTGTTAAAGAGCCGCGTAGTGGGGATCGCTGTCTTAGATCTTAGTGCTCTATAGTTTTACAAATAAATATCTACTGTTAATATGTTACAAGGCCATAATTGAAAAAATTTTCGGGTGAAGGGGGCGGACCCCTGGGGCCTGGATCCTCCCAAAGTTACAGTCTTGATATGTTAATAGTATTTCACCTCTTGTTTGTTAAATACAAATAAATAAATATATAATAATATATAAATACATCAAATATACATTAAGAAAATAAGAAAAATCGATTTAAAATGTCTGCAAAAACTTGAATGCTTCGATGTATTAATATATATCATATTAAACTATTAAAGTACCTACTCTTGTAATGTGTGGATTTAGGTTTTGGTGAGGACTGGGGTACATTTATGTCGTGTTTTGTAGTACTGGTAGTAAGTCGTACACCCTATTATACCTTTTATTTTCAATGCATTTTGGGAGGGAGTTCACCGGTGCATCATTGATTGGAAATGATAGATATGTTACGGGCAAAGTTTACAATTTGGGCGTTTTATACAATGCCCGGACATCTTGTATAATAAGATAGTGTCTTAATCATATTTGATTTAAAATATTTGGCATAAAATATTTTCAAAATACCTAATGAAGCAATGTTTTCAAAATAATATTTTCTGAAATGTATTCTTCAAATATTGTGAAATTTTAACATTTCCAAATTGCTGTGTGATATATATGCAAAGTAAATTAAATACAGCGCGCTGCACACATTTATATCGAATAGCATTTATACATAACAATAACACTAGAAAATTAAACTTGAATATTTTATTTGTACGTGACACTCGTAATCGATAATACAAACTTATCCGTAATCTTAACAATAAAGTGATCGCATAGTATATTGCGTGAACACTATTGCTATTCACCAGTGGCGTAGCCATGGGGAGGTCTGAGGGGGCTGCAGTCCTCCCCCCCTAGAAATATCAAGAAAATTTAAAAATTATTTTAATTTTTAATGGTCTATGAAAATTGCTACAAAAATTGATTAGCCCTCTTCGAAAAAAAAATCTTGGCTACACCACTGTTATTCACGATATGCAAAGAGGTGTTTATCCAGGCTTATGAGGTACCATCAGGTACAAATTTCTTTAAGAAATGAAGTGGCGAGAAAACTTCTAAATTGAGTAGTCAAGAGTATAATAGTTGCACTAGTAATACATCATGTAAGACCAACCGGTGTAAATGTAAAAAATTTGGTTAATTTTGCAACTCAAAGTGTTACAATAGTGGTGTATTTAATAATAAATTAAGTAAAATAATGCGCTTAACATTATTTTTAAGTAATAATTAATTAAAATGGTTATAATTTAATAATAAAAAGTATTCATTTTAATTATGTCAAACCACTATTAGATAATATTAACTCTTTAGTTATATGTATACCTAAACCTAATAGATTTAAAAATTAATATTTGAAGCATCTATTTTAGGTTTTTTATGATTATTTAATTAGGTAACTTGTAAGATTTTTTATTTGATTTTGAATATATTCAATATTTAACCTATATAGTGCCCAAATCGAATTGGACACTGTATACAATGCCCGGACAATGTTAACTTATTCCAACTTTGCCCTTGAAAATCGGTTATTATGCACAGTGACCGGGCACTGTGTAGAACGCCTGATTACCTACTTTGCCTGTAACATTTAAACATACAAATATTGTTTTCGAGAAAATAGTTACGGCAAATCAACATTTAAGTTAAAATACAATAAAAAAAAAATAATAATAACAATATTATCAATTGATGATCTCAAGGTAAAAATAAATGATTTCTTAATACACAATTACAATTAAGTATTAACTCATTTAAGTCATTACAAATTTTAATAAATAATATTAACCACTACGACTACACAGTTGTACACTAAACTATTTACAGACTTTTAACTATAGCATGCACACAGTGAATTATTTTATTTTTTCAAAGTAGCTTTAAAAATATAACTTTAATCTAAAATTTGTTTTAGTAATTAGGGTATATTTTTTACAATAATTAATACATGTGTAATTTAATTGAGAAATTTGGTGTTTCAGATCATGAAAAATCAGAGGGCATTTGGACACCTATGGTTGTGATACAAATTTCTGTGTTTAAAATAGGAACTTAATATTTTTTGTTAATTATTGGACAAATATTTTTAGAACATATTTTATGTATCTTAATCCAAATTCGAATGAGTAGTTTCCGAGTTATTTAACACTTATACAGAATACTGATCTGTATCTATACCCCAGATACTGATTTGTGTAATATGTATATACCATATATAAAGATTTTTTACTTACAGACTATAGGATTAAATTTAGACCTATATAGCTGTACTTCAAGACCCCACATACAATCTCGGGCTCCTATACTAAATATTTGTCCTGGCCCTTTATAAAATTTCCAAAAATATAATTTACCATCTATATATATAACAATTTTTGAAATAATATTTGTTTTTTAATTATACTAATTCAAATTCAATATTCATTGTTAAGACAGGACAACATCTGTCGGGTCAGCTAATAAATTATAAAAAATCAAGATTCATAAGTATTTCAACATTAATAATGTCTTTTATTTTTTTATTACAATATCTCAAGTAACTCAGTAACTATATCGACAAATCTTACAAGCGATAAGGAAGACAAATTGCAACCACGATCATTTCTAGGTAATCAATGGTTAACTATCATTAATCAATGACTAAATAAATATATATATACATTTCATAAAATGTTATTTTATATTATTTAATATAAAATAAATTTCAACGGGTTCGTGGGCCCTTAAAATAGTCGGGCCTCAATACTCAAGGTCCATCAACCCCTCCCCCTTGTGGGGGCCTTGCTGTACTCAACTGAAAGCTTTAATGGCTTATCAGAAACCTCATCGATATAAGCTTATATTAAGATTATTGTAATTTTTACATTGTCATTGTACATACGAGTAATATATATATAGGTAATAGGTACCTAGTTAAATCTTTAAATACATACCTACTTGTAGTAGCATGTTGAACAAATTAGACCTATGGCAAACTACCAATTGACCATTCAATACACCACCCACAGCTTTTAATCTAAATTTTTTTTTACTTAAATGTGTAAATATTACTTTTTATCATACTAAATCTATTGCTCAGTATCCCCTTCCTACCATTTTGGTTATGAGGCAATTGCCTTAAAAATCCTACTTTTGCATTTCACTGTCTATTTGTAAGTTAACTAATTAACTACATCCAAAAATGATATTAAAAATGAATGTTGTTTTTCAATTAAGTAAAACTAGTGAAATAAGATAAAAAAAATACAATTTATTCTAAAAAATATTGTTTTTTAATGACTTAAAATTTATATATAAGTAAAAACAAATAAAACATAAAAATATAATAATAAATCTAAGATGAGATCACTGTAAAAAGTATAATCAATATAACTTGGAAATTTAAATAACTTTATTCAAATTCATTACTAAACTTAATTGTTTTATAACTATATTCTGTTCCATGAAAGAATGTGCTGTATGAAAACAAAAACTTGGCTTTTAACATCCATCACCAAAATTTGGACACACAGGGGAGATACAATGGTCTGGTCAATTGATGAACTTCATTCAATATGCATTCAACAATCATTCCAGCATGTTCTTTCATAGGATAGAGTATACAACTATAATATTTATTTTTAGGAAGCAAGATTTTAGATTAATAATTCAAATTTAAATAAATTAAAACAACTTTGAATATAAATAATTTATAACTTCTTGATATTAAAAAAATATACTCATATACATTTTTAACACATCATAATTACAAACTAAAATAATTTATACTTACATATTTATAAGATTTTAAATAGTATAATTTAAAAAATATATAGTATGTTTTACATTCAAATTAACTATGTATAATTGGATATAATAACTATTAGATAGTTTTTATTTCATAAATTAACAACAGATCCCAGAATTACAGTTTCAATTTAATATATTTAATATGTCGATTATACGTCTTTTATGAATTGTATACTACTATTTCAACAAGATTGGTAAATTAAAATAAAGGCTTTTTAAATTTTCTTAATGTAGATGGGTACCTGAAAAATAAGAAATATCAACTCATATTAAATTAAAAAATCTAATAAAACATTGTTATGGTTTAAATGGTAATTAATTTATAATGATTATGTAATTTATTTAGTTTCAGAATTTTATATTAAACTATTTAAACTCAAAAATTGTTAAGAAATCTCACTTTATTTAAATACTATTTACTTAACATGAGATAATATTTTGTGCTGATAAAAATAAATTCAAAAGTAAATATAAAAATACATTGGTATGATAAGACACCTACTAGTTTACTACTCTTTTAAATGTTAAATTATATCATGTTTCGGAGAACTATCTATTAATCATGTTCTATGAAATATTAACATTAATAACTAATAAATAAATATACACAAAACAGTTAATTTTAAAAATAAATAACAGTTATTTTATTTATTTAATAGTTGCTTAAGTCAAAAAAATAAATTAGTGTACCTTATTGAGGACATTTAAAAGTCAAAAATCTCATCCAGCATTCTATTTTGATTTTGAAACCACAGTGTAATATCCTAAAAAATTATTAAATAGTTAATGATTTTAAATGTTTTTAAATTTAATTTTAAATTACTTTATATAATTCTTTTTACAACAATATAAGGTTTTATGAGATTGATCATTATAATGACAAAAATATGGACAGTGATGACCACAATCCATTTTAATGTTGCATACTTTTAAACAACGCGCTTTGACAAAATCCTTACTATCGTAAACTGTGTTAATCCAATCCTTATGAATTTGACAATATAAAGTCAATTTATTACCTGAAAATTAATTTTTTAAATATTATTAAAATATAAAAAGGAATATATTTAATATTAGTTTTATTTTCTACCAAGAGCTTGTTGATCAACTAGTATTTGACTAATTTTTTTCCAAATCGATGAATGTATAAGATTATCCATATTTCCCATGATGTATAATCCATCCCTAGCTCTAGATAAGGCAACACAAATACGATTTTGAATGTTTAAAAACCCAATATTATTATCAATGTTACTGCGCACTAGAGACAACAGAACAATATCATTTTCTTCACCCTGGTAGCCATCTACACATTCAATTCTAAAATTTTCTAAGTAAAAACTTGTTTCTTGAATCTAAGACATAAAATATTATATAAATATTAATTAAAACAGTATTAATAACTTTTTTATAGCAATAATGAAACAAGATAATTATATAAAATATGTGTAAACCCATAGATACTATTTTTAATTTATCAAACATAATATTATAACATATATTATATAACTTTGAAGTGTTTCCTAAAAAAAAACCTATATATAGTAGAAAAATAATTTACTTTTTTGTTACATTAAAAACATAAAATTAATAGGTGAAATATTAGGGCTGTAATTAAATGAAATAGCTTCAAAATGGCTTGTTTCTATCTGTTAGTTAACATGTTGGGCGCCGCAGTTTTAACATCATCAACATGACATATTTGTTCTCTGCAGAGGATGTTGACACATTGATAACTTGATTTTATTTACAAACTTTTCCCAAAAATACGAGCCTACAATAAAATCATTATTTCTTGTACTTTAACTTATATGAAAGTCAAACTTAAATTTGATTTTTGTAATAAATTTAAGTCAATCAATGAATTATGACTTATAATATTTATATCATTATTGTTTGCATTATTATATTATTATTTGATAATCAAAACAGACTTCACATGGAGCTATAATATAAATTATTTCTTAACATCCATTAGCCAGGGATTATTAAAGATAATCTTATTTTTAGTAAATTTGTCATTTCCTAGGACTGTCACGAGTAAACCAAAATGTTACTTATAGGAGACTGCTCAATTTAACTCATGTTACAATCAACGTGCTAACTTAAGATATTTTTTTACTTGAATATTTTTAAATTAACTTATTCCATGGTATCTATAATTTTTTTAAATACTTAAAAATATAAATTATGCTTTAAATATTATTTACTTATGTAGTTAAAATTAATTAATAAGTTACATAAGAATAAATTTAAAAAAAATACTGTTTTAAATAATATGAATTACCTTTTGAAATTCTAATAGCTGATCTCGATAAGTAACTAGTATAGTAATTTGATTTTGTTGATAGCCTTGATTTACCAGATATCTAGCAAATTCTATAAAAAAATTTACTTCATGAATATTTTTGTGACTGTTAGAACCAATTTCCTAATGAAACACACATATAAATATGTATTACTTAATTAGTTAGATAGTTAGGATGATTTAAAATGAAAACTCTTTAGAATAATAATAGATATCAGTTAGTAAATTATTAGGTATTACTACTACCTAATAATTAACAGTATTGCTTACTTTTTCTTCAGGTACTTTGTGGTGGATAAAATATATATTCTTAGTAACACCACCAATATTACTTCTATGTTTAACTGATTTATGATCCATTAAAAAAGGATAAATAGGTTTCATTAAAGCAGATATTTCAGGTCGCATTCGATGTTGTGTGGCTAAGGTATAACAGGGAAATCCGTTTTTTACCATTCGTTCAAATAATGAAACATCAAAATTAAACCATTTTGTAAGTGTGAAAGATGCATTTCTTGGACGCAACTGTTGATGATCCCCTTTAAGCCACACAAATATATTTTAATGAATAATTGATCATGACATAATACTATCTATTCTTATATTTTCTTGACTACCATTTTAGTTTTGATAAATTCAAAGTATAAACATCTTTCTTCAAAACGTATAATATTAATTTAATAATACTTGAAAATTAGAAGAAAAGACATTTTATGAAACTTGGTTACCAATTTGCCCACTTTTGTTTTGTTATTACTTTTATAATTATATCATAAAAAAAATAATACAAGTTATATCAATGCCAACCTTCTAATAATATATTGAAAAGTTTAAAGTGCATAATAAAAACTCAAACAATTAAATTACAGTTATAATATTTTCTTAATATATAAAAACTTAACATTTATGGAAATAAATTTTAAATTAAGATTTAATTTTAATATGTAAATAATATATACTTACCAATTAAAATTAAGTGTTGACAAGATTCAGTTAAGGACACAACTATGTGGGATTCTAAGACTTCAGCAGCTTCTTCCACAATAACTGCAAATTTTAAAATAATAATAGTATTAGTTAATAAATAAAAATATGAATCAAATTAATTAAAAAAATATAGTATTTAATTGTTTTAAATCTATACTATTAATTAATTAAAATCTATTATACATTTAATTTAATATTTTGGTGTTTATGTTATGTATAATGTATATATTATATTTATATACATGAATTGTTTAATAAAACAATCAAATGTGTATCTTATAACTAGAGATCAGATTCCTGTGCAATTGCATTTTTTTATAGTGTGTTCTAAATCCTATAGAAATAGGTTACAAATCAAGAGATGTAGATTAATTTAAAGAAAGTTTTATTTTGTATAATATTGCACATTTACGGGTTTTTACATAAAATCTATCTATTTTATCATTGTTATATGAAGTTATAGTATTGGAAATTGGATATATATATTGATATGATATGATGTAATTAAGATAATGATAATTCTACTACAATTGTCGATTACATATACACATACAGTGACTACAGTCTATCCGCAGCTGTAGTTCTCATGTTTTCATAATTAGAACACATAGTAGGTGACAAAAGATATAATTTTACAATAAAATACTTGGAAATGCACATGATAATAAATTTAAATCAAATAATGTAAATCAATTTATTATTACTTTATTCAAATTAAATTAAATTTTTTTTCTTAAATTTTATATTTTGATATAATTCTTAATAGTTAATGACAACTAATAAATAATAATATTATAAAAATAAAATTTGAAGAACTTATAATGAAAAATTTGTCTGCATGATTTTGCACATTTCAGCATTTTAATTGCATGTTTTTTAGAATTTAGCTGTACAAAAATCAAGTCTTTACTTATAACAAATAAGTTATATGTACCTCTAATGCTTAAACCATATTTGGCTTTTACTGAAATACTTTAGTAGTTTTATATACCCCATTAAGAATTATTTTTAACATTATAAGATAATTTAAGCAATAAGTTTAATCATTATTAAAAACATTAAATTAAACTAAATATCTATAATGAAAATGTATGTTTTCAAATATTAAATAAATAATATTCAAAATAAAATATTATAATTTAATAAATACTTATTTATTAACAATTATAATCAATACAATATTATAGTATAATATGAAATTTAATATTAATTTACTAACAAAACTATAAATCTAAACTAACCTATAGGGGGTTTTAGATCCAATAATAAAGAATGTCTCATAGCAGCTCCAGTAGTAGTAAGACCAACTACATATGAATTCCTCAAATTTAATTTTGCTGTAGGATTATTAATTTTAGCCAATACATGAGATTTTAAAACAACAGATTTACATCCACCACCAATCCTTGTAATATTTTTAGTGATATTAATTAAACCTTCAAGAAATTGATCTAAGGCATGATTTGTATAACACACAACTACAATTGGTCTTTTAAGTTTATTTGTTTCATACATATTTTCTATAATACTTTTGGCTATTCTAAGACCAATGTATGTTTTACCAGTACCAGGAGGTCCTTGAATTACAGTAAATTCTTCAGTTAATGCTGCTTTAAATGCTTTTTTTTGAGCACAGTCAAGTCCTAACACCTTGCTATCTGGCCAAAGTTTATCATTTAAGATATCAAACCGTGAACCATTAATATTATATATTTGTGAATTATATTTTAAGTATTCTGGAACTTTAGATTTACTTTTTCCATACACAATGTAAGATTTCATAGGAAAATTATAAAGGTTAAATGTCTTCAAAACATTCATACTATACATATAAGGTAAAAAATACGCATCAGATTCTGCCATAGTATAAGAAGAATTTAATTTAATTGATATATTATTACCCAAAGGTTGAATTTCTATTGTTTTTATTGGTAATGATATTTTTCGGTTCATTTTTATAATTGTAGCAAAAAACATAGAATCAAAATTATCATCACTAAATACTAATAGTGAATTAAACATGAATCTTTTTGAATTAATTGAGCAATCTTCTTTAGTAAAAAAATGAACTAAAAAAGTTTCTTTATCTGTAACCTTTTTTATAATCTTTGCCCCAAAATAAAGACGCATATTTGGCATTTTTGTAACATATTTTTGGTCAATTTTGTTCATTATTCTATAAGACTGAATACCTTCTCTCATTGGAGCTAAAATATCTTCACGAAGTAAACGAAATTGTACATCAATGTAATGCTCTACATTATCATAACTTCCTTTAATTATATTTGGACTCAAAATTACTTTTTTAGTAGTAATATCTTTGATTACGGGGTAAATAGAAAGGGATTTATAACATTGTGGCCACCTTTTAACATCATACTGTACAACATTTTTCAACATATTTTTAGTCTTCGAGTCATTGTCTAACAACAATAATTCTTGAATATCTATTGAATTTGATTCAATTAATATGGGTTGCATATATTGTATTATTTCATTAAGTAGTACTTTTGATTTTGTATTTGTAGTTAGTTCTAATATAGTTTTACAGTTAATGAAGAATTCTTGTAATTTAACCCTGTTAATTAAATCTTTAAGTTTAGTATTATCAATAAGGGAATTATTTAAATGCTCCAAATATTTTGAATTAGATATCATTTCTAAAGCAGTAGATTTTATTTGAACTAATTGCAATGATTTAATTTTTGAAAATATATTCATCAAATGTATTAGTACTGTAATATCTACACATTTATTCAACGTGTGTTTGAAATCATTGTTATTTATTAGAAATTCAAATACTTGTTCAGGTTTTGATTCTAACAATAATTTTAGTTGTTCATAATTCATTATATTAATATGAGGTGTAATATTAATGACAGCCATTATATCACACAATTTATCCATGGTTGACGTTTCTTTTGAATATGGTTGTAAAATTTTAGTTTTTAATAAATTTGTTGTTGATATTATAGTTCATATTTAATTATATTTCATAAATTTATTCATCCATAATTACAAATTATTTTGTGTTCAATAACTGAAATACATATAAAAGAAATATAAAATTTAATAATATGCAATTATATAAACTAAATATTCCAACAAATTATTATTTAAATTTTCAATGTTATATATAGTATATATTACATATACCTTTAGCAACTATGTATAATTGCAGTAAATTACAATAATTTCTCTATACATTTAGAAATGATTACTTGAAAGTTATTTCAAATGCATCATTATATGGGCAAGTGCTTTTTTATTTCTAATGATCAAGAGAAAAAAAAGCAAAAATGTTTTACTTATTATTTCATATTATATGCAATAGGATTTTTTTTTTTTTTAATTTCAATAAATGTAAATACTGTAGGAGTTATAACACTAAGTATGTCTGTGTATAGGTAAGATTATCTTTTTAGAAGTGCATTAGAATACTGGACTCTGGTTCATACTATAATGTACTTCATTTAATAATAATACATGAAAACTAACAGTATTAGTAAAAATGTATTTTCATATAAAATATGTATTCTAATATTATAGAATAATTAATAATTTTAATAGATAAAACACATTTTTATAATTTTGAATATTTCAAATTGCTTAAACTTATCATAGCTGTTCAATCACAATAATTAAATATGAAACTACATTAAATAACATCATGATTAGATTATAATTGTTTAAATTATTAAAATTAAATCACTGATTTAAAATATATAACATGGTTTAGTTTAATTATATAAAAAAAATTTTAACTTACCAAAATATTTATCGTAGTGTTTTTGTTACAGTTCAAATTAATGTTAAATATCGTACTAATAAAATATTTTAGCTTTTTATAAACAAGTAGCAATTAACAAGAAAGAACAGTTAAATAAAAGCATAATATTACTGTTCGGTAGAAATTGAATTATATGAAGTATTCAAGTTAGAATTATAAATTACAGATTTACAGGTAAAATATTTTATTAGCGATTAATTGGTGGATATTGGATAAGAGGATAAAAGCCAGAAACTACTATTTTGTAATAATTAAAATTAATTTCCAAAAATAAATTTATCAAATAAAACCCAAGGAATATTAGTATTTATTTAACAGTGTTGACTATAAAAGTACTAAAAGTTGGAAAATTCCCGCTTTTACGAACTGTTCTATATCTATATTATCATTCAATTATATAATTAATTATTAACTAAACTTAGAAAACTTTATACCCATAAATTAATTGGGTTTAATTTTAACCCATTTTCTAAATCAGGGGTCGCCAACATTTTCAATAAAATGAGCTACATTCGAAATGTTAATTATTTTAAGACTACATCCAGGAGGGAGAATTTAGGTCTTTCTTTAGGATGAGATTTGTTTAATGAATAAATGGTGTAAGCTTTAAAGAATAATTATTTGACATTATCGGTTTCTTTATTATGCGATTGACCAATAATGGTAAAATTAATTGTTATAACGATCGACCTATATTCTTAAAAAGATCGATCCTTGTTCTATATCATGCATTGATCTATGGAAAAAAATTAAATTGACTACTTACAAAGTTACAAGTTATTTATAATTGATATATTATAATAACTTAAACAAGGTGATTCGTGGTTGTTTATGTTAACACTCAACATTTATTATCATGAATCATGATTTATAATTACTTAATACATTATTTAATTGCACAAATATCATTGTTTAAAAATAAAAAATTTAATTTTTAAAACATTACATATTTAAAATTTCTGTACTAAACATTTCATTACGTACAAAAAATTTAATTTCGAAACGAATAGATAGTTAATTAAATATTACTTTATTAGGTATTTAAAAAAAAATGGTATCTATAGTTTAATGATTGGTGAATTGGAGTAGACCGTGTCAAAATTGAAGTAATACACCTATCTCTTAAAATGTTGGTTGATTAATCTTCCCTAAAAACTTAAATACTAATAAGGTCAAGTAGAACTTGTAACTAATGAACTTTTTGTTCCTATTCTCTATTAGAAATTATTCATAAAATATCAAATTGTAAAATTATTTATTACTATTTACAACTTAATTGGCGTGATAGATACTATAAACTATTGAGTATTTTAGTACGTCTTACGAAAATAAATATAGATAGCCAATATAAATGGATATACATTTTTAAATTAATCGGAAAATGTGTATTACAAATGACTCTCAAAATGGATATTTTAATTTAAAAACTATGATAGTAAATAATTATGTAGTCATATAGAAATTAATTTTTAGAAAATAAATTTTTTCTAAATCATAATGGTCAATACAAATACAGTTTTTAGGTATTTGTTACTATTTATAAAAATACACAGTATTATACAGCAATGTATTTTATACTAGTATTATAGGCCAGCGTTTCTCAATTGGGGGGGGGGGTGTCGCGATTGCCTTGACTGGGGGTCACTTAGATTAAAAATTATTTAAATTTATACTTAATAGAGATAAGGAAGTAATTGACTATATTTTATACCATTTTTGGGGATCACGAGACTAAAAAGGTTGAGAAACAATGTTATAGGTGACAGTAATAAAAATGTAGTCAAAACTTGTTTTTTTCACATCACTCAAAAATAACTTTTTTTTTTTGTAGACCTTATTAAAACTATCAATTATAAATTATTTATTTCAGTATTTAATATTTTTGAAAATAGTCATTTGTGAATACCTTTTAGTCATTGTATTACATTTCTAAATGTATGTTCATTAAATTATTAAAAAAAGTAGATATTTACACTATAGTACCTATAATCTATTTTATTTAAACTAAATAAATATGTTTGTTTTAAGGACACATTATTGAATTTTTAGTATCTATTTATTGGATAGTTTTAAAGGTATATTATGTTGAATGATTTAATCATATTATTAATACAGTTAAATTTATAATTATTAATTTTAGTGTATAGTAGAAGGTTAAATTTAAGTATGTATACATTCCAAAAATACTATTTATTTTTAATATACAACCACATAACAAAATTTATTAATAACATATTATATATTATAATATTATTTACACTAAAAACACAGGTAAGTAAAATACAATCAGTCAATTTTTATTGAAAATGACGCGCCACAAGAACATCCATCCTGTGCTTTTGGATTTCTTATTAATTTAAAAGCAGCTCTGATTAACTGTTGTTCATAGTCAATAGTTGATCCTTTGATATAATTTAAGGAAGTTGTATCCACCACTATCTTAATACCGTGCTTTTCTAATATGCAATCATCTATTGCAATAGTTTTATCTAATTCAAACTTGTATTGATATCCAGAACAGCCACCGCTTTCAACACTTAGACGAAGGAATTCATCTTGATCACAAATAGCTTCAAGACGTTTTATACAATCATCAGTTACTTTTAAGTCTTCTTCTGCTAGTTTTGATGAAAAATGTCTGATTGTCTGTGGACTTATTATATATTTGAAACACTTTTGAACATTTTTAGCCATTAACACAGTAAATGTCATTTTAAATTCTATTACAATCAATGTAATCAGGTTGATTTTGTAAAAATCAATAATTATTAAATTAGTATTTTAGTAATAATTAATAATTAATTGAATATATTATCTAATAGTTCGTTTTAGGTTAATATGATAAATTATGTACTTTACTATTTTAATTATTATTTATCAATAAAATATTAATTTTTGAATTTTGAATTAGAAAATAGAAATAATAGAATTAAATAGTTTTGACTAGTCTTATTTAAAATTTTTTATTATAAACTTATAAAGTTGTCAATTTTTTTCATATCACAAATACTGCATTTGATTTTGAAAATAAATAAATAAATTGTTGTTGGTAACATATAGACTAATACTCTATGTGGTAACACCATAAACAAATTTTGAATAGGATTTTATCTACAGACTATCTATAAAGATATTATATCTAAAGACCTTATACTCAGTATATGATTAGTTCATGGCGATAACAATAACTATAAAGATAAGAACATGATAAGAACGTATTTGTCAAAAATAAATTCTCATTTATATTTTTTAGAACTTATAATTATTAATTATACGCATTAGATATATGTTAGTTTGTTAATTATTTAGTTTTATCTCATTAATTGCCTATTAATAATAAATATTTTAATTTTCTATTTCATTTAAAAATGTTTAGTTTTTGTATTCTGTAAATATCAAGTAAACTCAATTTATTATCAAATCACAAATATCTTATGGAGTTCATTGTGACGAGTAAAAACATTAACCATTAACTTTATTCTTTTTAATTGACAACATTCCAATATGTTGTCATCAATCGGATTACAACCACCTAATCAAACACTGAGGCTTGTGGACAGAGAACGGTTGGTTGCCCAGCGTGTAAGAGTAATATCTGACGAAAAGCTTATATCAAAAATAACAGAAACGGCTAGGCCACAACAAAATTTGTTGAACAATTTTAGTGACTTGACCACTGATTTTGATATCATTCAAAATTCAAACAACGAAGACCTAGTAGACTTAGGTAATAGTCAAATGTCATCATTTTTTCGCGAATTTTCAGAAAATCAAAAAACATTGTGTAAAGAAGAAAAAAAAACAGCCTCTACTAACTATAAGACTATAAATGGATTAGGATTTTATTATTGTGATTCATGTCCATTTCTTTGTTTAAATGTCAAAATTATTTTGGAGCATAATGAAAAAAGTGATCACTTCCATCATTCTTCACTTAAATCTTTATTGAGAACCAAATGTATTGGATGTGATAACATATTTTATTCAGTAAATGTTCTTCGAGTAAGTACTTATAGCATTTATATTTTACATTTTATCTTCAAAATTCATTGTATTGATGTTATAAACAGTGGTGTACTTTGGAAAAACATCAGGTGTTGCATAAATTACTCTGGATGTGCAAACCTGTCATAGTTAAATAATTACTAGCCTATTTAACTTTTTTTACTACTTAACAAAAATATGGCCCATACAGTACTAGGTTTAGGGTTGCAAGTATGACACCTTGTGACCCCTTTCCACAATTACACCACTGCATATTACAAACAAAAATATTTATTTTATTGAAATCAATATTTAAATTGCTGTCAATGATATATAAACTCTATTATCTATGACTAATGTTAGAAAATATTTACAAAAAAAAAAAATATTAAAAGACTATGTTATTAAAATATTTAATTTTTATTTTTATTAAAGAATATTTATAACTTGTATGCATTGTATATGCAATAAGTAAATTGTATTAATGTGTGATATGAACTTGTTAGAAGCTAGTGTTTAGTGACATCAGTTTAAATTTCATAAATCTTTGATTAAAGTATTTATTTATTAGGTCTCTTGGCCAATAGCATTTTAAACAATGTAGTAGATTTATTTGATAAGTAAATGAACAAAGGTTGGAAATCAATAGTTTTAGGTGATTAGTTGTGGCTATATGTAATTTTTTGTAGGATTAAGAAGTTAGTTCAGGAAGTATTGACTTTTTAGTTATTTTCCAAATTTGAATACCGCAGTGTAGCGGTTCCTAGTTTGTGGACCAGAGGTTGCGCTAAAGAAATATTAGAACTGTACACCCTGTTTATTTTTCAGAAGTGAAAACATTTGATGCTCGCTTCACTTGCGTATAATACATAACACATACTATCATAAATATTATATAATATATTATTATACATCATTATGTGTATATAGATATCAGTTTAAATAACCAAATTCTGTGAAATTTTTACTAAATATTTATATTAATGTTATCTATTTACGATTAAATTTTCAAAATATTTTGACTTTTTTAAGCTATTTATAAACAATTGAAATTTTTGATTATTCTAAATTGTCTTCTTGAATACCAATAAAAAAAATTTGGTTTTCCAAAAAATCATTAAAATCTAATACAAGATTTATAAGTTGTATTTATTGTAGTAAAAAAAAATCAATAATTTTTAGTCACAATTGTTGTTTATAACTTTAGAAGCATTTAAAGTTCAAATGTTTACAAATTATGGCAAAATCTCGAAAATTTTCATTGAAAATTACTTCCATAGGCCATGGCTGGTTTTATAACTTTGAACTTAGTTTAGTGGCAATGTAGAGTGTAACATGTTTCTCAGAGTATAAAAACATAAGTTTAATGATTTACATTTAGTTTTGTATGTGGTGTGCTCATTGGGTTTTTTATCGAGGTGAATTCCAAGGTATTTAACATTGTCATGTTGAGGGATAACATTTTTGTAGATAGTTTGGGGAAGACTGTTAATTGCTCGTAGAGTGAAGGTTATATGGATTAATTTGGTTTATTTATTTTTATTCTCCAAAGGTAAAACCAGGTTTGCAGGTTATTAAATGATCCTGAAGTTATTTTAAGGATATTTTAAGGTATGGATGGGAAAATATTATAGTCGGATCATCAGCAAAAGTAGCAAGGGTCATTTCTAGAATGGTTTATCTAACGTAAAAATGTTATGAAATGTAGGAGCAAATAAGAGACTTTGATTCGACCTAATTATATTCAATCAGATGCCTGGGTAACATTGAGAAAGAAAAATATTTTCTTTTATAAAATAAATATATAATATCTATAAAAACACGCTTGCCAAGTCAGAGAATGGCATGTAAACCTTTTTGATTTTCAATTTTTATAAACTTATTATTGTAAGCAATATCTATGTATAATGTATTTTATTTTCATTTTCATTTAGTGAGATAAATCTCCGTAACCAGAGAGCAGATTTTGTTGTTTGGGATTTTGTTAGATTCACATTGGCTAGGAGAAGTGTAGTGAAGATTTTCAGAACTTTATCTTTCATAATTAATTCACTGCAGAGCTTAAAAAAAAAGAATGAAAACACATTTGAATTGGGCGTTTTTCAGCTTTATAGCTTTGTAGTGGGTTAACAATTAAAGTTAAAGTTCTAAAAATTTTCATTACATTTCTCCTAGGCAATGTGAATCTAACAAGACCCCAAATAACAAAATCTGTTCTCCAGTTTCGGTTATCTACTACGTTAAATGAAAATGTAACAAAAAATAACTATTTTTTTAGTTGTGAAAAATTAAATACTTTTTTTTTGAAAATTTTTAATTACACATTTTATGTCTATTTGATAACCTTTTTTTAATGAGCTATCAGCGACTTTTTAGCTACAATAGTTTTGGAGAAAAGTTAAAAAATAGAAATTTTGGGACTGTTCATGCCAATGTTTTTGTGGATTCAAATCGTTATACCGCTTGGGTGTGATATCGGATTTATCTCATTAATATTTTATGTTAAAGCTAGCTTAATTATTCACCTATTCATTATATCTAAGTTACATTTTTATCATTTTCCTATTTAACACAAATTCTTGAAGTTTTAAAATTTCAGACTTTTTTCATTACAATTACCATACTTCATCAAAAAAGTAAAATACTTGAATTAAGACGTATTGTTTAATGTTCATACAAAATAAAATAACTTACTTTAAATCCATTTTAAAAAACTATAGATTAAAAACTTGTGGTTTTATCTCATCGCAAATTATTTTATTAACTTAAGTAATTTTTATTTTCATTGATACATGAAATTTGCTTACATTTTAAATATATAATAAAATCATTAAAAATGTTTGTTAAATATATTTGGCTCACTGATTTTAAATTTTAGTGTCATTTGATAGAAGACCATGATGTTATATCTGTTGAAGTTGATGAATTAGTACAGCTTGTAATTGAAGCTAATAAAGAAGACACTTTATACAACAATAGTAAATAAATATTATATATTTTAAAATAATAGTTTTATAGTAAATAATAATTTAAAAATATTGAACATTTTACAGATGAAACATCTCAAACTGAAAACAATAATTTAGCAGATTTTAACGATACAATACTAGATACTTCTGAATTTGGTCATAGATCACATTTCATTGATACCCAAAACACAGGTACCTAAACTTTTTTATTCTACTATTTTAGTATTAAATTTATAAAAACGTCAACTGTATTGTGCATCCAAGATTATTTATTCAAAATATTGAGTTACAACCATTTTTTTTTTTTTTTTTTTTAATGATTTTAAATATAATATTTACTGCTTAGCATATCATTTTACAATAAATGTATTAACTACAATTAATATTAATAAGGTATCCTTTGCCTAGTATGTGGAATAATAACTATTACTAATTAAATAAATTATATTATTTATAAATATTTATTATTATTAAATAACTATAAATTTGTTGTTACCAAAACAATAATGATTATACATACCAATAATAAGTATTTATATTTTACTACATTATAATTTTTCTTAATCTAATCAAGACCAAAATGCATGATTTTTCTCATCATTTTAGGACCATTCCAATAACCTTTGAGCATTATATTCCAGTAAATAAATGGTAGTACATGTTTCTTCATCAAAAGCATGCTACGTAATTCATTTCCTTGGTTTATTGGAAATGTCTCTAATGGTTTAAGGTCATAATCAAATTCTGCTAGAATGCATTTGCTATAACCAGTGACTAATGGACAAGACGTGTATCCATCATATTTATCTTTGATGTTCTTACCATTCATCACATTTATCATGTTTTTAAGAACAATAATACTTTGGGCTGCTACTGCAGCTCCTGTTTTTGATGTTGGGCAACTTGTACAATCTCCAATTCCAAATATGTTCCCATATACATTGTGACGTAATGTATAAGGGTCAACATCTAAATACCCAGCACTGTTGCTAAGACTAGATTTTATTAGAACATCTGGTGGACCCATTGGTGGAGTAACATGAAGCATAGAATATTCCATTGATTCAGTTTTATTTGGTTCATCAAGAAATTGAAAAGTGGCTTTGTTCTGGGTAGAATCTATTTTTATTAAATTTTGTCTTGTGCCAACTGAAATATTACGTGCATTACATATTTGCTGTAACTTCTTTGCATATTTTTTAACTCCAAATATTGCAGGTGTAGATGTTTTGTACATTATATTGGCCTTGTTTCTTTTACCTTTTTTTCTTAAATAGTCTTCAGTAATATACATAATTTTTTGAGGAGCTCCAGCACATTTAATCGGTGTATTAGGAAATGTAAATATTGCATTTCCACCATTGAAATTTTGCAAAATTTGATAAGTTTTTTCCACATATTGAGATGAATAATTTGTACAAACTCCACTATCTTTTTTATCAAGAGCTTCTCTTAAGCCAATGATTTGATCATAATTATATTGTAATCCAATAGACACTACCATATAATCATAATTAATTGTGTCTCCATTTGATGTTGTTACAATATTTACTTTTGGATTAAAACTTTTGACTTTGTCTTGGATCCAATGTACATTTTTTGGAATCACTGATTTTGTGGAAGAACGGGACTGGGATATAGTTTTCATACCACCACCAATCAATGTAAACATAGGTTGATAATAATGTGTGTCATTTGGCTCTAGTATGATCACATCACGCTCATATTTTGAGAGCTTAGCTGCCATCGTACATCCTCCAGAACCTCCACCAACAATTAATAATTTGCAACTATGCTGAATATTTCTTGTAATTGTATAATTTGAAAACATTGTGAAAAACTTTAAAAATATTTGTTTTATAATTATTATTAATTTCTGGATTAATAACTGTTTGTTTATATTTTGATTTATTTTTCACTGTCAATTAAATACGTTAATTTGTCCGAGATAAAATCCGTTATCTATATACTCAACAAGTAATGACTAATAATTATATAACCGCTAGCAAGGTTAGAATATTAAAAGTAAATAATATTATGTTATGTTCACCTAACAGTCATACTCATTACTCTGTACGTATTCGTGTAGGCCGTGCAGTGTGTAGATCAACAGTAGTACACTCTACACTATTAGCGATGAAGATTAAATACAAATAATGTCAAGTATCAATGTAATAATGACTAATATTAATAGTAATGTATATATTAATAATATATATAATAGTAAATTAATAAATATGGATTCTACGCTGTTGAGTGTTGACTATTGATTAGGATAACTATTAAATCTGGTTAAATACTTGTGTTCGCTGCGCTTCCTATCTAATATAAATTACAGTGCCGACACTGTTGATAACTAAGTTCCAACAGGACAAGTGCAAATCTGATTTAAAAATAGAATATTGTTCACCTCTCTTCTCAGCGTTCGGTTCAATAAAATGTATTAGAAGTCCGGATGCTGTTTAAAAATCAGCAGTAATACATTTGACGACCTGTTTAATACTTCGATAATTACGTATGCTTCATGTTACACAATACTTCATAATATTATGTCGATTGTGTTGTATATTTATAACCAGAAATGAACTATAATTATTATAATTACAAAATAACTACTATCACGATAAACTGCTTAAGAATAATACGACATTCAGGAAAGTTGAATAAAATTGTCGATCGAACTTTACTGTTATCTATTGTTCGTAAGATTATACTACCACAACAAGTATCTACACTGAGTTCGTGACTATGTTAGGAGTGTTATGACATACTTGTTGATATCCCCCACCCACAAGAAGTGACGCATATTATAGGTATTCATAGCTTATTATAGGTAGTAACTAATGTCTAATAGGTAAATAATATAGTACACCATTATAAATACAATTTTAAATGATTCTCGTTTTGTATTCATAGATTTTTAAAAGTAAATGCAAAGTTGTGATAATTCGAAATAATTTTTAAAAACGTTTTAGTACATTTACACATCATTCAATAAATATTCAAAATAAAGACTATTATTGAAAATTTTTGTTAAAGATAGTGGAGAAATTTTGGATGCTTTCTTTTTTTTTTTAATAACTACACGCCAGTCACAACAGACGATATAAAGTTGTAAATGATTCATTAAAACGAGTGTTTTGCAATTTAATTACTTTTCAATTAACATAATAAAATATTGTTCATTCTACACTAATCAATATAGTAATTAATAATAATGTAGCGAGAATAATGAATAATTAGTGTTGAATACTTTTGGTTCACAAACCATAACAAAGAATAGCGTTTAAATTAATTATACAGTATTATAATGAGTTAAAAATAAGGTATTATGTTCTGATTTAATATTAGTATAAAAATTAATATATAATATTTAAATTTATATTATTAGCTCATTACATTATATATATATATATTTATTAATATGTAATCTTAATTCGGGGTGTAAGTAGGAGAGTTTTCCTTTTATGTAAAAAATGTGTATATAGGACTATGCATAATATATATGTTGAGTATAGATATATTACCTCTTACGAAAATTGTTTGAAATGATCTTCTTGAGTTTTGAATGGGTCAGGAATTAATGAAATCCAAAAATAAATTATGAACAATATTTTAATTTAACAAACTAATAACATGATACATGAACAGTGACAGGATATTGACCGGGTGTGTGACTAAGCGACTTACTGAGTATTTCTTGTGTTTTTATAGAGGATGTTGTGGGATGCTGCCTATGCTATTAATCAAGGCATAGATTACAGCATCTTACAAAGTAGTGATGGGAATTATTTGAATACTATAATACTATAACTTTTTTTAGTTGTTTTTCTATTCATTTTTCAACCAATTTTCGCTCCCGCCAGCCATGTATTTCTTTTCTTTTGCCCTTTTAATAGATTAGATTTATAATATTAGCCTTTTGTATAAAACATTTAAATTCAAAGTTCAATATAGGATCATAGCTCATGAACACATAATATATTATATATATATTATAATATCAAAGGTATACATTTCACCACCTTACACGTCAATATAAGTAACATTTGAAATTTTTATATCTTATACGCTGTCGTCAAAATATTAGGAAATATAATATTTTATTTCGGGAATTTTTTTTCCTGGGTTCTTCGTCGAGGTTTTTTTTTTGGTGATTTTCGTCTCGATTACCTATTGTGCTGTATAATAAAGGTGAGTTACTCATTTACGCCAAAAAATATAGATTTTAAAGCTTTTTATATTATTGTGTGTTTGTGTAGAAAGATTAAAAACAAGTTTTGTATCAGTTTTATTATGTTGTACAAGTACAATGTAGGTAATCAGTTATCGGATATAGGTATCGTTCTTCGTCAAAAGAACAATTGTAGTGTGATTGCACAAATTAAAACAAGATTAAAAAAAACTTTAAAAGTAATTGAGAATTATAAAAAAGAAAAATTAACTCGTTATGAATACAAATAGTTGTATTTAATTCGGTAGGTACAATAAAGATTAGGATGAGGATGATATGTATGAATGTATGATGTATAATTTTATTGAATTATTTTTAAAAAATTCGTACAATTGACTATGATTTAAATAAAATTATATTAATTATTATTATTGATAGAGAAATAAATATATTATTTTATTATAACTATACCAGGTAAATTTGGCGCAAATGGGCGATGCTTATTATTGTATACAAAAAGTCAAAAAACAATTCTGAGTTGATACGGTATATATACATATTTTTATATAGCTATTAAAGTTACTTAATTTTTAGTTTTATGGTATGTTGATTTAATTTATTCCTCAAATATTGTATTTATTATATTATTAGTATTTAATTATCATAATAATATATTAATATATATATATTTATTTCAAATTATATAAACTTATAAAATTCAAAATTGTTTTTATCATCGAGTTATTATCCTCAGTAGGTATTCAAAGTAAAACTCCAAGTCTCCTAAACCTTATTTGTCTGTTAAGAATTTAATTTATACATATGAACTATTTATGGATTAAGTATACTGTTCTAATATACAGTTTCAATATTATATTTGTATATAATAATATTTCTTAGTTTTTACTAAACATAATTAACTATTTACAGTAGCGTATTTTGGGTAATTTTTTTTTGGGGGGGGGGGGTGTCCTGACTCCTAGCAATACTTTATCACCACAAACATTAACATAGTTTCATCACGAATTCATACCTGATTATAAAACTTCTTAATACCTTATATAAGTGATAATTTTTTTGTAAAAAAATCTTAGGATTGCTACTTAAATTAATAAAATCCTATATCATATACATTCGTAACATTTGTAGAATCAGCTATAGTTTTTGAGACGAGAGATATAGTGGTTGAATCATCTGTATTTTTTATTGAGGAAATTGTAGTAAAATGTGCTCGCTTTTTGGAGGGGGTGATAATTAACGTGACGTATCTTCTGATTCAGACGTATTACATGAGGAAATGTCCTGCTTAGAATCGGGTTGATTACTACAGTTAGATATTTTCATAAAAGATGAAATAGAAGTTTATCTATTTATGCCATTTTCACTGTTTTTAAAGAACAATAACATTATTAGTATTTAATTAGTTTTATATTAAATTTATTAATTTAATTATTCTTTTTACATATTATAGTTAGTAGTTTTGTACGAGTCCTTACTCCTTAAAGGCTTAAAAGCTAGAAAAATAAATTACCATAATGTTGTACTCACGTAAATTTGACGTATTTACTACATCAACAGTCAGCAGCAGTTCACAATAGAACATAAAATCGTTATACTTTGAGTATATACTATCAAAATACACTTTATATCGTTCGCCTTTGCTATAGTAAACAATAATAATTGTTGTATTTGAAGAAAGATAATAAGGCGATATCTAATAATACGGGTCGCCCGACATCACCAAATGATAATACAATTTTAAGAATTTCGTAGATCACCTGGTACACTGGATGTTAAAATAATATTTTGCTAATGACTAATACCTATTATATCTGATATTATATGATATATATTATTTAATTTTCAAAGCAGTTTTAAAATATTTTGTCATTCGTTAACAATATTTTGCAAAACTTTAGTAATAAATAGAACTAGAAAAAAGATTGGGGAGGTTTTAACCCCAGGACACCCCCCCCCCCTAAATACGCCACTGACTATTTACAGTTTAAAATGTATAATGTGTTTTATCATTTTCCAGGAGAAAATAATTCTGCTGAAAATTATCATTCAAATGATGCTTGTGATGATTTTTGGGAGTATCAAGAACAAGTATTTAATGGACTTCAAAAAAAAAACACTATTGAAGACATAAATATTATAGAAAAACGTTTAAGGTTAGTAAATCAGTACTGAGAATGTATATCATATTAAGTTAGATTGGAGATTACATTGGGCTAAATAACTTAAAATTTAACTTAATAGATTTGACTGTTATTCCAATAATTGTATTACCATCATATAAATAAATTAATATAATTGATCAATAACCAAGCTGTTAATGTTATAATTATGTAAAAAAAATATTGTAACATCAGTTATATACAAAACAAACACTATAGGACTGATCAATACAAAATTTATTCACTAAATACTTTTCGTGACGTCCTAATTAATTTTATTTATTTATAATAATTTAAACGGGCTAAGCCCAATGAACAATCAAAGACTGTGTTGGTTTACAAAGTATAGTTACATAAGTAAGTTTTACTTCTTAAAGTAATACAATACAAACTGGTAATAGATACAGAATTTAAGTTATATACATACAAATAATAATTAAACAATATTTACATTATTGCGAAGATAAAGAGAGACAATATTATTATAAAAGAACAAATCTACGTTATACCAGTTTACATGGCCAATTAATCTAGTAATAAGGGGTATTTTGAGCATAATTGGTACGATAAAATAGCGTATAAAATGTATTAGATTTCCTAATACGAGAAGTGGGTACTAGAAAATTAAATTTAGTTAGTAGCTCTGAATAATTTATGATATCATTTAATAATTTAAAAGTGAATTAAAGATTGGGTCTAATTCTTTTTGTGTGTAAAGTTTCTAAATTTGTTAATGGTAGTAATAGTTGGACACCGTATTTAAATGCAAGAAACATTTAGAAACGATTCTAAATCGCTTCAATAGTTTTGATCGGACCAGACATGTAAGGAGACCAAACGACAGAATTTTAGTCAAGTACTGAACGAACAAATGAGCAATTTAAAGATTTTAAACAATTGGATTATTGAAATCAGAACAAATTCTACTTACAAAACCTACCATTGAAGATGATTTCTTTATGATATATGCATAGCAGTGGCGGCTCGTTTTATAGTACAAATATATTTACAAAATTAATAGGTACATATTTTAGTATATAGTATATTATACATTAAGAAACTAACAATTAAATATATTTTTAATTATTATTAAAATTATTTTCATAGTTTATTATAATGTCGTTATGAACTCGTGTTGTTATTATACTGGTATATGGGTATATACGCCTATGTAACGCCGCAGCTTGTGCGACATTGTGAATCGCACATAAAAATACCGGTTTCCCATATAAACTGTAGGTTTAATAATATTAATATACGAGTAATAATATCACGATGGCACGCTGCGGCCATAGAAGCTTATGAGTTATGATGATTGATGTGCGATGAATTTTGTCGCTCAAATCGGACGGCAACGACATGTTTAATTTTTTGTATGATGTAATATAGTTCTTTAATTTTTTCATCGCACTCCTGTGCTAAATTATTACGAGCCGTCACTGATGCATAGTGATCATTGAACGATAAGGAAGAGTCAAAATAAATACCAAGGTTTTTAAGAGGTGGATCACACTATGCGTTTTGTCGGTTGCCGACTAACAGGAGCCGATCGGTAATTGAACCGCAACACTCAAAATAAATTAGGTTTAAATATAAAACGCATTATTAGGGCCAGACTAGACCGATTTGCAGAACCGATTAAAAACTGTCTGGAAGCCACCGCAACGTGTTGCGGCCCAATTGTCCTGATGCATTTCGGGATGTAAAGCACAACACATGCAATTCAGTTTGTCGGGTCATACTTGCGCGGATTATCGGTGACCGAAATTAAAAATTTTACGAATAATTAATAATAAGCATTTTTAAATTTAAATAATTAAAAACTTGTAAAATATATTTGTAATATACATTTATATATTATTATATTTTATTTATATTATAGATGTTTATTATTACTTATTAATATAATTAGTTGATACACGTTTAAAATAAAAAAAAACAAATAATTCGAATTAACATGACCTTTTAGTTATTTATTTTAAATATTATTGTTTTTAAATTATCAATAAATTATGTTTGATACGGAAAAATTAATTTTGGAGGTTCAAAACTTCTCATGCCTCTGGGACATGAGTTCTCCTTTTACAACAATAGGGATTTAAAAAAGTTATGTTGGCGTAAAGTGGCAGAGTGTTTGTACCCCGAATGGTTGAATCTTGATGATAAAGAAAAAGAAGAAAAGGGTAAATTCTAAATTATTAATATGTGTTGTATATATAACGTAGGTAAAAATATAAAATTAAAATTAAACTTAATTTTTTTCAAATTTTACCTCATAATCTTTTTTCCGGACTTATGGGATTTCGAAAGTGCGTGATTTCCTTCGTTAAATTTGATCGGACCTTCTCGAGTAGCTCTTCAAACGAGGAAATCGACAAATGATAATAGTCGAAAAATTTTTCAGGATATATTTTTAGATTATTATAAAATACTTAAAATTGTATGTCGTGTTCTCTATTACTATTTATAGGATGGACCCAATACCTTCTGCGCTTATGTGATGGTTCTTCAAGTTCACCAGCACCTTCAGCCATACAAATTATTTTCAGAAGAGAACTCATTTCTATGTATAGTTATAATTATTACAATTAAAATGTATTAAACTCATAAATTAAATCTATTATATTTTGAATTTATAAACATTTACCTGATTTAAAATGTATAGAGTATAGTAATAATATGCTTTTAGGAGATTAATATGTACTTAAAAGAACAAGTGAATACGTTTGTTGCACCAAACAGACTGAACCATCGAATAACATGTTGGTTAGTTTGATATTCATGATTATATTATATATAACTTATAATATTACATACATTTCGTTGAAATCAAAAATCAGTTTAAAATTAAAAACGATTCCCGCACTTTTTAATCTTGTTTGTATGGATTCGGTTACCGATAAAACGCACTGTATAATCGGTCGTCCCGATTGCGGTTGATTGGGATAGTATTTTTCGGTTGCCGACAAAACGCATAGTGTGATCCAACCTTAATATAAGTAACTCTAGCCAATTCAATGTCATTTAAGTAATATCATTGATTATGAATAATATTTATAATCAATGGTAATACTTATAAATTTTAGTTACACATTTTTTTGAATATTTCATAATGTTACATTTATCAACATTAAAATATAGTTTATTATAAGAACATACCAATTACTAAGTAGATATATAGTAGAATTAGTATTACAGTATAATTATGTATTAAAAACCTATACTATCCCATTTCAATTAACAATACATAAATAAAATATAAATATATATATTAAAGTATTATTATATTTGGATTGTTTAATTACTTTCAAAATATATGTATTTGTAATGGTTAGTATTATAAAATACAGTCGAGTCGCGATAACTCGAAATTGAAGGGAGATAAAAATTCACGTCAAGATATCTAACTTGAATTTATATTAATTTATATTTTCAGGGGAATAAAAAAATTGAGTGTCAAGTTTTTTGAGTTATCGCAACTACACGGTATAACATTTAATAAGATATACATAAATAATATAGTATTTAAATATTTTAGGTGTACTAATGGAAAATGCAAAGTTAGATTTGGCACAGAAGACAATTTGATGTATCATACAAAATGTCATTTAGATGACAAATTCAAATGCATAGAATTCGAATGTCAGTTTACTGATTCCAAATGGTTATCTATGATGACACATTTGTGGAAAACTCATAATATAGACATGGAAATGTTCGGTTGTAACCAATGCGAATTTAAGACGAATAGGTATAATGTGCATATTAACAAATATATATATAACTGAATTTTTAAGTGTTTTTTAATGTAAAAGTAAAAATCAATATATTCCTTACCTTATACTCATATAATCTTATACAAAAAAAAGATAATTTTATCATTTAATGATAATAAGTATTATAAGTTATAACCTTAAACCATAGAATAAACTGTGGAAGGTTTTTTAAACATGAGACAGTAATACCATTACTTTTAATGAAGCGACGTCAATGTGCTATGTTTAAAAAAAAAATGTAAAATCAATAGTAATGTATTAATGCAAGTACATACATAAATTTTATGTCGTGCCATTGTATTATTATAGTTACTTATTACATTTTACATTACAATTTGTTTGACGATTATTTTATATATCATAGTAATATATTTTTCGTTATTAATAACGTACTTTTGTCGTTTTAAACATTTAATAATTACTAAATTATTATTAAATTTATGCGTTTTCAGTCTGTACAAATTGAACACATTTCATAAAAACATTCATAAACAAGAGAAACCATTTTTGTGTCCCGAGTGTAAGAAAGGATTCAAATCGATCAAACAGCTCAGAAATCACAAGGTATACTCAAATGTAAAATTATATAATTACGTACTTCCGGTTTCCTTACTTATAGTAGTATCTATTTATACACTCTATATCAGTGGCATAGCCAGGGGGTGAGGGAAGTGCAGCTCTCCCCAAAATATCAAGAAAATTTAAAAATTATTTTAATTTTTAATGGTTTATGAAAATCGCTACAAAAATCTTAAATTGTATTTTACAAAAATTGATAAGCCCCCCACGCAAAAAAAATCCTGTCTACGTCATTGATCTATATATTATCAATTATAGGTACCTCTATATATCTATTTTTTTTCTTGTAGTAAAGATAGGAAATCATTAATCAATAAAAGTTGTGTTTTTTTTAATCTACGTGATACATAGGTTAAATTAAATAATTAATATAATAAATATAATAAACAACTACCATACTACTACAGGACGTTTGATGTATGGTTCTGATATAGAAAATGCAATAAAACGCGTTTATTTACAAAAATTATTAGTGTAATTATTTTAGTAACATAATTTTTGATAAAGGTGTTAAAAATAATAACTGGAATATTATGGTTACCTAAGGAGTTTGATGGTAGATATTTAAACGAAGTAACGATAATTAATTATTTTTTAGAAATTTTAAAATATTATTCTTGATTTTAGATTCTGAATATAATGATTTTACTGTTGTTTTTTTGTGTATTTGTAAAAACGATAAGTACTTAAGTTACTAATCGAAAAAGTATTTCAATTTTTAACTTTAAAAAGGTGGTTTAAATAGAAAATTTAAATTTATATTCTACAAAGAACAAAATGAAAAGTTCCCAGTTTTTACAAAATAAACGAAGAAAACAATCAATAAATTAATGAAAAATGGGAATTTTTACGCAAATCTAGTTTTTGATTTTGTTATTATGGTGTAATTCGAAGAATACGAATAACTGCAAGTACTTGAAATTTTCACCAAACATTTAATATTCTATCTTTGGGCATTTTAAATTTTTCTTTTTTTTAGCTTTATTTATAGAAAATATTGATAACAAATGCCTGGATCAAAAAGTTTGAAAATCAAATATAAGATTCTACAGAAGTTGTTTTTTTAGATGTGTAAATATATTTAAAATACATTTACATAAGCACAATTTATTTTCATAATCATTTGAAATTCAAATCTTAACAAAATTTGTCAAAATTTGGAAATACTTAAAATGGTTTTTTAGTTGAAAATGTAATACAAAATTCCTCATAAATCGTTAGTAATAAACAAAAAAAAAACTAAAGAAATATAAGTTTCTTTTTAAAGACACTTTAAGTTAACAAAATTACTTATTTAAATTAATGATAAAAATATACTTATATTGGAACACAACAATTATACGTTATACAATTATATTTTATACACACAATGGTCACTTTATACACGATATTTTTCTATGAGAAATAAATTCAACCTACTGTCTTGTCTATATTACCTACTAACAGTTAAATAAATTATCTAACAGCAATATCAAAAAACATTTTAAAACATATACTTAGTAGTTAGTGATATGGGCTGCAGATAGACCGTCTAAACTCAGAATCATTTTTCGTGTATAATAATATATTATTGAATTCAAGTTTAATAGATCAATCTCTATCATAGTGACCCGCTCGAGTACTCGACACTTATCATACAGCATTACCCAATTTCTTTTATATGCAAACCTGCTCCTTCATATACTCTATCTGTTCATAAATAGGTAATTTTTGAGGAAAAACACGAATTTTAAAATGTAAAGTAAAGAGTATATTGGAGATAATATAGTGAAATCCATTTTTTAAAAATTGTGCATAACATAAATTACGGTCTAAAAAATTGTTAAAAAAATAAATATACATTTTTTGTACCTTTAGGCACCTTTTAAATTGTAAAAATAATACTAAATATAACTTAAAATTAGATAAACAATTAAAAGAAATATATTTTCCACTTTTGATTTTAGGTTTATATACTTAATAAGTACTTAAGCTCTATAAAATTAGTAATAGACGATTTGTGTAACATGTCTTTTTTATGAATTTTCCATACGATTTTGTAATTATGGAATAAGAGTCAACCGCCAACAAAGGTAATAAGAACGCCTGTAAATAATTTTGAATTGGTACATAAATATATTTTAATTTTTCTAAAAATGTCGTTAAAAATGCCTGTATAGCTATATGAAAAAAAAATTACAGTCTAAGTCTTTGCAATCGAAAAATAAAAGAATACAATAACTGAATGAATGTTATAAACAATGAAATGTTGATAACAATATATTAATATATTATTTTTTTACTCAGGCGATCCACGTAAAGACTGAGAAGCCGCCGCCAAAGTTGGAACTTACGTGCCCGCATTGTTGCCGCAACTTCGGCACCAAGCACCTGTTGCACCAGCACATTGCCGGCGTTCACATCGGGATGCGGCCATATACTTGCCAAATCTGTGGGTACGCGACCGCTGTCGCTAGCTCGCTGAAGCTTCACCAGCGGTCGCATACCGGCGAAAAACCGTTTTCGTGTGACGAATGTGGCTTCCGGACCGCAGATCACAACACGTTACGCAAGCATAAGATGCGGCACACTGGCCGGAAGAATTATACGTGCCCACTGTGCGATTACTCGTGTATACAGGCCTCTTCATATAAGAATCACCTTAAATCTAAACACCCGGGTATGGTATAATATTATGAAATAGCGAAATGAGCCTATAAAAAAACGCCATGAACTAAAATCTATCCACTCACCTATTAATCTAATATACAATGATATATTTTTAATACGTAATAATTGTAGCTATTCAAATTTGATAAAAAATTTTTTTTGTAAAAATATATAACTTTGTTTTTAAATATCATAATCTATATGGTGTACAATAAGTAATAATTATAGTAAAAATGAAAGACTAAGAACTAATGATGTCATGGTAGAAAATCTCACATTTAGAGACACCTAGTGGCTTTACATATATTTACAATTTAAAATTTTTAAGTTTTTAAGTCAAGGCACCAGTTTCGTTTGAGTCATCTGGTTGGATTTCCGGGTACTGCTGGTATGGCAAGGTCTTTGATGAGCTGGTTGGGGTTGGATTGTAGTTTTGCGTTGAAGCGTTTGAAGTAGGTATATGGTGGCAGTTTTGTTGACAGAGCAGAATTTTAGGTCAGAGTTGCATTGTTGGATATATACCAGGGTGCTCCAATTATTATATGACAGCAGATATTTTGGAAGGCTTGGATAGTTTTCTTATTTGATTTCTTAGCAGAACCCTAGATTGCTACCCCGTACACCCAGAGTGGTTGTAGAAGAGTTTTATATAGTATGAGTTTTAGGGGTAATACTAGGTTTGAGCGGAGAAGTGACCTTAGTAGGTAAAGTCTTGTATTTAGGTTTTTGCGTTTGCCTTGGAGATGAGATGACCAAGTTAGACATCTGTCGAATATTAAGCCGAGATATTTCACTTCATTTGAGTGAGGGATAACGGCGTTATTTATTGATAAAACTTAAAAATAATTATAAAGCAATTGTTATTTTAATTTTATATTTGTTTTGCGGGAAAATGCAGTGTGTGTAGCGACCTATTTTATAGTAAACTCTGGCCGATAATTTTTACCGGTAAAATATAATAACTGTACATCTGGCGCGAACGCAGGGAGGAGTTTGGGTGTTTAAACCCACTCCAAAATATCAGGAACAAAATAAAATTACCTAACCTACAAATGAATATTATGATATTTATGTACATTTTATCAAAAACACCCCCTGACATATTTTTCTGCGTTCGCGCCTACTGTACACGATTTGAATTGTGTTAATATTTAATAATAAATAACGACATAACTTAAACGTAATAGGCATACATACATAATGCATAATACATTACATACAATATTTGTTGTTAAAATATGATAACAAACATTTACACAAATTGATTAACTTTCGTATTGGAATATTTTAATGCAATATTTTTGTTCTGTAAACATAAAATGTCACGAACTACGATATCGTTGATTTAATGAAATACGTTTTAGAATGATCTTCTTTCTTTCTTTCTTTTTCTAACTAGTGCCAAATATGGACAAATGGTTCTTAAAATTATTACAATTAATACCTAATTATATATATGAAGATCAGCCATTTTTTATTCAACCAATACATTTTATTAAGAAAATATTGAGGCTGAATTACAACAGACCTTTAGAACAGTTTTATAATAATAATTAATACTGAATATAATTATATTTTACGATATATCGGCACAGGAATGGACGACGGTTTCGTGTACAGCTGTAATATGTGCAATTTCAAGACAATTCGTAAAGATATGTATATGCTACATATTGTTAAACACAAGGAGGAAACGGTGCACATCAACGGCATATGCGAACCAATCGTCAACTTGGATGAAGTAAGTTGTGTACTCCATGGCTAAATGCTTATTTTAAGTAGTTAGTAGTAATATTGATTATAAAATAAACATTCTATAATCAACGGTAGTAGTTAATTATTTAGCAATGATCAAGCCCAGATTAAGATTATTTATTTATTTCTCGGGGCCAAACAATTTTATGGGCCCATAACCATAATCAAAATATTGGTGACCCACAAATAAAAATATTTCAGACAAAAAAAAATTATATTTATAAATTTAGTTTTTACTGTTTTAAATATAAAAATAAAAATGTTTTTTGTATAAATAATTGTACTTACCTACATGTTTCTTTTGATATACGAAATATTTTATTATTATATACAAATATTTCTGATTTAAAAAAAAAAAGCCCTCTATTGTTTAATGAATCCCGGACGAAAAGTCCGTTTTAAAAAAAGTTGAACAAAAAGTCCGGATTCAGTTTTTATAATCGGACAAAAAGTCCGAAAATACAAAATATTTTATATAATTAATATTTTTTATCTTTTTTTTTTATTTTCATTTATATTTATTATTAATTTTAATAGGTAAATAAATACATGTATTTAAAAATATTAACATACAATCACACAATATTTTAGGAACAATAACAATATCAAGATTTATAATATTAATAAATAAGAAAATAGAAAAAAAATATAATAATATAACGTGTACAGACCATTTTAAAATGTTTTAAATAAATATTAATTATATAAAATATTTTGTATT
Organism: Rhopalosiphum nymphaeae; assembly: GCA_036289425.1. NCBI lineage: Eukaryota > Metazoa > Arthropoda > Insecta > Hemiptera > Aphididae > Rhopalosiphum > Rhopalosiphum nymphaeae. The sequence continues at coordinate 20,672,346 of JAZAQC010000013.1, forward strand.
TTCGGACTTTTTGTACAACTATAAAAACTAAATCTAGACTTTTTGTCCAACTTTTTTTTAAAACGGACATTTTAACCGATTACCTTGTTTTATATCTGTTGTGGCCTCTGGGCCATGCCCTCCCCTTTAATCCGGATTTGGCAATGATAATATAATATTAAATAATATAACATTACTGTCGTAACATTTTAATACCGTATATTAGCTGAGGGAATGATTGATATATATTAATCAATGATCGTTGTTTGTTTTTTAGATGCTCAATGAAAAAGAAAAAATACAAGCTGAAATCGTCGAACAACCGTATTACCCCTTTAACACTATCAGAGTTAAGCCGATAAACACAATAAACAACGAGACCGTGGAAAACACTATTTAAAGTTAGATTTTTTGTTCATTTTAATTATTTAATAATCTTTAATATTAATATCTTTCTGTAGGAAGTTGGTTTCAGTACCAATACCAGGTGAATGGTATTATAGCACACAATTTGTGCAGAGGATTTGTCAAAACATTTTATCATCAAAGGAGTTCAAAACTGTTGCTGTTTAAACAATCAATTGTTACTAAATTTGACTATCATTCAAACAATGACTGATTTCATCAATTTATCTTGGAAAAAATAATTAATTTTAATTTTAAAATTCAGTTGGTTTTATTTTTAAAATTATATCTTTATATACACTTACATGGAAACAATTATGGAAATTAAAAAAAAAAAAAACGCATATTTAAATATAATGCATATTAGTTCATAATATGTAACATATAGTTAAATTATATTTTTATGGCAAAATCAAAGGATATCATTTATATAAAATATATTTACAGTACATTTTTTGTTGTTTATACAATAGAATATATTTTTAAATTAATTTCTGTCAAAATCGTTTTTTATATTTAGTCATGTAACCTTAAGAGATTTTTAATTTATTCGTTATTATTAATAAAAAATATTGATTTTACTTACTCAATTACAATTTATCCAACTAATCAATAAAAATAATAGTACTGTTAAAAAAATTATTTTGATAATTTTGACAAAAACTCGCCCAAAAAAAATATTCTATGCATCATGAATTAATATTTAACAATTCTTGGCACAACCATGTTGTCTAAATAACAAACAATGATTAAATTTTTTAAAACTTAACTACAAATACAAATCATTTTTTTTTTTTTGTATTGACGCCAAATCAGGCTAAACAAGAAAATCCTACTTAGTTTGGCAATGACACATAAAAGATATACCTAATATAATTAAACACATCTTATAAATAGTAATTATAACTAAAACATTAAGACATCTTTATCGAACAATTTTTACACAACATAAATGTATTTAAAAATATACTCAAAAACTTTAAACTTACAGAATTAATATAATATGATTAAATATTTAAACATTCAAACTAAACATAATGATATTAAAAGTATAAAAAACAAATCTCTACCAATGTATCGTGTGGCATAAAAATAATTTCTTAAATTTCTAAGGTTTATTAAAAATGTTGTTTTTGGCAATTTGATTAAATCTATATAAATAGATTTTACAATATTCATAATTAAAGATCAAAAAATTATTATAATATAGGTAATGATTTGTTTATCATTTTATTTTTTAATTGATTCAATCTATATTGATATAGTAATAAAGAAATAGTAAATTTTAAAGTATATTTATTAAATACATTTATGTAGAAAAAATTACAATCATTGTTCAAAAAAATGTAACATTATATATTCATTACAAATGATTTTTTTCAGACTTTATTGCAATGGCATTAAGATTAGATACAAGGGTTGCAAAAAACTTATTTTAATTCATATAAGACTAAAAAAATGAATGATAAAGTATAGAACATTTTAAATTTAAATTTGATTATACGAAAGTTGTTTTTGTATAGGAATTATCAATTAACAAACATTAAAAAAAATTTAAATGTTTTAAAAAACTTGCAAGTACATTTCTAACACATATAAAATTACAAATAATTTATAATATTAGATACAAAAAAAACAAATATATATAGTTTAGGTATTATTATGTTTGATGATTTGAACAATATTATACTTAATTTTTTTTTTTTAAAAGACATTATAAACATATAAAATAAAAAAAAGAATGAATGTTTTGCAACCCAACTAGGAACCGTAAATAACTATTAGGTATGAAAAAAATAGAGTAGATTTTTTGGTATATTTTTTTCTTAATACTACATTTTAATATACTTGCATTGCATAGACTAGAAAATTTAAGTCTTCAGAAAAATGTAAGAGTTGTATGGAGATTATGTCAAAAAAACCTTTGCTTAGTAAAAAAAATGCAAAACAACAGAATAAATCAACTTAATTTAAATAAATACATGAGGAATACTTAAAATAATTGGTAGATTTATTATACCAAATGAAGAATATATCCTATAGAGAGACTTGTATGTAAACATGATATTAACTTATTATAATGTACCCACATAAATTATAAATATGACATTTAATGTTGTTCGTGCTTTCGTCTCTTAAGGAATAAAGCTTCATGAAAATCATCTGAGCTTAATTTGTTTCTATCGATATGTAAAGTAGAAAATAACTCACCATCAGTCATTGATTTTGGAAATGTAAACACACATTTACTTTTATCAGCCATATTAGCTGAAGCACACATTCTATCTTCACTGAATAAAGTTTGATAGGAATGCGCTTTATTTGTATGAACAACATTACATTCTTTGCATGAAGTTAAATTGTCAGCTGATTTACCTTTGTAAAGTGGCTTCAACATAAACTTTGGTACTGTTAAGCTTGCTGACCTTAGTTGACGACCTGATACAGGTGACTTTGTTTCTGGTGTACGATTTATAGATACACCCGATATGAAAAGTGTTGGTGATTTTGGGATGCCTGTATCTGATTCTATGTCAGCAGAAATATCATTATCAGCACTATCTTCTGAGTGACTACTAAATTTTTCAATTCTAATATTTAGTTCAGGCTTGATAGGTAGTTCATCAGAATTTTTTGATTCATTCTCTATTGTTTCATCTGACGTGTCCAGTGCAGCAGTTTTTCCAATTTTACTTAAACGTTTTGGCAATGTAATGCTAGGGTGTTTAGATGAGTTTTGCCAATACAGTTGAGCCAAGATATTACACAGCTACAATACATAAATAAAATTAGTTATTTCACTAATTCAGCAAAAAAAATAATTGTGCCTCATACTTTTTTGTCTGAACTTATAGGTGCCGCAATATTACTGTCATCCAATGATGTAACTGCTCGGCATTCACCATTATTATTGATCTCCATGAGAATAGAAGCAGTTCTTCTAGGTAATACTTGAAAGCCGTTATTCAGTTTTTCATGTTTTTTATCAATTTTATCTTGCCTGTCATTGCCATTCATATGATATACATTAACACAGTATCTAAATAACAAAATGAAGTTATAAACCACTTAATTGGGAAACTAACTGTATATAATAACCAAACCTTCGATTATTTTTGTACAAATCTCTACGTGAAAGTAGATCACCAAAAGATAATGAACGCCTTAGATTTTTATTTTCCATTCGACTATATATATCTTCACTAAAATCCAAATAATAACTATTTTTGTGTAAATCACCTACTTTAAATACACCATCATCAAGTTTTATACCACTACATCTGAAAAAATATATAATTTTATCTATAAAATGTATAATTTTTAACACAACAAATCAGTTTAATTAGTAATAAATAAATAAATTACTTAGGTAAGATAACAGGAATATCTGTTTTTAAAATAGTATTCTCTGAAATATTTTTTGAAAGTAAAACTGTTTCATTGTCATCTTTAGATTTTGATACATTTTTGGATTTAGCCATTGCAATTTCATCTAAAGACATCTGCAAAGCCATTTGCAATTGCTGGTCATCATCATTTAAATCCTCAGGAACTTCTTAAAAAATATGTATAAATAACAAAAAAATTAATTGTTTTTATTCCATTATAAAACTATAAGTTAAAATTAGTATCCACCTGAAAAATTTTTGCTACAACTTGCTTCTTCAATCTCTGACCTATAAATAAATATTAGTGCTAATGAAAATACTTATTTATTATGTTTATAGAAAAAACAAATAGATAATAAACCTTTTTTTCAGTTGAGCATCTTTTATCATTTGAAGTCTTGACATTTCAAGTGCAACAATAAGGTCCATTGCAAAAGTACCAACAATACTGGTGCGCTTTTCCTTTTTTCCTAATTAACAAAATTAATAGGTAATAGCTTATTCAAAAATTATTATTATTATGTTAAACTAAAATAAGTGTGATTAAGTAGTAAGTATATTAATTTGACTTACGTTCTTCCAACAAAGTTTTGTGAGTATTTTTGCACCTTAAGCTACAGTATTCATGAAACTTTGATGTTCTAGGATTCCTCACTCTTGCTCTTTTACAGTGCTCCATTTTACACTGACCAAAGACACTCACAGCTAAAGCTCGATCCAATTCAGTTTCCTTATGTTTTATTAATTGATAATAATTAATAATAATCAAAAGTAATGTAAAAACAAACTTATGGTTATATAAATTTCCTAACCTCCTCTTCGTCTGAACAACTTTCAGGCCAATCTAATATAGCAGTGAGATTACGATGTCGTCCTTTTGAATCTACAATCCACGGATTATCTGGATCAATTTGAATTGAATCTCCAATTGCTTTCTTCAATAAGTCCTAGAATTTATTTTAAACCCATGTTTATTTATTGAATTAATACTTTTAAAATATTTACACTCACCTTAGCAGTAGCATTTATGTGCTTTTGAGACATAGTAGTTGATTTTGGTTTAGTAACATTTGGTGGAATAGAAGGCATACTTTTTAAGGATATAGATCCATCAGATATGGCATTAATAAATTCATGGCGTTTTCGTCTTAATATACTAGTAGTATTAATAATGGCACTTCTTGGATTACATAAATATTGTCTTAAAACCATTCCTGATAACTTTTCAGTAACTTCCTCAACTTCATTCTATAACATATATTAGATTTATTACATCTAAAGAAATTGAAATTCACATAATATTAAATATTTAAAAAATATATTTTTATCATATTATGAAATTTATGTAATCAAGTTGGTTAATTAATAATTATAGTTTTAAACCAATTAATTAATGAAATATACTTTTTTTTTATTTTACCTGCATAAACTCTAAAATATTTCTATTATATGCACTATATAACATATAAAACCCATACACATAAGATGCACATAAAACACGTTTGGCTTTCTGCACTTCAACAACTGCATCTTCTACAAATTTTGTACGCTCGTCATCTATAATTAATTAGAATTTAAAGTAATTATTTTAGAGAACATACTATGTATAATTTGAGAACAGTTACCTTCCGAAATATTTAAGGCAGCTGACAGAGCTATTCTCCAATTTTTAACAATTTCTACAAACAGTTCTTCCATTGTGCGAGTTACTTCATGTTTTTTAAATTTCGTATAATAATGAAGAAATTTACTCAATTCCAAACTTTGCTTATTCTTTTGTTGAGCCTATGGAAAATAATAACAGTTAAATATTAAATAATTAATAAAAAAATTTAAATACTTTACTTATGTGTAAAAAAAAAGTAATACAAATCATTATGTATAAAAACCATTTGGTATGCATATAACAGTTTTATAGTTTTAATTTATTTTGGACAGCATAAATTATTTGACCAAGTAAATTATGCATTTCTTAGTAAGGTTCAAGTTGATTATAACTTTAATAAGCCCCTGCACTCCTAGAACAGCTCTTATTTGTCAAACAGGTAGCAGTTTATTAAACTACATAGGATTAAAATACAGATAACTGCCTTCATCAGCAGTTCTTCTTTAAGGTGCAATTCATTCACCCCATTTTTATCATCGATTGTAAATAGTGTACCCAGTATTGGGTTATGTATAAATAATAGTATTAATTGATGAATGATGATTATAGCTATTCATAAATCTTCAATCTAGTCTTGATTGTGCGTGATTACAGGTAGATCTAGATAAACCAGTTAGTTGGAACGAAGATCTTAAACTCCAACTTTCTGACTTACTGTATCAAAATGCCAGATAATGATCAGCCACAATAAATGAGCATGAATTCAAATTTTCTAATGAATCAATTTGAGATCTGTTTTTGTTTATCACATACATTAAATTTCTCATTTCACATTTGGGAAATATGTTGTAAAACTTTTAAACTTTTTGGGTTTTTATAGAGAAATATATACATGAATTTAAACTATTAACTCAGATTGCAGATTTTTTCTTAACATATTTTATCATTTGCATAACTACTTAATATTAACAATCTATTATAATGTTTCTTACTAAACTTATACATAGTTTTGTTGATTCGTCTACTCTCTTAGCAGATATCAACTTTATGATGCCTACTGCCTACACATCAACTGAAGAACTCCATTCCTAATATTGTACTTTTCTCTGCCACTAACTACATTTACAATTCTCCACCACACTGTTTGCATGTCTCACCAATGCAAATGGTTGACATAACTTCATAACTATACAAAACTTGTTATTAATTTACATTTTAAAATTAAAGGTTTTACTCGTAATTTTTTATTGTTTTAAAAATTAATTTTTGAAATAATACTTTTATATTAATACTTACTTCTTTTACAAGAAGACCACGTTTTTCATCAGCTTTGCAAACGGCATTCATACGATTACAACGAAAGAAACCACCAGTAGCTGAACCATGTTTTTTCCAGCTTTCTTGACAAATCCAACAAAATTCAAACTTACACTAAAATAAAATATGAAGCTTAAAAAATATATTGAATTTATTGAAAATTTGTAAGAGTAACTTTTTAATAATAATTGATTTAAACCTAAAATGTAGTACATTTAATAAAGATTGAATATTTGTTTTGTATTCAGTACAAATTATAAGTAAATATTGAAGAAGTATTTACCTTTGAACATTTCATATGATTACAGCCTTCATTCTTCTGTATAGGAGAGTTGCAATTTGGACACGGTTTTGAATTTGTGACCAACCACAAACTATTAGCTGCTTCTTCATACTCTGCAGTTGTTTCACGTATCTTATCTGGTTTAACTTCAGATATTTTAGTCATCCACTGAGACCATTGTTGACAACTGCATGGAGTATGAGCATCTCCCATACATTCCCTATTAAATAATAAAAATATAACACAATAAATACTAATGTTTCAAAATAAAAACAAATAAGTAGGTTTAATTACTAATAAGTAATAATGGTCTTTAAAACATACCAACAAAAATAATGACCTCTGCCACAGTCAACTGAGCGTGCAATCTTAGAATTAGGCTTTGATTTTCTAGAGATTGGTAGACGAACAGCAAGTCCACAGTTTGGAACAGGACACCATTTAATAGAACGGTTGCTTTCAACAAAAGACTAAAACAAATTTAAAATTAAATGCTATACATTAAATAATGATTATATATTTCTATAAAACCAATTACTTCAATATTAAGATCAAAATATCTCCGAGCCATTTCAGGACTAACAACATTTTCAATAAGTTCAGTTGGAACTAAAATATGGCAGTGTAAAGCTGGACAACAAATGTTGCTAGAGTCTTTTCTTTTAATTTTATATGTTAAGTATTGTTTCCAACATGAATTACAAAACTTATGTTCACAACACAATTTAATTGAACAATCAGATAATGGCAGTTCGTTCAAGCAAATATCACACTGAAAAAATACATAATTATTAATAAACAATTAAAATATTAAGTAAATATAATTTTATTTTATTATATTAAATGTTAAACAATAATTGAAAACTATTTGTACAAGTAAATTATTATTATAATATATGGCCCTTGACTTTTTTTATTTTTGATGCTTGAAGCAATCGGGATCATTGCAAAATTATATTAAAAAATGATATATTTTGGTATGCTTATTTTGTATTTTCTCAACAATAATTCAAGATAACTTGTAAAAAATGTTTTTTTTTCTATACGTTTTTTATGTGGCTTGCATAGTATTCTATTCAATATTTTTGGTCCAGTAGATACTATATTTACTACCATGTCTGATCTAAGGAATTTCGATTGAAAGAATACAAATTTTAAGGCAACTCAAAAGAGCTCTGAATAAATATATATTACCTCACTCCCCGTCAAAGAAAAATCAGCATAATTAGAACTTACAGCTATAAACAATTATGTTTTTGAATGTATTATGTTTATCATTTAAAAATATTAATATTATTTAATTAACTAAATATTAACCTTAATTTTAAAAATTCAATGCTATTATATTATTTATTGTACTTAAAATTGTTCTTAAAATATTTTGTATTCAATAAACAATTGAAAATATATTATTATTAAATAATTTTATTATGCTTATGAAAACCATTTAAATATTACAATAATTTCCATCATTATTCAGGAATAATATAATAATTAATAACCTTTAACTAATTCTATTAGTTAATCAATTTAAATAAATTTTATATTTATATCACTCACAATAGTTTGATCATTAACATTAAGTTGAGCTTCTTCATTTAAATTTGTCTGTTGTAATAACCCATTTAAATATAATTTTTTGGTTGACTGCACAGACATGGGTACTTGTACACCAGCAATTTGGCAACACTTGTCTGGGTCACGAACCCATCGTTCAAGTAAAATTTCTCTAGACCATTCTAAAACATTAAAGAAATATTTAAGTAAAATATATTATATATATTTAGTTAGAGATAATGATAATTTTACCATTGTTTCTAAGCAACGCTTCAGCTGTAAATAATGGCAAATTCAACATATCAGCAGTTTCTACCAATAACTGATCTTTTGCTTCTTGTAAGTCTTGTGTGCGCAATCCAGCATATGTTTCCTCTTCCCCAAAATCATAATCATCCACTACAGTAAAAATATCTTTCAAGTCTTCACCCTATATTAAAAAAATATTTACAATAAATTAGTCTTATACATAAACTTATTTTTAAGGTAAATTCAGGTTTAAGTAATAACTGTAGAAATAGAATATGTAATTCTGAACAGTAGAATAAAAGGGTAAGTCAAAATTTTTGTAAGGAGTTACATAAATATATTTTTGCATACAAGTGGTACAGGCATGTAATTCAAGGGGGGTAGTAGGAATGATCACTCCCCTAAAAGATTATATTGTAGTAACTAATAAATAATAATTAATAAAAAAAACATTTTTTAAGCCTCAATTATTCTCAAAAAGGTCAATCGACCTCCCTCCAAAATAAGCACCTATTTACATGAAGTGGTAATAGTGGTAAATTAATGATCAGCATATCATTGTACAAGTTCCAGAAAAGTTTAAATTTCATTCTAAAGAACATTACATATTTTAACGAATTACAACAATCAAATATTTGTTTAAAATTGTAATGATCAAACTTACTTATTAGTTGATTCATTAAAGGATATGTACAATCAAAGTATTTCAGATTTTAAAATTTTAATAACTATCCAAATTTTACTTTTATATTATAATATAGAATTTTTAAATGTTAGTTTAAATATCTGATAATTGTATTGTATGAACATATTATAAAACACTTACAAAAACCATTCGAGACTCCAATTTACGAGCCAAGGTCTCATTTCCATTTTTTACAGCCAAATCACAAGCAGTCTCTTTTTGGTTATTAGTCTTGAATATTGGGGCTCCTCCATGTGAAAGCATCAAATCTACACAGTACTGTAAACCTGAAGCTGCTGCAAGATGAAGTGCAGTGTTTCCGTCCTATTAAATTTATGACTAATTTTAATATATTTAGAGATTATTATTTTTATTTGTTGTAAAATTACATTATTTTGAATACTCAGTCGTATTTTCTCTCTCCTTCCATCTGATAATTCTACCCCTTGCCAATTTAATAATATTGTTACACAGGCAGCACGACGTTCTTGTGCAGAGTAAGGACTTTGAGGAGAAAGAGAACAAACTGCATGAAGTGCTGTTTCGTTAGAGTTATTTTTTTTATTTGGATTTCCATTATGTTCGTTTAAGAAAGCCCTATAATTCATAAATAAATATTTATTAATACATAAACAATAATTCAATTATTATAGCAATAATTTACCTAAGTAAATGTTTCATTCCATGTTTGGCTGCATAATGTAAAAGAGTATTATGGTTATGATTATCTCCATAGCTCCAATTGGGGTCTAGAGTTTTAAGTTCTGGGGAGTTCGAATACAGCTACAAAATATAATAATTAGAATTTTTAGAGGTACTTACTGATCTTTTGATTCATAGTAAAATGTTTAATATTTACCCGCATAGCAGCATATTCATCCCCTCGTTGTAGATGTTTTTTGAATTTGGTAGACGTACCACCCATTTTGTTTTCTTTATAGAATATAACATATCTATCTGCTTTCAAATATCCATACTGTTTTTTTTTCAAATACTATATTTGTTATGATTTTCATTTTTGATGACTATACTAAAATTAAAAACCATTAATAATTATAATAATTTTATTAATTAAGTACAATATTAATCAACATTGGCTAATATCTAACATTATTAAGTAAGTTTGTTTTATGTATTCAATTAAAACATAAATAATAAAATGTTATATATACCTACTGTATTACTATATTTTACTACAACACAATTCTTAATTATAACTTAAGTAGATAACCTTTTTGATCATTTATGCATATGTTTTTACATAAATAATAATTATGATTTATAGCATTTAATATATTAATAATAATATCTAATAGCTAATTAATAATTAGCCTACACATTTAAATGTATGTACTATTTTTCTTAGAAAACTAAACACAACTAGACATATACAACATATGATAAAAATATTTTTGATTTGATGTTATCAAATATATAAGGAAAATATCAAATAAGTAATATTTATTAGAAATAAATCAACATTAAAATATACAAGTCAATAATTTCAAAGAGCTAGTTTTTAATAATAAACTAATTATTATACATTAATAAGATTGCAACGTTTTAAACTAATTTTACTAAAGTCAAAAATCTTGTTTACATTAAAAACTGCTCTGTCTTCTTTTGCTAACTACATAGGTAAGTAAAAACTGTTAACAAAATATATTAAATTATTTAACAATCAATTTTATAATATGTTTTGTGTTTAGTGGTGAGGATTAAAAAAAATAATAATAATTATAAAACAATTTATTTATCAAGTCTAAAAACTTATGATGCTTATAATTGGTTTATTTACATAGATAAATTAATAATTACAAAATACCATATAATTTTTAGATTGATATACAAAAATATAGATTTAAAGATGAAAACAAGGTTTGTATTTTTGTAAAGAATAATCTCATAATATAATTTTTCAAAATAATTGCTATAAATTTTAAGTTTTTCAAATAAAAAGTTTTTATCATCAAATTTTACAAATTCTAACATTTTAATTTTTCATCATAAATTTAAGGATATAACCACTGATTGAGTATATATATAAATACATGTTTACATATGATATAATTATCAACTTAGATTTTAAGTATTTTTTTTTATTAAATATAAAAATACATAAATACTAACTAATTGCTTTACAAAATAAATATTACAAATATATATATTCTTAGAAAAATTCAGAATATTATAGTTACATAAACAAATTGTAACTTCATAAAATAAAAGAATTAATCTATCAAATACAAATTGTTTTCTTTCAATGCCACTGATCATAAGTTTCATACAATAACAAACATGTTATGAAATAATTCAATGTATCAGCAAAAAAAATATAAATATTGAGTATATATAATTGTTTAAAAAAATATATTATATTAATGAAGCGTATAAAAGGAAAGTACAAAAAAAAAAACAACGCTTGACATTGCAATTTCTATTAGTACCTACCATTCATGGTACCTACCTACCTAAATGTCCATTATGATTTGATAGGTATATAGTAAACCATATAGTATCATCTGTGGTTTTCATGGTTTAATAAACATTGAATCTAAGGCATATTGAACAATTTCCTTTTTAACTTATTGATTTCATTGTAACTATAGACTTTAGTAATTGAGTACTTAGCATTTAGATAGGATATATTATTATGGACACTAAAAAGGTAAATATTACATATTATAATTTATTTAGTTTTATTATTAAATTTCTTGAAAGTGAATTTAAATATCAGTTGTTATACATAATTATAAGTTTTTTTTTTAAATTCCTTTTTGTATATCAATTAGCATCAATCAAATTCAAGCTAACAAATTAACACTAAACAGATATAAAATTATAAATTTTTTTTCTTTTTTTTTTTTTGATATAGTTTATGCTCTTTATTATTTTTATTATATCAATACCAAAAAGTTTTGGGGAAAATGATTATACACCAACCCAGAGCATTGAAGATACAGAAGATGAGCCGATTTATACCAATCATAAATACTTTGATGAAGATTCAATGGGTTCAATACAAAAATGTGACATTTCTTTAATTACGATAACATTTTAAATACTAATATATTAATATGTTGACTGCGTTCTGATGTCAATTTAAGTACTAAGTGTAAACCAGTAATACAGTCAATGCTATTTCAGTTTAATTGATTATTTTAAATACATATTTAAACACTGTCGTTAAGTATGATCATACATAAGAGTAATTTATATTTATTAGAAATTATTATTTAATTAATGAAGTAAGGACCATAAAAAGACATAAGTAGTCAACATGTTAAAAAAATAAGATTTTTTTATCAATAGATCTAGAGGAAAATATTCTATATTTTGTTTATTTAATTAATTACATTTTTTTAAATAAATATCAAGGAATTTTATTTAGTATAATTGGATACGATTTTAGCATTTTATATCAAATTTTTAATTAAAGGAATATGATTTTTTATACATTTATATACATGAAAAAATAAAAGTGGTCTTGTAATGATATACGCATGTATTAAGAATTAGAAATGTGTCTCAAAGGATCTATTGATGTAAAATATAAATGTTTATTATAAAAACATAGGTATATAAGACTGGCAGTATATTTTTAACACAATACTACATACCACAACTTAATATAATTACGTACCTAACAACTTATAATTATATAAAATATGAAGCAATAATATAATTTAACATAATTAAATTAGATAGATTCGTTAGATAGGTACTAATCACTTTATTATTATTATAATCTAAATTTGATTACTATAAATTTAATTTTTATATTTATTTCTACTCATGCAACCCCAGTGTTTATTTATACATTATATAATATGCTGATATACTCACACAAATATTAATGATTACCTAATGTACATGTTTTATTATTCTATTAGATGAACCAGGGAGAGTTCAAATAAAAGTCTATAGGGGACCTGACATAATTGAAAACGATGAATCATATGCAGCACACGGATTTTGGGTAAAACAACCATCGGAAGATTATTAATGAAGACTTATTATTTTGTAAATTAACTTTAATGTTAATAAAGTATTTACCTATTTAAGCATTGTTATTTTAAATTAATATTTTTAAATATTCATAATTGGTAAAAATTATCAAAGTAAGGAGTTTGTGATCTATTACTAGACATAAGCAAAATGTTCATTACACCAACAATAGAGCTAAATTATATAAATATCAATTAGCATTTAATTGAATTAATGTACCTATATTAGATTTATATATAAATAGATTTGTCTAACATATACTCACAATAAACTCGAAACTGAGAGTTTATAATATAATGTCTGTGTTATTATATTTGATCAAGTAACTAATATATTTAAAACTTGACTACGCATTTTTGCATGATGGAAGCGAAAATATAATACGTGTGTCGTCGAGTTTTGGTCTTCATTCTGCTTGTTTTCGTTCACACGGAACAACGATATGATTATTTTTACAACATATTACTACTAAGTAGTAAGTTCTCTGCGTATAGCAACGGCCTACTATCTACTGAATAACTGAATTCAGCTTCTAATTTCTAGAATCCGAATTCTGAAGACAACAAATTACTACAACCCGTAAATCAGCCGTAATAAGACAATAATAATACATTTTATCAAAACAAAAACAAGAGATTGCGCCCGCGCGAAAATCCACCTGGAACAATAAACACTTTATTGTCAATAATTTAACAATAATTTCTTATATCTTAGTCCGTAGTTATAATCAATATAAATATATTGTGATAAAATAACATAATATATTTTATTATTTATATCATAAATAATAAATAAAAAATACATTAATACAATGTTTCTTTAGATATAATATCATGGTCCGCCATATATTATAACAATATGATGTTCTTGCATCATGTGCCATGTCATATCTATTGATAGGGTTAACATAATGTTTTAGACAAAATCGAATATCAGTTCCGTTTCAGAGGGGGAGAAATAAAATTCAAGATAACAATATTGTTAATTGTTATTTCATTAATACAATTTTATTTAGATTTATAAATAAAGTGTATACATAAGAGTTATTAGGTTAAATATTTTATAAAATATGTTTTTTTTGCGATAATAATGGTTACCTAGTCGTTTATCGTGACGTTCTAGGAAAAAATATGAACAAAAATTGAAATTACATATTATACATTTATACTGAATGAATAAAAAAATCTGTCACCTAACATAACTTTTTGTATGATGTTTGTTTCAACTATGTTTAAACGATTAACTTTGTAAAATCTGGACGCCAATCCGAACAGATGTTTGAAATCCGAACGTATGGTAACCCTATTTATTGAGTATGCAGTATATACCATAGGGTAATATTACTCTATGATATACACAGATTATTGTCATATATATTCATAGTGTAGTGATATAAAAATGATAATAGCAATATGATAAATGTGTTAAACACATAAGGCGTTTAAGTGTAGAGCCATCACTATTGAAATATTAGAAATTAGAATAACAAAATATTAATGATTAGACTTGTAACATGTGTCGTGTACACGGATAAAAAGAACTCATATACGACTAACTGACGAGTAGACAACAGAGAACAGATCACAATCCAATAATTTAATCTAAATGTGTGTAGATGTAGAATATGCATAAGTAATAAATAACTATCACTAGTAGTAAATAACATACCTATTACCAAATTTAGACTACGTTTGATTTTACGTTTTTCAAATTATTTTATTCATAATCCTAGCCCATGAAAATAGAGGATCATTGAAATAATCCACTTGCATTAGTTTATTCTCTTATAAATAATATTAAAAGTTGTTTTTTGTTTACGATTGATTATGGCGTTGTGTGTGGCTGTAGTCAGCAAAGAGGTAAGTAAATAACAAATTATGTATTACAAATTTTGTGTTCTTTAAAATTACCTAATTGATTTCTTTGTTAAAGGTATCTAAATCTCCTTAGAGAATTTAATATTGTATTTATCACGTAATAATCATTGCATGGTTAATGTAGCATTGATATAAATAATATGTTTTATTTCAGAATGCGCCTAAATATGTAACTTCTCTAAACCCGGAAGACGAATTACAAATTCAATATGAAATACATTCATCAATTGACTTTGTTGAAGAAAAATTGAAAACTGGTAAAAAGGATATGCGAGATTTATATTTAGGATTATTGTACTCTACAGAAGATCATAAAATGTATCCTTTATTATTTAAAATTTGAGCTATAGAACCATCAGAAATAATAAGTTTTGTATGAGTATTTATACAAATTTATGTTATAATGATTTTATGAACTGAATGAAAAATATCCACGTGCCTGGAAATGAACATCAGTATCTAAATTTGTAAATTATAAGTCACATTTTTTAAAATGTAACAATAATTAATCAATTTTATTGTTTTATCATTGTCAATTTTCTTTAACAATTAATAATCAGTTATGGATATGTGACAAATACTAAAGTAAAATTTTTTGTTGTGATAGATTCTAGCAATTTGTTACTAAGAGATAATGAAATACGTTTTGTGAGTTAATAATAATTTTATCGATTATTCAATATATTATTTTATTAAATTACTACAAAATGTTAATGTATTATTTTATTATATTTTTAATATTATAACTATGTCATTTTCAGATGTTCCGAAAATTACATACAGCTTATACTGATTTAATGTGTAATCCATTTTATATCCCTGGAGATTATATTACATCTGAGTTAGTATTTATAAAATATTAAACACTAAGGTATTCTAGCATTTTGAAAATATTTTTTTTTTATAACAATTTTGAAAAATGAATCAAAATTTTCTGATTACCTCTATACAACTTCATTTCAATATAAAAACTTATAATAATTATAAACTATAACCAAATAACTTAACAAACAATTTAATTTTTACACTTTGAAAGTCTCAAAATAATATTTTGCTTTGAGAAATAGAATTAAAATTATAAATCATTCAAAAAATTAAAAAAACAGTAAAATAATACTTAAAAAAATAAAATAATTTTTTAAAAATTCTGTATTTACATGATTTCAATTTATGTATAAACAACAATGTTAATATTTTATTTTTATACTTATTAAACGAGTATATCCTATTGAATAAATTATCATGTTTAATAATATGATAAGTTTTAATTTGTTTTATTAAAAACTGATATAGGAAATCTGTGTTTAAAATATGTAAAAATAAATGAATAATATCAAATCTTTTTTTTTTTTACAGGAATTTTAACAAAATTGCCCGTGGTATATTAACTGGAAACTCATAAGTAGATTTTTAATTGGTATTATGTTGATACCTATGAATAATAAAAATATTTTTAATTTTAAAAATGTATGAATAATTATTTTATGATACAACTTTATTTTTATTTTGTATTTAATAAATATGTATCTATAGTTTTTAATAAAGTTTAACATAGTCTTTTTATAGATATATTCATAAATATTTTATAATAAAAATAATTTAAAAATTAAATATATTAGGTAGTTTCCTAATTATAAAAAGTGAGTATCTCTACATTTAAAATTGTGAAAATTCACACATACTATTTTGTAATTAAAACTTTAAAAGTTCATAAAATATTATTTAATATTCATATCTAAAGCTTGAAATTGTATTGCTAGTTTTATTGTAAGTAGTTCTTACTGGAACCAAAAAATATTATATTTACATTTTAATTTCATTTGTATGAAATAAAATACTTTTTAAACAAAGTATACTGATTTTAGTTATTTCATCAAAATTCCTAAATACTTGCTGGAAATTTGAAATTTATGTAAATTTATACACAATGGAATTTTAAAACATTTAAATTAATTTTATGTTATTTATACTAAAAATCTACTCACACTGACACACTGTTTTATTTTGAGTCAGTATAGAAAAAGTTAATAACAATAATTAATTATAAATTATATAAATGTA
This sequence comes from Rhopalosiphum nymphaeae, assembly GCA_036289425.1. NCBI lineage: Eukaryota > Metazoa > Arthropoda > Insecta > Hemiptera > Aphididae > Rhopalosiphum > Rhopalosiphum nymphaeae. The sequence goes on from JAZAQC010000013.1 coordinate 20,689,762, forward strand.
TACAATTATAATAAATAAATATTAATACATTCTAAAGTATAGGAGAATGGTTACCATACTAACCATAAGCTCAATTTGAGAGGGGCTAACCGCCTCAAAATCAATCATAGACCCCCTCCCTCTCCAAATGATTTATATATATATCCCCTTCCACCTTTATATATGTCAGGGAGCATACACAGAGTACATACACGCAAATTATATAATAGCCCCCCCCCCCAAATTTAAAACTCAAGTTGCATCTAAGCTACTAGCCCACTTTTTGGTTTGTGATTTTGTGAACCAAAATAGTTATTTATTTTTTTTTTGTGAAATGCAACTTATTAGAACCACAGATAGTATAAGTAAAAAGTAAAACATTAAAATAACAATAATATAATATACAAAACAGTATTATAATTATATCAGAGCTTTTTATGGACATACAATTATATAAAGGTATTAAATTATTCTTACTCTATGGTATTATATAAACTAATAGATCCATAACCTTTATCCAGGATTCGACAAGGTATCCAAAAAAAAGTATCACGATCATAGGCCTAAATTAGCGGGGGGGTTAGTTCAAGAAAAAATTTTATAATTCTTTTCCCCCTCTATATTTTTTAGTTATTCAACAAATTTCAGGTTTTTAATTAGGTAAATTTATAAAATGTCATGTGTCCAGGAACATAATTATAAGAAGTACAATAATAATTATTACTAAGTCATTTGACAATAAATATAAAGGAAAAAATGTAAAAATACAAATAAAAATATCATTGTTATAAGTATAAAATAATATAAATATCTTATCAATATATCTATATATACCGCCCACCAAATATCGACTGCCGAACCAAGGTTTGTGAAATGCTGGTGAGTGGTGGCTGGTCTAGTGCTCAACTCTTACTTTATGTCTATACTCTAGTGTATATTGTGTAGTGCGTAATCATAGAGTAATACTCTATGTGTGTAACTGTGATAATTCTTTATCATTATTACTAAACTCGATTGTTGATTGTTATCATTTTTCAATATTTTTATACTTATCATAGACATAAATTATAATATTAAATATTTACTATTTACTATTTAGTACTTTAGCACTAAGTATTAGCACAGTGTCTGTTGAACACCAACTAATATATAATGTTAATGTAGCACCGCAGTATTTACTTAATTAATGCACACTTAAATGTAAAATTTATCATTTATAGTGATGTGCCAGGAACTTCATGATTGGAGTATTCCATTTCTAAGAAAACAATACAATGGACCAAAATCAAGATGACATTAGGACTAATAAATATCTGGTTCACAAAGTTGATAGTAATAGATCTAAATCTGGATTGGATGAGCCAGATGAGCTTCCCAGAGATTTGAGTATTTCTTACTGGGATTTAATTGTATTGGTCTTAGCTATTGTTAGCCATGTTATTGATGTTTGCATTGATTTCAATATCGCCTATCAGTATTATATATATGAAAAACTTACTTATTTTCTGCTGACAATTATTTTTATAGCAGTTCCTTCCATAATAAACACTTATATGAGTTTAAAAATGTTAGAACACCAATGGAGATAAAAAATAAAAAATTTTATTGATACTTAATTTTATTTTCAGTTACTCTATTCAAGAAGATATGCAAAGAACTACCCAAAAATTGCTTTCAAATCGATTATTATTACCATTCCTCTTGATATTACAAATGGCTCCTGTTTTAAGGTATGTAATTATGAAACTATAATACGATAACTATATGATTTAATGTAGATATAAAAATTAAAAATATTTGACAGTAGCGTCATTTGGTGGAATCTGGGTGTATAGTTACACCTCTCACTTTTAAAATAATTCAAATTGGCCTGCCCCCTGATGAAATAATGCACAGTTATTAATATGTTAAAATTAAATTATATTTTAATTTTTATATTGGCATACAGTCAATCATGATTACAACTTTAAATTACATTGATTACAATAAAATATTATGCTATACATTTTTATTATATTTTAGTTTTTAAATTAATTTTTATTATTTAATATATTGATATAATGATTTGGTCCATGATATATGAAAATAATTGGAAGCAAAATAATGTACATATACATATATCTATTTCTGTATGGCCTGCTTGATACCTCACACACCTAAAAAAAAACCTGTAATGACACCTCTGATATTTGAACAATACAATTTATATCAAATTTTGTAGTTGTAATTATTATAATTAACAATAACAATTATCTGAACACCGTGGGCATAGCATACCCTAATTAACAAGGTGGACTTAAGTCCTTGACTATTTTTATTAAACTGTGCTAAAATTGTATATATTGAATTACAACATTAATAGTCATTACAGTTATATACTTATATAAATAATTAAAATGTACATAGTCAATTAATAAATATGTAATGTATATTTATTGAATTATGACTGAGAAGTGAGTACCTACATTGGAAAAAAAACAAAACGATTTTAAAAGTTATTTTATTATTACAAATTCTTAATACAAATAAACGTACAATTAATAAAATTGACCTAAGCTTTCAAATAAAAATCATTTTATTTTAATGCGCCTACTTTTATAACTCTTATGATAAGTGTAAGTCAATCCTATGTTTATTTGTACTGAATATATTTAAAATATCTTCAGTTTTTATTTCTAACGATAAGTCTCATTTAATTTGTAGAATAGAAAGGTTTGAAAATTGATCATTTGTTATTGTACTTCTGATCCATGTATTTATACGCTTCATAACTGAAAAAGATCGTTCACATGATGCGGAACTTATTGGTATTGTTAAGCCTGCTTGAAGTAATTTGTACAAATTTGGAAACATATTATAATTTATAGTTGGTAAATGTCATTTAAATCAATAATTTCTTTGTTTATACAATTTTTAGCAACCAAAATTTCTGATTTTAAACACATTTTATTAATATAAAATACTTTCTGAAAACATAGATAATATAAAAATAAAAATTTTTCTTGACATTGAATATCCAAATGTGTTTAATTTGAAAACTCACCTCATATTTTTCAATAAATATTAGACTGTTCTCATAATTTAATTGAAAATGATCAACAGCGATTCCAATGTCTAAATTTTCTTTTGAAAACCTTTTTTTCAAATCAACTGTTATGCAACCCAGAACTGTAAAATAAGCATTTATTTCAACATTCTTTTCACTGCGCGTCACCTCCGCGCATCGTCTGTTTTCAATATTCAACGACGACCGATCCCCGCATTTATCATGGGTGCCCGACGCTCGTGGTTAGGGTAACAAAATATATGATTATAACAATATTATAGTATATACTAGTTTACGTTTATTTAAAAACATAAATTATTAGACTTAAATAAAAGAGGACCAAATAAAACTAGGGGAACTGAACCAGTAATTGGGGGACTATAGTCCCCCCTCATCTTACGCCACACTAAATAATAATTGGTACTTTTAATTTTAAAATATTTCATGTGCCTTGTAATAATATAGTTGTTTGTTTTTAGGTATTATGATGTATTAAAATATGCGTTGAAGTCTCGTAGAGCTGCTCGTAAAGGAAATTTTGATGATCAGAAGAACTACTATGCTTTAATGGCTAAAGAGGACTCCTATGTGTCATTGTTGCGAATCTTTGAATGTTTTTTAGAAGCTGTCCCTCAACAAATATTACAAATATGTATTGTTCTGGTTGAAAAAAAGCAGGGTTCTACTTTTCAAAGTAATTTTATTATCTATATTCTTAATTTTAGGTAGGTATTTACTGTTGATAACATTTCAAATACATATTACTAGGGCTCGGAAGTTGATGCATTTTGACATTTTTTTTTTGGAACTTTTTAGATGATGTTATCCTGCCACAAATGTGTTTCATTAGCACGTGAATCTAAACAACTAATTTTTATTTTGCATTTTTTGATGTTTATTATTTTTTAAGTCATTTTTTGACATATTTAGGTCATTTTCCCACATTTTAATCATTTTTACTGATTTCACATTAGTTCACTTTTTATCGTTTTTTGTTGACCATTATGCTAATAAAACTTTGAAATTACTACTAACTAAGATTAGTACCTATCTGATTTTATCTTACTGATTACAGTCGTCGTTGTCGTGTTGTAGTGAATAATATTGTAATTCTAAATTTTATTATTTTTTTATATTTTAGAAATGCCGGTCATTTTTTGTCATATTTTGAGTAATTTGTAAGCTTTGATAAATGTATATGGAATTTTTTGTAAAATAGAGTACAATTTAAAAAAATATATATTTTTATTAATTTAAAACAAATATTTGTAATTTTTTAATGTTTTTAAGGTCATCAACTTCCAAGCCCTACATATTACATTTATAAAATATTGGAAGTTTTAACAAGAACTTAATCTAAATCATTTTTAAATTTATCATAATAATTATAAAAACTACTGTTTTTATTTAAGATCATTTGAAGCCCAGAATTCAGTTTTATTCATATAAAAGTTAAAATTAATTCTTTATAATTTTGGGTTTATATAATATAATTAGTTGCAACTCATTATCCTAGTCTTTATAGATATATTATACTTATCACATTAAACATAGCACATAGCTGTAAAATGTTTTTTAGGCTAACCTGTTTAATTTTTCCATAGTATAAATATATTTGTTATCTTTGTTCAAAATATAACAGTACACATTTGAATGGTTTAAAGTAGTGAATATTTGAGCTCATATACATATAAAAGCATTGATTGTATATATTAGTATAAGCAGTGGTGTTCCCATTAATTTTTTTTGAGAGTATACTATATCATCAAATATAAACATTTAATACAATGAGAATATTTTTCTTATGGTCTATAGGAGTAAAGCCGGTAAAGAGTGTGTCAATAATATGGAAAAAAATTTAAACCAAATTTTTTATATATCCTCTTTATATTACATATATTTCGTCAATCGTTACAAATATTAAAAACATTAAGAAAATACATTGGTAAAATATATTTTATTAGTTATTACTATTAAGTACCTATCATAGATATTTATCACATAATATGGATCGATATAATGGTATAATGTCGATTATGATTGAGAGCATACACAGTATACCCATAATATTGAAAAAAAATTTGAGAGTATACGGTGTATATGTAGTATACCCTATGGGAACACCTCTGAGTATAAGTTTATAATAAGTAGCAAATTTATTAAATACAGTTATTATAATTTATGAATATGCATTATTTATTTAAGTTGTTCATCAATCTGCATCTATTGCGAGTTCAACCATAGGTATTGCTTGGGCTATGGCTTCATATCATAAAAATGTAAGAATTGCTTATGAAAACCGGAAAAATATAGGCAATACAGGAACAGTATTACAGTTTTTATGGCACATCATGATTACAGGTATATTTATCATATATTTTATTTTATACTTTTTCATTTATAATACATTTTTTATTTTTACAGTATCCCGAATTTTGTCTATTAGTTTAGCCGCTATAGTATGGCCTCAGTCAACTGGTATTTTTTGTATAGTCCATTGGCTATTTATGACATTGTGGATTTTCAAATTTCAAAATGTAACATTTTGTATTCCATCCAACCAATCTGAAGAGAGTAAAATCATGAGATTTTTTTTTTCAACAATACTTGGTCTTGTATACATATTTACTTATTTATCCCCCAGTGAAGGCCAAGGGAATTCAAAAAATCGTTATTTAGGGTATTATGGAGTATTCCTAGTAGAAAATATAGTTGCAGTCACTATTTGGGCTAATACTGGTACTGATCAAAACCAATGGTACTACTATCTTCTGATGATAGGATCGATAGCACCATTTTTTGTTGGAATTTTGTTTATGGCAATATATTACAAATTTTTCCATCCTCATACCACTTACAAAGATAATAATACTGAACCATAATATACAAATACCAATAATAATATGAACAAGTCTATTTCAGACATTCAGAGTTAAAATCATTATAGAAATTAAATGATCTGATAATTAATAAATTTAATTATTTTAAATTATTGAAAACTGTTTTAAATGTTATTAAATTATTTAATAATATACAAATATTATAATCATTGAAGAAATTTTACATTGGTGATCTAGAGCCAGTAGGTTTTTGAATTACCACCATGATATAATGTTTATCTGTAAACAAAAAACTGATATGTACAAAATTATTTCATATTATTAATCTCATGCTCATGTAATATTTAAGATTATATATTATATACTTAACAAAATTAACATAAAGACTAAAAATATTTTTATAATTATATTTTCATATATGTTTTTTTAAATAAATTAATTGCAATATCTAAAAATTATTATTTGTTTAAAATCATTTCTCAAATGTGAATTTATTATATATTGAGAATAATTGTAAAAACTATGGTATTAAATTGCATTTATTAAGTAAAAATAGATTACGAAACAATAAGATTTAATTAATTAAAGTTGTATGCATAATGGATAAACAGTAACTGGACAGCCTAGGAAAAAGTTCTTAATTAGATACTGAGTATTTTATTTAATATTATAATAATTAAAGTATTTTATCCAACTATTGTCTAGGTCAATCATAATTTTAATAAACCAGACCACAAAGAATTTTCCTGTATGCAAGAGGGCATCCCTGGCCTATACTAACAATTTACCTGGTATTACTATAATCTCGTTGTGTTTGGTACGTAACCGCAAGTACGTTAATTTATCAGTTGAGTCACCTTTTTTGATCACGACCATTGATGTTGCGATTAGCTGCTGCACTAATCCAGCGTACCGAACAGACATTGAATCATCCAAGTTGGATTTAACCGGAATGCCTGCAAAACAAAATATTATGAACAGTTAGTAGTCACCAATGTTTTTTGGCCTCCTGGGTATGTGTCCACAGTGATTATAGATAGCATACCAGCATTGTTTATTATTATAAAGCCAATGACACCGTCACTGGTTTGAATTCTCTTCAGAGTTTCTTCTATTTGAGTAGCCATTTTGTTTTAAAACTATTTTATTTACTTGCGGCTTATTTTAACTAACAATTAGAACATGTTTTGTTGAAGTTGAATTGAATTAGCAGAGTATCTTTTTTCGGGTACCTACTTAGTAATACTATACACTATTTACTTCACTACAGCTGTGTACATAAAGCGGCGATTGAGTTTCACATTAATTATTAAATTATTTATTTAAAAACGAATTATTTTCATTTGACCAATGTATTTGTATTGATTTTAATAATTATATAACCCATAATACCGTACTACCAGTCAGCCACGGATCGACGTGATTTAATGAACCTTTTTATAATATATTTATTTTTATTATTTGTTCTTGATACAATAACAAATGACACAGATTACAATACATATCGACGCTATCATCTGTCAGTAGTTACGGGCTCGATTTAAATTAGTTGTATAGGGGTAATCACTATTCATTAATCTATAGTAACTCAATTACAACTCTTTGCAATTATAATTTTAATGTTGAAATATGTATAAAAGATTTCGGAACTTTCGTGTTATCTCAACTACCTTTTAATTATTTTTAAAATTCCGAGATCATAACGAGCATGGCAAGAAATTAAAGAAACAAGAATCCTATTAATTTTTTTTTTTTACAAATTTTTCTTTTTTACATAATTGCGATATAATAAAGTATTAAATATTAATAATAAGTTTAAAGTAGAAATTTTCTGGCATGATGAATTCTATAAGGCAGTAATTAGTGGTAGCTGTTATTTTCTGCGGTCGTGGGGTCTTTCTCTCTTGAGTCGGCGAAATTTTGTAGGGCTTACGTTTAAGTTATAGTGAGCAGCACCATTTGAGTTTGTTAGTGAGTAAAAGAATCTGTTTGCTATGTGGTTTATGTGCTCATCGATAGTATGGATTTTCAAGTCATTATGCAGGGCTTTGTTGCGTACAAACCAGGGATCGTCTGTTATTATGCGGAGTATTTTGTTTTGAAAAATTTGAATTTTGTTTAAGTGGCTTTTAGCACAACGGCCCCATATAGGACTTGTGAGAATCCTATTAATGAATTAAGATTAACGACTGGAAAATCTACTTTATTGAGTTGTGTCACTAATCTTGTGTACCGACGAAATATCGATACCAGCTATAATATTATCGGACATCGAACTCATTCCAGTTGGAAATTGCTAAGATTGGCCATTGACGTCCATGTCGATGATGTTAAAAAAAAGTTAAAGAAAAATGTCTAACACATAACCTGTTCTTTATACTCGTGTTCAGAGCATTCTGTAATTTGTACTATCACAGTCCACAGAAGACTATTATTCGGTATAGATATACAAAATAATATACTACAATATTTTACTATATTCTAGTTACATTTCTATAATTCCCACTGCTTTGAAGTCAGAATATTTTTTTTAATAATATTTTATGATATACCTAATTATTACGATTTTATTTTTATACTATTAAATTTTTTTAAAAATTTGATATACAATTAAATTTTAAAATATGAGTAGGTATTCCGTGGTTTTAGTTTTCCATGTTGTTGGCTATCCAAAATTTTGGTTTTCTACTGTATTGGATTTCTGCATTTTCAACCTTGTTATCCAAAATTTTAGTGTTTTGAGTTTTTAGTAATTCACGTTCTTAAATTTAGGATTCATCTATAAATATTTTCCATAAAATTAGTAATCCAATTTTTATTATTCCTTAACATTATTTACTATGAAATTATTTTCAATTAATTTATATTCAATTGCAATTATATTTCTCTTAAATTATTTTCAAATTTTTAATAAAATATTTTTCCATTATTTTCATAACTTTTAATTTCCATCAAATTAGTTTCCATTTTTCCAACACTATATTTATGCTCCCATACTTATCTGTAATATTTGGTGTAATCATTTTTTTTGGCTATAGTGTTATCTGATATCTCCAATAATATAATCACACGTTTCTAAATTCCCGCCAATAGTTAGCATCGCGTTGATACTTGATTATAGGTAGTACACAAAAAATGGAAAAAGATAAACTGTCAAATTGAATTGGGTAGTGAATAGTGACTTTTTTTTTGTGTAGTGGGTAGGTACTACTCGACTCATAGATATCTTTATTATCTATAACTCGGCTAGCTGAGTCGAGTATTGTAATCAGTGTCCAGCGAGCTGTCGTTACATTTTGGTTTCTTTAGAATTTCGGTCTAAAGTTAAAAAGAATTTCGAATTCAAGTGTTGACGGATTAAATATATTTGTTGCATAATAAAAGTTTTTGCCGTGTCGGTTCATTGTAATAAAAAAATTTACATCCGTGCTAAACAGAATTATGCCAAGAAACGTAGAGATCAAAGCGCACGTCAAGGACTTGGAAGTTGTCAGACAACGCATTTTGGCATTAAGGTCGAATGCTACCTACGACATCCGCCCAGATTCCTCGATCATTAAACAAAAAGACTCGTTTTTCAATTTACCGACTGGTAAATGTGGCAAATTGAAACTCAGAAAAATGGTAGTAAATAAATAGTTTTTATTACTGGTGACTAGGGTAACCAGAATATTTAAAAGAAAAACTGGGACAAATAAAATATGTTTTATAAAGAAAAAAATTAATTTGAATAAAACAAAATGTATAATTTAGATAAGTATTTTAATTTACAATATGAAATATATAATTTTAGAACATAATACTTTTATATTTAATGTTAATCATATTTGGAATTTTATTTTACAAGTTACCATACAAATTATATACATTTTGACATACCTAATGTAATATAAATTCATATTAACGCATTAATTTTGGACATATTGAATTTCCAATAAAGATTTTGGTACAACAAAAGAAACTTTTAAAAACCAGGATGTCTGAATATTCATAAATAAACAAAAAATATTGGGGTTTATCTACTTAATTTTTATAGAAATAGAAATATATTAAAATAACTTTAAATAATATAATAATTATTTATCTTATCTTAAATTATGCTTTATTTTTATGATTTTTAAATATTAAATCGCTCATAATAAAAAATGAAAGCTATTTGCTTAAACAACAAATATAAAAAAATGGAGTATTTTTCTTCTGCCATTCAAAGATCAAAAATAAATGACACAGAATAACTGTAAAGATATTAATAGCTTAATTAAATAAAGATAATTATTGTATTTATATAAAATATTACATAACTACACACTAGACACTTAGTACATTTGTCACATTCACAGGGTCAACTTCAAGAGTTAATTTATTATGACCGGGAAGAAAGCTCAGGACCAAAGTTAAGTTCTTATAATAAATGTGAAGTAAATGAAGATGTAGAAAAAGTACTTACAAATGCCTTAGGTACATGGGGAGTCGTGAAAAAAGAAAGAAAATTGATAATGGTTGGCCAAACAAGAGTACATTTTGATAGTGTTGATGGTCTTGGGGATTTTGTAGAATTAGAAGTAAGTTTTCAAATATGATACTAAGAAATAAATCTATTGATTAATTATTATTCATTTAGGTAGTTTTGAATGATAGTCAAACAGTTGAGGATGGACAATCAATTGCAAAAGACCTGATGTCTCATATGGGAGTCGAAGATAAGGACTTGATATCTGTATCATATGTTAATATGCTTGTCAAAAATAAATAGAAAATAATTCTATAATGCCCAAAAATCTGAAGACTTATCAGTTTTATTACTACTACCAAACGAAATTGTGTGGTCACTTTCTTGTAATTTTTTACTGTTTAATAAATTATCCACTCCATTTGAACTATCTTGTTGAATAGATATTTGTTTATGTGGTGAATTAATTATTTCTGTATGTTTAAACAATTGTAAATCAAAATTGTCATTACTCTGAACATCGTTATTAGTGTCAGGAAAAACCGTGCTTTTTACATCTGATTCAATGTGCAATTTATTTTCTTTTGATGATTGAGTTATATTAGATATATTTTGAGAAACTTCAGTATGGTAATTAGATTTGTTGATTGGAGACTCAGTGTTTAAACTTGGTTTATTTTCAGATGACTCTTTGAATATGTTCTTTTTAATACTGGATGACAATATTTTTATTGGTGAATTATTTGTAGAATTTTTATAATCCTGATATTTAGCATTTCGAAAGATTTCAGGGCTTGTATCGTTTTCAGATTGTGAATGGTTTAAGGATCGCCTGATTGATCGATGATACCCAATCTTGTTAGCAAGCTCTTTTAAATTAATTTTATTACTTCTACGTTTTAATACGTCTAAATCTGAATCATCTGAAAAGTTTGAACAAATTTCGTTATATGATTTTTTAGTGTCTTTAATTACATTAAATTTTATGTTGTGACGTGAATGATTTATTTGGAAATTTTTCAAGTTCTGTTCTACTTTTGCAGTATTAATTTCTAAAGTCTTCAGTTTGGATTCGGCTTCTTGAATTATATCATCTTCTGTTAGATTATCTGACTCTAACATAGTTGTGGAATAATCTGTAGTTGTTGAAGAAATGTTTTGGGCAATATAATGATTTTTTTTATTAGAATTGTCTAAAAAACATAGTTTTTTTCTTACATTTCTATTTTCATAATCTGTTTTAGTTAATGATACTTGATGGTTTTTTTCAATTTGTTTTGCTAAATTTGATGCTTTATATGATAATTCTTCAATCCTTTGTTGCTGGACTTTTATAAAATCACGCAACTCATCATTGTCTTTTTTTAATTTTTTCATCATTTCTTGATCCTGTAACTGATTTATTGTAAATAAAATTATCTTAAAATATTTAAATATATTTTTAACTAACCGACAAAAAATCAATTTTTTTTGAACATGACTGTTCATCTTTTTTATATCCTTCAAGCACGTTGAGTTTAGATTTTATTTCCAATAATTGTTTTCCCAAATCAATATTTTGTTCATGCAGCTGTTTAACTTGATTACATTCACTAATTTTAGTTTCATTTTTGTAATTTAATGATTCTTTTTTTAACCTGAAAGCATCCGTTATAATATATACATATTTTATTATTTTACTAGCTGAAATCCCTACCAGGTTAAAGAAAAAAAAAATGATTGGCGAATACTTATAAAATAATATAACCAATGAATAATTATAATAATGCAGCATTAATATTTGGTGTTTGGAAATAACTGAATATAGAAGGTGATATTATTTTTATAGAACAGAGAATACTGCAAATTCTTCACCTACAAATGTTAACAAACAAATTAAAATTTCAATTAATTTGGGAATTAATAGAAAACCCATGCTGACAACAGCAGTAGATATAGTTATGAGCATGCAAGGTATAGCGTGGTAGGCTATGCAGAGCGGTACATAACTACACATATTTTGAATAACTTTAATTAATTTCTTTTGAACCTAACTCATTAAATGGCTTATCTACATATCAAATACTTTTATTAAAAACAAAATCATACATATCGGCCCAGTAGAATTTTAAATACAACTATCCAAAGAAATTGGATCATATTTTAATAATATACTAAAATAGTTAAAAAATAACATTAGTATCAACAATACTAACATTTTTTCACGCCTCAAGATGTCCGTTTCTTTTAATTTTAATTCATATTTTTGATTTTCAATATATTGTCGATTTTTGTTATTTTCTTCTTCTGACTTATTTAATTTTTCTTGCATGGACTTTTCTTTCTCCTGATACATGAAGTTATACAATTAATTTATTAATTTTACTAAAATAAAAAATTTATGAGAATGGGACATTTCAGCGCGGAGGTTTAAATGTAAGAAATTTACTTCGCACAGATTTGTCCTAGACCTACAATTTGAATATAGTTTTTATAAATTGGTAATATTTGTAATTGTATGAGAAATTTAATACATTTTAATTAAAAATTTCACATACATTTTGATTAACAATTAAAAAAGAGTATCTATTTGATATTTTTTTCACTTTTAAAACATTAAGGTCTGTTAAAAGTCAGAGAATAAAATAACAATTAACAAGTATAGTGTGTAATTAAAAGAAAATTTAATAGTAATTATCTATTGATATATTAACTACTAATAATTATTAATCAGTCAAATTCAGGGGGTAGGTTAAGCGGGCTATAACACAGAGTTCCCAAAAATAATTATGGCCTTTCATCTTTTCTACAATGTATTATAGATATACAATTAATAAAAAATGATTATAACAATACTTATTTAAAAATACATCCATACTAATCATTTGAAATAATTGTCTGTAACAACCATGTTATGTGTTTATATACCCGACAACTATGATAAGAAATGGGCATAATAACAATTTAACAATTTAATAAAATCCAACATCTTCAAGAAAGAATCTTTCTGAATTACATCAATTGAAAATTACATTTGTAAAAAATTTATTTTATTACACTTAGATACTTTGACAAAAAGTAAATCTAAAAAAAAATATTTTAAATATTTAAATATTTGTTTATATTTTTGTACTATTACATACATTTAATATTTTAACAGTTAATTAAATTATATTTTTAATAAATTAACTATGTAATGTTAGTTTTTCTCTCTAAGGGAAAATATTTTTCTAATTTAACTAATACTAATCAATTGACATATTATTATAAAAATACTTTTTTTGTAAAATTAGGGCCCAAAACAAAAAAAAATATTAGCACAGGGGCACTAGTTTCATTTATCCAGCTTTGCTATTAATAATGTAAACATTAAGCTTTATTATTGAAAAATATTTTGATTAGTCAAAATAACAAATCCAAAGATTTTGAATATTTGCGTTCAAAACTTATATTAACTTCTAAATTAAAGTCATAAATTCATTTTAATAAATATTTTTAGATATAAGATATTATAATTGATAGTATTATTCATTAAATTATAATCTTATAGGGATTGGCAACACAGGATTATAGATGTGTTCTATTTTCAATATTGGTATTGATAGAATGGAGCAATAAGAATTATAAAAACAGATTTGAATTTGGAGTCAAGTCTTAAGATTGACTTTACCACATTTTTGATTTTTTGATTTCAAGTTCTCCAAAAATCGAAATATGTCAATTTTTTAATTACTCTTTTTAATATATCGTTTTTAGGATTTTGAGGAGTTGAAAATCAAAAATGTGAGAAAGTTGAGATCTCAAGTAGACAACAAATTCAAATCTGTGTTCAGAATTTTTATTGCTTCATTATATCAATCAATACATTGGAAATAGAACACGTCTATAATCCTATAGTGTGTGTGTGTGTGTTAGACAAACATAAAAAAACCACAACTTTCAATCTCCTTAATAAAATTATAATAAAACATTCTATAAAATCAAAAGTAAACAAAAACATATATCTATTTAATTTTTTTACTGTACTTTATATATAAAAAAAAAGATATAATTTTTAGTCATTTTTAAATTAACATTGGTCACTTACTTCAAATATATTAATTAATTGATAAAGCTGCTGTTGTTCTAAACGGAGCTGTTGTGTGGCATATTCTATTTCTTCTTTTTGAATCATACATTTAGTATCACGAGAATGAAAATGTGCAGCAAGTATTTTTTCTACATCAGCAACTTTCTCGACCATTTCCTTGTTTTGTCTTTCTAGTTTTTTTAAGTGTTCTTTGTACACAGCAGCTTCTTGAACATTATTATTTTGATGGTACCTGAAAATTAAAATCAATAAAAATAATGGTTTACAATAATTTATTAAGCATTATTACTTTTTTAATAAAATTTTCAAAGTGTTTTTCTGTTCTTCATTTAAATTGAATGAGCATAGAATGTCCTCAATACTTACAAGCCAATTATTTAATCTATGTTCATAAGTATTATTTTCTGTGTTACTAGATTTGTTTATTTCCTTATAATTTTGATTGTTTTGAACTGCGTTATATTTACTTTAATAAAAAAATTAATGATTAATATAATTACACAAGTTATTTTACAAATTGTAAATGTGAATATACTTTAACTATCTGGTCAAAATAAAGATAATTTACATTTTAAATTATTTAATAAGTCTTTTTCTATAATAATCTCTCAACAAACATCATATTTACTAATGTCACTAAATTTAAATTATTTTTAAAAATATTATCAGAAAAATAGTATGAAGTGATTTAGAAAACTTTTATTAAAGCAATTAACATATAATAAAACATTGCAGATTAACAATATTTTAGTAGGATAAGTAGAGGATACCTATGATTATTTCCTATGGTAGTTATAGATTTGAATAAACAAGCCAATAATGAATGTACTTGTTTTTCATTAAAATAGTATTGGCATGTTAATTTAGTGATATCTGTATTCGGTTGTATGCCTAATGCTTCTAGAATATCCTGAACATCATTTAATTGGAAACTAGGCTTGGTGACTGGAATTTTTTGAGTGCTATCGCCCAAACGATTTACATAAGAAGAAAATTCATGTAAATTGCCCAATAACGGTACCTATAAAAAATTATATTTTTAGACAAGATGTAACACAATTATATTATTATATAAGTATGTGTAAATACTTAATATCATACAAAAGTACAAAATGAAAATTACTTCTGAAGTAAATACTGATAATGTGAACAAATTTTCTTGGTTTATTAGAAAATCAGCAACTAAGAGATTGATTGCCTGAATCTTTGGGGAGTTAATATTTCTTTTGTTATTGTTCCACATTGTACTATCTTCTAAAGCAGAGATCATTTGTTCTCTTATTTGCGCCCGTAGTCTATTAATGATCCCTTTTTCTTCAAACCTTTGGAAGTATAAAAAAAAAAATATGAATACCAATCACATACAAAGCAATTAAGAGATAAAAATGGCATACCACGAGTTAAGTTTACATTGAATGTCCGCATTTTCAGCTCTAGACTTATGAGAAGTTAACAAATCGTTTTTACACTTATCAACATTCATAGTATGGTAGAGTAAATATTAAATAAGAAAGGTATGATAATAATAACAATGCAATTAAAACTTGTAGATAAGTTTATAAGTTTAATTTTAACGTCTCAATTAGTGTAGTATATGGTTACATCCTAAGATACAAATTCCATATAACATACTTGAAATAACTAATATACGACTGAATTATAAAAATCTTTGGAAGTCTATGGTATGTAATATCAGAAAAATTTGAAAACGTAAACAAAACCATATTTGTATTTAGTAACAAAGCGCGGCTATTTGATAAACTGATAAGAATATATCAATACCGCCCATAGACCCTATACCATAGAGTAAGATAGAGGAGCCGTTCCTATGCCCTATACTAAGTATAAGGTATATAATATTACCATGAACGATATGAATCATGAACTAAGATATGGTATACTAAACTATATATTATTATACATTTATGATAGTCCATGATCCTTACTCTATGTTGTACGATCTCAGATATCGGAAGGTAATCCAAGTTCTGTTAAATTTAGTATTTACATTATGAACAACTATAACTGTGCTATAACGTCCAGCTTGTTTATTTTTTGGGAAATCAAAAGGTTCCTTCCAAGGTTTTTCGACTACACGCAAGTGGGAACACTGGACTATAAGCTGATTCCATCCATTTTTTCATTATCAATGAAAAAATCTGAATTCTGAACAAATCAAAAGTTGGATGTGACTATGTGGGTAATGCGCATGTGCTGTACATGCTATCAGTAATCACGCACGTGAGCATATTGCATTGAAAACATTAAATTTAAAAATTAAAATCTGTAACTATCTATTGCTCTTCTGTCTAATTTTATATAGAGTATTAGTGTGTAGTTCATTGTTTCACATCAGACGTGCTAATTGCCAATTCGTTCATAAAATGGATAATCCAATAATCATGAATAAATATTCCATTGAAAGGGTAAGCTAAGTTTTTCTTATAATTTATATTACTAAATAATAACGTTGATACATTTTATGTATTATTTAACAATATTTATAATTTAATTTTCAGACTTTAGGAAATGAAATTAAATCATATAATTATGAAGAATTTGTAAAGGTAAATATTACATTTAATTATAAAATCTTATTTGAATAATTTATTAGTTTGAAATTAAACTTAATTCTATTTATATTTTAGAATTTCAAAGTAAATATAATCAGTCGCTCTGAAAGTGATTTGGAATTTGATCTTATCGGCATTGATGTAGCTGTGGCTAATAGTCTAAGAAGAGTTATTTTGTCTGAGGTATTGTAGTCTTAAATATTGACATAATATTAGTAGCTAACTGGCTCTTGTTTCTTTAGTAACTTTTTGGTATAATTCAACACTACTTGGCCTTTTTATATTCTAATACCATATACATAATTTGAAATATTTTGTATTGTAGCATTTATTAAATGATAAATAAAATAAAAATTTTTTATCATTATTTATCTAGTTAAAAATGTTTTTATTTAATGTGAAGTACTTGCATACAACTTGATACAATTTTCTTTAGATTTTTAATTTTAAAGGTTATAATTTATAAGTTTTAACCCTTTGAGGAGCAGCCTTAGAAATACGTAAATACAATTCAGGGAGTAGCTTAAGAATGACAAATAAGAAAAAAAAATTATGAGCGACGACGTATATGTATGTCCTATTTTTTATGCATGATTGAAATAATAATAAATGAATTAATTGAAATTAAACTTCAAAGATTGCAGCACATATTTCATATAAAGCATTTTAAGGTTATGAAACATAAACAAAGAAATTACAAAGAATTTGAGGGAAAAAAAAATATATATATATATATACATCCATGCTCTTCAAAGGGTTAAACAACTATTATTTCAATATTTGATATTAAATAATATTTATAATAAATCAACTACTTTTTTATTCTAACACCTAATTAATTTTTTTAGGTACCTAGTATGGCAATTGAAAAGGTGCATATATATCAAAATACATCTTATATACTCGATGAAATACTTGCACATCGATTGGGATTAATTCCATTGAAAGCAGATCCTAGGCAGTTCAAAATGAAAGAAGATGGTATTTTTTTATTTTTAAATTATAACTTAATCTTACATACTTAATTTTATATTTTAAAGATTGAATTTTTTTTCAGAAAATTCTGAACCTAATGAATATGACAGTCTAGTTTATGAGATGAAAATAAAATGTACAAAAAAAGATTTAGATGCATTAGCTCACAAACAATTTATCAGTTTTCCAGGTAATGTTATGTTTGTTTTTATTTTTATTGTACATATTCTTTTTTTGTGACTTGAACTCTAATATTCAAACAATTTTAGTGTACGCAAAACACATAAAATGGTTGCCATTAGGCAACCAAAAAGATATTTTCACGGAAAAAGATGTTGGAATAATTGATGATGATATTCTTATTGCAAAGTTAAGACCAGGACAGGAAATTGACCTTAAAATGTTTGCTGTTAAAGGGATACCTAAAGATCACGCTAAATTTCAAAGTGTTTGTAAGTATTTAATATGCTAATATTTATGAATCAAAAAAAAGTTTTTTTCTAATTATTATTTTTGTAACCAACTGTTAAAAGTAGATATTATTTTTAAATTTAAATAATATGAATATTATTAAAAGTATATGTATTGTATTTTTGATATTTAGGTACAGCATGGTATAGAATGATGCCAGATATTAAATTACTTGATGAAATTAAAGGAAATGACGCACTATTATTACAATCATGCTTTCCTAAGGGTGTCATTGGATTGAAAAGTGTTAAGGGTATGTATTTTTTTTATGAAAACTTAGTTTAAATGTAATTAATAATTTTCTAATGATTGTTTTTAGGTGTCCTTAATGCATTTGTAGAAGATCCTCGAATGGATAATAGTTCCAGGAATGTATTTAGATACAAGCAATTTGATAATAAAATTTTACTTTCCAAAATACAGGACCATTTTATATGTAAGTTTTCTAATATAGTTTTAAATAAGTTAATTTTAAATTATTTGTTTATTTGTAATAAGGGATATAATTAGGTTTGGAAATCATTAAATACATAATATATCATAAGTATATAAATTGAATAAAAATTTATAAATAGCTTAATAGAACAAATACCCAAAATAAAATACTATTTATGTTGGAAATTATTTTATATAAAATTTTAAGCTGTAGTATTTCACTTAACTATAACTCGCTTTAAAATTATAATATCATTAAAAAATTCTCTAAATAATACTCTTACCTTTAAATTTGTTAATAGATAAATTAATTGTAATATTAAAGTCAACATTTGTTCTGCTGAACAAAAATTTGCTATGATGTACTTTGGTAAGACAGAGACAACACATGTGGATATAACATGCTCTTAGAATTATTAAATAGTATAAGCGATTCAATGCAATCGAAGACCAAAACGGGCAAATGTTAATGGAGCCTGAGTCCAAGAGCTGAGAGATGGAAAGGATATTTGAAAAATTATTAAATAGTATAATGCCAGCTCATCCAGTAGTGCATATTTAATATAAAAGAGCGGAGCCACATTTAGAGATTATTAGTCTAGGTGTAAAAATTGCAATACTTGGTCTAAAAAATTGAAAAGCACCAGATACTGATGATATCTCAGCAGAAATCATAAAATACAGCAGTGATAATTCCATTTATAAAATTGTAGTCAATTATTTTTAACATTTGTCATAGTGAAATTTTTTTGGCTATGAATTTAAATTTTTAGAAGTTATACAAATTAATTGAAACTAAAACTCATATTCTATTTATAAAGATAATTAGCCATATTATTATATTTAAAGATTTTACTTGTAAAAAGAAAAAAAGTTATTAAATAATGAAAATATTATATATTTTTTTAAATTTTACATTGACAATAATTATTTATGTTTAAAATAATGCTAATATTAGATGTCAACTATGTAAATGTAAATATTGTTTGTAAATTGTGATAATAAACTAATATTATTCTTCATTTTCAGTTACAATTGAATCAATTGGAGCAATGGATCCAAGTGTAATTTTCTTAGAAGCATTGAATATTTTAATTAGAAAAGTTAATAGTGCTTCAGAATCAGCACTTAATCAAACTGAAATCTAATTTTATTATATTTGTATTTTGAATGCTATTATTATTTAATATGTATATAAAAATAATTTTGACTATTTGAAATAAAACATTTTTCAACAAAGATAGTATCATTGTTTCATATAAAACTGTAAATTGAATGAACTTGAATTAAGCACCTTCAGTTGTAATATGATTACTATTAATCAGTGGTCCTTTGTGTCCAAAGTTTTGTCAACTTGATGAATTCCTTAATTAAGATACCAACTGTTATGTTGGTAATACCTGTAATAGAAAATCGCATGTAAAGTAAATGTAAATCTATAACATTATTTAAAGATGTATTTCCTTTAATACATTTTTTCTTATATTGTATGTATATTCATTGTTGTGAAACTAGGATAGGAAAAAACAAAAATAACATTTAAATATAATTGTATATAATATACACCAGATACGATACATATATATAAATTAAAGCAAAAGTACATAATAATAATGTAAATAGATAATTAAAATAAATTGTGTAATTACATGCTTACAAGTACATAATTTTTTTTTTTTTTAATATTGAGTTTAAGAAGTACTTCGTCTATTTGGTGGAGGTGATGTTGATTCACTTTTTCTCCATCCAGGTGACCTACTTCTTGCTGAACCAGGAGTATGACTTCTACTTTTACTTTCTGATCGAGATTTATGATCAATTGACATACTCCTTCGGCTTCTATCTACTGACAAGCTTCTTTTTCGGCTTGCTGATTCACTTCTTTTTCTGTTGTCAGATGCACTTCTCTTACTCCTAACTGGTGGTGACCTGGATACAGATCTAGTAGGGGACTGAGGACTCTTAGATGGAGTTCTAGTAACTCTTCTAGGAGGAGGTGATCTGGGAGATGGAGATCTACGTATAGATGAACGGGTACGTCTATGTCTTTTTTCGTTAGGTGAACGTGACTTATGACGACTTGCACTACGTTTTCGAGTACGTCTTTGAGATGAGTTTGATTTCCTAGTACGTTTCTTAGGTGTCCGACTTCTACGAGGAGATCTGCTAACTCGTTTACGAAGAGGAGTTCTTGTCCTAGATCTTTTTGGAGACAATGTACGTCTAATATGACTAGACGAACGGCTTTTGACTGGTTCAGAGGCCTTTCCTCTACCAGACGAACTACTTCTTCTTGGTGATTTACTTGATGATCTTGGGCTTCTAGAATTACTTCTGGGTGGTGTTGCTGACCTAGATTTCTCTTTATCAGGCGTAGCAGACTTATTTTTTTTCTCAATTTCTGGTACAATAGGTGGAGTATTCTCTTTTTTTTTTTCTTTTTCTTTTCGTTTTTCTGATTTATCTTCTTTTCGTTTAGAAGAATATTTCTTATCTTTTTTATGACTTCTAGATCTTGAGCGACGTCTAGACTTAGATTTAGATCTTGATCTTCGTCTATCTCTTGATGATTTGCGTTTTCTATCTCTAGACCTTGACTTTTTTCTAGACCGTGATCTTTTTCTATCTCTTGAACGTCGATCTCTACTTCTATATCTTTTTCTTGATCTAGAGCGCCTTTTGGAACGTGATCTTGATCGTCTTCTACGAGAACGTGAATGTCCTCTACGTGATCTAGATGATGATCTACGACGACTCCTACCATGTGATCTAGAACGTGATCTACGATGAGAATGACCATGTTTTTTGTCCTTAGATAAGATCCCAATGACAGGATCAATAGCTGCGGAAATCAAACTTTGAGCTTCTTTAACTCGAGTCATAGCTTCTTCAATTTCTCTTTGGGCTGCTTCATTACTTTTGGCCATTGGTTTAGCAATTGCCTGAGTGGCGTGCGTTACTTGAACTGGACGGGAACCAAGTTGAACTCCATTGAGTTTCAATCCAGCTATAACACTAGCTTGTTCAGAGTACTCAACAAGAGCATAACGAGTGATATCATTTTCTCTACTACACCATCTAACATATTTGACATCACCAGCTTTTTGGAAAAAACCTATAAGCTCGTCATCAGTCACATTCTCATCCACACTAATAGCAACTAAGGTACGTCTAATTTCTTCAATTCGTCTAGAATCATAAGTGATTGGTAATTGTGGGTATGGTGGTAAGCCATTGGATGCTAGTACCGGATCGTTTGTGACAATTACCTGATTTGGAGGGATCCCTTCAATTTGATTGACGACGTGTGCAGGTAATTTGGGATCAGAAGGATACAATCCAGGCACAATGTTCGCTTGGTTGGCAATGTCCAGTGCCCTGTATTCATCCGGTATGTCACCAACTGAAGATTGATAAGGTGTGACGATGAGTGCTCGGTCAATGAACACAGTGTTAGTGAGATGTTGAGCGACGGCTACGCACAGCGAGTCGAAATACTTGACGTAACATATACGAGATTGAACGGGCACGGACACGTCACGTATCTGCGGATACAATCTGATATCTTCGATCTTGCCAATGCAGCCGAACAATGTTTGCATTTGATCTTTAGTGGCTTGCGGTGCTATGTTCGTTACCTGTATCACCTTCGTGGTGGGTAAAGCCGAAGCTGTGTCCGTGCTGGCCGTCATTGAGACTTGCGAGTGCTTGTACAAACAACGACGACTGGTAGTGTCAAATACTGGAAATATAACAGCTACATATTCTAAACACCGCTAAATGACCGTCTATTTTTATTAATATAGCCGACGGTAGTGAGTAACGACCAAAAATCACGAGTAGTTTTCATATAATCGTATTCAAACGTGAGAATCAAACAGCCGAACAACCGCGGCCCGCGGTGTATTAGTAGTACGCCTATGATGTCACAAAAACAGTGTGGACAACAGCAGTGGACGGCATTGAGAAAAAAATTAAAAATTAATATTTAATTAAAAATTATACTTACATATTGAGAACTAAAAACATATTTATAAAATTGAGGGAAAAATCGAACAATTATTTGAAAACCTGAAATACACGGGCTCGGGGGTACGGTTATAAATTTTAAAATCACTTTTGTTGAGATTTAAAAAAAAAATTAAAAAATGAGCGGGAAAAGTGGGGGAAATATCAATAACATCATCATCATCATCATCATCATCATCATTGCCGTAGTTATTCACGACTGAACACAGTTGCACGCACTGCGGTAATACGCCGGTCCAGTAATATTATTTCTGTCTTGTCATTTTCTGCTGCCGAAAGTCCTGCCGTAGATTACTGGATTCAGTGGTTTCGTGAGGTTACGTAGGTTTTTTCATTATCATACAATAAAAATATACGAATTTAATTATTTGACATTTCAGTGTTTTCGTTAAAAATCGTCCTGTCCCTACGAGTGTTACTGTGTAAGTAAATTTTGTTCATTGGTTGTCAAGCTTTGGATTTTTAATATACTTATCATTGTTTTTCATACATATAATATTGTATGTGTCGAGCAGATATCAATGGCCAAAATTAAACTACTGGCATGCATAGCGGTGCTAGTCGTGCAATTGACATTTGGCGAAGAAGAAGCACCAGTAAGCAATGAGTCTCAACTATAATTAATTCAACTTTTTTTATTTAATACGTGTAACCTTCTACAGAGTGATGTTAGCGTAGAATCAGTGCCTTACACCAGCCCAACTTCAACTAAAGAAGGCGTGTACCTGGCTGAACATTTTGACGATCCATTGTCATTAGGTAAAAAATGGATCAAATCTAATTCCAAGAAACCAGATGTTGATGAGGAATTAGCTCAATATGATGGTAAACCATTTACAATATATGTGAATAAATGTAATATTTTATTGTTTTGCACACGCCCAGAATTTGTTATAAATATTAAATTTATTTACATACATTAATTGAAATAGAATTGCACAAGATAGCTAATAAGCTACTATTAGTGGGATGGATAACAGGTAGTTTTAAATTCTAGGAAAGTTAATAAATAATTTGTTTTATTGATTTTACCTATCAAATTAACTATAATATAACATTTTGAATAATTTAACATCTGCAAACTAATTATTTTTAATAACATTACTCTTTGATTAATCATTTAATCAGGGAGATAATAGTTTTTAAAATTATACTTCAAGAAATCTATATAAAAAAAAAAAAAAAAACAATTTGGATTAATGATTAATGACTTTTTTATTATATGAAACAAAATTTTATATATTTACAATCTGTATTCACATGTTATACAATAAATAAATTAGATAGGATTTGATTGATAGGAAGAGGAAGTCACCCAGTGAAAAAGTGATTTTAAGGAGAGAGTAGGTCCCCGCACCAGTTCCTTTTCAGGTGCCTGGGAGGATTTTCTGGAATTTCTTTGGTTGATTATAGGATTTGAGTGAGTAATGTTTGTTTTGTGTGATTTTTTTATAGGTAACCGTAGCAAAATTTTTTAAGGTTGGAATGTCATTGGTAATATACCTAGGGGCACCTGATAATAATCGTAAACATATAAACTGGAATGCCTGTATTATTCTGTTATTTGACGGTTTGGTTGAGCCCCAAAGTTGAATACCATAGTACCACATGTGTCTTAGAAAGGCCATATATATTGTTCTTAAAATTTGGGAGACATTCTAAACATTGAAGTGTAAAAGTAATTTGAGGGGATTTTTATGGATTAACTTGAATTTTCCAGTCGTTAAACCAGGTGTTTATCACAGTTAGGTGGTTTTGGATTTTTTGGGCAGCTTGGATGGGATCTTTATCGATAGCTAGAATAGAAGTGTTATCTGCAAATGTACCAAGTAGAGTGTTTTTGTTTAACGGTAAGTCGCTGGTAAAGACAATAAATAGGAAGGAGAGGAGCTATGTCACTGTTTTGGGGAACACCATCAATTGCTATTTGAGAGTTGGAAAGGTGCTGTTAATTTTTGTGACAAATGTTCTTTGGAATGATTAATATTCTACTACAATAAAACTATAAAAGTGTTAAATAAAATATTAAATCATAAATAATTTTTTAGTATTTTATGTACTTTTTAATCATTGTAACTATTTATATTATTAGGTAAATGGAGTATTGATGAGTTAGAAAGATTTCCACTGAAAGGTGACAGAGGTCTAGTTTTAGCATCAGAGAGTCGTCATGCTGCTATTTCATCAAAACTTGACAAACCATTCAAGTTTGACAGTGGAAAAACTCTAGTTGTTCAGTATGAAGTAGCATTTCAAAAACCACATACTTGTGGTGGAGCATATTTAAAGTTGCTTACTGAAGGTCCTCATGTCAAGGATTTAACTCAATTCAATGATAAAACTCCATATTCAATTATGTTTGGCCCAGATAAATGTGGACCAACTTCCAAAGTGCATTTTATAATTAGACATAAAAATCCTAGAAACAATACAATTACTGAAAAACACTGTTTAAAATTAAAAACAGAAGAGACTGTATTTACTGACCATCAACCTCACTTGTTTACCTTAGTTGTTAAACCAGACAACTCCTATTCATTCTTTTTAGACCAAGAAGTAAGTTATTGTAAGAAATGTATTATTAAATTTAATCTTTTGTTGTTTTTAGTTGCAATATGAAGGAGATTTATTATCAGAAGATGATTTTAATCCACCAATTAACCCACCTAAAGAGATAGTTGATAAGAATGATGTAAAACCTGAGGATTGGGATGAAAGAAGTAAAATTCCTGATGAAAGTGCTGTTAAACCAGATGATTGGGATGAAAGTGAACCTGAGAGTATTCCTGACGAATCCTCTTCTATGCCAGATGATTGGTTGGAAGAAGAACCCACTCACATACCTGATACTGCTGCAGTTAAACCTACTGATTGGTAAACATTAGTTTATATTTTATTTGGTGACTTGATTTATTTTAAAATAGTATATGGTCAAATAAAGTAACTTGGAATTAATATAATCTGTATGTGATATTCACTTATATATAAATTTATTTTACCTAAGGGATAATGATATGGATGGAGAATGGGAACCACCTTTAATTAATAATCCAAAATGTGAAGATCGCTCTGGTTGTGGACCTTGGTCAAGACCTTTAATGAAAAATCCCAAGTACAAAGGCAAATGGAAGCAACCATTAACAGACAATCCAAACTATCGTGGAAAGTGGACTCCTCGACTCATACATAACCCCGATTACTTTTATGATAAAAATCCACTTAAATCTTCGCCTATTGTAAGTATTTTTGTAATATATTTTAAATACAGTATTTATTTAACTAATATTTTGTAACTCATATTATTTAAATCTTCTATAGAAATTATTGAAGTAATAATTGATTTATTTTTTTGAGTTAATTTATGTAATTTATCTATAATTTTAACTTCATTTATTTAATGAAAACTAAATTTAAATTGTACATTCCAAATGTATTTTGAAAAAACTATTAATAATTATTATTATTTAAAAGATTTTTAAAAAGATTCCTTTTGTAATTTATGATATAAAAAATAAAGTTTTTTTAAATTAATTAGTGTTCATGTATAGTGTATATATCTTAAAAAAAACATTCTGTATTCTAATTGAATAAAAAATATAATATAAAACTAAATATGATTTAAATAATAAATAATTAAAATTGTTGTGTAGTACGTTAAAGATTCATTGTATGTTTTATGCTTAATTAAGTTCTGTGTATTATTATAGGGTGCTATTGGTTTTGAATTATGGTCTATTTCAGACAAAATTTATTTTGATAATGTCATAATAACAGATGATGAAGTACATGCTGAAAAATGGTCAGAATTAACATGGTTACTGAAAAAAAAGAATTTATCACACGAATCGGTAATGTTTTATCTTTATTTTTATATTTAATGGAATATTTATTTAAGATCTTTAATATTGAATTCATAGTAATAGTTTTCAAACAAAAATATCTACATGTATATTATAGGGTACTTTTTGGGGCCGAGTTCTCAAGAATATGAATTATAAGCCTGGATTATGGTTATGTTATATAATTTATTGTTCTATACCTGTGGTTATTTATATATCATATTTGACACAAAGATATTTAAAGGTAGTTAGTTACTAAATAAGTAACTAATTAATAGTTGATTGTACCTTCTTATATTTATACTTACCCATTTTGTTTATCAATGTACCTGTATTTATTGTATTGCCTTTTGTTATTATTATTATTTAATTGTATAACAAATTCGTATTTTCTTAATTAGGAAAGCGTATTTGGAGCTGTAATTAGATATACCAACGAAAACCCTTGGTTGTGGGCTGTATATGTTGTAGTTATTGCCGTGACTGTTGTATTAATTGTTATTACCTGCTGCACTTCATCAAAAGTAACTTTTCTTTCACTGTAAAAATTACTTTTTTTCAGTTCCCTAAAATACACATTATATTATACTGTTCATACTAATATAGGAAAAATCTTCTATAAATGAATCGAGTAAAAAAACTGATGAACCTGTACCTGACATAGAACCAGAAGTATCTGATGAAGAACAAGAAGCAGATACAAAAGATGAAGAAGTTGATAGTAAAAGTGCTGATGATGACGAAGAAAATGTATGTTCTACAAAAAAATTAAATAATTATTAATAACTGATGAAATACTCTTATTTTATAATATTATGTGTATATATTTATAAAGGTTGATGTAGAGGCTGATCAAACTAATGAAGATCAGGTACCGTCCTCTCCAAGAAAACGCAGAACAAGAAAAGACTGAATCTGCTTATCACCTATCTTCTTTCCTTGGTAGCGTCATTTTGTTTGTATCCTACAATTTGTGTATTTTGTTTTATTTATTTATTTTTTTTTTAAAACATATTAGTCATGATGATGTTAAAACCAAAAAAAACAAAAAGGTTACACTCAAATATTTATATTACAGGTCTCTGTAATAATTTTGTACTAGTGTTATTAAATTCAAACACTTATTGAATTATTATATTTTAAAACACTTTTGATAGACTTGTGCGTTAATTAAATTTATTGCTTTCATGTTCGATTATAATTTGTTTTATACTATATATACATATGTATATGTATATTATATTATATAAAGAAAATTATTGTCTGATTTTAAAATATAATCTCAATTGTGTTAAATAAATTGGTTTGATTGAATAATTGTTATTATTGGATAAACAAATTTCATTGTTATTTAATAATAGCTTATTGATCTACTTATCACGTTTAATAGCACAACTTAATAATAATCATTTATTATTAGCTTACTGATGAAATCATAAAATGTGACAAATAGTTATAATGACTTATAAATATTGATTTAATAATTATTTGCTGTCTGGCATCTGACTAAGAAAATTGCATATACTCTAGTACTAGATTTTAAGAAAATCCATACTTGTTAGTACTTTGTTAGCTAAGAAATATTTATTCAGGCTTTTAAGTCATAATTTATATTTTGATATAATTTGTCTTGAAGTATTCTAATTAAGAATATGTATTTCATAATTATTTATAGATTATAATGCTTATTTTTATAATTGTTATTCTGACATTTTATATATGTCCAAATAAATGTTTATATATGTGTTGGGCATTTAATAAATAATAGAAATATTAACAAAAATTTTCAAATAAGATTTATGTACACTATAAAAGTTTATAAAATGATGATTTAATCAATGAATGGTATGAATTGAGGGACTTAATTGAAAATTTGTCTACAAGTTAATTGTAGGATTTAAATCATGTGTAACGATGCTTACATTTCAAGTATTTTATTCAAATTAGGGCTTACAAATGCATCCTCGTTAGTCATTATTATTTTTTAAACAGACATATTTTGATATTATAAACATATAGTAATAACTTAATAAATTTATAAATAAATGTTTTTTTTTTTACATTAAGTAAATACAATCATAACAAAAAATTACTGACATTTGTTCACATAAATAATATTGTTTATTTGATAAATAATAAGAAATTTCTAAACACTGACAAGGTTAAATGAATTCAGAGTCGGTGTGATAGTAGACTTTATTTCCTCTAAATACGTATAAATTCACTTTTTGTTCAGATTGTTAATATTCATACCACAAAAATATAGTTTACAATTGTAAAATTAGTAACTTACCAATCCCTCCTACACAAAATATTTGTTAATTAAACCTCTACCAACAACTAACCAGAGCTCACCATATTTATGCTAAGTGAATCATTGAATAACTGATCCCGTTTGGTCTACAATGATACTAATTAACATCTAAACATATCAATTTGAACTATTAAATATTTCTATATAAACTTCTACTGAAACTAATTATGGTCATGTGTTATTTAACTCTAGGGTTCAATATGTCATCAATTTTAAACAAAATCCAAATGGCTCTTACAAATAACTAACGCTCTTTTATATATTTTAGACTATACACTACATAATAGCACCTCCATTCTAACAGTACAGCACAAAGCTAAACTCTATATACACTTCCACTTAAACCTATTCAACCACAGCAATTGTCTAATATCAAGTTTATCTACTGGTGACCCCAGAAGATATTTAAACCATAAATATCGCAATATCACCTAAATTATTAAAAATCATTGCTTATGTCCATGATGTTTCAGGATTCTTTCTTAAACTAACCGTATACATTACTTCATCACTTATATTTATTGTGAATAAAAAGTATTTGCAGATTGTATATTGTTTATCTTAATAATATTTGAAAAATCAATCCAAGAATAAGAGATCTACAGTTTTTAAACAAATATTTATCCTTTAAAAAAGTTTTAATTTATTAGATCAAATCATAAATATTATTCTAATAAGAAACATAATAATTAATAATTTTATATACTGCTAATAACCATCAAGGATATTATAAAGGATGAATAATAAAATAAAATAATAATCTATATAATTCACATACATTACATTTACCATTCATTTTATTTATTAATTTAAAACAATTTTTTAGGATTTGACAATAAACTTTAGATTATCAGTCAGTAAAATTTAAAAAAATCTGAATATTGGTGGTGTGTTTTCTATTCCTTAAATATTAATCATCCTAAAATTGTTTGAAAGGTTGTTCCAGTATAACCAACATTGGATGAACTTTGGTCTGAAAACACTATGTATAATCTAGAAACAATAATTATTAATTGCATTACCTCATTGATAAATAAATAAAGTGACTTACCTGTCATCCGGAATGCCTAGTTCTTTTTTTAAAAGAGGATACAATACGGCAGCATGTTTCTTATTCTCTTCAACGCCTAGGCAACCGATGCTCATTAACGTAGCTGTACCACAGGGCTTATCATCTCCGCCCCATGTCATAAGTTGGTCAGGCATAATAGTTACAACTACATACTAAAACAAGTTACAAAAACTACACTAATAAAAAAAAATATCATTAAAAAAATAAATAGGTATTTACTGATTCTGGTTTTCCAAGAGTTTTGGCCACAGCTGCAGAAAGCTTTTTCAATACCTCTGGTGTTATTTTAGACTTGGATACATTTGTTTCCAAACGAAAATGAGGCATGTTGCAAAATTAAAAAAGAATTCTTTAAAATAATTGAGAAACTGTAAGTGACTGAACACTGAACCACAATATCAATTAGTATTACTGGCTAATGGCTACTACCAATGGCTTTAGCTGATTTAAGCTGCTATTAATTTGAATATTTGATAAATTATCTAAACGACTAAGCACCACGGCTAATCAGGTTAAGTATCGTAAACTATTGAACTATAATATGATAAGTGGAACGCTCACCACGCAGTGTTGCTCGAGCGAGCGTATTAAAAACAGATAGTGAATACTTTAGGCATTGATTTGATAATAGACTATTGTAAATTCAATGCTTTAGGTATTTCTATCCTTGTTTAACATACCGCGTAAACGTATAATTTTATTTTATATTGCTATATCCCTAGTAATAACTAATTATTGCACTTAATATTTATGCAGCTTAAATCATAATTATTGAATTACAAGATATTTATTTATATACATACATATTTTGATTAACTAGCAATTAAATCTTGCTTACATTCAGAAATTAAACTGTCTGCATAATTGAGTTTTATAAAAAAAAAATATAAAATGTAATAATTAATAATACTATAAAAATCTTGGGAAAAGGGAAATATTTTTTTCAATCAAAGTTCAGATTTACTTATGTATAATGTTATAGTTCTCCAAAATCATAATGGAAAAATATTTTTTTATTTATTATATTTTTGTTTTTAAAATATTGACATAGCTAGGTATTAACTAGTTAGCTTTTTGAGCCTTTCGTTGTCATTCAGTGAAAACCTTAGACGATAAAAATACAAAGTAAGATTATTTATATAAGTATCTACAGTGTCGGAGCTTGAACCCTGAATTTTATGTTGACAAAATTATCAATTATCTTCTCAATGCTTAGAGTTTTGGTTCGTTTTTTTTCTAAATTTAAAATTACTTTATTAAGTAAACGTTTTGATGGATACGAATTTCTTTTTTTTTTACTTTATCGTCAAAATCTTAACCTAAAGCTGATAAAGCTCATCTTAGGAACTCTATTGACAAAAAAAATTGAACATAGTTTCACAGAATATAATTATTATCAATACTAGTACTAGTACATAACATAACAATAAAAGTGCATACATATTCTAATATTTAATATTAAGAAAAAATGTATATTATTCAACATTCTGAACATTTATTTAAATAATAATGAATACTGTGATAGATAAGAAAATAAAGTAATCTTATCTATCTCATTGGTAAATACTAATACACCAATATTAATTATTTCCATAAAAAATTATGTCTTTTGTACGTCTATAAATTTATATTACAGTGATTTAAATTTTAAATTGTCTTATCTCAACTTATTATCAATATTAAAATAGTCGTTATTTTCATCATTTTGTTATCAATAAAAATAAATTTTAAATTTACATCATAAAAATATTAAAAATGATTTATCGTGGATTAGGTTTAATAGGTTTATAGTCTTTATATTGTAAATAGTTTTTCTGGTTTTTCACCCGAACAGGCCGGAGTGCTGGAATCTGGATAACTTAGTTACAGAATAATTGAAAAACGCCATTGAATGCTGAACAGGAATACAGCAATGAACAGATTTATTATTAATAATCTACAAAACGTCTATGAATTATTATTTAAAAATATATTTTAATTTTACAGTGCATAGACTCTTGAAGTTATTAGATAGTTTTATCGGATTATAATGTCTCAAAAATATCCAGATTAATTATTTAGTATTTGTATTTAATTAAATACACAAGTCAATCTCAAAAATGAATCAAACTGATCTAAATGAGCGTTTTGAATCAATAAGATATCAATTGGATGCACTTGGTTATCGACAATTTATGCCACTTGATTCTATTGATCTTGTTAGTCAGCTAATAGGAGACTTATTGCATACAACCGACAGCTTAAAACAGTACAAAAATATTGCTCAAAATACACTTGAGGTAGCCCGAAACTTAGAAGCAAAATCTACACCATACTTACGAGATAATTGTTCACTTATTCAAGAACATAACGAATTGCAATCAAAATTAAAAAAAGAACTTGAAAATATTAAGAGTAAGTATAATTTTGTTTTTAATTAAATTTTATTTGAAAATTATATTAGGTAATATAATATCTATGTAACATTTGTTGTCTTTTTCATTTACTCAAATTAGTAATAAATCTATAATAGTTATTTTAAATATTAACACTTAGATTAAATATATAATTTTTAATTAAATAAAATTATTTAAAAGTAATTTTTGATAAAATAAAAACAATGGATGGTAGATTTTCTAATTAACAGGTGTTAGAATGAATAATGTTTCCTTAGTTTTAACCATCAAGACAATTTGTAAATTTGTAAATAACAGTTCTACCCTAGTAAATATCAAATTATATAGACAATAAAGATATTATACTTATGTTCTTAATTCTGCAAACCTGATTATTTTTAATTATGTATTAAATAACCTTGATCTTTTTATTTTAAGTACTTGAAAATAAAATTGGTATCTTGGAATATGAAAAAAAAGAATGGAAACAAGAAAATGAAAAACTTATTGAAAAAATTGAACATTTGGAAGACGAAGCAGTTATAAAAAATGCAAAACTTTTAGAATTGGGAAATCTTTTTCTAATACCACAACTTGAAACTAAAAGTATTTATTCAATTGTTATTTTTAGCTATAAATTATCTATTTTATTGCATTATATTTAACCAATAATATTTATTAATACTTCAGGTAAAGAATTCAAGTCTCTAAGGCCTTTAATACAAATTGATAATCCAGATAATTATAAAAACGGAGAAGAAAATAATATTGTGAAGAAAAAAGTAAAAGAATCATACAGAGAAACTGTCCAATTAAAAAAAAATACCAAGCATACTAAATTTCTGGTAAAATTATTTATATTAATAACAAAATTAAAAACAAATAATATATAATATGTATTATTATTATACATGTATTAGTCCAGTAAATATTCCCCTGAACAACAAAATCAAACAATAAAAAATGATGCGGATACTTTTATTGATTTGAGAGCTGATAATGAAGTTCTTCGAAGACAATTGGATGGTAATAAATTAAAAATTAATTTAATTTATGATCACGTTACTCTGAATAAAGAAACTCCAGTTAATGCTTTATTAAATATTTTCCAAATTATAAAAAATATTTCTAATAGTTGAATTTTTTGATATAGAATAGCTCATAATAGGTTACAATTTTCAGAGTATGGTATTGTATATTATTATAGAATATAACTAAATAAACACAAATACATTTTTTATTAATTAATTTAAAATCTTACAAAAATAATATAATAATATCACCTTCTATTTTGTAGTTTATTATTTAATCACTATTTTAGTTAAACCAAATCCATTCTAAAAAAAGATCAACTCTATGTTGATCATATTAAAATATGATATTTTTATAGTCCAGTTTCACCCTTTAAGATTTGCAATATGGCATACTATATGTTAATTATTTTATAATGTACTTAGTTCAAATGATTTAACTTAAGATTTTTCTTCTTATTCTTATCGTTGTTTTATTACGGACTCTTCTCTTTTTCTAAACAACACCTCTTCTGTGTTTTGTGATGTACTCAATGCTTAAATTGAGGGGAGGTTGCAGGAGGGAGGATGGAATTATTTTACTTTTTTTATTTTTTTGCATACCCCAACTATATTTTTTCATTGGAACTGGAAGATGGCACAAACTTATATCCAAAATAATTTTTATTAAAATCTGAGTTTCAATTTATATCAATTATATAACAATTTTTAATATTTAAAACAATAATTATTAATTTTGTTATTTATTTAGTATATTGAATAAATTATGTTTGTTGATTATTATTTATTTATTTTTCTACTTTAACATGTGGGACGTAGGTATTACTATCAAATTATATTATAATTGGAATTTAAATATCTGTGTAGTTGAAAAGTGGTAATCAAAATATAAATAAATTTGGTGAGGGGAGGTATGAGGGCAAAGCCCCCCACAGGGCTGTGTTAAGTAATTGTGCACTTGGAACACAGTTTTTAAATCGTTGGATTAAGCTCCTCTACTTATTTTTTCCAATTTGAGCACTGGATGCACTGTTTTTTTTTTTTTTTTACTACTGTATCTTTACCGAGGCATGCCTCTTAGTTTTTTCCCCGTTAACTTGTTTTCCCTCTTAAATTTTTTAATAAGTGTAACATTTGAACCTTTTTCTATTTTTTTTTATCACTTAGCAATGTAACTACAAATTATTAGGGGCTTATTTAATCTATGTTTTATTTTTGATTTGTATAGAAGCATTGGCAAATCATAGTGAAGCGATGTTTCATTTAACTAGAGTGACTGAAGAAAAAAAGTCTCTTCAACGATCCCTTAATGAGTATATCAACAACCATTGTAATTGTGATAAGGTAATTAAATTTACTTTGCTAAGCATAGCTTTTAAGTACTTAATAAGGCTAATATTTTTTGATTTTAAGGATATAAGTGTTATATTAGAAAATAATAAATGCTTGTTAGAACTAAAAACAAAGAATCAATCCCTGGAATCTGAAATATGTGAATATGAAAATAAACTTAAAAAGTCTCTCAATGATCAAAAACAGTTATTAGAAA
This sequence comes from Rhopalosiphum nymphaeae, assembly GCA_036289425.1. Lineage (NCBI taxonomy): Eukaryota > Metazoa > Arthropoda > Insecta > Hemiptera > Aphididae > Rhopalosiphum > Rhopalosiphum nymphaeae. The sequence goes on from JAZAQC010000013.1 coordinate 20,724,809, forward strand.
AAATAAACTTATCAAAAAATATAGGTGAGCTTAAAATTAAAATATATTTTTAAAATTATTATATTAATACATGATTTCCATTTCTTTTTAATTAAAGAAACTGAGTTGATGTCAGAAATAGAAAAAATATCTAAGGAGAAGCATTTACAATCACAAAAAATATCACAACTTGAACAAAATATACAAAAATCAAGTAAATTACTTTTAAATTTATATTAATTTTAAAATACGATGCATGTCCAGAAAATAATCTTTGTTGAGAAATAAAAATAAGTAAAATATACATGTTTAAAAAAACAAATTATTGGAACGTTAAGTACAAATATTAAGCTATTTTTCAACATAGTGGTCATCATTATTTAAGCACTTATCATAACTGGGCACTGAGCACTAGTTTTCGTATTCTTTCACTACAGAAAGATGCCGCCTAAAATTATAACCGCATTTTATCAATTTCTTTCACTTCGTCATTGTCGATGAAGTATTAGTCACAAAAAATGATTTCATGTGTAAAAATATGAAAATCACTAGGTGCCAGCCAAGTCTGGGCTATAGAATTTTAGTATTATATATATACATATAATGAATTACCAAGTGTAATTCACTTGTAGCAGGGATTTTCAATTTGTTAATTAATTTTAAACATTTGCCGCATATTGTATAGAATATGAATAACAACTATTCAAAATTATTTTTTATTTACAATATCTTCAATGAGTTAACAAAATAATCAGGAAAAACTGTAATTAAGGTAACACTGAAGACACAATAAAAAGAGAAAATGGGTCTTACTTTCTGGACATACTTTATAAATAAATATAAAAATATACATAAAATATTTTTATCTTAGAATCAGATAAAAATATCCATACTAAATCTTGGCAAGAAAATAAATGTTGTACATGTTCGAACATATCAGTAAATGAACTTAAACAAGCCTTTGATGCAGAACGAAAAGATTATGAGAAAAAATTAGAAAAAATAATGAAATCTCAACTTGATCCATTAAGACATGAGAAGAGGTCAAATGATTTAGAAATAGCAGTGAGTAAACTACGAGCAGAACGAGATGAATACTTATATGAAATCAACTGTTTAAAGAAACAACATAATGCAGAAGTAATCTAATAAATTCTTTATCACACTTATAATAAAGCTTAATTTATTAACATTTATGTTTCTAGATCTTAAATTTAAAAAAAAAAATAGAAGAAATGAAAAGAGAAGAGTATGAAAGATCAGACAGACAAATCATTTTAAAGCTCAGAAGAGAAAAAGACGAATTCGCTGAAGAAATAATTGGTTTAAAAAAAGAAATTGGTTTCTTGAATTCCCAACTTACGGTAAGTGACATAAGGAATTAAAGTTATTGATGTTAGGATTTTATCTATTTAGTTAATTAAGTTAATAAAACATAATAGAAAATTAAAGAATCTGTAAAGAATAATGAATACAATAAACGGGAATATGTTAAACAATTGGAAGATGAAAAACACCAGTTGATTGAAAAACAACGATCACTAACATGGGAAAGTGCCAATAAACAACAGGAATCAGAGAAATATCTTAGAGAAATTACTCATTTAAAATCAGAATTAAGTAGACTTACTGCTATGGTGAATGATCAAAAGTATGATTTTATATACATTTTTATACAATTAAGTATTAATAACTAACTGATAATTAGATGTTGTCAAGATCGTCTTGAACGGACACTGCAATCTACTCAATTTGCTCAAAATGCTACAGAAGAACAATTAGAACATGCACGTGTTCGAATAGAAGAATTAAAACTCATAAATAATAAACTTAATGATCAATTGATTGACGAACAACAAGAACGACATAAATCTCATAACAACACAATTACTTATGACCATCAACGTGATACATTAATGGTGAGTATAATAACATTAATGTTGGTAAACTATAATGGATTGTATTTGTAAACTGTCAAATAAAGTGTGATTCATTATCACACTATTTATAAAAGGTTATATATTTTTAACTATTTCATAGATTTTAAAAATTACTTTACATATGTTTTATAAACTTAAATATCATATATAATGCAATTATAAATTTAAGAATGAATTGGAGAAAAAAACCAAGCGTATTCTTCATCTAGATTCATTAGTCGCAGACAAAGAAAAACAAATTCAATCATTACATACAAAATTAACGGATGCTGCTAAAAAAATTGCGTAAAAAAAAATTTTAATTTTTTAATAATATATATTGTGTAATTTTATGTAATTATTAATTTGTATTTAACAGTAACGCTTTAAGTTCACAATCAGAAACAGAAAAGATATGTGATCATTTAAAACATGAACTTTCTAATATTAAAGCAGAGTATAAATTAATTGAAAGTAACTCTAATAGTCATCAAAAAGAAAAGAAGTATGTAAATACAAAACAATAGAAGATGTTATACCAATATATTTTTCATTTTTTGACTATCATAACTAGTAATAATAATATGCATGAAAATGTTAAATGTTTTTGCTTTTCTGTTAAAATCAATTGTATAAAATATTTTACTTTTTGTTTTTATTAATCGCAATTAATTTAATTTTTCTTTTTAAGGAGACTTCAAAATGATTTAGATATGGTTGTACAAGATAATAAAGTCTTGCGTTCTGAATTAGAAGCATCCAAAAAACAAGCTGAAGATTTGAAAATGCAATTACAAGTATATGTTTTAGAAATAAGAAGAGTAGAAGAGATACTTGAAGTGAAAGAATCTGAAAGGGATGAAATACTAGAACAATTTAAGACATTAAATTGTGAGGCTACTCAGTTAGAAAGTAACAACTATAGTCTCGAAAGTGAAGCCAAATCTACTAAGACACTTCTTAGAGAAAAAGAACATAGAGTAACTGATTTGGAACGTAAACTAGTGGACAAAGAAGATGTTATATCCAGTTATGAATCACAAGTAAAACAAATTTAGAAATTAAACTGATAACAGTTAATTATAATTGTACAAACTAATTTTTTGTTTATAGATATCTAATCTTACTCATCAAATAGTATCATTAGAATCTCAATTGTCATCTGGAAATGATCGTATTTCTAAATTGGAACAAGACTTATATGCTTGTAGAGAAATATGTTCAACTGTAGATTCAGCTAAGTTTAATTTAAATGAACGATTAGGTCATGTTGAAAATTTACAGCACAAAGCAGAAGAAGAACGTTTGAGATTAACAGATGAGCTAACTGTGTTGAATACACAGCTAGAAAGAGAACGTTCAAAAATAACTACAATAGAAGCAGTATTGAGTGATTCTAGGCAAGAATGTATGCAATTAACCATTATCAAAAATGATTTAAAAGAAAGCCTGGAAATTAGTGAACAAAAATCAAACAATCTTGGGGAGTTATTGTACGTATAATAAAAATGTATTGTAACCAGTACTTAAAATCAGTTTTTTTTTAAAATATTGGTATATAGTTAACTTCATTTCTATATTTTTTAACACCATACAGTGACAGGAGATAAAAAAAAAAGGTATATATTCCAATGGCCAAAATGTAATGCTGCAATAATTGATTACAGTATAACTTTGATTGAAACCACTATTCATTTTAGTTTTTGCAAGATTATAAACTGGTTTTAATTCCTGATTGAAATAATATTTATTCAAATATTTTTAATAACGAAGAATTCCTAAAAATAATATTTTTATGTATTAAATAATATATGTTAAATGCTTTAAACTCATTAGTAATCTCCTACAAAACTGTAAATATTATAGGGAAAGAACAAAAAATGAATTAGCCATATGTCATTCTACAATATTAACGTTTGAAAAAGAAATAAGTTCATTAAAAAGACAGCTTAACGATGTCAAATTTGAAAAAGCAAAGTTAGAACAAGCTAGAAGGTAAGGATATAATTATTTAATATTTATATATCTTCAAATATTGCTTTATTTATTAAATTGATTGACCATCAGCAATTTTAAGATATTATAATTAATCGATATGATTATTATTTTTAGGGAGTATCACAGCACAACATTATGATATTACCAATCACAAATGTTATAACAATTAACACTAATTATTTTGACACGCAATTTATTTTTACATTTTATATTCTTTAGATATATAAAGGTATTATGTATAGTACTATTTATTTTAGCTCATATTATTATAAGGACTGTAAACTATAATAAACCATACTTAAATAAGAAATGTATACTTTTGAATTTTTGGAAATACAGTGGAATTTAGTTTTAATAACTTTTTTCTAACCCATGAAATAAGTTTATCATTATAATAGAATAAATCATACTAATAAATAAAAACAAAATTTGTGATTTACAATTACAATAACAGAACAAAAAATATTAACAATGAAAGCAAGAATTAAAAAACCTATTAAGTATGTGTATGTATAATGTATATTATGTATAAATATGTGTCATATGTAAACATTTTTCATTTTTAAATTATTTTATCATGTATTATCTGAACATAGAATACTTTTTCTGTTTTGTTTACACTAATATTTATTATTTTTCTTTAATAGCATAAATTAATAATTATTGTATAATTATATTTATTTTCATGTAATTTGGGTTTCTACATAATATTTCAATATTTATTTTGTTAATTTAATGTGATAAAAAGGAATTTATACTATGGTTTTCTTGAATTGGTTAATTTTATAAGAGTATAAATTTCTAAAATACCTATGCTAGTAAACATAACATTATATTTTTACTACAATTAAAGAGTCTACTTACATTTTATTTACAGTAATAAAATTAATTACAAATAAAATTATTTAACAATATTTATGAAGAATTATGCATGTAATAATCAATTGCAGTAGAAAATGTAGCAAAACCCAATGCTCCAAGTAAACCTGCTTTGGCTCCAGCTAAAATAAAAACATTTCCATTAATCATGTATATATTTATATAGGCACCTAATTGTTTTAAATTTTAACCTCTAAATCCTATTAATCCACCAGTTATTCCACCTGCATATGTACCGTTTTTCCAGTCAGATTGACCTCTATACTATAAAATGAGTAAAAATGTATATATTATACAATATAATACTAAAAAATTAAGAAATACTATTTATTATTAAATACTTACTGTTTCTACAATACATTCAATGCCTGAAAAGACAGCTCCGAGTAAAGCAAAGTTTTTTGCATAACCAAGTGAAGAAGTTTTCATTTCACGTATAATTTCTTTGACTGTTTCTTGCTGACCAGGTGGTTTTATCTGTGGATTTACACTAGAAGTAAAAAGACCAATGGCTCCACCAAGAGCAAAACCTACAAAATTCAAATTAATTAATATCTTTGTTGTAATAAAATGTAAATAATAGAAACAATTTTAAAAAATGGTACATTTTTAACATTAACATATTACTAATATATCATATTTCAAACACAGTTAACAAAAATCAATTTATATTACCCATTACACCGCTTAGAATGCACTTAAATGCACAACTTTCAGTAATTGCGTCTAAAGTTTTTTCTTCTACCGATTTTACTACTGGCCGGCCCATTACATTTGGCATCATGATTTTTTCTCGAAATTGATCATTGCTAAATATTCGATTAACGAATTGATGTAGAACTTCTTCTTGTGACATATTGGTTTTCTCCTCGTTATTAGACATCTTATGACTATCACAATTAATATTTAATAGTATAAGTGGAATAATTTGTTAGACACTTAAATATTTCGTCAAATAGAAAATAATTCTACTTAGAAATACTTTACACATTCAATATTTAAATTGTTAATAATATAATTCAAATATTTAAATGAAAAACGTGCAAAATTAAAACATATACATTTTTTTAAACTTTTTAGTAGGTACCTAATTTGTGTGTTTGTGATAATATTTTGATAACAACAATATAATCACTCACCAAAGATTATAATAGGTATAGTCCACGATGTAGAGGAGATCTTCTCTACATCGTGGTATAGTTACAGATATAGATAATAATATTATCTACCTATATCTGTAGGCATAGTATATGATCCATTGATTTCTTTTCTATGATATGATCATTATGATCTAAGAAAAATTCACTCTGTGTATTCACTAGGGCTCGGAAGTTCTATCAAATGCATATTTTTCTTGGTTCATCCTAGAACATCTAAAGTAAGACATAAATATGTTTCACATCTCCGATGTCATACACGAAATTTAATTTTGATAATTTTTTTGCATATTTATGGTTTTTATTTCTATTTTCCTAATTTAGGGTTTATAGTAGGTACTATGTTTGAGTATATTTTCACATATTTTCTAAGATATAAGAAAACATTTAATTATTCAGTGTAATTTACAAGGTAAATATATAAAATAATTTAATTTTAAGTAAACTTTTACAAATATATTTAAGTAATTTAATATTTTTGTTAACAGTTAATAATTCAACTAGTCTAGACAGGTTCTGACGTCTATGAACCCAAAAATTTGTAAAATTATATATAATTTTTTTCTGATAAATTAAAATTTTTTTCAAGTTCAATGCATATTTTTTTATGTTTCGTGCTAAATAGCATAAATATAACGCATATTTTAAAGTTTTTAAGTGCATATTTAAAAGCTAAAAAGTTACAATTTTAGTATTAAAACTTCCGAGTCCTGGTAATCACTATTTAATATAAACATTGTGTATCAAACTTTAGATAATAATATTATATTATATTTAGATATTATAGATAGAACGATTTAAGAGTGTACTACACTTTTCATACCATACGCATTGTCCGTATTGCTATAAAATATTACACTAGTACACTACGTATATAATATTAAGTATGATTGATTTATAATTAATGTTAGAATAAACTATTATACAATTTAAAATTAAGAATATTACATCTATCTATAGTGAATCTCATAAGTTTTTTATATTTTAATTTTAAAGCAAATTATAAGCATTTTAAAGTTTTAAATTTTACATTTAGCTCTAGAGTCTAGATCATTTATTCAACAGTACACCAAGTACTTATAGACCTACTCGTAACTGATAATATTTAAACATTTTAAACCTTATTTGAAAATAAGGAATTTTGTCCTGTAGTTTTTCTAAACTTGGTTTTAAAATTATGATGGTCTTTTTCTACGAAATAAAATAATTCGATAATTAAATTTTATCGAAAAATAATAATTTGAACGTTAAAATTCATAAAAAATAACCTTATTAATTTAGTAAGTACATTTTAAATATAGGTTGCCATTTGAAAATTAAAAGTTGATAGTGGTTTCACTATTAAATAAAAGGGTGAAAAAATTAAAATTTCATACAGTTTAAGAAAAGCACGAAACAAAATATTTTGAAAAAAAAATTAAAAAGAGTCAATACTTGACAAAATAATGAATGTTAAATGATAAAAGAATCAACCCGTATATATAAACACCTTATACGTGGACTCTCGAATGTAGAATGTTATAGTAGCTATATTATTCATTAAGTGTTAAAAGAACATGCAGAGCAGCAAAGCACAAACGAAAGCCTAGCTGTGTATTAGTTAGGTATTGGTGCATTAAATGTAAAATGTTAAACTAAGCAAAAAAAACCCGTTACCTATATATTATATTTTTATTTTGGCATGTATATATAGCTATTATGTATATCATATCGATTGAATGGAATAATTTGGGTCGTAAATAGTGTAGATACCTATACATATTTCTATATGATATATCTATGTGTAAGTAATATCTATATATAAATGCTTTCATATAGAATCGATCGGTTAAAACCACGATTGATTGCTTTGTATACTGAAAGAAGAGACTATATTGACTAATATCCAATAAATTATTTTACAATAACAATGTAAGAATTGGTCACAGAGACTCTAGAAGTGTAGCTAATATGTTTGCCATACACAAATAAATGAACAACAGAAATACTATACATGAAAGTATAGGTAATGAAAAATAACAGTACTCAAAATTTGATAACTTTTATGGTTTTTCAATAGACGATGATTCTAAGAGTGGCCTAGAATCAATATTTTGAACACACGAATAAGTTAAACTTACATTTCAAAAGAAGCCTAACCCATAAGCCGTTAAATAAAATCAAGTTTTACTCTTTATAAGTTAAAAAATTAATTATTTAACATTTATGTAACTATACTATATAACTAATAAATAGTCATGCAAGGCATTCAAAGGCAGACGCGAATCTATTTAAAATAAGATGACTATCCCTTTTTTCATCTAAATTATTAATAAAATTACTTTTTTTTTAATTCAGCTGTATCTAAATCAGAATTTAAACAAGTACCTATACTATACAAAGAAAGATACTATATCTTTCTTATTAAATTGTGTGTATTTGTGTAACAATTTTAAGTTAAAATCATTATTCATTATATTAAATAACATGTATATAATTTCGTCTAAATTTTAATATTATATGCATGCAAAAAAGAATGCATATATATTCTTAATATATTTATAAAGATATAAGAACAAATAATTTGGAATTTTATATTACATTTTTAAGAATTTAGATTCAGTGAATATTTTTTATTAAAATTTATACAAAAAAAAAAAAAATAGAAATTTCTTATACCTATAAATAGTTAAAAAAAATTAAAATATTTGAAAATTATACCATGTATAATAATATAAAAATTTGGTGAAAAATTCAAGTAACTATAAATATTCATTTTTGAATTACAACAACATATCAAAAATCGTTTGAGGAGAAATAGTTGTTGTACGGTTGAATATATACAATATCGTTACAATTTGGATTTTAAACATACACTTCAAATTTCAAATTAATTTGAATTTTTGGTAAGCATTATATTTTTTTTTATTGGTAAAAAAACTAATGAGGAATTTTGCATTGATTTTTAAAATTTTGCATATAAAAACAACTGTTTTTTTTTTTTTTTTTTGATTTCTTATTACAAAATAATATGTAAAGTTTCAAGATTTTGATGCATTTTTAAAATTTTTTAGTTAAAACGCTTATAAAAAATATCATAATACATTTTATCGATATTTATAAAAAAAAAACTTTAAAATATTGAAAATTTTTAAATGACTATAAACAGCTCAAAAAGAGTCAAAATATTTTAAAAATTACACCATTTATAAAAAAACATTAACATAAATATTTGGTGAAATTATCAAGTATCTAAAGTTATTCATTTATAAGTTAAATTAAAAAATTTGATTTTATCAAAAAACTGGTTTCGTATTACATTTCCCATTTTTTCTTACTTTTTTTTATTATTTTTCTCGACAATTTTAAAGTAAACTGAGAATTTTAATCTTTCTAAAGTAGAAACATGATCCAATTCGCTATATAAGAAACCACCCTCAAGTTGAAAATGTTTGAAAGTATTTAGTTGAAGTATTTTTTCGACTATCTACTTATCGTGAATAACAGACATAATAAAAAGAAATTAACACACACACACACACTAATATAAATAATAAATAATACATATAAAGTAAAATAAACTAGTTATTAACAGTGTATTTGAACATAATAATTATGTACTTTATCTATAAAAATAATTTTAGTCGTAGACTCCTAGATAGTCAATATGATTCGGGTATTCCTATATATTTGATTACATTCGAAAACTCTAAAACCGTAAATAGTTTATTGATTTATAAAAAAAATACAAATGAGTTATATAGCTGTACCGATTTTATTTTAAATTGAACGATATAGATACTTTTTCTATTAAATAAATTGAGTGGGAGAATGAGAGATGATCTCATTCGGTCGAACAGTATTATGAAAATAGTTATACCGATAGTGAACTGGCCACTTACGGCTACGTATCATTTAACAGTTTTTTCCAGATCAGTACTCTAGGTGGACTTGCGATAGCTACAACGTTTTTCAGCTAACTAATATCTACTAATTTAATTGTTTTTAACAACCATAATCTATTTAAATAGAAGGTACATATAGGTATAAATCAAAATGTAACTATAAATTATAGAATTTTAAAGCATAGCTACACATATATGTATTAATATTAATATTTATGTTTTACCTAGAAAATAGAAAACATCAAAAATGAATTTTTCTACATCAGTGACTGAAAAATTTACCAAATTTTACCAATGGTCTTTATCAGTATCGGGTAAGTATACTGATACATAATGCATAGATTTTATATTATAAAAAATAGTACAGATTAAGCACAGAGTATTTATTGGTTAAAATATTATTATAATATTTATATAGATATATGTCGTCTAGTATAATATTTAATATAAACAATTTTTATTCTCGCAGACGATAGAACAAAAGGTTGGTTGATGGTTGATTCTCCAACGCCAACCGTAATCTATACAATAATTTATTTCATAATCGTTGGTTTGGGACCGAGATGTATGAAAAATAGAAAACCATTCAAACTCACTCCCATATTGGTACCATATAATATCCTTATGACACTACTAAATTTATATATAGCTATTGAAGTATGTCTATAATAACTTAATTGTATTTATTATATGGGTTAGGTATTTTACAATTTAAACATTTGATTTACAGCTTCTAGTGGCATCTAGTCGTTTACGCTACAGTTATGTGTGTCAACCACTTACATTTATCAACAACAAAGACGAATTAAGGGTAACTTATTGTAAAAAATAGATATAATTATCGATACATCTTATTATTTAGCTTACAATTTATATTTTAAATGGTTTCTTTTAGATAATTAAATAACTTAAGCTTTTATAACTTAGGTAATTTATAACTTGTTAAAATATAAGTACAGAATACACATATATAAATAAAAACCTTAAATTAACACTAATTAAAGATATTCAAATATTAAACATTATAATTTTCTATGCATAAAGGTTAAATCTATTTTAACCGATTAATAGGACATTTTATTTACAAATTTGTAATAGGTTAATTTTATATTTTATGTATTTTTATAAGCTTATAACAATTACAATTTTAATGTGCCCATTTAAAAATAATATTGTAAAAACATTTTAATTCAGATAAATTTTAAAGTGTAATTGTTTGTTGATATTATATGTACAAACTATCAATTAACTTCATCTAATTATTAGTTTTATTGCTATAAAAATCATCTTTTAAAATTTCTTACATAGGTACTATTATTATTTTATTAAAGTAAATCTAAATATTATATTTCGAGTATTTTGCTTACACAGGTAATAAATAGTAACAAATAAAAACAATTATGTTTTACTCAATAAAAGATAATTGCCATTTCATAATATGTTTTATATTGTAGTTATTGAAAGCTATTTGGTGGTATTACTTTTCAAAACTCCTCGAATTTTGTGATACAATTTTCTTCATTCTCCGAAAAAAGGATAAACAGCTTACTTTTTTACACGTCTATCATCATTCGACTATGTTCTCTTTGTGGTGGATTGGAGTGAAATGGGTGCCTAGTGGCTCAACATTTTTGCCTGCAATGGTAAACAGTTTTATACATGTGCTTATGTATTCGTACTATGCTCTGAGTGCTTTGGGCCCTAAAATTGAAAAGTATTTATGGTGGAAAAAATACTTAACTATACTTCAATTGGTTAGTAAATGTTACGCATTATATTTAATTATATATATGAATACAGTAAAATCCGCTAATGAGGACACCACATAATGGAGATAACCGCTTAATTGGGACAAATAAGCAGAGTCCCGAACAAACATATTCGTTACAATATACATTGGTTTATTAGGACTTGGGATAGTCTGATAATGGGGACAGATAGATCACTGCCCGACGTGTCCCAATTAAGTGGATTTGACTGTATATAATTTAATTTATATGTGTGTTATACTTAATAAATTCATATTTTTTAAAATTTAGATTCAATTTACCACTGCGCTATTTTTGGGTGTCCACGGAATTAAATCTGGATGCAAATTTCCCATATGGATGCAATATTTATTGGTGATATACATGATTTCATTTATTGTGCTATTCGGAAACTTTTACGCAAATGCATATGTTCAAAAGGTAAAATCGCTTACATAATTATTATATAAAATGTCTTTATAGCCATTATACATATACATACAGTTGTACAATAAAGTACAAATATTTTATTTCTAATAGCATAAATAGGAGGAGATGTCGTCGTCTCCACTATGAAATTCCTATACCACTCATTTAACTAAAGTATATACGATTTTTATTAATAACAATAAATTACAACCTTTTTATATTGTTTACTAATATGCGTCATCGCACTTGTTTAGACAAAAGTTAAATTAATCATATTTATAATCCAAAGATTTTACTTACAAGTCCTTTTTTTATTATTTACATACCTTCTTCCCTTCCTAACTAAAATGCCATTTTTTCCCATCAATTTTAATTAAAATTTAACCCATTTATTACGGTTGAATACTGTTCAATGGCGATATACACTCAAAACAGTCGAAACCTGGCTGTAATATAGCTGAGCAGCTGGTTCGGTTTAATATTATGGAAAATCTTATTACATATAACCAAATTATACTATATAAATATTATATTATTTATTATTCACTTCATTACTATTAATAGTTATTAAACATTTGTTATAGGATACTACAAATAAGTCCAACATCTATAGAAATTACAAGTACACGAAAAATGTGACATGTAAATCGACAAAAAATGATTGATTTTTTTATAATATTTTTCTTTTTATTATTATTATTTCAAACAAAGTGTATAAGAACTGAAAACAATTTGTATTTATTTTAACATCATTTGTTTTGGATTTTTTCAGCCTTGACTATGTATTAACATCAAACAAAATTTAAGCATACAATTTATTAGCTACTTAGTTACATATATTATGTATATAGACATTGTATACATTTAACGACTAAGTAAATTTGTGACATGTTTCTATACAATTATAAACATTTTTCTCCATTGACATTTATACTTATTTTATTCGTATACACGATTATTTAAATGAACTATATATTTTTTTGAAATAATTTAATACTAATTAGACATACAAATAACATACTTTATGCTTATATATATTTTAGTACCTACTACCTACCTATTATAATACACCATATTCATTCAAACTAAAACGGTTATTTAAATGAAATATTAATTTGTAATTAATGAGTTCAATTTAATTATATATAATAATAAATAAATAAATATGAGTATTCAACTTTAGAATGTAATCTAAATTTAAATATTCCCTTTAACAATACTTAAATGTATTTGTATATTTACTTATATTTATAAATATTTTAATATTTTAATTTTAAGACTGCAATAACCAATAAGTAATAAATGTTGTTAGAATATAAATAAGTTAATAAGTGCATAAAGTATAAAAATTATGTCATTATATTATGAAATATGTAATAAATAATTATCCTATTATAACAAATACAATAATAATTGTGTACTATGATTGAAAGTGTTTGAACTGTATCGAATACACTATTATAATATCATATTGGTTTATATTCATATTACCGTCAAGCGAAACATTTCGGTTCAATGGATAATGGAAAATATCTAACTTTAAATATCTGATATTACCAATAATTTGTATTTGAAATAAATATGAAAGCTTAGAAACTAGTAAGATAATAATATCAAGTATAATTAATATAATATTAAATATTAATATATTAATAGGTAGATAGAACTGATAGAAGATACACGTATTAGATTCTAATGTTTAAATTATTTATACAAAATAATTATTATATAGTTTTTGTAGAAGCTAATTAACTAAAAAATCATACTTATTATTTATTTTTATTTTTATTGCAAAGTGATCACAATTAAATGAGAATACTATCGAAGAATCCAATATCACATAGCATCATTAAAACAAAAAATAGATTTTCAATTCCATTTATTAATATTCCAAGTTGAAAAATGACCACTATTTTATGTTAATACGGAACAATGGAATACCAGAAAGCATCCTTTATCTATATCTTATTAAAATATAATAATTAGTGTTGTGAATTTGTAAAAATGTTTACTTTTAAGTTATTGTAGAATTTAGCGTTCTCAACTTAAAGTTTGAATTAGATATACTAAAGATTTTAATTTTTAAACTTTCATTTTACACTTTTTTCTTTATATTTTTAATTGTTGAGGTATTTTTTACTTAATTATAACTTATTCCTTGTACCTAATTACTTTTTTTCAATGTTTATAAAAAATGTTCATCAGTTATACTTTTTACAGTTTACACACATTTCATGATTTTTGTTAACTATAATTAAAAATTTAGTTTTTTATTTTCAATTTTTAATTTAAATATTGTTTTTAGTGTATTTTTAAGATTGGATATACATTCTTAAGGGTTTTTAGTACATTAAATATTAAATTCACAACCCCATTAATAATCGAATTTTCTTTTAATATATGTACATGTGACTTACCCTCCTAATATCCAACATGTTACAATCCGTTGTAGCTAATAACAAAGTATATATTATAATATTATATTAAACTTATAATGCACCGTACGTTTTGCAGCAGCTGAGCATGCGCAATAGTTTTTTGAACATTGATCTTCTCTCGTTCGCCGGTAGGTACAGCGGTCGGCGTCGAAATGTTTTTAATAGTACGTTGTAGTACGCACGCCACTTAACAATATTATACACATCGTTTTACTAATACGTCTTACACGTTTCCGTTCAAGTTTGAAAATCAAGAAAAAAATTGGTTTGGACTTCTTACTATAATAATTATCATATCGTTTAACATCATCATAAAAGCCTCTTTTTGTACGCCTTTACAAAAACTTTTCATTTTTTTTCTTGCAGTTATATTATTAAAATAAAAACTAATATAACATAATTCTTAAACGTTTCATAAACATTGAAATATAATACAATACAGACTACAATGTACACAGCACAAAACGAGTGAGTTTTTAACATCTATAATTATGGTATTCAGTTTTATATAAGATATTTAAAACGTAACTTAACTATTGGTAAATAATTTATAGTAATATTTTTTATATTATGTATTTTTTTTAAATTAAGAAATTAAATTAAAAATAGATATATAAACGATATTGTATTACATGTAGGTATAGTAATAGGTGTATTATTGTGTATTATATACAGATAATTGTATATTATATACCGAATACATCTTAATCATTATACACATAGATTTTTTTTAATGAAAGCGAATTGAAAAAATTAAAATTCACCGTTGCTTTAATTTAATGAGATAAAATTAATTAATTCGATTACTTGAACCTCAACGCTTTAAAGAGGAGCTACACTCACATGTGTTGTTTCAACTTGTTAACAAATAACATGACAAATGTTATACCCAAAAGAATTCGTTTTACCCTAATACTCTTTATTATTAATATTAGAGTAAATCATCAAATTTAATAAAGTGTATATTTTCTTGATATTTAAATTTTTTAATTGTCAATTAGACGGAGACAACTCGTCAATACGTCATGTAGATATAATATATTTTTTTAACTCGTAAATGTTGTTAATTGTTACATATTACATGCATGGCCATAAAATGCCTATACAGAACGCCGTTTAATATTTACTTTATAATAAATTATAATAATTATAAGTATACCTACTATACTTATAGGCAAGTGTTATATTTGTGTCGTTACTATATAAATAACTGTTTTGATTAAATTATACATTTTTTTTCTATTTTGAAAGTTTAGAAAATAAATGTTTTCTAAAATATTACGTGTGTATGAGTGTTGTGGGAGTAGAGGAAATTAAGAACTAAACCCTACCTTTTATAACTATACATATACATTTAATTTTTAGGTATTCTAAATAATTTTTATTAATGATTTATTATTAATTAATATATTTTTAGAGAATTTACAGTATTCCGTCTAGATTATAACTTATCTACATTATTTGAACAAGTGGAACATTTTAATCAATGGACCGAATCACTGAGTGGTAAGTCTGATTATAATAATAATAATATTAATATCTAAATAAATATTAAAATGTAATATAATGTTTTTATAATATTATTATTTTAGATCTGTGATCATGTGTATTTTATTTTTATTATAGATACTAGAACAAGAGGGTGGTGGATGGTAAATTCAGTTTTTACGACATTTACCATAGCCCTTTGTTATCTTTTAATAGTATGGCTAACTCCACGGTACATGAAAAATCACACAGCATACAGTTTAAAAAATATACTAATTATGTACAATATTATGATGATATTATCAAATTTATTTATAATAATAGAAGTAATAAAAATATTACCTCATGTTTGTAATTAGTATCTAAAATCTTATTCAAATATATTTCAGTTGATATTGATGACTACTAAATTGAACTATAGTTGGACATGTCAGCCAATAACCTACGTAAATGCAGAAGCTGAGCTTAGGGTAAATTTTAATGATGATAATTATTAATTTCACATTTCAATTAGAACAAATAAAAATAATTTTTCTCTTATAACACTATGTACAAAAATGATGAAGTGGATATTAAGTTAAATTGTACAGTGGCATATTGATATTGGATACAATTAACAAATAAAAAAGTACATTTATCAATATGAAAAGTACATGTTAAACTAGCCTATTATAGATTTATTGTAGATTAAAAATTGTTTTCTAGTTAATTTGAGAAAATAGTTATAATTGAAAAGATAGAAAAAAAATATATATATATTTATCTAATAAAACATTTAACTTAAAATGTATTCAATTTGAGTCAATACTAAATTATATCAATTGATAAGATATTTTAATTTAATATATTTATTCCAGATAGCAACAGCAGTATGGTTGTATTATATAATTAAATTTTTTGAATTATTGGATACTGTATTTTTGATGCTTCGGAAAAAAGATAATCAACTGTCATTTCTTCACGTTTACCATCATTCAACAATGTTCATATTCTCATGGATGGGTACAAAATATGTACCAGGCGGCTCAGCATTTTTACCGATATTAATTAACAGCGCTGTACATGTCATAATGTATCTTTACTATACTTTAGCTGCAATACAATGCTCAAAAATCTTTAAATACAAAAAATATGTTACAGCCATTCAATTGGTAAAAATAATCATTATTTAATTATAGCTAGATCAGATATTAAGATATATATATATATACAGAGTAACCTGTGAGGATTTACCCATTGTAATATCTCCTGAAATAATAGAGATATCATAATTTTCATTTTTTAATAAGTTTCACAGGGACAATAACAACAAATATTTCATTGTTTAATTTATTTTAATGATTTGGTAAAAAATTAAAAAATAATTTTTTTATTTAAATATTTTCAAAAAAATTGAAGATAGCCATTTTATAGAGTTCATTTTTCTGAAAATATTGACGTTTCAACATTTTAATTTCATTAATCTCGTAATTTTTAATATTTTTCCTAATTTCGACATAAACTGCAAATTATTTAATATAATAGTGGTGTCAATGTATCAAACATGTGGCTTACGTGTTCGTACGGCTGGCAAACGCTTTCAGTGTTTTTCTCGAAACTAGAAAAATATTAAAAATTAGGAGATTTTAAATGTTGAAATGTCAATATTTTCAGAAAAATGAAATCTACAAAGTGGCTATCTTCAATTTTTTTTTTTTAATAATTAAATAAAAAAATATATTTTTTAACTTTTTTATCAAATCATTAAAATAAATTAAAACATGAAATATTTGTAGTTCTTGTCCCCGTGAAAATTATTAAAAAATCAAAATTATGATACATCCATTATTTCATGTTATGATGTTAAAATACTTTTAAAAACTCATTTAAAATTGTATATTTCGAAATGTTTATTTATGCATTTGAAATTTGAATATTACCAATTAATAGTTTAGCAATGTTATAATAACTTTAATATAAAAACCAACATAAAAGCATCACCTATGGATTAAATAAAATTGACTTTTCTTAAGATTTTTTCTGTAAAAAAAATTTATTTTGTAATAATTTTTAATGAAAATAATGATAAAATAGTATGTTGCCTTGGGATGAATGAATAAAAGCTCTAGTGCTGAATATTGAATACCTATTCTCATTTCAACTTTTCAGTAAAGAAAATAAAAATGGTTTTTAAACAATTAGTTTTGTTGTACTTTAAAATGTTCATGTTTTATTTATATTAGTGATATAATTTTAATTATTATAGCTACTCAAAGTTCATTACCAATTTATAATGCTTTTGTTAAATAATTGTATAAAATTAAGTTCTAGCTTACAAATTAGTATTACATTTTTTTACAGTATACAATATAAATTATATATTAGATAAAATTATGTTATACTTTTAATGATATAAGTATTACGGTGGCCATTACTTAATTACTTTCACCCATATTTAGATTTTAGTCTTTATAATTCCATTTTAATCATTTTATTTTTAGGCTCAGTTTTCATTTGCTTTACCATTAGGCATAAATGCCATTCACAGTGGGTGTAATTGGCCATTATGGATGAAATATTTATTTGTATTTTACATTATTACAATGTTGGTTTTATTTGGAGACTTTTATAAGAAAAACTATATTAAAAAAGTATGTAATATAATTATATGATCACTTATTTAAATAACTTATATTTGAATATCATATAAGCATTAAGAGGATGTTTCCACTACATGGTGTTTCTACCTTATTTCTATGTATAACATGAGAAATTATAAGTTAAAAGTATCATTCTGTTATTTTTAATATTAGAGTGAATTGATCTATTATCAATCTTAAAAGTAAGAATATTATCTAGAGCACTTCAATAGAATTTTTTTTAATATTTTATTGTTTAAGCAAGAATTTTAAAATTGTAAATTGTTTGTAAAACTTAAAATTCTAATAATTTGTTTCAAAATCAATCTAATTAGATGCCCTAGATAATATTTTTAGTATAAAGTTTGATAATAGATCAATTCACTATAATATTAAAAATTACTAAGTTATATGGATTCTTCTTAACGCACAATTATCCATGGTATGTGTTAGTAAAGCAGCAACAACAAGTATGGATAAAACATCCTCTTAATACAAAATATTTTACTAAAACTATAATTTTGTTACAGGTAAGCAAACATGAAAATGAAGTTGGACAATGTTTAAAAAAATTGTGATAATTTAAATTAAAACATTCAATTTAGATAATTAATAATTTTTTTTATATAAAGTAATATATAAAATAAAGAATTAGAGGTGACATTACAATAATTTAATACTTATGTGTAACAACTATTTTTCAATTATGTGATATTTAAATATTTTTGTAGTTGAAATTTAAATTTTATCTATATTACTATTTAAACTAGACATTAAATTGTATTGAATTATAAAGAACATTTTTTTGCTTAATTTTGTTTTGTTCTTCCATACATAAACATGTCTCTATTGTAATATTTATAATATTTTTTCTTTGACTAGTTATTTTATTTTATTAAATTATTTCAAGCATTTATAGTTTTTATTGTGTAAAATATATATATATATATATATATATTTAAATATGGTATTAGGTTATTAGAGTATATTATTTTGCACTTTATTATGTATTTTATAACTACTTTTAATTATTCACTTTGTTATTAGGTATCTAACAAATGACAATAAAATTGTTGTAAAATATTTAATAATACGTTTTTTTTTTAATTAGTTCATTAATTTATGTTTTTTTCTCATCATAAAATGTTAATATAATTACTGTATACACTCCATTAAAGTTATGAACCTTATGTACTCGCTGGTGACTACGTAACACTGATCTGTCATCCTCATCAAATGTTAACAATTGTATACCTGATATATAAAGAATCTGTATCACTTGCCCAAAATCAGCTATAGACGTTGGCTCAACTAGAAAGGGACTTAGTGAGGCTTAACCCCCTCAAAATATATTTTAGCCCACCCCCCAATTTTTTTTGATTACTTAAGATTAAATAATAATTTAAGCATAAAATAGTGAGAATGTGAGATACATCCTATGCAATATGACATAAAAAATTATTATAACAGAATTATTCAAAAGTAAATTGAATAAATATTAAATATTAAAGTTAATTTTGCAGTATACGTATAATTTAATAAATATTATGCTAGCATATGTCTTTGACCAATGGCATTGCAGTGGTCACCGTCCGATATTTTAGTTTTATTTTGGTGATTAAAAATGGACAAAAAACTTATTTAGTATTTTTAATACACCGAAAAAATTATCCGTATTTGTTAGGTGTTACTATTGATATGAAAATAACCTAGACGATCCTGCGAGTTTTTTGGAAAGCATGAAAGTAAATTAAATTAGATAGGTATTTCTTTGTCGGCCTGTAGCCCGCCCCCCCCCCCAATATTTTAGACCTAGTTGTGCCAATGGCTATAGGGTACAGTTCTTCACTAAAATAAAGTAGAGTAGATAAATATAAATAAAATAATTAAGGTTATATAAATTAAATCTTAAATTGTTAAAAAATGAAGTATTACAAATTAAAATACTAATTTTAATAAATTTAACTCATAACATACTGTTTGTAAAATAATTAAGCCTAGAAATTTAATCGAATATTAATTTTCTAGTTGAGTGGTACTGCAGAACGATTTCCCTAAATGTGAAGCTTCATGTTATTTATTAATTCAATAAAATATATCATAACACTTGCTTATAGTTTATTTTGTATAAATTATAAATAAATATAATACACTATTTCTACAAAAAAACTTTATTAATAAAAAGATTATAATGATAATTGGGCATATTGTACATCAAAAAATTAATTTTGTTTATCCAGTACCTATGTCTTCAATATAATTAAATCAAATATTAGGAAAAACATTATATACTAATGGCTTAAATCCACTAATTTATACAAATTAGAACAATCATAAATTAATTGAATGTGGGAATTATTATTATTGTGCAGTTATTTACTTGTTCCAAAATTTAGCACCGCTAGGTTTTGTTCCTTTAACAATTTTTTTTGTAGGACCGCTAGTATCCACTGACATTTCTTCATCTTGTATTTGTGTTCTAATTGCTTTTTTCACGCTGGCAACCTCATTGTCAACAGCAGCACGGTGTTTTAATACATCTTGTTTAGTGCGATTAGCATCGACAATACGAGCCTGTACTGTGGAAAGAACACTCTCACAGGAATCACACCATTGCTGTAATGTATCTATCATATTGTCAACATCATTGGTTCCAACATCCCTACCAACTGTCCAATCTACTTCCAGATAATCACTCTGTTGATCGAGTTCGCCAGAAACCACATTAGAATAAATTGCTTCAATGATTAAGTCCTCTAAATCCCTGACATTATCTACGTTCAACTCTTTTAAAAGGACATCATAAGGTATTCTTTTCATTTTATTTGCCAATGTAACAATCGTTAGGTATTGCAGTTTTTTCATCTGAGGCTCACTAAGTTCTGGCAAATATTCTTTTTTGTCCAAATAATCCAAGTATGTACCTTGTGAAAACAAGCGCAACGCATGTAAGTATGGTGCATGATGAGTAGTCTCCAATGCAATAACGTTGGGGCATTCTAGGAGTTCTGCAAACACAAATGTGTCAACACAATCCAATGCTTGTTTAATTACTTCCACTAAACTGTCGCCTTCCAATTTTAGAGCTTGAACAACAAACTGTTGCAGAGGTTTTTCAATTACTTTTTCTTGAGACATTGTAAACCAAACACAGAAATTCGGAACCTAAAGTTAGTACAGACTACAGGTATAAAATATTAACAGTTAATATCAAATTTATTTTAAAGTTTAAATTGTTACATATTCACATTTAATGATAATGGCATATTCGGCATTCGAATTATTTGACAATTGATAAAGGTTCCTTTATCTGTGCCACGAATTAAAATAGTATTATCATATAATATTCTATGGTACTATCACATCATTATTCTGTGATACTATCTTACGACGGAACAGAAAGAATTTTATATGTATGGATATACTGATATTTCAACGAATTGAACAGATTTTTGAGTGCTCAGCTATAGACACTGTGTGATATTGGCCAAATCGTGTGACTCTAGCCTTGAACACGGTCTCCAACGGGCATGACATACGTTATCACTTAAATAAATAATATCATTATTATCACAGAACAATATATTTTTATAATTATTGTATTTATTTATTTAACAATAAATCAATGTCAAATAACAATATTACAGTAGAACACTTATTCATTTTAGTAAAATTTATTAAAATACAAAATAAACAATTATATAATAATAATACACAAAATAATTAGTTTGTTTCCATTTTTATAATATCGTAACAAATAAGGATACACATTACCAACATCCAATCAGATTACGGATACGGTTTTAACTTTTAGAACCCAATACTTCATACCGTAGGAATACAGTAGACCGACCGGTTGATTGAGTGTCGCTTCTATATTGTTCTATGGCTAGTGTCCTTTCTGGTTGTTCTGTAATTATATGCATGAACTAAGAGTTTATGATTATATTATGTTCAATGGTAACGACTAATGTGTGATAAGAATATTATAATCACGGACTAAAGATAATAAAGTATCAAAAAACACACACACACACATATATATATATATATATATATATCCACCTTAATTATAACAATTTTGCTTAGTATTTTTTAATGTTAAACGATATAAATATTGAATTATGAATAGGCGGATAACGAATACTACTGGATTATATATTTATTCAATAATATTGTAATTTATAAGTAGTTTTTTTTTTTTTTGATAATTTTATTAATGCATACTTATTATTTAATATATACAATGAATTATCTGCCTTATATAAGCCAAGCTTGTGTTTAAGACTAGAGAGTTACAATTAACAAAATATTAATGTAAAAAAATAAACTAAAAAATAATGAGATGATTTAACAACAAATTTCAACATAATATAGCCAGTTAATAATAATTCTTTTTACATTATTTTATTTAAAGATTATGTTCTTATATAACTTACACAATATTATGAAATAATAAAATATATACATAACAATATATATAAATTAAATAAAATTTGCAATTTCTATTTTTTGTGCTAGGAATTTGCAAACTTCGGTTGATTTTGGTTAAAATAGTTTAAATTCTAAATCTTAGAAACTAGTTTAACAAATGTTCATGAGGGAATTGTTTACAGGGATATTCAAAATACACATTTAATATTAAAGTTGTAGCCTTAATTTTGGCGCTAAAGTAGGAAATTGATATTTAATATAGTGTAGGGTGACCATACGTCCTGTTTTTTACAGGATTGTCCTTTATTACAGCATTGTGTCCTGTTGTCCTGACAAACTTCTTTCAGGACGTTTTTTGTCCTGTTTTTTTGATCAAATTTTTCCTTATTATTATTTCTTATTATAATTTGTGCATTTTAAATATACTGTATAGTGTACATAACACGAAAATAACAATATGTTTTGTTTTTAACTTTTAAACCACAATAATCTATGTATATCACTGAAAATACGTTTTGTGAATACGGTTATACAATATTATAGCGGATAGCTGGATATACCTAATAATAACTCCACGCCTATTAAATTATTATAATTAATATTAATTTTGTCCTGTATTTTTTTTTTTTTTTAATATGATTACCCTAATATAGTGTCTAATTCAAAAATATACTATCAAAAAATACAATCTAGTGTCATTAATGATGAAAACATAGATATAGAATAGTGTTAATGTGATTTGAAGTGTATCAAAAAAAAGTACATTAGATAACTTTATAATAGATCTGCAATGTGCCCATTGTCCATATCTTAGTACGATTCACAAAAACGCATGTGAAAATACTTCATTATAAAATTGTTTACGTATATAATTTCTTGCTGGTAGTTCTAATGACATGTAAAATATAATGATAAAATAATTTCCAAGTTTGTGTAATTTAAGAAAATTTCAAGAGAGAGTTAAACGCCCCCCTCCCCTCCAAAAAAGCCTTGTATTTATGCTAGTATCATAGACTAATATACAATATACATAGTTATTATATTTTATTATTATTTTATAATAATTTATTCTATGGTAATATATAGACATGCAGTGACATTTCTTTTAAAAATTGGCGGGCTAGTTTCGAGCAGTCCGTTTTGATGATAAAAGTATTCCTAGCATCATTCGTTACCGTCATGCTCACAACATCATTCTTGTCGCTCCGAAATAAAAAAATAAAAGAGGTGGGGTGGTGAGTGGTGAGTATCGCTTCCATAATATTCAATGTAGTAATGAATTGTTTCGAGAATTAAAATATACTATATATTGTATTATGATTATTTTATTATGTATATTTAATTCGAGGTAAGTGTTAACAAAAAAAAAAAAAAATAATAATAATAATAATAATAAAAATCGTTTAGTGATAATATACGACTGATTACAGTTTACAAATTTACACTTCTGAAGTTCTGAATTGGTGATCATTGTTATTGAATTACTGAATTATTCATAATATTATTTCACTCCCCTTCCGTTTTGCAGTTTATTTTCTGGCATACGATTCCGTTAATAGTGTATCATCGATTAAAGTAATTATTTGAGAATCGACTAACGTTTTGAGTTAATTCCATCGAAATCAAACCGTTTTCTTCAATATGGAGGACGACCTGCCATCCAAGTATGAAGTGATCGTCATTGGCACTGGTAATATATTCCATATGTGTATAATTATTTTTAGACTTTTAGGTTTAGTATACGCACCTTAATCGTTTGTTGATAGTAACATTTATTTTTTTTCTTCCCTAAATATGGATAGATGTCATAGTGGATGAGTAAATAAAATAAGTGTTAATGAGGTTGGTGAAATTATTAAATATTTATGTTCATTCACAATATAAATACCAATACAATTTCAATTTTTTTTTTTTATTGCTTTGTAGAAATAATTTAAAAATTTGCTATTTCCGTTAAAACTAAATTACAGGGTTATATAATACTATAATATTAATAATCAATATTTTGTCTATGTAAGATATCTGTAAATAACTGTAAATTTAATTTTGTATTTGACATAAATTAACATTGTCTCAAGCTAATGGGAATAGTCATTTGAATTTTTACAAAGTGATATTTTGTATAAAAGCTTAAATAAAGTACAATTGGTTATATGTAGGACTCGCTCGGAAGTTCTAGCAAATGCATTTTTTTCTTGGTTCATACTAGAACATCCAAAATTAGATATAAATATGTTTCATACTTCTCCAATGTCATACACAACATTTAATTTTGCATATTTATGGTCTTTACTGCTATTTTACAAATTTAGAGTTTATAGTGCTATTTTTGGATATATTTAAAAATATTTTCAAAGATATAAAAAAACATTTAATAATTCATTATAATTTCCAAGGTAAATATATAAATAGTTTAATTTTAAGTAACATTTTACAAATATATTTAAGTAATTTAACATTTTTGTTTACAGTTTATAATTCAACTAGTCTAGACAGTCTCTGATGTCTATGCACCCAAACATTTGTAAAATTAAATATAATTTTTTCAAGTTCAATTCATATTTTTTGATGTTTCATGCTATTTATAGCACATTTAAAAAAATTTTAAGTACATATTTAATTGCTAAAAAATAACATTTTTAGTGCTACAACTCCAAGCCTTGGTTATATGTCTTATAATTGTTGCTTTAAAATAGATAGTAATGTACCATACAGAATCTAGAATTTATTATAATGTGTA
The DNA here is from genome assembly GCA_036289425.1 of Rhopalosiphum nymphaeae. Classification (NCBI taxonomy): domain Eukaryota; kingdom Metazoa; phylum Arthropoda; class Insecta; order Hemiptera; family Aphididae; genus Rhopalosiphum; species Rhopalosiphum nymphaeae. Next base: position 20,750,520 of record JAZAQC010000013.1, read on the forward strand.
TACCATGTGTCCATGAAAATAAGCCATAGGGTACACTTCATTACTCATTATCCTGTAAATATTTTTCAATTCTGTTTGTGAGTCGTTAAACTAGAGTAATGAATCATAAATTCCTATAACTTATAATTTTTTTTAACTCACATATTTTGACCTTGTATTGAAATGGGGTTTTGATACATGATAAATCTTACTTTTTTTAAATGGCAATGTCAATTTTTTTTTACAGATTAGGATAGAGTATTTTTTTTCTAATTTTTTTTTTAATTACAAAATTGGCAAAATTATAGTCTGTTGAATTTTTATTATTTATGAAATTTTTAAAAAAATATTAAGTAGATATGTTAAACTTACATTTAAAAATCAAAATAAAATTTTCAATAGTTTTAAATATCTGTTTTTAGACAGATAAGAGATTAAGACATAAATAAATACTTATTTGTTTTTATTATGTATTGTCTTTTTTTTCATTTATTTTATAATACCTAAATCAGAAATAAGATAGCTAAGTATGAAGGTAATGAAAATAATTATAAAAATGCAAATGAATCTGCAAAATAAAATTGGTGTTGACAACTAAAAAAAAAAACAATGTTGTATCGCACACAGGCATATAAAAAGGATTAATAATTTGACATTTATCTGAAAATATGTATTTAAGTACTTTCTTTCGTTCAACAAAAACCCCATTTCAATACAAGGTCATCCGACTGAAATATTATGTATACCTCATGCGTAAACATACAAAGTATATTAATATTATATTGGATTCTAATTATATTTTACAATTGTAGAAAGACTATTTTTAGTTATAATTCATTAGACAGCAAAAAGTTATCAATCTTATTATTAATCTAAAATATTGAATTAATAATTTTTAAGCATTTAGTATTTAATTACCAGTTGGAAAACTTCAATGTATATGCCACAAAATTTATATTCTACCTATTTGATTGTTTAAACTTTATACTTTAAATATTAACTATTAAATTGATTTATTTTTTAATTATCTGCTGTTCCTTTGTTATAGAGACTATAAATGTTTAGAAAACTTTTCAAATTTAAAATGTGAAATTTAAATGTAGTTAATATTATTTAGAGGTAGTGTATACATGTTTATATTATTACATACAATATATTTGTATATATTTTAATACAGTTTCTATACTTTTCTATCATATTCTACTCATAATTATATTTTAATATTTTGTAATAGTCCAAGTATATAAATTAAAAATTACATCAAATCAAAACATCAATATTAGTACCTAATACAAAATATATTTTTATAATTATTATAAAAATTATTTTGTCATTAAATCAACTGATCAAACAACAATATTGTTTTTTGTTTATTATTTTATTTTTCATACATAATATTATAGTATTTTCTTGTTAAGAGTTCATTGAATGGTTGTGTAATCAAAAATTATATGGTCTATTAGTCATGGTAATGAGAAAGTGAATTTCCATTACTTATTATGTTGTATATCATAAAAAAAATATGTTTTCTCTTTTATGGATCACTAAAAACTCAATTTTAATGTTTAACTTAGTTTTCAGTATGAATAATTTTATTTTGTGGTGTCTATCATTGGGTGCTCATCATACAGTCACATTGTATGGTAAATTAGAACTGGGTGTCTAATTTTAATATATTGGTAATAGTTTATTATTAATTCTTATATTACTACTATTCATCTCACTCTATCAACAAAAATGTCAAAAGTGTGATATGGATTTTGTAAAACTGTTAGACAATAATTGATTGAATATTGATTTACAAGCTTTCTTAAAAATAATTCTTAATTCACTGTTGCTAAAAATTTTGATTAATAAAGAATAAAAGGAATTCAATGGCATTTATCCTTAATGCACAAAAAAATATAATAGACAAACATCATCTATTCTTTATGATTGTTTGATTGTTGTCTTCATTAATTTGGCATGACATATACTGTTCAAACAAAAGCAGAACATTAAAATTTATGATTGGTCTTCCTATTATTGTTAACCAATTTCATAGATAATTAAGAGAATGTCAGCACAACTGTTTGTTTTCTCTCTCTGGCCAATACATAACATAGTAAAAACAGATTTATGCAGAATATTTTTATTTTTTTTGAGTAATATAACCATCCATTACAAACACGATAGCGGATAAAATTGTCGAGGGGATAACATCGATTTGTCTAAATATTGTTTCAAAAAAATTTAAACATAACTTGTATGTTAATTTCTATCAATTAGTATAGTTTCACAATGATAATTAATAAAAAAAAAACTTCTAAGAGCTGCTCATTGTCAATAATCAAGGTTTTTATTTTTAATTGTTTCTGTCTTACAATTATTTTACTACATAATATTCTAGCTATACATCAAATCTTAATCTTTAAAAATGTTATCTGTTAATTTCTTTTATAATAATTGAAAAGCTAACCTGAATGATAAATTATATGAGTTCTATTTATTATTTTTGGATCCATTCAAAGGCGGATTTACGCATAGGCAACCTAGGGTGGAACATCTTTTTGGAGCACCAAAATTATTCAGTATATTTCTACTTTTATTTATATAATATAATAGTGTTGTATTGCCTTGGGATAGAAAAATGGTAAGTCTGTCCCTGGATCCATTACTATATTAGAATGAAAATTAAGGGGTAGTATTTATTTTGTTGATTTATAAACTAAAAATATAAACAATATAATAAATAATACATAATGTGATTTCAGGTATGACCGAGTCGATTGTTGCTGCTGCTGCTAGTCGAATTGGAAAACGAGTTTTACATTTAGATAGGTATATTTTGTTCCATTAAAAGTTATTCAAAATATAATATTTGAAAACTATAAATATTTTTATTGGTTGTTGTAGAAATGACTATTATGGTGGTATGTGGGCATCATTTACATTTGAAGCTCTTCAAAAATGGCTAGAAGAATGTAGAAATGGAAAAAAAAATGATTTTGTGAAAATATCTTCTCCACTAGTGCAAGACAATGAGAACTCTATAGCTATAGGCAATCAATTCTCCACTGTATTCAATATTGAAGAAAAATGGTTTATACCCGAGTATGGTCATTTTTATATTTTTATTATCTTGTTTAATTTTTATTAAATCTGAATTTTACTGTAGAAAACTTCCTTCAGTTGGTAATTTGCTTAGTGCAAAAATTACTCAAACAGAAGATAGTCCCAAAGAAAGTAAAGATGGACTGACTGAAACTGAAGCTACATTAAAACAAAATGATAAACTTTGGAGTCAAGCTAAAATTAAAACCATGGGGCGTAAATTTAACCTGGATTTAGCACCTAAAGTTAGTTTGATTATATTTAAGATAATTAAAAATAGTTTTTGTTAATATATGTCTTAAGAAATAAAATTGTATTGTTCAATTAATCTGTTGCAGTTACTTTTCTCTCGTGGCACACTGGTAGAACTTCTTATTTCATCAAATATCTCTCGTTATGCTGAATTTCGATGTGTAAATCGTATTCTTACATGGCAGTCTGATAAATTGGAAACTGTTCCTTGTTCCCGAGCAGATGTGTTTGCTACTAAAAATGTTGGACTTATTGAAAAACGACAATTAATGCAACTATTGACTTTGTGTGTTGAATATAAGCCAGAAAGTGGTGAATTTAAAGGATTTGAAGATAAAACACTAAAACAATACTTAGAAAGCAAAAGCTTAACTGAAAATCTAATGCATTATGTATTATATGCTATTGCCATGTCAAATGATACGACACCATGTATGGTTGGTGTTGAAAGAACCCAACAATTCCTAAGTAGCCTTGGACGTTATGGTAACACACCATTTTTGTGGCCCATGTATGGTACTGGAGAACTTCCACAATGCTTTTGTCGGTATGTTAAGTCACTTACATTAAAAAAAAATAAATCATTATTGTTCACAATAAAATAATTTATTATTTTTATTGTGTAGGCTATGCGCTGTGTTTGGAGGTGTATATCATTTGAAACGAGCAGCTGATAGCGTTATAGTAGCAAACAATGAATGTAAAGCTATTTTATCTGATGGATCACGGCTTGATTGTGATCATCTTATAATGGGTGTTGCTGATGCTCCTCCAGAATTTTTAGGCTCTGTTCCTAAAGCAGGTCTTTCAAGAGGCATTTTTATAATTGATAGATCAATATCTACTACTGATAAAGAGTCTTTGACATTACTTCAATTCCCAATTAAAGGGAAAGAGCCAATAACAATTATTGAAGCTGGACCATCTACTCACGTTTGTCCACCTGGATTATGTAAATACTAGGAACAATTTTATTTTTTATTTAATTATACATTTATTATTTTATATTTATCTTAAAATTATAGATTTACTACACATGACCACCAAACAAATAGATAACGCAGTAAATGATTTAAAACCGGCTGTTGATGCGTTATTACATTCTGAATATGCAGATGGTACTACAATTAGAATAAATACTGACACACAATCAACTCAAACGTCAAAAGAGGTATTTTAATTTTTTTATATAATTTTAATTAAAGTTTTAATATGAGCTATTTTAGGGAGATTCTTCTGTATCAAGTGGAGAGTCAAATATATTAAATGAATCATTAAAACCTCAAATTTTATATGCACTATATTTTAATTGTCCTGAAACATCTGAGTATGATCTATCACAAAATGTTCCGAGCAATGTACATTTGTGTTCAGGACCTGATCTAGCAGTTGATTATGAGTTTGCTGTTAAACAAGTAAAATATTATTATTTTTTGTTATTTTTTTAAATACAAATCTTGAGTTTAGATATTATTGTTTTTTAATTATTTCAGGCAAAATCTATTTTTTCCAAAATGTATCCAGATTCTGAATTTTTACCCCGTGCTCCTGATCCTGAAGAACTATCTCTTGAAGTTGATGAAGCTGCTGGCCCTCCATTCCAAAGTTCTGAAGAACCAAAAGAAGAATGAATTAACTTATAAAATATCCCGCATTTGCTTTAATTTTATTATGATAGGCTATTATTTTACCAATTTAATTTAAGATAATTGTTAGCTTTTATACTTGTATAACTGGTTTATCGTCTTACACTCTTTAAAAATATATTAAAATAATATTTATATTTCATTAAATACACCTTAAAAAAGGAGTTCATATTAAAAAAGTAGTTAATATTATTTTTATTGAATGGAAATATTTTTTTTTAATTAAATGCTTGATATCTTACTAATAATTTATCAAGAGTCTATACTTAATTATGACATCCTAAATCTCAAAATTAAATTATACAATTTTATTATAAATAAGACAATTGCATAAATTTAGAATTTAATAATAATTTATTTTAATAACAGGATTTGAATAATGAAATATATAATACCTATGTTTTATATTTTTCAATTTAACGTTAATGTTTACGCAACTGCAAAATCTAGCATAAAATATGAATTCCTCTTGATTACATTCCAAAGTTCTTTTTTTTAATGATATTTGGCAATTAGGTGTTTTTATACTATTCGATTTATCATTAAATTATTAATAGATTAAAAAAATACCAGTTTCACTGAAATCAGTTAAATATCACATTATTTTAATTAATTATGTATGATAAAAAGTTTAAATGTTTTAACTGCATTTAATTAATCATGTGGTTACTTTAATTTGCACCCTTTAACTAGGATTACATTTTCTTAGTATTGAATATTATTTGAACACAATAAAAGTTTTTTACTTATTGTTACCAATAGAACATCATTCTATAAGTATTGGTAATTTTTAATCCATTTATTCACTTAAAATGTATTTGATTACTTATAATTTTTACTAAAGTAACTAATTTTAAATTACTATAATTAACATTATACTACAGGTATCTGCTTAAATAATTAAAATTCTTAATGCATTTAGATATATCCAATGCTATATTATCAATATAAAATATTTGTTTAATAATAGTTTAATTGTATTAAAAACAATTTGTTTCTGTTCCTTTATATTTCTAAATTTTCTAGTCAGCAAATTTGATTTGATTGGTAAATAATCTTTTGTAATTTTAAATTTGTTCCTTTTTTAAATTTTTATTGATGCTTACTTTAAGTTTGATTTTGTTTTGTTTACTTTACATTTTACTAAAATATTATCTCATTATATTGCTATATTATAATTTATTTTTAATCTAATTAATTTGTAGATAATAGATTTAAAAACAATATTTTTAAATCTGTTGCTTTTTTGCAATAAATTACTTGGTGATTTGGTTTTTAATTTGTATAAGTAGAATAAATATAGTTAACTAAATTTTATATAGCGTTTTATAAACATATATTTATCACATTCCTTAATACCTGTTTACCTTGATTTTGTATGAGATATGTATTCAAATATTTTCCTTAGATTATTTACAAATGTTTTTATTTATATTTTACATTTTTGTTTTTTTTTTTTTTAGTTTAATATGATTAATTATTATCAGTATGGTGGTTACAAATGGAAGATCTAATTAGACCATGTATATGTGTAGACTTTATTCTCAGCTGTGCAATTTACAAGGAACAGTCCAAATTTGTGTTATTACCACTAAATATTTTAGTTGCAAGTACTAAATAAATATTTTAACTGATCTATATTGTAATCAGTTTTACGATTTAAAAATATAATTACTTTGATAATTAGTTTTAGAATTCATATGTAAATTGATGAGTACTGAGTACATGATTTTTTTATTAAGTACTTATTTTCAACAATTATAAAATTTGTTCTTAATGATCCCTTACTAAATGAGATTATTTTTATTTTACTTACTTATCATACTATAAAAAAATTTTAAGTGTAATTTATAATTTTCTATGTTCTAAAATTATTTTAAATTAAATTAATATAGACTTATTTTCATTTTTCTTAATCTTAAAGTTGTTCGTACTATATACGGTAAAATCAACCGTGACTTTAATGTATTTTACCCAGGCCCAGATTAAGGTTAAATTCAGTTATATTTAATCTATACTATGTTTAGGTTGGTGTATATTGTTAAATTTAGTCCCTATTTTTGTATACAGTAGCAAATGACAAATAGATGAAACAAAGTTTATATTTACTAGTTACAACCCATAAGAGATGTTCATCTAGATATGCAAAAAAAAAAAAGTTATAGGTAAAGTATGTAGGAAGTAGCAAAATTTGGAAGAAGGTGGATAATGCCCTCCGGGTTAAGAATGTACCCTAGTACCTCGTGAAAATGATAAGATCCTACTTACAGGATCGATTCATATTGGTTGGCGAAACACTCCACCGTTGAAGTACGACGTGCGGCGTGCCCCAGGGCTCGGTTCTCGGACCGGCCTTGTGGAATGTCTTTTACGACGATTTATTGGACATGGAAACCCCTTCGAGTGTCTAACTCGTGGCATTTGCCGATGATGTGTGCGTCATAGGCATCGCCCGCACAGGCGAAGCAGCTGCTACCCTGCTCAATCCTGTGTTAGCTAAGGTATCGGCTTGGACGGAACAAAACGGACTGAAGTTAGCCCCCACCAAAACTGAGGCTGTAGTTCTGACAAGGAAAAACAAATACGACAACCCGGAGCTTCTGGTTGAAGGACACGTAATTCCTATCAAACGATCAATGTGATACCTCGGTGTTGACATCGACACTCAGCTCTCTTTCACCAAACACATACAACAGGCCTCCCGCAAGGCTACCGACTCAGCGACAGCCATAGGCAGACTGATGCCCAACATCGGCGGACCGTCGCAAAGCAAAAGAGCGCTTCTTGGCACTGTGGCAAACAGTAAGATGCTGTACGCCTCGCCGACCTGGGCCGTCCGCGGGACAAAAACGGCTAAGAATCGCGCAGAGGACCGTCGCACTCCGCATAACACGTGACTATAGGACAGTCTCAGTATTGGCCTCAATGCTATCTGCAGACCTGCTAGCAACAGAAAGGGCTAGAGTTCGGGTTCGCCTGGACGACCAGACTGACGTCGTCCCGAGCACCGTTAAAAACCAAGAGAGAATAATCAGCATTGCAGCTTGGCAAGCTCGGTGGGACCGGTCTGATAAAGGCAGATGGACATACCGGCTCCTCCCTGACGTTGGACGCTGGTTAACAAAGCCACCCCTAACCCTGACTTTCCGACTGACGCAGGTCCTTTCGGGGCACGGGTGCTTCCGGAGCTACCTAAAGAGGTTTAATCGGGCGGACGACAGCTATTGCGTATACTGCGTCGACCCCGACGACACTGTTGAGCACACGGTTTTTACCTGCCCGAGATGGCTTGACGACCGCGTTCGAATGACAGATTATGAGGCGACCTACGAACGCGGGCGACGTTGAGGAAATCCTGTGTGGTCCCCTGTCACATGACTTGCAAGAAGACGTCCAAGCCCGAAGGAGAATTATCAAACAGTTCGAAACTAATCGCCTGGAGTTCATCCGCATGGTCGAGGCGATTCTGTCGACCAAGGAAAAGGACGAACGCGAGGAAGAGGCCTTGCGAAGGGCACAGGGGAACGTGCGACCGCCCTGATGGAGAAAGAAACATCCAGAGTGGTGGACTCCGGTCGGCCCGAGAAGGTCAGGAAGAAGCCAAGTAAAACTTGTAATGCATAAAATTCAGATTGACCTTTGTTTATGTAAAATTTAATTGTTAATGCAAAACTTTGAAAATGCTTGAACGGGGTAAGTCGGGGAGCTGTCCCGTCTGCCTCCCACGTGTGTATTAATATTTGATACCGTCAATAAACGATGGCGGAGCCGCGGAAGCAATGCGAAAGCAGATCCCGCGGCGTCGTCGGTTAAAACAGGGGAAAAAAAAAAGGAAGTATCAATATTTACAAAAAATAAATACAGATTTAATTATATTTTACATGTGTAATTATAATACATATTTATATATTATATACCTAGAATTCTGATTAATGAATTCAAAAAAACAATTATATAAATAAAACTAATTTTTTGTTAAGGGTAGAAATTGACAGAGGACAAAAATATTTTTGCATTTTTTTATAAACCATTATATTATGTAAAATATTCAAATTAAACCCCAATATGACAATATATTCCCAAAACATATTACTTTGCACAAAATATTTATTAATCTTGAAATATTCTTTTATGCACCAACAATTGTGTGTATCAGTTCATAGATGAAGGGCGTTTTCTAAATTGACGCATGTAGAAATCAATTGTAGAAGTACTTCAACACAAGAAAATTTAATTCTTTAATAATGTTAACATTAGAAAAGATATTTTTGAATCTATTTACTTAGATGAGACTATCAAAAAATTAGCTTTCCTAAAAACAAGGCAAAAATATTTTTTAATATGTTAAATATCTATATAATTTAATGCCTTAATTTTTATTACATACCTATAAGATAGATGAAAAATAATAAATTAAAGGAACTGTAGTTTTATTTTTATTAAGTTTATATTTTGGTTGTGGTACCTAACAATTTTGTCCCAGGACCATAATACCGTATAAGTATATAATTTTTTTCCTGGCGTTTTTTGTCGGGGTTTTTTTCCCGAGGATTTTTAACTCAAAGTTAATAATAATAATATATAATATGATTTAAATATATATAATTAAAATAATATAATAAATGCAATGTTTTCGCCAGAAATTATATCAACCTACGGTTATACTTACTAGTAACATTATTTTTTTACTAATATAGTAAAATTAATTACTTCAACATAAATATTAAAAAATATATCATGAAATGTACTTGGTGGATGGTCTTCCCTGTTCAAAATTGTTTAACGTACACAAACACAATGATATAATATTATAATTGAATTCAATTATAGCACATCGATTATTCAATAAATTCTAATAACCCACTCAACGCCTAATGTACAGCAGAGTGATACCGACTTATCTACTTTTTTATCATTTTTAATAAAAAAATGTATATTGACATGGGCTATAATATACGAGGGCATCATTTAGGGTATTGTAGGGTATGCTTATGCATACCTAAAATTTATCAAGATCCAATTTGGCCTAACTATATTTTTCTGTACCGAGCAAAAATTATTTTTTTTTTATATATATAATTAGTCTTAAGCTTCGGAATCTATCATATATAACCATAAGTTTAATAAGTGTTAAGTATATGTTATTTTTTTAGGATTGTAACGTAGTTAGATGAACGTTTTTCAAAAAATGAATAAATTCTTGACATATTTAATATATTTGACTATACAAATACTGACTTTCTTCATGCAAAATGTGTTACCGTTAGTAAGTTCTTAGACCACTACAGATGTTTTCAAATCAATTCTTTAAGCGCGCCATCAGAAATTTCTTTGAATTAAGGCAACATTAGAACAAGAAAACAAGTCCCTATTAAAATCAATATTAAATATTGCTTTAAATCTATCATTTACATTTCTTAAAATAATTAAAAAACAAATGTTTGGTTTATATTAAATAATTTATATTTGATTAAAAATTTCAGTTTTTGTTTTATTTTCCACGCTGTCTATAAAATATAAATAATTAAATTTAAAATAAAATAATGTAGGTAGGTATTAACTTGGGATTATTAAGTATATATACAATATTGATGAAGAATTAAATTTTTGAGCGTAGCGAGAAAAAATTTTTTTGTAATAACACTAATATGTAGGTATTGTCCAAATATCAGTGTATATATCAATATAATTGTATACATGACATCAAATTTATCAATAGACAATAGTATAAACCATAATATTGTTAATTAAATAATATGTGTGAACAAATGTATTACAACAAAATCGAATTAAAAATAGAAATAACTATTTGGCAAAAATAATTTTGTATTCATCACAGATCACTAGGCAAGTTATATTATTTTCACACATTTTTTTTCACTAATATTATATTTACATTATATTAATATTATATTTATAATTCTAACACATTATTTATCAATGCTTCTTCAGATGTCGAAAATAAGTCAGTTAACATCTCACTATCTTACTATTTTAGCGTCGACTAAATTGTCTATTTTCTGTGTTGATTACTAATTAAGGAAAATCCAAGCACTAGTACACCTGTATCCACGATTTCATACAACCCAGATATGACACCATGCTTGATGAATAGTATGTTTACACTGAGTACAGTTTAAATCAATAATTAAAAATGCTCATTTTTTACAAAGTATATCTCAATGGAGAAACAACTTTTTCATTATTATGTTTTTTAGTTCATTCTCTAATTCACCTTCATATTTTCATGACACTCTCAAACAAATTTATGCCAAAACTTCAATAAATCAATTTTTAATGTGTTAAGGAAGCGAAAACATTTTAACATTTGAACCAAAAGTAAAATAAATAACCCCATCGTATTGTAAAGATTGTTTTATAAATTCTAATATATCCTGAAATCAGAGTATTAAATTATTATATATTATAAATTATATTAATTTTTTTTTTGTTTAATCATGTATTCATGTAGTTACCTAACTGGCTAACTTTAAATTATTAATTTTAAAACTTGATGTATAAATTCTCTATAGAAATAGTTGTCGATTAGACCTTGATATTGAATAGGTCGCTGTATGCAAGGTTTATAGATTATAATCTATAAACCTTGGCTGTAATGGAAGTGCTAGGTACATCTGAATTCGTTGATAAATCAATAAATGCTAGTTATACTGTTGTGTGGTTAAACATTGATTAGCTAATCGGCGATCAAATATTAATCCTATATGATTGCACTGACTGCAGAATATACTGAAAATAACTTTGAATGGAGACAGCGGAATCTAAGTTCTAATTTGTCATTTTATGTTACTTAGAATATTTTATTAAATATTAATTAAGAATTTAAACAAAAATAGTGCTAAAAAATATATAAATATGTTTTTTCCATAATTTTAAAAATAACTTATCTGAGTTCTTTAAGAGGCCATTCTGGTAGCAAAATTCGACCGTCAAAACATGCTTTCGTACTTCCCATTTTCCTCGGGCCTTGTTAGTCACAGAAACATGATTTTTTCACCAAAATAAACTTGAGAAGTTCTTCTAGATGATTACGTGCCAGATTTTCGAATTTTTTTTGAAACCTATTTTATTTGGATTTGAAATTTTCAAAAATTGTTCAATTTTTAAAAAATCATATAAAATAGACGATTTAAGATATCGAAAATCCGCCACGCAGTCATCTAGAAAAACTTCTCAATTTTATTTTGGTGAAAAAATCGTGTTTCTGTGACTAACGAGGCCCGAGGAAAATGGGAAGTACGAAAACATGTTTTGGTAAGAAAAATTACAAATTTACAGCCGTCATGTGCTGCTCTGCGGATTACAGCGGCAGCGTTCTGAACAGTGTTCATACCAGCACCCCGCGCACTGTAACCATACCTCACCATAGTTCAAAACTAGTTTTCATATCGCGACTGGGTCGCTTGCCGTCTATAAATAATCGGTACGAAAACAAGCAATAATGTTGATGACGGAATATTTGTTTTATTATTTTCATAATACCCATATCGAATTTTATACATTATATTTCGTAATATAGTAATATTATTATTCTGCTCATTGTATCGTACACAAATTAAAAATCTCTCATCATAAAATTGTTATAAATCGTTTAAAAAAACTACAATTTGAATAATTATTTTTTTAAACTATTAGAGAATTTGACGATAAAATGGTTTTTTTTTAAAGTCGACCAACCAAATACGAATAAATTAAAATCTGTTAAATAGTGACCCGCGTAATCAATATACAACGTAATTCGATAACTTAAAATAATTTAAATAATAAAAAATATATATATATTATTAGTAAGTGTATGTATAACAGATAATTTATTTATTTATTGACATATGATAATATTATATAGTAATTAGTAGGTTATAATCATAATTACTAAATTACATATTTACATATTATATAAATTAGGCTCGGCTTATCAATGTATACTAACTAATTAATTTTCAAGCTGGGCATAAAACGGGAAAAAAAATTTTAAAGAAAGAAGGTAATTACTATGCTGTAATGTATGTGTCGAGTGTACCTCGTCATTGAGAAATGCGTCACTGTAATGTATGTGGTCAATTTGAATTTAAGTTAAATTATTGGACTACTTTTGTAGTTTTTACAAACATTGAAAAAATTTAACTTAAACTTTAAAATTATATAAAAATAAATATTGAATATAATAACTTATAAATTTTAATATCATTATAAACTTATGAGGAATCTTGTATTACACTTCAAAGTTTTTTTTATTCGCAAACAAAAATTTATCATGTACAAACTAAAACAAAATTAAATAAGTAGACATTTTAAAATCTCTTTAGACATTACAAAATTAATTATATGATAGAATAAAACATTTCAAAATGTAAATCATGTCCAAAACACAATATTTTAATTATTTGATGAAACACCTCTACAGTTAATATATTTTAAATAATAAATTAACAACTAAAATAATTTTACTTGTGTCCAGAATTTCCTATTATTTTGAAACATCAATTTTTTTAAAGTAGAATTGATTTGCTATCAGACACTACCTTCAAAATTGAAATTTAAAATTTTTACTGAGCCACAAGATTATGACACAAAAACAATATAGAATTTTAAAATCAATACAATAACTCCACTCAGAATCTAAAATAAATTGTATGTCTTAATATGTATTAAACATTAACCAAAAAATAATAATACTTATCATTCATCAAATTTAATTAAATTAATTACGTACACAATTTTTTAGTTGTTCTTAAAACATTATCTTAAGTAGTCATTAATTACTATTCGCTGCGTTGTAAAATCACATATTTAAATATTTTATTCCGTCTTATAATAATTAGACAATAATATAATGCCACACGAGATATACGATTTTACATACATTTTATTTAAACAGAGTCATTATCTATAATATGGTATAATATTAATAAATAATAATACTAATATATTAATATTAATTACTATGAATTAACATAAGCATAATATATTATAATATGTGTAATAGATGTTTTTTCGTTATACACTCATACGTATTTATTTAATTAGTTAGACAGTCGATATAGACATTAACTCAATTAGGTATTAATGACGTAATTATACAAGCATTGTGAACAAAATGTACATTTTTTTAGCTTAGTACTTGAGTGAAATGACTTATTAATTATTATCAAACTTAAAAGTAAAAACATCATCTATGTTCTCTTATAAGTTGGAGTAAGGTAGCACCCTAGATCTTTAATAATACCTTGTATTATATAGATAATAAATAATATATATTGAGTCTTTTTTAGTTTGTTATTATTATTTAACTATAATACATAATAAAGCATATTTTTATAGTAAATAATAAAATAAAGATATACTTGTGCTACAATCAACAGAGCAATTTTTTAAAAATAATGAGCATTTTATATTTTTATGGTAGGTAGTAATAACAAAATTGGATGACGGGGGTGCAGATCTTGTATAAAAATACAAGTCGAAACTATGTAACAAAAATTAATTCAATTGCTAGAAGCGTACACAAAAAATGGGATCATCTGATTTACAACGTACATAAAACGTTATACAACATTTTAATAATTATAAAATACATAAAAATACTACAAAATATTTAACTTCTATTGGTTTTATGTACTAAGGAAAAAAATTGTATCAAATTGAACATTATTTTATATTTATTTTTTTGTATATAAACGTAAAACTATCACATTGTTTGTTATAAATTTGACAACGTTGTACCCAATTCTTATTGTATTTCAATAAACAAACAGAAAACAATAATAATAATAATGAAGTGCAGAATTGTATTTCTCCTAGGGATCGGCATGAAATCTAATTATCTGAATTATACGAATATTCGGATATCCAAATCCGGATTAGGCCGGGGCTATACACGACAAGCGTAATACGCCGTCTATAGCCCCAGCCTTAGAATCAAATTCTTATCAAGATTTGCCGAATTATCTAGAATCTAGATTATATGATCTATATAGTTATTTTTAATGTATGGTAAAATAAATTATTTTATTTTATTTTAATGAAAATTTAACAAAAAATTAATAATAAGTTTTAAGATTTACAGTATACACTATACAGTACCTAAACTTATCATAATTTCAGTGGTTATTTATAATATATTATTAGTTATCAAAACAACAAGTTATTAAATTGTTGAGTTTATTTTATACCTATACAACTTTCTCAATTATTAAATTAAATTAAAATTCGTATCATAACGATCGTTCGAAATGTATACATTTTAAATAGATAAAAGCGCAAAACAACACTGGTAATTAAAATGCGTTGGAAATATAGTTGAAAAATATGTTATTGTCTTATAGAATTAAATTTATTAGGATATAAAAAAGAGTCATTGATCAACAGAATTAAGTTGTCCGAATATGCCCACCACTAATTCCTCCCCATTTATACGACCCGCGTGCACTCACATGAAAATTGCCTACATTGAACTTCTTAAAAACGGTCAGTGTCTGATGTCTAATATTTAATAACATTTTTAAAAATATTGAAATATAAAAAATATATTTCTTTTAACAAATGTTTTCTTATTGCATAAAATTATGTGAAAAAATATAAAAATATATATCTTTTATTCTTCATATTTATACCTACCTAGTAAATTTTTCCATATTAATTATAAATATAAAATACCTGAACTTGGTATAAATGTATAATATTGAGTAAAATACATTTTTATTAAAGCAATGTATATTATATTATTATTTTAGTTTTTTTTATGGCTAATTGAATAAATGTTACCAACAACATGATCATTTTGTTTATATTACATATTTATTACGCTTGTAAAATTATAATATATCATCATTAATTGATAAATGATTAATAATAATATAATTGAATAACAATTTTTTGTGAGGGGATAATTATTTTTATACAATTTCTGTGTTTACATGTGGTTTATATAAATGTGTGTAAGTAGGTAATCATTTTTAATTTTAATAATCATATAAAAAATATGATAAATATATTTTTATATATTTAAAATTTTTCAGTGTTATTTTTTACTTTTGTTCTTTTATTCCTTGATCTTTTTTTACAGTAGTTGGAAAAAAAATCCCCAGTAGCATTATACCGGAAATTGACTTTATATTATTTTATTTTATATTTGTAAGAATTATTATATTATTTTATAAATTATATATTAAAAATAAAATAAATATTGTATATTAATAATATTATATATTTATGTATAATGTGTGCCACGATGGTTAAAATTTCATCATTTTTAATAGTATAGGTCCTCAAAATAAATGCGATCAAGATGTAATTTCAAATGATCAATTAGTTGTTATTTGGTTATAAATTATAATTATTATTATTATATTATATTGTATATTAATTGTATTTCTAATAAATGAAATAATTCTTATAAATTATTTATATCTAGTCAATCTTCTGTATAATGCCACTAGGGATTTTTTTTGGCTAGTATGTGGATTTTTTTTCCGAAATTCTTTTTACCGACTACCCTCCCGATTATATACACATTCCACTGAGTGCGTTAGTCATGCTTCTTTTAATGCCGAACAGCTGATTTTTGTTGATAAACTATTCGAAAATCGTATAGATCATAATATACGATATACGGTATTATACTATACTTAAATATATTATGTAAATTATAATTATCTAATACGTGACATGTCTATTGTTTATAAATAATATAAATTAGATTAACTTATAAGTTTTTGGTTGTGTGGGTCATTCTAAGTTCTGGACTCAAGACATAATTATTGATAATAACACCTTAATGAAATTCTGGATACAAATATTTGTATAGTATTAAGTAACCTGTATAATACCTACCTTAAATCATAACTATAGGATATTATAATTTATAACTATTTAGTGTATTGGGCAATAGGTAACCAATGGCCAATAAAATATTTTTAATTGTGTAAATAACTATAGTCGTTAGTAAGTCTTATGTAATTACCTATTAAATAAGGAGAACGCGAGTACAAAGTAATATGATAGAAAATCAATGTAACTGTGTAATACACAAACACATATTAAGTATTAGTTGTTACCTACGGGCTATGACGCTGTACGGCATAAGCCGATAAGCGGCTGCTAAGTAGAAGGCATAACAAAACAACAAAATATATATTTACTATATTTTAACAATGGTTGAGTCGCAGCGAGTTCTGTAGTACTAGTACGGTACAAACTACGGTAGGTGGTAGATGTCTGTTCAGTGCTCTTTGCACGAACGCCAGCCTAAATTTATTTTATTTCTTGAAAGATGCGATTCATATGTATCCGTAACTGCGCAGTAGATATGTGAATTAACTTTTGGTGTTACCAAATTGTTTTCTTTATCGAATTAATTAAATTTTAATGGTCGTAAAGTGTTTGATGCACATTTGTTTTTCCAACTAATTCTAATGAATTTGACGGTTTTTTGTGTTTTTGTTTCTACGATATAACATCAAGTTGTCCGCCATAAAATCGTTTCAATGTTCATTAGCAAAAGCCAGAAGATCTGTTAATTACTGGTACATTGAGAAAGATACAAAAACTATAGACACATTCATATTTTATCTTATACTGTGTGAATTATTTGGTTCAGCAGATTTTCACAATATTTTTATTCAGTATTGTAAGTTTTAATTTATTTGTCATCAATAAATTTGATTTATTAAAGGAAAAAAAAATGTTTTCTTCAATGTTCAAATCGCTTGTAAATGCATCTAACAAACAAAATAAGAATAACAGTGAATCAAAACAAAATTCAATTGAACATAAAAGGCAAAATATTGATAATGTTCTTAAGTCATTGAATGAAATCAAAGATGATAATTCTATTAAAAATATAGTTGTTTCTAAAGTACTACCGTTGGAAATTAGTACTAAAGATTTATCTATTAGCTCTGATTTTATCAATAGTAAAAATTACTCCAAAAATATTGAACAAAATCAACAAGTACCTATTAAACAAATCAAGGAAACACAATTATTAAATGAAATAAAATCTTTGCATTGTTTATTTACATGGAATTTAAAACCGCAAAAGAATCAAGATATTATTACACATATTAAAAACAAATATGGTAATTACAATTTAGACCTTTCTGTAACAGAATTTACATTTGTAAGGTAAATATGTTTAAGTTATTAATTTTTCTAAGCTATTTTAGTAGTTAGTATAATAACAGTCAAAAATTATTGATATTATCATTTCAAAGAATTTACAATAGGTATTTATCTTAGTCAGAAGCATATTTATGAAGGGGTGAAAGGGGGTAATCGCCTCGGGCGCCAAATTGTAGGTCTCTTTACACTAGAAGTTAAATTTTTAGGAGGGAAAAATGGTGCCAAAATCATAAATACACTTCTGATCTTAGTGGGTATTATTGTTTTAAATAATAAATTGTATTACTAAATAATTTGAATGTTCTTACACAGCTATACTATATTATATCTAACATCACATAAAAATCACCTATTAAAATAGCTTATGAATTTAGGGTTTGGTAGATGTAGATATATACAATAGTTGTTAGAATTAATTACAACATATTTACATATAATTTACTAATATAGAGGAATTATGTCTATTACCCATATATGTTGTCTCTATCTTATTAATGTACATCATAACAAATTTGCGTTCAGCAGAGCACGTTTTGTGACATTAGCTTTAATATTAGAGTAAATTTACCTATTATCAAATTTATAGGAAAGAATATTGTCTAGAATATATTGTATACTTTTATTGAAATTATCATTTTAAAGTGAGTTATAACTATGTAAAATATTACAACTTTAAGATGTTCATAATATACTTTAAAATGATTATATCAATAAAAGCATAGACATTTCCTAGATAATATTCTTTCTTATAAATTTGATAATAGGTAAATTTACTCTAATATTAAAGCTAATGTCACAAAATGTGCTCTGCTGAACGCAAATTTGTTATGATGTACATTAGTAAGATAGAAACAACACATGCGGATATAACATCTTCTTAATGTTACTGTTATTGTGTATTTTTGATCAAATACTGCTTAAAAATTTAAAACTGTTGATAGATAACTAACAATTTTTTATTCTTAGATTCATTGGTAATATAATCATTAGCTATGAATTATATCAAAATGGTAAACCAAGTGAAAGTGATACAAAGATTTTGGAAATTGGTAATTGGCTTAAAGAGTTGGATAAAGGTACCGATGAATTTTACTTGTCTATTAATGTTGTTTTGAAACACATTCAAATGGCAAATTTTATTCATATGCTATTCGCTACAAATGGAACTGAAGGATTTAAATGGGTAAATTATTATTTATAGTAGAAATAGTGATAAATGTTCTGAAAACATAACTGGTGGCTAATGGAAAGGGGAATATTTTTTTTTATATTAGTAATAATATTACAAAATCACTATGGTGAAGTTATAAGTATTATTACTGCTACTTTAAAAATTTAATTATTAAAATTAATTAAACTATTTTATCGCTATATTTTTTTTTACCAAAAAAATTATTGATTTTATAGTTCATTTATTAGTTATTTACATTTTTGATGATAAAAAATATCCAAATAACATTTTTACACTTTAAGTTTAATTGGTTATAAGTTATAACAATAGAATATCTATAAAAAAAATATAGCATGATATTGATTAAACAAACTTAATTTGATGAAATAATAGTAATAAAATTAGCTTTCTAAAAGTGATTAATATTATTACAATTTATTTTTAAATTTATTTTCAGTTATTTAAAGAAATTATTCCATTTGATAATATGAATAATAAAGCCAAAGCTGCTTTATATGCTATTAGAGCTGTTATATTAATTGAATATGGTAAAAGTCTTGAATGTTTTAAAAACGCATCTAAGTATGCTAAAGAAGCATGTGAATTGGATCCTAAAACTTCTCACTGGTTCCATATTTATTCATTGGTGTTAACTGCTCAAAGACAGTTTGTGTATACACACGATTTATATTCAACTGAGATACTGTTATTACAGAAAAATGCATTTTGTCCTACAGAAAATGAAATTAACTTAGCAATTCAGCAAGCTATTAGTTCTTCTGACGGAAAAAATACCTATTCTGTTAATTTACTAATATTAATTTCTTTAAATGAATTGTTGGCAAATGAATTTCAAATGGCACAAAAAGGATTACCTATTTATCAAACGGATGATTCAGAATATATTGTAAGATTTTATTTTGTTTAAAATAAGGAGTGGATTATCTGTAAAATAATCAAGTGTTAAAAATTGTATTTGTTAAAAATATGAGTTTTAAAATAACAATTGATTAAATTTAAATGACTTATGACTAGAATACTATTATAATCTAAAGAGAACTTTTTTACCCGCATGTATTGTCTTGGTCTTACAAACGCATAACATTGTTCACAGCAATTTATTGTGATTATTTATAATTAATATTTTTGATAATTATTTTTAGTAATTTGTTGTTCTATTGACTTATTGTCCAACACTAGTTTTATGCAATGTTGGTCTAGCATAATATGATGACATACCATAGGTATATTCTATATGTTCCTTAATATTTTTTTGTTTTGAATCTAATATTAATAGATTAATCCATAGGATCACCGAGTGTGTCTAATCAACACTATTTTATTATAAATAAATATCGATTCAGTTCATATTTTAATTTTTTGAAAATATTAAAATTAATAAATATTGGTTGTCATTATAAAATTATACATTACCTTAAATTGAAAAATTGGGATTTTTATTATAATCTAGTTCACTATATTCACATTTGTTGTCTCTAATATCTACCGTACAAATGTATAACATAGCAAATCTACACTCAGCAGTTCACTTTTAGATGTGTTAGCTTTAATATTAGACTATATCAAACTATTATGAAATTTAATATTAAAAACTTTATCTGTCTTCATATATAGATTTTTTTTTGATAATTTAATTTTTTATTGAGTTTAACGTATAATACATTTTAAAAATTCTTGTAGTTTACTCAAACTCAGGATTATCATAAAAAAACATACAAACATAAAGTTCCTATCATTAAATTTATAATAGCTTAATTCGTTTTAATAATGAAAGTTAATAAGCTAATGAAGTTAAACATGAACTACTAGGCATACATTTTCTTGTTAAACAATTAAAAGACAGAAACAATAAATGTGAGTATAGCCACATCTTTCTTAAATTTGATAATATTATGCAGATTTTATTTAATTTATTTTTATGGTTATTATTTATTAAACAGCTATTTTAAGTAAATAAATATAAAACTAAAATGTTTCAAAAAATTTAAAACTTAATTAATTTTTAAACAAAAAGCGTCCATGCTAATATACAATTTTTATGGGTCTGATATGTTTGCCCGACACTCGAATGCCTAACACCATTTGCTCGACAATACTTTTACCTGACACTACATTTTTCCGACAATATATTTTACATATTTTTACTATACGTAATATTAATATACAATCTTTTATTATTATAACATAATAAAATATAATATTTTTTTGAAATTTTGAATAATTTTTGACACAAATTTATTCATAATTTATAATTTGATATTGTCGGGCAAGTGTAGTATCTGGAAAATATAGTGTCTGTCAAATGTATTGCCGGGAAAATGGTGTTGAGCAAATTAAATGTCGGGAAAATGTACTGATCTCAATTTATATTTTATATAAAATAATTAATCAATTTTAATATTTAATATTTAATTATTTGTTTTTTTTTTTTATTTCCAAATAATCAGAGTGAAATTAATACAGAATCAAATTTAAAAAAAGATATGAAGATCATAGTAAAAAAGCATAAAAATGGTGAAGATGCAGTTCCTTTTCTTATTGGTTTATTTCCAAAATATAATAAAAATGGCAAATGGAAAATTATGGCTCAAATTTGTTCATATACAATATTATTCACAAATAAATTCAGAGCTGGTGTCGAACAATTCTTATTACTAATTGAAGAACCAACTGTTTACATTAATGATCTTGTTATAGTAAGTTTTTTTTTTGATAATTTCACATTTTTACTTAATGTTATAGGTCATTGGGCATCATTAAACATAACAATATATTATATTTTAAAGACGTAGAAAGATTTATAAATAAATTCATATTAAGTAACACCTTTGCAACTAGTATACATTCAAATCCTCTTTTTAATAGCTTCGCCTCAAAACAAATTCCCAGTTATATACCTAGATACCTAAAAAAGAACTAGTTTAAAGATCTAATGTGAATATTTTTGAGAAAAGAATAAATATTCACATTATTCCAGCATTCCACACATCACATTTATTTATTATACTTAATATCTCATATTGTAAATATGTCTATATAATAATAAATAGCAACTCACGGTAAATGTTATCCCTGTGATTTATTTATAGTCTTTGTTGTTACTAGTACAGGGTCTGGCAAAAACACCTTCCGTATTTAGAGATAGCGCTGTGTGAGTTGTGGTTATGGTTTAAAATTGGAAAAAATATCGACTGTAATTGTAATCTGACTGTAATCCCTGTGAATATATTCTTTAGGGATGTTTAAAGGCACAGTGTGCACTCATTACCCCTTCCCCCCATCCTTGCAAGCACTTAAGGAGCCAATATCCAGGCATTGACTGCCATTATACCAGAAATGACATGAAGAGTTATGGACAACTTTCGGAAAGACTTCATAAATGTGTTAAACACAATGGAGGACACCATTTAACCGATATAATATTTATTAGTAAAAAATAAAATAATTTTTTCTATTTGTTTGTTTATTTAAAACTGCTTCTTGAAATATGGGAGATTTTTTGCCGGACCCTGAATATATTCAAATAAATAATGTAGATGACGAATGTGAAGCCATATTATTAATATAATTAATTGATTCTATGACAATAATTACCAGTAAAAAATATCTATTATATATTTTTTTTTTTATTAAGACTTTAATAATTTATTAGTCTTGATAATTAAACATATATTTTTGTGTTAATTGTACTATTTTAACATTACTTAAATTATTTGTTTTAGCATCATAACTCATTGTTTATTGGTTCAAAAATATTTAATTTAGCAGAATTAATTTGGAATGAAATCAAATTGACTTTAGAAAATACAAATACCACTTTTCTTATGGATAATTTATTTTACTATACAATATTCTTAAAGATTAACGAAACATGTAAACTAAAACTGAGAACTGTAGACCCGTTTATGAAGTTCAAGATTATCAGTGATTCATCTGCCATACCCAATTGTGCAAAAACAATGTATAACAATGATTTTGAAATGGAGCAATATTCCAAATCCAAAAATATATTTACTAACTATCCACAAACAATGAATTCAACCCAGGATACTAACATATATTTCAATCAACAGTTTAACTCTTTTCAACAATATCAATGTACAAAATCAGTATCGTCACTAACAGATTTTAAATTTAATTTAATATTTCAATCAGCATTTTATACAAATAATACAAAAACTAATATTGCTTCAAATTTAACAAACATAGATACCAGTTTAACCAAACTACCAAGAGGAAAAACTTCTCAAGCAACTTATAAAGCTTGTCTTAATAATTTATTACAAAATTATCCAAATAGTTTTAGAATATATACTGATGCATCAAAAATTCATAATAATGTCGGCATTGCCATTGTATCTAATAAGGATACATATACCTATAAATTATCTTCAAATTATACATCATGTGAAGCTGAAGCAGTAGCTATATTGAGAGCACTTGATTATGCTTTGGCAGAAAATTTCAATAATTATATAATTCTTAGTGATTCATTAAGTACTATATCGTGTATTCAAAACATAAATACAGCATCTGATGTAGTAAATAGTATACTATGCTTAATACATGCACATCAATTAAAAGGAAATTTAATGCATTTAATTTGGATTCCAAGTCATAATGCAATTGAAGGTAATGATATAGCTGATAGACTTGCAAGACAAATTGCCATGTCATCCACTGCAATCACTTATTCTCATAATTCTTTTATGGCAACAAATATAAAATCAAAATTTTTAAAACCATGAAAAATATATCAATTAAGCATTAAATTAGAACAATGAAAATTTAAAGTTACTTATGATTTGTATAATTACTAATATAGTTATTAATACCTGAAAAGTATCCACTAAAATATTTATTCATATAATATACATATATTTATGACCATAAATTATAAAATTACAAAAGGCTAATAAAAAAACAATTATTAAAGTTAAATAGTTTGAATATATTGGCATATTAATAATTAAGGGAAAAAATGGTTACAAATTATGTATTCCTTGACAATTTGTTAAAGAATGAAGACTGTTTATTTTTTTATCAATGTAAAGTAAAAATATTGTGTTGACTATAGAGATATCCAGCTTTAAATTACATCACTGTTCCTTAATAGTCTCTATTGTAAATGAAGACATAAACAATGAAATATGTTTAAATTTGTATTTGATTACATAAAAGGATATCAATTAATACATTCAGAATCATAAATACAGTATTTTTTATTTATTTTTAGTTATGACATGTTACTTATTGATGTTATTTGATGTTTGAAAAGTTAAGTATTATTTTATTATTACTATAATAAATTGTATACATAAAAAGAAAACATATTTAATTGTACCTATTATACAAAAGTTTTGAATACCATTAAACCAGCATTATTTTTTTTCTCTTACAATTATTATAATTAACTGAACTTTATAAAAAAGTTGAATTATAGACAGTACTAAGTTATGTTGAATATACATTAAGGTGTTTACCAGACAGTTTTTTTGCAAGTTTTCATTGTATTCAAATATTTTATTTTTTGTATGAAATTATATAATTTATTTTAAAATTACTTGTATGGTTATATGTATAGTGTAAAACCTCGATAAGTCAAAATCCAAGACAATTTTTACGACTTATTGATGTTTTTGACCTACTCAGGTTTTCAAAAGAACCTCTTCCACTATTCTTTGTAGACCTAAACCCATCTACAAACAACCAAGACATCTTCAAGATAAATAATATATGTTCCACTAAAGTCAAATTCGAAGCCCCACACATTAGACGAGATCCGATCCAATGCCATCGCTGTCAACAGTACGGCCACACTAAATCTTATTGCAATCACCAGCCTAAATGCGTCCGATGCGGCGAAAACCATACCTCGGATCAATGCTCCAAATCCAAGGACCTACCTGCAAAATGCGCATTTTGCAGCAAGGCCCGCCCGGCAAACTACAGAGGATGTACTGTCCACAAAGACCTCCAACGTTTCCGTAAACAACCGATCACCATCTAAAGACCGACAACAGATAACTCCGACACACCTCAAGTCCAACCCAACAGCCAACCTCCTCCAGGAACATCACATTTTATCAATGCTCCCACAAGATCTCTAAATGAACTCAGCGACACCCAGCACTTATCATTCTCTCAAGTGGTTAAGGGTAATAATTCAAATAAGTTAAAATCAAACCACACAAACGACCCACCCTCCGATCAACTATTTACAAGCCAACTTACAACTTTCATATCCGAGTTTAAAACTCTAATCTCTCCCCTCATAACACTTCTTAATCCCCTAATAACCATTCTTACTTCACTAATAAATAAATTAAGTACCAACAATGGAAACTAACTTTAAGCTTAGATTGCTCACATGGAACGCAAACAGCATTACACCTCATAAACTTGAACTTCAGGCAGCCCTCAATATTCATAACATAGACATATCAATGATATCCAAATCTCAACCAACCCCAACAAAATCTATTAAAATTCTTGGATACAAAGTTTATCAAAGTAATCACCTTGACTCCACTGCCCACGGTGGATCGGTGATCTTAGTTAAAAAATAATTTAACCCACTCCCTTCTTCTTTTTATTAGTGAAACATATCTCCAAGCAACATGCATCCAAATTTCTGTCAATAAACATTTTAATCTGTCTTTCTCCTCCATCTACTGCCCTCCAGGACCTAAAATTAACTCTAACAATTTCAAAAATTACTTCGAATCTCTGGGTAAGTACTTCATTGTCGCTGGAGATATCAATGCCAAACACTCTTCTTGGGGTTGCCACTCAACCAACCCAAGAGAGGCAGAGTCCTATATAACTCAACAAATAACTCCAACATAAAAATACTATCACTCTCTAACCCCACCTATTGGCCAACACATCAAAACCGTCGCCCAGATATCGAGGATATCTTCATCGCAAGAATACCAAGTAACTGCACTACTAATATCTCCAACACAAACGACCTGTCATCCGATCATTCACCAATCATACTCGACCTCGAAATTCCCTATTCAAACTCCTCCACAAATCCTCAAAATCTTGGAAAAATAGATTGGCCTACTTTCCAACAACTCATTGAAACTCGCACACTACTCAACCATACCTTAAAATCAAGTGAAGACATTGACAGCACTAACCAAAAGCTCACTTCAGATATCCAGGAATGCATTCATCTAGCAACAACACAAAGCACAATTCACCCCAATAACCTACTTCCCAATCATATAAAATATCTTCTCCGTGAAAAACGAAAAGCAAGATCCCGGTGGCAAAGGCACAAATACCCCATCGACAAACACACTTATAACCAACTAAATAATAAACTAAGGAAAGCACTCCAACATCACAACTCCATCACTTACCAACAATTTATCCAAAACCTAACAACTCTTGTCTCTGGAAAACGACAAAAAAAATCCTAAAAACTATCTCAACTTCCTCTCCCCTCCGTAAAGAAGATAACTTGTGGGTGGTTTCTGACACAGAAAAAACAAACCTATTTGGTCAACATCTATCCCAAACCTTTGCCCCATATGACATAACTCTAAATCTTACTCAAAGCCAAATTGTCACACATTCCTTAGAGTCTGCATTACCTGTCTCACTACCAGCCATACACACAAGTCGCGGTGAAATCGAATTCATTATAAAAAAGCTCCATAACAGAAAAGCCCCTGGGTTTGACCGAATTACAAATCGTATCGCCAAAAACCTACCCAAAAAAGTAATCATATTACTTTCCTATATATATAACGCAATGCTGCGTTTATCCTATTTCCCCCTTACCTGAAAATTCTCAGAGATAATAATGATCCCAAAACCCTACAAAGCTCTTGAAAAAGTAACCTCTTAACGCCCTATAAGTCTACTCCCAACATTATCTAAAGTATTCGAAAAAATCCTATTAAAGAGGCTCATACCACTAGTTATTTCGGCAAAAATTATCCCTGACACTCAATTTAGATTCAGACCCAATCACTCTACCATTCATCAACTCCACAGAGAAGTAGACACTATCTCAGTTTCTCTAGAGAAAAAACATTACTGCGCTGCCGTCTTTCTGGACGTCGCACAAGCATTTGATAGGGTATGGTTTGATGGCCTACTCTTCAAACTTAAAAAATTTCTGCCTGCGCCTTACTTCCTATTGGTTAAATCATATTTGAGCGATCGTACATTCATCGTACGCCAGAACTCGAGCCACTTAAACTATTTCAATATCTTAGCTGGAGTTCCCCAAGGCAGTGATATTGCTCCTTTTCTGTATAATATCTTTACGCACGACATCCCTAAAATTTCCTTTACTGAACTCGGTTCCTACGCGGATGATACGGCAATTGTAGCCTCCTATGAAAACCCAAACACCGTTTCTAGTATGTTACAAAGACACCTTAACATAATCGACCTCTGGACAAAAAGATGGAAGATCAAAATCAATGAAACCAAGTTCTCCTTCATAACATTCACCCTAAAAAAAGGATTTTGCCCCGTAGTCACATTAAACAACATCCCAATCCCTTCCTACTCTGAAGTCAAATATCTTGGCCTCATCCTCAACAGTAAACTTACCTGTAATCCCCACCTAAAAGCCAAACGAAAAGCCCTTAATACCTGACTCCACCTCCTTAGACCCTTACTGAAATCCAAAATGAATATCAACACCAAACTTCTGATTTATAAGTCATTACTCAGGCCACTATGGACCTATGGCGTCCAATTATGGGGTACCGCTAAACCCTCAAACACTCGTACAATCCAAGCCTTTCAGTCAATATGTCTTCGCCTAGTTGCATCTGAACCCTGGTACTTAACCAACAATAATCTCCACAAAGATATCAAAATCCAAAATCTTAACCAAATCTCCAAACTATATTACACCAGACTCCACAACAAATTTCAACAACACACAAATCCACTAATCTCTAAATTATCAACTAACACACTCCCTGATAACCCGCGTCGTAGACTTAAAAGGCAATGGTGTAGAGATCTTCTTTAATAAGTGAGCTTAATAAATGCTGGAGGTCGCTACCAGGTAACACCTTCAAACCTCAAATTAATTATTATTTATTATTTATTTATATTTATATATATTTATTTTTTTCTCTCTTCTCTCTCTCTCTCTTCATTGTTATTCCTGTCACATATAGGGTGTTACCACTGGATATCTTCCCTAATCTCATTATTCATATCATTTTTAATTGTCACATATCAAACATACTTATTATACTAAGAACATGTATAGATTGTAGATTTCTTCAAATAAATAAAAAAAAAAAAGGTTTTCAAGTTATTAATGTTTTAGGAAAAAATTTTGACTGAGTTTTTAAAATGCATATAGGTACATAAATTATAGTTTTTAATTGTTATGTAGTTATAAACAATATAGTACATACATATAATTACAATATGTATTGTAATTGTTATTATTTTAAAATTATTACTAAAAAATGTGATTAATAACTTAATAATTTTTATATTTAATACTACCGTTTATGTGTTATTGATTGATTGCAACTGACAATACCAAATATAGTGAAAATAAACCAAATGAAAATACAATAATAAACATGATTAGGTTAAATTATTTGTCATTATTTGTCTATACTCGGAACTGTTTGAATTATCTATAGTTTTTCTTTTGAGTAATCGAGGTTCTATTGTATATCAATACTAATAATCTCAATAATCAATACACGATTAAAAAAAAAGTTAAGTACTAAATTGGTTGATGGATGATGTCTAAATTTTATAGAACAATTGAGTCATAGAAGTAACTTAATGATACACTTGAGTAAAATTAATTTAACTAATTACTTAAAGTTTTACTTCATTAATATTATGATTATTGATTGTTATTTGTTGGACTAGAATTATAAACAAAAAAATACTAACAAACATAAACTGTTAGATAACAGCTATATCCTATATACTTTCAAGAACATCATTTAAACTAACTTTAACAATTAATATGATTGAGAAATATTAGGTTGTGCTAAAAAAATATGCATTCCTAAATATCAAAGCTCTAGTTAAAAGTTTATAACACAACATTTTTTTATACATACATCAATATAGAAGATGTTTGCTATCTATACAATAGTCAATAAGTAAATGTGAAATGGAATGCTGGAATAATCAGGATTGGAGATCATAGAAGGATGTCACCAAGTTACATAACCCTTAAAGTGAGCACATAAAATGCATCAAATATTATTAAAACCAATAGTTAAACTATGTAGATAATAGAATTCAACTTAACCTAAGCACTTAGCATAAGAACTGCAAAATTTTAACAATAATTAGCAATTAACTAATGTTATTGGATTAAGTACTATTATATTGTATACATATCTAATACAGGAAATACTGTCACAGCCACATAGATATTTAGTTATACCTATTAATACATGACATAATTCATATATTATTCTTTCATTGGGTGATTAAATTAATATTTTTTAACTTAGCAACAATTAAAAAATTATTTATATCATATCTAAATGTATGAATTTATGAATACTGTTATATAAATATAATAACATATAGATAAGTAATATACTAATATTGGACACTTTTTCGGAAGCTTAAGTTGTCGTAATGCAGACACACACAGCCCGTAAGCGACTATTATGAAAAAAAATCAGTTATCGAGTTTAACTCGGTGAGCAGAACTATATTTTGTAGATTAAACTGGAAATATTAAACTTCTTTTTTTACCAACTTAATTTAACGAGTTTTGAAGTAGTAAAAGTTTTAAAACTCGATCGGTCAGTACTTACCTTATATGGCACAGCACTCGGACACGTATAAACACGATTTTCGTCAATCGATGATTGGTATAAAAATATAAAATATCATAAGTTATTATTACATAATTCAATTATCATGTTTGTGATTTTGACTATTGACATTAATTTCGTAATGTCTATTGTCTAGTGTAAATAATGCACAAATCAGCTGAAGAAAAATATAATTATACAAGAATATTCAATGATTATCATATTATTATTATCACTGCTATTTTTAATTATACCCTGTCGCAAAAGTCAAAATTAAATAAATAATAGATAATCACTAATCAGTCGATCGACCGATTGTTGCTTTTAACGCGCATCTTCCACCAACGAGTCAACGAACCGTGCTATAAATAAATATTCCTAAATATTAAATATAATAATATTATTAATTACTAATTAGTTTAGTGGATTATCATTTATCATAAATCTATCATAAACATTAACATCCAATATGTTCATCGATCTTGCACTTAATGTCTTCTGAATTTTTATATTGATATTATTAATTGTTGTCAATTTAAAATTTAAATACATTTTTTGTTTAAAACAATTGAAATGTTATTGTTTTTCTAGCATCCGGGTGTACATTTTTAATGGAAATGAAATTTTTATTAGTTATTATAAATTATTTTTTCAGCATTTGACTAAATATTTTTAGATTATATGTATTATATATTGTGTCATATTGTTTTTAGCATAAAAATAAAAAAAAGGATTAATTGGGAAAGTGAAAAAAATACTTTTGATTGAAATGGTTACACTGTTCGTTAAATTAATTGAAATCAAGATTTGGGACACAATGTATATTTAAATACATTATAATTTATAAGAATATATTTATTAATTATTATTTATGATTGTGTAAACTGTTTGAAGTTTATAATTTAATGACATTGGATATTCACTTTTACATAATAACTAGCTCGGTTTCGCTCGTGTACTAAATACCTAATTGATTCGTTTATGAATTGGTTTTTATCATAATTAAACTATTTAAAGTCTAACCATGTAATACATAATAATTTTTATAATCTAATTTAATTTATAATATGTATAACTGAAATGACAAATAAAATTAAATTGGAAATATAATAAGATTGATTTACTCGTAGGAATATTTGGAACAATAAAAATCGTTTAATTTGTTAAATAACATACTAAAGACCCGTAATCTTTAAATACGACCACCCCCCCTCACTAATAAAAAAAATAAAAAACTTAGCGACATGATGACACTCAGGAGAATATTTTGAACTATTCTATAAAAAAAAATTGAAAAAAATAGTTAACACTTAAAAAGTGTAATCACTAAAGGATTATTTCTCCTCCGAGTAATTTACTGGAAGTCCTTATTTAAGAATGTTGGAGGGTTTTGCTGGGGCCCAAATTTATATGCCGTATGACCAATCTGACTTAATGATTACTTTGTACAGTAGTAGCTTATTTTTAAGACTCAAATTTGATTTAAGTAAAGGTTTAAGTAGCCGGAAGCGAGAGTTTAGTTGTTTACGTTTTTTTTTTTTTTTGGTTAGGTTAATCTTTTATCAAGAGTGATACCTAGGTATTTAGTTGATAAGTGAAGTGGAATTGGCTTGTTATTGAATTTTACTTATGGGAATTCCATTTTATTTAGGAAAAAGTTCACCTGAGCGGATTTTTCGTCATTGATTTTAATTTTCCAGTTTTTGATCCAAAATTCTATTTTATTTAGGTGTAGTTGTACATTTTGAGACGCAATATCACTATTATTTTTTTAATGTAAGTTTTGCTGTGTTGTCAGCAAATGAGGCAAGAATAATTTTGTTTGTTGTAGGTATATAAGCTGTGAAAATATTATAAAGAATAGGTGAAAGGTCATCCTAGGGAACTCTAGCTTTAATATTCTGAACAGTTGAGTAATTATTTTTCTAACGAATTGCAAAAGATCGGTTTTCAAGATATGATTTGATTATTAAATAATATGGTGAAGGAAGAAAGTGTTTTAGTTTAAATAGAAGCCCGTTTTGCCAAACACGGTCGAAG
Source organism: Rhopalosiphum nymphaeae (assembly GCA_036289425.1). NCBI lineage: Eukaryota > Metazoa > Arthropoda > Insecta > Hemiptera > Aphididae > Rhopalosiphum > Rhopalosiphum nymphaeae. The sequence goes on from JAZAQC010000013.1 coordinate 20,782,658, forward strand.
GCCTGGGATTTATCTAGAAATACCCCGGGATAGTATTGCTTAGTCTCGAAGGAGGCTGAGATTTGTTCAGTGATTTTATGGATTTGGTGGATTGTTTAGTATTTGCAACGAAAAGTCGGAAACCGAATTGTGATTTTAGTAATATACCATGTTGGTTATAACCATTGTTATATCTGTTAAACAAAATTAAAAATACATAGGCACATACTAGTCATACTATCTTAACTCTTATTAGTTTATTAATCACCATAAATAAACCAAATATAAAATAATACATTAGTACAGCGTCTGTAGTAATAACTAATAAATTGGGTCTTGTTTTAGGCTCTATCTTTAGTCTCGGATATTCCGTGAGATTTATCAAGACAAATCACATTTTGTTTTTGTTTTATAACTTTTGAGTGCGCACCCCCTGCTATAATTATTTTGATTATTTTGAACATAAATCTAGATACACCTAATAATTTTTTTTATTATCTGTTATTGCATAGATTAAATAATTTTTGTATATATATGGTGGTAAACTGTGACGAGTATACATCACACAACATAAGTCTACATACTACATAGTACATGATAATCGGTAAAAAACGACAAGGTGATAAATGTTAATTTTGGTTAAAAGTTATTAAAATAATTGTCATAAATAAAATTATTTTTAAATATACATAGCATAACAAAGCATGCTTGTTGAAATAAACTTTATATTTATATTAATTTTTTAATTTGTAAGTTATATATATATTTATTTTTATTAGAGGTAAGGCTTCAACGTCACAGGTTATTAGCCTAAAGTTATATTTGTATACCCATACATTCGGGGCTGAACTGCTCGAGGCCCATGATATACATGGGTTGCAATAAACCAAATTTTATCGTTAAAAATGTAATCGCATTTATATCTTGGTACCTACGTAGTTTTCATGAGCGAAGTCGCGACGATGACAATAATAATAATATAAAGAACAGATACCTATTACTTATTGAGTATAATAAAAGTTTAAATTACGACTTTGGATGTTATGATAAGATTATGGATATAAGCTATAGGTTATACTATATTTTGTGAAAAATTAAGCATCAGTTACGTCGTTATCTTAAGTTCGGCGTAAATACGTGATACTTTACAGAAATTAAATTTTTTTTTTTAAATATGGAATTTGTTGGAATGGGTATAATTTATTTAATTGTTGGGGGGGGAGGGAAAAAAAAAGGCAATTTAATAATTTTCCTGTGATTTTGAGTAATATTGAAGTCTAGAAAATACATTTATTAACTATTATAATTACTGAATTTATGATTATTATTTTTATAATTTGACGTTTCGATCATATAAAACATTTGTATTTTGTAAATGATAAATTTTAGTTTTTAGAATATGTATTATAACATTGTATGTTTATAAATGATAAATCTATTTTGTTTTATAAAAAATAAATTATTATTATTTAATTAATTATAAATAATTTTGTAATTAGCGTTTAAAAATCGAAGTGTAGGAAAAAACCTAGTACTTCGTCGGGGGTATTTTTCCAGGGGAGTTTATTCCGATTACCGGTTTAGAGCATAAATACATGCTAATTTATGCATTTTTTAGTGCATGAACTTACGAGCCCTGAGTCTAATATCTAACGCTATAAACAGAGTTGGATTGAGAGGAAGACGAAGCGAGCTAGCCCAACTCCCCCCACCAAAAAAAAATTATGGGCTTGCAGCTTTTCTAAAACTATGGAACTATGGAGCTATTGTTTTCTAAACAATTAAAAATATGCATTTAACGTTTTTTGTCGTTTCTTATACTATCTATATAATTTTTTTTTTTATTTATTTATTTAATTTAGCAATAATTGAATTTTTATAATATAGTTATACTTAATTAATGTTTGAAATTTGAAATTTGTTAAATGTCGTTTTTTCCTAGATTCGTCTACATACTGTAGTAGTCTGTAGTGGCGTATTTAGAATTTTTTTAAGAGAAGAAATATAATTAAAACTGTCAAACGGTTCAAAATTGTATTACCTACTAGTAGAGTGATAAATAGAAAATAAACACAATTATAACCATATGAAATAGCTAAAAAAAGATGTGTCAAAGAAAAATATCTCCCTAATCTCCCCCCCGTAAATACGCTACTGGTAGTCAGGGTAGTCATGATAGTAGTGTGGTTTTAAATTTTAATAATAAACACGTACTAATCATTTATGTAATTTTACGTCTGGACATTTTATTCATATTAATACAACAACAACGATCCAACATTATTTATATCTGTGATTCTGAAGTATTTTATTTTGATAAACTAAATAACACCGGTATATAATATATTATCCACCTTGGCCGGTATAATTTATTATGTATAACGACTTCACAGTCATAATCACAACCATAAATACCACAGCTGCAACGCACAACTATTGATTATAAATACTAGTATTATATAATCAATGGTACAACCAATGAATTATTATTATTATTATTTTTTTTTTTTGATAGCCGTGGTCATGATTTACGTTATCTTTGGTGCAATATTAATTTAATCTTTTCTCTGCCCCGTATCTACGAGTATGAAGCTACTGTCGGAAATAAAACCGAATACTAATTTATATTTTCCTGATTCCGGCTTTATCTGTATGAACCATAGAGTAAAAGAGTAATATTACCATAGAACTTCTATCAATCTATGGTACGAACACTAGTACACTACGAAATACGAAAACAAAATATTGATCTTAAATAATTGAACACTGAATCTAGATGAATTCGGTTTCTTTTAAATAATTTTATATTGAAATTAAGATAAAAGCGTTTAAAATTGCAATCGCCAGTCTGATAATATAAATACTGAGTTATAACTAGTCATATCGTTATTTTTTCTATTTCATTAGACTGTGCCCTACCGTTAACAATTGAATCATGTCTCAGGAAACCGTTCAAATCCTCATTGACATGGGTTTCCAGAAAGAAAAAGCGTATGTTTATTATATATATATATCCATACGATGAAAATTATTTAATTTTTTTCAACGTGATTTGTTACAGCGAAAAGAGTGTTTTAATGACAGGAAATCAAGGTGTTGAACCTGCTATGGAATGGTAAGAGTTATTTATTTGTGTGGATTATGTCAGCAATGTGATGAAATATTAAACAATTACATATTCTATTTAAATTAATTACAGATTCCGTTAAAAAATTGCATTTTTAACTAAGGATTTTCTTTATTATATTAAAATGCTGTCTGATGTTTTTGAATGATTTCTTTTATATATATTATAGTAAGTAACATATAAATTATTTGTTATAAGGTTATTGGCACACAATGATGATGAAATGGGACCATCAACTTCACAAGAAGGTTCTTCTTCGAACAAGTCAGATACAAATACCTCATCTCCAACAGTAGCTAAATCATACAAATGTGAAGAGTAAGATAATTAATTAAAATTGCATATATTTTCAGTTATAAGTATAAGTTAAGATAGTTTATTTTATATATTAATTTAAAAATTCATTTATAATATCAATCACTATTGCATTTCAATTATTATTAGCTGTTTGTTACTATACATTTAAAATTATGAATTTAACATTCCCAAACTCATTCATGGGTTATACCATAATTGTATTAATTTATTTCCACTTAATGATAGCTCTCTACTTTCCTACATGACTTAATTTTAGGGGTTAGAAATCCTCTCTCTTATTTACTTTAAATTAATTCCTTGAATATAAGAGATCCAAAACCTTTTTCCAATTGTTTTCTAATACAATTTTTATTGTTAACTTTTCAGTCAATCATATAATGATTACGGCTAATAAAATTACCACAATAAATTATTCTTAACAGTCTTTATCTTTATGTTTACGTTTTGTAATTCTATTAAATGTATTATGTTAACTGTTACTAAATACATATTTAGTTTTATATTACAACTTGTTAGGACTAAGATAATATTTAATTTATAATTGAACTAACTGTTAGGTATATATTTGAATAAATAAATAATATATAGTATTGTAAATTATGTTTCTACTATTTCTAGCTGTAACAAATTATTTACTGATACTACTGCATTAGAATACCATGCCATGAAATCAGGTCATAGCAATTTTGCAGAATCGACAGAAGAAAAGAAACCATTAACTGAAGATGAAAAAAAAGAACAAATGAAAAAATTGGAAGAACGTCTAAAAGAAAAGCGTAAGGAACGTGAAGCTAGAGAAAAAGAAGAAGAATTAGAAAGGGAAAAAATTCGAATTCGCTCTGGTAAAGAGATGGCTGCTGCCAAAAAAAAGTAAAATTATTTGTATAATAATAATTTTTTGTTCTATCAATAAAAAATGATTTTATTTCATTTAGACTTGAAGATGAAAACATAAAAAAAATTATGGATGAAAGAAAACGTGAAAAACAAGAAGAAAAAGTTGCCCGTGATCGAGTAAAAGCTCAAATAGAAGCAGATAAATTAGCTAGAAAAAAATTGTATGGTCAAGTTTCAGCGGAAGAACAACCAAAACAAGTTTTACCAATAGCTGCAAGTCCTCAAAAACAAACAAAGGATTATACGGAAACAAAATTACAGGTTAATATGCTTAATACACATAATGAATTTTAGTTATTATTTGTTATGTACAATTTACAATTCAGTAAGTATTTAGTAGTATAAAATGTATTTTAAATATTATTTAAAGTATAAATTTTTGAGATTCACATTAGGTAAAAAATTGGGATACTTTTATTAAATGCATTTTTTTCTAATAAACTTCAATATCATTATTGACTAAGATTATTAATAATTCTCTCAACTGGAAATTATGATCAAGCCAGGGACTAAAAACACACTTACAGTAGAACCTCAATAATTTGAACTAATTAGGGTTCTAGGTTGTCCGAATTAATGAAAGTTTGAATTAAAAAAAATAAGCAAAAATCGTAAATTATAAATTTTAGAAAATTATATTGAATATGATATTATACAAGATACAATTTAATACAGTATTAGACCTAACAAAATCATTATAAAGTACCTGCATATAACTATTACTTATATTTTTTTTTCTATTTATATTGATATCAAAAAGTAAAATATAATTACATATTAGGGCACATTTACAGCTGTCCGAACTAATAGGGACTGTATTAATGAGATTTTACTGTATTTGTACCTATGTTTTAAACAATTTATTTAATTAATTTTATTAATTATAAATTTTTTATATCCTCCCTGATGAATGCAGTTTATTTATTTTTTTCATAATTAATGACTAATTGACATTTATTTCAATTTAATGTTTATTTGTATTTAGATTCGTCTTACAAATGGTCAAACAATTGTCCAAACATTTAATGTTAAAGAAATGATGGCTGCTGTAAGAGTTTATATTGAACTAAATCGTTCTGATGGTGATGCTCCTTTCTGTCTTATGACTAGCTTTCCAAGAAAAGTATTTACTAGTGATGACTATGAAAAACCACTCGATCAATTAGGTAATATGAACATAAAATTGTTTTTTATTAGTCCAAGACTTAAAAGTTCTGATATAACAATTTTAAATTAAATTATTCTTTGAATAAAATTATAAATAAAGATGTTCTAATATTATGATAAATTTTATTTTATTATAATATTACTCTTTATATTTTCTTTGAGGCGTTAACTAATTTTTTGTTTAGTAGTAATAAGACATTTATAATTTTATTAATTTCTTTTTTTAATATATAATTCAAATTACTTTCATATTTATTTTCTATTATAATTAAAATGTATAGTCAAATACATTTTTATTTAGTTAATATCTATTTTATTTAAAAATATATTCTTAATTTAAAACATATATTTTGTTATTGAGTTTTGTAGTTGCTATATAATACTGGAATGAACTTTATAAAAAAAATCATACTTACATATTTTTTAATTTATTTCCATTGTTTATATTTTCTAGGTTTGGTACCAAGTGCTGTTTTAATCTTAACTAAGCCACAATAATAAAATTAATAATTATTATTTTTGTAATATCTATCTTTTGAAATTTTTATAATAAATCAATTTTTTTTTTTGTAAGCACAATAAAACTAGTTGGTTAATTGTTTACTGTAATATACAATATGAATTAAAATAAATTATCATAAAATTAAATAAAGATTTTCATTTTTAAATGGTGTTATGTGAATTTTTTTATTTTTGTTTTTACAGTGTGTTTTTTTAAAGGTAAGACAAAATACTTCAGTCCTATGATATCAGATTAATATAGGGTTTTCAGGAGAAGATAGAGAATACCTAAGTATACAATTTTTGATGATTATCAAATTTTTATAACTTTCAGTGATAGGCATGCGTAATACAACTTTAATTTTTTTTTAATAATGGCAGGTGTGTTCAATACCAAATACGGATAGACCAAATTTTTTTTAGTCCTTTTAACCTCTTAAACATGGCTCTAAAACCAAAATTGACTGTATGACAACAAGGAAATATTTTAATTTAAATAATTGATTAAAATTAAAAACTATAATTTTATAAATATCTATACGATTTTGCGTAATTTAAACAAAATGTTGTAAAAGCTTGCGCATAAATTCAAAGGGGACACATTTTAGCAGCTAAGTAATGCGTTGTCTGCAATCACGCATGGAGAATGATGTGCTAAATTTTGATTAATTTGTAAGATATCAGTATTGGTATTAATTAATTTTTTAAATAAATAATAGGAATTACAAATGTTGTGTCAATTTGTTAACACAATTTCTAGTACATAGAATAAAATTTGAGGTAAACTTTTACTTCAAGTCAAATAAAGTCTTAAAAATAATTTATTCAATGTCTAAAAATATAATATCAGTAAAAAAAATATGCTGAATCGTACTGAAATTTGTTAAATCATAGAATAACTGACAAAAAATTCAATGATTTAAATTAAAACATTTGCTCATTGTCATATAGTCAATTTTGGTTTTAAAGCCATCGTTAAGAAGTTCAAAGGACTAAAAAAAGATCGGTCTATCTAAATTTATTATTGAAAACACATGTTGTTATTAAAAAAAATGGAAGTTGTTTTATGGATACGTCACTGAAAGATATAAAAATTTGAAAATCATACAAAAATGTGTATTTAGATATTCTCTATCTTCTCCCAAAAACTCTATATAAATCTGTAGTCACTGAATTGAAATATTTAATAGTGTTACCTTATAAAAGAAACATACCATATATTACTTGTATATTGATCAACTTATTCTTCTTATGCTTGAATAAAGTATGATGTACAATTAAACAAGTTTAAAGTATAAATGTTGCATTTATATAATTATAAATTTATAAATATAATTTATTGAATGATCAACAAAGTTTGATAGTGTTAAACTTTACTCATTGTGGTGATTCATACAAAATAATCACTAGAAATAAATCATGTGTTAGTATGACCAAGGAGGATCAATCTTATAATCATTTGGCAATTTATTGTCATATTATACATGTCTTATACCGATAAAAATATACCAAACTCATGACAACATTAATTTAACTAGATAATCTGAAACATTTTAAAAACATTTTAGGGGTAAAATATTTATAATATTTTAATAAACAATTGCTATATTATTATGTTAGTAGCCCGAGAGTCCATAAAGATTTCTGATCACTGTATTAGTATATTAATCGTAGTATGTTAAATTGAACTTTTATAGTTTAATTATATTTTATTAAATTTTTATCGATGGTCCCATTAATGAAGTATATTTGAATTCTTTTAGAATGGAGAAGATTAATTTTAGAAAAGATATTTAGCTTTTGGTTGCTAGTTAATATTATATACACTTAATATATCTAAAATTATGTAATATCTATGGCAGAAACTCTATTCTGCCATGTTCAATTTCAATCTAATATTGATTTTTTTTTTAAATGTCTTATATCTATATTATTCTGTAATTACATTAATAAAATGTATATAAATTAGTTATATTATTAATCAGATGTATCTATTGATTAGAAAAGTATTTATAAATTCAATGTTGTAAAACCACATTCTATATTATAAAAAAACAACATTCAGTATTATTTTTTTTTCAATACAATTTCAAAAACAATTAGTATTTTAATGTCAACACTAAAATAATTTGAAAAATTTGAATTATGTTTGATTAATTCTTTGAAAATTTTAAATTTAATCATTAATAGACCATATTACATAACATTAATTCTGGATTTATTTATTTGAGAACTAGGGTAAACCACACATTATATGGTTAATAGGTACTTCACTATACTTGATTATATTAAAAACTTATAAGAAATAATTTTTTTCAAATTTGTATTTTTTATTTATTATTATATTTATAAAATTAATATCAACAAACATTTATGTAGATGTAAAAGAAGTATAATTAATCTAAACAAGTACTATTATTTTTTTTTCTTACAGAAATTTTTAATTTTGTAATAAGTAGGGCTTGAATTAAATTCAATATGCACATATTATTTACAAAAAAAATAATATAAAACATGCTTTTTAACAATTAAAAATCCAATTATCAGTTATATAAACATACATTTATAGTAGGCTTTATGGTTTATTTTATACTATTGTGTAATATTATAATTATTCAATATATAAAATGTAGTTAAAACCGTAAAGATATAGCCTTACAGTAATTGGTAGGTATTTCATTAGTTAATGAAAAAAAAAAAAATAAATAAAACAATAACAAAAATGAATAAAAAATAATGTGTATTAAATAAAATCTACAACTTATATTCTTGTAAATTATTTATATTCAAGTCATCGCCATTTTCTAACAAATCTGTTGTACAAATCTTTGGGGCATTAACTTTGGGCAAGTCTCTGAGTTCAGCTTTGCATTTATGAGTTTGGCTCACGTCTTTTCCAATACAGCCGGCCAATAACTTTTTTAACATTTCTCGTTTACCTTTATTTACTTTGTTGTTTAATGAATCCTCGCTCATCACCCATTTATCAAAACGCTCTAAAGTTTCTAAATTGATTTCAGGTAATTTTCTTAAGACTCCTAATAACTGATCATTTTTATTACGATAAGTTTCATATATGTTAAGGCACGTAGCTAAAAGAGGGCCCATATTAGAATCGTGATGACCAAACCAGTGAAGACTTTCTAGGACTGCTATTAATAAGTCAGGTGCAATTGTCATAGCAGTTCTTTCATCTTCGATAGCTAAATGTCTTACAACAATTTGAGTTAAATATGTTGCTTTATAACTAGACTGACTATCACACCAGGGATGTAAGACTGGTCGATTATCCCATTGAAATATTTGACATGTCTTCCAAAATTGACTTATAGACGTATTCCACGACAAGCCATTTAAAATACTTCCTACAATCAGGTGTCTTGATTGTTCATTTCGTAATAATTTTATACCTAATTCAGATAAATCACTATTAGAAATTTCTTCCACACTTCCATGAGGGCTTGTTTTTGAATCATTAGAACTAGTTAAACTATATCGTATTAAATCTAGATATTCCCTAGTTAATAACCGAATCATCATATCTTCTAATAGCTCTTCAGAATCTCCATCTTTATTATCATATTCTTCTCGTTCTGGTATATTTTTCCAAGTTACACTTAGACGTATTAACATATGAGCTAAAAAGGAATTTAGAATAGGAATCAAAACAGTATCGTAGTATTTACTTGAACAGTTGATTAGAAAAGGTTTAATAAAACTCTTCATAATAATTCTAATGCGTACATGTGGTAAAGAATCTGCATCACTCATTATTGTTGCTTCAAAACTTGGAGCAAAATTTTGTAGAGCATAAAATTGATCTCCAAGTAATAAACACGATTTTCCCAAAACATGTAAACACCCTTCATAAGCATTTAAAATTGCTAGTTTCACTTTGTACACGGGATCAGATTTTGGTTTTGGTCTAAACATCTGAAACGGATCATTTTTCTCAGATACGATGTTCTTCCCAAGTAGGGCCTCCCGTTCTTGAGGGAATATTTGTAAAACTGAAGTATAACTAGGATGCATCATTTTTTTCACATTATCTGAACATAAAGAATTTAAATTTTTTATTATTAAAAACACATTTGGAAGAAGTAATAAGACATGTTCAGTAACTGGGGAAACATTTGGGATTTTTGATAAGTTTGAATTTATGTTGCTTCTAGTCATAACACAAGCTAATACATTAATACAATGAGATAAATGATTTCGATTTTCTAGGCATGGATCAGATTCAAAATCAACTGGCGGCCTATCAAGGCCTAAATATGCTATTAATCCTTCAGGACGTCCAGAAACAATACTTTGTACTTTTTGCCACATTAATTGACAAGGTTCTAAAATGTGTTTAATTAATTGAGCTTGTTTATCAAAATCTGGCACATGATTATTTAACACTAAAAGTGACTCTTGCAAACGTAAACATACTGCAAGATTATCACCAGTTTTGTTGGTTTTTAATAGAAGTTGATCACTTAACGAACATAACTTATCAAAAACTGGTAGTAAAAGATTTGGAAATTTGATACTTAGTTTTATAAACAAAGAAGCAGAGTGAAATTTCAAATCTTTTAGTGGAACATACAATTGATCATCCGGATGACACTCGAGTATTAGATATTCACACATTTTATTAAGTGTAACATGAAGATATTCTGAAGGCCAGGCTGTTGAAGTTAGAAACACAAACAATGCAGATACAGATGAAAGAAGGAATGATAATATTAATGGATCTCTTGTATCAAATTTTAAACACAATTCAATTAGCTCCAAACCTCTTCTAACAATTTCAGAATCCATAGTCAAAGATAATTTACTAATGACACCATCTAATATTAATACCATTACTTCCCATTCAAGAAACTCTGCAGAATCTTGTTCACAAATAGGAATCACTTTCATCCTTAATGAGGTTTTTTCCATACACGATTTAAGTAAGTTTTCTGTAACTGAAAACATAATAGTATTTTCAATAACAGAAGCACATCTGATTGTTTCAACAATTTCTGATCGAGTATGATAAAAAACAGTATTATAGCTTTCTTCATCTGTAAAATCAAGTAAGGTGAATGAGTCTAAGTTTTTGTAATCTATCTTAATTAATTTTTTTGACACTAACAAAAACCATTTTGGAATGTAGTTTTGTTTTAATAAAATGTTCTTACTGATTTCAGTATGTTTAAATAATGTACACCAGGCTTGATTAATATTTGTAATAACATTCAATGAATTATGAACCAAGCAATCTTGTAATAAATCAACATAACAAAAGAGTATTTTTTCAGATTTTTCAATGTTAAAATTATGCAATTTATTATCTTTCCAGAAAGCACATAATACAGAGCTTAACATTGACACAACTTTGGATAATGTTTTTAAAAATATATTATTTTCTTCATTTGCTTCTTGATTGATTGCCTTGTGTACTACCATGTAAATCTGTTGTAAAGGTTGATCAAGCAATTGTACAACACATTCTCTTTCTTCGTTTTTACATTTTCTTGAAAGTAAAATGGATAAACAATCAACAGCAGGTTGTCTAAAATTAAAATCATCTAATAAAGAGCACAAGACAGTGATAATATAACAATCTTTAAAATTGACGTGCGAGAGTTGAATAAACTCAAATAATTCTCCAATATTAGCCAATGCAAGCTGTATTACTCGGATAAGTGCAGTTGCTGCATTTTGTTCATTTCTACTTAAGAATTCTAGATATTGTCTACAATAATTATCAATTACATTTATAAAGAATGGGAAAATTTTACACATACTTAGTTGAAGTTCTTTACTAATATCTCGTCGCCGGGCTGCATTGTCAATAGTTTGCAATAAGATAACATCTTCAATTAACCTCAAAAATATTAGCATAACAGTTTCTGTTTGACAACAACCCAATGTTGTAGCATATTCTAATTCATTTAACATTCCAGGCCAATGTTGAGGCCATTCTCTTTTGATCATTTCTACAACAACTCTAGCAAGAGCATCTTTCAAATAGTTGATTTGTAGTGTGGGTGAAGCAGAATTTACGAGGCTCATGATAGTATTAAAAATGAGCAATTTATCTTCCTGTACCATTTGATACCAACGAAATTTAATGCAATGCTCCATGAGTTGTAGGCCAAAATGTCGAACAATATCGGTATATTGTGCACTATCACTAGTAAAATATAAAGCACACTGACATTGAATACACAATGGAAACTCATTTTTAAAACTGTCACATAGACGGTAGGCTTCGTGACGCTTTTCTTGTGACATAGATGGGTCCATGGTCAGATCAACAGCATTGGCAAGCTGCTGAACTAGCTGTTCTATAGGTGCATCTGCATTCATGATGACTTCTGGACTCTGAAATTAAACAAGAAAAATAAATGTTTGTTAGAATATTTGAAAAATAAAGAAAATCATACCCTGGAAGTATCAATACTCTATAACTTAATGGCTAATTAACATCAAACACAAATACAACAAAATTAAAAGAGATATTGTAATGCACAACTATTATTAATATTAATATTTATCGTATTGGCACTTGAAGAACATTGAATATAAAGAGTAAATGTATAGAAATAAAACTCACATAACGTTTTATACTCGATTATCAATAATCGTTCAAAATTCGCCCATAGTTTTCCTGAGGCGAGCGCGGACGTGGCCACACAATAAACGAACAATTAACAAGCTACTTAAATTTGATCACTTGTATAAAATAAAACAAAGTTGACCATAAAATGTAAGAACTCAATATGTACAAAATAATTCATAAGTTCTTAATGAAATGTCATTATAAACCTGATCTATAAAAAATATGTCGAAAAAACAAGCATAAAATGAGCATTCGCAATCCGCATGTTCGAGTTCGACCAACAGACGTGTTATCAGCGGATAAATGTGGGTACAGTTCAGTTGTAAAGTGTAAACAGGAAAATAATTGCTGTCGGTTATCGTCCACGCTGTCAAAGAGATTAAATAACTGCAAGAATTTTATAGATTTTTAAAAATATTATAGAATAATTATATTAATAATGAGAATTAATGAATCCACAGTAGCATAATATAAATTTTATTTAAATTTAAATGTTTTATATGTTTTTGACAAAATTACGTCAACATAGAGCATAGATAATATTGTCGTTATAATAATAATAATATTTTAGCTAAAAAAACTACAAGGCCCACCATAAACATAATAGAATCATTAGAATCTATTATATTATGTCTATGAGGCCCACAGACCTTATACAAGTTATACGTATATACTTTAGTACTTAATATTTATACTAGTAATATCACAGAATAAATAAAATAAAATTGTTTAATGCTTATACTATTATAAACAAGATATAACACTCGTTTAAATTTTGAATAAGATACATCGACATTAAAAAAAAAATTCACTTAATAAACCATAGTAAATAAGAGGATTCTCGTTAAAAAAAAAACAGGAGTTTATATTTTTCCACAGGACACTATTTACAAAATATCTCAAGAATTTGAAAATAAACTAGTCTTAAATATATTTTAAAAGCTCAAAATTTGATTAAATTCGTGATTAACCAGGAAAATATATAGGTGCCTAGTAGAGGATGTTTAGTGAATCGCCTGGTATTTTAAAAAATGTTGATGTTTTAATTTTGTTAATTGAATAATTAATACCTATTTTTAAATTTTTAAATTCTGAACGAAACGATAAATAGTTGCATAGGGGTATTTTAATACTTAAAACATCGACAATATTTTTGCAAAAAAAGGTTCTCAATGATTCAAATTTCTACAAAATATGTTATCATATAAAATATTGTTCTATTTCATATTTGATAGTTTGATACTATATAAGCTACATACATATTAATATGAAGAACAACAGGTAACTATAATGGAGTGGTTAATGACCACCCAAATGTTGTATTTAAATATACAATTTTAAATTTAAAACATATCCTAAAAAACGTCCTAGCAAAGGCGTCAGGTGATAAATCATAAATATATTAATTTTACAACGAAGTATGTGCGTGCATATAGGCGTACATGAGTATGTGTATAAGTGTGCGATCATGATTAAAACTATTATGTAAGTAGAAGAGTAAGAAGAAGAATAAGTAGAAAAAATCAATTAATTTTCAACTTTCAGATAATTGTTGGTAACAAATCACCAATTAGATCTTTTTGGTAAGTATAGGTTCTATGAGGTAGTACCCATACGTTCCACGTTTTTAGAAAAGAAAAAAAGGTACCATGAGGTAAATAAATTTCCAGTTTCTACTCTTTAAAATAACCAGAAAAAACCAAAATATATTTTATTATTTATTTATGTATTTATGTACTATATATAGGTATCTAATTTAAATATTTGTAGCTAGATCGATTTATCATTTATGTATAGGTATATTACAACTTTTAGTTTTGTGTAAAAAAGTTTGAACATTTTAATACAATGATCCTTATAAATTATTCATAATATACTGATTTATAAATATCGAAAAGTAAGTACATGTAAAAATGTACTTATACAATATTTTTTTATAAGAATTAAAAATTAAAATTTTTATAAAATTTATCAAAATCACAAAAATGTTAACCTTAATATAAAATAATTATTACTTACAATCTAGCTATAATACTTCTATTAAAAAAAAATATTACTACCTACAAATACTAAAAAAAATCCCGGTAGCGAAAGCTTTGGTTGATTGTTATGCTCTTTGGAATTGCATATACAATAAACTAATTTTTATTTTAATATTAATAAAACATTTTAGACTCAGTCAAAACTCCAACTTTACATACAAGTCCGGACAGTGACACATGAAAACATAATACAATAATAAATATGGCTTATTAATTATTTTTATTCGAGTATTAAGTGGTTCTACTTTCTATTGGTCGATAATGATAATATATTATTATATTAATATGCACCTACAACCTGAAACAATACAATTGACTTCAAGTGTATTACTTAATGTTATAGAATAATATAATAAAGTATCTAATTTGCACATATGCCATAATATACTATAAATTATAATAATTTAATAATTAGAATACAGTCAAATATTTAAATAATGCAATAACTATAGTTTGGGTTTACTGTGTCATTTCGTCATATCGCACGTATTCGTACAATCGTACATACTTCATAGTAACTGCACAACCTATCCGAGACTGTGCCACACTGCCATTAAGTCAGTAATCATTATCAAAGTCTACAATGAATATTTATAAATATTCTTGAATTTGTCACTGGCCACTCGTACACCTACTGGACATTCATGGTCCACACTTTTTAAAATTTTTTTTTTTTTATAATGTTTATGGGCTTGAATTTAATTATTTGTTTTTACGTCCGTATACACGTAAAAGTGGACCACATGCTACCACTTGATTTCGAAGTACAGATATTTGTTCGGCATATAATATATATTTATTAATTTATGTATATTGCAGAATAGATTTAATCTATCCTATAGCAATATTACGTTCAATTCGGGTGCTATAATATCGTTGGCCATTGGCGAATGACGATTCTCCACCATCTGACCACCACCCGCGTCTCATAAGTGGTTGATTAAAAAAGATTAGAGTTTGGAAAATATAAACGTGTTGGTTTTCATTTTTCAAATACCACTCATATGGAGGTACTGTCTTTTAAATAATCAAAAATATGTGTATCCTATGTCATAATATTCTAATTAATGAAACATGAAATATAATATTAAATTGTAAATAAATAATAAATATATAATGGCCAATAGACAATATCACAATTATACCAATTTAAAATTTACTTCTCAGTAATTTCCCGATCTTGATTTGTCTTATCCATTCCCGTACTTTGTAGCGCTTTATCTATAGTGGTGGCGAATTTTATATTAACAAAAAACCAAAGAAGGGGAACTCTTCCGCTACCACACAACAGGTTGTCCCAAGAATTTTTAGTAAATACAAAACAGGTTGCTACCTGCTATCACTTTTTAGTTTTTTCCTTTTACTAATAGTAATATCGACTATTATCGAGTTTATTTACCTACTTATCGTCCATTGTTAGTGTCGTGTTGGTGTTTTTCTTTAAAATGAAAACTTTCCCTCTTTGCGTATTGAACATTAAATATAATATTATATTTCAATTTAGATGTATTTATTAATTTATGTATGAACGATTGAAATTATTTTGTATAGTGTATGTATCTCATAGTAATTTACTATATATATTGTATTTACCTATTGACAATACAAAAAAAATATATACCACTTTCTAATGGTTTCTCTTTTCAAATTTATTTAATAACTAAAATGTGTAAATTATTTTAAAAAGATTAATTATAATTGTTATTATTTATTTTTGTTTTAGACCTAATTAATGTGAATTGTTTCATATGACCACATTATTATTTATGTATTCTAATATGTCCATTCGTACATAGATGTTTTATAATGTCTTGTGTTAGTGGACTACCAAAAAATTTCAATGGCCAAAACACTGCAATCAGCCAGAAACAAAATGTGGTAATACCACCTAAGTATCAACCACCACCAAGTCCTAATCGTCAATATAATGTACAACTAAGCAACTATCCACAAGCTAATATTGACAGGTAAATATAAATAGTTAAATTAAATTTATTGAATTTATTGATTTTAATGATTAAGATTTTAAAATGGATATTAATAATTGCAGGAGGCAACAAGGTGAAAAGTCATATGCCAATACTGCTGAAAATCATAGATATAGAACTTTGCCAGGAGAGCAACCTTCGGATATGCTGAAGTTTGTACGAAAAATAGATTCGGACAATTCAAATAAAATATCTTCAGATCAGGTTGTATTCTATTTTGTTTTCATCAAAGTACATTTTTTAATTTTTGAACTGAATTGTTCAAGGTGGGGCAGTTAATGTCAGAAATTAATAGCTTAAAAGAAGTGAATCAAAGACTGAATGATGAAAATCAAGAGTTACGAGATTTATGTTGTTTTTTGGATGATGATAGACAAAAAGGACGAAAACTAGCTAGAGAATGGCAGAGATTTGGAAGATATACAGCTTCTGTTATGAGACAAGAAGTAGCTGCATATCAAGTGAAATTAAGACATCTAGAAGCTAAACAACAGCATCTAATCGAAGACAACATTGAACTTAAGGTTTTTCTTTATTGTAAATTATCTATTTCTATACATCATAAATTAATTTAAAATTTTGTATATTAGGAATTATGTTTATACTTAGATGAAGAAAGAAGTGGTTCAAATAGATTGAGGGATAACTCTGTATGTAGAGTTTGTGGAAGTTCTACAGGTTCTGGAAATATACCTGAAGAATTACATAGAAGAGATGAAGGTGATGGTAGTAGTTCGTCGACAAATGCTGATGAAAATATGATAACTGGTAATCAGAGTCAAGGTTCATATCATAGACAGTTACATCAGTCAAACGGTTGGCAATACAAAAATTATTATATTATTCTAGGTTTTTTTAAATATAATATCAAATATATATTTATTTTTATAGATCAAAATTTAGCACCAGATCAGAGATCATTGAATTATATTAGACAACTCGAAGCCAAGGTTAAAGAATTAGAAGAAGAAAAATCTAAACTATCAAATAAAATGATCCAAGAAGAAAAAATTGATCAAAAGATTAATAACTGGAATACTGATGGTTCTTTTCCTGTAAGTTATTTTAGGTCGTAAGTAGAATAAAAATGTATTGTTTTTATACAATGTGTGTGTTGTATTATATCTATTGTCATGTTTTGAGCAGTCAATTTTTTTTAATCATTGCTCTTCAACATTTAAAGGAGTTTCTGATTAAAAAATTGATTTTTATATAACTCAAATATGTATTAAGAAAAACTAACTATAGCGGAAAATGGAAATATTTTTACAAGGATTGCATTTTATAGATATGATATGAATTTCAACATTTGCATTACTCTGTTAAATTTTAACAAGTGTAAAAAGGCATGGCTCTGCCCCCCCTCCCCAAGAACATATAATACATATTATATTTTTTGGTATAAAGTTTTGTTTTTAACTTAGTTCCCCCCACCAAATTTGGAGCCTTCTGGGTACAAAGCATAAACATAACATAATAGTAAGAATGCAATCAAAAACATTATCAAAAAATTCAATAAAACAATAAAATAGAATTATATGTTTATAGAATTTTGATTTTTGAGTCGAGTTTATTTCAGCAGGTGCAAATGTATATCTTTGCATCTGCTATATATTGCCAGGGGGTGCAAGTGCACTCTTGTGCACCCTCTTATTTATACTACTGATTTTCAAAATATTTCAAATAATTAACAAATATTTAAGTACAATTTAGTTTATTATAAAATATATGGATGAATAATGAAACCATGGAAGATATACAAGCTATTATAATTGTATATAAATAGCTAAAAAAACTAGTTATATACTATATTAAGAAGAAAAAAATTATATTTATTTTTGAAATAGATGATTACATAACACATATATTTATTGAAACACAAAATTGATTAATTTATCAGCCAGATATTTTATTCCTTTTAATAAATTTGTTTTTTTATAATATGTCGTTTTGATGTTGCTTAAAATTAAAAAAAGTCCTATTTATTAATTCTCATTGTAATTTTGATAAATTTGGAAAAATGTTACTAAATTTGTTAGACAGTTTAGTTTAATTATTTGTTTTTTTGCATACATTTCATAAATTTATGTATATATTTTTTTTATCTTAACACAGAAAATGACACATCCTGAGTCAGTTTTGACTGCACTTCAAGTATTGGAGTTACGTGAACAATTAGAAGGTAAAGGAGATGAGAATTGTAGTGGTGTGGACATGGAAGATGAAGAAAAAGCATTACTTAGAGAAATGTGCAATGTAATAAGTGAAATTTATTATTAAATATAATCATCTATCAAAATTAATTTTAAATCTTTATAGGTGGTATGGCGAAAATTGGAAGATGCTTAATAATATACAAGACATTGTGACAGTGGATTAATATTTTGGATTTATAATAAGTAATAAATATGATCAAAAATCATTTAATTGTGATTATGCTTTTATATTTTTTTTAGAATGATTTATATTTAAAATCTATACTACTGAATATTGTTAAAAGAATTATTGTAAAAGAAAACTTAAATATCAATCCTATCTTGTATTTAAATTTTAAAATAGTAGTTTTTATTATATAATTTGTAATTTTTAGTATTTTATTCATACATTTCATATTATGTACATATTTTAAAGTTAAAATTCATCTATATATTCATTCTAAATCAAGTGTAGACTAGTAATATTTAGATTAATATTATTAATATATATTTTTTTTAATTTTATTTGGCTACACCAATATATTTTGTTGTCTATGTCAATTTCCCACATAAAATAGGAACAAAGGTATTCTGTACGGTTACGACTCCCTAGTTTAGTTTAGGCAAAGGCATCTATTATATATTTTATAAAAAGAATATTTCCTGTACATTGACTGTATTGATTTTTAATATTTAAATTTTTTTTAAATATTAGCATGTTTCGATTTAAAATAATTTCAATTATTTTTAACAATTTATAACTTATTCAAAAATGTAAATATTAAAAATTTATCCAGCCAATGCACAGGAAATATTTTTCCTTATAAAATATAAAATGGGTGCCTTTGCCCTAAATTGAACCAGAGAGTCGTAATTCTGGAAACACAGAATATCTTTGATCCTATATTATGTGGGAGATACACATTAATCATTAACATATTTATATGTAACTATATATTTGTCCCCCCTCCCTAATAAATAACTAAGTTACGTTCATGATTATAACCAACCATTTAATTTTCTTTTAAAAATTTAAATTTAATAAATACTTAAATAATATCTACTCTTATAAATATTTTTATTTAATGAATTTTATTATTTTTAAAAGATGAATGGTTGGCTGAATTTTGTGATACACATATTTCTTATATTCAATTCACTGCCTATCAATTTTAAACAAGACCACCAAAAATCAGTTATTTAAAAAAAATCCCTAACAAATTATAATAATATCAGTCATATACCCCCTTTCCTGGTAAAAAACATGTTCAAACACCAAACCTACCCACCTTGAGTTTGCTATTTGACACCATGTGATTTTTTCTTATGAGAATACACTAAGTCACGAGTTTACCAGAACAAACCACTCAATTTGTTGAATTTTAAAGATATGAAGTACCAATATATGATTGGGTGATGAAGAATTTCATGGACCAAGTGATTTTATGTAGGGCTAGTAAGGGACATATGACTGATATTATTCATGTTTAAACCTCAACCTCTTTTGAAGAGAATGATTTGCTTTTTTTGTTTCTTTTAGATAAATAAATTTAATATATAGCAGTTTTAAATCCAGCTTTCTTCTTGAGACACTTATATTTAAAATAAATTAGTTCTTATATTATAATTCTAACAATTCACTGAATACTAAACCCAATAACATTTTAATAAAATTTCTAATTTATTGGAAACATTATAAAGCTGGTAATTTAAAATATATATGTATACATTATAACTGATAAGTAAATAGTAATATATAGTATACATGAATAAAACTGTATTAAATTCAATTTTGAAAGGAAATATTGATATTTTTTGACATAATAATTATTAATAGTACAAATAGTTTATATAACATAGTATTAATGATACATTTTCAATAAAAATATAACACAATTTACATAATATTATTAGTACACATTTCATATTAATAAACTATTTTTAATAAATTTCAAAATATGATTCTAGATTGTATTTTTAAAATAATGTGTGAAGTATGTTTTGCTTTAAAGTTGTCTATATTCTTTATAACTAATAATTTGATACTATCTATGTTTAAAAAATTGAAAAAAATCAAAATAATAAGTTAAATTTTAAAGGTACAAATATTAAGTATAAGTGAATATTATATCTACATCTATTGCCATTAATGCATTTAGAAACTAATAGAAAATATTTTCAATTTATTATTTGCTAACACTTACACTTAATTATTAGTTTAAGATAAATTTAAAAAATGATTTATGATCCTATTAATTTTACCTGTTGAAATACAATAACTATGAATCTTTTGTCATCAGTATTCACTATTTTAATTTTTAATTTTAATTAAGATGCTTCGTAAATGTACTGTATTTAAGTTATTTTATTTTTAAATTACATGTTGTTTATTTATAATTCTATTTTAAATATTTATTATTATGTAATTACTTGCCATTTACAGTATTAATATATAATTTGTACCTAACGATTAATACAAAATATTTAATTTTATGTTAACTAAATTAAAAAAAAAAAACATCATTAAAGTATATTATATTACGTGATTTATTTAATAAAATTATATTTTTGTTCATAAATAACATTTATTATACATGTATAATTGTTATTTAATTTCAGTTTTATTATTACTACTATCTCAGGACTCTAAGGTGTTTAATTTCCCACTCCAAAGTTCACTTAACATATAGTCTCTTTGACAAGTCACCAATCATAATCTCCAACACATTTCATCTACAATTATTATAAATCTTAATCTTGAATGAAAAAAATGTATTTTAATAATTTGTATGGAAGTATTATTATACATATTCTATTTATTCTAATTCTACTTAAAAAAAAAAGTTGGTGTGCATTGTATATTTGTATCTAAAGACTTTAATTACTAATCCAAAATAACTAAGATTGTACCACCAAATTTATTTATTTTTTATTAAAGGCAATAGTGTTTTAATTTTTAGTGTATGATATTATGTATTATAAGTTGAAGAGTTGTTGATACTTTTAAAGTATAACAATTCTTTTTTAATTGTACCATTATTATAGACTATAGTTAATAGACTAATGGTCAAAAACTGGTAAACTGTGAACCAATTTTGGACTGTAGAAGGCAGAAAACTGGAGTGTCAAAATATTTAAAGTAAGTTATATTGTTATAAAAAGTTTATAAGGATATTTAAATTTTTGTTTGGACTACATTTATTTATTATTTTAATCTTCTAAACTCCAATAATAGACATTACTTGCTAACTTCTGTATTCTGATATAGGTAGACTATAGTACATTACTGTCTGAGGTAAATGAAC
Source organism: Rhopalosiphum nymphaeae (assembly GCA_036289425.1). Taxonomy (NCBI): domain Eukaryota; kingdom Metazoa; phylum Arthropoda; class Insecta; order Hemiptera; family Aphididae; genus Rhopalosiphum; species Rhopalosiphum nymphaeae. The sequence continues at coordinate 20,804,775 of JAZAQC010000013.1, forward strand.
TATGATAAATGTTTAGAATCATAGGAACAACACAATGTATTTTTTAAAACACTTTAAGTATAAATTTGGAATAAAAAGTATAAAAATGATTAATGTACAAATTTATAAAATAAATACAGTTATTTCATTATTTATATTATTACATACTTGAAATTATGGTGTGTATGAGATTGAGATATTTAGATAATTTGTATATTTAAATCATAATCAGTGAGTGTGAATATTTTTCAACTCTGATTATTGAAATAGTAAACTTATTACAAATATAAATATATAATATGTTAACCAAAAAGGTGAAATGTCAAATTATACACAGCATTTCTATTTAATATTAATTATATATTGATATAAATATATTGATGAAATAGGTCAGAAGGTTTAATATTTTTAATTACTGTCTTTTACAAGTGTCCTTGGTGCTTAATAAATCATACAATTTAAGCTGATAATTAAAATATTATAATGTTTTGTACCTATAAATAAAGTTTATTGATAGATAAAAGAACTGTAATATGAATTTGAATATAATTTTATGTACAGAATAATACTAATAATAATAATACTATTTTCACTATTACTGTATTATGTATTTAGATGAGGTATACAATACATAGGTACCTATAAATTACCTAAAAAAATTATTTTTAAATATCTTAATTAGAGAAAATTATAAAATGTACTACGTAATTTCTAAACAAGGTATCCAATAGGTTCATGTATGCATTTTGTATTGTAAATTTATAATAAAATTAGAATGATTGAGCTACGTTAATATTTTATTATTTTATGACGACTACGATAACGTGTTATATACACCAAGACAAAATAGATATCTATATATATAAATGGTATACCTATACGACGTGTAATGTATTCATCGTCTAATATTATGGCTAATCGGAAAAATCATTCCGATCAGACCATTCTTTGGCAATTTGCATATGAACATAAACATAGGTATAATGTTAAATTAATATAAAGAAAATGTTATTATTAATTAAATAAATAATTTTGAATTATTAATAATCTTCTATAATAAATGTTACAATAAAATTGTAAAATTTATGTGTAGTGGGTGCGGCGGGAGCAAAGCCCCCCGCCGCGAGTCAATTCTATGTTTATAATTTTAGCCTCCCCTCTTCCCTTCTAATAAGCCAAATTTATGCCTATGGTCTTCTTATTTCAGTCGGTTGGATATAATCTTTCAGAAAAAAAAAAATCGACAGAATTAGAGAATGTAGATTGGCAGAGTAATCAAATATATACTTTCTGGTCACGTGATATATTCTAATATAACATTATTTTTACTGGTAGAGTGCGCAGAGCTTAGTAGTTTTGAGCATAGTACTATTGATGTGACGCAGCAGCTGTTCCTGATATCGCTACCGCGCGTGTTAGGAGAAACAATTATATATTTTAATCATAGTGGTGGATAAAGCTGCAATATTGTTGATTATTTATTAGATTATTGGTCCGTCACGCAATCTCGCATTTCGCAGTTTCGCACTGAATAATAATTTTGATATCGACTATTCGGGTATTGAGTGAGCTATAAGGTTTGCGCAAATGTATGTTTTTTTAAATTGTTTTACGGTACACTTAAATAATTATTATTTAATATTTTGACGCTCATTTATTTCAGCAAACGAAGGTTCAGTACTTTCATTTAATTGTTTTGCTCTATCGATACATTATTGTTACTATGAATCCATCTGTTTGAAGGGCAGTTAATAAGCGTAAGTATAATTATGTATTTTATAACAAATACATAGGTTAAATGTAAAAACGAAAAATTATACTAAAATATGTTACAAATTTAAAATGTATGTATTTATTATTAAAAAATAAAAAAAGTTACCTACCCACCTAAACATTTTCAATTTATTTTTTATTTTAGTATCTCAAAATGGGCATGAGTAAGAGGACAGCGCTGCTTTCAGCAGTCATAGTGACATTTGGTCTTGGTACAATGTATTTAGGGTAAATAAAATAAATTAAAAATATTAATATTGTATAGGTATTTGAATAATTTTATTTATTTTACAGATTGAATATGAAAACTCCTCGCCCTCCAAAAGATCCTCATAGTTGGGACATTCTTATATTTACACAAACATGGCCAAACACATTATGTTATTCGTGGAAAAGTCAAAATGCAGCACACACGTGTAACTTACCATCTGACAAGAATATTTGGACAGTTCATGGCATATGGTTTGTATAGTTCTTATTTTTTATTTCTAGGTTTTGAGAATTATATTACTCTTATACTTTTGAGATACCAGACAAATGGTCTAGATAATGGTTATTTAAACTTTATAAAATCAAATTAATTTATCTAAAAAACATAAACAATTAGGTCTAAAAAATTCTATCTCATTAGTTAATTTTCAAAGTGCAAAATACAATGAATTTATTTATATTTATGAGAAATGAAAATGGAGATAGAAGTATTATTCAGTCTTACCAAAGACAAAGACCAAAGATAAAAGAAAAAAAATTAATTTAAGTTTCTTATTCCAAAATTAGCAACATATTACAACTAACTATACAATTCATGTTTTTAGTTAATTAAAAAGTATTCAGAACAAAACTCTTAACATTTGCCTTGAGACATGAAATGTAAAAAAATACATCTTAGATAAATAAAGAGTTAATCAGATTTTCTTTCTTTTCTGTTTTATTAATCTACTTTGGAAAAAATGTATTAAACATATTTAAAATTTAAAGTTAGGGATTAAATTACAGTTTGACTTCATTCATTAGATCTACAATTTCAACTAATTTGATCTTGTCTGCATCATTCTTCATAGCTTAAAAGTATTATTGTGTTGTGGCTTAGTGAGAATAAATTTGAAAGCAACGAAAATAATTTTAACATTGCATCTAAAATATATTATAAACATAACTTCCAACTTAGTTTGTTGAACATTTTTCTACTGTTTTTGGTAGTTTTTTCTTTTATTTAAAATATCACAAAAAATACATTTTATGATAGAATACATTTTTAAAATTTTGTTATTTAATTATTTTAAAAATGTTCATATTTTTTGTATAGGCCTACAAAGTATGGAACAATAGGTCCACAATTTTGTAACAAATCTTTGGTGTTTAATCCTGATTTTATTTATGGTATAAAAGATAAATTAAATCAATATTGGCCAGATATAGAAATTCCACCTAGTAATATTACGGAAGGAAATTCTTCAACCACAATTACATCACACAAAAAACAAAGTATTTGGTTTCATGAATGGGAGAAACATGGTACATGTGCTGTAGTACTGCCGGCCTTGGACTCAGAATTTAAATACTTCTTTCAAGGCATTGAATGGTCTGAAAAGTACAATATGAGGGATGTTTTAGAAAAAAGTAATATAAAAATAAATAGTACATTAAATGTAGCTGATTATTGGAAAGCTGTGAAGTCGGTTTTGAAAACAAATGCATGGATCGAATGTGTAACTAAACATGTAAGTTTATAGTTTGAATATATAAAAATAATATCCATTATAATTTATAATCATCTCAAATAATTTTAATAGGAAATTAAAGTAATGTGAGATGGATTATTTGTTATAGGATACAAAAGAACAAATGTTGGCTGAAATAAGAATATGTTTTGATAAAACTTTAAAAGAAATTGATTGTGATGGGATTATGAAACATCGACGGGGATCAATAAAGAAGTCTCATTTATTAACCAATTGTGATATGAAGAAACCTATTTTGTATTTGGACTATGTTCCAGAACAGAATATTTCTACGAATGCTAATTCTACAGACTCCAATTCTGCTTCTAACGATTCTAATCTTACAAACTTAAATTCTACTGTTGATGAGTAAATCATAATTATATTTATTAACTAATAATTTGCTTTTTTTGTATTCCATATTTTATAGTATAGTTAAAATTAACACAATCTTTTTATATTTTAATGCTACTAATCGCATGGTGATAAAAAATAAAAATAGACAACTTTCCAAAATACTATGTTTTCAGGCACTCAAAGCTGTTGTACAGGTTAAAACGAAAAGTATTTGATCACTCAAATGAGTGGATAACTAAAAGTCCTCGTCACTTTAACAGATCACATTCATATCAGCCTCGCACAAATACTTCATATAATCATAATTTAAATCGATCAAATTCATTCCCTTATATACAACGGTACATAATTTTTATTTGTTATTAATTTAATACATTTAACACACTAAAAATTTAAACAGTTTTTGAACACTTGAAATTTTAATATTTTCTATTAGAATATGTTTACTGCTGGAACAGTAATAAAAGGTAATAACTAATAACAGTAATAATTAAATAAATACACTAAGAACTTAGCTATATCAATAAATATCAGGTATAGATAGTATTTATTTCCAAATTCCAAAATAGTCTTATTTTTTTTTAATAGTTGTTAAAAAGCTTGACATGATATTTAAACCACTTGGTGTTGGGCACTATTTTATTTTTAATTAAAATCTTTTTAAAATTTATTATTCTTGCTTTGCTTACCTTAGTACAAGATAGTATAGTAGTATTAATTTGAAAGCAATGATATATAATTTTAAAAATAGTTTCTGATCTCTAAATTTAAACAAATGTCTTCAATATTAATTCAATATCTATCTTTCTTTGTGTTAAAGTATATATTATTTTATAATTATAAGGATTTTTTTTTATAAAATAAAAAATTCTGGTTTAATATGTGAATTTCTCTATTAATTCCATACTACTTATTCAATCATGAAAATATGTAATATGTATGTTTACTTTAATCTATGACTAATTATTATTAAAATGTCATATATGATTGTTATTTATCTTTTAATGTAAATGGTCTCGAGAGCTCAAGTACAGAATATAATTAATTATTACAATATATAATATAAATATTATATGACAGTGATTAAAATGCATAATCTACTAAATTGAATATTCATTATTTATGAATCATGATAAGTACTATTGCTTAATTTGGACAACCCAAGATATTCATCTGTGTGTTTAAACTCCATTATTATTGTATTGCCCATTTTTTCAATTGATTGGCCTGAAAATGAATACATTCCAAACAAGGTTGTGTTTGTAGCCTGCATAAAATAGTAGGTATTTAAAACAATATTAAACCACTAGATAAGTATAGAATGGGGAACAGATTTTAATTTACAATAAAAGTAAAATTATTTATTTCAATACATATTAATTCATAACTTTGTATACATTTATTTAATATTGATAAATATTTAAGTTTTTAAAACTATTTTCCATAAAACTTGTATTACACAAATAAAATTTTTTTAAATTTGAAATCATTGTCATTTCTATTATATGAAAAATAGTTGAAAATGTTATACTGTTTGTAATAATAAGTCATAATTATTTGAGTTATGTAGAAAATATGCCCTTATTGCTAAGATGTTTAAAATAAAATTAGTTACAATTTATTCTAAATTTAGTGAGACATACTTAACTGTAGTTAACTTTTTGATATTAAGAGTACATAAAAACATTTAATTAAATAAGAATCTATTTTTTAATGATAAATAATAGAACTAGATACACAGTTCTAACAAAACAAGTATCAGCTCTACTTCTAAAAGAATTTTATTCTGTGGTAGAATATTTTAACTTGTATAAAATAATATTTTAATTAATAAAGTTATATTTTGTTACCTATTTAAGATAAATTTGCAATATTTTTAAAAACTATTATACAATTATACAGTGTACAATTAAATACACAAATAGTTTATTTATTTGTATGCCTAAGTAATCAATATTTCTTATATTTAATATATCATAGTAATATATATAGTGGTTACATAAATGTACTTGAATAAATTATTTAAAGTAGTGACTGTATACTTAAATCTAATTAAGTATACACATAACTATATAGTATTATAGTATGAAATGTATAATTGATAATTGCTTAATGTTATAATATTGAAGTTTCGAATATATTGCATATTGTTGAGAAAATCTCATTTATTTTTATATGAAAAAGATTAAAACAAATTTTTCTGTCATTAAATGCTACTGGTTTCAATTTAATAGTTTTTTTTCTCAGTATCTTTTTTTTTTTTGTGAGTGGAATGGTTTGGTTTTCTTCTCTCTAGTGTTCATACATATTATATTATAATCATAAAGACTATAATATATTAAAATAGAACAACAGTTTATAATACATTTTTTTTTTATTATTTTTGTTATGTGAATATAGCAAAGAATGGGATGTATTAATATTTTCTCAATCATGGCCATACACTTTTTGTCATACCTGGACTGTTAATTCAGATACTCACATATGCAATTTACCAGCCAATCGCAATCAGTGGACAATTCATGGAATTTGGTATTTATATGAATGATATACCTATTTAACTAAAAATACATGTTTTTCTATTTTTTTAATTTAATTAGGCCATCTAAGATTGGAAGCTTTGGTCCAGCTTATTGCAACAATCAAACAGCATTTAGTATAAATTCTTTAAACACCATTATTCCAGAATTACATAATCGTTGGACAGAAATTAAAGGGTCAAAGACATGGTCAAAGAAACGAGAAGGCGATCTGTGGAAACATGAATGGATAAAACATGGAACTTGTTCTAAGTCACTGTCAGCTTTAGATTCAGAATTTAAATATTTTAAACAAGGGTTAGATTGGTCCAAGCAATATGTATTAAGCGATATATTGGAACAGGGAGGCATTAAGCCTAATGGCAGTTATCCAGTTAATCAAATTTGGCATACCTTAAGAACTGGATTGGGTAAAAACCCACATATCGATTGTTTTTATGAAAGTGTATGTATTATATAAAAAGTTAGTTGTAACAGATAATAATTTAAATCATTATTTTTTTAGGGTACCAACACACCTTATATTGATGAAGTGCGCTTATGTTTTGACAAAACATTGTCATTGGTTGATTGTGATCCTTTTAGAAGAAACAGTAATAAACCATCTACAAATTGTCCTTATGATAAAAATATAAATTACTTGGGAGCTGTATTTTAATCTTGAAATATCCTATAGTTAAATTTTAAAATTATTATGTGTGTGGTATGTGCAAAAACATTAAGTTCTGAATAAAATAAAACAAATAGAAGATATAGATATAATGTAGTCATGTCACTTTTAACTATAATATTTTAATTAAAATTTGCAGTTACATTTTTAAATACATAAAAAATATTCAAATAATATATTCTTGAGTAGTTTACAATTTAAGTAATTAATTTTATAGTAATAGGTACATTTTAAATCTTTTTTGCTAAATATTAGTAGGTTTGTTTTTGGAAAATCATTGTTTGTAATACATTTTAACTTTATAATTTTTAATTTATATATATTTTTGTATTTTATACTTTAATTAAATTGCTTGTTCATATTATTGAAATCTCAAATCTGTATTATTTATACTCTTATTTTAAATGGTCAAATTGATTTATTAGGTATCTTTCTAACTTATATAAATATATCAATTAGTATAACAATTAAGGAAATATTATTAAAAGTTAAAAAGACATTAAACTAAATAATTAAGGTTTGAAACAAATACAAAAATAAATCATAATTATCTAGATTTTATTCTACTATGTATATTAGTTATTTTTTCCTAATTAAATAATCTTATTCTTATTAAATATTAAGTAATTATATATATTATAATATAATTGTTTTTTTTTGTGAAAGAAAGGCTTCAATAACTAGATCATTAGCCAAAATTACTCTTACAGTCTTGTCTTACATTGGCATGGTAATCAACTAGGTATCTATCGACTATTAAATTTTAACAAAAGTATAATTTTACTATTTAACTTCAAAAATAGTTATTATCAATCAATAAATATTTATAAAATCCTCACATCTTATATATTTTTTCCTTCCTTATGAAGTATTGTTAAAACAAATTTTATGTTCCCTAGTTTAGTTTGTTTTGATATAGGAAAAAAATTCAAAATGATATGTATTAGTTTTTCTATATTATTTAAATATCTAATCTGATTAAATGTAAAAATAAAAAGTTTAATAGTATGCTCATACTTAATATATTTTTTTATCATAAAAAAATATAATCAATAAAATAAAAATAGTTATTAATTATTACTTATTACATATTTTTACAGATATATTGTTTAATACTTAACTATTGTTATATTAGCATATGGTTCATAACCAAATAAATAATAATTAAAAAAAAAGGTTTCTTAAAGACAATTCAAGGAAAACAAATATTAATAAATACTCTAAAGAAAAAGGAGGGGGCAGATGATAGGGCGCATGCTAAACTATGGTGATAATACAATTTAATAACATAAAATTATACAAGATAACTTATCAACAGAAATACCCAGAAAAAGGAAACAAACAATCCAAATAATAAAAAACCCAATGATATAGCAAACATTAGAACAATTTAAATAAAATATTTGTATTATAAAGATTTGTTATAAACCAATCTTCGAATTAAAAAACTAATAAAAAAAATTTATATGTACTATAAAGTAATGCTCCTTTGTATGTTTATAATATAGAATCTATACCGTAGGTACCTAATTTTAAGGAAAATATTGTTTCATTGTGAAGTAGTTTCTGTTGCTATATGCAGTCTCGTCCTAATTAAACAAATATGCAATTTAGACAACTTAGTACTTAACAAAAATTACTTGGCATATTATTTATTAATTATAACGTACTTACAATTTAGAATTAAATTAGAGTTAAAAGTTTAAGACATATAATTTTTAATATTCTGGTATAACATATAAATACGACATGCCTAGGTATTGCTTAAATAGAATAAAATATTGTGATATTATTTTATAATATGTTCATGATGAATGTTTACATTATAATTTAATAACTAAAATGTAAATTATTAGAATTAATAATATCATATAGGTAGTCTTAGTCCGATATTTAGATATTTAGATTTAAATTATCTAAGTTATATAATTCATTTCTGTTAATTTAAAACTGAAAATTAACTACCTACTTTATTACTTACCTATATAGGAAGGTGTATAATGAGTCGACACTTAGCTTGAACTAGGTATTGACATTACGAAAACTCTATAACGTAGTAATACATCTCTTGACTCTTGGTCCCTTCAAATTCGTTATAGAGAGTTTTCACTGTAGTTATATCTAGATAGCTATAATTTTTACATCCTACACCGACTACGTACAGTAGCCAACTATGTCAACAGTTCAACACCCATAAATTCTATGTACCTATTGCTAATTGGTGTATTTCATTCGCAATACCTACCTAGTTAGTCACTGAAGGACGGCCCTGTAGGAAACCTAAACACGTAGGAACATATCGAACGCCTTATATAATTTATACTATTTACGGAGTCCATGATAAATTATATTATGTTAATATAATTTGTCCTTAAGTTTGAAACTTAATTATATTTTAAGTATTTACTTACAATAAACTAGGAGGTTTATTAATATACTATATAGGTAGCTGATGCATAATAATACTGGTTATAAATATCGAAAGTTATATTTTACGTCACTAAAAAACCAAGTAGTGAGCAATCAGTATATAACAATCAATGTTAATACCTATTCACGGATAGCGTTTGAGCGTATATTATATATAAATAATAATAATAATAATTGTTTCTTTATCTAATTCGGGGCCGGATTGACCTGGTGAGTTACCGAGTAAAACTTGGTGGAGGTTAAAAATATGGACTGATTTTGAGTGTTTGGTCGTATTTTCTTTTTTATTATAGTGATACATCAATACAAACATTAGTAGAAAATATAATTGATTCGAATTATTTAAATTATTCAGTAACTGTAGCTATAATCAAACGTTGGAAATTCTAAAACTAGGTAGGCCGATATCTCGTCAATCTGATGTTAGTTGTTCTTAATTATTGTTTCATCAATGCGCTCTCAAGCGTATTTAGGTATCTGAGTATATTTCATCGGTCCAATTATCAATAGCAATAAATGTAGATAAAATGTATGAGTTCTGTACCTATATTCTACAATTTATAAACCGTTCTATAGTATAAATATAATATGTGTATTGTGAAATATATACCTACCTGACTACCTATATCTAGGGTTACCATAATGTTTTTAGATCAAATCCGGACATCAGTTCCATTTTAGGGCGGAGAAGGGGTAAAATTGAAAATAAACAATATTGTTATTTCATTATTTCATTAATAAAATTGTATTTAGATGTATGAATAAAATGTCTACATAAGAGTTATTAGGTTAAATGTATTATAAAATGTGTTATTTTAAGGGGATCGGTGGTGATATATATATTTAAGGAGTTAGGTATAAGCAATATTTAAAGTGCGTGCGTGCGTGACTTGTGACTGTGTGCGTAGTAAATGATTTTTAGTATGTGTACCGAGTGTACATGTCCCGCACTACACGTCTATACCATATTATACTACCCGCTTTACTTCTTGTCTGCTAATTGACAAGTAACTACATCAATGTATAGTAAAACATAATAATAATCATTACGTATAAAATAACAATACGCACATAATGTTCTGCCTTCTACATTTTATTTTATGATTGTTCACCATTTATTCTACACATTTCCTCACTCATCAACATTTTGTTATTTTTTTGCGATAATAATGGGTACTTAGTTGCTTATCCTGTCGTTTGGGGAAAAAATATGAACAAAAATAGAAATTATATACATTTAAAAAATACATTTATACTGAGTGAATACGAAAACTTGTCACTTGACATAACTTCTTGTATTATGTTTGTTTCAACCATGTTAAACGGTTAACTTTGTAAATTTCGGACATTTCTCAAATCCGGACGCCAATCCGGACAGATGTTTGAAATCCGGACGTATGGTAACCCTATTTATATCGGCTATACCTAATATAGGGTGATTGTAAACTCTCCCGGGTCTACTTCAGAACGGGATATGATAAATCGTAATAAAATTACTAATATTACTAATACACCTTTTCTAAAAGGCGATATGTGAACTGCAGCAAAAAAAAAATAACATTATACAATCTGTGGCAAAACCGATAAGATACATTATACAAAATGCTGTGATTTATTATATATATATATATATAACATTTATTGCATGTTGAATAACCACTTATTTTTGAATTATATTTAAATTTAAAATTGTTTTAGCACTATTAATTGTTTGCCGTTTTGGCTAAACATTTTTGTAAATTCCATATTAAATACGATATTAAATGACAGCACGTACTAAATAAAACTATGACTTGTGAAAATCTTTTATTTGTGAAGGAGCCGATATTTAATACATTGCGTTAAAATTTAAAAATAAATTTGAATTTTCCTTATAAATTTGTATCTAACATAAAATTAATTAAACGATATATGTACATAATAACACATAAGACATAAGTATAAATGAATGCATGTATATACATATATATGTTATCTTACCGGTATGTACATAGTTTCTATATATATTATATATATGAAATAAATTTCTGTAGTTTGTATAATGTACCTATCAACTTTTAGAAAAGGTGTAATTTTGTTGCAGTTTACATACAGCCTTCAGAACTATTTATTTAATTTTAAAAATTTTGTGGGCTATAATTATAGTCAAAATACAAAAAAAAATAAAAATCATAAAATAAATCAAATATACATTTACAAAATATATTATAAAATAAAAATATTTAAATTAAATTTTAATGATAATATGAACATATAGATTTAAAAAAACTTAAAGTATCTATTTTTTAGTCTTTATAGTCTATTATTTTTTGTAATAAATAAATAAATAAATCTTTACTTTATTTTGGATTTTTATGTACACTTCAATTTGCAAATCTGGTTCGCTGATTCATAGTATAGAAATATTATTTAAAACAACTCGGGAGAGTTTATATAATTTCTACAGGTAACTATAGTATTGATCCGGGAGAATTTACCATATGGGGAGTTTACTATTTTTAAATCGGAGAGTTTATCACTACGCTTAATATAACAAACAGGCACGCCTGAGAAACTGTGGTAGTCAACATCAACATCAATATCAAACTGGACATCTGGCGTAACCGCGTTGGTAGGTACTTGTAAGCTATGGTGTACTCTATATATTAATATACATATTTTATTATAGGTAGGTAGTAGATACATGTTTATTTGTTATAATAGGACCATAGATATCTATTTATCTATATTTATTTTGTACGACAATGATGAAAAATAAATTTAGGTTTCAGCTAGGTACCGAAAAGAATGTAGTCAATTTGCACCAAAATAAAGATATGTAATTTTCACTATCACAGGTAATAAGAAATAAGAAATGTAATTTGCACCAAAATTAAAATCGATTATTATATGAGTAATATAAGGGTACTATCGAAAGAATAATCGTACAAGTTTCGGTATTTGAGTATAATATATTAAAATTTATGGAAGCTAAAGACATTGAATATTTTGTTTATACATACTGAGTGATTATTACTTATTTACACCATTCTATGTCAGTATTGACTTAAAGTCTATACCGTAAATAGTTATAAATAATAATAATAATAATAATAATAATAATACACTACAAATATATTATATAGTATTATAATAATTATATTATTTTAGCCAAAAATATAATTTGTATTTATTTTTGCGCTACTGTGCTAGAAAAAAAAATTCTTATTATTATAATAATTACTATTCGATAGTACCCATTACTAATAGATATTCATTTTGGTGCAAATTACAAACATTATTTTCAACTACCAACGGTGGTGCAAATTATAAATTCCCACTGAATAATCCTAATAATAACTTTGAAAATTTAGCCAGTAGTCATTTATAGATACCTATTACCTACCGATTTCGGTGAGATCTATTTCTGGGCGTGTCTATTGTTGAAATAAATCAAACGTCTAAACTTCTGAACTATTTATTTGCTGATGCCAACAGGTTTAAATCTCAGCCGTGAGAATCACAGTCAGTATTGGATTTACCGGCATAGCGTGAATTTAGGAAAAAAAACAGAATGTATTTTTACTGCAAGTATATTTTTTTGGTACCTACTGGTTTGTTATAGTCCCGCCACGGTGAGTGAAAACTTTAAAAGCTTGTTAAGGTCCTGTCATCCATATAACAATAAATATAAAATAATGAGTTTATTTATTGATATTAATCTAATAATTCGGTAATAGTTATATTGATATAATATAAAAAAAATTAAAATTAAAAAATGGAATAATAATACTTTTAAAACAATGATAAATTAAAAAATGTATAAAAATGTTTATAATTCGAAGGAAAATACGTACCGTGACTTTTAGGTATCTAATAATCAACAATATAATAAACCCATTTATCGATTCGACGGAAAATGTTTCATAGTTAGTGTGCCAAATAGATCAGAAGTTACATTGATACCTATCATTAACCGATATATTAGATATGGTTCTACAATTTTTTTCTAACAGCTGGAAAACTTATACTAATTTGATACAACATGGATTTTAACATAATCAAGTTAATCATAGGTATAATTTTGTGGACCCTAGCTCAGGAGCCCACACACAAGGTGTCGAGAGAATATGGAGTTTGGCTAAATGGGGCTACAAAAAACATAGAGGTACTGACAGAAATTTTGTAGACTCTTACATGGTGGATTTTATGTGGCGATTAGAACTAAACAATAGTGATCCGTTTGGCACCATCTTAAAAGATATAGCAGAATTTTTAACTTTTAATATTATTAACATTTTTATACATTTATCATGGTTTTAAAAGTATTATTATTCCATTTTTTAGTTTTAATTTTTTTTATATATATCAATATATCTATCATCGAATTATTAGATTAATATCAATAAATAACTCATTATTTTATATTTATACGATGTATTTATTGTTATATGGATGGCGAGGTTATAACAGACCTGAGTGGCAGGGCTCTAAAGTTTTCACTCGCCGTAGCGGGACTATAACAAACCAGTACCATTTTTTTAAAGTAAATTAAAATTTATATAAATTACATATTTATAATTAATTAATTAAAGTGTTTAAAAATCACAAATATATATTATGATGTACAAAATACAAACCATAAAATTCATAAATTTTGAAAAAATGTTTGTAATTTTTAAATATTTTAACCGTATTTAAAAGATTTGTTGTATATATTTATACATTTAAGTTAGCTTTTAATGATCTGCATTTAAACAAACGTTATGAGTAAAAATATATTTTTTACCGTAGTTATCGAGCTGTATAGGCGAACCGTATTATGAACCGCTAACGCTTGACAGTAATATTTTCCTCGGGTAAATCTTAAGAAAACATCTGACGTACGATGCGTTTATTCAATAATTATCATGCAATTAATAACAGTGTTTTTAATTTATCGTTAAAAAATAAACAAGTTTAATAGTTAGTGATATATAACAATTATTTTTAATACCTAGTTGAGATAGTCTCCCTTAAGTGTACCTAATAAGAAAAATGACAGAATATAAACCCTAAATTTTTCCTCTTTATTGCGGTATCAAAATAATGTTCGTCGCGGTTCGCTTTCAGTCGAGTACATACAATACACACACAAAATATTGTTAAAACAGCTCGCGACCACAACGATGGAGAATTATTATTTATCGCGGTATAGCTGGTATATAGAATATAATATATATATTATATACCTATGTTTACGCACGTATCCTGCTCCACTCCATTCGCGCGATCAGCTGGTACTCAGACGACCGGTGCGCGGCGACGGGGCCTTCAGTATAATATAATAATGCAATAGTAGTAACTACTAGCACTACTAGCACTCTAGTTGCAGTCAGTCGGCATTCGATCACGGTCGGTCATCGTCGTTTTTATCGTCGTTGTCGTCTCCGTTAGTCCGCCCGGTACTTCGACGTCCGGCCTGGTTTGATACAAATTTTTCACCGCTCTCATATTCTGCTGTTTAGTAGGTTTTTCGGGGGAAGGAAAATATTCAAAAAGTTTTTACCCCGTTGCACATATTGTGTTATAGCTTGACTATTGAAAATAACATTTCTAATATTTATATAAATAACTTACGTGATCGTGTGTGCCTCGAGGAAATAATATAATATATGTAATATGTATATATACACATAAATGTTGTATAAAGTTATACGATCAGGAGATTTGTCGATTCGGGTGTGATCGCAGCTATACACAGAAAATAATATTGTTTGATGGTGTGCTAGACGCGCTCGACTACGCGTTCCTTACTGATAAAAGGCCGCCCTCGCGCGATGGGGGCCGGAAAAATGCGTAGGAAAGTCAAGCTGCTATTGATTTTCTTGGCGTCGTGGATGTTTGTGGTCGTATACTTGATACAGTCCGGTTCAAGGGACACAAAGGTACGTCGAACATTCGTTACAATCAACATTGAAATAATAGTGATTTTTTAGAAATTAAGAAAGTATAATATTATAAAAATTATTGTTTATAATTATAACGATGAGAGAAGAATGTTACGAGGATTTTATAAAATATAAAGTTATAGATTTACACCCACCGACGTGATATCTATCAGATTAATCTGAAGTGGGCTTGTGTTTTTTATGTACCATAAAAAAATTGAAAAACATTCAATTACTCTGTAAATAATTTATATTAACTCCGAACTATATATATGTATATGATATACATTTTTTTTTAAATACAAAATTATACTTTCCAAGTTAATTTTAAGTTATAAAAATAATTGTAGCATAATCAACTATAGGTATAACCTTTATACTAAGTAGTATAATAAAGCATGTTTAAAAAAAATCTTATCTTTTAATACTTAAATATTTTATAACGTTTAATTGTTTTTTAAATGTCCCTCTATTTCGTTATATTTACATGAGAAATTTGCTGTACTATGAAATTCTTACTAGTCTGGAGTTTGTAATAAATAAAATAGTCTACCTTTCGGTGCCTAAATTGTCTTAAAACCTTAGAGTAAAGAATATAAAACACGTTTGCATGTAATGTATATAAATTAAATTGTTCAAAGTATACCTACGTGCTACGTACCATCTACCTATGTGCATATATATAGTCGCAATGGTTTAAAATGAAAATTACTATTTATTTGAATTTTTCGACGGTATCGTTAGTACCTGCAGCTCACATTTTTAGGTTTTATAGGATCGACAACCTCAAATGGCATTATAATATGTAATCATAATAATTTTAATGTGAATGGTATATTATGTGTAATGTATACAGTATACACATAACATTGATCAATATTCGATACTGACTATGGGTCTAGTGGGATCCTGTTGTTTGTTGCACAGGAATTTTATTTTTAAAGCAATCAGCGTATTTATGTCCCATATATACACGTACAATATATAGATGCGCATGCGTAATATTGGTGCCGCTCATTTTTATTGGGTATATAACAATAATATGTACCATGGAAATTTGGTATGGTGCCAAAAATTCGTTTTCTGTAAGTTACAATAGTACGAATAACTTTGACATTTTAGCTGTCTATAGTAATTAAGTAGTGTATGATGTAGGTATATATATAGTGCTATAATGCATTTATGTAAGACATTAATGATTAATGGGTGTAAAATATTTTTTCACCAATATTACTGTAATTGTTACTTTATTGAAATTGATTTTTTACTAATTTTATCATTGTAAATATTATAGAAAGTTAAATTTAATAAAATGTATCTAGATTCTATAAGATATACCTTATTTGAGTTATACGAATGCGCCTAGGTAATTGGTTTATTCATAAAACTCGATACAAAATGAATTATGAATAGTTTATTATATTTTATTCCAAAATGGTCAACAAAAATGTTACGAATATTTACTATTATTTCCAAAATGAAGGTATTTGTTTTCCTAGAAATGGATTTAGTATAAAAATTATAAGGAAAACCCCTAAAACAAACTATAATGTATAATATGTTACCTAGCTTACAATACTTACATTACGATTTCATATCTATTAAACTCAAAGAACTTTAATGCAAATTATTAATACAGGGTGTTGAAAATCTTCCTATAATATATATTATTTAATACGTAGTACGTATATGATTGGTATCTATAACCCTATAGGTATATACAATCATCTATTGTATATATTATAATTGAATAAAGCCTTATAAAAATAATATTCATATCTAAAACTTAGAAATATAAAAATATTTTTTTTCTGATTTATAATTGTATTTTTTTTAAATATTAATTGATAATTATAATAAATTTAATAAATAAGTAGTTAAATTTTAAAATAAATTCTGAATCACGAATATTGAAGTATTTAAATCTTATTTTGTATTGTATAAAAGTAGAATAATATAATTATAGGTAATACTTAGGTATTTATAATTTATATTACTTATATCACATTAATACATTATTATAGATAGTAAGTAAATAATAATAATAATAATATGATGTATGGTAATATTATTTAGTATTCTTAAATGGTTAGTAATCATTGACTACTTATACTTAAACTTAATTTAAGTTAATTACTTCATAAAAAGCTCATAATAATAATTGTTATCATTGATCTAATTCGTTATAATGTATATAAAACACTTATATTTTATATTTATAATTTAGATCATATACATATCAAATAATTGCATAACAAATTAGGATATTAAATATTTTATACATTGTAATTTATTATATTTCAACCTTTCTAGTCGTGCAAATGATAAATAATTATATATTCATAAACTGATGAACAACCAACCATGAAGATAACATTAAACATTTTTCAATTTTAATGTACCTACCTATATACAATGACATACTATTTAAAAATGTATGTTTTGGTTTTTGTAAATAAATATAAGAGATAATTGTAACGATTTAAATAAATATTAAAAATATCTCAACGTTGAAGAAATACTTTGCATATGAAATGTAAGCTATTGTGGTCCAGTCTAGAAAGTAAAATGTATTGTCGTTGAAGTAATTGTTAAATTTCTTTGTATTACTAAGAGTAATGACAAAGTCAATAGAATTAATTTCTGGAGGTAATATCTGTCACCCACCTCTGTTTCATAATCGTATGTACTGTGTTTGTTTTTTATAGTTTATAGACAATATATACTTGTATATTATATATAGAATATTTGTTGGAGACATTTTATACATCTATACCAGTGGCGGATTAATCTTCATGGCGCCCTAAGGTACGCTCAGTGTTTACAGCCCCTCTTTTTTTAATTCTATCCAAGGATCATACTGTAAATGGGTTAACATCGAAGAGCGATGGGTAATCGAGTATATCCGCCCGGAGTGAAAAATAGTAATGGTTCAATATATATATATATATATATATTTTTTTTTTTTTTGGTTCATTGTTTTTAGAATAAAAATAAAATAACATAACAAATTTGCCGCCCTCTACAAGTTGCCGCTCTAAGCTCAAGCCTCACGAGCCTAGTGGTTAATCCACCTCTAATCTATATACAAGTTTATCGATTTATGAAATGTTCTTATATATTAACAAGAAACGAAAAATAATAAATGTTTTCTATACACTCACAATTTAAAATATTTATTAAAATAATTGAACAACTACAGTGATAGTGCTTTCAGAGGCCACGAGGGTTACCTAAATACCTAAATACATGATAAGTAATATATAATGCTATAGTATAAACTTTAGTCAGTGATAATTTTAGGCATCGAAAATTAATAATACTATTATTTTAAACTATTAATTTTACATTTTACAGAAAATAAAAAATTTAATTAATTTACCGCGTATTTTTATTTTTTTTATTAATGATTCTTAGTATTGGGTTTTTAAATTTTGAGCTGAACTTACAATGATGTTTAAAAAAAAAAATTGTGTCTAACGTCATGTTTACTTTAATCTTTTATTTTAAAGGTGGTTTTTGGTAATAAATTTGATTTAATTTGTACACAAAATATCGGGAATACAGTAATAGTTATATAACATTATTAGGTACATTAATTAATGATTATATTGACTGTTATAATAATTTAGAAAAAAAGTATAACTATAGAAATTCGAATTTTTAAAAATTTGTTTTAGATATAATTTTTCTAAACATAATATTAATACAAGTTGTTCTTATTAGCGACTAAACATTTAAAAATTTAGATACCAGTCTTATTTTTTTTATAAGCCTTAAAAGTTTAAATTTTGAGAAAATATAAGATATTGAACTCGTCACATTACTCGTACATTTTCGAAAATCATATTTATTTGCCCTAAGGTTGCTTATATTATGCTGATTGCTAATTGCTAATAAATTGCACTCTATTTTATTATGATATTAGATACAACTTTGTTCATCATTTGTTTCTTTATAATTTGGTATTTGGTTTGAACACATGTGAAATTATATTTTTAGATTCTCTGATGTGGATATGATTTTTGAGTGATGGAAAGAAGGGAAGATAAATGATGGAGAACTTTAGACAACTTATTTCTATTTTCCTTTACGTAGGTATAAACGACCAAAAAACCATTTACTACTTGCAATACTAATTTTTGGTATTTTAGTATTTATTGTGGTTTTTTTAAAGTATATTAATTAGTAAAATATTTAATTCATTTTAAAATTAAAAATATTTTTATAGTGAGTACAATAGCTTGTGTAAATATATTTCTAATGCTTTTTGAAAATGACTCTCCAAAAATCGAACATATTTGAAAAAAGTTATGTTCTAATTATGAATTAGTACTAATTCATAACATATTGTAATATAATCTTCTTCAGACGTTTGTTTATTATATTGAACTACCTGTATGACTATACAAAATATAATAGTATACTAGAGTTACTATAGATGTAATCAGAGCGTGTCCTCACTTCTGAATGTTATATTATAGTGTTGGTCAGAAATTAGACGTTTGAATAACAGAAAAATCAATTTTGTCCACTATGATATAGTACAGCAATTTGATGATTTATATATATATTATGTTTGGTGAACGGAACAACGCGCGTTCGGAAAAAATAATCTATTATATTTTTTAAAATCGTAAAAATGAAATGGAGAAACTGTTGGTTAGCATAGTTATGTATTTATTATTATTATTATTATTTCAACGGAAATTCTATGTAACGTAACACGTATAGCAATATGTGCGAAAGGGTGAAAGTAAATTGAACGTTAACTCGTTTTTGTGTAGAAAAAAATAGTTAAAAATATAACCCGTCTACCTTGTACCCCCGCCTACAACGATAATTTCTCACGCAAACCATTACCATATCCGATTAGACTCACGACAACCAGCTGCAGATTAAATGTCGTAGGAGTGAAATTTGATTGAACTATAAAGCAATCAGTATATTGATAAATGATTTTTATTCAATTACCTATCAAATATATTTTTTTATTTACATAATTACATTAAATTATATTATGGTATTAAGTGGTTTGAATAAGTAATTTTGAAAAATTAGTATTATACAATGCGTCAACATTATTTATATAAGTTATAAAATATATATATTTGAGAATCAATAGGTAAATATCAAAAGTTTTGTACAAAAAAAAAAAAAAAATAATATGAAGATTTTGATCAGAGATTATATGATTTCTGCGAGCTGAGAAATTGTATGTATGTACTGTTGATTAGTTGATTTTAAAAATATAGCATTTATAATAAATGCATTAATATATAATTATATCTAATGGAAATATAATAGTTATTACTATTATATTTATTTTAAATAAACAGTTACAACTTATAAGTTTATTATTTAGGTAATTTATTTTATATTAGTTTATATAATAATATATAATAATTTATATGGGTACTCGCATCTATACTATATTTAACGCTTGGTCAATATTCGTGACTCCGAAGTTGTAAAATTTAAGTTATTTTTCTTCTTTACTATACTGAGTTAAAAGTTCATTAAATACAAAATTCAGTTTTTATATTTTATTGAATATTAGCAGTACATAATAGATTGTATTTTTATTTTAGATTCTGAGCAGAGCGATGAATGTTTTGATTTTAATAATGTGTGTTTTTAATTTATTAATCAATTTATTTTTGATTTTGCCATAATCTTTGGTAAAATTGCTTAAATTATTAACTTCGATGTGTTTTCTGTTAAGAAAGGGAATCAAATAAGTACTTCTCTTGATAATTGAAAAATAAATAGAGATAACAGGCATTTTTACGCAAAATCAGTTTTCGATTAAATTGTTTTTCTTATTTTATTGTAGTTAAAAAAACGAAAAAATCGTAGAAGCATAAATTTTTCTTTTATGTTCATATTTTAATATTTTATGTACTGGTATGTTTAGAAAAATATTTGACTTTTATGAGCTATTTATAAATATTTAGGTACAATTTACAATTTTTTTAAAATTTTGTCTTCTGTAAATGTCGGTAATAAAATTATGTTCGGCCAAAAAGTATGAAATTTTAATGCAGTTATAATGAGTTTGTAAATTCACAAATTTATTACTAGATTTTTAAGTTCAAACCTGACAAACCCGGATATTTACTTGCAGAACATGATTTATCAACAGATGATTGAAGTTTTTTAATATAATTCAAAGAATATTAATGAAGCTATTGAATTGAAATATTACATTTAAATTTAAATTATAATTTTGTATACTCAATAAAATTAAATATACAATTTTCTTTTGTAAGGTTTTTTATAAGTAGTTTAGGACATTTTAATTTCAAGTTTTGACGAAATTGAATATATAAACAAAGAATAACGATTCTAGTTATAGTAGTTCAAATATATTTGTAGGAACTTGAATATTTTAGATTTATAATTACCTATATTTAATTTTACTAAATATAAATTTAATAGTCTTTAAATGTATTTTACATTATTACCTATAGGCAATACTATTTGTATTACTTATAGCCTATTATATAAAATAAATGTTTATTATAGATATTATTCATTAGTATCAGTATAAATATTTAATAAAATGTACTTAGCAAATACTAAATATAGTAATGGGGCAGAACCGTTTCTCCACTCAGAGTCGTTTTTCCTATGCAATGATTTATTATTGAATTCAAATTTATCATATCCATTACAGCGACCTATCAATTATAAGTTATAGCTAGGTACTTACAGTTGATTCCTACTGCTCAGAAGAACGGGTATCTACTTGTTTGCTTTTTTAATTAGAAGCTTTTGAAAAATTGGTTTAGTTTAAATAATACATTTTATTAAGCTAAAAAAAAATTAAAAATACCTACCATTAAATACTTAGTTATTTTTATTTTTTTTTTTTTGCAAATTTAATATTACGCATATCGTATAATAGGTATTAGTTTCTATTTTAATTTATATAATTTAAAATTGTTACAATCCTTTTTAGTTATAACTTATAACTGTAATTTGAATTCATTGTAATGTCTTTATGAGTACAAATAAATAAACCTAATGTTTATGATTTTTTGATGTCTATTTTTGTTTCTATTATTTATTGCATGTGATCTGGCTATATTAAACTAAATAGGTAGTGATAATATAATGTAAAGTAAGTCTGAGAAAATTAACATGCTTTTAAATATTATTTGCGTTTAATGAATAATGTTGAACATAAGTAATTTAATAATTATATTACCCACAAGAGATATAAGAGGTTACAGTTGATTTGATTTTTTGGCTCTAATAAATGTATATAATTATAATATTATTACGTAAGTCAGAAGGTACATTTTTATGAGTATAGTAATAAAATATCCATCATTAAAAATGATTAATAACGTTTATTATAAATTAGGCACACGTTATAGACAAATCGTATATAGCTATATAATATATAAATATATAGGTATATGTAGGTATAACCTAATTGTAATAGCGAAAAAACGATAATGTTGACGCAGCATAATTTATCCAAAAATTTTTTTGTAGTAAATAATTTAAAAAAATAAATAATTGTAGATTTAAAATCTTCACTAAATATTTAGATTATAATTTTCTTTGTATTATAAGTATGTGATTATTAAATTTAAAATTTCTTTTTAGTTTTTTTTTAATTTATATTGATATAATCTTCATTTAAAGTTTTCATATATATTTGAAATTCAAATTTAAATTCTTAGAAAATTGGATATTCAAAGATTCAAACAAAAGTAACGATTTATAGTTATAATACTGTAATTCAGAATATATAAACTGCAGGAACTTGAGTCATTTCAATATTATGTACACTAAATATTATATTATAATTTTTTAAATATTTAGATTTATTATTTTTAAGCTATTTATTCCATAAATGTAGTTATATCTTTGTATATGCTTTGATACTATTGATTAATAAGTTATACTAGAGTTTTTCAAAAATTAGTTCAATTTATCGAATTAAAGAAATAATAATAATAAAATTTCATAGACTATTCTTAGAAATAGAAACTGGCCCATCTTTTCCTTCGCTGTAGTTGTTTATTTTGTATATAATAATAATTTATTATTAAATTAAAATATTGGAGTTCCGTCAATGTTTATCTAATATCTTCGTTCTCCACACATGTCGAAACATAGTAAGTTTAGGTATTAAAAAAAATGCCTTTATCGTTACTTATTGTTTATAAAAATTTAAAAGATAAAGCTTTTACAAAGTCAGATCTATTTATTGTCCCCATCAATTTTCGGGAACTTTTTTGTGAATAAAATAATTTTTCTTTTGTTCTGCCCACTTTTTATTTTATGTAACTATCGATTTTTACAGTTTTTATACTTCAATAAATTGATATAAGTTAGGCATATATAATATTATTATCAATACTTAAGTTTTCATAGTTTTTATAGTCGGACCTAACTACAGATATATATATATATATCTGCGGACCTAACTATATACTGTGTTATTGTTTTTATAGTCGGACCCAATTGGTAGTTTATCTTTATCATAAATGTTATCTCGGACCCAACTCGGATACGCCTATAATAATAAGTGATAAGTGATTCAGTCGTATTCTGACTTTTTTTTTGTAATTTAACTTATTTATTATTAAAGCTATTAATACACAATGATCCATTTGATAGATACAATCTACATTATTATTTATGTACTTAGTATAGGATATAATAGAACAAATATAGTATTTTAAGTACAACATTAAACATATTTAAATAATAATATTCTTAAATGACATTTTATAGAAAAGTGTATCTTTACGTTATTGTACATAGATATATTTGTAATTTGTTCATTAATATAATATGTAAAGATATTATAAGTATAAACTGATCATAACTCGTCGGTGGGTTCTTACAGTACCTAATGGACATTTATTTTATCACATTTGGGCACGGAAGTATCGTGTTTTTCTTAATTAGCTAATAATAATTTAAATTATTGTTAACGGTCTACTTATTGCGTTAAATTGCCTACGTGTTCATATAAATATATATATATATATATATACATATTCGTATATTAGAGACTGTGACGATGCGCGTTTCAATCATGTAACAGTGATGTAGCTAGGTGTATAATGTATATATATCATATTGTGTATATACTATATATATATATATCTGTAGATGAAATAGTTTGAAATATAAATGACTTATAACAATGAAATAAAATAAAACTGTTTTTATTGTAAGGAAATAGTCATCGACCCTGCCCCGTTATTCTATTCAATTATAATAATATTCATTAACACTATAAAACGTGTATACGCTCGGGCAATCAAATTGTAATAATTCTTGCATCCGTGTGCTCTTGCTCCATTGTACACAATAAATATACGAATAAATCGATGGGTGTTACTGAAACCTCAAATGACCAAACGGTTTATTTTGATTTGTTTTTACAGGATATTTTATTTTTTTTACTCATTCCCGGCACGCATACAGGAACTGCGTTCATTAAAACAACAGCTATTTTGTCTGGCAGTTTTTTGTCTTTTGGAACGAATCCATATCACCACCGGTTGTACGATAAAAAAAAAGTTGCCTGTATCCAACTTTATTTATGTTCCAACTACATATCGTCACGTAGGTACCTACCTTTATTCTGCATACAAAATATATTTTACACTTTTCTAAATAAAAACCACGTACTTATATGCAAAAAAAAATTGTCTAGATCGTTTTAATATACTATAATATTATTATATTATAACGCACCAATACATTTTTTTAAATTTTTAAACCTATATAAACTTTATGAATGTAGGCAGTAGAGTTATAACTCTCGTGTTTATGTATTATAATTAAATAGCTACGGTTAGATATTTAATAAGTATTTAATACATAACATCTAATCGGTTAGGTTGACGTGTTGACTAAGTATATTATGTTAATACAATAATATAATACTACAATGGTATACTTATAAATATACTTAGGTATATATAAAACAGTTTATCATTTTATTTTATTTTAGATAAAACATTATAGTTATTTTAGTAAATGTTTAGCTTTCCAAAAAAAAAAAATGATTATTTAAATTACTTGCATCAATAAATAATATTTGTGACATTGAAAATTTGAACTTATATATTTTTTAAACATTTAATGTCTTAATGTGAGAAACAGAATGTAACATGATACCGCATTTAAATGTGTATTGTGTAAATGTTTATATGATATACTCAGTTCAATCGAATTTTAATATGAAATTTAAAATATGAAAAAAACCTAAATAATTTATATAATTAAAATAATAATACCTTAAAATCAGGAATTGATACAGATAAGTCAAATATTGGTATTTTAGTTAATTTTAGTATCATTTTGTTCATCTCAGCGTAGGTTGATGGTGTAACTATTATTACATTTAAAAAATATATAAATTATATGATAGTTGAGCTTTTATTACTGTTAGTATTACTTTATTTTTCACTATAATTATACCTAATATCTATAGTATTTATTATTTAAAAATGTCAATTATTCATAAATAATTAATAAATTAAATTCACGATTCAAGATTTCTAAAATGTATTGTATACATATAAAAAGGGTATAGTGATATTATATATTAAAATATCAAGTCTTAACACCTAAAGCTACAAATTCAAAATAAATATCAATAAGCAACATCATTATGTATATGTAGGTAATTTAAAACTTAAATCAAAAAGTTCTATTACGATATACGAAGTGTAATAATATTTACGTAAACAGTAGTACATAATATACATTATACAATGAAGGTATGTTTAAATTTTCTTTTATATTGCAGAGATACATTCAATAAAATTCAAATAAATTTAGTTGTATAATTTAGATATTAATTGGTAAATTTAAATACTTAAATTTATTTATATAATTTTGAGTTATTTAAAAGTTATTGATTAATCTGAATATGTGTTTGTACTGTAAGCCCAATTAGGCCGTTTTAAAGCACTTATCCTTAGTAATTTAATTAATTACGAATACTTGTATAAAGTATAAATGTATTATTTTTTTTATGTTTATCTATATATTAAGAATATATGAAAAACTTAATTTTTTGAATAAGTTTTGGAAGAAAACGTTTCATAACAATCATAGACGTCTATTACTAAACCATGCGGTTGTAGATAATCAAATTAAATTTCTAATAAAACATTACGAATTCTAATCTTTCGTTATCGGTTTATTTTAAATGTGACTCAAAATGACAATAGTATTGTGTTCATTTTGTGTTTAATGTGTTTAATGCAGGGCCGTCATTTGAACTATTGCAGGGTATGCTTATGCATTTCTAAAATTAATCAAGATCCAATTTAGCCTCACTATATTTTTCTGCATCGAGCAAAAATTATTCTTTTTTTTTTTAAATATAATTAGTCTTAAGAATTGGGATATATCATAAATAACTATAAGTTGTAGAAGGTGTTAAGTATGTGTTATTTTTTAGGATTGTAACGCAGTTAGATGAACGTTTTTCAAAAAATTAAAAAATTCTTAACATATTTAATGTATTTGACCATATAAATGCTGATTTTTTTCATGCAAAATGTGTTACAGTTACTAAGTTCTTAAACCACTACAGATGTTTTCAATTTAATTCTTTAAGCCTGCCCTTAGAATTTTCTTCCAATTAAGGCAACATTTTAATGTGGGATTGTAAATATAATCCTAAGTGAAGTATAAGGACTGGCAAAAAAAATCTAATTTTCTATTTTTGTTACAATTGTTACTTATTAGTTATTAATTAACTTTTAAGTTTATGTTTTTGATTAATAAACAAATATAGATTTTTAAGCATACCAGTGTATTTTAAAAATTCAGCCTCATTATTTGGACCAAACAGATTTGTTATCTAAAGAAATTATATATCTACCTTCTGTTTAAGACGTGTTTAACTAAAAATAATTTTACTATAGGTATTATAATATATAACCCAT
Organism: Rhopalosiphum nymphaeae; assembly: GCA_036289425.1. Taxonomy (NCBI): domain Eukaryota; kingdom Metazoa; phylum Arthropoda; class Insecta; order Hemiptera; family Aphididae; genus Rhopalosiphum; species Rhopalosiphum nymphaeae. Next base: position 20,832,096 of record JAZAQC010000013.1, read on the forward strand.
AAATATTATACACGCTTAAAACTATGTCATGGTTAAAATACCGCTCAATCCATTACATTACCTATGATTATATTACCTATATTATTACATATGTTTTTTATTTTAATAAGATGTATGTTTAATAAAAATACTGTCCCATAGAGTCTCGTTTCCCAATATAACATATTATATAGTAGATGGTTATCTAATGAAGATTCATCTAAAATAAACTCGATACGCAATAACTAACCCGTTTACTTTATTACGTGATCAAAATGTCCAGATAGCAACATTCTGACCTGAGGGGTCGAGCGTCGAGCACGCGTTGCTACTTTAGGAGATAGCTGTAATTTCTAAGTCAAAATCCGTGTTGAGCTTACTCTGCTATAGATTAACCGTAAACCTTTCTTATTCTAGTTAAGTATACTATAATTCAACTGCTCACGCCAATGTCTGCGTTCCATTATTCTCTGTCCCCGGGACATTTGATGGCGTTTGAGTACAATTGTATATATAATATAGCTTTCATATACCTTTAATACATTATCATATCTTTGAAAAAAATATACGCACAGGGTGATTTAGAAAGTCGACTCAATATTAATGATACGGTCTACATGTGCTCTTGACGTAGGTACGTGTGTAGAAATCACACATTATTTTTTATATTGGCGCCAACAACGTAACGTTGTAACATATGAAACTCATTTGTTTCGGTACAAAACGTTTTTGCCTACTTTTTAAACGTACCCACCAACCATTTTATTATATGTTTATATACTATTTATGTACTAGTTGATCGGAATGACACACTACATGAGCGTATAAATTAACTTCTAGGTATTACACATGTTGATTTTAAGGATAGTTTCATATTGCTAGAGAATTATATACGTTATACGACTTATTTATACTTATATTAGGTATAGTATTTAATTATTTATAAAATAAAAAACAAGTCCTGAATCTACACTTTTAATAAAATATTATAACTTTGATTTGAAATTTTAATATTGAATTTATTTTTATAGGTATAATTATACTCCTGAGTAGATAATAATTTATATGAATATATGATTATTTTGTTTGTGCTTAAATAAATTGTACTGTAGTGTAACTTATTGTACTGACCATCAAGTCAATAATCGTTATTATGTTATTTTATCTAATATATAAGGTATATTATAATTAACAAAAATTAAAATGATTTATGACTGGACACTATTATGAAATAATGAAACAAATAGAAATACAATGATAATTTTGTATTTCTTTGTTTTACAGATAAGAAAGATTATTTCAATATAATTTTATGCGCAAAAAACGAGAATAAATGCCTTTCCCTCGATAATAATAACCGGATCCAGGCGTATAAACATAGATATTATATAATTATATTGTATAGATCGGTACCTAGTGGATATTACAGGAGAAAACGTTGTAATTTTATCGATGTTGCTTGTAGAACTGTAACAATCTATTACTTGTATAGTATTATATAAATGATCAAAACTAAAATATTCATATTTAAAATTGGAAGAAAATTATTTTGTTAGTTAGTAATATATGAGATCCTAAGTATTCAATTGAAATTGTTTATTAGTTTACTAAGGTATATTAATTATTATATTACAACATATTATTTTTGTTTATTTTAAATAATTTTATAATACATAATTTCTTCATGTATAATAGTTTTCTTAACATTTTTATGATAGAGATTGATAAAATATTTTAAAAACATTTAATGAGAAGAATAACACCTGGTTTAAAATGTAATACCTAATAATTATTTTATTATTTTGTGTCAATGATTTAGGTCATTTCAATAAGAAAAGTGTGTACCTACACTGTATAGTTTCTCAGTGCAAGTGTCATGGTGATTGATGAATGACAATTAATTGAAAGGAAGTATATAACAATAAAATATGTAGGTTGTAAGGTATTGACGCGTAATATTTCAATAAAGTCAATAAAGTCTCGTTACTTTAATCTGTAATAGTTATTTTAATAGAAATATTATATTATTCTTCGTTCTCAAATTCAAAAATAATAAAGTACAGTTAATTTAAAGTTGTTATGACAAAATAATGTACTAACTGTTTAACATATAATAATTAATTACAACATTGAATATGGATTATTGGTGGTTTATTATATTATTTATTTTATTATTATACCATGTGACTTCGGTATTGTGGATACTATTAAGTACCTATTAAATTTAATTAGTAATGGTTTTTATATCCAAAAAGGCGAAAGAAATAGTGTACATTTTATAATAATAAAAATAAAATGATATAGTTGATATAATAATCGTCTAAATAAGGCGTCTTTTTAAAAGAGTATTTATCTTATTTTTAACTGTATTTCTTATTTAAATTGATATCTAAAAACTTGTCTGTAAACATACTAAGGCTAAAGAATTTTAATTATGAAATGAATATACGTCAGTGTCTTTATAACCTCCAACGTAATATTATTTAAGTGTTTCGGTTTAAATGATAATTTATAACATTTTATATTTTATTTCAGGTGTGCATATATATTATATTATTATTTATTATGTAGGCACTTTAGGTTAAGGTTGTGTTAATATATCTATAATAATAAATTAAATTCATAAAAAAAATGTAATTTATTTATCGGAAGATTATAAAGAATAATAAAACATTGTTTTTTTAAATACGAGTGCATACATAATTATTAATTAATAATAATAGTTGTTCAATTAGTATATTTTGACACTACTAATTACTATATGAGTATTTATATATAGTTCATTATTTACTACATATATAGGCTTTAACTTTTAGAGATTTTTTCGAGACACCCTTTGTGAGTTGTGAGATGTGTGTATGTAACTAATTTTTCACCTTTTAAAAAAAATATAATATTTCAAAGTTAAAAATAAATATTTTTTAAAGAAAATATTATAAGAAAAAGTGTTATTGTTTGTGGTACTTGACTGCTGCTATACAATATACATGCAGTCTAGTAATCTGTTTACATTAGTAAAAGGTCTACAAATAAATTTTGCTTTGGGGCACTATTGCTATAAATTTGTCGGCCACCAGTATGTAATTTAAACAAAATGTGTATTATACAATTAATTATGTATACTGTACAATAATTTTATAATATTATCAAATAATATATTACTCATGAATTTATAAATATAAATGTACTATCATAGGTATTAAATAAAAATTATATTTAAAATCTATAAGCATTTCAAGATACTTTAAAAGCAATTCGATTTTTGTCATCGAACTATCGATGTTATAGTTTAAAATTTTTAAAATCTTCAAAATAAATAATGATTTCAAATTAACTTGATAATAAGTAATAAATATGGTTAAATTACAATTTGAATAACTTAAGAACAAATTATATATATTATTAACATACTTAATATAAAAATAATCAGTATGTACTAGGTATATAATAAGTATGTCATATATTTTATTTGAATAAAATTTAGAAAATATAAAAACACTATATAAATAAAAGATTGTTTTAAAAGGCTAAGTGAAAGTGTAACAAACTTCAGTAACACCATGCGAATGGATTTGAATTTTTTAACGGCAATCGACTATTAACCTTGTATGAATGGAAATTAACGTTGTTATTTATGTGACAAGATTTATGTGTATACGTATTTTTAAAATTTTTTAATAAACAATTTCACTTTAGAATAATCTTGAAAAGATAATTTAATATACAAACAAATTTTTTTCTGAAATGTGTTCTGTGTGTTGTTGTATATTACTATATTGTAAGTACGTAAGTAAATACTATATTATTACTTGTTAGACATAAACGATGTATTATAGGTCATCTAGTTATAGATGTGATGATGTGAAGATGGGTTATCATATTAATTTGTAGAATTTTTAAATAGCAATTATGTTAGTGATTTCTTTTTGTTATTATTTTCAGAGAATAATTTATATACATTCAACTATTTTTTATGTTTAATTGATATCTTCTAAAAATTACCTATCTGTATTAGACTCATTCATGAAAAAAAATGTATAAATTGACTTATATGAATATGTTTTATAAACAATTATATTTTACTAAAAAAATGTTATTTTAAAGTATCTATAAACTAAGATTTTAATTGAGTTCTTAATTATTAATTTCAACTTTATAAATAATTTAAAAAATAAAATTTTGTTTCTAATTAAGTTTTAACATCATGTTATCATATAATTATTTTAATTTTAAATTATGTTATTCAATGGTGGTCTTTAATTTCTACTTTGGAGGGATAAATTTACCATACATTTCAAAAACTAAAAACAAATTATGAAATAAAGGAAATATCTACGTAACATTATTCAAGACATCAAATAAATTTAGGCTCTTCTTAAGCTATTGTAAGAAATTTGACTGTTTTTATTTTTTATTTATTTTTCTACGTTAAATAGCAAATTAAAACTTTAAACTTTAATTTTAACAAATTGTAACTTGTTGTGACAGTACTCAAAATGTCGAAAATACATACGTAAATTTTTTTTTCAGACATTCGAATTCAAATGTTGATAAAATTGGGTATATAAACGAAAAAAAAACAAATCTCAAGATTTATTTATTTTTTAACTAAAACAATATTAATCCAGATCCCTAGGGACATTTTGCAATTACTTATTTCATTATATTTTATGTGTAATACCATTTTCAAGATATCTGATATTTATATTAATTTTAAGTTATTTATTCCATTTTATATTTTCATAATTAATTATGAAATATTCTTAGCTATGGAACTGACACTGTGTCTCCGCTCAAAATCATTTTTCATGTACATTGATTTACTATCGAATTCAAATTTGATACATTATTCATTATAGTGACTTACTCAATATTGATGATATACCTACATCCGAAATTTATTATAGGTTATTAAATAATTGTTCTGTTTTTATTTTCATTTGATATAAATTTCTTTTATTTCTGTGTTTCTCACTCAACAGATTATACTGATTAATTCAAATAACATCTTAAAACTTTTCACTCGTAATTGTAATAATATACTATATTTATTTAATTTTGAATAACATTTAGAAAGTTGTGTGAATTATTCTTGAAAGCGAAAATATAATGGATTTTTGAACAAATTACATTTTTATTATGCAAAAATAATTAATTTAAGTTTTTTTTAAATAATTTTTACTTCCTATACAAAAAATACCCAATTAATTAATTTAAATGTTTATATTTCAATATTCTATATTCCTATGATATTTTAATATTAAGTTTATTTATATACTTAAACTATAAGATATAAAGTCTATACATATGTATATAATAAAAATATTAATATAAGTATAGTTTTATTATCTATATGATCAACGATTATAAATAGTGGACAATAAAAATTAAAACTTTAGTACTTTACATAGTTTTGATATTTGATAATTAATATGTTATCATTGCAAAATACAACTGAATATATTCCTTATTTTATATTTGTATGGTATTAGTGTATTACATGATACATGCAGTATACAATATATAAATATTTACCAATAGGTAAATGATAAATATACAAATATCTGTAGTACCTAAGCTATCTATGATGCACCGATGTAGCCATGTAGCCCTAAAAGTAGGTAATTAGCAAAGAAAAGAACTAGAAAGGTAGTAAATGTATCATTTAATTTGAATAAAATAAAATACCAAAACTAGTTGAAAATATAAAACACAATTACCTTTTTTCATGTTAATAATTTTATTTTTTAAATATCCATTAGTGCATCTAACTTAAGGACATTAAATAAAAAGAAGCACCTAAAAATAATAATTCAGTGACAATGAGCGTATATATAGTTTGTTCATATCGATATTCTTTTTATTATTTGTATATCCAAGTAAACATAAATATTATCAAATAATATTATGCATACCTTAAACGCTTTTTTCTATTAATTTAGGTAATTAAATATTGCAGATTAGACAATAGCGTTGGCTGTGACTGTTGTGAGTGTTTTCAGTAAGTTGATTCCGTTAAGAAAATAATGAATTTAAATTAATAGCTTTAGTCACTAATCTAAGTGTCTGTATAGTTAAATATTAATTTTAATATAATTTGTATTATCGCGATAAAATAAACTTTAGGTCTTCATAAGACTTATAAAACAGGTTTGGAAGCACTATTACAACTGTGACCATATTCCGTTATCTGTGGATACTATGTGGTTAACACATTACCGTAATATACCAATTAGGTAGCTGAAAATATTCATCTACTTCAATGTGTAATTGTATCGTCTGGTTAGGTGGTTATTAAATGTTATTTTAGTGACTAGTGAAATCATTTAACCTTAATAATAAATTTATTTAATTTGGTGAACAAAATAAGAGTTATAAACTCGGACGACAGACAAGATCTATACGGAATTCGGTGTTAGTGGAATACTAAATGGTAGGTAGTTTTATATAAATCTCCCAAAAATTGTAAAAAGTTGGTACTAATCTATACATTATTTTAATTTTTTTGTTTATAATTGTTTAGTATTTTGAAAGTTTATTTAATTTTATATTTACCAATATAGTGTATATTATATTAGCTAAAAATCAACATTACGAAAGACTGATTAAAAACGATGTTCGTTTCGGTCAATTTAGTTTCTTTATGTTTTTTTTACAATAATTTATCATTTATAACTTTAAATGGACAAATATTTTAAATTTATGGTATTTAAAATAAAAATATTAAGTCTTTATTTTAATAAAAGGTAATTATAGAATAATGATTTTTATAGGTAATAATTATTAATTAATTAATATTAATACTAATTAATACTTATACAAGGATTTAATATTTATTTATTAATAACAGTTAGTCAATAGGTCATTCGTCTTTGTTATTCCGTATTTTTCATTTTTTAGGTAATACCTATGTATTATATAATGTACCATACTACCTAATCTAATGTTCATACTTTATTCCGGTTTAACATTAATTTAAATTTAAAAGCAGATTATTGTGAATTATTTTAATTGTAATTTATAAACATTCTGAATAATCGAAAAATAAAGTTAAACACATACCATTTTCAAATATCATTGTATGCGCCATTTCTTGTAATAAAAAATGAGTACAGTGGTTCCCAAAGTGTGTACCGTGGCGCTCTGAAGAGCCATGGAGTATTTAGATTAGAGCACCGTTGAATACTATCTGGTCTATTAAATAAACTGAAAAGTGAAAACTTAATAGACGGCAGCGACTTTCTTCATGCTTTGATCTTGTAATTGAAAGGTACTAGAAAACCTTAAATCAAAAGGGTGCCACGAGTAAAAAAAAGTTTACTAGCCACTGAACTGATCTATAAATAATGTATATAAATACTTATCTTATTTCTATATACTTGTATAATATATGTGTATGTATAACAGATTTTATAGATTCCACTATAATGTAATAAAAGTAAATAAATAACAATTCAGTTTTAACAGTTATAATAATAATAATAGTCCCTAATAGCTAGGAAAAATAATAATAAACCCTAAGTACCTAATATTGTTCTGTTTTATAAATATATATATAAGGTTCAACTGTTCAAAGACTGCTTAGGTGAATTAAAGATATCAACTATATTTTATTAAAAAGTTTAGTTCACACAACTTATTAAGGTAAATATATTGTTTACAACTAAAGTTTTTAAAACATATCCATGAAATGATTATTTATATAACTGGTAAAAAATGTACTAGTCATCTGCTTCTCATACATAATAGTTTTTGTGTTATACATATTCATTTCTTCATATTTGATATAAACAACTACACCAGTAGATATATAACAGTATTCGTCAGTTCACTATGCTCCCTTCTTGCATATTTCTTTCATGCAGACATGGTTTGATTTACACCATACTATATTTGTATCGTCTTGGTAGAGGGGAATGGAGTCACGCGTATTGAGCGAAAGAAAGTCTGTTTATCTACAGTTTATCTTCAGATATTCTCTATAAACGTTGGCTTTGGATCACGATATTTGGCCTTGTTATAAATATGAAATGCTAACAATTAACAATAAATAATATTGCTATTTTTGACTTTTTGAGATCACAACGAGATCAATGAGTTAGTATAAATGTAACTGCGATATAATATGCGGTGTACACGACCTTTAAAATCTCAAGTCAAAGTTTAGAAATTAGAAAATTTTATAATTATAAATGGTAGAGCCATAACCAAACGCAACGAGGTTTCTTTTAATTATAGGGTGGCTTATAGACTAAAGTAGCAAATTAAGTCTTGTTTTTACTTTTAAAAGCCAACAATAATAATATCTCGATAGACGATAGATTCTTGGAACAATCTGGAGGAAAAACGAAAAAAAAATATAAAAAAATAAGAAGATTTATAAAATAGCTGCAGTTTTCAGTAAAATGTTGTAAAAATCACAAAACTGTAAATTATTTTGTTACTGAAAATTAAAAAAAAAAAAAGGTAGTTAAGTGAATACCACTGCTGTACATTAGGTGTCGAATGGATCATTATTATGGATGTGTTTAACTTGAATGCAATGATAGGTATCATTCACTATCATTGTATACAAAAAACGATTCTGAGCCGAGATGACTTGTTTGTCTAAAATATATTATATTACCTATATTTAAATTGTAATATATTTATTTTTTTTTTTTGATACAAGTTATTTATTTTTCAAGTAGGATTTAGGACGGCTTGGATACTTTCATACGGCAAGGTTAAAAGTATCGAATATTTCAAACGCCTATATAACTGGCATGAAAATTAGTAAAATATTTTAAAAAGAAAATTATGTTAATTATAATATTTTTCTATATTATTGACGCTAAAGTTTTTTTTACAGTTATTTGAAAGAAAACTTAAGGAGAACCTTATTTTAGTGTTTTTTTACTTTAGGTATAAATTACAACAATTTTATGAATTTTCAACTTCAAAATTCCTTACAAATTTTCGCAATTTTAACATATTTTGTAAACATTTGAATTTTAAACGCTTATAAATAAAAATTGTGACTAACGATTTTTTTTTTTTTTACTACGATAAGTATAACTTATAATAAACTTTCTATCCGATACAATTCAAAATTATTGCGAATATTCACAAAGGTTGTATTATACGTAGTTCCCTGTAGAAGTTAGAGTTTACAGCAATATTATTATCATAATAATTTATTTAATACAGTTTTAAAATAATTAGAAAATATTTATTAATTTTAAAATTTGTTCATAATTTTCCCGAGAACTGGGATAATAACTAAACTACATTGTTTTTAAATATTTTGTATGTTTTTATGGTTTTAAGTTTATAAGTTTATATTTCATTGAAAACGTAGTTTAAAAAAAGAATACCCATGCTGATTTATTTTTAAAAAAATGGTATGTATTAAACTATTTATGTATTATTACATATTTTATAATTATGGTTATAAATTGTCCTTTATGTGGAGTATTATAAAAAATTAATTTTACAGAAAGGAGAAAGTAGGTTGTACGAAAATTAGAACTATGATTAATTAATGATTAAGTATTCTTTGTTTTGAAGTTTTAAAAATTGATATAATCAGAATAACACATTAACAATAATTGTTGTTATTAAATATTATACAAAACATGATTATAATATTCACGATGACTAATCTATTGTAATCTGTGATACATTAATACATAATGATGGTATTATTATTATTATTATATAGTTTTAACTATAATGCATATTATATATTTTACTAAATACATTAATATTTTATAGTATTTATTTTTTAATAATATAATTAATATAATCATTTATAAATAGAAATTTGTAATTCGTAAGTAAATGAAAAATGTTAATAATATTATACTCGTATTAATGGTTTGTTTTATTATGTCACTATTATAGTATTATACATTACAATTCAAATGAAAACAATAGTTATCTTATAGTACTTAAGAGAATGTACGCATAAGATTTATTATCTTTGTCAAAAACCATAGCAAAAAAGCGCTTTTCGCATTCTTTATTGTATTTTGTAATTATTTAAATAAGGTAAACAATAATAAATATAGTTTATTAGAAAATTAACTAAACGGTTAGCCGGTATAAGCTATACATAATCCATAATTCCTGTTTCCATATTATTATAGACTTTATACAAATAATTTATCGTATACAATTAATAAAATGTTATTAGCGAATAAATTGTTTTAATACTTAAATAATATATTTTAATAAATAGGTAATAAAATACTTACTTAAAATTTCCTAAATAATTTAAATGCTAAAAAAACATATTATTATGTATGAATTATCATTGGATTAACATTTCTTTAGATAATGTTTACTTAATTTGGATAGTTTAGTAATTACTATAAGAAATTAAAAGTGTGGTTTTAGTATAATTAATAATATGAAGATACGTAATGAATATAGTTACTAGACATAGGTACATAATTTATGCTGACAATTGGCATCCATAAAAAAAGTCTACGGTGAAACTACTTTAATGCTATATTATGTTTTATATATTATTATAGTTTAATTTAAAATGCATCCTAATTCAATCTGCCTTTCTATTTTTAATTATTCTAATTTAAGTAATTTAATTTATCTCTTTGATCACTGATGACTACTGACATGAACTTTGTCATACAATTGTGTAATTTTTTTGAGTCCTTTAATTAAATTTCGTTTTTGTCTTAATATCCTTATGTTCACGTACGTATATATAATTTATTATTTTGAATTTAATTATTTTTCATAACATGCGATCTACTGTAATATGTAAAACAAAAATATAAATAATAGTCAGTGAGTAACCGAAATCTCATTAAAAATAATTATACCGATAGGTGCTTAATAATTTATACCAATAAATTTCAGTAATGAATATTAAAAATGCCTCACTATGTTTGTCCTCACTAGTCTAAGTCTATATTCTAAATTTTAATATAATATGCTTTATTTCCAATTTTTTATCAAAACATTTAAGTTATTATTTTAATATGATTTAATAACACAATTAAATAGTTATACTAAGTATATTAGTATATAGGTACTAAGTAACTGCAAAGTGGTTCTACGTAAATTATTAATCTTTAAATTTTTAAAGAATACGAAAAAATAAAACAATTTTCTTTATTTTAAATATTTATACTGAGTATTATTTTTATATTGTAAGATTTCTTTAGATATCACACGGAGAAATTTTAACTGGAAGGTTCAGATTCTATTAAAATTTAAGAACTTGGCTTAGCTCCAGTGTTTGATTTCATAGGTCTAAATTTTTAAATATATAATATACAGTATACAAAAATATTCTGATCTGCTTTTAATAATTGTAATATAAAAAAAAAACCACTTTAATTCGTACGAATAATTAATTGCGTTTTGAACTCTTACACTCTTGCACGGCCTATAATAAATATTAAATATATATAATAATAATGTTAATATTGTTAACTTGGTTTTATTATTAATACTGAAAGTTCTAGATGTTAAATTATAAATAAAATATATATAATATGTATATATAATGAGAACAAGTTTTGCGCATATATGAGTAGGTTATTGCAATATTGTATGTAGATATAATATAATATGTATACCTAATATAAATCATACACTGTTTATCAATAATTTATATTTTTCCTTTTAACATGGTCGTTTCTTTAATTGTTTTTTTCTCGGTTATAAGCAGCCAGAAGAAAATAGAGCGTTACGGCTGAAAAGCGATCGATACGCTTTAATGTCTGTCGACGATCCGTCGATCAACAGTCACGTAGATAGCTCGCCAAGTTCTCTGACCGATGGCCAAGCAGAACTCTTTACGCCTTTTTCAACATTAAGCAGTTATCTGGATGAGGTTGCGTACGTGGCCGCCGGTGGTCTCAGACACGGCGACGATGCATATTCGCGTAACAAATTTAATCAACTGGCGAGCGATAGCCTGCGCAGCAATCGACCAGTGCCCGATACTAGAAACTCAAAGTGAGATTACTTATGTTATATACCTAATATATATTATACTTAATATTGCTGTTTATAAATGTTAAATGCGTATCACAATAAAAATCTAAAATTTTATATTTAAACGTGTAGTCAGACCTACCGTGTAGGTACACCTATCATGACCTGTCACCCTCACACTTATATTGGCTATATTTACTAATGTCAGATACTATAGAAGCCTAAATCTTTAGTGTATGTACTAAATAGTAAATTGTATTAAGCAAGTGAAAACGTTAAATAAATGACAGCGCATTAGTAAGAAATTAATAATACCTGTATCTCGATCATTCTTTTATTGAACAATTAATTTTAATCAGACAAAGACTATAATTGTATAAAAATAATTTTCTTTTATAAACGATTTATGACAGCATGTAGTATGACAAAGATAGACAAAACATTTTATGTTTGATCTTATACTGTCACTAGTCAGTAACTTTTGATTTTATTAATTTATATATTTTGTTTAAGTGTATAAAGATTTAAGTAAATTTTATTGTGTATTATTATTATTGTGTTAGTTACATTTTTCAGAATATAAAATAATTCCTTATTATTTATGATAAATTCAAATTTACATTACATCAGTTAATATTGATTTTTTTTCATGAAGATGTTTAGCTAAAAAATATCGCATTGATTTACCCGAGACAAGTGTCATCATCACGTTTCATAACGAAGCAAGGTCTACTCTTTTGAGAACAGTCGTCAGGTATTATTTTAAATTATGTTTTATTCAAACTATTCGTTGTACCTTCAGTTCAATATAATTCACTGAACAATTATTTTACTATTGTTTTAAATTTTAGCGTTTTAAATAGAAGTCCTGAGCATTTAATCAAAGAAATAATTCTTGTGGACGATTTCAGTGACGACAGTAAATATATGACAAACATTAAATATATTTTTATATTATAAATTAATTATAAAACAATTATCATTATAGCAAAAAATCGATCTCATATTAATTATTAAATTATACTAATATATTTTTATTTTTATTTAAAGGTACTGATGGACAAGAACTATCAAAAATACAAAAAGTGAAACTTATTAGAAATGAAAAAAGAGAAGGTATAAATAAAACCTAGTTTAAGTTATAATAGTTGAGTTTAATTTAAAATTAAAATTTATAAAGCATGTTCTTATTCTCTATTAATTCGATTAATTCAATTATAAATTTCAACTTTCTTAAAACCTAATATTTAATATTTTCTAACCTAAATGTTTTATTTAAAATATAAGCCAATAAATACATTATTTTAAGCGTTATAGATGTAATTGTTAATTGTAGATGGTATATTATAGTTTATAAAGCATAACTTATACTAAATGAAGTCTATATTTACATATAATCATATATAGATCCATATTAAAAGCATTCTTATTATTTTTTATTAATATATTTTAAAACAAAATAATGTTTACTATGTTTATTAAAGGGTTAATGAGATCTAGAGTTCGTGGTTCAGAAATTGCGACAGCACCCGTCCTTACATTTTTGGACAGTCATGTAGAGTGTAACGTGAATTGGCTAGAACCACTATTAGATCGTGTAGCGGAAGTATGTAATTTTTTTGTTATTATTATCTAACGCGTGTTACACCAAAATATGATATTACGCAATTTCAGAAATATAAGACTTAAATAATTATATTTTAATAGGACCCGACTAGAGTGGTGTGTCCAATTATCGATGTCATCAATATGGATAACTTTCAATACATAGGAGCTTCATCAGAACTTAGAGGTGGATTTGATTGGAATTTAGTGTTCAAATGGGATTATTTATCAAAAGAAGTCAGGTCGCAACGTCAAAAAGATCCAACTTTACCAATCAAGTAAATTACTTATAAAATAGAAATGGCCCTATAAGCTATAACATTCTACAACGGTAAAAAATATTCGTTTATTATTTACCATTTACACCATCTAAGATATAAATACAATATAGTGTAACAAATAATTGTGAATACGACACACATTTGTTATCCTTTAACATAGTCTTACTCGTGAACCTAACTATAACGTAGACGTTTATTATATTTGTATAATTGTATAACTCGTGTATAGATTTCATTTACACCTATTCAAGAATAATACAAATGAAAAGTTTAAATATTTTATAAATTAAATTATAAATAATTATTATTTGCACATGAATATTTACACTGATTTTAGGTAATTTAATAAAAAAAATTAAACATATATTAAATGTTAATAAAGAGTCACATATTACTACATTAGAAACATATCCCTAATACAAATAATGGTTTCTTTAATTTCACAGAACTCCAATGATTGCCGGCGGTTTATTTGTAATGAACAAAGATTATTTCGTAAAACTTGGAACATATGATAAGGAAATGAACATTTGGGGAGGTGAAAATTTAGGTAAGAATTTACATTATTTTACTATACTGATACTAAGTATATTCGTTCAATACGAAAATATTTATTTTACAGAAATATCATTTAGAGTGTGGCAATGTGGTGGTAGCTTAGAAATCATCCCTTGTTCGCGCGTTGGGCATGTATTTCGAAAGAGACATCCTTATTCATTTCCGGGAGGCAGTGGTAATGTTTTCGCCCATAACACTCGTCGAGCAGCTGAAGTATGGATGGACCAGTATAAAAGATACTATTACAATGCCGTTCCATTATCTAGAACGGTCCCATTTGGAAAGTATGCTATTCGCTATTATGTGATCTAGAAAGAAGAAAAAGACGATGACAATTTTAATGTATATGGTTGTTGTTATTGCAGCATAGCAGATCGATTGGCATTGAAAAAAAAACTCGGATGTAAGCCGTTTAAATGGTATTTAGATAACGTTTATCCGGAACTTATATTGCCAGCAACTGTAGACGTGTTCGTGGGCAGTATAAGACAGGGCTACATGTGCTTAGATACATTAGAAAATCAAATAGGAAAAACTGCAGGTATCTTTCCGTGTCACGATTACGGTGGCAATCAGGTATGTAATTAAAATTTACAAAATTATTTTTATAAATAACTATTATGTTATTATAATATAAGTATGTATTTACAGGAATGGACATTTACAATTGGTGGATCAATTAAGCATGACACAATGTGTTTATCTCCGACAGATTATTCAGCCATGAGTTTATTAGTTATGAAACCCTGTGACTCTTCGACTGACGAAGTTAGTATTCAAATTATCAATTATCACTTTCAGTGGAACTAATGTTGCGGGCTACTGAGTTCTGAAGGGTTATTAATTTATATTAAAATTTTTATTTATCTATTTTCAAATTGAAAGATAAAAATGTAATTTGTAATGCGGGGAGTTTCCCGAATACGTTCTGAAATTACCTTTTTTTAATGTTCCTAATGTGCACCTAAGAAAAAAAATGTCATATTTATGATATAGCCCTAGTGTTGCGTTCCAGTCCATTTAGAGGTACCCCCATGATTATCGAAGTTAAAATGAAATGCAATTTCCTCACCAATTCTAGTGCTTCACAATCATACCTGTAAAAATTAAGCACCTATAAATTATTATAGTTATAGATTTGAGTGGGTATGGACCACTTACGCCTAAAAAAATATCAGCATAAACAATTTAAATAATAAAATGCTTGAAAATTAAAAAACTTATTTATCGATCAATTTATTACTGGTTAAACTAATTGATTAATGGTTATGTATAATATATATATTATAACAGTATACCTAGTGTCGAATTGTATTTCATGGTACTGTAAAATAGAATGTATTTACCTAAGTTTCAATTTATTTTAAATAGGTATTACTTATTTAAAAATTTGATCTTTTTTTGATTGATTTTTTGAAAAAAATTGTCGACACATGCCTACACCACAGAGAATAATCCTATAAAAAATTTAATAATCAAATTATGATTTTTTATTTAAAACAGGAATCTATTCTAACCTTTAACATATTTTTTTTCAACTATTAGGAAATTACTAGAAAAACTTAATAAGTTTTTAATTATTAAACATATACGAACCAGAGCTTGCATTAACCCGATGATATACCATTTAAGTATATCTAAAATAATGACATTATCCAATTTTCTGTAATAATACCATTAATTAAAATATTTAAAAAATTATTATTTATGAAAATCCGAAATTAAAAATCGTATTGAAAAATATAATTTATGGTTACAAAATTTTTATTATTAATTATTATTTTAATAAAACTATGAACAATAAGTTAATGTTTCTATTATAATATTCTTTGTTAATTTATTTTGTAATTTGATGCAAAATTTAAAATCGAAATTAGATAGAAAGAAATATTAAATATATTGTATTTTTAAAATAACATTAAAAAAAGTAAAACTATTAAATTGCTACAACAATATTTTAATTTTTTAATATAAAATAATAACCCATACATACTTTCAAAGGGCGTTGCTCGAATGCATCTGGTTATCTAAATAATTTACCTTTTTAATAGTCAAATTATCCAATTGTGTCCGCGATTGTATCGCTAATAATTTTAGTATATCCAAGTGTAGCCGTAATATTGTTATCGCTAATAATATACAATAATATCATATAGTCGATTTTTCCTATATACACACATGAGTAGAAATGAGCAGTAGTATTTTTTTTTATAGTGAATAAACCACGAATGTGTTATTAGAGCAGCTTCCATTCAAAATTGAATAAGTGTTTTTATGTTTTTATACACCTAATTTGGATATAAATCTCTTCTTAGAAATAAAATAGAGACAACATTTTAAATTCAATCATATATTAAAATAAATAAATCGGCCAACTAAAACAAAACTTAATTTATTAGACATTATAAAAAAAATACCATACAAAAATCTAGATTTGATTTTTTTAAGATCATGCCGTTGAATAATCAATCAATTATATAAAAATATAAATATAATAGTATAAAAATGAAAAAAAATATTAAAATAGTTTAATTTAATAAAGTTTAAATGTTTAAAACTTAAAAGAAAATGATTTGTCTGGGTGTAATTCAATTCGTCTCCTTGTGGTGCACTCTAAAAATATTAAATTACTTGAGATACATTGAGCCCTATCTAAAAGCCCTATAGTATTATGAAATCAATAGTATTCATGTTACTTTACTTAAAATCTATAATACCTACATCATACTTACACGATTACGTATATTATTGTTTTAGTGGAAATACGACGAAAACACTAAACAATTAAGACTTAAAATTGTTAATCTATGTTTGGACACTCTCGGAATACATGAAATGATAAGTATTAATGTATGTGATAATCTTAATTCAAATCAAAAATGGGAATACCTGGTTGCAGCAGGAATCGAGAATAACGTTTGAATCCTACAAAATGCAATAACAGAATAATATTAGTAATTATTTATTGATTTCCAAAATCAAAAATAAAAACTACTTAAATGAAAATCCAAAGATCAATATATTGTATACATTACTCAGGGAAGACATCAAATAAATGCCTAAAAGCTATAATGATGTTCAAAATTATTAAATTATACATTGTACAATTAAATTATTACTAATATTATATTTGTGATAAATGTTAGAACGAATAGCTTTGAGTTATCTTATTACCTACCTAGGTGGGTATATAAGATTATATACGTATAGACGTGTAGATCTATGCAGTTATCATACACATACAATATTTTAGTCTTAAAATCATTTTAAATTTATCGAAAACCTAAGTATTAGTACTTTAATATTAAAATAAATTTTTAAATAAGTGTACACTTATATTTTACAATCCTATTTATAAAAATAATATGATATTGTATGTATAATTATTTTAAATTTTAATTTAGAAAACGTCTAAGATAAACATAGTTTTATTTGAAATGTAAATATAATATTGTTAATTTTTAATTTTTTGACATTTTTATACATTTTTTTTTGTGTTATTCTATTTTTAAGCATAATCATGATTATTTTATATGGTTTATAATGTATCCTTGTAAAATACTTTATAATTGATAAGGCTGTGATTTAAATCTTACCATGATCATTAAATGATATGTACTTATTCAGTATTGTAATTGTAAATATATAATTTTATTTTCACATTCAATGTCCTATTTTGAGTGATCAAGTCTATATTATTACTGTACAATTAGCCAATTATAGGTAGGTATATGTATCTATAATCAAAGACTGCGGTTAATTCATAACGTACATATAATTTTACATGAGTGTTATTTTAATTTTAATTTGATAATATTATAGATAAGTACATACATAATGTTATATTGCAATTTTTATTTATGATGATATGTTACACATATGTACTCCTATTCTACCTTGAAACTCTTCATCGATGTCAGCAATATAAGCAATTTATTTTGCCATTGCAAATAAAAGTATGTATTAACTATTACTATTAACACGGATAAATCGTTTATAATTTTTGATACAAGAGCAAGATCAACGTCCAACAATTATAGTGACAATCTGCAATCATATATCAAACACATTATAATTTTTAATAGAGTAATTATTTGTACAATAGTTAAAAATTTTCATAATTTTAATGAATTTTGTCAAAACTTGAACTTCAAACGTTTATAAAAAAAATAGTGCCTATTTATTTTTAACTTTTTTAAATTTCTAAAAGAACAACTTATAATGTGGAATATTATAGGAACTTTATTTTGTTGACTCGGCCTATTATTTTTTAATAAAAATTAGTTTACAATTTTCAAAAACTGATTAAGTATAGAAAATTCAAAATTGCAATAATAATTTATAAAAATTTTGAGAAAAATTCAAATTTCTATATGTTTATTTTTTTTTGAATCAAAACGAAATAAAAAATTGCTTTTTTCAAAAATTAATTTTGTATGAAGATTCCCATTTTCCTTTAATGTTTTTTTCCTATAATTAAAAACTGAGTACTTTTTACTTTTAAAATGTTTAACTCCAAAATTATACCAATTAAATCTATTTTTCTACTAGTAAAGATAATGACGTTTAAGATTGAAACAGTTTTGTAGCTTACTTAATAGCTATTAAGGCAATAATAGATACGAAAAAAAAATATAAATATATTGAAAAATCAATCATTCTGCTAGTCTGCTCAAAATCTAAAATAAAATTTAATATTAGGTATTGAGTAGTTTTGGAAATCAGTCTTCTTCTGATAGTTATATACATTTACCTATATTCTCTGATTATTTTCATACTTTTGAAAAGCTCTTTTCACGATTTAATTTTTGATTCAAATATATGTAACCTATTATAAATAAATCAATAAATGTATAATTTAAATTTGATTAATATAATATTTTTTTATGCACGATAGTATGACGGAGACAATCATAGACGTGTCCAGACCTCATTTGCAGGTCATGCACAATAGTGCCGATCCTGTGGAGTGGCTGAGTGGATTACAAACAACCCCCTCCGGCCCCTCCAAAAAATAGGTTAGGGTTGGGGGGTATGACCTCCAAATTTCGAAAAAAGCTTAAATATATAAATATATTATATATAAAATAATTAAATCAATTTTTATTTCTCTTATTAGAAATAAATAACAATTTTCTTTTTATCAGATAAATAAATAACTAATATGAAATTGTATTTAGTGTTTTAAATTTCGTAGGTCATGTCTGTACATGATAGACAGGACCCGTAGACGCGCCTATGGGGACAACATATATGCGGGTACGACTTCCATTTATTTACATTAGTAATTAATCTATATAGGTATATTACTTCTTTTTTTTTTTTTTGAAAAGGATTGGCTTTATTTGAAAAATTACGATCTATACAGTATGTACAATAAGTAATATTAATAATTTATAAACAGTTGACAATGTCTATTCACATGAGGAGGGAATCACACATTTGCGACACCTCTTACATTTATAAGTTTTAACTTAAGTTATCAAATCTCGGCATCATTTCCTCTTGAGGCGTCTGGTTGGGTTACCTGGAAGTGTTAGAGAAGCTAACTCATTGATTAGTTGGTTAGGAGTATCTTGAAGTTTGGCGTGGAAGCGTTTGTAGTAGATAGCAGCTGTATTGTCGATGGAGGGTAATTTGAGATCGGAGTTTAGGGTCTCGTTTGAAACGAACCAGGGTGCACTAGTGATTACACGAAGAGTGATGTTTTGAAAAGCTTGTATAGTTCTCTTGTTCGAGTTCTTAGCGGAACCCCAGAAGGTATATTACTTATGATCTTTTTGATACCCCGAAAAAATAACCCCGTGAAAAAATAACCATGGATAAAATAACCACATATGAGATTTTGTAAAATTTTGCAAATTAATCTAAACATTAGTATTATGTCATTGCGTATAATACAATTTATAACATACATACTAAAATTTTTTATGTCTCCACAATTAATGTTAAATTTGGATTCAATGATGAATTAATAATTATTATATATCTACCTAACCGTTCAAAAAAGATTAAAAACAATATGTTATAATTGAAGTGCACATTTTAAAAAAAAATTTACTTAAATTTGAGAAAACGATTATAAAATAAGTATTTATAGGTATTGTATATAATTTTTTTTATATATTATAATTGACATTTAATATTATTAATATTATACAGACTTTTTTTATTTATATATATTATTGACAATTGACATTTCAAAATAATTTACCGTGATTGAACAAATTGACTATTTGTTTTATATTTTTAAATTATTGACATTGTATCACACATTTATAATTAGATAGAAACACAATCGTTTTTATTATATCCTTATTTTTTCCGGGGTTATTTATTAGGCAAATCGATATTTCTATACAATATAAATGTACAACGTACGAGGTATGGGGCCTTATGTCTTTATGCAGTATAATAGGTATAAGGCTCATAAACTGGCAACTGCTATGTCATGTGTTGACTGTTGTGTCATCCTTATGTTTAAGAGTTGAGCTGGTCACAGCTCTGCATCCAGTGATATAGATCATTGTTGTACATAATATAAAACGGAGTACAGCATGATTCCATGATTACGACCAAAAAAAGGAAATTAATTTTGTCATGGCAACGGCCAAGTATAAATACGATAAAAGGTACATAGTAGCATGTATTGTCTTATTCTATGAAAGTTGTAAACATTAACTAATTGATAGTTGATCTATAGTTATAAGCGTATGTTGTGAACATAAATTATGATAATAATATCTTTGTTCATGCCTTCATGGTTGTGATTTTGTGAGCCATAGATCATATAATCAGTATGATCTAAATAAAGTTGTGAGCTAGTCACATGGCTTTACAAATTACAAAAACAAAATATACAAATAGATTTATTAACGTATAATTGGTAAGGTCTATGATGAATGGTGATCGTTATGATATCTGATAATAACCACGATAAAAAAAAAGTATACATTTTTTTGTAGTGATAAAATATGGGATTTTCGAAAATTCAATTCTTATCATTTTTTTGATAGTATGTTGCTGATTCTAATTTATAATTTTCAATTTGTATTTTAAACTGTTGCACCTATTATGATTTTGTGTTTCTACTTCGCACTTTCGCAGTTCGCATTGTTCACAATGCTGTGTAAATAGTTATTACTAAATAGTTGTTCCAAGCTATATGAAATCTACTCTAGTGCTCTCTAACTAAAGTATGAACGTATGTAGTATTTTACTATTGTACGTAAAAGGTTTTCTGTTAATATGTTAACAATTAAACACGTATTATACTATTGACGTCTGAATAATGATTATTTGATAATATTAGCTGTTCTAAATTATGGAGTATGTTTTAAGAATTGATTAAATAATTAAATTATAATATTTGCTATACACACATTAATTATAAAATATTTAAATTTTTTTTTAGTTTAAATATGAAAGTTACTTGGAACTGGACCGAACTGTGTGGTCCAAATGATTTTGTTCCATTATTTCGCCCAGGGTATGTGTTGAGTATTTGTGCAGAAATGGCAGTCATTCGCCTGCCTATTCTATTTATATTTATGTTGACATCAACATATTTCTGTGGTCATCTGTCTGATTGGATAATACGCACCAGACGTGAAACTAATATTCTTCGTTGTCGTATAATTATTGCTAGTATGCTGTCAATCTTACCAGCATTTCAACTAATTTGGGAAGTATACGAATTTACTGAAAGCCAACTATATCCAATTGAAAGTTTAGTTCTAATAATCCAATGTTTTACATGGTTGATACATACATTATACATTGTATGTATTCGTCATCATTTAGGAACGAGCTTACGAGGTTCAAAAGTTGTAATAATCGCTTGGGTTTTATGTTTTTTATCGTCAATAATATCCTTACGTAGTACTTTCATAGTATTTATTGAAAGTACTTATGTAACTATTTTACAAGTTAGATTATGGTTCACATTATTCAATTGGATGCTTCAGGCATTTTATTTCATTACTATGCTCTTCAAAGAAGACGTTGTAAGAATAAGACATGTAGACAGACTTCGTTTTCTTGCCCAGGTAAATCCTTTATGATCACTTTAATTTTATTAATATATTATCATATTATATGTTTATTATTATTTTTAATTATTCCTGATAAATGTTATAACATATATTAAAGGAAAAAAAATAAAAATAATATGTTTATGAATCTTATTTTTAAAATATAATTATTTTAAAACTCAAAGAATAATATTAATTGTTAACATACAGTTCAAGTAATCTAAATTATGCATTGACAATCTATTTTTATTAAAATATCTAGGTATATTTTCAAAAGTAAATAATTTAATTAGATTAATATATTTATTATTAATGTTTATACTTTTAGCAATCACTTGAGAGACGTTCTTTAATGACATCATCATATAGTCGTTTCAATGATGAATTTGATCCATATTATTTGGGTATGGCATGTGACAATGAACATTATGGTTTTATGTCTTGGCTCACATTTGGTTGGGTTGGCAGTTTAATTACTAAAGGAGACAAAAAAAGATTACATCATACAAATGATTTGTTTGATTTACCTGAATGGCTGACCCCAGTGTATGTATCAGCTAAAATGGAAGAAGTATTTAGACATCAACCCTCTGTGACAGCTGCATCACCTATTCATTTGCCAGCTGATCATCAATCTAGAGTACCAAAAATATCATTGTTACAAGCTCTACATAAATGTTATGGAAAACAATTTTATGGGATTGGATTACTTAAATTATTAGCAGACGTTTTTGGATTTGCAGCTCCTATTTTTTTAAGCAAACTGATTACATTTGTATCACATCATGAAGAGCCAATAAGTCATGGATATTTATACATGGGAGGGCTCGTTTTAATGTCACTTATAAGTAAGAACTAACATTAAATTATTTAATTTATATCTTTGAATCCAATTTCCAAGAATTTGTGAAAAATGTGTTATTGATTTTGAAAAGTACTATGTATAACTGTAATACTAATGGCTAAGCCCCTTAAACAAATATTGAGCAATATACTATGTATTTATAAAAACTTAATACATTTCTCTTGACTTTTTCCTACAGGCTGATATTTACTTATAAAAATGTCAAGAAAAACCCAAAAACCTTTTGCTAGGAGTTTATCTATTGCTCCTAACATTTTATATTTTTAGGTACATTATTTAGTGCACATTTTGAATATCAAATACATATGATAGGAATAAAAATCAGAGGTGCTTTAGTGACAATGATTTATAAAAAGACATTAGAATTAAATACTGTAATGCTAAACAACTTTAGGTAATTAAAATTGTTTCAATTTATTTTAATTATTTATTTATATTATTTAATCTATGTATAAACATGACTTATAATTTTTTTTTTTTCTTAGTATTGGAGAAATAGTTAATTTTATAAGTACTGATACTAGTAATTTAGTGAATGCTTGTAATAGTTTTCATTCAATGTGGAGTGTACCTTTTCAAGTAAAATTATGAAATATTAGTAAACTTTAACTCAATTTACTTAATTTGTATTAATTTTTTAGTTGGTTGTTGTTTTGTACTTACTTTATCAACAATTGGGAATAGCTTTCTTATCAGGAGTATTTGTGTCTATTTTACTTATACCTGTAAACAAGATTATTACTTCAAATATTGGTATGTTTGTCATTTGTGTATTTAAATATAATGCATATTATTATAGTTAAATAATAAGTTATTTGATTATTTTTTTATAGGTAAATTAACTGAAAAATTGATGAAAGAAAAAGATAAACGTGTTAAATTAATGTCTGAAATTATAAAAGGTATTCGAGTAATTAAATTTCATGTTTGGGAAAAATATTTTATTGATAAAGTTAGCGGTATGTTATTTTATATTTTACTATTTTATTATATTTTATTAAAAATGTATTACTTTTAGATTACCGAAAACTTGAAGTCGTTAACCTGAAAAAAAGGAAATATTTGGACGCTTTATGTGTGTATTTTTGGGCCACAACCCCTGTAACAATATCAATGTTGACTTTTTCAACTTATATTTTTCTTGGTGGTCAATTAACAGCATCAAAAGTAAGTGTATTTTAATTTAACATTTAAGATTATTATATTTAAAATGCCATTTTAAAATGTGTCCAGGTATTTACCAGTATGGCTCTACTTCATATGTTAATAACACCACTAAATGCTTTTCCTTGGATACTGAATGGTGTCACTGAAGCTTGGGTATCTGTTAAAAGAATTCAACGTTTAATTGAAGTAATTAATAAATAATATTTTTACATTAAAAATTATAAATTGTATGTATTCTTTTGATAATTATGGTTTTCAGGTAGATGATTTACAATCACAGTCTTATTATAGTTTAATGCCTGTTCAGTATGGAAAAACATTTGATAATGCTGTGTCATTGACAAAGTGTTCTTTTAATTGGGGCCTTAGATCATTCCAACTTAAAAACATAAATTTTTCTGTTGCCAAAGGATCTTTTGTTGGTATTATTGGACCTGTAGGTAGTGGTAAATCTACTCTATTAGCCGGAATTTTAGCTGAAATTAACAAAGAAGAAGGAATGATTGCATCTTCAAATATGAGAGATGGTAAAGACAAAGGGTTATATTGTATTATGTTTTTAATTTCTTTTATATACCAAAATATATGTGTATAATTTTTTTTTTAGGATTTGCATTTGTTGCACAGTCACCATGGATTCAAAAAGGAACAATAAAAGATAATATACTATTTGGTCAGAATTTCAGTTTAGAAAAATACAAGTAACTTTTAACTTCTAATAAAAAAAATACACCTTTACTGATTTATCAAATTATCTCACAAAATTAGTTAAATTAAAAAAATAAAACAAATGTGACATTGATAGTATTTGGTACACAATTATAAAATCCTTTTTATTTACACTTTACACATTTTAAGAAGACATTATAGTTGTATGTGTTAACGTGTTATCTATATCTTTTTAATTAAAAAAAATTATGTTATTCAAAAATTAAAAACTTAAAAAAGTACAACTTTAAAACATTTAAATTTTTTTTAAAACATTAATAGATTTTGAAATATTAAGTATTATTGGATAAATGAATCACTTAGTATAATACTATCTATTTCATAAAGGTGTAACTTCATGCGGTGGCCAATTTTTGTCTGGTTTGATTTGACCACACTTTTTGATAAATTAGTTTTTATTAATTTCTATTTCTGAAGATTGGTTGTAACCTAAAACTTGAAAAAAATGTTAGCTAAAGAGTTAGAATAATAGAATGAAACTCTTAAGTTTGTTGTTAGCCACATTTCATGAGATTACTCTCAAATCAGATAAAGAATAAACATGAAATCAATTTATCTATTGATACTTAATTTTCTATCGTAGATAATGAATATAGCAATATTATTTTCAGAACTTAATTCTTATATTATTGTATGTCACAAAAGTTTAAACACTAATTGTGTATTATCATATTCGTAATAATAATGATATATTTTATTTGTAGAACAGTTATCAAAAGCTGTGGCTTAGTTAAGGATTTACAAGAATTTCCTAGAGGAGATTTAACTCTTATTGGTGAAGCTGGAGTAACTCTGAGTGGTGGTCAAAAAGCTCGTTTAGCTCTTGCCCGTGCTGTGTATCAGGTAATATTAATTTTACTAAAAGCTTATTAGTATACAATAAAAAAAAAACTTTAAATAATTTTCAGAATTTTTATCATTGTAAATAATTAAACGCATTATTATTGCCAAAAAATAATAAAATAAAAAGCAAAGAATATTATTCAATTAAATATTTTTCTTGTATTAATACAATTTTTATAGTAATTTTTAAACATATTATACAGGGTCTGTCAGAACAAACGCATGTTTTTCGAAATAATACTACGCTAAAAGTAATTTCTGTAAAATAATTTTTATTACATCAAAAAATGTAGAAACATATGCAATTTTTTTTTACTGTAACAAAATTTAGGTTTTGAAAATAATGCCAGTCATATGGTGCCGTTGAGCCGCAATGCAGGAATGCAGACGCTCCCGAAACGAGTCTATCGCGTTGGTCAGGATCTATCCCGGAACTTCAAAAATTTGAGGGCAAACTTGGATTTTATAGGGATGAAACACTTAATCAATTTTTAAAATTCGACGTACAGCTGATTCGTTGATCCCAAGAGCAACGGCGCGCAAACGGACAGAATGGTTGGGGCCCCGTAATGTATCCAACCTTACTCTGCCCACATTTACGGGTGTTTTAATAGCCCGATTTCGTCCGTTAGTTATTTTCATCAACACCATACCTGTTGTGTTGATCGCTGTGATCCATCTCAAAATGGTATTACGGTCAGGAATCGTTCCATGAAGCGGAATATCAAAGTTAGTTCGAAAATCTCGCTGTGTTTGAACGATAGATTTACTATTTTCGAAGTACCGCCGTATTGCGAACACTCGTTGTTGCACACTCCACACCATGATGAAACTAAAATCGCACATTATCAGCTTTACAACAAGCCATCTCTCACACCGATTAGATTTACCCATTTGAAGTATTAATAACTTTAAAAACATGCGTTTGTTCTGACGGACCCTGTATAATGCATTACCAATATATTATAGAATACAACTTTATACTTACCATTGGCAAAACTACGGGTTAGGTTAGTTAGGCCATGGATTGTAAGTTGACAGATTATTAGACCCATAAATGATACAGATGATCAGATAGAGTACATAATAATGTATTATCTAAAAAAATTGTACCTAAAATATCATTTTTGTGATTATTTTCCTGAAATTTAGTGACAGAAATGATAAATTTTTTACAATAATAATACATAACAACACATGCATAATATTAACTTCTTTTATCTAATGTAATTATTAATAAATTATAAGAAATAAGAATAGGCTTTTAAAATATTTTATTAAAATCTACAAATGAAAATTATTTTTAGATATTTTTGTTTCTATTTAATTTATTTATCTATATATATTTCAATATGATTTACTATGTTTGATTTTGGAGAAATTTGTATAATATGTTTTCTTCAAATAGACCTATGTGGCTGTGTATTTATTTAAATAAATAAATCAACAGGCCATATTTTTGTTGCGGTGACAACAGTATTTAAACAGAAAATAAGCTGTTGCATTTAATAATTATTAATATATTTTCTTGGAATCTAATATAAACTTGAATATATTTTAATAATATGACTATAATGAAAAATTTCAGAAATCTAGGACTTTCTTAAAAAATTTAAAATTAAAGTTGTACATGACATTATTACGATCTATTGTCCTAAATGCTTCTGAGACATGGACACGTATAAAAGCCAAAGAACTGAGGCTAGTGATATTTGAGAGGAAAGTTCTAATAAAAATATGTAAACCAATTTTTGATAGTGAAACCAATGATTGGAAAAAAGTATATAGTTATTAATGCTAAATGCAATTTCAAAGACCTGATTTAATTAAAGAAATCACAAAAAGAAGACTGATGTGGACAGCCATGCCTGGTGTAAGGATATAAAAATTATATGACTAGATATAAAAATTTGTATTTAGCGGCATGATTTTAAAGGCTGAGACCAAAGGTGAGAGAGAAAGAAAGAGAGAGATGACTATAATATAAAAATAATTTACTAATATCTAAGTATACTAAATATTAATACAAAAAACATAGCCCCGAATATTAATTGTTTAAATATTGGTAAGTTCTTCTATAACATTAAAAAATACTTAAATTTGAATTACTAATATTTTTTTGACAAAAATAGAGAGCAATTTAAATTTATTTTTGTTTAGCTTTTTACAAATGTTTTGACAATTTCACCTATGATAATTGCTAAATTTGTTTATTATTTATTTAATGTTTATTTAATATACTGTATAATATATTATATAATAAATCAGTTCTAAAATTAAAGTTAATATTGTGAAATAAAGTTTTTTCCATTTGAATCAATTTCTCTCATATATCGATAGTTTTAAATATATTTATTAACATTTTTTGAAATTAAATATTATTATTTTTTCCAGAACAAATTCATGTATTTAATGGATGACATTTTTGCTTCAGTAGATGTTAATGTTGCTCAACATCTATATACTCATTGTATTAACGGCTTACTTAAAGATAAAACACGTATTATTTGTACCCATAATAGTCAATTTTTACTCTCAGCTGATTGGGTATTAATAATGAATAACGGTACAATTGTAAATCAAGGTCGGCCTTTTGAAGTGTTAAATGATTATGATGTGAAAGCTGTGGATGTCAAGTTTGATGAAGCAAATAGTAATTCATACTTGACTATGGATGATTGGACACCAATTAAAGAATCAGAAGTTATAAATGATTTTAATGACAGAGAAGACCAAGAAGAAGGAGTGATTAATTTGTCTGTTTATAAACAATATTGGAAATCTGTTGGAAATTTAATTGTATATCTGCTATTTATTGCTATAGTTGTTATGCAGGTGCGTACAAATTGTATACATGTCATATTTTGATCAATACACTCAATACAGTACCTATTGCATTTTTATTTTACATTAAATATACCTTGTTTAATAGAGCTACTGCATAATAAATGGTAACATGTAATTTATATTACATCTAAATGCTTTGTTTAATATATTTTAGGGTACACGAAATATATCAGATTTATGGTTATCTCACTGGGTAAATGAAATCAAAAATAAACATGATGGTCAGTAAAAATATACAATTTAATTTTTAATTGTTTATTTTAAGAGATTTATATTTAAGTATAAAAATGTATTATATTAAAACTTTTTTTAAAGTTATTTTAAAAATTCCATGAAAACATATTTCAATGAGCGTCCTCTTGATTGAATCAAACTATTGAAAAATATATTAATTGTTTTATTTTATTTTGTTTCAGATAATGCTATTGAAGATTTTAAAGATTTACAAATTGAAAACAATAAATATTTATACACTTATACAGTAATTGGTATGATAAACTCATTTGCTACATTTTTTAGAGCCTTTATATTTGCATACGGTGGAATTAAAGCTTGTAAACAAATTCATGACTGTTTATTAACATCTATTATGAGCGTATGTATTTTTAATGTTTAATTTTTATATTTTTTTATTATATATGTATTTATAATACATTTTTATTTTTATATAGGTAAAAACTACATTTTTTGATATAAATCCTCTTGGCAGAATATTAAATCGATTTTCATCAGACACAAATATTATTGATGATTCATTACCATTTATTTTAAATATTTTTATAGCACAATTTTTTCATGTAATTGGTACTTTAAGTTCCATTATCTATGGTATACCTTGGGCTTTAATTATTGCTGTGGTACTAACTCCTGTATATTATAAATTGCAAATACGATACAGAAATTCATCTCGTGAACTTAGGCGTATATCAGCTGTAGCACTATCACCACTTTATAACCATATAAATGAATCATTACAGGGGTTATCAACAATACGCGCTTTTAGAGCTGTATCCAGGTTAATGTTGACCATAGTAAAATTATTTTAATAACAATAAAATGTAAAACATTTGCTTAATTTTTATTTGATAATTTTTTTTTTTTTTGATATGTTTAGATTTGAACGTGAAAATGAAGACAAACTTGAAAATTATCTAAAAGCAGAATTTTCTTCACATTTAGCATTTTTATGGTTTAATTTCAGATTAAGAATCATTGGACTAACTATGTTATTTTTTATTAGTTTCATCTCTGTATTTATTCACCAATGGAATCTTACCAATGCAGGTTTGTATTTATTTATACATTTTATGGATTGATTAAATAGAAATATGTATCTGAATCAACAATTTACTAATTAAATAATGTGTTTGAAAACAAATAAATTTTAAAGTATTAATAAATATGCCTTATGCAAAATTATTATTCATTTGATACTGTTATTAACATAATATTATAACTTGAAATTTGTATTAATAGGATATCTTGGGTTGTCATTGACCTATGCATTGACATTGACAAATATGCTTGGAGGATTAGTGAATGCCATTGCAGCAACAGAATGTGATATGATTAGTTTAGAACGTGTACTTGGTTATGTTGAAAACTTAGAGAACGAAACTGATGTTGAAGACTCGATTTCACCTCCATTTGCATGGCCAACAAACGGAATTATACAATTTTCTAATGTTTTTCTAAAATATAGGTAAACTATTAAAATTTAAAGTGCTTTGGAATATTTAATGTATTTTAATTTTTAGACATGATGGTCCTATGTCTTTGAATGGAGTTTCATTTGAAACAACTTCCTCAGAAAAGATTGGTGTTATTGGCCGAACAGGAGCTGGAAAAAGTTCATTATTAGCAGCTTTGTATAAAATGTGTGATATTAGCAATGGTGCTATTTTTATAGATGCTGTGAATCTTTCTAAAATTTCTTCACGACAAATAAGGTAAACCTATTTAAATATTTAATAATGATATTTAGTTTAATTTAAACATATTATAATACCTCAAAGTATAAAGTAGTACAATGTGCTCTGTTCATTTTTCAGAAATCGTTTATGTGTAATACCTCAAGATCCATTTTTATTTGATGGTACCATACGTGAAAACATTGATCCATTCAAAGAGTATATGGATTCAAATATATGGTCTGCATTGCAACGCTGTCATTTAGCAGCAACTGTTAAACGTATAGGTGGTTTAGGATGTTATATCGGAGAAAATATTAACTTATCTGTGGGTGAAAAACAATTGTTGTGCTTAGTAAGAGCAATACTAAAGAATTCTAAAGTAGTATGTGTAGATGAAGCTACTGCAAACGTAGATGAAATGACTGATCGCAAAATACAAGAAACAATAAGAACTGCATTCAAGCATAGTACTGTTATTACTATTGCTCATAGAATTCGAACTGTGATGGATAGTGATAGGTATGTCTATAATTCATTAAAAAATAAACAAATTAATTAATTAAGAGCTATTCCATAATTTTTATACATTATATTTTTTTTTAGAATATTAGTGATGGACAATGGGAAAGTAGTTGAATTTGAGTCTCCAAATGTTCTGTTAGAAAATAAAAATTCTTATTTTTATAATTTGGTTCAGCAAGAATTCAAATAAAAACTTGTGATCTCAGTTTCACAATTTTAATGGTGCGAGTTGAAATAAATAATTTAAGTATTTTTATTATATATTTGACTATATTTTATAAAATTAATTATTTACTCTGTATATTTGTTATGATTTATAATATATAACATATTTACTATTCATTTAATTAGCTTATTAAGACAAAAATATTAGTGAATTTTTAAATGTATTTAATATTTTTAGTTTAAACACACTGTATTAATATATAAAAAAATAATATCATTATATTTATATTTATATATATTATATTTGTTTATTGACTATATAATCAAATATCATTTGACAAAATTAAATGTATTAAATTGTTGTTGTAAATAAATGTAAAATGTTATAATGTGTTACCTATAGGTTTAAAAATTATTATTGTTACAAAAATACATTAACTTTTAAATATGAAACCTTTTTTTTATCTTAACTAATTGTATACCAAAAAATGATAAATAAATTGTGAAGCTATTAATATGTTTTATTTATTATATATTAGTAATAAGTTAATAAATTAATCAACTACCAGTCAAATTACCATATCTCCCAAACCTATTATTGTAGATTTATTATTCTTAGTATAGAAAGTTAAATAATTTAAAAACTAGGTAGTCAAATTTTGATTTTAATAATCAACATTTTCAGAAAAATTATCTGTTAAATAATTTACTGTTTAAAAGAGGTGGTGGTTATCATTTGAACAATTAAATGTATATCTACAATATAATCATTAAGTAGTACAAAAATCTCAAAAAATTGAATTTATAGTCTAAAAATGCAAGTTTGGTTAATCACTATATAAATTAATTATAAAAACGTAAAATGTATTATTTCTAAAAATGAAATGTTAACGAATAATTTATAAAAATTGTGAATGCGAACTAATCAACCTTTTTTTTAAGTTTATAAACTTTATTATATTTTATGGGATTTCTAAACTTCGAATAATTGGATAGTCGTATTGGTAACATTTTGTATTAACTTACACGACTTGCTCTAAGTCTAAATAATCCTATATTTACACAATACACACTCACTGATGATACGTTAATACTATATAGACAGTTGTTAGCAGAAATCTAAATTTGAATAGACATGATTTGCGCCATAATCAAAGATTTCTAAAATTTATAAATGGGTTGCTAGCACTGTCCATGACACACGTGCACTCCTGGCTACTGTTGCTATGCCGATTCGCCGGTATTTCTAAGCTATAAATGCGAATAATGCTATACTAATATTGAGACGAATCGAAAGTTCGTTGCTTTTGTTTTAATTTTTATCGTGCATTTCGCATTGTTAGTCGTTACCTATGAGTTTATGTTTATTGTTCAACTAACTATATTTTACCACGTGCTTTTTCCCGTAAACCTTTTTCAAAATGGATCAAGAAGAAGACTGGGATTCACCTTTTGATATACAATATCAACCCCAACAGCAGTACAGACCTAATCAACAATACAGGAAACCGTTAACCAATAATCCAGACGATTTTCTTATGGATATAGAATCCAAGTTTGCGGGCTTGGTTATTGGCAAAGGTGGTGTTGTAATTAAAGGATTGAGGAAGGAAAGTGGTGCATTTATCTCAGTCTTGGATAGCGATACCTACGGGCTGAAAATTGTGAAGATTTCGGGAAATCAAAAAGCCAAAGAACATGCTCAAAAGCTTATAAACGATATCGTCGACGCAAACGATCCTGAAAAAATAAGAGAAAAGTTGAAAGAAGAATCAGATATAAAATTGAGTGAACCAGTTCAATCCACATTTAATTGGGATGAATTGATGAAAGAAGAAGCAGAAAACCTTAAAAAAAGATTAGCGGCTTTGCCACCAATTATTAAGGATTTCTATAAAGAACACCCCGAAGTGACCATGATGACTGATCAGGAAGTTGAAGATTTCAGAATGTCCAAAAACAATATAATGATTAAATATATTGATGAAAATAATGTAAAACCAATTCCTAAACCAGTATTGAAATTTTCGCACGCATTTGAAGATTATCCAGAAATATTAAATGAAATACAAAAACAAAACTTTGAAATCCCGTCCCCTGTACAGTGTCAGGCATGGCCTGTCATCATGAGTGGGCACGACTTGATAGCTATTGCTCAAACAGGGACAGGTAAGACGTTGGCTTTTTTGCTTCCTGCTTTTATTCATATCGATTTTCAACTGACTCCTCGTAGTGAACGAAAAGGACCATCTATACTAGTATTAGCTCCAACTAGAGAATTAGTGTTACAAATCGAAAGTGAAGTATGTATATATTTTATATGTGTATGTAAGTTTGATTGTATAATTTATTATTGTGTTGTTTTGTTTAGGTTAAAAAATATAGTTATAAAGGCATTAAAGCTATGAGTATTTATGGGGGTGCAAGTTCTGGAAAGCAAAAAGAATGTCTACGGAATGGAGTGGAAATTGTCATAGCTACTCCTGGTCGACTTAATGATTTTGTTGGTAGTGGTTCTATTGACTTATCAGATGTGACATTTTTAATACTTGATGAAGCTGATCGTATGTTGGATTTGGGTTTTGAACCTCAAATACGCGTTTCATTACTGAGGGTAAGGCCAGATAGACAAACCATAATGACAAGTGCAACCTGGCCCCCTGGAGTTAAACGTCTTGCTAAAAGCTATACAACCAATCCTATTCAAGTCATGGTTGGATCATTGGACTTGACAACAGTGAATACTGTAAAACAAGATATTCTTATAATGGAAGAAGAAGAAAAAGAATTTTGGCTAGACGATTTTCTGAAAAACTGTAGCGAAGATGATAAGATAATAATATTTGTGAACCGAAAAGTAACTGTGGATCAGCTTTCATCAGATTTATGTATGAAGGGGTTCATTGTCGAATCTATTCATGGTGGTCGTGAACAAAGTGATCGTGAAATGGCTTTGGAAAGCTTACGTAATGGTGAAGTTAATATTTTAATAGCTACAGATGTGGCTTCTCGTGGTATTGATATTAATGACATTACAGTGGTAATAAATTATGATTTTACTAAAGATATTGAAGAGTATGTTCATAGGGTAGGGCGGACAGGACGAGCTGGCAAAACTGGTTTGGCAATTACCTTAATGACTAGAAGGGACTGGGGCAAAGCCAAAGAGTTAGTAGAAGTGATGGAAAAATCTGGACAAGATGTACCTCCAGAGTTGCAAGATATGGCAACGAGGTATGAAGCTAAAAAAGAACGGGAGAGAGCAGAAGGAGGTGACAGGCCATTTAGGGGTGGCAGAGGAGGTGGAAGAGGATATTCAAGAGGAGATGGAGGATTTTCGGGAAATAGAAGAAATCATTATTAAGTTTTTCAATATTCCTCATTATTTATTATTAAAATTTTAAATTGTTCAAGTTCTACTTATATATTATTTATACTTAATATTTAGAATTAGCTACTTTATTTATGTTATATCATATGATTCTTTAACAAGTGATTAAATAAGATTGTTTAATAATTTATTTCTGATTAAAATAATTTAATGCATTAATTGATGTACTATTTTATGATCCATCAATTGTTTTTAAGTTGTTCAGTGGATCATACTGTAAACAAAGCTAATTCTCTACATGTTAAAATTGAGAGTGAATGATGGACTATTAATATTTTTAAGGATTATTAAATTATTTATGAACTATTTCAATGGATTTGTTTAATCATAGATTATAATTATAGGTTTAATCAATTGTGCTAAAATAAATAAATAAACTTGTATAAAGAATAAAGTGCAATAATTAGTATGATAAGTATGATTTGAAAAATATATCAATGGTACTAGGGAATAATAATTATAATATTGATGAAAACTGTGATACAGTGTTTTAGAATGTAAGTTTTTTAAAAAGAGAAAGATAATTTTACAATATTGCAATATAAGACAAACTACAGTGAAAAACATTTAAAACTTAAAATAAGAAAAACCAATACCAAAGGTGGGTGATTTATAATAACATAATGACATCTTGAAATTTAAAATTAATAGATATATTTTCATACTTATTTTTAATAAAATATTAAAAACAATTAATATTTATTATTTTATATTATTTAACTTAACTAATATGCATCTTTTGACTTTTATACATAAAAATTGTGATACATTTTATCAAAGATTGATAATTTCTATATAATAGTTTAAGTGAAAAGTGACTACTATTTTGAATATGTGTGATAATTATATTATTTTTAAATTTTAATGATAATTTGTTTATTATAATACTATTCTAAAATGTACTATTAGTATAACACTTATCATTACTTTAATATATTCAAAATTGAATGTAAGTTTGTTATTTATTATGTTGTTATATTTCATAGATTAAATTATGTTTTTATTTGTAAAATGTGTATGTTATTTTCTACTAAAAATATTTATTATTTTTTTCAAGTATGTAACAGTTTTTGCAATATATCTTGTGTCATGTTAGTTGATAGGATTATGGTTCAGCAATACAATATTATATTTTTATTATATAGTTATTTCAAAAATTGTCTAGTATATATCCTAATACTAAATAAGCAAATGAATAAACATAAAAATGAAGATATTATGGTTAAATTTTGATAATTCAGTGCAATTATAATTTCAGGTAAAACTTAAGAGGACGTCCTGCCCGTATGTGTTGTCTCTGTTTTACTAATGTAGATCATAGCAAATTTTTATATAGCAGAACACATTTTATGATGTTAGCTTTAATATTATAGTAAATTTACCTATAATAAAATTTAAAGGTAAGAATATTATCTAGAAAATATATGCTTTTATTAATATTATCACTTTAAAATTATAATAACAATAAAAGCATATGACATTTTTTAGATAATATTCTTACCTTTAAATTTGATAATAGGTAAATTTACTCTAATATTAAAACTAACATCACAAAATGTGTTGTGTTGAATAAAAATTTGCTATAATCTACATTAGTAAGACAGAGATAACACATATGGGTGTAATGTCCTCTTAAGATTTTGGCTATATCATCTTGTATTGAAATAATTTTTTTGGTTAAACTTAGGACGACGTACTGAAATCCAGTATTTTGAAAAATTTCCTAGCAATATGTACCTTTAAATAGTTTTACAAAGTCAAGATTTGTCAAAAAAAAACTTGGTGCTAAATTTAAAATTAACTGCATTTTAAGTTATTATTGTTGAATACAATTTTTTTCTATCATAAATTTTTATGAGTTCATACAAAATATTAAACCATGAAAAACTAAACTTTAGTCATTATTAACTTGATTTAACTAATTAACACATACAGGCATACAGCTGCGCTAGTGACTACTAAACTTGATAGTTTTCTTATAAGCTTATTGAAGCTTATATCAATATATCATCAAAGTTATTTTTCTTATTACTATTAGTATTTTCATTGGCACGATTAGGAATTTGCCAAAAGGAGGAGTGGGTTTTGAGTAAAAAACTGTCCTTTAAATCACTTAAAAAAAAAAACCTTAAACTACACTTCTTAATAACATCCCTGAGTCTTATATATTGTACAAATGTATAGATTATAAATGAAAAGTTTATTGCTGCTAATAAAAAAAAAAATATTAATTTATATATTTTTTTTTTTTTTGATAACAACTATAAGTACTATCCCATGTATTGTATTCATACTTTACGCATTTTTACAACAAACATAATTTTATTTATTTATTTAATTTTAACATTTATAATTATTTTATAATATTAAAATACACAATAAATGATTATTTTAACTCAATTTAAATTAATCTTATAAAGCTGAATTACAATGCATTACTTAAATTTGTAATATTCCATTTATAAGTATATAAATGTAGTAATTTACTACTATAATTACTAAAAATTAATTATAAATGATAAAATAGATAATTATGATCAATGAATCATTCCCATTATATAAAACAAATATATAAAATAAAAAATAAACATTTGTAGAAAATAAATTATTAAAATTGTTATTTTTAAGTCTTTGTTATCTCAATTATTTCAATAAACATAACTGTCTGATCCAAAGGTCCTTTAGAACCTAACTTCCACAATACTAATACAAAACATAACTTTAAAAGAAGCAAGGTTTATGGGTAATTTCAAAATATAATCAAGGAATATTAATTAGTAATCACCACTACGCATTACATAAACTTTTTTTCAAAAACCTGATTATGGAATACTAAACCAATCTTTTTCTAAGTACTATACGAGTTCGTTCTTCTTCATCATCACTTCCATAAGCTGATGACATACCTGATACAGCACCACGCCAAGAAGTAGCTTGCATAAGTTCATGGTCTGGTTCAGTACGATTCTCATAAAGCATTAGATTAAGACATTCTTCATAGATTCTTGCTTCTGGGAAATCAACCTAAATAAAATAATTTAACTTTAAATTTTATTATTCTATCTTCTCTGTTTTTTTGTTTAGGTAATAAATAATAGAAAGTTTTCAATATCTTCATGGTATTTTATTAAATAAAAAATAAATGTATTTCAATAACCAATATAACATTAAAAAAACCTCAATACCTTTGTATGTTTTTTATCTGTAGCATAAACAATAGATGTGCAACAAACTTCAGCAACTTTAGTTGCTAATCCAAAATAACTCCAACAACATATTTCACTTGAACCACTAACATCTTTGATAAATAAAAATCTTGAACCAAAACGCAATGAAAGTTTATCAAATAATTCAACATTTTTTAGTAGATTATCATCAGAAGCACTGAAAATAAAAGTTTATTAAAAATGTATCACACATGACAATTATATATTTTGTTACCTTGTATATGAATACTTGTTATTGTGTCTATTTATAAGAAGTTTAACAGTGGGCTAAAATAAAAGATAAATAAATTTAAAAATATTTTTCTAAAGGTGAGATTTATTTACTTTTGTACTCATCGTAATAATTTGACATAAGTCTGCACTAGAGGATGTAAGAGGTATACGACATTGAGGTTCAATTTTACATTGTCTTGAGCGTAAAGCTTGTTGACAAGATTCAACAAGCGGTGATATTAAATAGAATTTGGCTTCAGCTAATAACTCAGCAATTTCATGTGTCTTATCTGGAAGAGCTACATGTTCATCACGCAAAAAGTTTAACACAGAATTAAAGTGCTTTCCACAACGATCAATTAGGACCCAACCTGAAAATTTTTTTAATGTAATATAATTTTATTAATACATGTTTTACTAAATAGACACCTTATTCGGTATACCTTCAGTATCAGTAAGTACTTTCATACGTCCACTAAACATAGCTTTAAGCATTGTATCATGCTTGGTCAATGTACCAATTGTTGTGTAAAATAATGAACCACCTATATTTAATTTTGCATATTTGGGTTGACTTTCTTGAGGCTGCATCCTAATAAAAATGGTTAGATTTGTTGTATTCAGCAGAATCTATAAAGTTTTTGCCATTAACAGTATTAGGTATTAAACTATGAAATATGCTATACACAGTGATTCTTTTATCATTTAACACTCATTATTTCATCAAATATTGACATTTTTCATATTTTTTTTTCACCTTTTTATTTAGTAGTGAAATTACTATTAACTTTTGATTTTAAAATGGCAACTTATATTTAAAATGTATTCAATTAATTGGACTATTTTTTTTATGAATTTTAATGCTCAAATTATTATTTTTTGTTAATTTTTTAGCAAGATATAGCTTTTAAAAATTGAACGGTTTTCAGTTTTTATAATACTTCTTGTTTCTGAAGACCAGTAGTCACACGAGTAATAGATATTAAGACTTAAAAAGTACATATTTTCAGTGGTACCCGAAAATTAGGCCAAAATTAATCTTTTTTCAGAAAGTAATTGGGTCAATATTTTCAATGATTCTTATTATTGTATCTGGTAATTGGGCCACCATAAAATTTAAAATTTTTATAAAATAATATTTAACTATAAGTTTTATTGGGAGTTTAATAGGAAGTTTATATTAAAATTAGAAGTGTAGGAACATTAAAAGCTAGGAAACAAACATCAATTTGAAAAAATTATATTCTTAATGAAATTAAAGAGGTAAAAAGATAAAAGAAACTTTTTGAAATAATGAGTCTTTAACAATAAAATAATCACCCTGTATACACCTTAGACAGTTGGATGATAAGTTTAGGCTAAGTTTTAAATGATCATTATGATCTAAGACATATGCTAATAATAGGTATACAATTATTTTTTATATAAATTAATTGGATATTTAAGAAATGTTAAACAGCAACGTCTTATTAAAGAAACAAAATTATAAAAAATACTTACATTAGGATGTATTTGAATACACAAACTTATGATATAACTATGATAATTTATATTTAATATTAATATTCTAAAAAGGTTATAAAAATAAGCGTAAAGATAATAAATTTTAAGGAAAATGTTTGGTGGATTCAGAAAAAAATTAACTATAGATACATGAAATGTCAAAAATTTAAACGGATAACATTAGCAATGAATGATTACCGTAGACTTATTATGTAATTTTTGAATTTTTCATTTTTGAGTTTTAACATTAGATATTAGATAAGTATTATACTATCGTATACCATAAAAATTTAATCTATTCCGTGATTTAACCTAATATCACAGATAAATAGAATAATCATAAATATATTTTATATGTCTGTGCCTAATATATTAATCAGTAATCTAAGACCGTGGATTTAACTCTGACATCAAAAGATATCAGGTAATATAAATGTTTATATATCTGTGGGTGATACCTCAGCTTACACCAAATGATAAGAACAAAAACAAAGTATGCAAGTAAGTACAATATGTACATTATTACATTGTTTACATTTTACATGTGGGGATTATATTAGAATTCAGGACTTAAAGGTTCATCCAATTTAAAAAATCAATAATTATTTTATTACCATAATAAATAGAATAGTCTAACTAAGATAATGATACAACTAAAATTCGTTTGTGATTTTTGACATTGCGCGTAACGTCACGGATTTGTTCGCCGCGGCGGTGGCCATATAAATGCACGGCATTACGGCAATATTTATCCATTTTTGATTTAAAGGCCTAACTTAAAATAACTGCTAATAGTGCTAATGAACTTATTTTTTTTTAGAATGAACTAATCAAATGTATTTAAAAATACCTATAACCTTTCTATTCGTATAATCACATTTTAGCTTAATCTTTTAGAAAAAAAATAACATTTAAATAAATTATATTATGAATTTACCATACGTTTACTGCAGTGAACGTTGTGTAATAATGTTTTGACGATCGTGACATCGTGTACCTATAGATTTTTAACTCCTAAACTAACTAAACCTAGTTATTTTAGTTTTAACTTGTAGCAGTTGTGGCTAATATTAGAAGTGAGTGAGAGCTTGTATAATATTATTATCTAACTATTCTAACATTTCTAACTTAAAATCTAATCGCGTCGTGGCGTATAATTTATAAAATCATTTTTATTATTTCATTAATAAATAATATTAAACCAAAATGTGATATAATTATTCGAATAGAAAGATTACGAGGTACTTTTAAATAGATTTGATTAGTATATTCGAAAAAAAATAAGTTCATTAGGAGTTATTTAATATTCTACATTAAACCAAAAATTAAAAAATATTGCCGTATTTTATAATATATGGTTGTCGACGTGACGAACGGATTGTCAGTTGTCACAAACAAATTTTAGCGGTGTCGTTTTTTTCGTTTAAGTATGTATAATAATTTAAGCCAGAGAAAATTTGAAGAGTTGGATAATCCTTTAAAGTATCGATTGGGCTATTGACTATTATGGGCACGGACTAAGATAGGGTAGTCCATCAATACATGCATTTTTTCCATAAAATACAACTATTGCTCTTTCTAATAACTTAATATTCAATAGAAATGTAATGCATTTCAGTGTTTCAAAATTATTCTTAACTTAATTGTCCATAGGCGCAAATTACCTAAAAATATCAGGGGCTTAAGCACCAAATTTTTTTTGTAGGAAAAAGATCCATGATGCACTTCGCCCCTTACACACCCTAATGGTACCATACTATATATATTATAATAAAATACAAATACATTTAAACATTTTATGCAAAAAAAATTTATTTTATTTATTACAAATTTAATGGCAATATACGCTTATTTTCAACATATTTATTTTAAATAATTTCATTATAAAAAACTATATCTTTCAATATGAATAATTAATAAGTCCGATAGTCTTTCCTGGCCCATTGTGGTATGTCGTACATGTCCAATATTCTTTGCATTACTGAAAAACTCCTTTTATATGAAAAGGTGAAATCAGTAAAACTAAGGCAACTTGAAGTGACTTAAATATATTTGGATAAACAGTTTTACTGATTACCTGTTTTAACTTTCTTAACCCAAATTTATCAATAAATTGAATCGCACAATTTTTAGCAACTATTAAGTGAAATTTAAAAACTATAAATTAAATAGGTAACTTCAGAAAAATAACTTATTATAATATTAATCAATTGTTAGTTTATATGTCTTGATTATTGGAATGTTCTATAGATCTTGTTCACCATGTCCCCGTAGAGCAATTTTTTGTCGGGCTAAATAAATAGAAATTTCTATTTTTTTCTATAAAATCTTTATGAGCTGTAAATAATTCAATAATTGAGTCTGAACATTTCTCGTTTTCCCTGTTTAAATAAACAACTGGAATTTTGCAAAACTTGATATATGTGACAAAGATTTATGGTATCTATTCAATTAAACATTCAACTAAAATAAATTTGTAATTAAATGTTATTACTAATCATATTATATATTTAAAAGTTTGAATTTACTCCGGTTTCTAATACCATTATAGTGATATTAGCATTATCAAATTTATTATCATGAATATTATTTGGAAAATGACGGCAACTAAAACAGAAAACTGCATAATTTTTTTCAGTATACTTAATCCATCCCAATTTATTATAAAAACTTAACGAAAATACTCTCTTTTGAACATTTGAAATTTTAATTAATGTATCTATTGTAGTGGACTAATCAGCAACTGATTACTGTGGCGGTATAGCCGTGGTAAATAAATAGATTGTGTAGATATTTTTTTATAAGTGTGGATTTATTGATAAATAAAGTATACTGTAAATTATTCTAAGTGTATTTAAATTAGAAAATTAGACTAAGTCACAGGGACTGATTCGTGATGACATCTGACGTAAAAGTGCTCGTGCTGACTTTGGTGGATCACGTCTGCCAGGGAACTCTCCAGGACCCCCTTATATAGTAGATTTCCCCCTACCTATTCTTCTGCTGTCCCTTCTGGTCAACGGATGTGACTCAGTTATGCACTCGTTGTTTACGCGGTTTAGGATTCCGCGAATGTGCGATGACCTATAGTATATACCTAGATGTAGCCTTTTCCGTTCATGTGCATATATGGTATTCTCTGTTATATTACTACTGCGTAGTTCTATTATGTATTGAGCTATTTTGTTTTAAGCCTGGGACTGATATTGTTATATCTCAGAGCTGGTGTATTTTGATAGGCTGAAGTCTTTGGCCTGTTTCCTTCTTTTAACGTTGTTTATCCTTCACTATTCCAAATATGTGTAGACACGACTTGCGATAGAATTCGGATGTTTTAGTAAACATCTTTTAATATCCCGTTATTTCCATTAATGTTTGTAAAGTGTTGTTACTATTATAATTATATGATTATAATTATTGCATATCACTATTACTATCATTATTTAGGATGTCAGAGCACGTAGCACTATATTTAATTTAAAGATGGCTTTATAATATTCTATTTCAGTTTTATTTTGATTTAATTATATAGTTTATGATTGTTAATAATACATTTTTAGTATAATTTACTAGTTGGTTTAGGCCAGTGTCTTTTGTTCTCAAATCATCTGGATAAATCTACATACCAGTATTATGACTTGTTAGTACCGATTTTTATAGCTGATGTGAGAGAAGTAACTGAAGCCGGTCTCAAAACACCCTTAGCACCCCTGCGATTTGCGCCTACGGTGACATTGTCATAAACATAATAATACAATTCTGAATACGATGTTATGACAATTTGTTTTTCTTTAACTGTTTTATTGTTTTATAGCTTGTACATTTTTCATATTTTAAATAAAATTGTTTATTTAAATATGTATATTTATTATAAATATAAAAACAACATATTATAAAATATTATGTTTACAATATACATACAGGAGTAAGGAATAATAAATAATAATAAATAAATACTCGTATTATATAAATTTCAATATTGAGGAAATTGTTTTTTAGTTTATTAGATAAGATAATATTTAAAAATGCGCGGGAGAGTATCTTCTAAGACTGTATATAAACCATTGGTTATCAGTTTACATACTATTTTATTATCATCAAATTCGGTGTAAAGTTTTATCAAGTTTTATTTGTGGTTTTATTACTATATTGGTAGCGGTTTCTGATTTATTAAATTACATTTGTTCGTTGATTGGTCAAATTTAAAATCAAATGCAACGGTTAACACTCAATCAAGATTAGTTCAGGAACGCTGAAAATTGAATACCTATTGAATGACCAACATTGAACGTACCATTGTTGTTGAAAAACCCTACACCTTTATACATCAACATTCAAAATACATTAATATTTTGTGACTGTGAGTTCAGACTTCAGAGCTTAAGGTTGTGTTTACTGGTTAATGTTTATGTTCGTTCCTACTGTTCCTACTTGGCTACTTCGTACAGGGCTAATGGCTATACACACTACACAGAATACAGTGGTACAGTTGACCCAGCACTAGGAAAATCTTATAACTTTAAAACTATTATTTATTTAATTTTTTTTTACGCTGTGTCTTTACTCTTCAGTGTTAAACATTTTTTTTTTTTTGTCTAGACGATTATTTTTTCTTTTATTGTGGACTGTTCTGAATCTAAGCTAAAAGTCCATATTGTACCGTAATCAAATTATCGCACCACTTTGTAAATTTATGTCTCAAGTATGAAATCTTCACGTTCCACGTCTTCGAAACTCACAAGTAGATTTGCGAGAAGATTAATGTCCGAATCATCTGATGATAGCGATGATGGGGATTCTACAAATGCGCATATGGATAGTACTCGAGCGGAGAAAGCGTTTTCTCGTCGCAGACGCCAAACACCCTCTATAAACGGATCAAATGTTAAAAATGATTCTGTACATATTCAATCTGACAGAACATTATTTAGATTATCTGATACGTCTGATTCAGAAATGTCGGACCAGTAAGTTTTTTTTAAATTTTGTAGCTAATTTAACTTGAAACATTAGATGTAATATTAATAAATAATAGGTATTATTTATTAAATACGACTGTTAGTAAAATTAACTTATTATGAGCAAGGTCAGGAATTTACTATTGGGTTTACTATTTAACAATGAATTTATGTTTGATTTTTTTGTA
The DNA here is from genome assembly GCA_036289425.1 of Rhopalosiphum nymphaeae. Taxonomy (NCBI): domain Eukaryota; kingdom Metazoa; phylum Arthropoda; class Insecta; order Hemiptera; family Aphididae; genus Rhopalosiphum; species Rhopalosiphum nymphaeae. The sequence goes on from JAZAQC010000013.1 coordinate 20,877,035, forward strand.
ACATTATTTTATTCTATGATTAGCCTATTACTAACGGGGGTGTGATAAATTCCTTTAAAATTGAAAAGATTGCAAGATACTTTTTTTATAGTTTTAACTGTTTAATTGTTTAACATCTATTTGTACCTTTCTAAATACAAGTAAATTTAATTTAAAACAGAATTGTTATAAAATTACAATTTCCATTTGAATTTTTTAAGACTGGTGCTTGTACAATTAAAAAAATAAATAAGAACTGGCTATTTTTAGATCTAAAGCTACATAGACGTTAAATATACACATTAAAATTAAGTAATTTCATAGACCAATATACTAGTTATTGATATTTTCTTGTTTTCTTTGTACCAAAATCAATTTTAAATTATACCTATCTACTGAATAACAATTACTATTATAATAACATGTTTATTAATACTTTATTTAAGTTTCGGCATTAAAAAAAAAAAATACACAATTTCTTATGTAGGATAGTTTTATATATAATCAGTGTTCACCTTTAATGTCTGTATGGCATACGCATAAAAACATTTATCATTTTATATATATTAGATATATCTTTCTGAATGTATTTATTCATTTTTATTTTGTAGACATTTAGTAATTTTATAACAGTTATAATTTTCATAGTCATAGACATTACTGAACTAAACACTGTTGACTGAAAGAATCATTTTTATTACTACTTTGTACAAAATTAAAAAAATGTTTATTTAAAATAGTACTTATTAATTTCCCTGTTCTTTAAATTCGATTCAAAGGTAACCATAAAAACTATTAAGACATATTGTTATAATATTAGTTACTAATTACCAATTAAATATTGGTAAATTATACAAAATGCACATGTCATATAAAACCTACACATGTACAAAAATATGTTTTAATGAACAATATTTTTTGAACATTTATTTTTGTATATATTAATATATATTTATATATACCTGATGTGGTTGTTTTATATAAGTATTATTCTATTTTGTTGTTATTGATATTTTAATTTGGATTTTCTTACCATTTCCAATGTATTACATAAATACCTCATGCAATTTAAAATTTGTATATAATTTTTAATTTTTGTTTATAGAAGTAGTAAAGATAAAAAACAACCCTTTAAATATCATGATAAAACAACTTCTCCTGATGACTCAATAAATGAATCTATTTTCAAACCTTCAAAAAGAAATATGGCTAAGTATAGAAATATATTACAATCAAGTGATGATGAAAAATCAAAAAATAGTAATTTTGATGTAAGTTTTTATTCCAATTTATTTATATTCGAATGTTGATATTCAGATATTATATACTTCTTATTTAGGAATCAAGTGACAATTCTTCATCTAACAAAAGTCCATCTTTAATAGAATCAGATGAAAGTGGTGAAGAATGTTTACTTGAAGAATATATAGATAAGCCTACTGATACAAGAAGTATTATAGCTAATGAATCTTTTAAACCTCCTGGAAAGTTTAAAACCAAACAGGCTTTAATCTTAGACTCTAGTAAAGAAAGTCAAACCATGTCAAAAAGTGATAACCTAAATGTAAGATTTTTAATGGTTTTAACATTTTTGTAAAAGCTTATTATTTATAATATTTTTTTAGGAAACAAATTTAATTTTAGAATCAGATGCTGAAGAAAATGTTATAAATTCACCACATCAAATACTTCAAATACCTAAGAATGGTAATGAAGAATTTATTCAAACAAAATTAAATGATTTATCTTTAATTGAACCTAGTGATTCTGATTCTGATATTTCTGCACATCAAAAATCAACTGTTACGTCTTCTAAACAAAACCGACCATTTATTGATGACTTGAAATTTTCAAACACTATTTATTCTTTACATGATCCAATATCTCAAAGTAGTATTTTAGAATATCCAACATCTGATGAAGTAAACATAGAACAATCATTAAAGATTAAAAAAAATGAGAAAATAATTGAAACAATTGATTTAATCAATGATAGTCCAAAAACATCCAAAGTATTTTTACCGAAACAACATAGTTTAACAATTGATTTAACTGACGAAAAAGTTGATGAAAAGTCTTCAGTATTGTCAAAAGATATTTCTATTGATAATACAAAAAAATTGACAAGTAGTGATTTTCAATCTCTGAAAATGGAAGAAATAAGATTAGAAGAAATTTTAAGACGATTCACAAAAAATATTGCCAACATGAAAGTTAGTAGATGAAATAAATATTTTTATCTTTAATTAAAATGATTTTATTTTAATTTTAGAACACTATGAAAATTACAAATTTAAATTTATTACCTGATGGAGGTTATAAATTAAAAAAAGCTATAATAAAAGAAGAAAGTGCACTTAAAGATACAAAAATACAATTAAATAATGTTCTCAAAAAATTGAAAGATTATCCAGGTTTAATATTGTCTATACTTTTTAGCCAACTATAGTTAGTTCATTGAGAGACCAAGACTATTTAGCGCATATAAATAAAGGAAATGCGGGCACTTTATTAATAATCTCTGTAATTAAAATTATTTTTTTATGCAATGAACAATAGTATGATACAAAATGTAGTAAAACACAAGATTGCAATCACTATAATAAAACGCGATTCTGTATAACATGGCCTCACTCTAAATTAACAAGTAATTAGTAGGCTGTAGTCATCAGGTGTTGTAGAAATTAGGAAATGATAAGTTTTTGCCTGTTGCGCGGTCCTGATCTCTCTATGAATTTACTATAAATATAATTAATTAACATTGCTTAATTCATTTTTCTGATTAAAACTATACAGATGAATCAAAAATTCCTCAAAAACCTCATTTATATAATTTACAAACATTAGATATTAATAATGCGTTAACAAAAAAGGCTGCTGGTAATATTGACATTAATGCCATGGGCAACAAAGGTATATTTAAATATTTTTTTATTTTTATTGGTATCATAACAAAATGATTACTAAGCCTCACTAAGTGGGTACTCATTTGGAGGCTTAAATTACTTATTCTATAAATAGCTATTTTTAAATTAAAAAAAATATATAAAACATTAAACCATTTTATTGTTTTTCATAGCTTTGAATACTTATCGCACACAGCAAACTATGACATTAGACGTTCTTAATAGTTTGCATAAATCATTAGGAACCTGCCCATCTTCCAATGTTTTAGCTGATGACCCACAAAAACTTAAAGTGGAACTTATGCCCCACCAAAAACATGCTATAGCTTGGCTGATGTGGAGAGAGAGTCAAAAACCACGTGGGGGTATTTTAGGTATATTAATAACATATATTATGTACTCTTAATAGTTCTTAGATATCAACATTATTTTTTGTAAAATTTTTCAGCTGATGATATGGGTTTAGGAAAAACTTTAACAATGATTTCTCTAATTCTTAAAACTTATGAAGCTCAGAAAGATCAAGATGAAGATTCAGATACAGATGATTCTTTTGTAGACTCAAATCTCAATAGTATAAATTTATCAAAAAAACTTAACACTAAGTATAAGATTATTTTGTAATCCTTGATTTTTCAGCTTTTAAAGGAGGAACCCTTATTGTATGCCCATCATCATTAATTAGTCAATGGGAAAACGAAATAAAATCTAAAGTAAAGCCAAGAGTTTTAGATGTTGTTAAATATTATGGACCAAATAGAGAGTCTTCTGCTAGACGATTAGCCAAAAAACATATAGTTATTACTACATACCATACAGTTATGTGGGATCAAAAGAATAATAATAAAACAGTTAGTACCTATTTTATCAACAAATGTTAAAATTACTGTGTTAACTAATTCATTTTTATAGAGTCCATTATTTCAAATAAAATGGTGCCGAATCATTCTCGACGAAGCCCACACAATTCGAAATCATAAAAGTCAAACTTCTGTAGCTGTAAGTTCAATTTCTAGTATAAATCGATGGGCATTAACCGGAACTCCTATTCATAATAAAGAAGCTGATTTTTATGCATTATTGAAATTTATTAAGTGTCGTCCTTTTGATGATTGGCCAGTAAGTATAAGTATTTAATTATAAATCCTATTAAACAATGATAAACTTGTATATATATTCATATAAATAATTCAAGTGTTGCTAATTTATTTATTTTATAGCAACACTAAATTATGAATAGTTGGTTAAAATACAATATTTTTATAAATTTTCTCCTTTATTTCTTAATTGTCTGGATTATAAATATTAAATTATTTCATATACTTATAACAACAGTAACTTATATGTTATCAGTTGTATTGTGTTATTTAACATATTTTAAAAATTATTTATTATTATTGCAAAATACTGTTACTAAATTTAAACTTTTAATTGTAATTTATTATGTTATTTATAGTACTCCAATCTCTATTTTTTCTATTCTATTCATTAAATATGTTTATGGTTCTAATTTTATTAGCTAGATATTTTGTAAGTAAACATAATACAATTAAATCTTTAAATTTGAATCCATCAAACTATTTTCTCTAATAATTTAATATTTTAATGATAATGAATGTACAACTCTGTACTAAATGTATGATTATTTTGAATTATATTTTTATGAATTTAATTTTGAAATAATCAATTTTGCTTACAGGTTTGGAAAAGATGGGTGGGGAATAATGATGATGCTGGTAAAAATCGACTTTCCTTATTAGTAAAGGCACTTATGTTACGACGTACTAAAGATCAGTTAAAAGAAACAACATCATTCGATTTACCACCAAAAACATTTCATATAATTAAAGTTGATTTATATAATGAAGAAAAAAATGCTTATGAAAAAGTTTTACAATTCTCGAGGTTTGTTAAAGTCTTAACAGTAATTGCTTTTAAACTTATTTAAAAAAAATTTTAGTTCGCTGTTTGCCACATATCTATATGAAAAAGCTGATAAAGAAAATGCTGTTGAACGTGGTTTTCCAGTGAATAACAAAGCAAAATATTTAAGTCGTAAGTAACATTGAAAAAAAGTTTATCATTTAATAATAATAAATTTAAATTATTTTTTTATTTTATAAGAAAATAGTGACAATGTTTTTAAAGACCATCCTGAATTGGATAAATTATTCAAACAGTTTTTGAACAACAAAAACATTCAAGCTCATCATATCTTAGTATTAATTTTGCGATTAAGGCAGCTATGTTGTCATCCGTGTTTGTTGAAAAATGTATGTGTCTTATTTATTTTCTGATAATTTAATTGTTAAATAAAAATATAATGATATTATTATTATAGATGTTGGAAGATGAAAGTCTTAAGGTTGATGGCATACAAGATATCGGGGATGTAGATATAGTAGACCATTTGAGTCGAATGTCTATAGGTGTTCCAAGTGTTGAAAAAGATACTGTTAAAAATAATAACGTAATTTTTAAAGAAACGTGGATTAGTTCAAAAGTATGAAAACAATAATTAAGCTTAAAATATTTTTGTAATTCCATATAATTTTTTCATTTGTACAAATATCTGTTTAGCTTGTATACTATACTTGCTCAATGATTTATTCCTTTTAGATAAAAGCTGTTTGTGATATGGTTAAGGAGAAAGTATTACATACTGAGGATAAAGCAGTTATTGTTTCTCAATGGCCAAGTGTATTAAATCTTGTAAATAAACAATTATCTCAGTATAATGTTAAAACAGAGATATTCAGTGGAGCTGTTCCAGTTCTGCATAGAAACAAGATAATTAGTGAATTTAATAAAGTCAATGGTGGACCAAAGGTATATAAAAATATAATTTTATATCAAATGTTATAATTACTATAAAATATAAATTATATATATTATTTTAATATATTAATATAATATGCAACATGCAATTATATTTTCAAATTCTACACTTTAATAAATTATTATAGTTTTACCTAGCTTTAAATGATACTTCTGTGTTAGTGAGGCTACATTAATTGCCATGGCAATTATAAAAAACTATATATTTTAAAGTATTTTTGATATCATGATAAGTATATTATTCTAGTCATATTATTTAAGGTAATATTTGTATCTTGTTATTAATGAATGTTTATCTAATTATTTTTTGTTTATGTGGTATTACTACTTTAATTCTTGACATCTTTATTAAAATATTTTAAGGTTCATTAATTATAAAAAATAAAAATTATGGTAGTCATAGTTTAGCCAAAAATTAAAGTAGTCTATATAGGTATCATAAAATATAGGATACTATAACCTCAAAGTATGTTTTTAACATATAATTTAAAGATTGTTTGGTGTTTCTGATAATTGTACACCTTTATGTGATATTAGTATGAATGGTCACATATTTTAATATTATATATTTATATTGCAAATCGATTTTTCTACAGATTTTATTACTTTCATTAACTGCTGGTGGTGTTGGTCTCAATTTGGTGGTTGCTAACCATTTGTTTTTGGTGGACATTCATTGGAATCCACAACTTGAAGCACAAGCATGTGATCGGGTTTACAGAGTAGGTCAGCAAAAACCAGTCAATGTGTACAAGTTTATTTGCAATAATACTATTGAAACATCAATTCAGACAATTCAAACTCAAAAGCTTGAAATTGCAAATAATATTTTTGGTGGTTATAGTAATGTAGAAGGTACTAAGATTACTTTAGAAGACCTTAAACAAATATTTAATATAAACCCTAATAAAGTTAAAACTCAGTGAAATTTATTTGTACTTTTATATTTTATAATTTTAAATTAAAATTAAATTGTATACATGCTTTATTATTTATGATTTGAATGTTATCTTGGAAACAAATGTTCAAAATTTTTCCCAAATTGCATTTATTATAAGTTTTTAAATAAAAAAAATGACTGTGGAAAATGAATTATTTATTTATTATATTTTTGTGTTAATGTGAAATTTAAATACATAACAAGTAAATAATTTAAATATGTAAAATAAATAATTAGCCACACATTAACAAAATAGAATATTTTGAATGTTTTAAATTATTTATTTTAATGCAAATTTAAAAATAACCAATATTTAATATATTACAGTAAATTTAATAAAATCAATATTTTAACATTTTCTTATAAGTATAGAGAACCATCTGCTGGACCAAGATATCTGATAGATATTAATAATACATCAATAAGTGTCCAAACACCAAGACCTCCAAAACTGAATAGTTTGCCTATTCCTTCTTGCCAATGTCCCAAATAAAACCTGATTAACAAAAAACAAATTTTAAATATATTTTTAAATAAAATTTCAGTTTTAATAACTTAAAATAATATATATGTAATACCTATCTATACCAAATCCTCCAAGTGTAATACTCAAAATTAAAGCAGTAGACCACCGATGTCCACCTGTCCAATTGCAGCGCAATCTTTTTAAAAATGTTCTTCTTCCCAAACACAAAACATCTCTATTAACTGTACAATTAGCTCTACAATAAAAAAATTGTATTTACATTTTTTTCTATTTAATCTTCAAAATGACATCTACCTAGTCTGAATAAATAGATAGTAAGTTAAGAATATTAATAATTTTAGTATTTGTTGGTTATAAAATTTATCGCATCGCTATATAGTTGTATTAGTGTGCCGTCATATTGTTCATGCAATTATGATGTTAAGATTGTAATAAATGATCTATTTGAGGAAATGAAAAAACTACATTTTATGACATAATATATTAATTCATTGCTGGCTTTCGTATGTATTTATAGATATTTATGAAATTTACAATTATAATACATTTTTTAATTAATAATATATAATTTATTAATTTTATTTATGAGAGCAATTAGTTTTATGTAGCGTACTGGCAACAAAGAAGTACCATAATTTTTTTTTTTAATTATTCTATTATTATTTTAAAAAATATTTAAATTAATTTAAAAATCTAATGATAAGTAGTAGGATTAATTTAAATACAAAATATATTCATTAAGTTTGTATCAATTTTCATTTTGCAAAAAGCAAAATGTTTTAATTTTTTTTTATAAATTAGTAATTTTTAACTACCTAAAACTAATGAATAGTATTAACAATTAAATGTTTGATAAATTATCACCTGTAAAAAGCTGGTGGAGAAGCAGCAGAATTACAAACTTTTTTCACACATTCATATTCCCAAAACTCAGTCTGATAACAAAACCGACAAGTCAAGTTTTTAGCAAATGTATTTTCACCCTAAAAAAAATATACATTTAATTATAATAAAAATATAAATTTAAGACATACTATATACCAGACAATCCACATTGGCTTTGCATATGGCTATTGTTTGATTCCCATACACACATGTCGTATTCATATGACAACTGATACTTGAATATGGCATACTTGAACAAGCCTTGTGTTCAGAGACTATACGTTCCAAATCATCTTCGTGACGTATCTTTAAACACAAAAATGTATTACAGAATATTTGTAAGTTTTAAAATACATTCTAATTTTGAATTAATTTCTATTTTCAATAATGGTTTTACAAATTATATTTATAAGATAAACACAAAAAATAAATATTAATAAAATTAAATTTCTTTTTTTTTATTTGGTATTCTTATTAGTAGGGCCTAGATTTAAATGCTTTTAAAAGGACGTCTCACCTGCATATGTTGTCTCAATCTTACAAACATACAACATACTATATTTTTGTTCACCAGTTTCAATAATGTGTTTTTAGTTTTAATATTAGAGTGAATTGACCTATTATCAAACTTTTAGGTGAGTTATGGATATGAAAAATATTAAATATTTGAAATGCCCATATTTCACAAAAGCACACTATTGAAACTGGTGAACGAAAATGTACTATGTTGTACGTGTGTAAGACAGAGACAACACTTATGGGTGCGACATCCTCTTAATATCATATAAATATGCACTAAAAATGGTCAAAAATGTCTTTAAAAGATGCCCTAGAATTTTTTTTTTTTATACGTTTTGGTAATTTATAAATAAGGCATAATTATTATTTTATTAAAAAAACTGACTAATTATTTTTTATTTGTTAGAGTACCTACAAGTGACGCTCCACAGTCCATAGTAAAGATAAGATAACAATTGAATTGAAATAAATCGAATGATTATGAAAAAACCTGATAAACTTATTAAACAAATATGCATTAAAACCAACCATATGAAAAATATAAAATGAAAAATCATAGAAATATGTAAAAAAAAAATTGTAAAATAAATGTGTCAGCTTTGAAGTACTTGTAACATGAAACACATTGTATACTTGGAAAGCAATGTCTAAAGTCAACCAAAAATATATATACTTTGCATTGAAATTTAGCCCTATTTATTAGGCATTTAAAAAAAAACATATAGTATAATTATTATAAAAATTAAGCATCAACAGTTAAAATTCTACTAACATTTAACAAGCAAATAATAAAACATTCCTACCATCCTGAGATGTGTTGAATTATTTAAATTTGCAGTTTGAATTGATTTTTGCTTTTGTTTGGAGAATGATAAATCATGGTCATCATCTGAGAAAATATATTTAATTTATTAATGGTGATTGAACACAACTTTAATTTTGTTAATAAAAACGAGTTAAAATTAAATACACAATCTAGGTATCAGATTTAGCTAGTTAGATTTGTAATTTACCGTTTTGAGATGCTATGCTGTTAACTATAAGTTTAAATAAAAATACTATTGCACAGTTATAATATTGCGACTTCATAACTCATTTCAATATTTCATAACAGTGATGACAAATAAAAATCTGTGAGTATCTGAAAATTATACACCTATTTTGAAGTTAACGGATATTTCTAGTCAGATTTTTCGATGTGTAATAATTTATTTTTATTATTTTACGTTATTTTTTTATCACATATAAGTTATGAATTTATGTGACAACAAAGAATTTTCAAGTTATTACTACTTCAGTTTTTTACTGATCTCGATTAGTACTGACAAGTGAAAACAGATTATACCAATTAAGGAAATCGAAAAGCAAGTACTATAAACATTAAATAATAAATAGCAATAAAATAGAATAAGAAATACAAAACTACAAGACACTATGTATATATAAGTACAAAAAAAAATTAAAACCGTCAACACCACGATATACCTAGAGATACTATCTATATCTGTGGTCAACATTCAACAGAAAACAAAACAATATCTGATAACAGCGAAGGGCGAATTTAGTCAAACTAGGATCACTACCTTAGTTCCATAAAATAGTTGTTCCAAAGTCAATTTGTTCAAAAATTTGTTCTAATGATCAATTTTTCCATAACCAATACATGTCATCAGCTTATAATCCCAATTATATTTTGTTCATAGGCCCATTGTTCCTGTTCCTACAGACATGCCTGGTACATTTCATAATATTGAACTTATATGTTATTAAATAAAATAATTTTTGTTAACTTTTGAGTTGATTGGGCAATCAAGGGAATCTGTTTAAAGTAAATTACCAACCGATGAAATTGTATAGTGTTGCCTTTAAATTGCCTATTCGTGCAATCAAATGCAGCACACGAAATAACTATATTATTATCATTTAAATATAATATTATAAATGGCACTGATTAAGTAGTTGCCCGCCAGCCTGCGTAGTCTCCCGCTACTTATATTTCTCGTATTTTCGATATGCTAATCATCTTTTATACGGTAGATAAAAAAGGTACGAAAAACCGCAGTATTAAAAATAATACTATTTATATTGCAGTATTTAAAAATAATAATAATAACACAATAAATACAAAAGTATGAACAGTTATATTTATGAATAATATTATAAAATTATAATTAAAAAAAATTTAAAAATAACCTAAAATTAAAATAGATAAACTTATGCAGGTGGCCAAAATTTGGATATATCTTTCATTATTTTCTCAAACAGATTGCGTCTATTTAATTTAATTCGCCATATAAACTGATACGGCGATAAATCATACTTTTGTATTAATTATTGTGTTGTTGTTATTATTATTTTTAATACCGCAGTTTTTCATACTTTTTGTTTGTAGTATAAAAGATGATTAGCACATCGAAAATACGAGAAATATAAGTGGCAAGCGCCAACTAACCCTGACTCATAACTGAGTGACGGGAGTATATTAGTTGGCGGGCGTCAACTAAACCAGTACCTTATAAATATTTAATAACCCATATAAGAAAAAATTTGAAGCAAAAATATAAAAAATAACAGTCACAGCCATACAGGTCTAAATAAAAAACGATAATAGGCGTAATGCCGTAATGTACTAATGTATAATGTATTACGTATACCTTACTATATTATATTATTATTGTTATTTTTTTGCCGTACGTTGGTAGGGTCGTGGGGATAACATTTTAACCGGCTGACCGTTTTTTAGTGTCTACAGTACGCGCTCTAGTATTTTTATTTTTTATCTATCTCGATAAATTAGTAATATATTTTGTCGACTTCTGAAGCTCTAAATTTTCTTCTCAAATGTTTACTAGCGTAAAATAAAATCACAGATATATATATTTATAAATCTGTGTCACGATGAAGATCTTCTTTATCTTTATATCGTGATCTGTGATATGAACTGAATAAGATAAGATACGATATAATAAGATAATACTACAGAGTTATACTATATAATCTATTCTGTGATATAATTATTAATTAATATTAATAGTAATTAGTAATTACCATTGAAAAAAGATTAAATAATTAATATTTTTTATTTTTAAAGTTCTTAATTTGTGGTCATTAGATACAGTTTAATATTTCTTTTTTTTTAATTTGCAGTTTTTTTAATATTAAGTAAATTATACTCAATTTAAATTTAAAATGAGTTTGTCACACACTCGTAATATATTTCAGGTAAACTATTATAGAACATATTTTGTTACTCAATAACTATTTTATTGAAAATACAATATTTTATTACAGAAAACTAAGTTGCTCACTTTTGGTCAGTGTATACAATTTAAATGTTTTATAGGTACCCCTATAAAAGTTTTTTTCAGTTTTTTGTTTATACAAAAATATATTTTAAATGAATAACTTAAACAAGATTCAAAATAGGTAATGTTATAATTTTAAATTAATTTATTTCAGCATTCTAGTAAATTGTTACAACTCAATAATGGCTCAATTTCTAATAGTATTCGCGGATTGACTATACCAATTGTAGTAGAACAAACAGGCCGCGGGGAACGCTCTTATGATATATTTTCTAGACTTCTTAAAGAACGTATAGTTTGTGTTATGGGAGAGGTAAGAAAATTTAAGTTATATATAATCTATCATAATTTATTATCTGTTATCTTCATTTTTATGTAAATAAATATTTTACATTGTTTAGATCAATGACCATGTGGCTTCATTAGTAATAGCACAGTTATTGTTTTTACAATTTGAAAATCAAAAAGCCACAATCAATATGTATATTAATAGGTAAATTATTTTTTATTTAATATTATATAATAGGTGTTAATGTATTAATATTACATATTGTTAATGTATAAGATATATAATATGAATTACAAATTTATAATTCTTGTTTAGCCCTGGTGGTAGTGTTACAGCTGGTTTAGGCATTTATGACACTATGATGTACATTAAGCCAGATGTATCAACTTGGTGCATAGGACAAGCTTGTAGTATGGGAAGTATTTTATTAGCCGCTGGAGCAAAGGGTAAAAGGCATGCTTTGCCTCATTCAAGGATCATGATTCATCAGCCATCCGGGGGAATGCAGGTACTTTTTATCAGAATATATATAATTAAAATTTATTGAATAAATAAAATATGTTTGTGTTCATCTTTTATAGTGAAACCTGTCTATAACAGACAGTTACAAGACCATAAAATGTGTTAATTATAGATGGGTTTCACTATATATCTATATTTTGTTACTAAAATATTTGTGAAACATTAAATTCTATTAATTAAAAAATATTAATATTAAATAAAATGTTAAGAGGACACCATACCCGTATGTGTTGTTTCTGTCTTACTAATGTACATCATAACAAATTTGTGTTTGACAAAATACATTTTGTGATGATAGTTTTAATATTAGAGTAAATTTACCTATTATCAAATTTAAAGGTAAGAATATAATTTAAAAAATGTCATATACTTTTATTGAAATTATCATTTTAAAGTGAGTTATAGCTACGTAAAATATTACAACTTTAAAATGTTCATAACTCACTTTAAAATGATTATATCAATAAAAGTATATGTCATTTTTTAAATAATATTCATACCTCTAAATTTGATAATAAATAAATTTACTCAAATATTAAAGCTAACATCACAAAATGTGTTTTGCTGAATACAAATTTGTTACATTAGTAAGACAGAGATAACACATGCAGGTATGGCGTCCTCTTAACAGATAATGTAATATAATAAACTTGCTTGATTTAAGGGTTTATTTATTACTTATAATTGATTGATTTTAATGTAGGTACTGTAAAATTAGTATTTAAGTAGTTAAAAAGCAGTTACAATTAAAAATATAATTAAATGTAATAGTTAAAAGTTAGCCATCTAGTTTTACTCATAAAATCAAATATATTTTAATGGTCAAAATTATAAAATATAATATCATATAATGTATTTACTATTTAATTTAAACATTTATTATATCTTACTATAGATAAAATACAATTAATCTTTACTGAAAATTTTTAACTTATAATACATTGTATTAATCTAAAATTTAATGAATAGAAATTTAAAAATAAAAATTAACAGTATTACAATGATAAATTGTATGTTAATTATATGTAGCTATGTAATTAATTCTATTTGTATACTTTGAAGAGTGTAAAATGAAAAATAAAGTTAATCAGTTTATTAACTATTGCAGGGAAAAGCATCAGATATGAAAATTGTAACTGATGAAATTCTAAGACTTAAATCTTCGTTAATTGACATTTATGTGAAACACACAGGAATGCCAGCAGATAAAATTGGTGAGTATATTAATTATTACAACATTTTTTAATTAATTTAGTTAAATAAATCAATTGATTTTTTTTCCATAATCACCTATTAATTTTTTAATTATTTTTTAATTCTAAATATTTAGTACAATAAACTTTTTAGTTTTTTTCTATAATAAAAAAAAAAAACTTGAAAACTGAATATCAAATACTTTACCAGTAATTATTATTTAGAATATCTTAAAAAATATAAGCATAATTTTTATTTTATAAATATTTGAAGTTCAAATTTGGACAAAATTGTATAATTAGTCAAAAATAATAGTTTTAGTTATTTTGTTGTAATTTTAAAATATTATTTATGAAAACTTAAGACTTACACATATTATTATATTTTAAAAAACTTGATTAATTTTAAGTTATCGCTTATTTGTACTACTAATCCGTTCACACTGTTTTACAGTAAGTTGGTATTGATTAAAAAGTTAATAATAAAGTAAATATGATGTTTTCAGGAAAAATTAATTTATCTTAATATATTACTAATAATAGTAAAATAAATTACTATTATAGCTATATTAATGTATTATAAAATATATTTTATAATAACTAATAAGGCACCTTGCTTTCGCTTACTGCTTGGAATCATTTTTATTTTATTTTTAAATTTTATGTTAATTTGTTGTAAAATTATATTTACAAAGTTACTATTCAGTATATTACATAAATAAAATAAATATATATTTTTTAGATGCTAGTATGGAATCAGATCATTTTATGAGTGCTGATGAAGCTGTTACTTTTGGATTGATTGACAAAGTTGAACAACCATCAATAAATTAATTTAATGTACTAGTGTATTTCCCTGTATATTGTATCTATGTTAATTTTGTTCATCAATTTTTTTATTTAAATATCAATATAAAATTATTGTGGTTGTCTTTTCAAATTAGTCTGACTTGTTCATTAAAAAAAAAAAAAAATGTAGATTATCAGAAAATAATATAAAATATTGAAAGTACAATTGGCTGTATTGTATATTTGTATATTATGTAATAATAGAAATTATTAAATAAACATAAAAAATAAATAATTACTCATTGGATACTTAATGGTTTTTTTTAAGGTAAAGTCCTTTTTTACTTAAGGGAACTGTACAATAAAATATTATATGATTAAAATGTCTAAACATCTAATTTTGTCTATAATATCTAAATTAATAAAAGTGGAGTTTATTCTGAAGTTAATTGGCTACTATCCAAGAGTGGGAATATATGTGTCTATATTTAGATTACAGATATGCTAAAGAGTGTATCCCTAAAGGTTATAAAATTTACTGAAACTAAAACTGTTTAAATGTGTAGTTACATTGGTTTGCGAAGAAAGTAAATATTCCAAGTATGAATATTTGTATAAATGTATGTACATTTCTTGTTGCAGTTGTATTTGTTATTTATGCTATAGATGTTCAAGATGATAAAAAGAGTAGACTTGAAGAACTTTTGTAAGTAATACTTACAAATATTTTCTTTTCTGCTTTATGCAAACATTTTATGTTATTGCTTTTTAAAATTTAATTTAGGGTGGAAAATTGGGCTGAGACATTTGGCAAAGAATTATGGTATCTGGGACAAAATATAACTAAATCTGATGAAATTCGATTGGTATAAACTAGATAATATTAATTGTGTTCTTTATTACATGCATATAACATTTATAAATTATAGTCTAAATTGTGTTTAGCGTTACAAAAAATTGAATGAAACACATGTATTTAGAACAAATGCCAGTCAACTCTTACAAAACATATCAACAGCAATGAATCGTATGATAAGATTGAAAATGACAGCTGTATCAGTAAATAAATTTAATTTTAAGTTTTATTTAAATTCTACTACTATATTTAGTTATAAAATAATTGCTTAGTGTCTTATGGATGCAGCAGAACGTTTATCTGAAGAATTTGAATGGAAATTCTACGGAGAAAAAGAGATTTCAAACTATACTTATTTTAATGCTAAGTATTCACCGGTTGAAGGTATTGATGATTCTAATGATACAGACCGAACTTCACCAAATATATCTTTGGATCTAGGGAAAACTATTATTCAGTTAGAATTCAAAACAATGAACCTGACAAAAAATGATCATTTTTATGGATTATCTGTTAATACTGATTACAGCGCAGTTTATTTACCGACAATATTATTTGAAAAACGTATGTGTACTTTTAATTGTTTTTATGTTTCTCTATCTAAATTAATAATATTTTCAGTTCATCATGTCCAAATACCTTTACAATGGTCTGAAAAATTGGATGAAGTGTTTCTTCAAAATTATCGCAGTGATCCATCTCTTTCTTGGCAATATTTTGGAAGTACAGCTGGATTTATGCGTCATTACCCTGGTAAAATTATACTAAAACTCTAATTATTATATACCAATAAGCCATATTGATACATGAGTATAAATTTTATTTTATATTATTATAAAATTGATGGAATGAGAAAGGAGAGTATTGGGTTTATCTTTTCCATTTGATCAATACATCATAAATTCAGCAATGAAATATTGATGATTAATATTATTATATTTTTAGCTATAAGATGGTCAGCTAAACCTAGTGTATTTGACACCCGCCTGCGACCATGGTACATTCAAGCTGCAACTTGTTCAAAGGATGTAGTGATTTTATTAGATATTTCTGGTTCCATGAATGGCATGCATCAATCAATTTCTCAGCTTGTAATCAAATCCTTATTGAAAACATTCAATAATGATGATTCGATTAATATTATTTTTTTTAATACTGTTTTTACTTATTTAGTAACTTGCTTTAAAGAAATATTAGTTCAGGTAAGAATAAAAAAAAATATTATTTATTCAAGTTTATTAGTATATTTAATAGTTTTTATATTATAGGCTACTCCTGAAAATCTTTACACATTTCATAAAGCTATAATTGAAGATCCAAGATTATTACCATCTTCGACAGCAAACTACAGCAAAGCATTTATTGAAGCATTTCAACTTTTATCCAATGTAGGTATAGTATTTGAACTATAGTAATTACCTATCAAATACTAACAGATAATGCAAGGAACATTAAAAATTATTTATTTTTTACAAAATTATTAGGTGATATCCTTTTTAAAAGTAGTGTCTTGGGGTTTTACTGTATGGCTTTCACTCAGTATGTACAATATTAGTTAGTATTCTTTTATTTTAGAACAGAAACAATAATAGGTGTTCTGAAGAAACATGTAATCAAATGATTATGTTAATCACGGATGATGATCCTAATGAAGAACTTTTTGATGTTGTACAAAAGTATAATCGCATTGATGATAATAAATTTACAAATATACCAGTCCGCATATTCACTTACATGATGGGCCGTGATATTACTACAACACCTGAACTTGAGCGACTTGCTTGTGAAAATAGAGGTTTGTGTTAAGATTATATTTTCAACTTAACTTAATTTTAATTACACTTATTATAAAATAGTGTTTACATAAAATGGTTATAATGATTGAACAATATTAATTATTTTATATTTGTAGGTAGCTTTGCACATGTACATTCAAAAGATGAAGTACTTGAAAGTGTACTGAAATATATAGCTGTTTTGGCAAGACCTCTAGTGTTACAAGCTGAAAAACATCCTGTTACATGGTCGCATACATTTATGGATATTTCTGTAAGTGAATACTTTTGTATGTGTAATTATAAGTTATTAGTTGCATTACTAAAGTTCTAGTTCACAATCATAATTAATGTTAAGAGAATTTTGTTAGGATCCATATGTAACAAGTGCATTACAAAATTCAATGGATTTTGATAAGCAGATGAGTGATCTCGCTGCTAATTTGAATGAACAAAAACAATTCCCTAACCAACATAAAATGGATTCTAAATATTTGATATTGAATTCTGAGGTAACTCGTGTTTATCAGTATCTATCCAACCCAAAATCCTAAATATTAAACTCTGTAGTTCCAATCCTTTAAAATAAACAAAACAATATTAATTAATAATAAATATATATTATAACCATTAATGTTGGATATTGGTGTATTAACTATATTTTATATTTTAATATTTATAGTGTATTTAAATATACCTTTAGGAATGTTATTACCTAGTGTGAAATCCAAAGTCGTTACCACTTTATCATAGTATTGTCTTTACATTTTATTTTATTGAATACCTCATAATATTCTAACATTATTGCTTAGAGTTTAGATGAAGATGGAAATTATCAAGAATATCGGCCAATGACTGCTATTTCCATACCAATATTCAATAAAAAAAGGGAAGAAAATAAGGTTGGTTTAATTTATTTGTTTTTAGTTTTAAACTATAGTATAGTAATAATCATTTTTTAATTTTCAATAGTCATACTACTTACTAAGTAGTATTTATGATGAACTTGTGTTTTGTTTTAAAAAAAATGTATTTATTTTATTTTAGAATGGAGTTAAAGGAGATTTACTTGGTGTTGCTGGAACTGATGTACCAATTGCTGAGTTTGAAAAATTAACACTGCCTTATAAAGTATGTGTAATTGAAGTATAAATTATATTTAAATGATAAATAGAACACAGTTTTTAAGGGTTTCTTATGCAAATTAACTTTTAATAATAAAATAAGTACTATAAGTATTATTGTTATTACTTGGCAGTAGCTCAATTACCTATTAAATTATTATAAAAAAAAAAAAAAACAGTTTTTGAGGGATAACAATGCTACAGAACACAAATATAAGACCACATAAAAAATATTTATCATAAAAATATTGAAATATTTTAATTATGTGGTGTCCTTTTAATTAACTAGTATTTTTTCAAATTAATTTTTTGTTTTACATTTTTTGCCATAATAGATATTTATTTATACTTATAGCTATAATAATTATAAATTGGTAATTTACTTAATTTGTTTTTGATATTTTAGATTGGTGTAAATGGATATGCATTTGTTGTTACAAATAATGGATATGTGCTTTTTCATCCTAAATTAAGACCTGTTGTAAGTAAAAATATTCAATATAAATATTTTTATTTAGCTAAAATTAAATTTTTTAACAAAATATGATTTCAAGGAAGATGGTATTCTTAAAGATAATCACAATAGTATTGATCTAACTGAACTAGAAATGCTGGATGATAATGATGAAGATCCAAGACAGCCACATCAAGATATAATTCAAGTACGAAGTGATATTATTAATTATTTGAATACATGTAATATTTATATATTGTTTTTTAAGTAGTTACGGGAAGCAATTGTAAATCACAAACGTGGATCCATGGAAAATTTAAGCATTAAGTTTCACTATGATAATATGGTAAAGAAATATTAATAATTAATAATAAATAATAAATATTAAGAATAAATTAAAGAAAAGTTTTATTTAGAGACGAGTTGGGTCTGAAGTTCGTAATTATCATTATACTGCGTTAGATCCAAAAATAGAAGGGCCTTTTACACTCGGTTTAGTATTACCTGCATCTTATGGTAACAATTGGATTAAAGCTGGCGATGAAATTAATAAATCAATAGAAAAAGGTAAATATTATAATATTTTGAGAATGTTTGAAAAATATATTTATAGTAAAAAGTAATTATTGATAAATAATATTATATGTTTTAGATGAACCATTTGATAAATATTTTCAAGATAAATGGAAAATTCATCCAAACTGGTAATATAATTTTGATGTGTACTATTTTCAATTTTATATAAACATAATTTATACATTTTTACTATATAAACATTTTAGGGTGTATTGTGATTATTTTCATTCATCAGAGCGAAAATTTGAAAATCCTGAAGATAAATTGCTTCATTTTATGGAAAAAATATTTTCTCCTGATTGGGAATGGAAAGAGCAATATCCAGCTTCAAATTTTGAAAATATTTCTATGGATGATTTCGATAGACGTAAGGGCAACTATATTTTTGTAATAAAATACCTTCAGTTAATTTAATTATATTTTATGGTAAATAGGGGAATGTGACAGAAAACCTATAGACATAGATGAATTTTATTGTAAGTTAATAAAAAAATAATTCAAAAAAATAATTTATTTTACTAATTTTGTTCAAACTTCACTATTTCAGGTGATAAAGAATTAATGCAACTATTATTTTTTGATGCAAAAATAACACATGCATTATACAATTCAACTTGGAATCCTACTTCAGAGTTTGAGTAAGTTATAAAAATAAGTATTGATTTTGTCTTCTGAATTAACAATTTTGATCCTTAGGAAACATTATGTAAATCAATATAATGTTAGTGTCAGATTTTTGGCAACCCAAGGAGGGTTAAGTAGATGGCAACACATATTGGATCTGGCTGAAGGTGAATTGTATGTACAACATACAGAATAAAATTTTTTTTTTCACTAATATTTGCTAAAATAAGAAAAATTAATAATTTTATGGATTTAACTTTAGACAGTTTGGAGATGTTCATAATCGTTCAGTTGAGGAAGTTTGGTATAAACGTCCAGTATTATATCGTAATCTTAACCCACAAGCATTTGTTTTTTCAGTGCCTTTTAATTCTGGTAATCAGTTTTACATGGACATTTTAATAAAATTATTTAATAAACTTCTGCATTCATATTCTATGAATAGGAGACAATGATAAACTAAAAATCACTGCCAGTCATGCTATATTTGTTGAGGACGAAAATAATGAAGCTCCAGGTTCAGTAGTTGGATATGAAATGTTACATAAGAAGTTTTATGATCGCTTTATGGAAATCACACAAACCAATGAAAATGTTAACAGTTTATATTTTCATTCATCTTGGTATTGATTTATTTTTATTAACTTTTAGTCATTTTTAGTGTCCAAGTTGTTTACCATGTACATCTGACCACGTTGATTGTTATATAATTGATGAAAATGGGTATGTTGTACTATCAGAAATATCAGCAGATACTGGCAGATTTTTTGCACAAACTGAATTAAAGAGTACTGGAGTTATAATGGAAACAATGATATCAAAAAAAATATTTAGGCGTATACCTATGTTTGATTACCAAGCTTTGTGCAAAGAGAGAATACCAGCCTCAAGTGCATCTTCATACTTATTAACAGTAATTTAAATTCAATTTCATGTACTAGTTAAAATCAATTATAACATATAACATTACCATTGTGTAAAAAGAAACCAAATTAATTTATATATTTTAAGATAAACCTGGTAAAAATACTATTAAAAATAATTAGATTTACTAAATTGCTTATAGAAATTATGTTCAAAATGCAAATAATTAAAATTTTAAGACTTCCATCAAAATAAATATTTAGTGAATACAATTCAAAGGCTAGAAGAGAATACCATATCTTCATAGCCTTGACTAGTTACAAATTGTTAGATTGATAAATTAGAGTATTACATTTTATTTGATACCTACTTATAATTTATTAATATTATTAAAATTTAAGAATTTTAATAACATCAATATTTAATGTTATTTTTATAGCCATTTTATATAGTGTATACGAGTTTAAAAATGCTCTTGATGAATTTACTTTGGTTATTAATTGAAGGCAACTTTATTCATGTGTGGTCAATTAATGAAGGTAATAATTAAACTTCTAAATGATGCAAAACATTTTAACTCATCCCATATTTATTAACTATTAGGGTATGTAGATGATACGATGACCAATAAAAATTCAGAAAAATATAAAATTATCAATAAACCCTGTGATAAAAAAGCTGATTTGTTTATGCTACAACATGAACACCTTAGTGCTGAAGGATTTGATGCTCCACCACCAGCTGGATCAACTATAAGGTTAGGCTTGTATAATAACATTAGAATTAAAATTACTACCATAAACTGTGACCATTTCAGTTAACTAAAATTATATCTTAAACATAGGAGCAAACAAGGACGGGGGGAGGTTAATATTCTTAATACATAGTACTTTAATGTATATTTGAACATTTTTAGGCCATTTTTTGTAAAACGTATAGCTCATTCAAACTTACTTCTCGTTGTTGTGAAAAATGCAGAAAGCAGTCAAAGTCATTTGAGTGTTAACCCAGTTAAAGTGGAATATAAAAATACATCAGGTATAATTACAGATCATAGTTGTAACAAACTGAATCTCAACTCTTTTTATAGACGGAAACTGGGAGGATGTTATAATAGTCATCCAGAGGTAATATATATTTGTTACTAATTAAATATCAATATACGTATTATTTAATTATTATTTCATTTTACAAATACTTTGCAATTTTTTTAATACTTAATTATGTTTTTTAGGAGCCAAACACCAAAGTATGTTCAAAATGTAATATTATTAAATCAACAATAATGTCTGTAATGATAATGAGCAATTTATGTTTACATATTTAAATTGAATTACATTTTAACAACAAAGTTCATTAATTAAAAAAAAAATATATATATATTATTAATGTACTTACAAGAATTCTAATATTGTTATTTGAACATAATAAATATAATATATTGTCAAATAAATACTATAAAAATTAAACTTATGTAAAGTTTTTTTTTTTTTAAAGAGATACATTATTAAAGAATTTCAGCAGATAAAAAACTATCCAATGTTGTATTACCATTTGATGGTGGTGGTTTTTTTTTAAAATTAGAAACTAATTTTCGCTTTTTAATTAGAGGCTTCTGTCGACTAGGATACACATCTGGTTTTGAACGGCCACCAAGACCATCATACATTTCTTCATCTGAACTACTTGAAAAAGTCATGGATTTTGATACATAATTTGCACTTACTGATTTAGTAGTTAAAGGTGGTCTCATAAATCCAATTAGTCGTCGAGGACTTTTAGGCATAAATGTGTTAACCTTAACAATAATATAAGTATTAATTTCAAGGAGTACATTAGAAAATATGTTTAATATTATTATTCATTTAATAATTATAAATATATATTTACTGATTGTGATGATGACTGTTCTGTCTTATTGTTTAAACCATGTGGCTTCAATTGTCCTTTAGGTTGTACTGTAGAGGAAACTGAATTTTCTGGAGAGAATATTATATTTGTTTTTATACCCTAAAAAAAACAGTTTAATTTTAAGGGTTGATAATTTATTTATTTTGTTATTTAATAATCTAAGATTCTTTAAAAAAAGAAATCTAACAAATTGAAATATAACTCCAATGGGCAGAATGTATCCTATTGATGCATATAAGAGTAAATTTATATTATATATATTGTTCTATAAATGTAGCTTTTATTATAAGTTTATAATTAATGATGCTCAAAAACATCAGTAGTAATAAAAAAATAAATATATATTCTTTAATAAGACAGTAATGACACATAATGGCATTTTTTATTTTACATATACAATGTGCAATGATGTGTCACTGGTGTTGAATGCTTAAAAAATAATATTAATTTATTTTTTTTAAGAGATTACAACTTAAAAAACCATGAAAATAATATTTGATTATTTGAACTATATTACTAATATATAATTAATTTTTAATTATAGTTATTTGATATTCAATCAACATATTCTTATTAACTTAACTAAAAATATTAATTTTCTTGTATAAAAGAAATTATTATATTAAAATTTAAAATTTTTATATGACCCTTCACCTGTATGCATTGTCATCATCATATAAATATACAACACAGTAAAAACTGTTTTACACAGGCAAGGACATCTCAATCAAATTTTCACACAAGAAAGGGGAGATTTTAGATTAGAGACATAATTTAAATTTTTCTGATATAAGAACTACAAACGAAAAAAGTTATTCAAGTTTGAATAATACAAAATTAATGGAATTTGAACAAATAAGAACTTTTTTGATATTAGTAATATCAAAGAATAAAAACAATGTTGTGCAACTAATATTTTTCTTTTTATAGGGTAAAAATTGGGTTGTTTCACTTGGACTAAAATTCTAGTGGATGTGAAACAGTTTTTACTATGTTAAATGTTTGTAAGACTGAGACAACACATGCTGATGAAGCGTCTTCTTAAGAATTGTTTAATTAAATAATATATTTCACTTTATATACTTTTTCTAAACTTGGAGTAACAGTCAATTCTGGAGCTGGACTCTCGTGTATTATTCTTTTACATAATTCAGTTCTTCTTGGAGTATTATCATTTGCTTGCACCAGAGATTCTAAATTTGCACATTTCTTTTGTAGTCTTACAATTTCTGCTTCAAGATCAGTAATTTCTGATTTTAATTTTCTAAAAAATAAGTTAATAGGCGCTAATAAAAATACATTTAAATGGATTAAAGATTAAAATTATTAAATAAATTACATACTCCATTACTCGGGTGTTCATGGATTCTTTTGCATTTACATTACACAAATGTCTTTTAAGTTCCATATATTTAGTGACACGTTGTGAAAACTTAGTTTCCAAATCTTTATTACTATCTTTTAAAGTTTGAATTTCTCTACAATACAATCATTGGTTAATAAAATTATTCACAATTTTAAACTAATATATTATACCTTTTAAAAGAAGTTATGAGTAAACACAAAGTTTGAATATCAGTCTTTTTTTTTAACAAACATACGGCTTCTTGAGAATCTGCAGGTGTTCCATACAATATACTGTTTATTCTGTAATTTAAATTTGAATGAATGAATTATTTTTTTTTTGTTACTAAAACTTCATAGAGTAGAAAAGTTGTCTTACGATTGGTATTTTTCCAAATCTTTTTTTAATTCTTCAGCTTCAAGTTTGTAGGAAGTAGATTTTTTGCATTCAGATTTAAGAAAACGAATATTTTCTTGTAAACTAGATACAAATGTTTGATGACCTCGTATTTTGTCTTCTACATCTTTGACATGTTTTCTGTAAATATAATGAATATATTATTTAGAAAAAATATAAATATAATATTTTCCTTTACTTTAATGAAATTAGTTGTTCCTTTTCTTTTTTGGTTATAATTAACAAATTTTTTATTTCTTCATTCTTCAAAGTATTTTCATATGTAAGTGATTGCACTTGGTGTGTCAATGACGATATATCTTCTTTAATACTTAAATTTGAATTGTTGTGAAAATATAGCTTGATAATTTGCTTTTCAGTTACTTTTGACCGACAATGTGGACATGTTTGAGATCTTAAAACGATAAAAGTAAAGCAATAGTTACACAAATGATTAATTATAAATATAATTTTAAGGAGGAATATTATACCAAAAACTGGAAATCATACATATTACTACTGTGTTACATACTATTATAATATACTTATAGTAATAATCAGTTATAATATGCTGTAATCAATATCATATGCATAAGCACAATTTGAGAGGGGCTTGGGGGAGGGCTTAGCCCCCCCAAAATGGTTTGTATATATCCCCTTCTACCTTTATATATCTCAGGGAGCATACATACAGTACAAACATACAAATTATAATAGTCCCCCCTAAAATTTAAAACTCAAATTGTGTCTTTGACCATATGGTAACTAAGGTAAATAAATAAATACCTAGCAAAAATAGTAAATGGATACACGGTATATTCTTAAAAAAGCAATTAAAATATACTTTTTATAGAATCATTGATCTTAAACTTTAATAATACCTTTTAATCCATGTCATGAGACATTCATAGTGGAAAACATGACCACAAGGTGTTGAATGAACTGATTCAGGATGAATTCCAGTGAAACAATCGCCACATATTGAACAAGATGCTAACATTTTTGCTTGAAAAAAGAAAATTAATTGTTAAAATATATTTAAGTACCAAATGATCAAATATTCATGAGTCAAACATTTGGCATTAAAGTTTTATGAATTATGCCCTTAAAAGTATATTTTAAATGAAATTTATTTGTACTTGAATTTATGATTAATATCATTGAAATCCATAAATAGCAAATTAAATTTTGTTGAATTATTTAGTTATATACTTATTATGAATAATAATTAATTAGATAAATTTATCAAAAATATGTGACATGAATAATTTTTAAAATTTAATGATTTGGTAAGTCGTCTTAAAAGCAGTCTATTACAATCTTATCAAAATATAAGGGTATGCTCCAAAATATATCTTATAAGGTACTAGTGTAGTAAAAAGAAATTAGACGAGTAGTTAAAGTAGTTATGAATTCTTATGCCGTAGGTAGCTTACTTTAGATAATTTCACAGGCTGTAAAATTTATCACACTTCTAAATAATGTTTATTTTTTTTGTTTTAAATATAAATCTAATTTTGGGTGTTTTGATTTTGTTTACAGGTTCATTTGAGTCAGTCATCACTGTATTAAAAAAAAAAAAAAATTCCAATTTAAATAATATGTATTATATAAATTAACTAGGAAACAAGATGGAAATCTTATTATTGGCTTACAATTTTTCAATTTCAATTTTATTTTTGAATAAAAATTCTCAGGTTGGTATTATTTAGATTAACATTATTTGAAACAGAGTTCATTTATAAAATTGGTATAGGTGAAGTAATATTACTTGAGCCAAAAAAGCTATATTCAGATATGGATAGAAAATGAAAAATAAGTGATATAAGTAAATATAAATTTTTATAGTACGTCGTATACTTTAAGGAAACAAAAAGGAACTGTAAATTTATAGAATTAGTGATTGCATTTTTGCTGGTTAATTTGGTGCAGAATATTTTTGACGTTGCATACCTTTATAGATTTTTTGGGTCAAGTCCAAAATCAAGACTTAATCCGAATCGTTACAATGGGTAGTGAATACATGTCGAATTCTAAGAGCACGTTTAAAACGAATAAAAAACACTAATATTTACTTAATTATAATTTTATTGAAAGATATTGAGATTAATTGGTGATTTATGTTCGTTTAAAGGAATAATAAAGAATTAGATAAAACTACGAGATATTGACATTTAGAAAATCTACATTAAGCTCTTTGAACTTCAAATAAGTATTGTCCAAAATAATAATTAAAAAACTTGCTATTAATAATATAATATGGATTTTAGATTGCGCTTCCAAAGGAACATGATAACCGATGTTGATAACTCACACAGTCAGTGTGTCTAAAACGAAAACGAACGAAATGTTCGTTGAACGCTCGTCCGTCCGTCCCAAATCTGTAGTAAGCGCTTTATTTGAACTTGAAAAATAATAAATTCGTCTCTAACACCTGACGGTAGGTAGTTGACCATTGTAGTGGGTCATATATATTTAATATATAAACTTATGGTAACTTTATTGTCATGATATTATAAGTTATAACGTACGCCGTACGGTTTGTACCGGTCGGAGGGATCTGTTCATTAATGTCCAATCCAATAATCCAACTGGAAAGAGTAAAATGTTGGTTGTACTGGATTTTGGGACTACTAACTTTACTGATACAGACATGGGTATTATTTTCGTTTATCGTGAAAATTATTACTCTACATAGAATATATTTGTGATAAATGTTCACGTAAACGTGCGCGCGCGTCCATGTGTGTATGTGTGTGTGTGTGTGTGTGTAACTCCTGTAGTCTGTAACGACTGTAACACAATATTTCGGTCTTCGGTGTACACAACTGTTTTTTACGCCCGGTCTCCGTACTTGCGCTTGATGCTTGATAGTGTCATAGCTATTATTTAACTCGTCGTCATTCTTTAGTCGTTACGTTTTCTCAGTTTGTTTTGTGTGTGTGTGTGTTTTATTTCTCCCCGTTTTGTTTGCCGGCAGACGTCCGCCGCGTCCCGTAACGACGAGTGTTTCGCCCGTGGACGACCGCACCACCTAATCGAATTTTTCATCCGTTTCCATCCTCACCGGACGCTGCGTAAGTACCTGACCAACAACCGTAATACCGGGCACTCCTCCGCCCGCCCTCCGGTATGGTTGCCGATTCGACTCGGTTCTCTGGCGAAGTTGAGAACAGCTCGTCGCAAGAGACCAGGGACGGCGGCCATTTGCAGGCTTGCAGCTTTTGACCGCCGATCTGAATGGTGGGAATAGCGGATGCCGCATAATCGGTCCACGAGCCCTTTTCCGGTGTCCCTCATGACAACGGTGGTTTAACGTTTTCGAGTGATGTCTCACATTTTTCGTTTCGATCCGTAGACTGTACGCGATTTCGACGCGTTCTGCTGCTTGTGCTGTGTCACGCCCCTAGGTAGGTGTTGGGAAGTCGTGGGTACCTACGCTTTCCCATCGGTCACTGCTAAAAGCCGCTAGGCACCCTTCTAGGAAAATTCGCGACCTAAATCGGTTAACACGTCAATTTTATTCTGTGATCTAACGTCGATCGTTTTTGGTGTTTTTCTGCACATTTTTAACGGTCATTTCGTCTGGTCTAATAGTTTTTATTTTGAAATTTATAGTCCGCGATGTTAGTTGTACAGTTTGATTTGTGTTGCATTATTAATCCATTCCCAATGTGCATTAAAAACTGTTACAATAACATAATCATTATCATATTATAACATGTTCATAGGGAATTCATATACATTTAAAATTAAAACTGAATAATTCTGCCTGCAGAGGGCCGGGCCGTGTTGTCTTAATTACTTGATATTTTTAGATTATTAATTTTTTTTGAATAAAATAGGTATATTTGTTTTGATAATATTATCAACAAATTACTTGATATTTTGAACCTTCTACAAATAGGTGCCTGATCAATGTTCCTTTTCATATTTTTTTAGTTTATTAACCATGGCAGACTTAGATGACCAATTGTTAGAAGGTGGTATTGATTTATCATCTGAAGAACATAACACACAAATTAGTATAGAAAATAGCATGTCTTTTGATTTAATTGAAAATGGTCAATCAAATAATGTCGATTCTCAAGCATCGGCAGATTCTGTAAGTTTAATTTTTTCATAATGTGTATTCCAACTGCATTCTAACATAACTATTTGTTTAGGACTTGGAAGTAATCAGAGCTCGTGTACGTGAAATGGAAGAAGAAGCTGAAAAATTAAAAAAATTGCAATCGCAAGTAGATCAAGAAATGTCAAACACTCCAGTACTGTCTTCTCCAAATTGCTCGAAAACAAGTATTTTGAACTTTTATTTTTTCCTTTACTTAAACTGTTTGTAATTTAATATTTTCTTAAGAACTAATGAGTAGTTTCCATGGTTATTGTATGACAACAAACAATTTGTCTATCATTTATACATTGATCTGCAAATCAATAACTTTCATTAGATATTCAAACTTGTAATAAATTATTGATTAAATGTTAAAATTAATCTAAACATTATCCTCAAAAAGCTCTGCATTATTGCTTTATAGCTGTTTTGCTTTTTAATTTTGAGGTATAAAACTGAGCAGATCTCCACATGTGTTTAGAAATAATTAATTTTATTAACACTTACTAAATCTGCACAACAACTTACAAATATAAATGTACAATAATGATTTTTATCACAAATTATAATTTTAAAGTATAGGACTTAGTTATTATAACTAATTTTCAGTACCCTCGGAGGCGTTATGATACATATTATGTTTTAAAGAATAAAAATTTAGTAAATCAACACATGTGTTGTCTTTGTCTTACAAATGTATAACATTGCAAATTTTGATTCAATAGGATCAAGTTTGTGTAATTAGCTTAAATATTAGAATGAAATGACCTATTATCAAACTTAAAGACAAAAAGATTATCTGTATTTTCCTGTCGGTTTTTTTTATTAGTTATTTCATTTTTAAGTGAGTTGTGAGAATGTAAAATATTTATATTTAAAAATGCTCATGATTCACTTAAAAATTTAAATATTGTAAAAAGCCAATGAGAGAACACAGATAATGTTTTCACCTTTAAGTTTGATAATAGGTCATTTAACTCTTAATATTTAAGCTAATCACACAAAATTGATCCCACTGAACGAAATTTTGACATGTTTTACGTTTGCTAGACGAAGACAACACATACCGATGTGACGTCTTCTTAATAGTGTTCTTAATCAGTGTGTTTTAGGTTATTGACCACGTATAAACAGACAATTGATTCATTTAATTATTGCTTAAATAATTTATCTATAAAAATACCTCAGAAGCTCTTTAAAATAGTTTATTAGCTATTTTATTCAAATTATTTGAGGAATAATAATATAGTAGATCTCCACATGTGTTTATAATAAAACAATTTATTAAACACTTACTAAATCTACTTAACAATGTCTTAATCAGTGTTTTAGTTTATTGACCATATATAAACAGACAATTGATTCTTTTAATTATTACTTAAACAATTTATCCATAAAAATAAAAATACCTCAGAAGCTCTTTAAAATAGTTTATTAGCTATTTTATTCAAATTATTTGAGGGATAATAATGTAGTAGATCTCCACATGTGTTTATAATTAAACATTTTATTAAACACTTACTAAATTTATTTACAAAAATAAAACAAATTATAACAATTTATTTAATAACAGTATCTTATAGTTTTATTTAAAATGCAAGTTATACATTTTAATTTTATATAATTACATTAATTATTTTTGATCAATTTAATGATGAATTCTAGTCTCGTTCGTATGATAATTTACTTATGATTACTACAAATAATCTGAATTTGATCTTATTTATACAATATACATATAACCTTTGGATATTCTTTAACTT
Source organism: Rhopalosiphum nymphaeae (assembly GCA_036289425.1). Classification (NCBI taxonomy): domain Eukaryota; kingdom Metazoa; phylum Arthropoda; class Insecta; order Hemiptera; family Aphididae; genus Rhopalosiphum; species Rhopalosiphum nymphaeae. The sequence continues at coordinate 20,907,489 of JAZAQC010000013.1, forward strand.
TCTTAAATGCCTATATGATGATTAAATGGTCTTGTTCCTATGATGTAATATGAATCAATGTACACTTTCTGATTTTGGCAATGTTAGATTTAACTTTATAAAATGGTATATGTTGTTAAACACTAAAATGATGAATAAATGGTCTTGTTCCTATGATATGATATGAATCAATGTCCACTTTCTGATTTCGGTTTAATTTTATTCTAAATATGCCTTTTTAATTATTTTTAGTATCTAAAGGTAGCAAATAATTTTGTAATATATATGTATATATTAATTATATTTTATAATATAATATTACTTTTAATAACATTTAAAGATGTAAAAAACTTGTTCTAACTAAATTAGAAGAAATATTTAATTTTTAAGATTGTATTTCTAGAATATAATATTCTTAGCAGCAAGTTAAGATCTTAATAATTTACCTCAAAAGCTCTTTAAAATAGTTAAATAGCTGTTTTATTATAACTATTTTGAGGAAAATAAATTAAAGTAGATCTCCACATGTGTTGCAAATTATTATTTCTAAGCAATCACTTACTAAATCTACCCTACACACCTAATATTTTTAGGTATTATCTAAAAGGTACTTTTCTGTTATATGAGACTACAGCTATTATCGCGATTACCTCCCAAGACTACCTGTTATATAAGATTATCGTGGTTGTTTTGTGAAACATCACTATCCTGTTATCTAAGACTACCAAAATGTGCACACTTTCCTATTATAGACTACCTTATTTTTATTTAATATTTATATATGTATAATGCATCTGCGTATTTAATTCTTTGATAATATTTTTAATCAGTAGGTATTGTTGGGATGGCTATATTCAAATTATATATATATAAAAAAAGGATTTAAATACCCAGTTTAGATTTCAGTTTTCCAAAGTATAATTTTGCATCATGACCATTTTTACAGGTTTTTTGGGTGTGTAAAATTCCATGTTCATAAAGAAACTTAACTGCTTCCTCTTCACTTTGAGGTAAAGACTACACGTCCACATTAAAATTAATTAATTGCAAACACAAACCTAACCAAACTTTCACCAGACTAAACTAATCCAAAATTACTGCAAAACAGTCTATTTTCCGTCACCTAAGAAAAGTTAGATTACAAAAATTAGTAATATAGGTATAGATAGATGTGTATATATATTACAGCTAAAGTGTTAAATTCCGTAATTGTATGAAATAACTTAATAGTTCATGAATTACCTACAAACATTAGTTAAAGTATGAAATAATACATGACAATTATACTGTAACTAGTTATTTCATAGAATATCTAGTTATTCTATACAATTTTAGTTTGATATCCGTTAAAGTATAAAATATATTCAAATATTTTATTTTACTGAATTATATTATTTATTTATTTGTACATGTAAGACTATTATGGCATTTAGAGTTGCACAATACTTCTTTTTTCTGCAAGCATATCGCTTTGTATCACATTTTTTGGTACAAGTTAACTTGCATATTTTTCTTTTGTTAAAGCTGCACTGTTTGGTTTTAATGAACAATTTACACTAATATAAAACTTTTCTTTCATCAAATCTAATTCATTCAAATTCATTGTGAACTATATTAATATTTAAAATAATAATGTGGAGACAGATGAACCAACAGACGGCAACGGTGAACATGTGTGACTGTAAAACTATTACTACATTTTAAACCTGTATAATACATATACCAACAACGATAATCTTATAATAACACAATAAACGTACATGAATATTGTGGTCACCGACAACAAGGACATTAGTCTTATCTGATTTATTATTATATTGGATAACAATATTGTACATGATATTTAGTACAATCTGACATATTAACAAAGTGATGCCAGGGAATATATAAAATAACTAGTTAAAATATAAATTATATACATTACCTACAAGTTTTAGTTATTTTATAAATTACTTAGTTATTTCATAAATTAACTGATTCAACACTTTAATTGTAACATATATAATAATATAATAGATAATATAACAATTGTTAATTTGCTATGCTAGAACTCAGCGCGTAGATATCGTTCAGCTAATTATAGTAGTCGTGATAATGGATGATAGTCGCGAAAATAGCCATAGTCTTGTATAACAAGAAAAAACCAATTTAGTAGTCTTAAATAACAGGATTATGATGTTGTAAATAAACATGGTAGTCTCGTATAACAAAAAAGTAGGTACCATCTAAAATACCTAATAAAAAAAATTTAGAAATTGTGTCAACATATATTAAACTTATTTATATCTCTAAATAAAATTCTTAACACATACATCTAACACTATTTTTAAACTGAAATATGAATATATTTTAAAATTAAAAATCAATGTGTTTGGTTAAAAATGTATTTATGATCATAATAATTAACCTCATAAGCTCTATAAAATAGTCTTTTTGACCGTTTTATTTTACAAACTTGAGGAACAAAAATATAGTAGATCTCCACATGTGATACTAATTATAATTTTAAAATTATCACTTACTAAATCTACATGACAGATATAAGAAAATTAATATTATGAAATAAATGACAATTATTTTATTTTAATTAACTAACAATAACTAAACAATTTATTATTTTTCACAAAGAAGTGAGAATTACTTAATAAAATTTAAAAGATTTAGGATAAAACTATAATTTATAAATTTTCTTATTTTTTTTATTTATTATGTATATTAAAAGATAAATATTATTTGTTAGGTGCAACTTATAATCTATCAGAGCAAGAAAAAGCTGAAGCTGATGCTAGATCTGTTTATGTTGGTAATGTAAGTATATCCTTGATGATACAGTTATTGAATTTTTTATACCATGAGCTATTCGTTTTAAAATTGTAGGTAGACTATGCAGCAACAGCAGAAGAATTGGAAACTCATTTCCATGGCTGTGGTTCAATAAATCGAGTTACCATATTGTGTAATAAATTTGATGGACACCCAAAAGGGTTCGCATATATTGAATTTGCGGATATGGATTCTGTTAATACAGCCATGGCGATGGATGATTCTTTATTCAGGGGTCGTCAAATTAAAGTAAGTACATAATTAAATTTAATGAGATATATTATTTTTAAATGCTCGTGTTTTTTATAGGTTAATCCAAAAAGAACTAATAAACCTGGAATAAGCACTACAAATCGTCCAGTAGCATCTAGGGGTAGAGCTATGTTCCGAGGTCGTCCAATGTCACGTGGTGGTGCACAGTCATCATTTTATGGTGGTTACAGGCCATCTCGTAGACCAAGGTATAAATTTTAAAAATTCAAATCCAACTAAATTTTTAATGTTATGTGTGTTTTTATACATTTGTTTACAGAGGTGGTTATTCCAGAAGAGCAATGTATTATCCTTACTGACGTTCACAATAAATCCATCGCTACAGTTATCGGTGGGAACTATCAATATTTAAAAATTAAGAAGCTCTAACATAAGGCTTTTTAAAATAAAAAGTAATTTCTTTTGTACATACATCCAAATATTAATTTCATAGCCTTAATGAGCTATTGGGAATGTATTAACTTAAGTTTTTATTTTTGATTGAAAATTGGATTTAATATTATTAATTATAGCCTGTAATAACTAATTGGAAATAAAAAAAAATATTGTGTACTACATATGACTGTGCAATGAATTATCAAATTATTCATTTTATATTATTCTATCTAGTTACATTGTCTGTTTCAAATTAATATTTAATGTACTATTTTAGAATAATATATCCATTATATTAGATCTTAAGGTTTGAAAACTTCGTATGTGCCTAGCTATAAGTTTTATTATACCTAGATATTTTTAAATTATTTTAACTCACTATTTTTCTAAATTTGAAACAAGTTGTGTTTTTTATGTAAATATTGTACTACATATTTTTATGTAGGTTTATTTATAACTTAAAAATGTCAAATATGTATAAAGATTGTGTGAATCTGAAAAATACGTTTTTTTTAAATAAGAAAAAAAATAACCAAAGAAAATATTCGTGCAATAGCAGTGAAAATATATTTAAAAAATAAGCCATAAAAAAAAGAGTTGATCAATCAAAATATAATGACAAAAACAATAAACAAAATAAACAAAAGATTCAAAATAAATAAAACACATAACCAAATTAAAAACCGTGTTTTTATTACCTACTTTCCTTTACATAGATAGGTAAAATATGTGGGATTATTAGTGTTAGTTTTAAGAACAATAATTTGTATTAAAAAATTGGATTTTAAGTTGTCTTGTAAACTAATGTTTATTTAATTTAAAGAAAAAGAATATTTTGCAAAAAGAATTTATCAGCATTTTAAATATGACGAATTTTGGGTTAACATTAACATTGTGTTAGAAAAATAAATTTAATTCTGCAAGTAATGTGAAATAATAAACATATCTTTAAATTTAAAATTTTACGTTTACAGTTTTGTATTGTTTTAAACGCTGAATATTGACAAAACAACTTAAATTATTGGTAAATGGTAATATGGTTTTTCTCTTCCGAGGTATTATCTCGGAAAAATGGTGACATAAATGGTACTACATATGTTAATATATCCACTTAGTTTTTAATTAGTTCCTATGTGAAGTATACTTTATTCGACATATTAAGTAGCAACAAAATTATATATGAAATATATATTCTGTCGACGTGAATCACATACTTCTGATCATCTAGTGGGTAATCAGCTTCAGTTTCGCCGAAGTACAAAATTCAATGTATGACAAATTAGTAAGGATCTTCAACAGCCGGTAACCACACCCACTAATGAAATCCGAAATCTGTCATAAAAATATTAAAAACCATTAAAATTATATTAGGTATGTTATAGTGTGAACTGAATATTATCTGGCTTAATACCGAAGATGCGTAATTTTGAGCGATAGGCAGAGTTGTATACATGGCTACCATACTTAAACATGGATTTCACCATTTCGGCGCCACTATTTAACTTAAATTAGTCAAAGCCTAGTGTGAACTCGTCTTTATGGTAAATGCTTATATAATACCTATCGACTGGATTACTAAAGTACACCTTGTAAAAAATACTTTTTAAAAGTATTCAAATACAAACAAAAATATTTATCTACTTTAAAAGAGTATTTATAGATAGTTGAAAGTTGAAATTCAAAGTTTCAAATTATACACAAAAATTTTTTTCTCATGTAATTCAACTGAAACAATTTTTTTCAGCAATTTCAAATCTTTTTTTGATCCTAGTTTAGTAAGAACTTGTAGGTATCTACAACCGTAGTAGCCACTGGGTATGAGAATTAATTTATCGTAAAACATGCACAATTGATTATCATGCCGATAATTTTGTCAGTTGTCAGTTATTGCTAGTGTTTTTCCTCGTCTGATTGTTGATCACCATTTATAAATCGTGAGTACACAATTACTGATTATTAGGCGCATAATGTATATTTTTCTGTCACGTTATTATTACATAATGTGATTTTAGTAAAGGTTTTACTATAAATTTCGAATTATGCTAGGATTTTGCGTGAGACAATTTTACATAGATAAGTCAATGTTAATTACCTACTGAATTCTTGTCTTTAAATTTAAATTTTCAAATAACTTTAATGCGTTATACTTTATACATATATTAATTAATACACTTACCTATAAATTAGGTAGTAGGTACTAGAGACTAGACATTACCTATATAAATGGACAACGGTTTTGAAATATTGAACTTCAAAAAGACAAAACAACAAATACATGCCTTATTATTAGCTATTTATCGTTTACTACTATGACAGTTTCATTAGTACCTACCTACTTATTTTATAATATTATGTCATTTTTAGCATATTTAAGTGCTGTAGCTTGCTGAGCAATTTTTAGACCTGAGGTAAACTACTATTATTTGAAATAGAAACCACCCACAGCTTTTAATCTAGGTACCTTCATTTTTTTTTTTTTTTATTTAATAGTATAAAATAATATTATTATTAAAAACTTCGTAACGCACTAAATCCATTGTTCAGTACCTACCTTCCCACTCACCAATTTTCGTTTTGAGGCAATTGCCTCAAAAAGCCTACTTCAGCCAAGCACGTATTCAGGTATAATTTTGTTTTTTTTGGGGGGGAGGGGGCTAAAATATTTATAACAAATGAGTTAAAAATACATTATAAAGTTTATAGTTAGTTTGTTTCTACTTTAAAATTTTTCGGGAAGGTTTAACCCTCTCCCCACCGTATACGGGCTTGACTTCGGCACGTCACTGTTTTAGTGTAATTTTATGTTCTTTTTTTTTATGTAAGTATCTACATATATAAATCTGAATTTTACATACTACGTCCAGTATAATCATTAAGTATCTATTATATTATTTATCTCAATATAAAAACTGAATATAAATGCAACATTTTATAGTTCAGCGAGATTCCCACGCGAAGTAAGTTGTAGGGTTGTTAGTACAATGGGAAAATTAGTTGTAAACGGGGAGACGTTCTAATAATGAAATACGCCAGATGACGTCTAGGCCCTAGGAGCATCATCATCTGAGTGCGTCCAGCTAAGTACATTGTATCTTTTTAATAGCTTAAATGTGTTCGCGATAATATCGCTAATAATTTCGGTATATCCTAACTGCAGTTTTATTTAAATACCTATGAAAGTAAATAACATTTTGTATTACTTTATATTACTAAATTATTACATACTGAATACTAATATACTATACATACTATTTATATACTGGAATGGTGTCGTCGTCGTTACCGCCGAGTATACGATAAGGAATTTTTAATTATTAATAGTTATAAAATTAGATTTTATAAAATTTTGAATAATGATGTAAAATGATGATGCTGTGTAAAAAGTAGTGTAAATCTTATAGATATGATTGTGGAAGGCAATTATTGATATTCATTTAAATCATAAACATGAAATAGAAGGCGAAGAAAATATGAAGAGACAGAGACAAGCAATAAGAAATTCTGTAAAACGAAAAACTCAAGAAGAACTTTAAAACGTCCACTCAAATAATTCATTTGGAACTCAAAAAAAATAAATTTTTTAATGATGACTGACATATTATATTGTATTCGGAAAGGGATTTATGCCGCTCGCCGTTCAATATTATTTAAAAAGTTAGAAATTAAAACATTTGATAATGAACTATTCCTCCTAGTGAATGGCAGTTATAAAGATTTGCTAATGTTTTCATGTAAAAATTTAACTACAATATATATAATTATTATTATTTTGGGACACATTTAGGGAAACTCTCGCGTCTAGCACCCTTAATTTTATTGAACAAACTTATATTATGATAGAGCATTCAAACATAAATAGAGGTAGCATTATGTATTTATTATTACCTATATTATAATTTATAACAATAATTCAAATAAACATGAATATCTATACTATTTAAAAAAGTGGTGACCACCTGATCAATACATTTCTAAGAGAGAGAGAGAGAGAGAGAGAGAGAGAGCATACCTACTCAATAAAATATGTTTTATCTTTATTATTATGCATAGGTATCAATATATATTAATAATATTCCAGAATAAAGATTATAAAAGTACTAAAGGGGATCCAACCTTCACCCCTTTCACCTACTTGCACCATAATCCTGTATAATCTACATGCCTCTGCATGTATAGAACAATAATCTAGTTAATATACAATAGTATACAATATTACATTTATATTTATTTAAATTTTTCAGTTAAACGGAAATGTTGATCATAATAATTTATATTTTATATATACCTACCCAAATTTTTGGTATATAATATTATACGTGTAGGTTACACGTGTTTGCTCGGAAAATATAATCAACCATAGCCGCTTAATGGTTTTCAAATTTAAAGAGGCGTTTAGAGTGAACCATTCCACAATACCAATTAAGGTCACTGCCAACGTCCACATGGACGCCTACTGCATTGTTAACGACCGTAATTCTACACACAATATTATAAAAAAATATTAAATATATTATATAAACTTTATATAACATAAATATAATTCTGTGCAGCGTGCATGTCATACAGTTTTTGTATGTTATATCGGGTACGTATAGGTATTATATAAATATTATAAGTATTACTTTTGAAAAGTAATTTTGTACACCATTTTCATTTACGACAAAACTACATTTTCAAAAAAAATTTATTTTTATGATTTATTATCACTTAAGTTTTTCCTTTATGAAGGTCTACATAATCTGTGATATATACTTTATGTATATTTTAATTTCTTAGTAGAATATTTTTCTTAGTATTTCAATGTACATTTACAAATTGAATCTCGAATGAGTAAATGAGTAATTATAAGGGATCGAAGATATTGCAATTAAAATTATAAAGTATGAGTTTAATTTTTAATTCAAAAGATGTATAAAAATTATTCACAATTATACGTATAATGTATATATATATATATTTGGAATAAATAAAATTAATAATATATTACAACATCACAGTTAATGTTATTTTTTTCTAAGTATATTTTTGATATATTTTTTCTTTGAATTAAATTTTGGTTTTTTTCTGTTAATACAAGATACAATATTATGATCTATTTTAATACGTATAAGTTAATTTTACAAATAGTTTCATCTGTGTTACATGGTAATATTAAATACTTTTTATATTTTCCACTTTGAAATGAAAAATATTCTATTATTAGTTAACATATTTTTGATTACAGAAAACGATCTAACACCTACAGATTTAAATATTATGCAGTATCAGCTGACAGCTTTATATTATATTGTACCTTTTTTATTATAGTTGTTAAACGCTGATGATATTTATTTTAATGAAATATTTGATTATTCGTGTGAATATTTAAATATATCTATAAATCTTTAATCTATGCATTTTTTATATTGGATAAAAAACAAAAACATACAAAAATACTCACAAATATGTACATTTTTTTATTGCCCGAGACCTAATTTTAAGAATATTAATAAACGTATAAATACTTATTCAAAATTTAATTTTTATAAGTCATATAATCGAAATATTTAAAAAAAAATACTCTGCTATGAGACATCGACCTTATATATGGTTTATACAGACATTAGTTATCAAACTACTGCAGTTAATGATGACACAAAACTCTATTTCTATCTAGGACAGCCAGTAGAATACAATAAAGACAAATTTTAATATACGTAGTCGTAGATACTGTTGAATGCAGATTAGTATAGGTACATGCAATAAATTAGTATGTCCAAGTATAGTCAGACAATACGTTAAGTGATTCCTAATTTAATAATTATTTCTGTTATTAATAACTATCCAAACGATACACAAATCTAAAATCATACTTGTTTAACCGGAAAGTGGATACACAATTTCAATTTTTATGTAGGTACCTATACGGCTACATTTACACATGATTCAATTTTAATGATATACTTTTTTTTTTCTTTTTCTTTATTATTTGATATAATAGTATGATGAAAGCTATTCGTTAGTTTACTTTTTGTAGGACTTACCCATAGTATTATCGAATACCATAAGTTGTTTGTATGTTGTCTGATACAAAATATGTAGGTACAATAGTTGAATAGCGGATGTGATTTTAATATTTGCCTACGAGTCCTACGCGTTTTAATGTTGGCCTCCGGCATTTTCGCGGCGTGGCCACGTAAAATTTTACAATGAAATTACTTTTTTTTAAGTGTTACTCGTGTAGTTTCATATATAATTTATGTATAATTATTACTTATTAGTTATTGTGTGTTCAATTGGAGGTCTATTATATAATAAGATAAATAAGTAGGTATATATAGTAGGTACCTAACTAATATACAGAATTAAAAATAAATAATAATATTTAGCTATTGAAATCAACACTGCGTGTATACCTACTTAACATATTTTACTATTTTATTAATAAATAGTAAAAAGAATATTAAAATTTAATTTTAACTATAAGTACGAGTAGATTTATGTTTATGTTAAAGCTGGCTGCGTTCTTTTAAAATACTTGTATATAATAATTATATATTTTTCTCATTACTATTTTCAATTTTTCATCATCCGAATTTGGAAATGAAAAGCAATATAAAAATAGGAAAACTATTATTTGTCATTGCATTTAAATTTTATTCTAAACAAATTTTGGTTTAACTTTGCTTAATTTTTTTTTTTTATTGTACCTATCGATTGTTATCGGTATCAACGATACATCTATTTTTTCTTTACACCTGATCAGCAAGTTCTACTTTCAACGCCTAGAAAATCCTATTTTAAAATTGACAATATATATTGAAGTTCCAAATAGATTGTATTTCTATTTGGTAGATACTATATAGTGTTTAATTAAACTTTTTGAGTATTCTTATATCTATCCATAAGTTGTTCATAGAAAAATTTCAAGTAACACCAACAAGTACCATATAAGAATCCAACCCACTGCTGTAAAAATCTTTATGACGTCCATCAATTCTCTTGAAATTTAAAAATTAACATTAATATGACTATAGAGACTAGATAGTTATTTTATTCTTATTTCGTATAAGTATGATATGTTTTGTATTGCTTATTAATTTATGTATAGCAGCGGTGCGTTGACACACTGTTGTACACAATATACATTTCCATAGATGCTAAAAGAGGAAGACAATATTTATATTAAAAAAAAAAAAAAAAAAACAATTACAATAAAGATGTTTTATAAAGAAGTTTTCGCATATTATATAGTGAAAAAAGTCATGGGTTGAGAGAGAACAGCCAATCCGAGTGTGTGTACGCAACTGCGTTGACGATTACAAAACTTCTATAATGACGTGCGTTAAAGTTGTATATGTATATAGTTGGTCAGTGCGTGTGGCACGGTGATTTTATTTCACATGTATAGTATGTTTGTTACCATTGTTGCATAATGTATTAATGCACATATGTCCTATACATGTAATACGAACATTATATACTTATTAATCCTTTTATCGCATAAGCCCCATGAATTGGTGAGAATAGTAGTGGTACAGATAATAATAATTATTATTTGTTTCCTACTTAAGGTGATTTGTAAAATGTAAGTAAACGTACAGTCACATGTATGTGTATATAAGTATCTTATGTATATGTGAACCCATTTTAAAAACGGTTGCATTGCGTTCAACGTGTGTTGGTTCTGTGTATGATTTATATAATATATGAGTACAATATAATATCTACGTATACATATACTGTACTATACGTTTTATACATTTATTATTTTATTTACAATTTTTATTTTATATAACTATAATAAAAGACAAATTGTTAACACAAATATACTAACTTAGGTATAATTATAATGAATGGTTGATCTTGTGTCCCTATTTACATAGGCATCTATATGTGCTTATAAAATAATAATTGATACATATACATAGGTAAATTTGTTTTACGCATATTATATACTGTGACTTGTGAGTACCTCTGCTGGTTTTGAATTTTATTTTAACTTATGCATTTTTTGAACCACTTCAACTATCATAATGTAATATTTGTCTATGTGAAGTATAATTTTGCGATATTTAATATACAAATAATAACGATTTAAAAAAATTATTATTATTTAAAACCCTTAAAACCTCAATGTATTACCATTATAATCATTAAATGTTGTAAAATTGCATACTTGTATAATGTATTAGGTATAATAAAGCCTTAAGAATTCTGGAGGATTATAGAATTAGATTAAAATATATTTTTATCGCATTTAAGACATTTTTCATAATGTTTTTAACTTGATTATTGATTTTTAATTTAATTTCTTATTTTTCTATCGGTATTTATTTAAAATATGTTTAAAATTTTAAAATATTCAATAATGTCTACCGTTACTGTACTAAACTTGTATAAATATTTTAACGACTAAATGTTAATTTTTTTTATATACATTTTAAATTGAATTTTCTTATTGATTTCTTATTGATTAATGAATTGGTACTTGTGACTGGTTTCTTAATTTTATAGCAAATTGAAAGAATAAATAAAATATTAATTTAAAAAAAGGGATCTTTTTAAATTATATAGACAATAAAGCTGAAATTGTATAGCTGACACAATAATGTATTAAGCTTGATTCATAACTGAATATAATGTAAAAGTGTATCATTTTTAACTATTTTTGGGCAATGTTAATATGTTGTAAATGTTATAATAACGATAATTTATATTGTTTTCTTTTATATTTTAATTAACGCCAATCGACTTTTATAAAAGTATTGATAAAAGTAATTAAAAAACAAAATATTAAGGTTACAACGAATATAAATAAATATAGTAACAATAGAATTTATGTGTTAAAAATAAGAATGAATTTGACAAGTTTGTCTTAGTACAAAATTGTTGGTAGTTATTAAATATGGACATCATTCTTGTTAGAAGTGCATTTTTTGCAAAATTTCTTCAGCTTAAGAGCGTGTAAAAGAAATCCTAACTCAATATTGACTATTTATTTAAAATGAATAAAATTTGTTTAGAATATAATAGTAATATTATCTGTATATTAATTTATATTTTATCAGCATTGCAGGGTGTATATATTGCATCAATCACTAACTATAACACTGTACAATGTATGCTAGTATTTTATAAAGTATAATTTCATAAGGATCATTTAATTATTTTGATAGTCTTTCAGTAGTTATTAGGTAAATGTAGACGGTAGCTATATATTTATTAAAAAACATTAATACAAAAGTACTACATATCTCTATCTTTTTTTTCTATTACAATGATTTTATAATTTATAGTTGGGAAAGTTGGGCGTTTGTTTATATTTAAATATGGCAGTATAACTGACCGGATATAACTAACCACACTAACATTTTCATGGCTATGTTTTGTTTTCACGGTTCATGTGAATTGAATGTCACGCAACAGTTTCTATGAATATAATATGACTATACGTATAATCGTATATGCATAATGCATCCATATAATCATGCAGGTACATTTGGAATAAACTATCTATATGTTTAGTGCATAAAATATAAAATATATTATATTGCTGTTTGTTTACCTTTATAGTTATTGAATATACCTGCACTATATGCACTACGCAGCTTATATCCGATTTAGATAGGAATTATTTCAAAGTTTGTTTATCCGGTTTTTGATAGTCAACAATCGTTAAAAATAAATTATATATGCCTGTAAATAAGATTCATATAATGTATAGTGAAATTCAGTTTGTCGATCTAGTGCCTACATGGGCATATGGCTACATATATTATTTGTACGTTCAATAATACTGTATTGGGATAGGTACCACACAAAAACATTTGCATGTGTTATTTTAAATCGTAAATTAAAAATAATGTAGATTACTTATAGATACATATATACAATAAGATATTATAGATATTATATTACTGTAATATTTATAAATCTGTTAATTAGAATAATTAGATTATAGATTACAGTAATTATCTATGAATAAATATATTTATATATTTTAAAGATTTTAAGCATTATTTCGCATGAAAATAGTTACGATACATCTGTATAGAAGAAATATGGATATTAAAATTTAAAATAAATACAAAATAATAATAATAATAATAATAGTAATAACGTAATAAATAGTAATAGTGTATAATATAATGGTATTTTATTTTAGGGACAATCGTTTAATTCCAAGTGCATTAATAATAATAATAATAATAATGAAAATAAGTGATATTTACGAATTTAGTAATTGTCTAGAAATATAAATATGACTGTGTACAAGAACGTCAAAAACAAATAAAATAGAAGAAAAACAAAAACATACATTTACACAAAGAAATAGTCAATATCCAATGACTAATGACATTAATATGTATATTTCTATTATAATATTAATATTAAAGTTTATCAAAATTAATAGAAAAAAGCTGTAAGTAGTCTTAGTTCTATGTGCTTTTAATAAATCCATTTTTAATAAATTCTAGAATGTTTTCTTAACCAGTGTAGAGAGTTTTTGAAAATATAAACTATAAAGCGTAGTATTTTGTTTTGATTTTTTTCAAGTTGGTAACTTTGTTTAGTGTTATTATTTTCATAAATTATCAGTGCATATTCGTGTTAAGAAAGGAAACAAAAAGTATAGAAGCATTTGAGTATAAAATGATGGTCGAATTTAAAGAAATTACGTTTAATACCAAACATATATTTTTAATTTTTTCAATAAATATTGATAAGATTTAAAATAGGTAGTTATTGAAAGCATGAAAATATAATACAATAGTTCAATTGGTTTCTTAGGTTTCTTGTAAGTTGTTAATTTACAAATAAAAAAATACAGAAAATACATGCTTGTCATATTTGTTATAAGCGTTTAATGTTAGAATTTTAGTTAAATTCGTTATAATCGCGAAATTTTACAAATTATTTTGTAATTAGAAATTCACAAAAAAAATTATTTTTATATCTAAAATTTGAAAATTAATTAAATGATTCCTCTTACATTTTTTATACATAATAATAATCATTAACATTTTTAACAAGCCTCTGAAGTTTAATTTCAAAATTTTACATTAGTATTATATTTAATTTTTGGTTCCAATATGAACTACTGTAACACAATATGGAACCTTGTATTAAATTCAAGTCTGAGCTATAAAAATTGTGTTTTTTATACATTTTTAACTGAAAAATAATTTAAATTATACATTTTTATGATACGTATATATATTTTGTTGAAATTTGAACTTTAAATGTTAAAAATAAATCGTATGTATCTTTAATATTTTTAAATAATAACTACAATAACAATTCATTAAGCACATTGTGTTAAATTTTCAGTTTTTTTAACGCGTTAAAAACTGTTCATTAGTATAATTGTATAAGGAAGAAAACTAAAAAAAAAAAAAAAATATAGAAAATGCTTTTATAAACATTTAATGAAAATTTAAATTATCTACGCGTGATTATTTGTTCTAAATTATAACAAAATAAAAAAATCAATTTTAACAAAAAATTGTTTTGTGTACAAAATTCTCAATTCTAATTTTGTTTTGTTTTTCTAATTATTTGGATAAGCACGGTAAATATTTAAATCCCCTATTGTATCAAGTACTAACTAAATTCACTTTTCTATCAAAAAAGATGCAGATGTCTGATTTCTACTTTAAAATGTATCGACAGTCGGCACAAAAAAAAACACTCTCAACATTGAAAATTCATTCACTAAACATGCTCACCATTATTTTTTAATTTAATTAAGAACAAATTTTAAAATTATTTAAACATTTTTTGTTTTACTTAAGGAGTGTTTTATGTTCATATAAACTAATTATTTAATAGATATTTTTTCTAAAAATGTTGATGTATCAAAATCAAAATTCGAATAAGTAGTTTTAAGTTAATAATTTTGTGTACTAAAGAAAGAAAATCCTTGATAATGGGATCAGAAGATATAGTTGATATGATTATTTCAGATAATAAATAATAATAATATTTTTATATTTAATAAATACTAGATCCAATATTACATATATTTTATTTTTAAACCATTTTTAAAGACTATTATTTTTATTATAAGTATATCAATAATTGTAAAATTACTTATTCGAATTTTTAATCATGTACGTCAATATTTTCAAAAAAATGATCTATTCAATAATTTATATTAAAAATATAGTGGTTCTAATTTCTCATTTGTAAAAACAGTATTTTGTATCAATCGTGTCACCACAAGATGCTCTATAATTAGTAGGTACAAAATATCTCAAGAATTTTAAAATATGGTTTTTAAACATATATATATGTCGTAGGGTTATAGTCAAACTAGGCATTTTACTGAATGCCAAAGCAAACAGCCAAATAATTTAATTTTTATACAATTTTACTATCCACTTAGACATTTAGTTGAATGCCTATTTTAAGTCAGGCAAATAATAAAAATGAAACATTTTTTATTATTTTAAAAATTTAACTATTTGTTATTATTAATTATTCATTGCTAGGTACACTAAAAAAATATGTATTATTTAAATATACAAATAAATATAGGTAATTACTGTTGATAAACCGGTCGGTGGTTTGTTTTAAAAAAATTTTTAAATGTTCTAGTAAATGCCACCAAATAAAACATGTAACAACAAGTAATAACTAAAAATCAACAAAAATTTGTAACTGTAGTATAACCTTTTTATTCATTTTTTATATTCATACTATTTACTAGTTACCTATAGCCTATACTTATTTATAATTTAAGTTTTAAAACAATAGTACTGAATGACACGAAAATAAAAATATTTCATATACCTGCGTATTTTAATATATTCTATTATGTTTAATTATTTCATCCGTGATCAGGATTCCTTAATATTAAAATCTAACTTATCAATTAATAAATAAAAATCGTTTAATAGTTAAAGAAAATTTAAATCATTTTTTAATTAACAAATTATAAAATATAATAAAACATACAAATTACTTTTTTTTTTTATGTAATTTTTTCCAATTATTCAATAAAATACGATTATTTTTTTTTCCATTACATTTTTAAAATTAATTTCGCTAACTTCCTAACCTAACTTACCCGTGCCCCCTCTAAATATGAGCCTGTCATAGGTAATTTATTTTTTATAGAATAACGATAAATAATTAATAAGAAAATATTGTTAAATTTATAAAATAATATAAAATGTTTCATTTTTATTATTTGCCTGACTTGAAATAGGCATTAAAAATGACAATGACATTTAACTAAATGTACGTGTAAGCGGATAGTAAAATTACATAAAAATTAAATTCTTTAATTATTTTTCTAGATATTTAGTAAAATGTTTGATTTGACATATATAAAATTTCCACAAATTTGAATAAGAATAATTCACTTTATTTAAGTAAAAAATGAGGTTGTGCGTGCTTAATGAATCATCCTGTATACGTATAATATAGATATGAGGTATAAGGTATTTAAAATTAACTCGGTATACCTATAGAATACAGTGCATCTACAATATTGTATTGAAATTTTAAAATAAAAACAATAATTCATAGTGTGTTTTGTCTATTGAAATTATTTAGAAGAATTTAAAAAATATGTTGATTGTATATACATGTAGATTATAACTAACTTTTTAATTTTTATTGCATTGTTTTGTTTTATTTGGTAAAGCGCCATAAATTGTAATGTATGAAATGCATAAATATTTTTTAATAATAAGAAAATGTATCATTTTTAAATTTTCTTGTTTCAAATTTCTGATGAATATAAATAAACAATTAAAATGTGTACAATTGAAAATGATTTGGAAAAATAATAAAATGAATTATTGCGTTATTTGTAATGCTTGTTTTTATATTTTTGATACAGGTACTGTGAGTATCTGAGCATGAATATAAGGCTAATGTGAATGGTGGGGGATCTAGTATACAACGAGCATATTTAGATACTAGTAGAGAGGAGCACAGGTGAAACCGTATAACCAGAAAACCGCTGGTAAGGTCGTTCGTGACTCCGGCTACACGGTTAGTACCGAGAATACATTGGATCGTGGTTATAGTGTCGCGTTCGACGTCGGTAATAAAAAATAATAGAATAATATTTTAAAAACAAAATAAATACAAATCGAGATCTTGTGATTGTGTGCGATCGTGTTTTTTTTTTCAAGTGACTACTTTCTTATGTTTACAACGTTTTATGTTTATTTGTGCTAAAATCAAAATCAATCATTAAAATAACTAAAAACCCGAGTTATAATGCAGTGGCGGTTCTTTCTGAGAGCAATGTATGTGTGTATGTAAGGATATAATAAGATTTGTCAGAATTACGAATGCATAATATACATGCATACCACCAAATTCTTGGAATAATCAAAGGTACTTAACATATTAATATATTATATACTGTAGATTTACTACTTATAAATATAGAAGCTTTAGCAAGTTAGACTTTAAACATTTTAATGAAATTAGATTGTAATGCTTTTGTGAAATTTTAGTTCTAAAATCTATATGTTTTTAAACAATTATTATTTTTGATTAATGATGAAGAATAATATTTTGCTATTTGGTCTGTCGTTAAAGTCTCTAATAAATCATCCTTTATAATACAAAATATTATTTTTTTGACACACGTCGTAATGCACATCGATGTATGCATTATCTTAATCCTTGCATTTGTAAACTTAGGTACCTATAATGAAAAATATTTATCAAAATCTATTGTAGATTTTATATACTATAGATTCTTATATATTTTTTGATTGTTTATATAAACTAATCAGTTAACTATTCGTAAATATTGTTATTACAATAAGATTGTTATTAAACTGTATAATACAATAGGTTTAAAAGTTAGAGTAACACACATTATGTTTTTGTATTCAATATAGTTGATAGATTACTTTTTCAATGTTTTATTTAATCTGTGATATATCACATTGCGGTGTAATCACTCAAACGTGTATAAACAAATACAATAAACTGTATTTTTTAATGTTTACAACACTGGCTTCTCTTGATAAAAGAAATGGTTTTTTAACAGTTATTAAATCTATAGCAGTTATTGAATTCATTATTTTTTTAAATGTTGACTAAAAGAATTTTTAAATTTGAATTTAGCAAAACTTATCTATCGGGTTTAAATATTAAAATTAATTGACGTACTATCAAGTTCAAAGTTAAGAACACTATCGGTATTTTACGTTCTTTAAATTTGCATTCGACTTTCGTATTATATATATATTAAAATTATTTAGAAATGCTCAATTATCGTATAAAATGTGTAACATACAAACAAATAATGTTCTTTTACTTTAAGTTTTATAGCAGATCAATTCAGAATGAAATAATAACAACACAAGGCTGGTTTTCTTAGACACAAATTATCAACTTTAGAGTATTGAATAATTTTTAAAATAAGTTCTTATTTAATTTTAATTATTTTAAGATATTGTCTAAAATAAATATCAATAATCAATCTAACATTTTAAAACAAGTTGCAATAAAACTGATCTGACATCAATCTTTCAAATGACCGATTCCTTACTTATAGTCGTATAAATAAATATTTTAATTCAAGATATGGATTCCAATAATTACTATCGAGACTAATGATACAGTTATAATGACGAGTAATTAAAAATAAATAAATATATTTATTATTTTTATATTTATATTATGTAGAGGTATATACATACTATATATATTTCATTGCATATATTTATGGAAATGAATTTCTTATTGTGCTTCAATTTATTCATAACTTAGAAATTATATTATACGAATTCCACTATAATATGTAATATGTATCTATAAGGTAATCATCAGATGTTTGGACATGTATTTGTACCTGAAAAGCGAAGGTTCATTTAAACGATAATTGTATGTATTTTAATCATTACAAGGATAATTGTTATAATAACACATCCAATTAGTATTTTTTTTTATAAATGATTTTTCTTTTTATCACTGTTCCACTAATAAATAGGTATATGCACTTATTAAATGTTAAGGAATTTCAAAAGTAAAAAGCATAAAGTTTATAGTTCAACATCGTGGTTTGACTAATACAATAAAATTCCGTTCTTAGTTCTTTTAAAATATTGTATTTTAATAAATTAGTATTTGTAATAAGTAATAATGCAACGTATTATATTAAATATTATAATAAATTAAATTACATTTAGAAAATTTTTTAATATTACGTTATTGGAGAATTATTTTAGAGATGTGTTTTTAACTTTTAATAATTATATGTATGAAAACTTAAAGAAATAAAGAATATTTATTGGTTTCATAATGCCATTTTTTATGGATTTTTTCATAAAATACTTTTTAAAATAGTAACATAAATCATAAACCAATATAGGTCCTATAAGCTACACAGTACCTACAAAAAATTAGTTATAAATGTTATAATGAATATTGATCGTTATACTTTTAAGTTATAATACATTAATTACAATTTATTTTTTTAAATTATTTTATTCTTCGTGAAACTAACAATTATTTTGAAGAAATACTTTTTCCAATAACCGTAAATCCAAATATCAATATCTGCACATCTGTAGCACTCTTAATAATTTCCATTTGTTTAATAATAATCTCATCAATAATTAATTATTATAAAGTATATAAATTGTTTTTATATGAAAAGTATTTTTGGTAAAACTAGGTGTTTATTAAAATTGTTAAACTTTTTTTGGAAAAATACTGGAAAATTCAAACATTTTTTTCAATCAGAATCTAATGATATGCATTAATTATTGTTTTATATAGCGCTGCTTTTTATACTATAAATATTAAAAAATTAATCATTTCGGAAATAAATTCAATTTATAAAAAGTTTTTTTCTGTACACAATACACGTTAGGTAACAGTAAGATTAAAATAATTAATTTTTAAACATACAATACTTATGTAGTTAAGTGTAAAATAAAATCTACATGATAAATTCTTATATTTTGGTTGTATATGATTACAAATTTAATACACATTTTTTATACATTAAGTACTATAATTTCAATCAAAATGTTATTGGTTAATACCCGGTCAAAATCGCGAGCTCAAATTTACATTGTTATATCCTTGTCCTTATAGTCAATATTTAACGAATGTATTTTGTGGGGGTTTACTTCGTATTACAGAGACTGTACAGGTACACTATGTAGATGTATATTCTATATATCTGCGTACACGATATAATACGCATGAAAAGTTATAACTGTGAAAAACGCATCAAATAAAATATTATATTAGTTTGAATAGACATTATATGACTTTTAAAAAGTTTATAATTAACGCTTGTTCCTATAATTTATTATATTTTCCCATAAAGATTAATTAATGTTTATAAAAAAGGTATAACTATGTATAACGACATAATACATTTCATATTTTTATAATAATAATAATATTAAATATCATATTTATTTTCAAGGATTCGAAACTGTCAAGTAACAATAGGTACTTTTCATACATTTTTAAAATAATTACCCATCTGTTATATATTATGTGTAAAATATCTTGATATGCTAACAGTATTTCTGTTTCTTTATTTGTTTTTATTCTTTCTACTGCTTTTGGTCTACAAATGCGTACTTTGAGTATTTTAAATTCCTTAAAAACGAAGGTATATTTCAGTGAATTATTATAGCCTCAATATATAATTTATAATATATTGAACTTTAGGTAATAAGTAATAACCAAAGAAACTAAATATAATATTATTTGATTTAAGGATTAGAATTAATAAAAAAATAACAAGATTTGGTTTGATAACACTACTTCAGTTTAAACTTGGAACAAAAAGAGATTTGTAGACTTCTATTCTATATAATCTAAATGAACATACTCCAGGGTAGTTAAAATACAAATGGTTTAAAATAATCACTTGCAGGTATTAGAGCTGGCTAAACACTGTTTGCTATAATCGCTCGTGTTTTATCAGTGATTATGTACTTAGTAAAATACTAAAATTAGTTTTAAATACTAATAACTTTATAGCAAAAAAATATAGAATAGAATATTATCTAACATAATTTAACATTATTAAAATAATACATAACATTTTTTCAATTTATAGGTTATATAGGGTTTTTAATAAGTGTAACCAATTATCCATATTTTTAGTTTAATTTACTTTAAAATATATTATTTAATATGTTAGATGGCATACCTACTATATTTACTTTGTCGAATTATTTTATTATTAATATCGAAGTATAATATAAATGTATATATAATATATATTATATATGTACATATTATACTTATAATATTATAAATATCCTTTAAGTGGAGTCATAATATTTTTATTTGTTAATATTCAGTTAATTGTCAAAGGTATATTTTTATGTTATGAATACAACTTTATTATATTTTTATTTTAATTAATATTAAATTTAAATACTGTTGATTACTTTTTAAGCTTAAAATTAACATATTTCTCATATTATATAAATGTATTAAAAAATAAACTTTGTATTTTATAAACAAATATATGTTTATATTATTGAATTGTATGAATCATATGGCATATAAATGTATAATAATAATATATGAATACATACTAAGTTAATATAAATTTTTTATAAGATATGCACATATATGTTTTAATTTGTATTTTAGATGTTGTAGTGTTATTATTAAATGTTCACGGTTGTAACTTGTAGTTATTCAACTATTACTAGTATTATACGCTATCAAAATTGTTATGAGAGAGATTCCTAAACCAAAAAAAACCTTTTAAATCTAGGTGCTTTGATTATACCTTTACAAACATTACACAAGAAATTATATATTTAACTTATTTAACTATATAGATGTTGGGAACTACTTTCATCCTTTATTAGTTTTTACCTTATTCTAACTAATAATTATTATTACAGCTGAAAAAGGATTTTAAAAAGTATATACGTCATACGTATGTACGCATCAACGTTTAGTATTAATACGTATAACGGCATAATGCTTATTTATATTTATGTAGTGACATTAAATGACAATAGTACTAGAAATTTGAACTATTCTTTTTATTAATAATTGTTAATTGAACTTAATAGAAAGGAATCCAATTTAGTTGTCCTTAATAAAATACTTTTTTTAAATGGCGATGAATTCGGTTAATGGGGTAGGAGCTCAGGAACTATTTCGATACTAGAGCCGTACTGACGTATCGTCATCGCAATATTATAAGATCTACCATTTAAGGGTGTTGACCAGTTGCCCTCAACGGCTGTTTTAGGTATTTTAAAAATGTACCGATTGCCTTCAAACTAATGTACCAGTTGCCCTCACATATTATTATATACATGATTGCAATACCAATCTGTAAATAGAGGAGGTAAATATGTAAATAATAATCATAGTATATAAAAATAATGAAAATTGTATTAATAATAATAGCTCATCTGGTACAAATAGAGTATTTTACTTACCTTTACCTTTTAGTATAACTATTATTATTATTATTTATATATTTACCTCCCCTATTTTATTGATTGGTATTATGATCATGTATATAATAATATATGAGGGTAACTGGTTTATTTTACTGTAGATAGTTCAGGAAGAGGGGTATTTGGTAAAAAAAAAGTACTTCTGACTTTTGAACCAACTGATCCACGCCCCCCATTTAAAGATATTTTTTTCTTCGGATTTATTATAGTATACATATTGTTGATTATACCATATTATTGTGTTTTTCAGACGACGACGTTTACCTACAGGCGGATAGTGTTGATGCCACTGCTGCAGCAGTTTGTTGATCATTCATCGCACAATATTATACTATACGCTGAGTATATAATTTCCGAAATGATAATATGATGCGAGGGACCGCGTACGGTATATAAAGCGCACGATCTCGCTGCCGCCACCGTCGCCCCGACTGCAACACCGCAGGGGTCCGCGCTGCAGCACGATGTACCGATCGAACTTTTACGAGAGCACGTGCCTGCGATGCTACCAGACGGTGTACCAGGTGGACAGGGTGGGCCCGCTCAAGGACTTCACGTTCTTCCACAGCGGGTGCTTCAAGTGCGTCGTGTGCGGTACTAAGCTGACGCTGAAGACGTACTACAACAACCAGCACCGGCAGGAGGACAAGGAGGTATACTGTTCAAGTCACGTGCCGAAAATCGGTCCCGGCCACCTGGACGGCACGTCGGTGGGCATCAGGAGCGCGCTCAACGTGCCCAAGTCGACGTCCTACGTCAACGACCAGATACGCGGCAGCGGCAAAGGCACGTTCGACGCCGAGGCGCTCAACATCAAGCAGCATCTCAACGGCTCGACACCCAATAACCGCGCACAGTCGCCGCTACCAGCGCCGTACATCGGATCTTCCACCCCGGATACCGGATACCAGTACGGCCGGTTCGACGCCTCGGCGCTGCATATTGCGCACGCGCTCCGTGCCACCGAACTCCACAAATCGTACCCGAACAAAAACGGTGTCCGGGAGAAGCCCATACACTGTTATCTGGTGAGTGCTCCGATCGTAATATTGTTATTATGGTGCTTAACCCTTTGAGTCCGGCTATTGGAAAAAATGAAAAAAGTTAAAAAATTTTTTGCCAGAATTTTTTATTGTGGTCCAACTAAGGTCTCTGATTTTTTTCAAAATTTTTTTTTAAGCCCTTCACTTACTTTTTTGTCCGGGACTTCAAAGTCCCGTCAGGTTGATATGCATTACAATGAAAATTAATAACAAATCATTGTTTGCATTAAAAAAATACGAGAAATATCCTTCTGATAATATAATTTTATTTAGATTGTAAACATAAAAATGAACGGACTCCTTGCCAATTTTTACTTTGTTATTTTACATAAAAAAAATAATACATATAGTAGTAAAATTATTAACATTTTTGTAAATAATTAAAAAAATTATACAATGTCAACTTGATGGTATTCTACAAAACAATTTTTCCTTTCATTGCAACACAGAAATACTCGGCAGTGGTTACACGAAGAAAGTGGCCGGGACTCTACTCCTCGAATACTGCAAAGTTCACATCTACCTCTCTTTATACCAAATTTTGGCCAATGAATACCCCTGTGATAAAATAAAAAATTAACTATATTATAATATTATATTATAGTATAATGATGAAATAGTTTTATTATACCTGTTGCCTAATCTGACGTCTTTGGAGTTGGATAAAGTTTTCTTTCTTCGATTTGATGGCGTTTGTGGAGCTGATCTTTTCAGGCTTATAGATTTTCTTGATGGAGTATTTCGAGCTGTCATCAGACCAAGGGCAACTGATCGACGGAAATCAAATACATCTGTTTTTTCAAACATTTGGCAATAAATGACATATGCGTTTACAAACGTTATGTCTAACAGTCCCCAAAAAATCCTAAGCCACCACTTTTTGGATTTACGGTCAACGTTATATAATGCCCTCAATCTGTCTGCGTGATCAACTCCACCCATATATTTATTGTAGTCTTTGATTGGATTTGGGCACGATATACTCAATCTAGAGCCATCTTTCATAGTCCTATCAACAGATGTTATTTCGTTACCGTGATAGTTTGACCCAATATGTACCACTTTGTTATCTTTCCATTTGAATATTCCAATACCTGAAGTAGAAAATCGGTAGTCAAATTCTCCCCGAGGTATTTCAGAATCTTTTTTTAAATTTTGTGGCATCCCTTTACGATTTTGTCTGATTGTACCACAAGCTAGTGTTTGTAGCGTTCTCAACTTTTCAAGGAGTGAAATAGTTGTAAAATAGTTATCGAAAAATACAAGTCTAGATTCGTTCCAAAATGGTTTTGTCAACTGCAATACAATTCTCTCTCCCAAATTAGTGTTCTCGAACTCTTTTTCTAACGTTTCGTTTTTTCCTTGGTACACCGAAAATTTCATAATATATCCGTTCTGGTCTGCAATACACCACAATTTATAACCCCTTTTTATGGGTTTCATTGGGTTATATTGCTTTAACGTACTGCGACCCTTGAATTTAATCATAGACTCATCAACACTAAGTTCACGTGTTCCAGATGAAGACTCAAAAAATATTTGGTTCAAACTATTTATCATAGGACGTAATTTGAACAATTTATCTTTATTGTTCTGAGGAATATTTTCATTATTATTGACGTGAATATTAGATAGTATTTCTACAAATCGATCTCTTGTCATAACTTCAGAAATAGCTGGCACATTTAAATCTTTGGCCCCCTTCCAATAATGTTTATACGAAGGTAGTTTATGATACCCCATACAAAAATTAATTCCAAAAAAAGAGAGTAGTTCATTTTCTTGTAGATTGAGATTTTTATTTTTTTGAGTTGCGTACAGATTACTTTGGTCCAAAATATTTTCTATGATAGGATTAATAAGTTTTAAAAAAATATCCGTTGCCGTTTTACAGTTACCAAACATCACTTGGTTGTAACCTAAACTTTTTTCATAATCTGGTAAAGTTGCTGTGATTTCATTTTTTTTACGCCATTGTCTATTAATTTCAACAGGATCTGGAGTATTATTAACAGCAAATTCTATAGTCGTATTATTATCGATATGTTCTGGTGTGCGTGTATTATCAGGTATAACATGGTCAGAAATAGATTTATTGGATAAATTAGTTGAATTTGATACTCGTGGTCTCAAAGTTCTAGAACAGCTTGGTGTATTAGTGGTTTTTAGACTTACGTCCTCGGTTTGATGGGAAAAGTCAAATTCCGGAAAATCAAAAATAATAACATCCGAATTATCAATTATTAATGGTTCTTTGTCATTTTTACCAGTTTCACATTCACTTTGCAAAAAAAAATTACTAAATTCAATTACCTCTTGTTGGGCTTGCTCATCGGTATCACCATCATCTAAATCGTATTCGTCCTCAGATTCTGGATCATCCGGAATATCCATTAATAGCCAATCCTCGATATCTTGATCTTTTTTACTTGCACTCATTTTAAGAAAAAAAAATAATTCAAAAAAATATTTTTACGATAAAAATTGATGACGAAATATACAAAACGTGCGTACGTAAGACTATATTATATTATATTATATTGTGAACACACGATCGGGAGTTTTACGACTGACGAATACTGACGGGATATATGAGTCCCGCGACAAAAATGTTGATTAATTTCGTAAATATTGATAATATGACGACCAAACATATATTATTTCATTTTTGAGAAGTATTGAAAAATAAACAAACGATTAGCGTCGTCCGTAAACAGACTATATACGCAGAATATAACTACAAAAATACAATTGCTGGCAGATAAGAGTACGGTTGGGTTTGCCCCATTACAATGTAAAATAAATAGTCTAAGAATAAGTATATTTCACTTTTTTTTTTTTCAACGTGTATTAGACGGGACTCAGATGTCCCGCCAGGCCAGAACATACCGATATCTAAAAGCATATATTTTCTATTACCGATTAAAGTGTCCGGGACTCAAACGTCCCGCTAGTACCGAAAGGGTTAAGCTTAATATGTTGCTATGGTTTTGTGCTTTCGGGGCGCCGTACACGATTGTCACGCGGTAGTGTGGGCGGCTTTCTTGCAGAATTTTTTCTACTAGGTGTTGACAATTTCTTAAAATGTATGGGACTAACTTTCTCTTAAATATTATCACAAAGTTAACCGCACACGCGTATAAAATATCTATATTAATTATTATGTTTCGTTTATATAAAAAACGACATTATTAATAGGTGCTCGCACTTATAAATTATAAATCATAACTATTCGGTATCACAAATTATTTTAAAATTACCCATTGACTGGCAGGTATTATTATTAATTTTGTAAATCCCACTATAGTGGCATTAGCTCTAATAGTGTGTACCTATTCTGGCTATTCTACTTCTGCACGTGCCGCAGGTATATCGAAATGTAATCTGCAGGGAATGTAAAATGGACTGTGCAAGAAAAGTGCCACTAACTCTTGCACTGGGAGAGGATTTTGAGCTGGATATTTTGGATTAGTAATGTACGTATTATTAACACGAATATAGAGTTTAGGTAAACAAACAAGTATTCCAAATTACAATAAAAGACATACTTGAATACGTATACATTTTTTAAAAAATTGATTTTTTTTTGAAAACAATAATAATTTATCGACGGAGACAAACACTGAGAGATAGCACTCTGCATCGGCGGTATGATGTATATAATATTATATCAGCTACGTATAAACGATAAATCTATTTACAAATTTAAAGTTATATGCATTCCGTATTTTCAACTACACATAAATAGTATACTTGCTGTTTTATGAAGGTATATAATACAATCAATAAAGACGTTTTCCATCTATGGTCCTTAAAAAACGCACGGATATTAAAACTTGCAATATTATTGTAAATCAACTATTCAAGAGATATAACGATCGTCTTGGTCGAATAAATACAATTATACGTTAAATTATTCGGCCCTTATATTTTTATGTATACAGATATAAGTATAGGGCAATAATATGAATTATTATATACATTAAAAATTGAAACGCTTAATAGATTTTGACGTATATAGGTATTAAGTTTTTTCTGTCTATTTAATTTATTTTCTAATGTTTTGTTTGTATACGTGTGTACTAACATCATTTGCATAGCTCGAAACAATACAACGAATACATTATTATACTTACGTGTACATTTACTCATCATGTGTGCGAACCATTTGTGGTTAAAACAATTAAGAGATGGCGAAAGGTCTTTTTAGATTTTTTTACGTAATACACTCGAGTTATGCGTTGCACACGTTTGGAATACTTAGAATATTAACACCCGAATCTCTTTCAATTTTAAATACATCATTCGTCAATCGTTTTTCCCATAATTTAAATATGTTGAAATTCATATCTATAGTACTTACAGTATTTATTATGTATATAATATGTTAAAAGTAAAAGAAAAACTGTGTGTGTGTGTATTGTACCGTTTATTATTAATGCAATTGACATACAAAAATTGATTTGCTATCGAAATTACTAATTATTTTTGGCTACTTTATAAAGCAGTCATAAATATTATTTTAAGCCTTTAATACCGTTTATGGCATAACTTATAATGTATTATTTGTTCAATACTTAAATATAAAATAGGTATAAATAACGATTTTGAATTATTTCAAATGCTTAAAATTATGGGATTGGGTATAATTTATTGATAAATTAAATAATTAATAATCGATAATTTTTAAATTATATTTTTCATGTACTAAATCACATTTATATAATATATATAAATAAAACAATTACTGTAAAATTTATTATTTCAAGATTTCTGTATTTAAAAAAAAAAGTTTGCAAAATACATAAGATTTGTTTTATTTTTATCGTTATTTGTCATGCTCTAATAATTTTTTCAATACATTAATTAAATTAAAAATAAAAGAAAAGCATTTACCCAATAGTTAAATACTCCATCAATTATCAGTATATTATGTGAATGTGTATGTGTGTGTGTGTGTGTATTTCACTCAATACTGGATTCTTAGAACTCTAATTAATTTACTACTCTCGGAAGGAAAGTAGTAGGCACTGGTATTAAATACTTCATTACTTCAATAAATTTTTTTTTATTTTACTTAACATCTATATAAAATAGTCAATAGAGTATAGGAGCTGAAAAAATTATTCTATTCCATAAAAATGAATAAAGTATAATATATAATCCAGGATTGTAAGGTACTTATAACATAGGCCATTTAAAATTATGACATTTGAATATTTTTAATTTAAAAAAAGTAAAATATGTAGATAAATTATATGTGATAAAAGAATCAATAGGTAAATATAACAATATTAATTATTATTATTTTCATTAGGTATCTTAGGCAATAGGAACATAACGAGTTCTTTGTTTTTTCTCATATATGTATTTCCTAATTTCACTTTATTTAATAATAATTTTAAATTTTAAGTTGTTCAAAAAGTTGGTTAATTATGTAGATCATTTTATTCCACTTAGAAAAATCATGATGTAATAAAAAAAAATAATAATAGTGACTTTATGATGAACCATCTCTTACTGTTATAGTATTATTGTTTACAAAATAAGAAAGTGAATAAGATGAATTTAATTTTTAAACGATCATCCAGGAAGCAGGATGTTTTCTAAGTGAAAATAAAATCGTTCAGTTGTTTTAATCGCGGTCGGAAATGACTGGGCGCCATCCTACAGTCTACACAGCATATATTATACGAATCTCATAAAAAAAATAATAAAATAACCAAATGGCTAAACTCAACATGCAGGCCAGGTCGCGAGAATAAACTTAAGAAAATTCGCATTTCAGATATAAGTTTATAATGCCGGACGGAAAATCATGACGATTAATTTTATAACGACTTATGAATGTATAAATTTGGTTGAAACACGAAGACCTGTCGTTTTCATAACACGCTATGTACACACACACATACACACACACACACACACACACACACACACACACACACACACACACACACACACACACACATAGAAGTTTATAGTATAATATTAATAATTGTCAACGATAACGACTATATAAAAATATCGGTGGCGGTGGTGCAGGTAGCGTACCGATCGTTGCGCGCAGTGAATGGAATGTCGATTCAGGGAATGAAGTGCAATGACAGTGTTCTTTTAGAATTTTGCGGTTCTCTCTAGTTGTGGTGTGCAGACCTATTGCAATTTATTTTTCTAGTTCACGCTTTATTTGGCTCATATAATATATATATATATATACAGTGTATTAGATACGGTAAATATTGAAACGGAATTACAATACGAATAATAATAATAATATTAAATGAAAAAGAAGACGCAGTGGACGAAAAAAATAAATAATAAAAATATAGATACTGCGTTGAATCGATTTTTTTAAAATTAAAAAAAAATTGTCATAATGAGAGTTGGTTTAACATATTATTTTTTTATTTCGAAGTTCGCATGTAAACGTTAAAACAATATATAATAATTTGACTGCGAGCGAAACAGCGGTGACTTTAACAACCGTCACAAATTCGTTGTAGACGTACTTATGTATAACAATAAAATAATATGTAGCTATATATGTAAGTGTGTGACACATTCCATCACATATACACTGTTTTCGCAGCGGGGACATGGGTTAGGTCTTTTCGGCCTACAAGTACGAGAAATATCTCGCGCAATACCACAAGGACATATTATGCAAAAAGATTATTACCGCAGTAGACAGAAAACAAAACCATCTTCATCGTATTAGTGATGACGATAGTAATACAATGTTATAAACCTGCAGTTTTACAATTTACGGGTGTATCATTATCATACGCACAAATGATATCTATATAAGTAAGGTTAAGTTAAGCTAAACCGTGTTCGTTTAAATGCTTTTTGCACTAAACTATAGCTATATTGAACAAATTAGATTAGCTGTGTCCTTGAGGCACTTGATATTTCCTGTACGGTGAAATATAAAGCTATAACATCCTCCGTGCACTGTCCCATATAATACTTAGTATATATTGGGATTCTTTTAACAATGAACACACATTATTTCAAAAATAATTATGTGTTGGAAAATATTTTTTTTACACAATTTTAAGTCATTATAAAACAACAATATTAGAAAAAAAAATACTATTTTCTATCGTAATAATTTAAGTCATTAGGTTATCAAAGTGTTTTTTAATCTGAAATTTGCTTATATAATTATACCGATTAATAATAATTATAAGTATAATAAGTATTATTATTATATAGTATACTGTATACTGTAAACTGTAACAGTATACCTGACAAATGTAGACTGTAAAATACTATATTTTAAGAAGCTTTCGATAAAAACAAACAACAAATCGTGAACTTAAATATTGTCAATAAATATATAAGTTCTTAACTTAATCATTCATGCGTGCTACTAAAAGTTATTATTATAATTTATAATAATAACTCAAAATAGATGTTAACGATACGATAAAAATGAACGTCGCGTGGGTCACACTAAATATAAATGAATTGTATTTGTTTTGCGGTGTTCTAAATAATAGGAATTTAGGTACATTAAATGAATCGTGAAAACACGATTTAAATATATGTCTTTTATAACTTATAATAGGTATACCGTTCATATGTATTATATGTGAAGCATTCCAAGGATTTTTGTATAGTATTCAAAGTCGAATGTCACGCAACCGTTTAAATGTAAGACTACACGATTGAAAAACATGTATTTTTGCAAAAAATAATAAACCATACACAATATATATATAATACCTAACATATTATTATTATTTTAAATGATGCGATTGTACACGGCAGATAATATTTCATGATTCTCGGATTTTTATTCTAACCCAGAAAAAACCGTATGGTATGGGCCTGTATTGTATTATAATACCAAAAATGGCGTAACGCAATCCCATGATCATTCTGCAGTAGTCAGCTGATGAACGTATAAAACGAATTACGCCCGCCATTATTCTCATAACGACTGATGTAGGATGCACCGCACATCGTGCTGAATGATTTTAATGTAATAATTTAGCTAATTATTATTAAATATAATAACTCCAAATCATACGAGACCATTATTAATTTGTATACAATTTAATATTATTATTTTGTTGTTATTGGACGTCATCAAGTAACCCGGTTTCCTGTTTTGTTCAATTAAAAATTCAAATAAAATCTAGATATACAATGACTCAACACGTTAAATGTATATTAACGTGCGATGTTGCCGAACTTACCCCGAAACGTATTGTGTATCCATGACGTCATGCTTCAATCATCACCTCCCTATAGATAATATATAATATAAATGCACAATGTGGATACACATACATATATGTGTATTACTTTCTTCGTTCAACCACGCCGTGAACCGGGTTTGTTTCAACGTATGTCTACGAATTTTATATTCCCCTCCCCCCTTTTTGGAAGTAATCTTATTTTCTTTTTTGAGTTTGACTTTTCAGGAATTTAAACATCGGGTTCAAAAAAAAAAGTGTTAATTCTTTTTCCTTAAATGTGTTAGTCTAATAAAACTCTTCCATATCCGTCTATTTTGGTGGTTAATATTTTTTCTTTTGAATTCCAAATTTGATAAATATTTTATTTTTTTGGAAATAAAAAACTTTATAATATCACAATAGACATTTCGGAATAATGATCTTATTAAGGACGGCGATACGAAAAAACCCAATTGTACATTATAGGTATACGATTATGATAATATAATGAATATATAAATTTTCGAATTTGACGTTGGTCGCACATAATAATAATATACTAAATGCACATTACTCATCTATACATACACGATTTGTTCGAGTGCGGCGTCAGTGGCCCGGTTTGCGAATATTATACGTAGGTATATACTATAGTAATGATAATAATATTATGTGGTACGCCAGGTGAATACTGATGCGTAAATATATAGAGTTGGGTGATTTATAGGCGTGAATAATCAACACAAAATTTACGTGCTTATACAATGTCAATACCAAGGCACCACGATATTAAGGTCAGCCGGTCACACACCTATTTATATACATGTATTTTATTATTATTATTATTATTAGGTATATATTATTATTGTTATTATAAAGTGATGTATATGGGTAGTAGGTACACGGCGCACAATCGTTTTTATATTGTGTCGTTCACTCGTACGCGTATAATATAATCGTAAGGTAGTCGTGGCCAGGTCGCTCAGGTGTATACCTACGCTGTACATTGACAAACGCGTAGGTATATGCGTTGACAATAATATATTAGTGCGGCTGGACATGCGGTATGCGTACTGCGTACATAATATATACAGTTTAATTTTTAAGTGGTAACCAAATATGGTATAAGTAGGTACGAACACCGTAATATTTTTACAACCATCGAAATTATGAGAGGTGAGACTGTTTTCGACCAAAAACGAACCCTTCCCTTTTCGGCCGATTCACTTTTCAAAATAGGTCTATTCCCTTTTCGACTAAAACGTACCTTCCCCTTTCGGCGAAAACAAAAATTTTTATAATATATGTTAAAAAATAAAATAATTGGTATATAATTTTTTATAAGTTGCATAAAATGTAAAATAAAATATAAAAATTTTTTTAAAATATAAGAATATCTATATATTAACTTTATTTTTATGTTAATATGTACAATATTATATAAAAAATAAAAAATAATATGCAATTATTAAGTATAATAGTAATGTGTATAATATATAAAAAATAACCTAATAGGTATATAATTATATATATTATATAATATATTAATATATATATATATATATACCTATAAATTATGGTAGTTGCCATCACAATCAAACACGACGGCCACCGATCAAATAATTACTGAAAAAATTATGTTATATAGGTTTTAATAATTTTCGATATGTATAACGTAAAATATAATATATTAAACTTTTTGTATTGTGTAATTTTTAAAATTACCTATTTTATATTACTATTATACTTAATTTTATTGACAAAAATAAATGAATCGTTATTGCTACTGATCTGTGTGGAATTTACCAAAATAATGTTTTACGAGATAAAGGTATACATATTAGCGTATTTAATACAATACTCCGAAACCGATACTACGAGTATGTACGACAAGAACTGTAGGTATCTATTGAATATAGTTAGTCTATTAGATAGGGATTAATATTTATTGTGTATTTAATTAAAAAACAAAAAATATATCGTCGTGTATTCGTGTACTTATTATGATATTTATTTTGCAGTGCGATCGCAGATTAAAAGTTTAGAGAAATTTTATTTTATTTCATCATATATATTACATTTTTAACAGCTATCAAAAGGTATTTAAATTGTCTCTCATTATTGATTAAAATATATATATATATGAGGTATAAAAGTAGTTTAATCTGCACTTCAATAATGCTTTATTTAAATCCGAACGTTTTCGTTCATAGAATATTAATTCTAGACTTAATGTTTATTCATAATATTAAAACTGCAAGTTGATTATTTTTACGACATAAGTTTACTATTTTATTTTATTAATAATAGTTTTGTATGTTATGTATTTATAGGATAAAGACGAACAAACTAGATTAGAAATGAAACATCGTAAAGAAGAAGACGATTTGTATAGGAAGTTTGCAAAGCAACGGGAAGCTGAAGACAATCGTATTAAGGAAGAGATAAACGTGAGAATAATTATTATATTTTTAATATATAACTTGTCAAAGTAAAAATAAATATTTTTATTTAAATGCATGTTTTTAACATATTGATATTATGATGTGTAGAACGAATGGGAAAAAGAATTGGAAAGGCTGACCATACGTTTCGAAAAGGAACTTCAAACAAAAAGAAAACGGCCGGATGAACAAAAAGTTCTCACGTTAAAGTTACAGCAAGAACGAGATAATCTTGAAAAAAATATGACACTAAGGAGGGACAAAAAGAAAGAGTCATTAACCAAAAAACTCTTAGAACACGAGAGGTAAGAACTATTTGTGAATAAAACATTAAATAATAGATAATACAATTAATCAAAATTTTTACCGGTTATCTTATAACAAAAAATAATTTTTGGAGTTTTTTTACACAATATTACAATTGGTAGTTAATGTTATAATTCAAATATTGTGTTGCCGCGAGTAGGCTCAATACATAATATATATCATATTATATTATACTTATTAACATCAAACTATATAATACCTCCATAAAACTAAATTTTTGTATTGAAATTAGAGGTCATGAAGTTGTAAACCTAAACAAAAACACTGTTATTATAGATAACTTGTAGTATATTATTGTATTATACATTATGCCATTATGCATACCATAGCGTAACCTACATAGCCTCTCAAGATTTAATAAGAAAAGTGTATCTATTATTCTTTTCATTAAAGCACGTTTAACAGTTATAGAATTAGCAATAGATTTACTACCATTTTATTTTTAACAAGCGTGTGATGAACTATTTTAGCCTTTAATTGTTTTTAATACGTTTCTGTTGTATAGTATAGGTAAAAAAAAAGAAATGAAATAACATCATAATATTATACTCATTGAGTTAAAGTTTCTTATTTTGAAGTACAAAAATCTACGTTACCCAAAGATAATTTATCTTTAAAAAATTAGTATTGACTAAAAAATATTATTTTTAAGTGCAATTATTTTACGTTTTAAACGCAACAACAACAATAATAATAAATAATAATAATCAATAATTAATATGCCTAAAAATATTTATGTGGATGAAAGAAATTATTTTTTGTTACCTTCGAAACCATAGCGATATAGGATGGACGTCAAATGAAAAGTAAAATGACCGACTATACTTATAGGTACACTTATACAGGATATTTATTATTATGTTTATCATCATTGTTATATAATACGAGTAACTGTATCTATAGAATAGATGATGTTATTATTACTAGTGTATTATTATATTGTACAATAATGTTGTTAACATAGGCCAGTTCTCAAAATTGTAAAATATTTATTATTATTTTTTTTAATTGGTTGATAATTTATTAAGTTACACAAATTGGTAAGAAGGAATAATAAGGCACTATTTTTTTGTCTTCTGGATATATTTTGTTTTTTTGGGAGTTCGGAGGTATAAATTGGAATAGAAAGTAGACTACAAATAGAATACAAAACTACAAACAAAATATGGTTTTTGTATTACTAAATTGTCTGTTGATTAATTAATAATTTCATAGTAAAGAAATTGAAATGTATAGTTAAATAAGGATAAAAATGAAGAATTAAATGTTATTAAATATTCTTTTTCTTGAAAAATCGTAATTTTGACAAATTCATTATAAAAGGATTAAAGTAGTGAATTACTCCGTGTATTACGAACTCTATTGCGAATTTTATTTTAAAAAGAAAAATTATAGAATAAAATCATAAATTTCTGTAGGTATGGAAACATACCCGGACGCACGGTTTGTTGTGTGATGGGGTGGGTGGGTTAACGGAATGTATGGTACCTACATGTATATTATATTATGATGCCTGATTATAATGTGTATTATTTCCAAACCAGATTATACTGCTATACATATAATAGAGTGCGCACATAATGTATAATAATATTCGTCGGCGGACGGCGGTATACGAGTACATAGTACCTACCATACACACGTCCTTCGGCAAACGCATTAAACATATATTACATATTACATATGTGTGTGTACAAAATGATGCCCCCTATGGACGTAATGAAACTGAATCCTGGACGGGTTTGTTCACTTCAATGGAATGCAGCTCTCGGCGAGGAGCCTCATCGCGCGGTACGCCGTGCGCGTTTCGTGAATATTATGCACCGCGGGTTTAAAAGCGCCGCAGTAGTTTCCAACACCGCGCCGTCTGCAATATCAATCGCGCATTTTTATTTTTGTTCTCTGCATGGCTCAATCGACGATTCGTGTCATAGACATAACACGTCGGTTTTTTACATGTATGGTCTTGTATAGTGATGATTGCGGTATTCGTAGGCGTACCTATTGGCTTTTATACAAAATAATAATAACATTTTATATAGGAATATATATAATACATACAGCTACGCCCCTTCACAGCTTTACCACAATCGGTAAAGCTTGGATATGCTTATGGACGGGATGATAATATGTAATTGCTGTACTTATACGTATAGGTATAGGTGTAGTGTGTTTACGGTTTACCGGTTCACGCCGTACAGATGTATAGCCGTATAGGTAGGTAACTGAATAATAATATTATGAAATCGCATACGCGGGAGAAATTCTTAAGACATGCGAATATCCCCCGAGGATCACGGTTAAGCTAACGAAAACATGAGGTGTCAGCTTTAGTAGTGAGTCATGCGTTAATGTTGTCGAGAGTTTCTAAATCCTGTATC
This sequence comes from Rhopalosiphum nymphaeae, assembly GCA_036289425.1. Taxonomy (NCBI): domain Eukaryota; kingdom Metazoa; phylum Arthropoda; class Insecta; order Hemiptera; family Aphididae; genus Rhopalosiphum; species Rhopalosiphum nymphaeae. The sequence continues at coordinate 20,944,753 of JAZAQC010000013.1, forward strand.
GTTTATCGTTTATGATTTATCATTAATATTGAGTTAGCGTTTTGACTTGGCGCTTATTAATACTATTGGCTTAACAATAGTAAATCTGTGGTTTTTAGTGATTGAAAAACATAAATGAATAAAATATTAATAATAATATAAATATTGAACAAATGTAACAAATATTATTCTGTAATCATGGTATTGATCGACATTGTTTTTATTTTTCGTGTTAAATCGGTAAAATAGTTATTTTAAATTTATAACAAATAATAAATTAGACACGGTTTATTTAGAAACACTCAATGACCAAAACTTTTATATTTATTCTGTTAAAATATGTATAATGTTCTTAAGTCGAAGTTCACACTCTATACATAATACTAAGTAACTAAGTGTATACTAAGATAAAAATTAGCATGTATATTTCTTATATAATAAATATTTTAATTAGGTATACAATTGTAAATTATTGGTGGAATTATTATGTACATGTATTATACGTATTATACATTTAACAATTAACATATTATTTCTAATGTGTTCGACCTGGTCGTGTATATATGAACTACTTTCGATTTTAAATTGTGGATATACGAAACCCACTTTCATCAATCAAAACTATGAAAACTGGTTGATTATTTATATTGTAATAAATGTATTTAATCATATACGATCTGGATACAGTCGTATCTTATATTCCATTATAAACAGACAATTCTTTCTCTTATTTAATTTGTGAGTTTTATTAAGATCCGAATTACCTGGATTATACCCCTTTTATTGCCCGGGACAATAATATTTTGTTTCCATCAATATTTATAACTTGTATCTTTATATGACCAACGCATACGTGTATTCTACCTTAGTAAATACTATATTAATATCGTTTACCTTAACTTTTAAGTATACCTAATTCTTAATATACTTTAGCATGTTATATATGGGATTTCACTTTGTTTTAATTTACACACGAACTATGTAATATATCATACATGAGAATCGGAACGAATAATGTTAGGATCGTGCGATACCGTAGTCATCTTGTCGTGGTTCTATATATTATTTTAATGTAATATAATATTCGAAAATCTTTAGAAAATTCCTGTAATTCAGAGAAATCGCATCAATCACCATACATATATATCAAAGATAAATATACAAGTACTTTGTGTTTTTTGTATTATTATTATTATTTTTATACTATTCTAGTATATTTAGGAAAAAAATACTATCGATAATACAATAATAATAATAATTAATAACCGCATCAATATTGGTTTTCGTGAACGAAAGTATGACGTGGACTATACCAGCGGAGAAGGTAAAAAAAAAATGAGATCGACGATAACCATGAAATTGTATATATATATTATGAGTACATGCACACACACACACACACACACACACACACAACTTATATATAGTTAATATATTTATGTCTACATAAATAAATTATATACCTCCTAATATTATAATTCACGAGCAAGTCGAACGAGGGGAAAGTTATTGTCGTCACCCGAGCAGAGAAAAGGGGTTGTCGTTTCTCCAGTGGAGTATTAAAGATTACATAATATAAAATATTATAATTTAGAATTGTCTCCATAGTGAATCAACGGTGGAAAAACTCTATTCCAAAATACTTCAAAGTTGATAATATAAAATAATCGATTTCTCTTTGTTTTTTAGATCACGAATTACTTATTTTGACTAAGACAAGAAAATAAATCTGTTTTCTCATTTTTACATATTACAAAATAATGACACTCCACTACACATGTCATAACGAAGAGTACATTTAAATATGTAATATGATTTTTTTTACTTTTTTTGTAGGTACCCTTTATCAGACAATTTCACCACCTTTCATGTATATCTATTCTTTCAATAGCCACAAATATCTAACCCCTTTGACCTCACCACCACCATGTATAATTACTGCAATCCTAGTCATAAAATCAGTTGTATCTATGTTTTATGTTAATTCATTCTGTTTCCTCATTTAATCATCTTTTCTTTCATATTTCCCACTTTTTTTTGTTAGTTATCTCGGATTAAGTAAAATAGTTGTTAAATACAATAAGCTGATATTTTAATTAAAAAAAGGAATATATATATATATAGGTGGACCGATTGAATGGTGTGGAGAGGAGGTGGTCAGGAGATTATGAAGTTGTAACAATCTTCAAAAAAAATTATTTTAACTCGCACATAAATACATAATGCATTATTTTAATTCAATCAATTGACATGATGTATAATATAATATTTAGATAGATAAAATCACGGAAATTTGTAAATTTTACACCGAAATCGTATTGAGATATTTTAAATACATGCATATGCATCCATTATAATAAAATATTATATAACATAAATATATTATGTAGTATGGCGTTAAGGGAGTGTCACACTGTCACGAGTCGTTAATGCTACACCCCACCCCCACCTCATCATAAAGATATTATCTAGTCGCGCCACTGGTAAGCACATAGCTGCTTATTTATTATATATACTATAACACCATACGGTTTCCGCATATGTTCCGATCCAGTGACGGAACACATTTGATCGACCCGAACGGTAAACACCGGCACGTAGCGGTAAACACACCACACACAGTGTGTTTTTTGTGCACCGGACCTTGACTATCTCATCTCTATCTATCGGAACATTTTTTTCTTTGATTTTTTTCAAATATCGGGCATATATTATGAAACATATAATATTACTGTGAATACTAAGTATGCTTTCGCTATAAAAAAATAACATAAAAATAAACAAACACGAGATCTAGTAATAATATGTATGGTTCAGGTATTTCGTTACTACTACATGTATTACAACGATATTGTTACTATTTTAGATTTAATTATTTTTCAATAAACATACCATAATTATTAGTTATAGTTACTCTACGGTACAGATTTTTAAAATCATATTTTTAAACTGTTGGGATCGAAATTCACGAGATTTTCATTGACAATATTTATATAATTATATACATATATAGTAGTTGACTAACCAGTTGTTGGAGCCTATTATCTATAAGAATGTACCATATTAACAATTAAAATTAACTCTAATATTTTCATTTAAAACTATTGCAAAATTAAAACATAAAAACACTGTTTATAAACCGGCCATATATTGAATACAGTGATTATTTGAATTCGAGTATTATTGTAATTCGTGGAATTGATAAAGATTTCAAAAATAGCAACATAAATTGTACTTATTTGTGTTTTAATAATTAATTAAATAGAATAGACTTGACTAAAATTATTAGGACATGATGGGTGTAGCCGGAGTAGGTTCAGACGACAGAAAGTTGCGAACAAAAATGGTCGCCATACACAATAGTCATAGACCACAATCTCGCAGACATGATTTCTACATGATAATTAAATATTATATCGCTTAGTCTTGGCCACAGTGCATGTATGAAATTACATTTAAAATATCTACTAAACGTTTCTATCTATTGGATATAGTATTTATTGTTTATGTTTTTTGTTATAGGTACGTTTTTTTGAAATTCACAAAAATATTGTGCCTAATCAGGTATTAATGAACTATTTATACCGCCAATTACTATTTTTCCTTATTATCTTTATGCTTCGACGTTAGACTTCCATATTAATTCATTATGTTACAGTTTAAATGTATAAACTCAAATCTTGTGTCGTGACAAACAAATTTATCCACAACAGAGAGTAGAGGAAAGAATGATAATTTTTTTTTACGTGAAGCAAATAAGAACGTCAATTAGTTTCGGATCAGTTAGAATGGCAATACGCGCAGTCAGAGGAAAAGTTCTGAATTAAAAATAAAAAAACTTCTAGTCTTGGCCTAAATAATATAATTGCATTCAATTAAAACATTAGTATATAATAGAATGCGTGAAGCTGTCGCTAATAGAAAATTCATTGAAAATTCCCACAAAATAAAAACTATAAAACAGTAGGCATTTATAGTATTCTGTATAATAAATAAAAACATAAATTGTATTATGTATGAGCAGTTTAAAACCACTTATTTTTTTCCATGCTCGATCAAAATAATATAAAATATAAATCATAATAGTAATTAGTAGTTAAAATATGGATTTTAAATATTTAAATTAGTTTTTAAAAATGTACAGCCACTATTATACTGTTACAGTTGATAATTCTCGTCCAATACTTTTCATAATAATATAGAATAACATCAAAGTTTTCGTAAACTACATCATTTATACAAACTCAATCAATACGTAAACAGTAGTAACTGTATAAAGTATTAAGTAAATGTTAAATCATTTAGACCGTCGATGATGATGATGAATGTAGGTAGGTACTTTATACTTTAAATATACATATTTATTATTGTCGTGACTTGATCAGATGATAATTGAGTATAATTACATTAAAAAAACATTTAAAAATTTTGGTAACTTAAATTTATCTAGACTTAATCAAATTAACTATTAGCTAATAAGTTTACATGAATCATAAGTATTATGTATGCATGTAGTACTTATCGTTGATCCTTTACGGACCAAATAATATCAATAATTTCATATAGTGTTATATAATACGAAATGCACAGAATATACGTTAGACGACGTTATTGATTTGTATAATAAAATAATTAATAAATACAGTTTTATCATCGATAAAGCCCATACCGAATAATTACTATAATATGTAAACGAAATATCAACGTTATTTATTATCATTTACGATTTAAAAATGTATTGTAAATTCGAAATCATTAGGATATATTCAGATTTATACGTAATATAGTAAAACAAATATGTATGGACATATTGCAGGTGACCGAAACTGTAAACCAGTTGTCTACAAATGTATACTACAATAAGTCAGACTATCGTGTCGTCGCTAATATAATCATAATTGTATTATGTATATATTATTAACTAGGTATTGGGTTATATTAGGTATTATGAGACAGATATGGATCGCATTAGTCTTACAATCGACTTATACTATCATATACGAATGCGTACAAATATAAACTGTCTCTTCTGTAAAGTAAATATAACTAATACTAGCACTAATAAGTGGCATATATTTTTTATTCAATATTTATCAACTGCAATATGTTCAAGACAAATTTTTCGTTTTGACGTTAGTCGAGTATATATTATAAAAAAAGTTTCTTTTTTGTTGTTTTTAATAACCATACAGCGAATGTCGTAAATAATAACTGCAACTTCTTATACAATATTAGTATGTTTAAATTGCATTATAAACTTATCTACTGTTGCAGCGAATTATACATTATATATTTATACAATGTTAGCATACATATAGAGTAGTTTTTTAAGCGTAATATTAATTCATACTTCAATTTTGGAATACGAATTCATTCAAATTCTGCTTTTTATAATTTTTAATTACCTAATATATTTGATCGTGTCATTTTCAAAAACAATTTTAACTGTCCTATAAAGAACTTTGATCCTATATGGGCTACCGTAAACTATATACAGTAGCGTAAATTGAGATTGAGTTTTGATAGAACCCAACACAATTTTAACAGAACCTTGATCAATATCTATCAGTTATTTAACATATATATATATTTATATTAATTATGTATATTTTATGTATATCACTTAAAAGATAAACCCATATCATTTTAAATTACGATCGACGTTTCTTAATAGGAAGTTTATATATCATTGATTATCGACGTTATTGTTATATATTTAAATAACAGCTTACAGTTTGAACAAAAAATTATAGGTACTTTTAAAATATTTGAAATTTTAAAATTCAATAAAGGTTAAAGCACAAATAATTTTAAGCGATTGATGTTTTTTCTAGACTTACCGCACGTTTCCTATATCTCTATAAATAAGATTACTGTATACATAAATTAATTTTTATATTTAAATACATTTTTTTAAATTAAAACCCTTAATCTTAACAAATTGAAATAACAAAAACCAATAAGAATAAAGAATGTCTGTGGTGGTGATAGAAGTTAAGATTATATGTTAAGTAAGTTGATTTTATAACATAATATATTATATTATACACAAATAATTCAATGTTTAACAACTCATTTTATTTAAAAAATTCAAATTTACGAATTTTAATGGTACAAAATTATGATTTTTAAGCACTAATGCCATATTGTTATTTTATTCAATTTTACATATTGTGTTTGAAAGGTAATTTGGTACATTGAATTTTTTTAATTTTCAATTTAAACATTTAAATACTTCACGATTTTCTGACATATTTTGGACTTCTAACACTATAATGCAATGTATAAGGTACTACCTACATGTACAATTACTGTACATTCTGTATATGTGATGATACACGCACTATAAACTTTAATATTTTCTGTGGATAGTATAGATAAAGATAATATATCATTATTGGATGATATTACACATCTGCACGTGTGTATAAAGTGGTAAAACTACGTTCATATTATATGTATTGGTACCGACCGACTTGCGTGCGTGTCACGCCTCTTGGCAAATAGGCTAAAGTCGCGCGCGCATTCCGCCGCGCTTACAAACGCGTACCTTATAATATATATTATATTGTGTTAAATATACCTATACATCGTGTACGTGCGTGTGCGCACTTTCTACGGGTCGGATGATCGTTTATTTTCTCATTATAATATTATCGTCTTTGTCATTGTTTTCGCGCACCGCAAAGTACTTACATATAGATAATGTACCTGTGTTCATCGTTTAGCCCGCGTTGCTATCGCAAACCCCCGCGATCACTTTTGCGTGGTGTAAAATCGTTTTTTAATCCTCCGAAAAATAATAAATAAAAATAATTCAAAAACAAAACAGAATAATATAATAACACTATATGGTACACTTATTTTGGTCATTTTATAGTCGAACATGCATCGTGGTCCGTACACAGAGTGTGTAAAAACACGCGTGGGAAACGGCGGTATCGACCGCATCGATACAACAGGTTTTTCGCGCCGTATATATATAGTATATATTAATATGTATATCGCTATATAATACTATATACAAACAGAACCATATAATGTAAAATACTGAATATCATAATAACTAAACGGTATCGAGAACCTATGAAATATAGGTACTTGATGTGCATATACTATGTTATCGTTATGAAGGTATTTTGTAGTTAGTACATAACGAGAGTTGTTCTCTTAACAGCAATTGCCTTATTATCCCAATTGAAATGAAAACAAATTCCATTTTATTGGATTTTAATAAATATTCATTTTCATTAAATTAATGTATCATATTTGCATTCAAGTCAAGTTGGGTTAAAAATTATGTCATAATTTTCAACATTTTCGTAGTAATTTTAATGCAAAATCTTTTAAATAAACACTCGAATCTAATAAATAAAAAATATTTCTTTGTCATTTAATGGTTTCAGATTACTGACTTAGTAAATTCGCTTGCGTTAATTTTTTCTATTAACCCAACCCATACATTAAGTATACGTGTAGGAATGTAGTATTTACATTTAAATACAGTAGTTTGGTTTATATCACGAAGTGGAGACCAATGTCATTCAAATTTAAATTTAAAAAAAAATTATTTAATCAATATACTATAGGTTAGTACAGTGGTCGATAACTGCGGCCGGCCCGCTTTAAATTACAGAACGAAGAATTTTTTTTTATACATTTTATTATTTTAAAGTTTAAGACAGTATTTTTTTCCTAGTAAAGAATTTAAGAATATAAAATTTTTATTTTTGTCTGTCCTATGAACTCTTCTTAATTTGTGAATGTGGCTCGAGAGTCCAAAAAGGTTGTCGACCAATGGGTTAGTGTAATAAACTGTTATATCTTATAGAAACATTGCTTATTTATTTCACAATCATATATTATTACATGTACTTTTTAACTCTTAATCCTTTACTCTTGTAATCTCAATATCACCCATAGTGTCCCCAGACACTTTGAAGAACAGTGTTAATTAAATGGTATACTGTTTTATTTTATTATCGTTTTAGATATTAAATATAATTACTGTAATAGATCGTGCCAGTTTTAATGCAAGTAAAAAGTTTCTAAGAACTGAAAAGTATTTACATTGGATTTTTTTTCGAATAAATTAAATATATCAATAATTTCTTTAGATATAAAATTCGTTAAACTAAAAAATGAACCAATATAGATGAGGATTGTGGTTATACACACCCACTATTCTAAATTCTAAGCAATAACCATTTTAAACAAATTATGAACCTATTAAAATGAATCATGTACTTAAAATAATAAAATTTGTATTGATTTATTACGAAGAGAAAATTAATGACAGCCCTAAATTAGTGTTAGCAATTGGTGATCCCTCAAATAGGTATTTATCAATGAATTAAAACAAAAAATTCATGATAATAAAATTCCCGCGCGTCGACATCCATATCTCCATCGAGATAATAATATATATTTTGCCATTAATTTAACAATACGATATATCTATATACGATTGTATATTCGTGTTTATAGTATGATAATATCTCATAACATCCGATAAATATCCTATAGACAATAATACAATACACGTCCAACACAATAATATAATATGAATATTGAAGAACATGGCGATAATATAGTAATAATAATAATTAATAATAATTTATTATATAGGTAGGTACGGCCTTATAAGTATGCTGTATTGCTATTCATCGACATAAACGATGATAAGCCTATACGACCCGCGGTTGCGAGTCGCTTAGAACCAATTGTTGCTGTTTGGAGGCCATATACGGATATACGTATGCGTATCTAAGACGTAACTCAGTTCCATTAACAAACGTTCCATATAATGTATAATATGTATTATGTATATCTATTATAGGTAGGGCGCTATTTGATTAATCGATGTCACATTGCATATTGCACAGGACCGATTTGAATCAAACTAAAGTGTTTACATCAAATATTCATAAAATGCAATTGAAATAATCACACAGTAATTATGAATAATTTTTGATAAAAATTAATTGTTAATTTTTTGGCGCTGGCACAACCATTATATTGCAGATATATGCAATGTAGGGGATTTCGAAATAACGAAACTATTACTATTTATAACTACACGTTAGCGCAGAAATCATCAGCAGTTAGTCCTTTCCTTATAGATAATATACGTATTTACAGTTATACTTATACGCGTTGATCTAACAAATTATTCGGGAAAAGGTAACATTTTTTTTTTAAACCAGTGGTGATTTTTTTATCACCGTACAGTCATTTTTATTGTTTACCTTTAAAAAGATATACTATATACCATATCATGCGATTTATTTAAAATTCCTATTTATTTATTTAGATTATTTATCAATTTCTCAAATAGTTATAATATATGAACAATAAATATAACCACACACCCGTTATTATAACAATAGCTAATAGGTACAAATCTACCGATTCATACGCCACGACCTTAAACGGTTCGATTAAATGACGGGGGCGTAGTTGCAGTCGAGAACCAACGACAAACTTCGGGTTTTCATTTCCGGTCGTTATAGTTTTGACGACTATATATCCGCGGAATCGGCGGCGTTTAATCGTACACATTTCCGGTAATCACATGATTTAGGTTGATTGCTACCGGCTCAGCGAACCACTGACAATTTTCCCGACGATTTCCCACATCATGGTGTATGTTATATACAGAGATGTTGCACATCGTCCCTGCATAGTGCCGGGCAGCCGGTCTGCGGCACGCGTTAATTATAATTTGTTTTTTATTTCAAATCAATAGTTAAGTACCTCTCTGTAGTTAGAATTACTTATCTTCAAATAATATGTCATTATCATTATTATTTATTCTACATAATACATATATTATATAGGACATAGGTTATTCGTTAATTAATTGTTCACTATATTTTTAAGTGTAAATTTCACCCAACTACATTAACATAAAAATTAAAAAAAAAAGTATGATATTATAAAAAGAAAAGTAGTAAAAACTCAAATTTTTTTGTAAAAATATACTGTATTATTTTAATACTTCTAGCTGTATTATAACATATTAACTCATTTATATAATCCACATAAATTGACTTGTAAAGTTAATATAACCAGTTAAATACATCACTCTGTATACGTATAACGTATACTACTTACTGCATATTATATTGAAAGCCGTTTATATCTTATATAGGTATAAACGTATACATTTTTATTCGCTGTAGCGTGACACTGTGACAATGATGCGCACGTGAAATAAATCGCTGCAGCATCGTCATTACACAATAGATGTAACCTATTATATTGAATTGGTTTGTTGGGTTGACGGTCTGTGGGGATTAAAATATTTCGCTAGACGTTTGTCCATGACATAAAGTAAAACTAGAAAAAACTCGTTTTTTAACAGATTTGCTAAGATATATAGATAGGTAACAACATCTAACGCGCGTTTGTACGTGTAATTATATTATAGGTATATTGTATACTCTGTGAATGTTTATTTTAACGGGTTTAGTTCGTTTTTGTCACGTTTTAACAGCTCATTAGTAATGTATTATTTCCAACAGCGTGCCAGGTATAGTGTATACACGAGATCGCTATTTCTGATGTCACAATTTTATCTGTTGAAAGTAAATCCATTTATCTATAATATGGATTATACGTGGGTAAATGCGTAAGGCTAACGTCTACTGTAACATAACGTATAATTTATTCTAAATACTTGAATTCCTTTATATGCATACGCTCTATATAGAAAAATATAGTTTACTTTAGTGTTTAAAATAAATTATTGATGATAAGAAGCAAAACCAAAAATGTTAAATGACTTATTTATTTCGTGGCATCATGTATTATAAACAAGCATATTATATCTAAAACGAGTGTCTATACTGACTACGTATAATGATGATAATATAAAATATAAAAAGCTATGTTTAAAGAAATAGAAACTACAGCTATACAATCAAAAAATATACAATTTACGTTCATAAACTTGTTAAAACAATATATGGACGAACAATAATATATAGGTAGATTGACTTTGCACAGACGAACCATTAGCGTAACTGTGTAAATTTTACAACTATTTTTGAGAAGGTTTTTGAAGAATCAGACGTTATAGTTATACACATATATTTAATATATTTATTATAACCAATAATTGACAATAACCACTATTTAATAATCATAGGTACTTCATATTTATAATTATTTCGTTTAATTGTTATTATAATATCTAACTATCTTACACATTATAATCCTATATATTCTCCACATTAATACTGACTCGTTCTAGTAGGTATAGATTGTTTGATTTAATAAACAATCTTGTAGATCTCAAATAAGCTGATAACTATTTATTACTGGAAAAACCTAATAACTGTAGCCGGTGATTAGCTCTGTGAACTCCCCTTTGGGCGTAATTAGGATTTAATAGTTACAGAGGCTAGAGTCTTAAAAAAAAACAAAGTTCATAATAAACTGTGTGTGATGGGTAAAACCATAAATAAAATTTTTATGCAAGTATTCGGATTTTAACTTGGAAGAACTAAAATTACTCCTAGGAACTGCATATTTAGGTATACTTGGTATCGGTTGTCCGGTTAAATTCGTCCGCAGCTGTGGGTACAGTACATATATGTAAAATGTAACATTATTGACGATTGCAATCGTCATCGGGTCACAAGTAAATTTTTACGTAAATTAAAGTTCAATTTTGAGATACAATGAACAATTAAATAATAATTATGCAGTGTAAAGTGTAAACGAATTAATATGTTAACTTTGTTGTTTGTAGAGCTGCCACCGCGGCTCTAGTAGAGAAACAGAGCAGCGAAATGTTGGAACTGATAAACGAGAAACGCAGCGAGTACATGATGGCCGAATCGCTGTATTTGGACGACTCAACGATACCAGACGAGACGGCTGAGGCGCTCAATGATAACGTACAACCATACCCCGGCAAAGCGCCGCTGCCGCCGTCGCCGCATGGCGTGGCCCAAGCAAAATTTCAGCTGTACTCGGATCCGTTGGAGTTTGCACACATCGACCAGATTGCCATATCAGTAAGACATGTTAATCAAAGCAGCAAGTCGTTTGCCAACCAATATTTTAATAATAGGCCTTGTTAGTAGGTACTACACAGTCGCGCCTGAAAGAGTTTATATAAATTCTAACAATTAGCAAGACAATAGATAATAGATATATTATAGAATAAAAGAATAATGAGTTTGAATCGATCGTAACATATTTCTGGAACTGTTTATAAAAAAACATTTTATAAAGTGTTTTGAACACGCTTTAAGTCATGCTCTTTTTTTCATCAAATATCAATAACTCCTTGTCGTATTAATTAAAATATTTGACAGGTTTGAACCCAATTACATGAGTAAAGAGTATATTTAAATATATAAAACATTTTTAAGATATAGAAATAGGTATAGTTTCTATAACAATTGTAAAAATAATTAATTTATAATAAAAATTATTAATATTATAATAATTATTATTATATCAATCTATATGTAAAACTAGAGTACTAGAAACATGATTTAAAAAAAAAATAAAGAAAATTGAACAGAACAGTAAATATTAGATATTGCAGATTACTTACTTTTACATGGTTATATTATAATGAATGGCAGCTTTCATTGTACAAACAATAAACCTGATAATATTTTAATGATTTTATTACAGCTACTTATTGTTATAAATTTAACTAATTTTTAAAAATTATTAGGGCGTTTATAGACGTATAATCTATAGTAATTATTAATTATAGTATTTACTATGAAATATATACTATACTGATCGTATTACAATATTTAACGATTTGTTCGAAATGTATACGATACAACTATATTAAATGAATTACATTTTTATCTAGTATTACACAGGTCAATAAACGCAATAGAAAAAGTGATGTAGTTATAAAACCTAAATGATTTGTAGAACTCCAAAAAGAAACTATAGTATACATAATATATATGTGTAACGTTATTTTAAAGTAACCAATACTTTTTTTACATTTAAATCTTTTTTTTCATAATAAGTACTATGATATTACAAATCCTGTAGTCATTGAAAAATTAATGACAACGAAGTAATAATACCTATTTAATTTTAATAAATGAGGAGTTATCTTTGTGTTTTTTTTTAACTTGTTTGTAAAAAAGTTTACTCAGTACTCGGTGAGATGATTAAAGTAGGTTTCTATAACCTAGACATTATTTAACACTGCAAAAAATGACAAAGCACTGTTTATAGACTTTGATGATCCTTTTCAAACTGTGGTTTCCGTTATTAAAACCGTTTTTATTTTCGATTCGTTCTGGTAGTTTTCAATGACAAGAAAACATACAATAACATTTAGCGCTAAATAGTAAGTTCCTTGAAAAATATTAAAAGGAATATATTTGACAGCAGTTTTGATGTGTTTATAAATTATACTTTATCCACTAGGTATAACGATTTGTGAACATCGTTATATATTAAAACGATTACCTGCTGTCATAACTAACTGTTAATCCTCGTCTATAATATTAATAATAACGTCATTATTTATGACATTTCAATAAATAAAAATAATACTATAATATAACTAAAAATCATTTAAATAGAAAAAAAAATAAATTATAATATAAAACGTTCATTAAACTAACATACAATTTTTAATTTATCAATTTAATGATCAAATAATATTATATATTAAATTGTAACTAATGTATTTTTACAGGTAGCGCAAGAAGACCAAAAAACCTTTACAGATTTAGTAAGGATGTTGGTGGGAAAATGCGGTTCGGATATAGAAAAAGCCAGGTAATATATAGACTTATATATAGAATTTACCGGGACTATTTAACAAATATAGTAACATTTGTAATAGAAGTTTTTTAAATAGTTTTCTTACATCTTATATATAAAAAAATAGAAATAATAATAATAATAATAATTTGGTTTTTGTCATTAGCGCAATTTGAATTTTAAATTTGGGGGGGGGTTATTATAATTTGGATGTATGTACTGTGTATATGTTCCTTGACATATAATGGTGGAAGCGGATATATACAAACCATTTTGGGGGCTATGATTGATTTTGAGGGGCATAGCCCCCAATCACCCCTCAAATTGCGCTTATGGTTGTTGTACCAAATAACTATACTATATTCAATATATTTAAATATAATATTACACTGGAGGTTTCTGTTTTCCGTCAAAGGTTATATTCCGATATCCGCCAAAAATAAATAATAAATTATTTAAGATATTTTTTGAAAACCCCTGAATCTAAATCCATCAAATAGTAATGATAAAGCAGCATGCGCCTAATCCTGATTTTAAAATATGAATTATTGGATCATAAACTATTATTTATATCCTATCTTATTCCTAATTATTTTTCGTAAACATTTTAGCAACTTTACTGTCTATTGTAGCATCTTTATACTGAATAATGCCGTTTTAAGATGTATTCGCATGTATAAATTTAAAATTGTTTTATATTAGCATAATATGTCCACGATTACTTAATATATGACTTCAATATTCTTTGACATTAAAGAAATTTGTTTTAAATTGTTCGTTTACGTTGTCACAAATCATGGTTTAAACTGACAGGTTCATACTCATAATGAACAATAATCCGTCAATTATCTGTGGATAACGTTGCGATAAAATAATAGTAATAATAATAATAATAAAACAATAACTTAGTAATAATTTGCATAATAACTGTATCTCTGCAACAAACTGCATAAGCTTATACAAGAGGTAGTTTAATCAAATCTATAACTAATCATTAGGCTAACCTGTAATTTATGTATGATTTTTTTCAATAATAAATAAATAAATAAATATATGACACAGTACATAACTAATATAAGGAGTTCTCAAAAAATATCTTAAATAATTTTTAATTTTTTTGGCGGAAAACGCCCATTACATTTGGGTAATATTATGTATAACTGCATTTAATTTATTTCATTAAAAAATTGATGTATACTTAATTTGTACATAAATAATAAATACATTCTATATTTTTAACATAAAATAATATTTTATAATTTTTATCATAACTTTTGTTATCTAGAACAATTTTCCGATGGATTACTGTCAAAAACTTGAATACAATGAATTTCGATGACAATCTGAGGGGTGACACGCCAATGGGTCTACT
Organism: Rhopalosiphum nymphaeae; assembly: GCA_036289425.1. Classification (NCBI taxonomy): domain Eukaryota; kingdom Metazoa; phylum Arthropoda; class Insecta; order Hemiptera; family Aphididae; genus Rhopalosiphum; species Rhopalosiphum nymphaeae. Next base: position 20,959,868 of record JAZAQC010000013.1, read on the forward strand.
CAGAGGCATTAAACACGGAACGGAAAGTTACCATGTATTATTTAAACGATTATGCAGGTATGGTTACAAACTAAACTAAATATATTGGTCTTTATGTTTTACATGTATTTATTAGGCTTAACACTATTATAAATTATTGAATTTTTAATTTATTACGGAATACCGTATAAAACATTTTAGGTCCCTATATTTTAGCATTTATTATTTAACATTTATTTATCGTCATTTTACTTTAAACGTAATTGATATTTTTTGTAACGTACCACGTACGACGCACCTATAATATGTTTTAACTTTATACTTTACATTATTCAAATACCTATAAATAGTAATTAGTTCTCGTTGACACATTTTGATGTTTTTATTTAAAATTCATAACAAATTAAATGCGCAGTTATGCTGGTTTACACTGCGTCGTTATCAAAGGATACTCGAAGTCGGCCGGCTACCAGCCAGGTGTTCATTTTGAAGACAGTCGATTCCGAAATTCGTGGAATGCTGTCTACGTTGCTGGTGCATGGCGGTTTGTGCAATGCAATTGGGGTGCAAGGCATCTAGTCAACGCCAAAGAAGTACCCAAAGTAGGAGCCAAAGGGAAATCTGACAGTCTCAGGTTGGATACGAATTATATTTTTTCTGTAATAGAATATAATTTTTACGTTTACATACAAATAATATTATTTATTAGGCATTATCATTTACAATAATATAATATGTGTAGGTACCTACTTAATAAATAATAAGTAATAATTTTCATAACAATAAATTAACATCTTGAACCAAAAAGAATTATTTCGAAGACAGTTGACAATACTTGCTTTTAATCCTGTAAATTAACTATGGAGCATATAATATATTTATTACAAAAATGGTTTTTATTAGTACTTACTTTAAAAATTATAGTAAATGTATTTTAAAATACCTAATTGAGGAATTACATGCTCACCATTAATTTTTCATTGTCACTAATATATTATATAATCAACATAATTATAATTGAGTTAATATTTTAAACCTTTTATTTAATTTATTACTATACTTATTACTTATTTAAATTTCCTAATATGTTTAAAAAAAAAAAAACAAATACTTGCTTTAAAAAAAAAAAAAAATGAAATTCCTATTATGGGATACATATTTTTGTTTAATTGTATTGATTATATATAATACAATAATATATACTAATGATTTATACTCAATATTTATACTTTATTTGGTAGATATGAATACGACGACCATTACTTCCTAACAGACCCACGAGAGTTTATCTATGAATTTTTTCCACTGCAACCCGAATGGCAATTACTCAAAAATCCTATCACTCAACGAGATTTTGAAGATTTACCGTTTGTCAGGTCTCTTTTCTTTAGATATGGCCTTTACTTCCCAGACTCCAACACAAAAGCTGTCATGTATACGGATGCAACAGGTGATATATTATGACTTAATTACTTTTATGGCAGTTGTTTTTATATTATTAATAAATAAATAAAAATTCAAAAATACAGTAATTAATTTGGGTGATTATAAAATATATTAATTCGTATTATTTAACATTTTAAATCTTTAAGTTTAGAATATATATAGAATATATTATATAGATATAGATATAAAGTAATAAGTATAAAACAATAAATTATAAATATATATTTATATATTCTACCTATCTATTGTCTTATATTATAAAATGATAATCTATTATAAACTAAGAAATTACAATACTGATTAAATAATGACTTCATTTTTAACTCGCTTAAGTTCGGTAATGTCGTCTCGTAACACGCTACACTTATTACACTTATTCTTGTCGAATACCGCGCAATTATAATAAGACTCGTCAATCTAGAGATTTCTACAATAAAAAGCGTAGCAAATCGGCAAAGTATAATATACTACAATATACTTAGTATATTGTATATAAACATATATAACCAATATACTTAGTATACTGTTTATAAACATATATATAAGACCACCAAAAGTGGATTTCTATAACGATAGCATAGATACCAACGATTTATTTTTTTTGTGTGGCATAGATTTGTTTTATTTTATATTTATAATTTATATACCGGAGAGGACAAAATATTAATTTGTATACAAAATAAACTCGCGTATATAATACTTGTATATTTGATTTTTTTTCTAATATTTTGTTATATTTTTAACACAGCCCACACATGGACGCAGTTTAAAATTAATTCGTTTTTGTGACCATCATTGGGTGGACCATAAATTAAAATACAAAATACGCATATTTTAAAGGTGTTATGATAAAATATATAAAAATCTAATGGTGTCATAAGTAGATTTATATGGGCTCCAAACGTTAAAAGCATAATATATGATAATATATGCATTTATGTATAGTATTATATTAAAAATAATACCATATAAGTATATTATTGGTTTCCTCGAACCTTAGTCAATTAGTGTTGAGATAATTATTTTAGCGAGTCAAGTTCTAATAACTAAGTAAAGTAATAATCATATTCTATCCGGTGCAGCGGTTTTCTAATGATCGCACGGACTTCTTTCGGTGTATGCGATATTGTGGTGTCCTTAATTATAACCGCGTTACATTTGCCTTCGTTCAAAACTAGGAGGGCGTGAAAATATTCAAAACTTTCCCTAGAGGCGCACCTGAAATTCATAAATTTAACATTTTAGGAGCTGCCACAGTGCGAATAGCAATACCAACCAACATGCAATCCAACCTGATATTCCACTACAATTTGAAATTCTATGAAAGTGAAGGAGACACATATGATGGAGTGAGCTTGAAGCGTTTTGTCATGCAGGTAAAACATAAAACGTTTTGTATATATTATACGAAAGTATAAACCCATTTCAATACAGTGATTATGTTGTATAATCATACTCCATAGGGATACATAAATTATAGTGTTCAGATATTCTACAAGGTTATACAGGGCTGTCAAATGATTTGGTAATAATTTATTAAAAAATCAATTAAAATATTTTTTATTTTTTAAAAATGCCCCGCGTAATTATTGTTCTAATCTTTAGAATTACTATCAAATGAAAATAATGAGAAGTTATATAATTTTATGATACCTATTCATATTAGTTAACATACATAATTTCTAAAAAAAACACTATATTTATCATTTTTCAAAACTCATGACTCGTGAGTTTGCAAATACGAGTAAGCATAAGTTATTTTTTTAGCCGTTTTCGCTCATAACTAACTGTGAATAATATTTTTTTAAATATTGGGCTTAGTATTAGTATATAAAAGTTTATTAATATTTTTATTTTTAAAATCTGATCGAGCCATTATTATAATTTATTATCTCTATAGGTCACACTGACGACGACGGCTGACAATTTCTATATAATATATATTTACCTATATAATTACTCGTATATATGAATTGTATACTTATCCCAATAAATACATAATATTTGAAACATAATGTTATTGTATGATCATTATAGCCAGTTTATTATATTATATAAACGTCTGTGTTTGTATGGTTCAAGTCTGTTTTGGGCAATATCGTGTCATTCCGCGTACACGCACCCAACAGCGGAGCGTTTCTGTTGGATATATTCGCCAATTCGGTGACGCCCAAGGAGTATCTGACTGGAGAGCCGATGAAATTCAAGAGCGTGTGTAAGTTCAAAATCATATGTGAAGAATTGCAAACCGTCATGGTGCCGTTGCCAGACTGCGCCAGCGGTGAGTGGGGTCCTACAAAAGCCACTCGTCTCTTTGGACTCATACCTATATCACATCAGGTATTTAACGAGCGTATACATATATACATAAGTTATGTAACATAACTTTAATGATTTTTTGGTAGATAGATATTATTCTGTAGGCTTCTATACTTAGTGCGCTACAGCTGATTTTTCTAATTGAATAAATTACTACAATATTATTGAATCATATTTTTCCTAAAATATTAAATATGTGTACTTATTGATTAAATATATACGTACGAGCCGGAAGCGTAAGATAATAATACGCGCGCCTGGTTATCTAACTACTTAATAGCGTGTACTCACACATCGACCTACCTATGTAAAGGTGTGTATATATGTGCGTAGCACTCAACAGGAGTTGAACAGGGTCGCCGAGTAAAACCTGTGAATGCTAGTGTGTGGGTGATGTGTGTATGTGTGTATGTATGTTTGTGTGTAGGCTTAAAACTAGGGACACGAATAACTCTGATAAAAATGGTAACTCAAAATGTAGGCGTAAAAAATGTGGGTTGTATAATAATATAATAATAATTGTAATGAATCAAAAATAAGCCCGCGCGTTGCTATTGATGAAACTTTACCTTATAATAATATATTAACCTAGATATTATGGTTAAGTACCTTCAATGAATAATAATTGGTGAAGCTAGAAGTAGCTACTATCCTAATTTCACTATTATTACAGATTTAAGCATATATATTATTACGATTAATACAGGTCGTGAGTATTTAGATTTATTAGGATTATACAAATAAATTAGGATGCCTGAGTCTGCGTGTCGTGAATATATTCATCTATGATATGTTGATACTTTGTTATTTACCAGATGTATTAATATAATTTCTTACCTTGACTGCGTCGAAATTGGTTGATTGAAGCAAGATTATAAAGATTTTTGATTTTAAAAGGTATTGAATAGAATGAATTTAAAACACTTAATACTTTGATTTGTAAGGAATTATAACAGTAACAACTTCCGTCAGTTAAGCAGCAATGGTCCGTGAATGGAGAGTACAGCGATGAACTCAATAAATCGGTTTTATGAGGTACACGACAGGCTAGAATGATCTTAGCAGACTAGCTGTATATGTAAAAAGGGCTCTACTTATAGTACTGACCTTTGATGCTTGTTGACAGATTTGTTATGTTATTGTCGTTTATTATCAAATTACATAGATAAAAAGTGCGTGTTTTTAGTAATGTACATTTTGTCATATAGCTTATGGTATATATATGTATAGATTTAATAATAATTTTATATAATATTGAGGTTCATGGGTAAAAATATGTTATTGTAAAGATTGTAATATTGGTGTATTAAATATTGTAATGATATTTGATTAGTGGCAAGTATAAGTGTTTTTAGCTATTATTATTAATAAGTATAATTTTGATTGTTATAATGGGGTACAAAGATGTGTTATTATAAAGATTGTATTATTGTGTTTTAGATATTTATAATGGGTGTGTTATGACTTATGATTAACATAATTAAAATGATGATATTCGTAATATTACGAATATCATTACATAATAGTAACTACGGCCCTTTTAGCCCAACAGGTAAAATAATAATAATATAATAAACTGCCGGTTCGGCACAACCAATGATAGTAAAAAATAGCAGTAGTAAAATAATAATAAAATAACTCACAATATAGACGGTCCTCGTTTGGCCAGATGCTACCTATCCTAAATAATATAATAACTACACAGACACAATTAATACACTAAATAAAATAATAATATATAAATGGTAAATAAATAGTAGTGGCAATTAGTGCCTTAACCAAAGATATAAAATAAATACGGCGATTCGCGCACGTACACGATATAATAATAAAGGCGGCGATTTCAGCCTACAATATATTAAAATATAATAAAAAAGTGACGATTAGCGTACACATAATATTATAATAAATAGTGGCAATTCGCACACACAAAATTGGAGATATAATAAAAGTGACGATTTGCGCTCGTAAGTGATAACTCTGCGTTAACAATACGGACGGAACTTTTATTTTGGCCGTAGTCTTACGCGACGACGGATGAAGAACGACAAAAAACTACGGCAGCGGCAGATAACGCGCCATTGCGTACGCAATCTACATATTATACTATTATATAGATCAGATATGACATACCTAACTAGATTTATACAAAAATAAAACAATACAAATAACGAAAATAATGTGCAATGTATGTGTAAGTGTGTGCCGGTCGGTATCTGAAACAGGTGATTAACCATGTATATATAATAATATTGTTTGTCGGCATCCACTAGGAACATAAAGTTTTTATAAGTGAAGTTAAAATTATAATCCATGACCAACTACTGATAATCTAATCTTTAAATTTTTATTTATAAAATGCTATTTATCCAATATCGAATTCGTTAACATTTTCAGAAAAGTAAATTATTTTCAATTATGCAATTTAAAATCAATATTTAATCTAATTTGCATTCGAATTTTTATTTAAATACATCGACATTTTCAAAAAAGTCTTTAATTAAACAATTTACAGGAAAAAGGCTAATTCTCGTTTAAAAAAAAAATAAGAAATAAATGGTATACAATATCTAAGTAAAGAATAATAACTTCGAAGACATATCCTTAGAAATTCGAAAAATTAGTAGATGAAAATAAACATGTATTATGTATTAAAACGGTATGATCATTCTTGGTGAATTACCCTATATTACCACCATAAAAGGGAGGAGATAGTGTATACTATGTAGTATTATATTATTCATATAGATATCAACTATTTCGTTTAAAGAAACTGCACTGTACATCTTAAATTTGAGATTCAAACATTTCGATTAATTAACACGCACAATCACTATAAACCAGTACAAATACGTTTATTTATATCATAATCTCGTTGTTTTCTGTGCGCAGGACCCTCTAGTGTTCGCTGGTCGGGAGTTGGAAATACAGTTCCGAATGTCGAAGCCGCTGACGGATTTCATGGCCACGTTGCACAAAAACGGCGTGGAAGAGAAACGGCTGTCTAAATATATATCGCACACAATCGTGGACGATTTCATCACATTCCTGATCGGGTTTCCAGAAGAGGGCCAATATGGTCTGGACGTGTACACGCGCGAGATATCGTCGCACAAGTCGGATGAGAACGGACACCACAACCATCACCAGCACCGGCTAGCCAACGGCAATGGAATCCACGGCGAAAAACACCTGCTCACCCATTGTTGCAAATACTTGATAAACAGTTCAAAACGAAATTAATATTACATTGATTACAAATGTTATATTATACCATCGTTTCTATGCATAAGCATTTATGGATAATATATTCTAGTACAATATTGTTGTAGGTATATATGTATATAATTTCTATATATATATATATGCCAATATAAGGTACAAAATATATTTCACGAATTTTATAATATTTTTTTTTGTAAATTGCTGTCCATTATATATTTATATTATATACTACAGTGTATATATATTTTTAATGTCGGACAAGAAAAAAATAACGTAACATAATAATAATATATGCGATTCTAGCCAACTACCTATAACGTATTAATGTTAAATACGTAATATATATAATAGTATATATAATGATTTTTACTGTATAATAATAAAAGTTTTAAAACAAACAAGTACCACGTAAACTATGTGAGGAGTTTTTATTTTTCTGTTCAGTGTATACAATATTATATACGTTTGAGAAAATGTATGACGACAGCAGATTGACCTATTTCACTTATTGTTAAGCGTAAAAGAAATGGAAGTGCTTGCTAAAAAATTAGACAAATCCACTTATCCGCGGTGTAAAACAAAGAAAAAAAAGGTAAATCAAGTTATTACCTACAAAAGAATTCGGGTGTATTTCATTATTGAGTAAGTTTGCAATGTACTCACTGTAATTTAAGTTTTAAATTAAAATTCAATCTTAAATCATTGCATACGAAAAAGAATAGTGTGATGAACGAAGACGTTCAGCCTATATCACTAAGTATAGGATATAGATTATAGGTATTTTATGAATTACCCAATAAATATATACTATTATAAATGTATTATAATAATTAAATATTAATATTATAATTTAGCCAGCAGTTAATTCGGATCGAACACGATTGAGAACGTTTTTACCAACTAACTTTTATGCAACATTGCCGCAAAAATACAAAATACTAAATAGTATATCTGATATTACATTTTAATATGATAATATATTATTAACGTTTAATATAGATTTTTTTATTATTTCTTTAGTTTGTTTAAACTCTTAGTAAGAATTAATTGTAGAAATAACACAACCATAGTTATTACTGGCCATGATTTTAGTAATGTTGTTTTCAATTGTTTTCATTATTGTCACAGTTTGTGTTTGAGTTTCTTTCTAAACATAAATTATTACATGTATAGGAAGATACGACAGCGTCACTCAAAAAATTGTTCTCAGCCGTTTTAATATAAGGTATAAAATATTAATTCTTTGATTTACCGAAAACTGTTCTCAATCGTGTTATTAAAAATGTAAAACGTTATTCTCAATCGTATAACACCGATATTTATTATAGTTATGTAATATATTGTTGTTATTATCTACCTAACTTGACTAATGAGCTACAATAATAATATAATAAAGTATAAAAAAATCATATTGTTTGGTTAATAATTTAAACAACAACCTACATACACAATTAAAATTGACTTAAATAACTATTATAGATAAAACATCAAGGTTTAATAATAATAATAATAATAACTCAAATAGCTAGAAAGTAGGTACTTTGACACTGTCAACACTAAGTAACTATCAATTTTGTATTGTTCCTTTTATAAACAAATGAAAACAACAACAATCGGACACTAAAATAATTAGTATAAAACTTGCATACAACATATTTAGTTTGTTCAGTTCAATTGCAGTCTCCCGGACACAATAATTTAATAATCAATAGGTTATATAGTATTCTTACGTCATACATAAGTCTTTTGGTGTTAAAATTAATTTATAGTTAAGTTATCTTTATACCTACGTTTTACCGATTATTCGTACTACCTACATTCAATCGCCAATCTGGCTAGGGAATATTGTATTTTTGGTTTGCATCGTACATGAAGATTCCATTGTAGAAATAGGCAAGTCAAATTCAAATGAACATTAGTATACTAATATTATAGACTTAATTGTATAGAATTTAGGACTGAATTAATAAAACGCTTATTCAATTTTAAAATCTGAACAAAGCGTTGAATGTATATTAATTTTACAATAAAATGTATATTTTTTATATCTGTGTTTCTGTGAGACTATGTCACACAATTTATAATGTACAAAATTCTTAAATTTCAACTTAATATCTTTTCCGTTAGAAAGTGAATCTAGTTGTTACTTGTGGATAGAGGTACTAGTATATTAAAGGCATAAAGGCGCGATTTTTTATGAGTATTTGAAATTAAAATTTTGAAAATATTCGCCAAAATTAAAAAAAAATTGCAAAATGATTTGTTGTTAGAAATTTATTTAACGCTCAATTTTTATAGTTAAGGCTTAAAAATAAATATAAAAATATATTAATATATACTATTATAATTTATAATAGATAGGTTTACATAGTTTCATAAAAAATATCTATTAATAATATATAGTAAATTAAATTTTTTTCGGTAACTATTTTAATTCAACTTGTGTTACTAAATTATTTTTGAGCAACGGCCCACCTGGAAAATTCCCGGTATCCCGCCGACCCAGTCCGCCGCTGCGTGTTACTAATGTATAATGTAATAATATACTTAGTAATTTTAACCTGTCTTCCTGAATTTAGAATAATCGATTTTTAATTCAGTATGATTTGTTATTGATTTAAATAAAATATATTAACATTTACAAAATGTATATATCTATAATACTGATTTACTCAATTATGAAGTACACTACTCGTATAAATGTGATAAATAGTGCAGTTTCTTTTCATATTAATAAAAATTATTATTCTTTTATTTTTTTTTTTAAATCACAATATTACAATAATAATTTTTGTTTTAAAATTGGTGTTTAAATTCCTAATACTAACCCTGAATACTAGTTGATTGCATTTTTATTGTAAACGATTCAGTTGATTTACCAGCAATAATTTTGCCTTGATTGTTTTGGTCATTGTTAACATCAGAGTAAAACATTAGAAAATATTTGATTTTATATTTTCTATATTGTATGTATAACATATTTTAATGTAATACAATTACATTTATTTTAACCAAAAATACAACATACTTATACTAAATACATTAATTATTATTAATATAATTTAAACTGTTATGAAAATGAAAGTATTTCTAAATATTTTTGAGAAAACAATTTACCATTAATATGTTGATTGCATTCAAAATAATTCTTAATTTTTGAATTTGTTTTCAAAAGATGTTGTGTTTGTTGAAGATTTTTTTTTCTTTTAGCCGCACCAATGGAAACTTTTTAATTCATATTAAAATATTTATATTAGAAATAATAAAGTACCTATAACCTATATATTATGTAGGTAATAATAATATGAAAGTATGTTACACAGTACACAAAGGCAATAACATATTTTACACTTTTAAAGTAAAAAAATAAATAACACTATAACAGTTACATAAACATAATATTAGTTAATAGCTAAATATCATTAATATCTGTCGATCGGTATATTTTATACAGGCCACGGACATAGAACAGTCAGCTCAACGAGTACTTTGTAAGTGTGTGCGTATCGGTATCGTGACGCGCGTATAGTAATCAACAAATCTATTTATGTCACTCTAGGCTTAGTATTTTTCCCAATATTTAGATAAACAATTCCAAGTAAAACGGACCAGACTTTTAGATTTTGTTATATGAAATTAAATAAGAAATAAATAATGTGGCATGAGCCATGGGAGGAGGGGTTTTGGACCCGGGGTCCACTCCCTGGGTTCGTCACTGATCTATAACTAGTGTAGTAGTGTCTAACTATTGTGATCTTATACTAGTTATTATACTTGTATTTTATTAAACGGCGATAATGATCAGAAGAAATCGTTTTTTTTTTCTATAAACTTTTATGTCAAGTATCGACATCGATTCCCCGATTAATATTACTTATAATAAATAAATAGTATATATATTATATTGTATCATATTCAACTCGTGTACTTCACTGTGGTTTTAAAAAATATAGAAAAATAGATATTGTCGTTCTCAAGTCCTACCTTTACGCATCATGTAACGTTTTGTATACTATACATACTTATTTTTTTATACTTACAAATTTGTTTTTATTTACCTAGTCGAAATTTCAATGGCAGCATCCAATTTCAAACATGTCACCGGAGTCTGGGGACAGGAATGTTCCAATTCCGAAACCGCGAATCGCGATTCGAAAATTGTCAAACAACTTGAGTTCTATTTTAGCGATACCAATTTGCCGTACGACAAATTCCTTCAAGCTCAGATTAAGCATGATGATGGTGGGGTGCCAATCAGCGTACTGTTAACGTTCAAAATGTTGAAGTCCATCACCACAAATTCGGACGTGATCGCGTCAGCTGTCAAGAACGCTATTGACAGTATTGTGGAAGTCGACAAAACGGATAAAAAGATCAGACGTAAACCAAAAATCGTCGCACCCATCGCTAATCGCAGTTTGTTCAAGGAAATCATTGATCGGTCAATTTATTGCAGTGGTTTTCCGAAGACGGCTACCGTGGACGAACTTTTGGAATTCGCCGAGACCTTTGGCGAAAACGTTATTATGAAAACGACTTTAATGAGATTCAAGTCTAAAGCGTTTAAAGGTTCACTTTATTTTACATTCAGCTCTAAAGACGAGGCGGAAAAGTTTTTAGAAAAAAAATCTGTCGAATATAATGGTGTTGAAATAGAGCGTATGTGGGAGAGTGACTTTTTAGGAAATTACAAAGCCTATAGCCCATTTAATTATGAATAATATTTGTAATGTTCCGACATACACCATACACTCATGGAAAAACGCTGCCATACACATTACATTATTAGAAAGGTTAATTAAGTTTATTTGTTACTATCGTTTAATTTCTTTTAAATACCTATTTAACTAATGTTTAACACTGTTGGTCGATTTAATTTAGGTTATATATAAAAAATAATAATATTTCAAAAGCATACGATTTATTTCGTCGTCTTACATCACGCGTTGGTACAACGGAAGATCAATCAATCGACTGATCGATACATTTTGCGATTGCCATATTTATAGCAATTAGGTTCGTCAATTCTAGAACATTCGACGGAAACACCAGATCGTTATCAAATCGGTAATCCCGAAGACCCGATAGGCGCTCCGCCGAACATTCCAGAATAGACGCTAACAAACACTAACAATAAAAACAGCCTATAGATCTATAGACAGTCAGTTATTTTAATTTTATTATTTTTAATCAGTATGTCATTATTTGTCATTATACGTAGTTATAAATACCTGAAAACTATAAGTAGGTATAACTAGGCACATATTTTATTGATTTGTCATCTACTTATATTATGTTTTTTTATTTTTCAATAAATCATTTGGTTTTAAGAGCAATGATAGTGTAAATAGTGTAATGAAATTGTAACGTTGAAATTACGTTACGATAACTAATTACGAATTATTATAACTTTAAATAATTCGTATTACTTATAATTTATAAGTAATTACTAAGTTACATATAAGGGTTCCATCACGTAATTTGGTCGCTAAAATAATATCCTATGACAAATTATCTGCTTGGTACATTTGATCTGGTGTAATAATATCGTTAAAAAAACAATCAATTAAATGACAAATATTTTTAAAAGAAATATAATTTTAATTTTTTACAAATATTCCTAAGTATAAAATGTCTGGAAAAAATAATAGCCAATTAATATTTTAAACATCATAATATAAAATAAAAATATTCTTTTAAATATGAATTGATTATCATTTTTATAGTGAACGTTTTGAAACCGGATGTTTAGATATTATTGAGCTGAAACAAAATTTGTTGCAGATAAAATTATGGGTTGACCTAAATGATAGGTATAATATTATAAAATTAGTCAATCATATTAATATAGTTAGATAATTATATTTTAACTTTCTTATTTATTTATATTGGCTAACATAACAAAAATATCAAAAATAGTATAAAATATGACATAGCCTCCTCTTAATAATTTGTTTATATTTGTTGAATTGTTGGTTTTCTTGTGAATATTCCACCACACTTTTGTCAATTAAACCAAGTAGCTGGCAATATTTATTATTCATATCTAATCCTATCTAGTTAAGGAATAGTTGGTTAACTATTCCCACTCCACAAACCAGGTTTTATGAATAAAATCGCTGGATTAATACAAATAAAAATATTTAAGTTATAATATTTTAAAGGTCTTAGAAATGTATGTCCTTCATTTTAGCCTAATCCGTAACATTATATAACAAGAAAGTGAGAAAAAACATTACTCATCTGTACAAACAATATCTTAGGATTACATTTGCTTATAAAATAATATAATTCAGCATTTGTCGATCAATAATATTGAAGATCTTAATGGGTTCACTGTTTTTACGCTATTTGTCTGAGTTAAAACTATAATTTGTGTAATTCGTTTTATATTGTTTGATCGTTAATAGAAATATTAAAATTGAATAAAAATAATGACAAAATTGGTTAATAAGTTTATATGTATGCAAAACATTAAGAATAAAATCAGTTTATTTAATGGATAATGTATATACACAAAAAGTAATTATTTTAAGTGTTCAGTTATAATAAAAACAAATAACAACACCTAATAAAATTTTCAACAAAGTAATTAACCACTTACAAAAACAAATTTTAGTGAAAATGCCTAGAAAAAAATTAATAAATGAACCATACAATTGCAAAGAAGTGTAAATAACATTTTAAAGCCAACAGATATTAATAATTTTGTTATTGGAGAATATTTATAAAAATAAAATTCCATATGATGACATTTACTAGGCAACTACCAATGTTTTACATAATAGCTAATACTAATGAGAGGATTATCATGTTATGTATCAACACCATGTTAGATTTATTAAGTCAAGGGGATTGAATTTAAAAAGTATAATATAAATAATAATTATTAATAGCTAAATAATTACATTATATTATAATAGTTTGTACATAGGTTTTAATAATATATTCAAATGGTTAATGAACTCTTTTTAGTGTTCAATATTTCTTTACTTGCTAGAAGTTCAGTTGGCTGAAATATTATCCTATAAAATAATGGTAGAATATTAGAAACATATTAAATTAAAATATAATTATTCGATGACTGTAATAGCATGTTCTATAGTATAGTGTTTAGCTTTGGATTCAAATGTTTCTTTATCATTCTTTAATTCTTTTGCCTAAAAATTATAACACAGGCATAAGTTAATATTATAAAATAGAAACAATGGATTTTATGTACATACAATGTCCAGTACAAGTGGGTCATTAGGATTTGGACAGTTCATTAGATTGCATATGGCAACCAATACGCCTTCTATGTTAATTAATGGTTTCCATGCTCCAGATGGAGGCATTTTCAAAATGTCCAAACAGATTCTGCCACCACTGTCTATGTTTGGATGATAAATAGGTGTAATGAATGTCACTCTAGGAGGTTCAAATGGATACCTATTGTCACAAAATTTAGTAAAATGAATATCTAATTACATAACATTTAGGTAATCAGGTATGATAATAATTCAAATTTACTTCACTGGTAATTCTATCTGCAATTTAAAAACTCCATTTTCATATGGAGAATCTTTAGGTCCACGGAGTTCTAAAATAGTTAAATTTAATTTTTCAGCTCAACTATAATCTTAATCTCAAAATAAAATTTTTTAAAAAAAATAATACATATGTTTTACCAGCTTCTAAAACAGAGGTTGATCCTTCTTTTACGTTCACCTTCATTCCAAATGGGGGTTTGTCAAGTAATTGACTTAGTTCTTTTTTCAAACGTGGTGTATTTAATAAACTAAAGTAAAAAAAAAAAAACAATAAAATAAGAAAATGGAGTTCAATCCAAAAAACTTGTTTTATTTTTTAAATCAATCATTTTTGTTTTAGAATATTTTAGCAAGGTGAAACATTTTAAATGTACATAATTTATACTTAATCATGATGTTTATTAATCAAACTTCAATTGGTAATGATTAATCATTATTCATAACTTTTAAAATGAGTATTACAACTCTCCTAATCGACCTGCACAATTATTTCTTCTTTATTTTTTGACAAGATATTATAGCTTAGCAAATGTTGTTCAATTTTAATTTAAAATAAATATATTTTACAGAATCAGCGTCAAATAGGTAAGTTATTGGCTTACGGAGTTATAGAATTTTAAATGTTTAATTACAGTTACAGCCACTCTACGGTTTAATTACTCCATTCAATTACAAGCAAATACTCATATAAGCCCACAGAGTTTTTCACCTTGACACCCCATCCGGCCTGCATAGAACTACATATTAGTTATTTTAACTATTATTAATTTTGAAGATTACAAACAATTATTATATTTTTTAATATCCATAATCAATATAACATAGAAAAAACTAATGAACGGGATCGGAGAGACTAGGTGATTAATATATTCAATGCATTTTCTAATTATTCAGTTTTAATTTTATTTGAGCTTAAAGGATAATAAATAAGATTGTTTTCTATTATTTCTATCCTTGTAAAATTGATTAATTTTTTATAATTTAATCTTGTCTAAATAATACTTAATTATATATTATAAAATGTATTTTAAAAACAAAAAATTAAGTCAAATATAGATATAATAACATAGGCAGACATTTGATTGAATTTTTGGGGGCTATAATAATCCAATGTAAAGTACCTCGTACCCCTTTTTATACAGAAGTATAACATATTACCTTCGATTTTTGGGGGGCTAAGCCTCGCTCAGATGTCCACCTATGCATAATAGTTAGTTATGAATTATAATTATATATCTACAATATTCTTACTTCATATTTGGATGACGAGCTTAGTCGTTACTCTTTTACAAAATCCAAATCACAAAAACGGAAAATCGATAATAATAGTTATATTAAATAATAAATATATTTTATTACTTATAAGTTATGGATGTGAGATGTAAGAAGTGGAGGCATAGAATACTGAATAAATGAAATGTCTCAGTGTTATTGTCAAGTAACTGTGCCATAAACATATAATAAATCACAAACTGTAAAAATACCTACTTATATGATGCTATTTCTACTTGAAATCACTATAATAATAATAATGTATTATAGTCTGTGGTTTACACAGATCCATATATCAATTATGTATATTTGTAGTGGTAGTTTATTATCTATATCTGTGTTATTTTAATATTGTTAACGCTTATCACGCGAACCGATTTTCTTTAGGCTCTGTCTCTTTATTATAATCCATAGACCTTATAAGTACTATCACGGTTAAATATATAGCTTTAGCCCATAACCCCTAAGTACTATAATATAAGGTCTATGTTATAACTTATAATCTCACGAATTATGACAATTTACGACTTCAACGTATAATTCCAAAATTCTAAATCTGAAATATCGTTATTCATTGTCTCCCAGTGTTGATTGTTACAGTAATTGTATGAAAAAAACACCACAATTGCCTATACGCTATAATTTTTTTATTAAGATCTATTTGTATTAAGATAAAAATGTAATTGTATTGTAATTATGTTAGTGAGTGATTTTTTTTCATTATGAGCCGATCAAAATTTTTGTCCCCCTTCTCAAAAATTGAAATGACGCCACTGAAAATGTGTACCTTTATTCTGTGATTTTAGTTAAGTAGGTACTCATTAGTTTAAATTCATTCTACATTACTACATATTTTATACTTGTGGTTGTATTATGCTTTGTCAAAGATTTTATTAGTCTTTTAGTATATAATAAGTTTAAAACTTAATATTAGTATATTGGTATTATATGCTACAAATTTGTATTAATGAAAAATGTATCGATATAGGTTTTTTGATAAACTGAAATAATGAAGACGCTGCTAAATGTTTTTTTAAATCCATTCCGTGTTTTAAGTGAATGTTATCAGATATTTAAAACAGAAAATTTAATATAAATGTGAATGAATTCAGTTAACATGACATATTTAACCTTTTTGGAACTGTTGGACATGACTGTGGTTGGAAATCTGAATATATTAAAGAAGTACTGTTTAAAAAATAATGACGCAATATTTGCCGGAGAAAAACAAATAGGAATATCGTTGTTAGATAAAAAACAGTATAAAGTCACTGTTGGACATGACTGTGGTTGGACATCTGAATATATTAAAGAAGTACAGTTTAAAAAGTAATGACGCAATATTTGCCGGAGAAAAACAAGTAGGAATATACGAAAAATTAGAAATAGATCCAAACGTACAATAGATTATTGTAATATATTTTAGTGCTGAAGGTTCAAGTCAATACTCATTGCGATTCATCATCTTAATTTATAAGAACTAAAACAAATCGATTATATAAAATCATATTACTAAAAACCAAAAATAATAAAAGAAACCCATGTCACAGGAATGTGCTTGTAAAAATTAGCGGGGAAAGACATTTTTTCGTAAGTTTGACACCTTTTCTTGTCTGTCTGTGTTTTCACGTCGGTCAGATGTATCAATATATATTTCGTCCTTGGATTGCGGATAGAACCATAGCAATCTATTGATATGTTGAGGAATATTGAACACTCGCCACAAACGGACACGTACTAAATGACTGCGCCCAGCAACTCAGGTTACCTTCGATGTGTTGTGTTCAAGCTAGTCGTCGCGTTGGCTTAATGTTTGCTCACATAAACGGTAGGACGCACGCACCAATAAGTAGATTTGAACTCATTGGTAGATCGTCGAATTAACTAATAGCGATATCCGTCTTTTTTTTTAACATAAATGTATTCATCTTATGTGTGAGTCTCTAAATCTGTTATTTATCAATTAAGCATTTACAAGGGCAAATGCTTTAGTTTCCTAAAGTTAAACATATTTTTCTATAATCAATTATTAGTTAATTTAATTAATTTAACTCTACTCACTTTAGCACTTCCGATTGTATAATATTTATGTATGGAAAAATGGACATAACTGAACAATTCATAAATATATAGTGCACTCGTGTTGAATAATAATAAGCGATTTCTTTCATACGCAATCCTTTAATTTTTTACAACACTTAGATTTGACACTATAAAAAACTACTCCATATTTTTCCCGTTGTATCGAATAACATTAATCCTATATAATATGTTATAAAAATTATGATTAAAAAGTGTATCAATAAGGTTACTATGTAAACGTAACAATATTTATAATCGGTTGTTGGGAGTAAACTTACAAAAATATTAATTTAAAAAGTAATTATAATAATATACAGTGATCGTGGTATTAAGCAAAATTGACGACGCAAAATCAGTTGTAAAACAAAATTGTTTCCAGTTAAAAAATGAATAAATTAAAATATTTATAATTATTCCTTATTTTTTTTTGATAAATGTGTGTGTACGTGTGTGTGTAATATCTTATAGTTGTATATTTTATCCTATTCAATATTAATTGTAACTTATTCTTATTCTTACTGGCTAACAGCTATTATGATTATTTTATTTAAACATTAAATTTAAAAAAAATATGATTGTTTAGTCGCACATTATTTCGTTATTAGTAAGAAAACTAGTACAAATAATTTAAAATTAAGGTTACATACTATTTAATGAAACAACATAATATATTAATAAATTATTTTTTATTTTAATCAAACCGTTTTCTTGTTCAATTTAAAACAATTATTTTAAAAAGTGTGTGTAAGGATATAATTTCGGAATTTATCATAGTTTGTGTTATAGGGAAAACAATTGTTTGAGTGGAAACTTCCCTTTAAACTTTTAAAATCTCCCTGCTCAAAAGTACTGTGAACATACAAATACACACTACTTAAAATAATTGCTTATTTTTAAATTATGTTTTATTTATTTACCAATACTTAAAAGAATTCGTGGTGCTTAACTCAAGCAAGCACGCGTTATGCTAAATCAAACAACGAAAAGACTGCAGATTATAGACTGTTAATTCCTAAATCATGGCTTGTTTACCAGGAGTGAAAGTGTATTTTATAATTTTAATTTTAATTTTACTTAAAAGTTAAGCGAAATTTAATCTAATATTTATATAGTCATGTTTAGTTAAACCGTTTTATATGAAAAAAATCCTAAACTTCACGACGACGATGGCCGATGGGTGATACATAGAATCATTTATTTTGTATCTGATTTTATTATGGTATTTTAATTTTTAAAACACTGTTTAAATGATGATGTAGCTTCTTTAAAAATTTGGTTTATACTTCTTTGTCCATGATGTTAAATTATATTACTTTGTATTTGATTTCTGGAGAAATAAGATATAATTAAACTATTAATTTTCAACGTTTGATTCGTTTGGAAAGATGTTCAGAAGACTCCGTATATATTTTGAAAGTACATCCAATTTTTGCAGTATTTTATACTTAAGTTTATGTCTTTATAGTGGAGGTAATTTAAATATAATATTAAGCCACTCATTAGTTAGTAGTCACTATATATTCATATTAAAAAAATTTATCAAATTCCCTCTACGACCATTTTCATGATATCATACCAACATAAAATTTACAATTTTACTTTCTAGTAATTCCATACATATATTATGTACTGTTCCATGTATAACATAAATTGATTTTACAATAATGCGTTTTTTGCGTATCTATATAATAGTTTGTACAATAAGTAGGTATTAAAAAAATGCTTTGATTTTCAACTTTGGGTAATGGTTCTGATAACAAAATGAACCTAGTTTGTATTTTAAAAAGTATCAATCGATAGACTGTTGAAAACGATTTCTCTCATGTGATAATAAACACAGGACGTGTTATGAATTAAAGTTTGGATATTATTGAATAATATTAGACATCTGAACAAGTTTGAAAGTTAACTTAAATATCATTTTTATTCTTAATTTCAGAAGACGTTTAAGTTGAATATTTAGTATACTACTAATTGATTAATCCGTTTAATATATGAACATTTAAGTTTGAATCTGTACATTTGTCAATTATATATTGATATGTTTATATAACGTTTCTGCGAATTGTTTAAATTTATCTTTAATATTTTCAAATAAAAATACAATTAAAATGATTCAAAACAATTCTGTTTTTTTAAATGGTAATCAATATAATATATTATGTTATTTTAAACAATAACTATTTAAATCATTTAGCACTAGGTATCTACAGTATATTTAATCAATGATATAAGTAATTTATTTGAGGAGCAAACCTTAGGCAACTTTTCGTACGTTTCAGCCATGGCCTATATGTGGACTTCCTTATCAATGACTCTATCAATAGTTATTGCTAACTTCATTCACGTAATTTCTCATGGTGCAGTGGGTAATGATAAGTGATAACGGATTAAAGTAAATATTAATGTACTATAGTAGGTACTATATAGGTAGTAATTTTGTTCTTATACAATATTATACTTCGGTAATATAAAAATATTAAAAATATATTAATATTAATTCTAAATACATGTACTAAAATGGATATTAAACCAGGAAGTCCTTATGACATTAACGGTGCATGTTTCAATGCAGAAATGTATGTCAAAAAAGTACTTAAGGTAAAATAAACCCAGATTTATTGTAAACATTTCTTATTTAAATTTTTCATATAATTCAGCAACTGTATTTGATAACTTTGACAAACATTGTTGATAGAAATTATTTATCATGACAACAATTACTTTGAGTTAAGATTTATTTTGTATATTATTTTGAGTATAATACATACAATTATTATAATTTCAGTTAATTTAATCATTTTTAATTTTAATTTTACATTCAATTTTAAAATTCTTCTGTTGAAAAATCTATAATGTCTTGTGTCCTAAAAGATACTCTCCAAATTCAGACATCTTAGATTTAATTTTAGTTGTTTAATGTGAATTGTTTTATGATTTAATTAAATATATTAATTTGTAATATTATACAGGAGTCAAATTTAAAACAAGTAATAGACCATGAAAGAGAAATACATCAAGATATTCAATCTTTACATTCTGACATGCAAACTTTAGTTTATGAAAACTACAACAAATTTATTTTGGCTACTGATACAATTGGAAAAGTAAGATATTAAAACCAAAAAAAATTACCAGAATGATTTTAATTTGTTAACATTTTATTTAAATTATAGATGAAAAATGATTTTAAAAGCTTAGAAGAAGACATGGAAATGCTTTTATCTAAAATGGATGAGATTACTCATACATCAGAAATAATTACATCAAATTTGCACGCAAGTGACAATTTTATAGGAAAATAACTATATTCTTTGAATAATTGTTATGTATATGTTTTATTATATTTAGGCTAATAGAGATGAAATATCAAAACTTTCAGAGACCCATACATTATTAAAACGTTTGCAATTTGTTTACACTCTACCTACAACATTAAACAAACTTTTAACAAAAGGAGATTATGCACAGGTAGACCAATGTACTTATTTAAGTTATTCATAAAAATAAACAGATATTTTATTATACAACAAAAATATGTAGTTAAAATATATTTACTTTTTTAGGTTGTTCAAGAATATCTACACGCTCAACGAGTTTTAACACAATATGGGAATCAAGAATCATTAAAGGGAATACTTAATGATTGTAATAATATAGTGAATGAACTAATGAAAATTTTATATAGTCATTTAAGAGATAAAGATGTAACTTTTTATTTAAAATTTATAAATTTATTATACTTTTAATATTAAATCATGATTTGACCCAAAAAGCCTTTATGTTCTAGATTACTGGTAAAGAATTAACTAAATCTGTTAATCTTTTACTTCAACTTGATGAGCCAGTTTTATCACTATGTAAAGAATTTTTGTTGCACTCAAAAAATCGTCTATTTGAATCATTACACGTACTTGAATTGCAAGTTGAAAATTTAAATCAAGTAAGTAAATTTTATTATAATTCTTAGTTTTCAATTTCATATGTGTTTAAAATTGATACTATTACCATTAATTAGTCATTTAAAAAATATAATAAACAAGTGTTATGTTCACTATTAAAATATAAAAAAAAACCAAATTTCATATTCTAATATTGTTATCGTATTTCCTAAAACAAGTGTCTATCACTTGATTCTTTTATTCTGTTCTGTATTTATTTGATAAATGTTCAACCTTTTATAACCTGCAAATTTCTGAATTATAGAATTAATTAAAACCTTGGAAAATTATATTGAGTCTTAATATCTAAATACTATTCAAATAATAAGAATATAATCATGAAATAAACAAATTTTGTAATTTATGGTTTTTTATTTATTTATATATATAATTATTTTCATAGGATATGATTGAATTCATTGATTTAGGAAGTGACACTTTCTTTAGTCAATTGTGCATGGTAATTGCATCATTCAATGATATGTTTATTGAAAACCTATCAAAAAAGTAAAACATTATATAAAAAAGAAAATGTTGGTTCATTTATTAATTCTTGTCTTTTTTTAGTGATGAAAATGAAGAGATCGAAATCAGTATAAATCAATTAAATATGTTTGTTGAAGAAAATATGATTCGATACTTGGAAATAGTTCAATGTTATATTGATAAAAATACAAGTGACACAGCGATCCTAGTTAGAGCTTTGGACAGATTTTACAGGAAAATTCAAGCAATTGGAAAATTGTTTTCCTACAAAGATTTTACATTGTATGTATTTAAGTCCATTAAAAATGTAGTATCATGAAACACTAATTATAATATGATTAATATTTATAGGGATGCTTTAGAAATTATTTCTTCCGCTGCTCGCCGTCAAACTAAATTACACTTGGCTATGTTAAAAGCGCATTTCCATGATAAACTAGCAACTGTACGTCAATCATTAGTGTCTTTACAAAAATTAAATGATAATGGATTTGCTACGGACTCCTTAGCATCATTAACATCAGATGTAATTGAAAAAGTTAAAGGAATTTTACAAGATATTTCTGTAAGTAACTATTTATTATTACAATATATTCAAATTTAATAAAAAAACAAATCTTTCAAATGTCAGTTACTATTTTTATATCATTGTTCTAATCTTATGATTATTATAGATTAATTTTGTCTTTAGGCATTTTTAGAACCAGAAGTATCATTTTCAACCAACCATGCTCTTCGGAAATCCATTAGTGTTGATAATGTACGCGAAGGACTTGTTGTAGAATTTTTACATTATTTATCTTCAGCTGCTCGTTCATATACTATTTGCATACCATGCCCACCCGCTTTTCTTTTCCTAATCATGACAAAAATGTGTCTCGAATATCAAACGTCTGGTATTGGTCATTTGGTAAGCTAACTTAAATTCTTAAAGAACTAATAGTAAAATATAATTAAAAAAATAAATATTATTTATTATTAAATTATTTTTAGTTACAATTAGTTGATGAAACTTATGAAATCAATAAATATTTTGAAATTAAAAACAAGAACTCATCTCAACTTAGCTCTGAAGTTGAACTGGCATCAGATATGCATTCTGCTGCTCAAGATCTTGTAAATTACTATGTCCGTGTTGAAGGACTATCTATATCACAAGTAAATAATATAAAACAATGTCTGATATTGGTCTGCTTTATTTTTACTTTTTAATTTTCAGATGTTAAAGAAATCAGTCGAAACTCGTGATTGGCTTCATAGTTTAGAACCAAGAACAGTACGTGCTGTTATGAAACGAGTGGTTGAGGAAATTACATCTGTGGATAGTCAAGTATAACTTCTTATTTGTAGTACATAATAAATTAGTTAAAATTTCTAAGCTTCTGATGAATATCCTAGTAAAAATAACCTTATACAAGTTATAGTCCTGCCGTGGCCAGTGAAAATTTTATAGCTCACCACTCAAGTTGTTATCTCCTCGCCATACATAATAATAATAAATACATCTAATTATTTTTTCTGACAGCTGGAAAGCTTATGCTAATTTTGAAAAACAGAGATTTAAACATAATCAAGTTAATTATAATATAATTGTGTGGATCCCAACTCAGGAGTCCATGCACAAAATGATGAGAGAATTTGGGGTTCAGTTAAATGGGGCAACAAAAAACGTAGAGGAACAGTTAAAAAAAAGTTTGAATCGTACATGGCCTAATTTATATGGCGATCAAAACTAAATAATAGTCATTCGTTTGAAACAATTTTAAAAAATGTAGCAGTATTTTGGGAATCATGGAAAGCATAAACATTTTTATAAATTTTATAATTTATTATTAGATTCATAAATATCAATAAATATGCTCATTATTTTGTATTTTACGATGTTATTACCTTTAACCTAAGTGGCAGAGCTATAACAAACCAGTATAAAGATTTAAAAAAAAAAATAATATGTTAATAACTATATTTAATACGTATTATTTATTTATACATTTCTTAATTACGAAAACACTGAAAAAACTATTTGTATAAATTATACATACAAAACAGTTTTATATTAAAATAATGTATATTTTTTATTTTGTTTAAAATTTTTAAAGACAATAATAAATTATATTTAATTAAATTAAGTGTTTTTATAAATGTCATTCCTTTTAGTTTCAATAGCGGTTCAAATTTGTATGTAATTATTAAAATAACACTTTATATTTAGGTTGGTGAATTATTTGAAGAAGGTATGCGAACAGACAGAAGTAGTGATTCAAGTCGTAGGACTCAAATGTCTAGGCATATTAGAGCATGGTCATCTGGTGGAACAGCTGCAAATACCCAAACATTTTCCGCCATCAATAGATTATTTTCAGAGCGCATAGACATATTTTCACCAGTTCAATTTTCAAGAGTTTCTATTACAACAGGCATTATTAAAATAAGTTTAAAGGTAGATATATATTTATATCCTATATAATTTTAAACTAAATTATTTTTAATTTGTTTCTCTTAATGTGCTAGACACTTTTAGAATGTGTTCGTTTAAGAACATTTAATCGCTATGGACTTCAACAGGTTCAAGTTGATATTCATTATTTACAACTTTATTTGTGGCGATTTGTTTCAGACGAAAAGTATGATATTATATTATGTTTAAGACAATATTTTTTGGTTTAAAATTCATTCATATCAAATATAATTTAATAAATGTATGTAAGATAAATTTTAAAAGTAATTAATTAAATTATAAAACATATATTTTTTAAATCCTTATAAAATTAATAGATGTTATGAATCACGAAGTGTATGTGTACAAATTTGATTATGCTATTGTCCATTTACATTTAAATATTTTTTATTTAAAATATATATTTTTCAGTTATTTATAAACATTTTTTCTATTATTAAAATATATTACATACATTATATTTTGTTAGCTTCCTAATCTAAAATGAATTTAAATTTTAAAACATGATATTGTTGAAAAATAAATTTTATTAAAATGAACCTCTGTTTATTTTACTTATAATCTACTTTTGATTTTATCTAAATTTATTTCAGTTTAGTACATTTGCTTCTGGATGAAATATTGAGCAGCTCCGTTCATAGATGTTTAAATCCAGTATTAATGGAACCAAGTGTTGTTGAAATTATTTGTGAAAGAGGTTAGGTTAAATACTTATATTCTGTATTATGTGTATAATGTAACTAGATTTTTATTTTTTTTTTAATTATATTATACTGTATTGTTAATTATTCAAATATACATTATTTTATAAAATTTATTATACTTATTAATTTTAATTTATGTATATCTATCTAATAAATAAATAAAATAATGAATGCATTAATTATTATTAATAAATAGTGAACCTTTTGGTGTATATACAACAAAAATATGTTTGTAATTTATGTACAATTTAACAAACAAGGCATTTCTCATTAAAAAGTACTTAAAAAGAAAAAAATTTACGGGTTTTGAAATGGATTGCTTTTCATATCTTTCATTTCAAAATACAGATCAATCTAATTACACAATATGGATTTAAAAAAAAAGGTTTAGGAATTCTTATATTTTCTTCTTTAAATGCTAATAGCCTACAAATAACTATTAAACAGATTTGGACATATGTCATACACTTAGGAGTTAAGAATTAACAAAATTTGATTTTAAATATATTCAATGCTCAGCTCAAAATCTTAAATGTACACGTTTTTATTTTAAATCAGCGAATTACGATTTTTCAGATAAATAAATGGACAAAATTGGTACAAACTTGAAAGTAAACATAATAAAATGACGCCAGTCACATGTTTAGTCACCATCATATTATAAACATACAAAGTACGACATATTAAATTTGTATTCAGCGGCTCCGATTTTGTTTAATAACATTAATCTATTATCAAACTTAAAGGTAAGAACATTGTCTGTTCTCGTTGTTTTTTTCTATACTATATTTTAATTTTTAAGTAATTGTTATGAGTATGTAAAATATTACAGTTTAAAAATTCATATTGCTTGCTAAAAATTTAAATTTTGTAAAAACACAATGTTAGCACAGATTATGGTCTTACCTTTAAATTAAATATTAGATCAATTCTTTCTATTATAAAAGGTTATTACTCAAATTGGAACTGCTGAACATAAATTTTCTATGTTGTACGTTTGTAAAACTGAAATAACACACTAATACAAACAAGTGATGGGCGTCTCATACTCTTAAATTCAAATCCAACAGTGGGCTAGTATGTAAACCGTATATTTATCAATTATATCAAATTGATGACATATGCCATATGCGTGTATGAGAACAATAATTATTAGTGTCGATTCTTATAACCACATCAACATACGCATACAAGCACTCGTATCCATTTTTTATGAACCGCGTATAAAGAATAGTTAGTAGAAAGATGATGGACTATTTTGCATATAGTATAATGACCCGCACGGCCGCTCGGCAGTAATCGTATTATTGCCTATACAAAATCCCTCACTAATTAATATTATGTATTAATATTATTTATTAATATTTGATATAAATTATTATCTTTAAATCTTAGATAATAATTTATCTTAGAACTAGTAGCGTTATAGGCAAGCCCGGATTAAAGGAAGGCCATGGTCCCGGGCCCACAACATATATCAAACAATAGTGAGCCCCTGGCGAATAGTACGTTTTTTTTTTATTAAATCAGAAATATTTGAATATAATAATAATAGGTTATGGGCCCCTAAAATTGTTTGGCCTTGGGCCCAAAATTATCTTAATTCGGGCTTGGTTATAGGTATCTAGAATTATTTAGGGGGGGGGGGAGGGATAAGTTAAAAAAAATATAACACATCACATTTTTTTGAATTTTGTGTGGTTTTAATTATAATTATATCTTGCTGTATTACATTTTTTAGAAATTTATACAATTATAGTAGAAGTTTAAATTTGTAATTATTTATCTCTTTTAAAACTATAAATGTATATTTATTTTTCGTTTTAATATTTTGGCAAGTCGATTTAAAATTTTTTTCTTTAGTCTTTTGGTCATTTTACTGAAGGTATTAAATAAATTATGAATAATACAACACTAATACAAATCACAACATTCATAACTTTACAATAGTCGTTCCGTATCCTCAATCGGTGTAATCACTAAATACACACTACAGATTGACTACAATACTGCATAAAGCATAAAACACTATCCAAATTAGAAAATGCACTAAAAGTCTAAGATTGGAAATTGTTAAACACCGATATAGAAATCAGTGTTATTATTTAATTATCTACATCATAGCCATTGTGGCATTGTCATATTCCTCTGTTTCGTGGACGATATTAAACTGTATGCCCTAGTATGTACAGCCGATGATTGCCTGAGACTACAAGATGATTTAAATAGTTTTTCCAAATGGTCTGGGCAGTTAGATTTATCCCTTAAACTTTCCAAATGTAGGAGTCTAGGTAAAACTATACTTTTATAGGTTCCACCGCGCTATAGTAATTAGTAAAATCATTAAAATCGTATATCGATATTTTATAGTAACTGCTGAATACCGTGTTTATTATGTTAGCGATTGCATATGTACAATATGACAACAATTTATGTTTTATGCATAGTTGATATCGAATATCGATAATAAAACATATAACATTATAACGCTCTCTATAAACCGTCACGGTTGTGTACTATTCACATGTATGCGTGATCACTGATCAGTATTACACACACTATCAATTTGCACATTATTCCATTGAGTATTTTATATTTATAACATTTATCATTATCGTTTAGACGTGCGTATTATTTGTTTATTGGGATATTTTGTTTTTAAATTAGCATTTTTTTAAACTAGTTAATAATCAATAATGATTCAGTTTGTAAGTATACAGTTGAAAAACTATTTTTATAGCCTTTCGGTTCACTGAATTTTGATGAAAAAAGTATTATTGTGGTAGGGAGTAGGGAGACACAGGGGTGGATAGGCATAATCTGACGAGCCCGGGAAAATAAAATCTAACGACTCGCGTGATCATATCCAAGATCCAGATATTTTCAATCCAAATATTTTTTATCGACCCACCCGGAAAATCCTGGTGTCCCTGCGGGTCTATCCACTCCTGCATGGGGAAACACACTAATAATTATTAAGATTCAAAATATGAATAACTTGTGAATTTTTAAAATTGAATTTGAAAACTCAATGAGGAGTGTGGGGGACGTAGCCCCCATAAATTCATTGTCTTGTAATTTTGAACGCATTCATTAAGTTGAAACTCACACTACGCCACTGGTTTGTATAATAGATTAAATAATTTTGTCTCGCTTGACTTTCTTTTTAAAAATGTACACGTGGTTATACAATATTGTACATTTTGAGCATTATTTATTATTCTCCCCTGGAAGCACGACAATCGTAGTACCAATTCGAACATTGTAGTGCAATTTACAAAACACCGAGTTAATGCGAAAATAAGAAGTCTACTTTATTATGGACCCGACAGTTTGGCACTTCTTATGGATTTATTTTAATTTTTAAAACAAAAATATGTATAACTATATAAGAATTCGTAAACTTTCAGTCATATTATAATTTATAGGTACTTGTATCTTGTATCGGTCGGAAAACTTTTTCTTTATGTTTTTCCATTATTGGAGAATTTTTTAGCATTTTCAGATAATTATATTTATTTTTAGTGCATACCTGTAATAGTATATTGAACGAATTGTTAGAGTAAATTTATAAATTCGAGATATTTTACTAAGAATTATAATTTTAATAACACTATTTACTTTAATAGTTTTTAATAGTAATTTTCATCCGTACCAATAAATATCAATCGTTCTATGTTTGAATACCATAATGTTTTTACCTATCAATCTCTAATCTCCAGAAATTATCGGGTATGATGTCTTACTGGGATTCAAAATAACAACTAATTCAATTGGATATTCATCAAATCGGATTTATTTCTAGTGTTAGTGTACTATTAAATATTAATATACAATGCGTATCGAAATTCAGGGCCTATACTGTTTTTGAATTAGTTATTGTTAGTTTAGTTAAGATAAAGAAGTATTAAACATGTCAAAAGTTAAACTATCGTTTTGGATATGTTTGCGTAGTTGTGCAACTATAAAAAAAGTTGATCATTTTTAAAGACATTATTACTTTATTATTTTCAACGTATTTAAATTCGAGCCTTAATCATTACTATCGGGTTTTCACATATATATGATAACTTAATAATGTATTAGTATTATACATTTATTTAATATAATTAAGTATTTATGTTCTATATAAATTTTTTATTAAAATGTATATTACAATCTGTAATATATAAATAACATTGATTTCAAATGAAGAACAATAAGGATATGAAACAAATGAAGAGAAGATCATTCAGCAACAGAACCTCAATTATATAGTATATAACTTATAATGACAATCATAAATAATAAATAATTATAACGCTATAGTACCAAACACAAATACACGATATACATATTTATTACGAATTATGATAAATAAATAATTTGAGGTATGCTTAGGCTAAATTAGTTTGCTGAGCTATAGGTTTTATTTTTTTTGGAGATACTTTTTATAGTAGAAAAATTCTTCGATTTTCAACTTCAATATCTTTTCTAATAGGAAAGTGAATCTAGTTAGTTTACTTTGAGAAATCAAAAGTAATATATTTTTCTTAATGATTGAGAAAACCTAGAACTTTTATTTTTACCCATAACCAGTTTTTGACAAAATATTCTTATATTTTCTTATATTTTATAAATAATAACGGTATTATATACTATGAAATTTGTACTACATATTTATTAAATATTTATATTAACATTTTCTATATCTAATATAATTTTTTTAATTTGTTGACGCTTGTTTAGTTATTTATAAACATTTGACATTTTTAACTGAAAGATCTGAAAATTGTACAAAAATAATTTTTGTTTTAGAGACATTTTAAGTTCCAATCTGGACAACATTTTACATTTTATACTCTTTTTACGAAGAATTATAAGATTTTTGTTTTTTTGTTTTTTTGTTGTAATTCAAAAATATTATTCGTTAGTACCATTAGTACCTGAAACTTTTAATGTACCTATTTTATTATATTTTATATCGATTTTTTTATATATCTTCAGCAAAAATGAATTTAACCTACCATATTACTAATAGTAAAATAAATTACTTTAATAACAATATAAATATACTATAAAATACACTTGGTAATTAAGACAGAGAGACTACACTCAGAATTGTTTTTTCTGTACGATTTTATCATCGAATTAAAATTTGACACGTACATCACAGTGTTGAGGTACAATCGATATCTACTATACAGCAGAATGGTTACTTATTTTCATCTTTTTTAACATAATATTATTAAAAACAAGAACAAAAAGTTTAATTATACAATTTTAAAATTTAACTTAACATTTTCTTCCTGGATTTTTCAATTAAATTTTTATAATCAATTTTGTATAATTCTTCTTCTTCAATAAATATTATTAATATTACTACGAGTTTGAAACCATATGTAGTGGCGTTTCCAGGAATTTCCAATGGGGGGGATATAAATTATAAGTAATAATACATTTAAATGAATGTTGGTGATCCAAAAACACAAATAAGGGGCTTTTAGCTTATGGGTTAATAATTTATAAGCAATAAATATTATTTCTAATAATCAAAAGTAATGACTTTATAACAACTCTAATATCTTATAAGTTGTTTTCTGAAAGTCGCAAAAAAAAAATTCAATGCGGGCGATTATACCCAGAACTTCTCCACCTGGACACTCCACTGGCCATATTTTATATTTTTGAAAAGTAAAAAAAAAGTATAAACAATACTATCTTAAAAATATCGCCTCCTTTATAATATAAGTTGATTTTAAATACGAAAAATATTGTTTTGAATTCATCGACAAGTCAACTTTGAATCGATCATAGCACATATTTTGTAATTTTAAACTCAAATAATTAATTTTAGTCATGTAGGTACATACGATTCAACATTTAAAACTGAGTTTTTCTGAATTATTTTTATAATAGGAAAAGTAACGTAATTAACTTATTAATAAATTCAAAACTATTTCATAAATTTAAATTGAGCTACCTAATAGAAGTAATTAGTCAGAATGTAAAAAGTTGCTGAGGTAATTTTGATAAAAAAAGTCGAGGTATTTATAATTTAATAATGTATAATGTAAATAAAACTTTCTAACGTAAAATAATAATAAATTATATTGATCTTAGTTGCTTAATATATTTTATTGTATTTTTTTCAAAAACTCGGTCAATATTGATTATCACATTATTATTATTTTTGCAACCGAATAACACTATTTCTAATTTAATTACTTTTATAATTATTACCTATTATACACAATACACTTGTAAAATACTTTTGTCTTATAAAATTTCAATACTTTAATATTAACTCTTAAGATTAATCTATTTAATAGCACATTTTGTAACTACCTACATATGGTTATTTTTAATTGATCATGCATTATGACGTGGAGCTTTAAAATGTGTGCCTTGTCTTGATTAGTATTGATCAATTTATTAATATATATTTAGTATTATAATAGATACCCCGCTATTTATATTTTACAAATTTTAAATTGTTGTTTATAAATTTATTACATATTATATCAATTTAAGTAGTTGCGTACCTATTATGACTTCACGGTGTATAAGTATGTTATGGGAAAAATAACATGCATAATAATATAAATATATATATTATACTTTTTGTCCCCTAACGCATTTAGACGTGTTCATTAAGCATTGACATAAATGCCGGAACACGTTGTTCGCCCAGTCATGAATATTCTTTCCTTTGAGTAATAATAATATTTTATATTACACCTTTGGTTGTATAACATATCTAAAACGTTTTCAACGAAAAAAGAAGTAGGTATACACATATTAATATATATTTTTTTCATAAAAAGAAATAAACCAGTTGTTGCTAAGTTCTTTTCTAACAAAGAAAAATATGATAATTTAAACAACTAGGTAGGTAATGCCTACAAATATTTGTTTGTTTGAAGACGTTCAATAAAACAAACATCGATGAACAATCATAAGATATTTAAACAAAATAATATTATATGCTATTTTTCATGTCAATTATGTTTTCATAAATGTAATAAATATTGTATTTTTTTTAAAACATAAACATATATATATATATGTATTCTTAATATATGAAAAACACATTTTTAACACCTGCTTATATTTAGTTCACACATTCACCGCACAAGAAAATACTGATGAAATTATTGAAAAATTATGTGACATACATTTTATTTTGTTAATTATTAAATAATTTTACATATTTAAGGAACTTATAAAATATTATAACTGTTATACCAATAAAAATTAAATATTAATACTCATTAGGTACACATCAAGTTTAATAAACTTTTATTATTCGGATGTTCTTTCCATGTTAAGACTGTCAATTTTTACAAAAAAAAAAAACTATTAGATATTCGTGTTTGAAAAATTAAAAGTATTAAAAACATTTTAACATACATATTATAATATAATATTTTAAAAATTTACCTATCATTATTGTTTCAACAAATTTAAATGGTATTCTGTTAGAAATTTTAATTAAAACGTCACATTGATATTTATCTTTATATCGCGTAAAAATGTCAAATTAGTATAATAAATATTGATTGATAATTTACCCATACCTATGAGCTATATACTATATTCTATATCATGTGCTGTTCTGCAAAAATAAAAAGTTTCTTACCTCACGTCTACAGTAATAAATATAGACTTTTATTAGTAAACATAATATTATAATACAGTAAGTTTTGTTGGAATGATTTAATGTTTGAAATTTTAACATATTTTTACTCAACTACTGATCTATACATGACATATATTGTATATATATACATCCACAGTTTACAACGTTTTATTACATTCATTTGTTCTCATTTTATCTATAATTGTATAGGTAAACAGATAGTTAATAGTCATAAAAAATTATTTATTCTTCATATAGCTGTTATTATGACCACTCATCACGTACGAGCGAGTAAGCGAGTAGGTTATGTAGGTACCAACTACTAAAATATTGCATTAAAAAAATGTATCGTTTTGCAACCGTAAACAAGGCTCACATCACCAACAACAGAAACGAATTATATTATAAAATCAATGGTAACAATAATGTTTATTGTTTATTATTATATTTGTCGTGGACAAGGCGTTGTTTAATCCAATGTTTCAGGTTTTTTTTTTAATTTTAGCAAAGTAAAATATTCTAGCAACGAAAAAGAATATTTTGTTTAGATGAAGTGATTTTTTCAAATTTAAGACTTTAATATCATCGGTTTGTCATTTAAATGAGTTACGTAGGTAGGTACTTACTACTTATATATTATATTATAATATATATTCACAAAATAATTACAACAGTATTATGTAATATAGGCATATAGGACACATAGAGGTATTAAAATACGTGGAAACCGAACAAAAATTGGGGATAAAACATCATTCGTGAGGATAGCCTATATAATATTATCATCGTCGAAGTCGTCATCGTCATCATTATTATCATCATCGTCGTCGTCATCAACATAATAATATATAATATTATGTGTGTGGCGGCGGTGTTTAGGTATTGTTAAATGTCATCTGTACCGTAGGTATACACCATACACGCACATACACCTTTATAATATAATAGTATGTACCTGTCACAGCTGTTAATTAGTGACATATTGTTTAACTTTTTTTTCTTCTATACAGTAGAAATCGAATGGAACGCATTCGGTTGTTCACTGTCTCACGGATAGCACACCCATTTCCTCAAACCGTAGGGAATAATATTACATTCATACACCTATCTGAAATATTATAAATACCTATCATCGGTGCAAGGATACCTCATATGTATATGCATATTTTTTGTTCACTATTAACAGTGGTATTCACTTTTTCGACCACTATTAATCAAGCAGTGTTCGTGAAAACAACGAAATTATCATACGGTGAGCATATACATTTAATATCGTATACAATAACATAATTTCACCTAATTTATATATATTATTTTTTGTTTTAATTTATTAATTAAAATTAATTTTGTGATTACCTTTATAGTGTGTAATTATATTTTAAAATAAAAAAATAAAATATATTTTTCTATAGGTAAGATCATTAAATTTTTATTCAATACTATTGCTTATAAATTATAAATATATATTAAATATGTTAGAAAATAAATCATTTTTTAGTTAAATATGTATCTATTCAAATATAAAAAAATAATTTCATAACTTACTGATTACTGGCTTACTAAAGCAAATACTTAATCAATCCGAATATTTGTATTATTCAAGAAAATTATAACCAATATTAAAAGTTATCATTCTTAACTATATACATATGTATTATATATGTATGAATTTTTCTATAATTAGTAATTACTACAAAATTTAATTTGTCAAAAATATTTATAATCAGTATGATTACAGTACCATTTATAATGTATATATAAAATTATTTAAATATTGTACAACACTAGTCATACATTTTTATTTATGAGTAGGTATGACTAATACATATGAACGCATTATTTATTTATTATTGTGTACATACAATATATTTTATACTGCTCATTGACGTTTATATAAGCTAATTTATGTATATTTTTAAATGTACATAGAGATACTGTGATTTTAACATTTTTATTCTTTTTAAAAATAAAATGTATACTACTATAGCACTATATTTATTATTTAAACAAATACCTCGATATATTGAGTCTTGCTAAACTAGTAATAATAATATTATTATAATTATTTATTAACCGTATATATATATAAAATAAATTAGATAATATTTTGTTGAATTGATAAATTTAATTGTAGTAAGTGAAAAATATTAATTTAATATAATTAAATTCGAGATATTTCATGCTACTGCAGTAACATTTAAATTTTATAGTTACGTAGATACCTATAATAATCCGACAGGAACTATGTAAAGTAAAAATAATTAATAATATTCAAATAGCAAATTAATTATTGTAATTATTTGGCAGGGAATAATGTATAGCGACATCTGGATTTTAAAAGTGATATTATTAAATACAGATGTATTAGTATCATATAATATACAATAAAAATGAGCGTTAAAACATTATCTTAGTTTAGTAAGCTTTGGAGCTTGGCTGATTAGTTAATAGTTTAATACAAATAATTAACTGTGAAAGTTTGAAAAGTGATTCATATTGCATCTGTTTTTTGATACCTACTGATTATTGCTCGAAACTATTAAGAATTGATCATAGATTTTTTTTTTTTTGTGAATCGTATTGAACATTATTAACGTTGTAAACTATATACTTTAATAGAATAATAAAAAAAAAAAATCAAAATATATTAAAAATATAAAGAGGAAACTGGTAGACGTTATAATATATGACGGATAAATGAGATGCTATTCACAAACGTTTATTATTGCTGTGAATTGCCCGTTAAGTGGACCCGCACCATAGACACCGGCATCCACACATTCACATATTATGAAACCTTCACGTACTACATGTATCCTATAGATATATTATGTATGTAACGTACAACGTGTTATTTAATATTAATTTGGACGCATTCGCCCTTTAACGAACGGCATCCTGTTATATTATACTGCTGCAGGCATCAGTCCCTCCTTGCCATTAATTTTCAATTCCCTCGTCCCTAATAGAAAATATTTTTAAGAATCGTATATTGAGATAAACGATTACAATCACACCGCACTTGAGGCATCATAATTTGTATTATTATGTTTATTATATATTTAAATCAAAACCCACTAAATATTATATTATAATAATAAACGCGTGTACACGATGAAAATAGTATGACTAAGGCACTAACTATGATCATAAAACGCATAAAAAATATTTTACGGGTATAAATATCGTAAAAAAATTACTCAAAATCATTCTTTGATTTTACTAGGTAGTGTTTTATTAATGTCAGTATGGTATGGTATACATTTTTTTTAAAATTAAAAATGGCCTATTTATTTGTTTTATAACAGTAAACAAAATGTGTTATGATTTAATAAGTCTATTTAAAACTGTATGACTTAATTCACGTAAGACTTTACTCAATATTGTATTGTTAAAAAATATAATAATAATTACCATCAGTTATTTAACGTTTTGATACGATCAACTTTTTATTTTATAGTTTACAATTGTTAGAAAATTTAACTGAACGAAATATTTATTAAAATACACAATTTAAAAAAAAAAATTATAACTTAAATATTCGATATTTAATGTAACTATTTCAGAACATGCTTTTGTAAATACTAAGTATTTACCTTTATGAATATAATTATATAAAATTTGTGTTGCATACGTGGTACAGTTTCAATATTTTGACAATTTTATTCATATTTTTGTTACTTTCTACATTAATTTGCATAAGGTTTTTTTAGACATATGTTAGAATATAGCTGAACACAAACAGATTCTTTGGCACACGGTGCTATTGCCGACTTCTATGCACACTGTTATGTTACTAGTTACTACACTCGTTTACAGTTAATAAGGTCAATTATTTGTCATCTGCTGCAGTTTAAATTATGGCTCTGTGCTCGAAAGGCTATTATAATCACTTATTATATTGTACGTCATCAATTATTATATGGTTGATTTTTGGTTTTTTAAATCTTAACACTGTCCTGTCAAAAAAACTATGTTTATAAACTATAGGAATAAATCTTATGTATAGTTAATTCACTATAAAAATTACAATATATATATTATCCACATAGTATTATTATACATTATGTATATCAAACTATACAAAATATAAATCTATAAACTATAATTACTATTATTTATATTATATTTTAATCATACTCCTTATGGATAATGAATTGTAATTTTAATGTATTTCAAAAGGTAGGTAGGAAATTGAAAAAAGAATACATTTGTTTGTTCGAATAAAATATATTAATCAAATAGTTCGATTGAATTCCGTGTTTACTTTGAACACTCTGCATTCATACATCTGTTACAACAAGAGTTTTAGCAAACTGCAGTCGTATATTTCTGTAAACACTTTGATGACCTTTTACAAGTTTCAATTTTTTAAGTAATTAAAAATCTTTAGTAGTTTTAATAACGCATTGGGAAATAATAATTGTGTTTTGGTAACTATATAGAAACGTTTTAAACATCAAAGTTTGATGTATATAATATATAATACGTCAATACAATTTGTCAATATATAATCAAACCTTTTTTCTTGCAGATTTTCAGACGTCAATTATATTTACAAGACAACAACGAGTATGCAATATGCATTTTGGCAACTATTGTATATTTATTGACAGAAGTCTAGAGACTAGAGTGCTAAGTAGTAGCGCCAACGGTGAATTGAATTTAAATATGTCACCTGCGTACTACTGCTTACCATTCTGGCCTCCTAATTACGTCTTACGAATAAATTCAAAAAGTAAATGAAATATAATCATACAAAGTAAAAGCTAATTATCTACTAATTTATTTATAACTGTATAACTGCATATAAATTTATTATATATATTGATGTACAGACATACAACTTTTATTTCTGTAAATTCAAGTATGGAATTAATATTACAAATGCAATCATTATTTATATACTTTTTCTATTAAATATACTATAAGAACTAATAAAATACTGTAACTTGTTTTTTTAAAACTAACAGTGTATATTTATATATATTAAATAGTAATTATATAGATTTATTTATATAGGATATATATTGTAGTTGTCTATATAATTAAATATAATATATTGAATTTATAGGTACATTCAATAAAATAAAGTTATATTGTTATATAGACATTTGTGTGCATTTTTTTAATTTTTTTAACAAAAAATTTGTCATTACAAATTATAAAAGCTATTTTATTTTGAAATATTCATATGATTTTGGAAATTGTTATCTATGAAATTAGTCTATTCACTTATTGTACCTATAAATCGTATAAAAAATATTTAGTAGACTATAAAATATATAAACGAAATAAATGTCAGTATTAATTTAATTTATACAAAATATAATAACATACATTTAATACCTAATTGAGTAATTTAATATATCTATATCATTCTATCTTATTTAAATTTAATAATATTCTTATTAATTATTTTAAAGTATTATTATATCAAAGATTCTAAACCCAATAATCATAATTTGTTATAATTATATTACTCCCAATATACGACCTGGATATAATTTAATATTTATTCCATAATTAAAATAATTAATTATATGAATTTTGGCATTGGTTTTGAAAACGATGCAGTAAACATTAGTGAACCAATAATTCTTTAAACATAGTTGTCTGCTTCTACTAGTTTTCGTTGGAAGTGTGTTACATGTATTATTTTTTTGTTTCTTAAATATAAAACAAACACGTATTATTTGTCTGTAAATATTTTTCAGAATGTGATGATTATGATTTTTAGAGGGATACCTATATATATAATGTATATTATATATTATGTGTATCGATTTAAAATGTTGATGATATACGCATTTTATATTCCTAGTGAATAAGTAAAGCACCTATATTGATATTACACTGATATACTTTTTATTTAAAGTTAAATGGCCTATATATAGGCTATAGAAGAACGAAATAATACTTATATTTATATGTAGCTATTTAATTATTTAAACTTCTTTATTAATCAAAAACGCTATAGAAATCTTACTCTATTATTTTAGATATATATACATTATTATTTACAGTGTAATTTCATTAATCAATAAACAAATTTAAAAAAATTACGAAATTCGTGACACACATTGTGTACCTATATTTTTAAACAATAAATAAGTTCCGTTTATTTTTCTGTAATGCATAAATAAATAAATATTCAATAATTATAGCTTATAGATTAATTATAGATTATAGTTTTGGATTATTTAAACTAGATATTAAGTTTCAATTATTTTTCATATACCTATATTATTTTACCTAAGTACTTATATAGAATATAGATATTAATACATTATATTTAATATCATACATTTTCAAATCAGGAATTTCAATTATCTAGTTTTAATTAAGTTTAAAAAATCCTTCGTTTATAAATGATATACTAAATAACTGTTGTTAAAAAATAAGTTAAAAATATTGTTTGTCTGCAAATTATTATAATAAGGATATTATAGATTTTAAAGATCGGAATTGTGCACAGGAAAAATTATGATTTTTATAAATTATTAAATTATTAGCTACATTTTAAATTCTGAAATAAATGAAAAGTTTTTAAAAGATATGTTTAAAAATATATATATTACATGCCTATCATAACATTCACAACCTCTCGCAGGCTTTTGGAGCAATAAAATTGCTTCAATCAACAAGTTTTAGGGGTGGTTTCTAGTAGCGAAATGACACTTTTAGAAAACGAAAGCAAAAATTAAATTACTTTTCAAAATAATTGGGAAAAA
This sequence comes from Rhopalosiphum nymphaeae, assembly GCA_036289425.1. Classification (NCBI taxonomy): domain Eukaryota; kingdom Metazoa; phylum Arthropoda; class Insecta; order Hemiptera; family Aphididae; genus Rhopalosiphum; species Rhopalosiphum nymphaeae. The sequence goes on from JAZAQC010000013.1 coordinate 20,999,667, forward strand.
ACAAAAGGCAATTTCTAAATTGATTGTACTTTTTTATTGTTATAATCAATGACAAAATACAGATGTCTCTTACTATATACAGGCGTTCAGTATTTTAACATTTATTCTGTTTGATAAAATGTATATATTTGGTGTTTTTGTTTTTAGTACAAAGGTTTTATAATTGATGTACTTATGCACTATACTACTAAATATGTAAATATATATTTTATATTTATATATAATTCAATACATTTGAAAATAATTACTCATTACACATATTACTTATTCGTACAAAGAAAAATAACTTGCAATTTAACATTATTATATTATTATAGTAAAATAGAACAGTTAAAAATAATTTTTAGAAAAAAATGATATGATTATTAATTTTAAACTAATATTATAGTAAAGTTATCCTGTATCGAGTTTAACGAAACGATATCTATATCCTGTCCGGTATAATGTCCGGTACTTTTTTTTACGAATTTCTATTAATTTTTACAAATTTTGTTTACAAAATCTTTTTCATTATAACACTTATTACGTTAAATATAAATTATATTACATCATACCTAATTCAAATAAAAAATGTAGGTAAATATAAAAATATTTCTATACAATTCAAGATTACTAAAAACCAACGCACACATTTTTTTAAATGTTTAAATATATCATAAATAGATTTTCATAAGTCATTCAATTTAGTTGTTTGTACTTTATTACTACATTTTTAAATTTTTTTTAAATGTAAATTTGTAAACATAAATAGTATTACTAATTTTATATTTTTATTTTAATTATTTAATCGTTAGCCATTGTACTAAAATATCCAAAAAAATTTCTATTTACTATAATTCAAATTAACTAGTATTTTACAATAAAAAATATGTACGATTAAATAGAATATAATAGAATTACACATATATATTTAATAATAATTCTTAAAAAGGAAGTAATTCGATGTTTTTATTATTTACCTTAACATTATTCATTAAATATTTAAATGTTTATTATTTCAGGTACATATTATGCTAATGCCAAAGTGAAATAACGTGTTCAATTTATTTTGTTTTATAATGTGAACTCAACTCAGCAATTATTTTATTATAGCATATAATAACATATAATAAAAGAGTCGATGTTAATTTGAATTATTTTTGTTGAGAAAAATACATATTATAATAAACAAAATTAGATTTAATTCGATTTAATTGTAAAATATATGACGAGTATAAAATTGAAATTTATAGGAATAAACACTCGTAAAATAAAGCGGAGAAGTTGCTCAGTTATATAGTAGGTATTCACTATTCAGTATGTATATGAATGGATGTGTTAAATCACTTCAATTTTAATTCAATGATAAATTGTTACATTTAAGAAAACGATTCTGATCGCCAAGTAAACATGGTTTGCAGCATCTATATTTCTAAGGATAAATTATTATATATATATTTATATTAGTAATTTATTTTTCTATTTGTAGTTATACAATAGTTTGAAATACCTAATTGGCTATTATAAAGTAAATAATTTGCTATAAGTAAAAAATATTAGAAATCTTGTTTTCAAAAGAAATTTTTAAGATTTTTGACTAATCATAAATATTATTATCAATATTTATAGAAAAGAAAACTAAAATATTAAGAAAATTTCAAATGCCTATAAATAGCTTAAAATTAGTCTACATTTTATTAAAATATAATTAAATATAGAAAATGATAATCTAAGTAATATCTAATAAAATGTTTTAAGTGTCTACGATTAATATTTATTAAATTATTATTCAGTTTGTTTAATAACAAAATAAGAAAAACCATTTAAATATAATTAAAATTACGTTAATATACATTTTAAATTTAAATATTTTATATTGTAAAATATGAATTTCAATTATAAGCGATAAACTACCAACAAAGTCCTATTCCATCGTATTATAATTGACAATTCTATACTACATGCATTTGTATTTATAAAATTAGCATAGGCATATTGCACACATAATTATATGTATTATTATTATACATATTATATATTAATGGTTTTCAACCTGTACGTCGCGGCTTCCAGGGACGTTATCGGTTATTATCGCGTCCGTAGTATAAACTAAAAATAAAATTGTAAACAATTTTTTTTTTATTATTTTCATTATTTGTATGGGATCCGTATATTTGATTTCAAAATCAAAAGAAGTCGTGAACCTAAAAAGGTTGAAAACTACCGTTATATATTTAAACTCGTATTGATACAATGATACATATTGCGATATCCTCTACCAGATCGAGAGATAATGATTCTTTAAAATAAAAACCATTAAAACTAAATTGATATGTGAACATCGTGAACCTAAAATTTTAAAATGTCTAAGCCCAATATATACACTTAATAACTTCACTGTCTAAAACGACAACCTTTCAATTATAGTTAACAACATGATTTTAGCATCCTCAAAGTTATATTTATAAATTTATAGTTTTCTAATGATTAAAAATTATTTACAAAAATATTTTGAAAAACGTTTATACTTTACAAGATAATAAGTGTAAACTATTAAAAAATAAAACTACTATGTTTTTTAATCGTTCATAAACTGTAATTTACATTTTTTTATTTTTGTCAATTATTAACCTTATTTTTAAATATCAATTAAAATGAGTATTTACTTAACATTAACTTTTGTCAATAAATAGTTTAGACAATAATATTGTAAAAACGATTTATATAGGAACTTTAAATATTTACTAGAATAAATGACTACACCGAGTGGGTGTAACGTGCCTTGGAGATACGAATTAGATTGTTCCGCCAATGAATGATAAAAACCTTAATTTATCCCCCCACACGAACCCATTATTAAGCTGGTTGAAATAGTTAAAGGATGACAAACTGTGTGTTTGTTCTGTATTCGTTTAGTCGATCTTAGCTCAAACGTTTGGTAACATCTATCATACTTAATGTTCAATCACAAAGTAGTAGTGTAGTACATTACACAGTCTTTAACAATTGTCACCATGTGCATGCAGTTTATACGCTTATGCTGAATATCTTTGTTTTTTTTCTATTACAGAAAAATGAATTTTAACAACCAATTAAAATCGTGAGTACATAATATAAAATATTCTTCATATTTTCAAAGGTTAATACATTTAAGTTCAAAAACGTAGGTATTTCTATAAATACCTATTTTGTCAACTTTTTATAAAATAATTGAATAAATTCGTTAAAACGGATCTTTCGACGAAATGTAGAGACTGAATTTTCTGAGGTGTTAATATAGTTGCCTATTACTTATTAATTATTGTATATTAGTATATGATGCTATAATTTAAGCAATTGTATCTACTTGTTTTTTTTTTTTGTAAACAAATCTATAATTTTACTTTTTTATGTAGTCCTTTCCAATTTCCATTGGCGTGCGCAGGGTGGTTGTCGGGTGTGCTAGACATTCCCTACACTCTGCAGTCTTCAAGCCAGCTTATTTTCTTTACACTTTTGATGGATATAGTTTAGAAACCTCTTTAAAAACGAAATTCAGTTTAGAAAACTAACCTATTATAGTAAGATGGAATTCCCTTCGAAAAATTCTGCACACGCCTATGGTATGGTCCTTTCTACATTTAAATATATGATATTTTAAATTTATTACTGTTATGAAATCCTCTAAGCTATATACTTATTTGTATTATATAAATTTTTAAAATATCTATCTTATAAATTGCTATCATTAATTCTGTAAATACTTATAAAATAATTATCGTAATATACGTATCTACCTAAAAATTACCCTGAAATTTAAATTACTAATTTTTAATAAGTAATCAAATTTAAATCATTATTTTTATTTAAACTTTTTACTATTTAACTATTTCATATTATCAAATTCAATACTATATAGTATATATTATTCTATTAAGCAGTATTTAGTGATATGGCTTTCAGAGTACAATACCCTTAATATTTTTATTATTATTATTTAGAATTAGTACATATATTATGCTCTTTAAAAATAATTATATCACCTACTTCTATTAATATAGTAGTACGTAAAATAAGTATTATTCATAATATTTATTATGTTTTATTTTTATTGTAACTATTTAAAATTAATAATTAATTATAATCTTAATATGTCTAAGTTTTGTATTATTATTTGTGTTCAATTACAAAATAGGTAATTCTACAATAACGCATATTCTGTTCCTAAGTACTAGTGCCGCGGGAGTGATATCCGTTTTTTGTATCTCCTGCAGCTCAAGTGCTTATCAACGGGAAACAGCGCACCAACCCTACATTATTTTATATCATAATATTTGTCTATGAGTGTAATGAATAATAATAATAATATTATAAATATCAAATATGTAACCTAGGTAATTTGTGCATGAGATTGCTTGTATATACTTATGTATTATATATGTATTATGAATATACACATTGTAATATGCACCTACTTATTAATTATTATATATAAATAGTATATTATAAGTAATGAAAAAAAAATCGTATAACTGCAAGAATCAAAAAATTATACAATCTTATAGATATCTATAAATATGTAAAGATATAGTATGATTCATCAAGCATGATCACTTCCATGTTTTTCTTTAATAACGAATTTATTCGAATTTCTGCTATTTGGAATTTTTAAATGTACTCAATAAATATATTTTTAAATTTTGTTTGTATTACATAAATCCTGTGGTGATTCAATATTCAATTTTTTTAATAAGAATCCCACTTTTTAATGCAAATTATTTAGATTATATATATATATATATTTGGTTAAAAATTTTAATGTAGATATTTAATTCAAAATTCTAATAAGTATAGTATCTCAGTTATTAAAGTGTTTATACTAAGGATAATATTCTTTAAAAATGAACAAAAACATAAAGTAGTTTTAATATTGTACTTAGTAAAGTTTAGCCGCTGGGTTGCTTCTTTTATCATGCAATTCATGTCATACTTAATATTCTAGCTTATATTCTTATTGTAAAAAATTAATTTACAGATTGTATATATACGAATTAAAAAAAAAAGAAAAAAAATATTGTACTTGAACCATTTTTACAAATTATTAATGTTGATAGATTAAATATTAATCCTTAAAATGTTCAAATCTTAAATAGATACCTAACTTAAAAACTGCTTGTTCAAATTATAATTCTTATGCGTCAAAATTATAAAAAAAGATGATTATTTAATAATTTATAGTAAAAAATAGTAGTTCTTATTTAAAAAACAGAAGTTTGTATTTCTACAGGACAATAGTTGTACAAAAAAATTTCAACTCTCAAGAGAATTTGAAAATATGATCTTTGAGTATATTATTTAAAAATTCTAAAATCAGATTTTGAATAACTATACATTACTAAAGAAAAATGAGGTTGAACTAGGTTGGCTAGTCACCTGTACGTTATATCATGTTAGTTCGTATTAGGTACATATACACAAGTGGAGATTATTTTCAATACAGTCAACCAGTTATTGTGATAATTAACAAATATGTAAGATCCCGGTGATCCCGCCACCGACAAATTCGAAAACTGTCAGATACCGGTTCGATTGTAATTATTATTTTATAACTTTTTATGTATAATAAGTACCTACTGGTCACTGTGATTGATGCGTCGAATACGGTTTGCTGTTCGGTTCACTATAGCGAAAGTTAATTGGTAGTACAAAACAACTTAACAACCCCTCTCATCTCATTGCCTCCTTACTGGGGACGTTATTGCTTGTCTAAGTGAGCCATATACCCGTATGTGCTAATATGTGGAAAACTTAAGAGGACGCTACACCCGCATTTTATTGTCTCTGTCTTACAAGTGTGTAATATAACGGCGAGTAGTAGTAATTAATTAAATGATCATAATGTATATATATATTTTAAATATTCCAATGTATTTATTGTAATAATAATAAAAATTAATATGTTGATAGGAGTTATCATAAAATTAGTTTTTATACTCATTTTTTCGTTCGTATTATTATGTATTTTAATATTTAATATTAATTTTGCATACTTATTACTTAAGAATTAAAACCCAAAGTCCGACCAAACACTCAAAACCACCCCATATTTTGAGCGACCCATCTAGTTTTACTCTGTAGCTCGCCAGACCAATCCAGCCTATCTGGCATTCAGAGTTCACACTGCAATTTATAGTTCAATCGGCTATAGGCCGTGGTCCGTTGCTGCTCTCTGGAATTAGTTAAAATAAAATTCTTCGATTGCAATAATTTAATATTATATAATAATATGTACATTGTATTTTACTATTAGCTAGTACCCACAGACCATCACTTTACCTAGAAAATAATAATTTATTATGACAATTTGCATTTTATACACGCATTTATCAGATGCAATAGCCAATAAACGACCAATAATATTCAGAACAATATTAATTCGACCAGGAGGAAAAGACGATAAATTTATCAAGCCCTTGATGACAGTTGTTTCCAGAATAATACAATTTTTAATAACCGAACCGAATAAAATTAACAGGGTAACATAATACTAACATCGACATGTAGTTACCTCGAATACGTAATTTGGTCATGTTTATGGGGGGGGGGGGGGGATGAAATGTTTTTACACTTTACCTCTAACCCCTACCCCCAAATATATTTATTATAAGCATCTCGTTTCAGTGTATGTACGTATGTGATACGGAAACAAATAACTGCAAAATATTCAATTATTTTTATTATTAAATTAGTAAATAAAAGTAATTAGCCAGTCTTTAAAAAAATACAGGTCATGGGGGACACGACACCCAAATCCCCCCCTAAATTATGCCACTGTCTAGAATTGCGTAAAACGTAATTTTGTACTTTTTACTTTGTCTTGGTGTTTGGACGTTTTTTATAATTATTGGTTGTCTACGGTGTATATTTGTGGTTATTGAGTTATAGCAAGGAGCTCCGATTGGACAACAGCAGCTGTTGATAAAAAAATTTGATAACAATATCTGACTTTTATCATAGAATTTTATATAGTTTTATTCAATGTTTTTTAAACAATTAATCAACAACTTGTCTAATAAATAATAATTATATTCGAGACTATTTACGCAGACAAATTACGTTTTTTTTATCTTTCATAGTAGATACTTTGTATAATAAACCTAATATATATATTGTATTATTACTTTTAATAGGTACATATATAATAGTACTTTAGGTGTTTTGAACATTCAAAATTGTTTCTTCGCAAAGTTACTGATTAATTTAATTTTTTTAGAATAATATGTTTATATATTATACACTTGAATTAATTTATTAGTGAATCACTTAGTTAAGATCTCTTAAAATGGAAAACGCAAATATTGGCCAACGCTCATCTTCCTACAATCAAGAAACATCTGAGTAAATTTATAATGTTCGGTTATTAGAGGTGGAATGAACTCTGCTTGACGTTTCAATTTAAAATATTTTTTTATATGAACTTAATTAATAATAAATAATGTACATCAAATCAAACTCAAAGACATTAATGATTTATTAATAATTTTTAATTAATAATTTAAATATTGTAAGTATTCATTTTAATTGGTTCTGTTTATATCCATACCATTTATTTCATAAAAAGCTTAACATATTAAGTATATATCTGAAAATTCTGTCCCTGGACAGCTTCTTCACTCATACTATGTCATGTAAATATTTTCCATTCTGTATTAATATCTTATTTGCTTATTGTACACATTCTACAAATTGTAAATTTTCTATTTTAATAAAAAAAAAATCATACATATTATATAACCTTGTATTAATTTTATATCGTTCATTCTATCTCTGGTATTAATATTCTTTTTAGTATTATTTTAACATGTTATTGCTCTATTCTAGACCGAAACACTGTTGGGTTTGTTTTGGTACTGATGAAGATGATTATGAAAGTAACAGAGATTGGGTGTCACCATGTAAATGTCGCGGTTCTACACGATGGGTAATTTTCTTTATAATATTTTACTATTTATATTCATTCTTATATACAAATAGTTATCATGCAGGGTATGTCCTTTAAATAACATTTTAATGTAAACTATAATATTTTTATAGTCAAACAGACTACAGTTTTAGTATTAGGATATTATATTTAAATATTCAGTAATTTCTAATAAATATAAATGTAATAAAATAAAATCAGTTAAAACAGTTAAATTTACCTCCATAAAAACAGACCATATTTTAAAAGCAAAATAAAATAAACAGATTTATATTAATTTATTAAATGTTATCCTAAAATGCCTTCTGTCCCAGACCACCATATTTTTAGACAATACGTGTAAGAACTAGAGCTAATATTTAATCCTCTAAAATAAACCTGATTATCATACTAAAATATTAATAATTTGATTATAAGTCAATACCTCTAAAGCCTTAAATTCTATCAGATTTCTCTTGTAGCTTAAAATTTGAATAGCCTTATAACACGTACCTATTATTAAGTTCTATTTTTCAATACTTCACTTCACACATAAAATTTAAAAATTATCCTATTTTAATTAATTTAAATAAATCAACCACATTGACAATTAATTTATAAGATGAATTTTATTGAAGTATGAAATGATAAAACTATTTAAAAAAAAAAAACTAATTGTATGTAGGCGAGTGTCAAATGATTGCTGGGTCATTCAAGGTTTCCTTCCTGTCACAGTAATAAGGATGCTGGTTGTCATCTTCTATAAAGTTATTGAACATAAAATATATCATAGAAACATTTATGGCAATTTATATTTTATGTACCTGTGATTTGTGCGATCAGACTATAATAATGTATTTTTAAATGTCTATTGATTCATACATACAAATTGTAATTTTAGGTTCACCAGAATTGTGTTCAACGTTGGGTTGATGAAAAACTGAAAGAAAACCTTAGTGTTAAAGCACATTGCCCTCAATGCCATACACAATATATTATTGTGTATGATGAAGTCAGTAAGTTTTTTAGAGTTAGCATTAAAATCTAATAAAACTTTATTTAAACAAAATAATTTCCAAGTTAAAGAAATATTATAGTTTTATTTTGTTAAGTGAAAAATAAATTATCTTTCTTTAATTCTATTAATATCTGTACAAATCATATTTTTCATTTATTTTTATGACCATCTAAATTTTGATGAAAAAAATAATAAATACAAATGTGCATAAAATTATAAATTTTTATCAAATAATTGTTTTTTAATGATTTAAAAACGAATTATCATAAATGATAGAAATTAGCATAAAATCTTTAATTTAATATTTTCTATTCATGTTATTAATAATATTGATAAAAAATATGTTCACTTGAAATTATTTAAGTTCAAATTTTGACAAACTGTCAATATCAAGAAAATTTAAAAATAATTTTGAAATCAAAAATTTATAAAGTGTTCATTTTTATGAAAATTCAATATAAAATTCCTCATTAGTAATTTTAAATATTAATACTTCATATACAGTGACTTACTTTATGCTAAGGTATATTCACCTACCATACATCAAAACTTTTTTAATTTTCATACTTAGTAGTTAGTATGATTTGAAAAAAAACATATTTATCAAAATATATTTTTATTATATTTAATTAATATTTTGTTGTTATTAACATTTACAGATTACTTTGTTCGCCTATTAAACAAACTTGATAAGACAGCTAATCAGTTATGTCCTTTTTTGGCAGCTGGTGTTGTGGTCAGCACTCTTTATTGGTCTGCAGCTTCATATGGAGCAATAACTATGATGCAGGTTTATTCTAATAGAAAATAAATTTTATTTTATAGAAGTTAAACTTGAAAGTTTCTTAGGTAATGGGTGAAAGAGAAGCTATAACAATGATGGAGAATACAGATTCATATATGTTGCTCTTGGTATTACCGTCAATACCACTCAGTCTAATTTTATGCAAAACTATCAATTGGGAAGAAACCTTACTGTTATTTGTGCAAAGATTTACTTCACAACTACCTTTATTAAGAACCATCATGCCTTCATTTTTGTAAACCATTTATATTTAACTTATATTTATCGTGTTACAGTAATAATTATAAATCATATTTGTATTATTTTTAGGTGTGAACCTGTCAATAGTTCAACTAGTACAGTCCAATTCAATTCAGTTGTTAATCCAACTACTACTCTTTGTGCTGCACTTTTATTGCCAACTACTGCCACTGTAGTTGGAAATTTATTATTTGACAATAGTTCATATTCATACTTACAAAAAACAATATTGGTTAAGATTTTATAAATTTTTATGAATAAGAATGTAAATTTTCATTAATCCTGTTCATATTTTTATTTCAGGGAGGGCTAGTATATATTGCAGTAAAAGGTGTATTCAGAATATATCAAAGACAACACAATGTTATTAAAGAAAGAACACGTAAAGTCATTGACTACCCTGAAACTGATGTTGAAGAAAATACTTAAAATCTGTACCATAATCTAATACTTGTTAACATCACCTGAAAAATATTAACATCTTAATACAATAATTATAATAAAACATCTTAATATTGTACATAAATATATAAACGTATTATTTAAAAAAAAAGTTAATTGTATTTAGAATAAATTTATAAAAAAAAAATTATTATTATTTTAAGATAATCATGTATCAAACATAAAAATGTTTATAAAGTTAATACAAAATGAATAATATCATAAAATTTAAAATATGAATATTGTTGGTGAATAAGATATTTAATTATAAAGAGTTGCTCATGAAAAACATTATTAATACATAAAAAAAAATTAGATATTTTTAGTAAAATAGTTTTGATAAAAAAATATATATATTGATAATTATTTGTAAATAATTTTAGGCCATGTATACGATAACACTTCTGATAAATATTTATACTTTCTTAATTATACTAAATGTATGATATAAAAATCGTAAACTAACTTTGAATATGTAAAAATAATATAATAATCTACAATACATTTCATGTATATTGTATAGTTCAAAATACTAAAAAATATAATAATATTGTTAAAATGTTGTTTCAGTCTTATAAATTTACAATCATTAATTTTGCTCGTACCTTCATAACTTACATTTTCATTAAATATTCATTTACATAAAAATTAAAATGGCATCTTACATTGGTCATAATGATTAAAATGTTTAGTTATTACATACATATCAATACTTAGAGTTAACTGATATTAACCAATAAAAAATCCATTCTGTGTCTAGCAAAATCTTCATCCAATAAGTACCAAGATAAATTGTTTGTCCTAACTCCTCAAGTATGCATGTGCAATTAACACCATAGCTAAGATAAATTTTTAGGAAAGTTTAGTTTAAATAAACAATTTTTGCAAATTTGTATATTTAGCTGGGATACGGATACATATAAAAAAATTTAAATATACCTAGCTACCTACTAATTTTTAATCTGGATTTACCATTTAATTTTAAACTATTAATAATAAAAAACCAAAAATGTATACTTGGAAGTATAGCATAGAATATGCTGTATGTCATATAAAAACATTAGAAATAACAATAACACAAAACCATCCATTTTTGTTTATTACTATTAGGGGTCCTGAAATTCGTTAGTTCGACCAAAGGCTACTTTTCCCGAATGATCATAGTCCGTGGAGGAAAAAAATGTGTACAAGCCTCTAGGTATTGAGGAGAGGTCGAGAGATGATATAAAAAAGTTGTGACTTCAATAATAATAATTTATTCAATTCACTTACGTATATTTATGATAATTATTAATTATCACCAACACTTTTTACAAATTCGTTTTGTGATGGTTATTTCATGATTGTGATTTGGATTGCATTATTTGTAAAACATAGTATTGTTTTAATGATTAATTTTTAGTTGAAATTTACCCATTAAGATAGATACCTACGATTCGCCTTTTTAATAATAACCTGGGACAGCCACATAATAAAATCAGGAATTTAGTATACAAGTTTAAATTAAAGTATAGGTCAAAAGAAAGCATTTGATATTAATATTGATTATTTATTGAGATATAATACATCTAAGTCAAAAACTGCTCCAATTGGTCCAAGTTACGCACTTTAACGGTACTTAAGTCGTAATAGTAAGCTAGGTATTTGTACTACTTACCTATACATTGTATAAACAGCATACGAAAATTTTAAAATGTGGTTGTCGTTTAAGGCAGTTTTTTCATGTAAAAATAATTGGTGGGTATTAGGTAATTAGATACGAATTCAAAATCGAGACTAATATTAATTTAAATTGTGCTAAAGGTACTAAATAAATATCACAGAATAACTTAATATATAATTATATATATATACAGAGTACCAATTAGACCCTCTTCAAGCTCCCTTTTTTCTTTACTAGTGACTCACTTTTTTACTACTTGTAAACTTTTCGCGATCCACCGGTTGAAGATAACTACTATATACCTATATAGGTACCTATTATAATATAATAATTATTTTACCTTGACAATTACGTTTATTATAATTTATATTACGCTATATATACCTACTTGTATTTATCACGATTTAAGTACCTACCTTGTCAAATGTTTACACCTCGAATGCTGAACGGGACATGAAGAGGAAAAACGTATACATTTTAAATGATACTTTTATATAATAAATAATAATTTAATTTTTACATATTTCAATTTCATTATGTAATGATATACTGACACATCATAATTGTATTAATTGTATAGCAGTTAAAATACAAAAAATAAATAACGGTCAAGTTATCGCGCGCCGGTACCTTGGTTAATTTTAATAAACATCTTTCATCACTAATGAAAGGAACGATTTACATTGTAAGGTAGGTACCTAATGTAGAAACTCATGTGTTTGTGACAATGGGGTGCAAGACATGTGCATTTTTCGTATGCCACCAAAAACAAGAGATAGCCCTTCAGGGTCTCTGTCACCAAGGATAAAGCTAGGTCCTTAGAAACGCAGAGACCTTTGATGGGACATTGGGGTCGCCAGCTACTCTGAACCGTATAACCACGTCGTCTTTCTCATAAGTTCATGCGCACCAGTTACATTAGAAAAATCTTTCGACACCGCCACACCGAATCCTGCGAGCAACAAATGGACCTCTTTTTAAATGAGCTAAGACAGTTTAGTTGTTACTTGGATTTATACGTATTCAGAGAGTTTTTTATTTGTGTCACCATACAATATGTCTATATCAGTGTATAACATATACAGGTATGGCTGTAAAGTCCGGTAAAGTGCATGATAATATGTAATATACTCTATATTAATATTATAATTAATACCTATATTCTATAAACAGTGTACTTGATCGTATCTTCAAATACACGACCTTGAGAGCCCTCCGACAATTAGGAGAAACACAAGAAATGTAATATTGTATAAATCTGAAATTAATATCTATAGTAGGTGATTTTATTCTCCAGCACTTTTAATTGTAGAGAAGAGGGCGGTGGTAAACTGTAAACTCTCCCAATTTTTAAAAATAGTACTCTTCCAAGTCAACATTATGATTACCTATTACCTATAGGAAATATGTGTACACTTCTCCCAAGTTGTTTTAAATGTTATTGTTACACAATGAATTAGTGAACCAGATTTTGAATTTTCAAACTGAAATGTACAGTGTATATAAAAATCCAAAGTTGCAATAACAAGATAAAATAAGTAAAAACAGGGATACCAAAAGTAAAGAAAAAACCATATCACAAAAAATAATAGACTATAAATACCAAAAAAATAAATAGGTAACTACTTTAAGTTTTTTGAAATCTGTATGTTCATACTACAGAACAGATTAAATATGTTCATGAAAATTAAATTTAAATGTTTTTATTTTATAATATAGTTTATATTTATTAGATTTTGAACGAAGTGACGGATGTATTGATTTTACAATGATGTGTATTTCTTTTTTTTGTATGTGTGTCTGTCATCACGTTGTTTTGGAGTAATAATAGTGCTTTGACTTTTGACTTCAGCCCTTCTTTGAAAAGGAAATTTAATCTAGTTTGCACTTTAGGGGGTCAAAAGTAAAAAATGTCTAGTGGTTTTCAAAGGCGTCAGGAAAAACCCTGAAAAAGTAACGGAAAAATGGGAATTTTATGCATAACAAGTTTTCGACAAAATTAATTTTTTTATTTAGCTGTAACTCAAAAAAAAAAAAAAATCATTATAAGAACTTGAAATTTTTACAAAATGTTTATATTAACGTTATCAATTTATGATTAAATTTTGACTTTTTTAAACTATTTATAGACAGTTGAAATTTTCGAATTTCTAAGTTTTTTTCTTCTTTAAATGCCGATAAAAAAAATTTGGCTTTCCAAAAAATTTAATACAAGGTTTATAATAAATTGTTCTTATTGTAGTAAAAAAAAAATCAAAATTCATTAGTCACAATTTTTGTTAATAACCATTCAAAGTTCAAATGTTTACAAAATATGTCAAAATCAACAATTTGAAGTTGAAAATTTATAAAATTTTTATAATTTATATCTAAAGTTAAAAAACCCAATACAATGTTCTCCATAACTTTTTTTTCAATTAATTGTAGAAAAAAATTTATGAGCGTATAAAATTTAATTTTTTACAAAATCGCGTAAAATAACGATATATTACAATTTAAATATAGGTAATAATATAATCTATTCTACTAATTATCCTAAACTGACAAATAATCAAAGAATCGTTTTTCGTATAATATACCTGTAATTACATTCAAATTAACACATCCATTTTAGTGACCTACTCTCCATCACTACTATACAACAGAGCGATACACACTTACCCACCCTTTTATTTTATTTTGATTTTAATATTTGAGACGGAGTGCAGGGATTTGGCAGGTTGTCTTAATTAATAAAAGAAAACTTTATGCGTTTTGTCAGTATCCCGTTTTTATTTATATTGTATAAACTAATTATATATTTATATATATATTATGTATATGGGTATTGATAAGTAAAACATTGACACTGCGCCGGCTGGGCTTAATTAAGCGAGCTGTTACTGGCGGTTGTGCTTGAGACGACCAGGTGTATGTATGGCCTTACCTTACATAATTACATTAAATGGGTAAATTTTTTTATGTCGTACAATAGGTTTGGATAGAGCCAACCGTCACTAGCGCATGACTTACACAAGCGGCTACTGGATGACAAGCTGTATTCGTGACGGTACAACTTATGCAAGTGACCGGGGTGGGGGGCGGGGCAATTTAGCGATGGGCCCAGAGTAGGGACGTTTTCATGTGTCGGCGACGTCAATCGTCATGTAGTCTGCGTCAATTTGGTTTTGCCGAATACGCCCGCGGTACCTATTGTCGATCGTCCGGTGTTCGTTGACGTGATCTTCCCTGCTTATATATAGTAATATCCTCGTTCGGGCGATGTCAGTGAAACAATAGTCTAGCGAGTCGCAACTGCCGGAGTCCTTCAGACTGGATTGAGTGTCACAGTGTGGTTGCTGCCTCATGGTAACGAGTGTTTTAATGTGTCTTAAGTCTAATCCGATGTTCGCCACTTCATAAGTATAGATCTGGATATATGCCAGAAAGTTTCAGCTCTCAAGTCTTTTCGGTAGTTCGTTCGTAATATTACTTGTCAACGGTAGACAATAGAAAGAGAGACTGGATTTTGAATGACAAAAGTGCTCTGTATATAATATACTATGATCCGTACCGACTGGTAAACCACGAGTGTGCCGCTACGCGTACCACTGCTTAACTGCTGGTACAGAGATTTTGTTATTGTGAGGTCACTTATGGATTAACGACCATGGGGAGGGTGTTATCATCTTCGCTCTGACTTTTCCTAACCATGGCAGTATTTCGTTAGTATGTGTTGATTATGTTGACTTAAAAAATTACTTACACGCTCTTAACAATGCAGTTTTCTGGTACACTGTATTGTGATTGGTGGTCCTAACTCCTGAAAAGAACTATTTTCTATTGTAGTAATTTGTAGTTTATACCGTTACATATTATAGCTCATTTTTAAGTGAAATTTAAATATACATTCGATTTATTTTATTTGTATTGTTACTATAATTATAGCCCACGACGACATTTTTAAAATTAAATTAGCAGTACTTAAGTAGACTCGGGAGATTTTACAATCGCTCAGAGAAGATCCCTCAAACACGGACTCATCATCTCAAGGCTTGTGACCTATTTATTAAAACTTTTACTATTTACCATTTTACCCTATTCGCTTTACTTATTAAAATTTATATTTTTATTTTGTACGTTATAACTTATAATATATTTCTATGAATTGTAATAAATACTAATACTAGTAATACTAATACTTAGTTATTGTTCATCACTTTCATTGGCACTCACCCACCTCTAAATCTTAAAACATTCGAGAAGCAACCGCTTTTCAAACACCTCGTTCGTTTCGCCACATAAATACATATAGTAGACGTTTATTTTCGATGATTAAAAACTTGATAAAGGGTACGACTAACCAATAGTTTTCAAAAAAATATATCATGAAATATACATATTTAGTATGAATTAAAAATTAAAGTTATAACGGAATGTCGCAAATTTTTATAACAAATATTTTTTTAATTAAAATAACATAAGTATATAACACATGTCGTTTTTGAAGAAATCAATGCATATTGCATAGGTACATATTACTTAATACTTAATAGTTATTACGTAAGATTGTTAGTATATACAATTTTGTCATAATTTAAACAATATGGATTTATGCTAAATCTTTATTTATTTTTTTTATCTAAGCTTTTAGACTTACAAATAATTGTATTATCTACACATAAATCGAAGAAAACAATTTCAAGGTTGTTGAAAAACAGCTTTACTTGTTTAACTCCTATTTTTCGTAATTGTATTTATTTTCACAATCATATTGAAAATTACAAGGAATTATTTACTTTTGATCTCTCCAAATAGATACCTATTAGATCCAATTTTTAACCTGAAACCGTACTCAAAATTGACTTTTAAAATTTCAAAATCTGAAAATTTATTCAAAAATAATAACGAAAATAAAATATATACATATTTATTGCCCCGCTAGTCCGCTCAGAAAATAAAAGAAATTAGACACAACCAACCACCACTCAAACATATTTGAGTGTTTGCAAAATAATGATATTCTAAAATTCTCCAGTACTCAATGTTCAAGGAAATTAAAAAAAAACACTTTTACTAGCGTTTACGGTGAGCGTAATCCCGAGAACTAAAAGACCCTAATGTGTATCGTTATTAATACTAATCATAATAATACGAAGGTATGCGGGAATAACATTTTGATAGTCTTATGAGTTTCGATGAGTGGAACCATATTCCCTATTTATACTTGACTAGCACCATCTATAATACAGTATTACAATATACACTGCACCGATGGTCAATACATAAAAAATTATAATATATTATATGAAAAATATTATGTGTATAATATAATATTCATAAACAAAGAAGGGAGTGTATATAATTATTATTTATTGGATGTAGGATGTATGTACATGTTATGTTATTGGTATGCTGTAAATATAACAATAGATAGTATATTGTGTGGTAAATGTCAACTGCCAAGGACGGGAAGCTGGGAAGAGGGCTATTTCAGTCTTAGACTGCAATTTGACCAAGACTGAAATATTGTCTTCCCGATTGAGCTACACGCCCACACAAATTCTATTTTTTGTTAAACCTCTAATGTTTCTATCGATATACGATATACCTAATAGTTCCAAATCCATAGTAAAATGTTCTTGCTATTCAGTTTCTTGATATTAAGACTATTTCAAAAAAACAACAAAACCGGAGTAACCTACTTATCACTTACCCCCCTGTAGGTACTCGATATTATTTGATATTAATATATTATAAACCTATAATTGATTTAACTTATAAATAACATATATGGTATTGGTATATGTAAAATATTAATTATGATGAAGAAAAAGTGGTTTGCAATGAAAAGAGAATTAACTAGTTTAAATGTTGACACAATGACACCCCTAATTAAAAAAACTCTAAGGCAAAACCAGTCATAATTATACAAAGAAAAAAATATTTTAAATTTCTTTAGACAACACATTTAACCATATCTCCTAAAATTAAATTTGACGAATGTGTTGACAGTTTGACACTGAACAACTATATCATAATATTTTACTATGAATCAAAAATATCAACTATTTTAATATTCTTAATAGATAATACATTTTCATACATAAAAAAATAGTAATTATAAAAATATTAATTTAAAATTAAAAAAAAAAATAATTTTAATGTTATACCAACGGATGGCCACATGTTATTTTAATATGAAAAAAAAACTACTAGCCTGTTGAATATTAATAGTATATCTGTAACGGGAAGAAAAGTAATAGCTAAAAATAAATGAGACACTAAGGAAGTTAAATTGTAAAATAAGTATTGCATAAATCCAAAGCTGTGCAAATGGGTGGCAATTAGGGAAAGTTCCCCTGTGCGGCAAAAAAGCTTCTAAAGTTCTCTCTCCCTGATGTCTACCTATGATTAAGACTACCAAATATAATGGCCCTAGGGCACCACTGATGGTTAGCACGGCACTGTACACATCTTAATGTGGCCCAACATTTTAGTACCAAGGAAAGTGGGTCACTTTTAGGCATACATTCTTTATTATGTAGAACCTTAATACATACAATTATGTTTATTTTAAAATTACTATAAAAAAATAACCATTTCAATTTATTATTAATTTAATAAATAAAAAAAATATATAACAATTATACATTATACACCTGTATAGTTAAAATATATCACCTTTCAGGACAAAATTTATGTATGAATATAAATCTATTTGGAAAAAAAATATTTTAAAAACCATTTTACAAATTTAATTAATAAAATAATCATAAGTACATGTATGATGAATGAATATAAATCAATTAAAATACAAATTAATTCATAAAAAACTAACTAATAATTTATAAAAATAGTGAATCCCGATAATTAAGTATCTTTTTCAAAGCTTAAATTTTATCTTATAGTATCAATGTCTAATAAACAATTATTATTGAAAAATACAATATAACTTAAAATATAAGAAATCCCATAATTAAATAAAATGTAATGTACCTATAAGTAAAATTATTAATAGATTTAGGCACTGATGACTAGTAGTCATAAAATAATATTATTTTATTTTAAATTATGTATAAAAGTATTTGCAGAATGTAGCAATTAAGTTTTCGGCTCAAAACGTATACCAAATTGGGGTCCAGTATATGGAGCTGTATCACTCCAGTAATCTTTAGGATCTGATACAATAGCTAATTTTATATCTTTAGATATATTTACTTCTTTAAAGTACCTGCAACATCTTTTCCCTACTTCTGGAATATCAATTTTATATGGAGGAGCTAATATGTCAACAAATGCAGCTGGACCGTCAATAGTATCCACTTGATGAATATTTCCTTCAACTGGACACAGCACACATGGATCATCAGTTTCTCCAACAACAATTGGAGCTAGTTTTATTGCACTGATGTTACAGTCACTATAAACATATAACTATTAGGCACATAATTAAAAATAAAAATACATTTTACCATCACAATTACTTTAATTGGCTATAATCCTTATCCACAGGTGTATAACTTTGTACTTTGACTTTACCATATATAACTTTTAACACACCATACATGTAAGGGTGATCATGTAAAGGTATTTTAGCACCATCTCTTAACACAAATACTCCAATTGATACATTTTCATCTTCAAACACTTCAATGTAAGTAACAGGGGCTTGATGACGGCGTATAAATGAGGATCCAGACAATTTATCCAAGTTGTTGTTCAATTCATATGTATCCCATCGCAACAATCTAAAATCTAAGCCAATTGACCGTGCATCCAATTCATTGGCATTACGTTTTAATTTAATTAAATTATCATGAAAAGCCTTTGATGTATATGAACCAGAAAAAGTGGTTATGGCTTGTTTAATAACACATTCGATTTTTGATGTCATAATACCTGATGCACACAATTCAACTAAAATTAATGTTCAAAATTTATACTTTTACAAATAGTTATTCATACATAAACTATGCTCGAGAACATGTAAAATTCCGTTAAGTTACATAAAGTTTTATAATTTTAGTTTTTATCAATTAATATTTCAAATTTATTTTATCTAATAGGTAACATTATCACAGAATATTCTGTGTCTTTATCTTATTCTCGTAAAATCTTATCAATACGCAATTCTTAATCTTCCAATCTCCTTTTGTTTAATCTATGGTGAAACTTATTTTACGCATTTTCCCACGGTAAGTTCGACATTTTACCACAGAAACAGAATAGATGAAATCATGAAATTAACATAAGTTGTGTCAGCAATTAACTATTAAAATAAAATGAAGGAAAATGATTAAAAAGGATTCATCTAAAAACTTTATAATATTATCTAGAGCACTTCGCTACCTATATAATAAATTGTTTTTGATATTTCAATTTTGAAGCAAATTTTGGTCATTTTAAAATCATGAATTTTTATTTTGTTCTAATACTCTAATCAGTAAGATATTTTGTAAAAATGACTTCAATTTAAAAAACTATAAAATATCAGCTATATTTATTTAATCTTTAATCAATTGTTCATTTTTCATAATTATCTGGCAGTATATTGTGGAACGCAACATGATTTACGTTTATACTTTACTATTAGTTTTATTTAGCACAAAATATATCAATATATCTTTTAAATATATCAATGATGATTTATGAGCAGTAATTTTGTTTTTAAAAATGTGATATATTTTTTATATCTACGGTGTTAATATTATAGCGCGCCATTTCAGATAATTCATAACAGTGCCACTAGAGGTCATGTTTTTCATTTATTGTCGTACTATTTTGGCATATAATGTAATCATAGAATAGATAATAGGCATACCATATTATTGCATACTCTGGACTCTGGTCTCTGGTACTCACACTTACTATAGTCTGGCGCTTGTCGCATTGGGCGTAGGCGCCGGCGCGCCGTTTGGCTCCTTATGATTGTTATGAATATGATTAAATATAAATAATATAATTAATTGGTCTTGAACTCATAGTTGTATTCATATTTAGTTGTCTATGGTTCATGGTAAGGTAAATTTACTGTAAATTATTAGTATATATGGGCCACATTATTTTTATTCACAACTAGAGCTATCACCGTTTTTTAAAAGTTCATTCTAATTTCATCCTGTGGTTTTACTAAAGTTGAACAAGTGACGGTGTTCATCACTTAACTTTTGATACTACTTAGGCAACTCGACGTTCAAAAAAGCCTCAGACGACTGTTGCTCAATCTGCACAACAACAGTGTATTACATGTGTGTCTTGCAACTGTGATTTAGGTTCATCTTTATTCTTATTCTAGACTAAATCATAATATAGTTATTCTGCTAAAAATATTAATTAACATGAACTCTCAAGATCAAAATAATAGTGTGAGTAACAATTATATCTTGATACATTGATTTAATTTTTTACCATATTCTATTAATAATAATTAATAATTTTGTATCTACAGAAAATTAATTTTTGGATATAGGATATTTTAATTAACTTTAGTAAATTGTGTGGTTTAATATAAACTATAATGTATAAAGTTTAATATGTTATTTCAAAATAAATTTAGTATTAAAAAGTAGTTGAAAATATTGTAATATTATTTTAGATGATATTTTGTTAGAGTCACTGTCATAACCGTAAATCCAAAAAAACAAATGTCAAAATAGCAACAGAAAAATAACTAAAAAACTTATTAGCAAATATTAAAACAGCTAAAGTATAATATTTTAAAATTATTCTTATTATTTAGCTGTAATAATTTTAATAATAATATTACTTGTAATTTATAAATTATAAAGATATAGATAATTATAATCAGTTTTATATATAGGTTATCCAATATTTTGGAAGGACGAAATACATAAGCAGATAAAACCCAATAAAAAAAAGAAATGTCAAGATACCCCAATTTTAGAAATTCAAAAACAATATGAAGAAAGAAGTATTTTAGATTATTTGAAAGGCATAGCCTATAATTTATCACTATAAGTATAAATTATTTATTTTTTAATTTTTTCAACCTAATATATGACTAAACACTGATGTATCACTAATAACCTAAC
Source organism: Rhopalosiphum nymphaeae (assembly GCA_036289425.1). Classification (NCBI taxonomy): domain Eukaryota; kingdom Metazoa; phylum Arthropoda; class Insecta; order Hemiptera; family Aphididae; genus Rhopalosiphum; species Rhopalosiphum nymphaeae. The sequence goes on from JAZAQC010000013.1 coordinate 21,021,786, forward strand.
GTAACTAAACATTTATAATAATAATAATTTTAAAATAAAATACTTTAACTGTTTTGAACATTTGCTATAATGTCAATTTTGCTGTTGCTATTTTGACATCTGCTTTTTTGGAGTCATGGTTTTGACATGATCCCATTTTGTTAAATAAAAAAGATAAATTATTTGAGTTGTATAAAAATCAAGCTGAAACTACATATAGGTTAGAGGTTAGGTATAGCCAGTACCGGCAAAACAAGTGTTATGTAGTATGTATAATTTGTAAACAAATGTAGTATTAATAGATAATTTTCAGATGTACAATGATTTAAAAAAAAAATCATCCAAACATGAAAAGAATTTTCACAAAAATTTAAATCATGATAATATACCTTCGTTCAAAGCTATATTGAACCAAGAATTTTTTATCGAGGATGATAATAATGATCAGTACCTTAATAATTTATCCATTGGGGACTTGAATAATAAAGTTAAAAAGTATAATGCATTGTACTTGGAAAATGTAAGAATTATTTTATTTAATATTTTGCATTACAGACTTGAAAATAGATATTTTTGTTTAGAAAATCAATATGCTTAATGCATTTGATATAGATTTAATCAGTTGTGTACAACAAATGGTAAAGAGATCAAAAGAGACAAATATTTTGGTAAATATGATACTTAATAAACATAATTATTGTATTTTATTTTGATAAATAATAAAATTGTTTTTTTTTCATAAACAAAGGAAATTAGTAATACATTTGATGCGATTAGTAAAGTGTACTCATGTAGAGTCGACGATATTTGGATAACAGGTAATAAATTAATTAAAGAATTTGTGTCAGAAACCAAAAATAAAAAGCTTGTTAAAGAGAATGATACCAAAACAAAACAAAAATATAGAGTATGTTTAAATATTTATTATTTAAATAACTACATTTTTTTAATATACATATTTTTTAATTTAAATTTTAGAAAAAACTAATGTTAACAACGGCAGACAAATTATGCTGTAAAGAAACCCGAATGTTATCAAAAAAAAATTATTTAAATATTGATTTTGATTTTGATAGTGATATGATTGACTATTCAAAACCTTCAAGAATATTGATAAATAAGTATTCTAATAAGCCATATTGGCCAGAATACAATGTTTCTAAAAATTTTAGAGTGAATGAAAATCAACATGAAATATATGAAATGGAAGATGTAAGTTGTAAGTATAATATGATAAACTCTTATTTTAAATTGATTTAGTTATATATTTATAAACATTCTATTCAAATTTAAGTGGGAATGGATTGCATACTCATAATCAGTCAAAAATTTCAGAAATGTAGACTTAATTTTAAAAGGTGCAGTCACTAGTGCATAAAAAATTTAATGTTTGAGATAGAGTAAACACATTTTACTTTTATAAGAGGTATTACCTTCATTTTGACTATGAACTTGAATGCCCGATTGAAAAATATAAGGTAATATATTATCTAGTCTTAAATTGCATATAAAAAACTAAAAAGAAATAATTTACAATTAGTTTTTTTTATAATACTCGTAATAAAAAATAATTGGTGTTGGATATATTTATAATAATGTGTTACTATTCTTATAAAATTCTCTTCTATCATCTAATGTTTTTATTAATATAACATACTAATAATTAGTATTTAATAGTATACAATATAACATATTATATTATTATGCATGTAAAAGAAAGACTACTAATTCAGTGTTACTTGAGATTTAGATAATTGTTATAACAAAGGGGGTAAGGGGGTGAAGTTTTATGATGTTGACACCCAAATTCCTATATCTTACCTCTTTTTAATTAAATTTTGTTTTTTTATATTATTATATAAGTAGATATATTTTATTCGTTTAAGATAGCGAACCAACCTTTTTTTACCAAGGTACATAAATAAAAAAAAATTCCCAGCAGGACAAGAATTTAAACTATGTCTTTTAATTGAATATTATATTATATTCTTTTATATTAAATTTTACAACAATTACACTTTTAGTAAACTTTGATTACTTTGGTGGGCCGAATTTAGTTTACAATCCATACTTAGTCACCACTGGTATAAGAAAAGCATAAGAAGTTGTCAATGTCAAGTTTACCTCGTTCATTTGCACAATTGTTCACTGGTTGCACTCTCGGGACGTGGATAAGCAGCCACTTATTATGCGCCAATTTATTATTCAGTTTTGATTAATAAAAATTAAAAACTGTAAATTTGTTAGTTTCATTCCTAACATATTATTGATATACTAAATGAAACTATCTTTATTCATAAACAATTTTTCTTATGATGTCTAGGTTATTACTGTTAATAGGTAATATCACGATAGTATGTGTATTTACCCCCCCCCCCCCCTCGCCAATGGGCATATGTTCTGAGCGGCCTATACTTCTAAGAATTTTTATTACATATTTGTATTGATATTAGAAATGTATTTTTCTGTCAATACTCGGTAGTATGGTAGGGTGAACTATTTTTTTCAAATAATAAAATTGCATGTATTATAAATAATATATTAGTATATTACTAACTGTAATAATTAACGTCTAATTCAATACAGACATACTGTAAACAGTTAAATTATGTTTGTTGCATTATTAGCTTAAATAAATCTAAATATTTTGAAAATTTCAATGTATATAGAAAATTATAATTTAATTAATATTAGAATGTTTTAAGTTTCTGTAACTAATAATTTATATTTTTAAAGGATGTCAAAATAAAAATATACTGTTTGACTTTTTAATTTCAACAAAATTTGAAATTTTATTATTTATAAAATAATTGAAGTGACTTATGCTCAGTTTTAATTTCCAGTAAAAAAAAACTTTGTATTACACTTTCAACATTTTTTACTTGCAAATAAAAATGTTAATACACGTATAGAAATTAAAGCAAAATAAGGTTAAAATGTTTAAAAGTGCTGATATAAATATTTGTTGATTTGGTGTTATATTCAAGTCTACAGAAAATAAAATTTTTTATTTTCAGTTATTTTTAAAAGTATTTGGAATTGTTTATTTTTGACCACTAAAGTACAATTCTCTATCAGAAACCACTCTCGTAATTAAATATTGAAGCATTTTACTAAGAAAATTTTTGTTTAATAAGTTATTATATTTTTCACATTATTTTTTGCATTATAGTTTTCATTAAAAACGGAAAAATTTGTCCTTCATATCATAAATTTATAGCTGAATGTGATAAAAATACAAATTGTGATGATGGCACTCACTTGAACAAATTAGATTATATTGTAACACATTTTAATCAAGAAACATCTCAATTTTGTGCTAACAATTCTGAAGAAATTGATAATTCAATGGAAGTAGATTTAAGTGAATCAAATTCAGGAATAATAACATATACAGATCCAGAATCATCTAATTATAATAACAAAACATTTGGTAGACTAGATAATTTAAGTTGGTGAATTATTATTATATTTATTAAAAAAAATATATTTGTCATTTATTAATATATATTTTTTTTTGTACAGATTCTTTATCTCAGACATTATTAATGGTGGATACAACAAATAGCAGCGATTACACATTCTTTAATCGTAAAAAAATGTGTTACTTTAAATGTTCCAATCACTGGAATGAGAAATTCAAAATGATGATAATTGACAGTAATGTTTTTTTTCAAGTGTATTGTGTATTAATATACATGCCTATTCTATAAATTATTGTAATTAGGTAAACAGAAAGCAATGCTTATTAAGTCACGTATAACTCAAACACCTCAAATACAATCCCAATCTAATGTTCCTGAATTTCAATGTAACAAATCAAAAGCTGTACAATTTAAAGTTGATTTTTATTCAGATAACTCTACAATATTGAAAAATATAAAATTAAATTCTGGTAAAAACCAGTGTAATTACATTAAATGGAAACCACGTAATAACTTAATTATTTCTTCTGATCAATCAAATATTAGGCCTATCAGACAGTTAGTAATTATTGAAAACCATGATAGTAAACATCTAAAACTTACCATATTTTTGTTCATTGCAGATTAGAAAGTTGCAAGTATATACATATGATTCCTAACTGGTATAAAAATGAATTTGAGGAATTAAATTTTAATACAAATCCAAATACATTATTCTTGTTTCCAGAACAAAATATTTTAAACAACAGTTTATTGGTATGGAAACTTTTTTAACTATCTATTAATTTTAACTAATAATAATTTATGTTTAGATGGATGAAGTTCCAGTAGAAAATACATACTATACTGACCAAAATGTTATGGATACCGAGTGTGAAAATGAAGAAGAAGAAATTACAGCTGAAATAAATAATGACAACAATTTAACTATAGCTTTGAGTGAAAAAAATATACCAGTTAATGCTTTTGAAGTAAATTATTTAAAAACATATTTTATTATATACATAATAGTTATTGATTTAATGTTCTTATTAAAACTTGTTTTTAAGGAGTACCCTACTAGTAATTCTGGATACATAGATATGCATAAACTTAAAAAATATATTATGAATACTATTAAACCAGATGGTGAGAAAACAATAAATATTTCATTTGCAGATTTGTTATTAAAATTGCCAAAATTATTGCCGGAAAATATGAAAGAGAATATAAGTGTATCTGTTATATATGTTGCTTTATTGCATTTATGCAATGAATACAGTTTAAGTTTAGAAAACAAAAATAATGAAATTTTTATTTCTCAAAGTTCTGTAAACAATGAAACATTAGAATAAGTTTTTTTCTTGTTAAATTAATTATTATTGTTTGAAATACATAATAAAATTACCATTATTTTACCTTCCTTATACTATTTAATTTTAAATCCAAGTAGTTTGGTCAGTAGAATCATATTGAATATTGATATAGTTACTTCATTACTTGTTTCATGTTTGGATATTCCAATAATAAATAGGATATTAAAAGTGTAAAAGCATATGGTTACTAACAATGCTAAGGGTATATCCACTTATAAGTAGTCAGTGGTCAGTCTCCCAAAGGTACAATTGTGAATAAGTAGAAAATACCCAAAGTTTTAAAACGTATATTACCTAATATAAAATCATATTTTTTTTTTTTTGTTCATTAACTATAGAGATAATAAAACTACTTAATCTAATCTAGGAATTTTGACCTCCCCCACCTTCAGCAAAAAAAAAGGCTATATTGAGGCTTTCTGTCATTTGATTGTACTCTATCGTGTTTTACCACTCAACATCTTTATTTAAATTTTATATATACCTATGCAACAAGTGTCCCGTATTTGCAAATAAACCTCAAACTGTATATACAAGATAGTCAAAAAAAAAAAAATTACCAATTTGCTTAAATAAACATATTTAGAAAATATTTTATAATTAAGAAATAAAATTCTTATAAATATGTCAATTTTTAAAAATTGAAACATTTTTATTACTTCAAAATAAGACTAAAAAAATAATACACAAATAATTTAAAATACTAAGTAGAGCAATGAATTTATTTGACTTAATTAATTATGAATAATAAATCTTCAAAACAAAAGAATACAGTTTTATAAATGTATATGTGTACTTACTACTTGCTAATAATAAGTGTTTAAATCCTTAACATTTTTTTACCTAGCCCTCCCGTCAAAAAAATTATATATTTGTCAACGTTTATACTCTATAGAGCATAGACTGCATAAAGTACTTTATTAGGTACTCTATATCTCCCCCTTGCAAAATCCTATAAATACGCCATTGAATGGGAGTATATTGTACGTCATATAAATTATAAAAACAAAAGTACAAAACGAATTTTATTTTAACATGCCGTCACCATTCGATCAATTCACTTTTTATGAAATGAAATAAAATTTTATTAATTTATTATTACACTGCAGATGTCAGATAGTACATTTTTCTGCTGTTTTAATAATTTATCTTTCAACTTTGTCACCCCGAAGAATATTTTATGTCCGAAGTGCAAACCAGATTAACTTACTATCAAATAATAGTTACCTATTGATTTGATTAAGTTTTTAACAGAAGTATTTTTCTTTTTTTACAAAATATATAAAAAATAATAAATATATCATTTTAAAATCAAATCAATACATGCATCGCTCAGAAACTAAAATATATACAATTAGATAAATTCCCGACTTCGTTCGTACACATTTTTAAACTAAAATACAATTATTTATATGGTATATACTATATACTATAATTTTATAATTTAAAAATTCTGTGAAAAAAAATCAATATAATGTCGTAAAAACTTGGTACATAAAAAATTTAAATTTTAAATAATAAAAAATAAAAAATGTATATATGTATGTAGTATAGATATGGAGTATATTATATACTGTACGTCTGTAGATCACATTAATTCATACATAAACAACATAATAAATTCAAAACAAACCATTTTTATTTTTTAGTCTAATAGGCGCATTCTAGTGGATGCAAAAATTCCTTAATTTGTCCGAAGGCCACTCATTCTTTTTAATCATAGATAAATGATTAAAAAATAAACCTCCTAACAGCTCTAATATAAAAATAAGGGTTTATATTTCTTGTAAATTTGGACGAGTAGCTACTTTCATAATCTATTTAAAAATATGCAATTATAAATGTACAATATCATTTAAACTAGTATAAACTTAAAAAAATATATATATTGTTTTATTTTGACTGGAAATTATGCAAAAAGAATATTTTTAAAAACGTTAATAGATTTTGAAAAAATGAGTGTTGTTTGATAAAAGAACCATTTTGTATAATTTGAATGTGAGAAGGCATGTTTACAAATAATATCATTAAAACAAAATGGAAAAATACTAAAATCAAATTCTATTGTCGATAGCAGTACACAGAAACACACGTGACTGTAAACGGGACTTACTTGGTTTTGACTTTCAACGTTATGAGTGTTATGACAATCTGCACAACATGAACAAAAATATTCGGCAATCCAGACCAAGGTAGTCGTAATTCAATAATCGATTGTAAAACAACTACTCGAGTCTGAACCGAATAACAGAATCAAAATTTAAAATAATCAACAGCAAAAGACAGGAAAGGGCTAGAGAAAGAATCACGATGTATATTCGTGAAATGAAAGACTATTATTATGTATCAAAAACGAAACCTTATTTTTAGGTTCAAGCAGTTAGGCCGTTAGGTGGTTATAAACATTTCTTTTACCATCCAGGAAAAATTCCCCTAGCAGGGCTGGAACCAACGGATTGTTGCATCCACTTTCGAATCCGCCCCTTGCTCCTTAGAGTAATAAATAAAAAATATGATTTCTGGTAAGAAATTGTATCTAAGCACATTGCATTTGGGGGGGGGGCGGAGTCAAAATTCCTAACTTAGATACTTAGGTTAGGATAATAGGATGAATGCATTTCAAAATTAGGAAAAACAAAAAAAAAACAATGGAAAACGGGAATTTTTACGCTAATCTAATTTTCAACAAAATTGATTTTATTTTTTGGTGTTACCTAAATTAAATATTATTTATTAGCTGCAGATTATTGTAAATTTTACCAATTGTTTATATTATCATATTTATGATATGATAAAATGTTTAAGAAATGTATCTCTTTTTTAACTAGGTATTTATTGGTATAACAAATTTTCAATTTTTTATAGCTTTTTTTTGTATTAATGTCAATAAAAAATTTGTTCGATCAAATTATCAAAATTCGTGATAATTTAATACAAGTTCCCAAAATGTTGTTTTATACACATCAATATTTTCAAAATAATTAAATTGTTTACTGTGTGACTGTATTTATTATTTACTTATATACAGTATTACAGTTATACATCAAACAGCCATAAAAACATAGTTATAACACATGCAATTTGTTATTGGAAAAAAATATCTCACCTTTTGTTATACTACACTGATATAAAAAAAATTAATAGCAATATCTATACATAAATATAATAAAATATCCTTGGAAATATGAATTACTCAGAACCATTTTTTATGTACAATGATTAATCATTGAATTAAAATTTAATACACTAAATGATGGATGAGGTACACTTCATGAGACCATATTTATACAACAGAGCGATTTCCATTGGTTTTTTTTGTATTAAAAATTATTTTATATACTTGTAATTAAATATGAATAATATTTTATTTATTGAACGTTTTAATAAAATCAATTTTTTAATTATTTTAATTGAAAAAGTTTTCTGGAATAATATTTTATGGCAGGTTTTTTTTCTAGCGTCGGGGATTATTTTCTGGAATATTTATCCCTCAAAATCCATAAATATTTTCTGTAATAATGGCAATAGTGCCATTATACTAAATGTACGGTCGTATGGACCGTTTCGGTATTCAAAAAAAGCTCATAGCCGTAGGGAAAAGAAGTTCTCCAAAAAAGTACAATAGTTTTTGGATTATTATATTTATATCGGGTGATTAATCACTATAAAGAAATATATTATAATATAATATAGGTACCTATCTAATTATTGACCTATATGGCTATACGTAATTTTAATAATTTAATAATTATAGATTTATAGTCCTTTAGGTATAATTGAGTACTATATAAATACGTATTGGTACAGGTTGACAATTTTCAAAACATTGCAGTTTTCTTTCTTCTACATTAACATTTCTAAATTGTGATTTTTGCATATTTATTTGGACCGATAAGCCATAAATCTTAATACGCATTTTAATTAGTTTATTTTATGATGTACAACAGTATTATAAATTTTAATTTGTATTCTCCAAAATATCAAATATATTATACAGATATGAGATAGATATCACAGCGGACTAAGATAATATAATATCTTTTTAGTAAGTTATTAGCAGGTATATTAATATTTAATATTTAATATATTATATTTTAGTATATGCCCTATGGGTGCCGCAGAATAGATTTATTCTGTGGAAATACTTCGATCACTTTTATACAGCTTATCACATCAAAATGTATCTTTAGCACGGACTATATAAGATATATATAGATACATATATAAATATTAAATACTTCGCGCTATCACGAATATCGTTCTGTGGTGGCTATAAAGCTGCTTGTGATATGAATTAATGTGAATGAGTCACATTACCTATCTGTATTTAATAGTTTTAGTGATAACGATTCATTTAGTGGATAATTAGTAATTACTACTTACTTACTGCTTATTAGACGCTAGTTACTACCTGCATATTTAATGCATAAATAAATAGTTTCCTGCAGTCTGCTGGTTACTATACAAGTTAGTTACATGTCTAACTAATATAAGTTATAACTTATTTTATGCTATTGTAGAATAAAAAAAATATATTCGATGACTATTGTTTGATGGTTGACGATGCTTTTATTTTAATTACTTAGATAGATTATATTTTATATTTCCTTTGTTATGATGGAGCAAAGCCATAGTTTGCTGCTGAACGAAGACGCGTTAAAACAATTACCAGAAACTAAACGTCCAGTTTTCATCTTTGAATGGCTACGGTTTTTGGATAAAGCATTACTGACTTCCAAGAAAGTAAGTTCCTCGTCCAAATTTTTTAATTCAGAATTTTTTATTCTCATTAGTTATTAACTATAAGCTAACCTTATTTGAATCATATTAACAATTTTTATAAAAAAGATTAGGAAATTCACTTATTAAAATTTGACTCGGAAAATTTAAATATGTTATTTAACCCACAAAGTATACTTTTTAAAATAAATTAATGGAAAGATGAAGATTAAACGTTTTTGTTATTACATACTTTTGCATTTTTTTAAATGTTGAATGAATAACAAGACATATTTTGTAAAATATTTTGCACTTATATTTACCGGTTCATAGACATACTAAAAAAATTACTATTCTGTGTGAAGTATATTCAATCTATTGTAATAAATAAGATATAAATAGGTAAATAATTTTTAATAATACCAATATGTCTGTTCTACAATCTGTCATACTAGTGACTAGTTGATAATATTATATTTTATTGATTTGTTTTTCTATTCACTATTTTTTTTTAAACAAATTTTAGATTGTTAATGTCAATTACCTTTACTTTATTTTATAATTGGCTGTAAATTATTTTTCTATATCACTTATTTTATCTTTTGCCAGTCAAATTACAAAGTATTGTTTTACTTTTGTTTATTTATAAATGTGACTATATTGGATATTTGATTAATTAGTAGAGCAATTATACTGTGTTTTATTTTAGACCTATCTTTTTTTATTAGTTTTTTACTTGGTGGGAAGATATTGTCCAACTACCTCCAAAATGTCCATTGAAAAGTGATTTATGCAAGGTTGTTTTAGGCTTGAATAGAGTATATATATTATTTGTTAGTGATTAATGCGTTTATCTAGAATTAATTATAAAAGATATATCACTTATCAATTCAATTATTTTTATTATAAATATATTAATAATAATGGATTTTAATTATTATATTTTAGGTTGATATTAAAGAATGTCAAAAAAAAATAGTCGATCAGTTAACTAATTTAATTCAAGATAACCCAGGTCCGCCGACTAGAACGTTAATTGCAAAATGCTTGTCTACTTTGTTTAATGTCGGCGATACATTTCTTCTATTTGATACAGTTAACAGATGTAATGATATGTTACGTGTCAAAGATGATTCATTGACATACCTTTCTACAAAGTTGTATGTATCAATAATATTAATTTTATAATTTAAGATAGTAAAAACAACAAGTTAATTGTTGGTAATCTTGTATGCCTTATAATGAGCAAAATATTAAATATACTTTCAATATTAATTTAATGAAACAACAGTATACAATTTTTTTAATTCTATAATATTTATCAGCATAATTGTATATATGATTATCTCCAACTGTAAGACTCAGATCAAATATTTTTCTGTTTATTATATTATTTTTAATTTTATCTATTTTACTTATTGTTGTATGTACAGATTTTAAATTACACTAATTAAGAACAGTTTAAAAAAAAAAAAATTGTATATTAATCAAAGATCATATTTTTTTCTCTCATATTATTATAAATATTTTTAATTATTAAGTATAAACTATATTAATTGGTATAATTAATTTTATTATACTTTATTTATTCAAATAAATAATTATATTTAATTTGAAAATAAATCCCATATTAAGATACACTCATTGGAGTATTGTACTCAAATATGACATTAAAAATGTGTTAGAAATTGTATTATTTATTATTCATTCAAAATATATAAGTTCAATACATTTTAAATAAAATTAAATATTTTTTCCCAAGGTTTAAAAATGTTCTTTGAAATCTAAAATTTAAGAAAAATGACCTTCAATGTATACAATTTACTAAAAAACAAAAAATGAATTATTTTTATCTAAAAATGCCTTAAAATCCAAAAATATGCCAAATAATATACAATTTAGATGTTTCTATTTCATATCAAAAGAATTTATGATTTGGTCTAAAATGTGCTTGACACAAAAGAAAAAATATATAGAAGTCATAATCACTCTATCTTTAATAACAAATATGTGATACAAAAGCAAAAAATGTGTGTGTATAGTGTTTTCTTGATATTATCTATAAAAAACCATTTTACTTTAAAGTTATTTAAATTTTCTTTAAGCATTTGAGATATTTATTATGTACTTAACAGGAACTGAAAAATGTTGTTTTATTATATTATATTTAAAGAATTCAATCATAATCTATTTAATATACTTTTAATATTAAAAATTTTTTAAGATTATTAACTTTGACTAGTTCTAAAATAAATTAGATAGCCAAAATTTCACTATATTTCTTTGATTACTTAAAAAACTTTTTTAGAGCTGCAATCACATGTATGGGATTTATGTATAAAAATTTGGGACGAATGATGGGGCGTTCATATGAAGAAACTGTGTATATTTTAATAAAATGTCTGAAAAATGCAGAATCTCAAATGAGAGTAGAGATAATTATAACATTAGAAAAGGTAATTGCTTTTATTAAATTATTTAAATTAATTATACTTATTCAAATTTTTATATTTATAACTAGATTTGCTGTGGAATGGGAAATGTTATGGGTCATATTCATAAAGATATTTACAAGGCTATTAAACATTCTCTGACTGATCGAGTGATGGCTGTTCGAACTGCTACTGCCAAAGTAATACAAATTTTAATTTTATTTTTGTCATAAACTATTATTATTTTTTCTGTTTAGTGTTTATTTGAAATGATAAAACATTCCAGTTTTTTATATACATCAGAGTTAGAAAATGTAGCTACATTATGCTTTCGAGCATTTGAGAATGCAAATTATGAAGTTAGATGTTCTGTAGCAAAATTTTTAGGCTTTTTAATTGCTTCTACACAAATCCAAAACAAAGAACATCATTCAGGTATACAACTATAAATAATATATTATTTTTTTCAAAGTTTGAAAAAAATATTTGTTCTTAGTTCAAACATCAAAGTCAACAAAATGTGTTACATTAGAAGATTCATTAACTATATTAATGAATGGATTTTTAAGAGGTGGCACTGGATTTCTTAAAGGAACAGGTGAAATTATAAAAGGAACTACTGGTAGCCATCGAGAAGTTAGGGTTGGAGTTACTTATGTAAGTTTTTGTCTTATTAAATTTAAATAAATTATTAGTATTTTACTTTTTTTCATATCTAGACATATGTGGAATTTGTTCATTCATTGGATGTTACTTGGTTGGAAAAAAATTTAAATATTTTCATGCGACATATATTAGATTTAGTGGCCAATCCAAAATCAGCATCTTCTCATGTTGATGCTGTTTATTCTAGAAAGTGTATTAGCTTTATATTACGTAGTGTTCTTGGACAAATGTTAAGTGAAAAAGCACAATCCTCAGCCTGTAAAGAATTGGCCCTAATTGTTAAGAAACAAATGAGTTCAATCGGTAAAATAAATATCATTAAAATTGACTAAATTTATGAGATTTTATGCTATTTTAGATTTCAGTCCAGAAAATGCTAAAGATTTTAATCAAGAGACTATATTTGGTCAACACTTTTTAGTTTGTGCATTACAAGAAATGGGCTGTTTATTGCTTAACATGGGCACAATGGCTAACAATCTTATATCAGATAATACCTGCAGTAAAACCAATTTGTATATTGTTTGTTTATACATTCTTCATTTGTTATTTTTTCTTTAGATGTCATTGAAACAGCTTTATCTGTTATGGTGCATCCAAGTCAAGCTGCTCGATTATCAGCGGCATGGTGTATACGGTGTGTTTGTATTGCTTTACCTAGCCAATGTACTCCTTTAATTGATCGGTATATTTTATATTTTATATTTTCATTATTTATTATTTATTATAAAATAAATGAATTATAAATAATCATTGTTTATTAGATGTATTGAGAATATTGAGAGTACAAGAGCTACACCAGAAATAATTTTTGGTTATAGTGCTGTACTTATTGGTATACTTGGAAGTGTTAATGTCTCACCTTTGGGTATCCCTCATATGCGAGGAAAAGTTAGTTCTTAAATTATCATTTATTATATCTTATAATACAAATATTATACATAATTTATAGATAATCTTTAACACTGCTGAAGATTTATTGAGAAGTGCTAGTCAAAATAGTCGGCTATCACTAAGTAGAACTCAAGCTGGATGGTTGTTAATTGGTGGTGTGATGACATTAGGTGATATATTTAGATATTTCTTAATACTTCTTTTCAAATTAATTAGAAGATACTTCATCTGTGTTGTTTCTACTAATGTATAACATAGCAAATTTACATTCAACAAAATCAATTTTATATTATTAGTTTTAATTTAGAGCCAATTTATTTATTAAAATACTTAAAGGTAAGAAAAAATATTATCTTGTGAATCTCATAGGTTTTTATTAATATTACAATTTTAAAGCAAATTATGAGCATTTTAAGGCTATAATATTTTAAACACCCATAATTCACTTTAAAATGAAAATATCAATAAAAGCTTATGCCCTATGGCCTATATAATGTTCTTACCTTTAAATTTGATAATAGTTCTGATATTAAAACTAACAACCTAAAATGAATTCTGCTGAATACTGATATGTTATGTACATTAGTAAGATAGAAATAACATAATGGTGGTGCATCCTTTTAAAAATAATAATTATTTATTTATGAATATAGGAGTTAGTGTTGTTCGAGGACTTTTACCACGTATGCTTCTTTTATGGAGAAATTCTTTTCCGCGATCATCTAAAGAACTTGAATCTGAAAAGGCAAGAGGAGATGCATTCACTTGGCAGGTAAGGTTTACTAAAAAAAACATTACTTAATAATATTTATATAATTGAAGATGTAATTCTTAAACTGTTTATTTTATTTTAAACATTATAGTTGATTTTGGAAGGCCGAGCAGGAGCTCTTGCTTCTATTTACAGTTTTTTATTTAACTGTAACGAACTAGTCACAGAAGATATAATTAGAAGATTATTAATTCCAATTGAATCTGCTCTTGCAATGCTAATTAAGTAAATATTTATGTTGTTTTAAGTGTACTATAGTATGAAAGATATGTGTTGAAGTCAACTTAAACCAAACCTGTAAACATAATATTATATTGGTTAAATAATGAAATATATGTTTAGTATGAATTCAGTTGTTAAAAGCTGTGGTCAACACTTAAAAGCTCCAATAGCATTAGTCAGATTACGATTATATGAAACATTATCTCTGATTCCTGCACAAGATTTTGAAGGTAACTTAATTCTGTTAATATAATTTTTAACTATAGATTTAGGTTTAGTATGTTTCTTTAAGTTTTTAATGAAGTATAATTTATCTCTGTAAAATAAAACAAAATTATTTAATTACAGCTTCATTTACACATATTTTAAGACTGTTGGTCTCAGAATTTACATTGGCAGAAAATCCTGCTAATACTGTTACATCAAAATTGAGATATGTTTGTAAAAATGAAGAAGGAATATTATTGGGAATATGTCCTGTTCAACATTCACATCATCAAACAATTGAAGATCAGGTAATTGATTTTTTATTGTTTTATTATATGTAGTAAATAATATAAGTAATATTAGCCTATTATACATCCTGTATGACAAAATGATTATTTTTATATTAGTTATCCTCGGTTTAAATTAACTTATTTTTTGGTTTTTAAATTGCTGCTTATAATTAAGGTGGATTGTTCAAGAAAAGTTGAATATGATTATGTAAGTCATCATGAACAAATATGTATGTAATATTCAGTATTATTTTTTTATTCTACAATTAAAATAAAGTAATTATTAAAAATAATATTGTCCATTGGGAGAATTCAACCAGAAAAATCGTTGTAATCGTAAAATAAACTTACTCTAAAATATTGCATTTCTTAGCACACACATAATTTGATATTTGCATTTGTGCTTCTTTTAATTTTTTTCTATAAATGTTTTACATAACAAAAAACAGGTATTATCCATTTTAGTTTTTGTGTTTATGAGTTACAAACATATGAGCTTTGACTTATGGTATAAATTTAAAAACAGACAATAATTAATTATTATTTTTTTTTTATTTACAAATTGGTTAGGTAACTGCTTTTTATATTTTGTATTTCCTGACTTTAACCAGGACATTTAAAAAAAAATATATTTTTATTGGACAACTGGTACTATTGCTGTATTTCTGTTTTTGTGTTTTAATAGTAACACACTTAAAAAAAAATTATGCAATTTTTTTCAATGATACCTTTTCAATTATATATCTATTTTTTCTTTATTATGCATACATAGTTAACAATCTATAAACATGTATGACATCTTGAAATATTATTTTATTCATTAAATACATTGATAAAAGACAAATTAATAAAAAAAATCAGCTCAGAATAGTAGTCTATTATTATAGTATATAAATAGCGATTATTAGCAGTGTTCTGTTAAAATAAGGATATTTGATATTATTAATTGGCAAGTCTAATGACTTTTAAGTGTAAAATGAGTTACTTTCTTATTTTACTTTTACAGTTTATATGATAAATACATTTTTTTTTTTTAAGGTGGGAAGTAGGTACCACTCTATTATACAATGAGTGTTAAGTGAGTCACTGTGATGGGTTTGTTAAATAAAAATTTAATGATACATTATTTTGTATGAAAAACGATTTTGAAGTTCTGTCAGCCTATATCGCTAAGTTATTTAATGATACAATTTTGATATAGCTATTAAAGTAATTTATTTTACTATTAATATTATGATAGGTGGTTTTTTTGAAAACCTATATAGTTATATATATAAATAATAATGAGGAATCTTGTATTAAATGTTAAAGAATTTTGTCAAAATTCTAACTTTAAATGTTTAAAAGAATATTGTGACTACGTTTTTGATATTTTTTAATTACTAAGTATACAACTTTTTAGGAACCACATTAAATTTTCAAGCATTCATTTTTTTATCAGCATTTATAAAAAAAAACTTAAACAATTTCAATTTTCTATTTATAGCTTAAAAATAGTCAACATTTTTATATTATTGTACAATGTAAATAAAATTAAAATTAAAACATTTGGTTAAATTGCATGTACATGATTATAAGTTTTTGTATTACAATTAAAGTTCAAAATTGGTTTTAGGAGAAATAATTATTTTACAGCCTTACATCATATATATATGAAATGTAAAAATTTAAACTACTATCATAATTAAGTGTATGATGTATTCATAATTATTAAATGTTTCATTATACATTTAATACTTAATAATTATTATTTGATTATTTTGTTATTTACATAATTATAATTCAAACAAATATAATTTTTTTTTCTTCTTTAATTTAAATTAGAAAAAATAAATCTTAAAATGTTCTTAAATTGTTGTTTTACTGAATAAGAAATATAATTTTATCAGTTTTTAACATAAAGTATATAATAATTTTTTTCAGTTGATACAAAATAATGCCATAGGATCAGGTGCTTTAGAACATGATCCTAGATATCTTTATCTCTCAGTTTCTAAAGTAAGTATTAAATAAATTATTAGTGATTACTAATTAGATTTGATTTTGTTTGACAATGTATTACCTTACTTAGTTTTTATAAAACATTTGACAAAGAATGATGATTCTTCTTTTAAAAATCGTACATATTTTACTTTCAAACACAATTTGAATATCGCTTTATGTATTATTCTTAATTTTTTATCTTGATATTTGTAATTTAAGTTTCTTAGCTATATTTTAACATTTTTTTGGAAGCTTCAATTTTCAATAACAAAAATAAAAAAATAATTATTATTCTGATGGTGCGAAATGATTATTTGGATGTATTTATTGATTAATTTTATGTTCTATATTTTATGTTTCTATATTTTCTATATTTTGGGGCCTTGAATTAATTCTAAAATTATATATTCATCTAGTTTATTTTTGACTAACTATTTGTAATTTTTCTAATTAATTTTAAACTCAGTAAAGAACAAACATTTATCATTCAAAATTATTCAGTACTGTATATTATTTCAGTATTGTACTTAATTAGATTAAAATATTGTTTAGGATGATAACATACCAAGTCCCTTACCACTGGGTGTATCTGTAATTGATGCATCTGTTACTCTATTTGGTTTAATATTTCCACGCGTGGCCAATAAGCACAGAATTCAGATGATAGACCATTTCACTGATCAAATAAAATACTCAAAGTCATGTCGGTGTGATGCTATTTCAACCAACATTTTTGCTTCGCTATTAGCTGGTCTTAAAGCACTTTCAGATACCAAATCAACAATTGGTCATGAAGAAATTAAAACAACTACTGCTACTCTAATTACAGTAATAAACTTTATTTTTCTGAATGCATTTTAAATTATTATAAGAATTGTATGTGCTTAGTTTTGTTTCCTTGTGTTAATTAGTATTCCTTATTATGGTTGTTAAATTTAATTTAATTTTAGAATGCATTAACAAATGGTAATACAATTCTACGAGTGGCTGCTGCCGAGAGTGTTGGTCGTATGGCTCAAGCAGTTTCAGATTCAAGATTCACTGCTATGCTTGCTCAAACTAGTTTTGATCGTCTTCGGTGTGCTAGAGATGTTCCTAGTCGAACTGGACATTCTTTAGCTCTTGGATATTTGCATAGACATGTTGGTGGTATGGGATCGTCACATCATTTAAATACTAGTGTTAGCATTTTGCTTGCGTTAGCTCAAGATACCACATCTCCAATTGTTCAAGTATTTTAAATAATTAAATAATTTAAAATTTCTATGTATTGTTTATTTGTTTAATTTATATTAGGTTTGGTCTCTCCATGCATTATCTCTTATAGCAAATTCAGGAGGACCAATGTTTAGAGGTTATATAGAACCTTCACTTTCATTGGCTTTAAAACTTTTGCTGATAGTTCCTCATTATCATGCTGATGTTCATCAATGTATTGGTAAATTGATCTCATCTCTAATTACTACTATTGGACCAGAATTACAAGGTATTTATGACTAAATTATGTAATAAAATAATTTATAATATATTTTTTGCTGTTATGGTCATAACTTATTATACATTAACTAAATATTAATGTATAATAGAAAAAAAAATACTATTTCTAAATAGACATAACTTTTTAATACTAAGTTAATATTTATCAAGTTTTGTTACCTTTTACATCTGAAACTTAACAAAAACCTGAATTTTTAAAAATATTAAATATATCACACTATATTAATAGGTTTTATACAATTATTTATTTTTTATAGCTTAATGCTTTATATTAAAATACATTTTTACTTTTATTTGTCTTAAAAGATTTTATGATGTTTTCAAAACTATTTTCAATAAAATGAATTAATTTAAATATTGAATTATGAAAGGTTTAATTTTCCATTTTAAGAAACTTTTGCTGTATATTTTTTATTATATTTCTATATGACTCATAAGACAAGCATCATTCTATCTATTTAACTCTCAATTAAGCCTTAATCTAACTTGAATTATTAAGGATTAATGTTTTAATTGTAAATTTATTTAATAATTTATTTGATAAGATATTTTATATCTTGTATATATTTTAAACAATGATAACTTATCCTATTTATATATTTATCACTAAATATTTTTTATTTATTAATAAAATATTTATATTCAGGTAATTCTGCATCAATTACTACCGCACGTTCATCTTTTTTATGTGCCTGTGCTATTATGCAAGATCATGAAGATCCATTAGTTCAAGCAGAATCTACAGTATGTTTACAAGAATTACACATGTTTACACCACGACATGTCAATTTGACAGCCTTGGTTTGGACTCTATGTGTAAGTTATAAAAATTGTATTATACTAACACTTAACAATTTAATAGAACATTTATTTATTATATACTTTTAAGAGTTATAATTTACAATATAATATATATGAGTAGGTATATTATATTGGATATACCAACTACTAAGAGGTCGGTGTATGTTATCTTACTAAGTACCATCCCACACTATGATGCCAGGTGCCCAGATATTCCTTCACTCATGGTAATA
This sequence comes from Rhopalosiphum nymphaeae, assembly GCA_036289425.1. NCBI lineage: Eukaryota > Metazoa > Arthropoda > Insecta > Hemiptera > Aphididae > Rhopalosiphum > Rhopalosiphum nymphaeae. The sequence goes on from JAZAQC010000013.1 coordinate 21,041,261, forward strand.
CTGATAAAAATTGATGATTGGGATCTCTACTTCTAGTTGTTCACATCCCAATCTCCCTTCATTATAGTTGCAATTCACTTCTAATTTAAATTTTTAAACATACTTACTATAATATTAATCATTTAGTGGACTTTACTCTGCTTTAATATTAAAAGTATAATAAGATTTTGTTAACAGTATTATACATTATTTATGAAATAGTATTAAGTATTGTTTTAATTAATAAGTTTTTTATGGACATTAGTTATAACTCATAACTATATACATTAAATAGATTAGCAGTTCTCGTTTTTTTTCATATCCTAGTAGTACTACTACTTAATTTTTAGAAATTTTCATGTTTCATTTCACACTTGTATATATGATATAATGTTTTATATTAATAATTTTAATTGTTTTATTCAGTCCTATAAGCTTTCTACATACTTCCAATTGAGAAATGCTAAAATAGACATAGTGACTTCAAACTTGAACAATTTATGTTATAACCAAAATGCTTTAAAATGATATGTTACAATTAGATAATTATTTATTTAAAAAATTACAGCAAAATTTATCGAACAGCCATTTACTTTTAAGAAAAGCAGCAGTTTCATGTTTGCGGCAGTTATCACAACGGGAGGCAAAAGAAGTTTGTGAAATTGCAGAGTCATTTGTTAAATCTCCTGAAAATATTAATAAAGATGGTAAAAATAATTAATCTTAAGTAATTTTATATTTTATTCAAAGTGAGAAAGCTATTATTTTTAAAACAATGTGTTTCTTATATATATATTTATATTTATATTTATATATTTATATATTTATATACCTATAAATACATTCTTTAGGTAGAAACAGTGGCTTATTAAAGCGTACCAACTCTTCCCCCAACTTTTTATGAAGAATTACTTTCTTATGAGATGTATATTTTTGATTATTCTAATTGTTTATTTAAAAATTAACCCACCTCCACCATCCCTAAAAAATGTCAAGTATAAGTACGCTACTGGGTTGAAAGATACATTTTAAATTTTGATCAAAAATAAATTATAATATTATAATAACCTAACAACGTTTCTTATTATATGATATTGCTAATATCAATTATAATTTATAAATAAAATATATTTTTGTTTTCGAACTAAGATTTTATTTAAAATTATAATAATTTAATTTAATATTTTTATTATTATTTTTAGGATTTTTATTGACAGAATCTGGATTACCAGGAGTATTATTTAATATGTTAGACACAGAAATGGATAAACAACTAATCAAAGATATTCACGATACTCTTATTAGTATGCTTCAAATGTTAGCTGTTGATAATCTTACAAAATGGATAAATTTATGTAAATCAGTTTTAACTGTTTCGTCAGGTATTATCAAAGTTTTAAATTATAATTATTGTGTTAAAATGTCTATTATAATATTTCATGCAATTTCTGTAGAATTAAATAATAAAGAAATAGATAAAACTGATGGAGCTATAATTAATGATGAAGATGAAACAGGAGATGATCATGATGAATTTCAAAAAGATTCTAAAAATGAATTATTAAAAAGAAAACAACCCAGATGGCCAACTAGAGTTTTTGCTGTTCAATGTATTTGTCGAATAATATCTACATGTCATAAAGAATGTGACTCTACTCCACATTTTAATCTATCATTAGCTAAAGAATTATCATTCACTAATAATAAAGGTATGAAAGAAAACTTGAATTACATTTTTCTACATAAATTTTAGTGGTTAATTGCTATTATTTTTATTTTTATTCAGGAGATTATTTGATTCTTCATTTGTCTGATTTAATAAGAATGGCATTCATGGCAGCAACTAGTGATAGTGATCAATTACGTTTAGAAGGATTCGAAACTCTTAATGAGATTATTGAAAAATTTGCTCAAGTGCCTGAACCTGAATTTCCTGGTCATTTATTGTTAGAACAATTTCAAGCTCAAGTACATTTTTATTTTAATCAAGTATACTATAATATATATATATAATATATTAAATATAATTTAAAGGTGAGTGCTGCTTTAAGACCAGCGTTTTCTGAAGACACTCCTAGTCATGTTACAGCTGCTGCATGTCGTGTATGTGGAACATGGATAGGAAGTGGAGTTGCACGCGATTTGAATGATTTAAGACGAGTGTATCACCTATTAGTTACATCTCTTAAAAAACTTAAACCTGGTTTCAATATAAATTTTAATAGTTTATATAATGAAAGTGTTGCAACATTTGAATGTTTAGCTATTCTTAAAGCTTGGGCCCAGGTTATTAATATTTTTACTTAATAACAATTTTTCATTTAAATGTAATTAGTATGACTAATAACTTATTTATTTTAGATTTATATTATTGCTATGATCAATAATGGTATTGCACCAGAAAATTTCAATAAAAATTCTCGTTTGAATACTAATGAAACTAATGACGATTTCGGAAATTATGAAGGACAAAATGATAGTTTATTAACTTTAATTCATCCAGAATTAGATATGTTATCCAAAAATTGGCAAGCTGCTCTTAAGGATCATGCTCTTCTATTGCTACCTTGTGGTACATACATTTTTGTTTTAAATACAAGTATTATAAGTATTATTTTATTTTATTGGTATTTATGTCGTTTGTAGTTTTGATCCAACAAAATTTTATTTCATAAATAATATATTGTTGTGTTATTTTTACACATATCTTTAGATTACTAACCATCCCAATTAATATTTTAAGTTTACTTAAACAAAATATGCTTAATAAAATATATATTATTATTTATTTATCTATGAATATTTAAAATTCCATTTAGAGTTTAACAGCCAACTCCCCCATGAAGGTGGCGCTTTTTATACATCAAGTACTATTGATAATAGCAGAAGTCATTATAAGAATGCTTGGCCTCCAATTTTATATGCTTTATCGCTGTGGTTAAATGCTGAAGAATTTAAACATGAAAATACTAGCATAGCTAAAGAATTACAAGATAAATTTTACCTCATATTTGGTAAATTTAATTTTTTTTATATTGTTACAATCTCATGTTTCAAAATTATAATTATTTATTTATTATTTAATTAATTATATTGTTTTTAGGAATTTGTACTGAAGCAATATGTAATCAACGGACTTTAGAAAACTTAGAAAATTTTATAACTTGTCTTAAATCTTTATATACAATATTAGATTCATCATTAGCCAGACGAATGATGATGAAAAATCGTATTTTAGCAGTAGAAACATTAAATATTATGCACAAGTAACAAACATTTATTATTATTTTTGTTATATTAATTAAATTCAATTAAAATCGTATAATATTGATCATTTTAGATTACTTTTAACAAATGATAGTATTGAAGTACAACAAACTATTATGAATATTGTGAAACAAATAGTAAAAGCTGCTCAAGAAGATTTAAAAATTAAAAATTCAAATATTATTAACGGTATTAACAAATTACCAATTCTATATATTTTTCTTTTTAGTTATTACTTTATAATTTATTTATAAACTTGTTTGTTCTTTAGATAAAAGTCTTGGATCTTCAACTGCTGCTGATGTTGCATGCTTAGGTGATGGTGGACATGATGGAGTTTTAGAGCATGATAAAAGTATTGTATTTGCCACATTAGAAGTTTGCATGTGTTTGATTGTTCGGCAAATACCAGATATGAATCCTACACCTTTAGTGTCTTCAACCAGAAAATTACATTCAAATTGTTTAAACCATAATGTTATTGCTACAACATTAAACATTATGGCTCAATTGCCAAATCTTTGTTCTCCAAGTGGTAAAATGTTTACTATTTTTTACATGCTTAGTAATAAGTAATAAATAATAATAAATAATATTAATTATATATATGATATATTATACACATTAAATCTTATTTGTAGGAGGTGTACAAATACTTCCAACAATTGCATATTTAATAACTAATGTACTAAAAGAATTGGGAGAAACTAATAGTTCTAGTGAAACGTCCAAAAATAAAGTTTCTATTCTAGCTGCCCTAGACGCTTTTCATGTACTTTGTAAACATCCTTTTGGATATCACAAAGTATCTGAAAGCAAATGGAGGTCACTTCTACAAAGTACAATTGCTAAACTGATTGATATTTCTAAAACTGGTAATTATCTTGTTAAATTATTTATATCAATGAATTAGATAAGAAAAAATTTAATATTTTTCATTAATTTTATTTAGGGGATGAAGGAAAAAAATTAAATGAAATAACAATGCTATCTGTTATCACTGTATTTACATTACATGCACCCCCTGGTGTAATGTTTGTTCAAAATATTTTATACCCTTGCATTAATTACTGTACACAATGTTTCGGAAGTGATAATATTCTTGTGAGTACAAATTAAAAATTATGAATTATGATTTTTGTATATATCATTAAAATTTACTGTATTAATTTACATAAAATAATGTTTTTATTATACTATAAATTAATAATTTTTTTTTTTATATACATGATAAATAATTGTTATTACATAGGTAAAAACAAAATGCATTCAATTTCTTAAAGCTGTTTTTCAACATGAAGATAAATATATTGCAACAGGTTATATTCAAGCACTAGCTCCGCGTCTTATGGAATTATTATATGTGGAAATACCAAACATTATGTTGGAATCTAATTTGATAATGCTATGTGAAGCGATTAGTGCAATTGAATGTTTAGTTCAATTGGCACAACCCAAACACAGTAATTTTAAACAAATACTTTAATAAGAATTTATATAAAAAAAAAGAATTAAAAGATCTTAGAACTTTTTTAATTTAAACATTGCTTGTCACTTTATCTTATCTGCATTGTATCAAATAATATTAAAATAGTGATTTATTAGTATAATATACAAAATGAATCATTACCAAGCATACTTGCCTTGGCTATAACTGGGGGGGTCCAGGAGTCTGGAGTCCCTTTTTCCAGAATTTATTTTTCAGTTATAACTGATGCTCACACCCATTTTATCATTTAATAATAATTTTTTTTAATATACTTAGAGACAATATTTTCAAGTTTTTAATATATTTTTTTTCTTCTATGGAGATATAAACTTTAATTTTCTTATTTGAATCTTTCTTTTTACTGTAAATTATTTAGTGGTGCATTTTTTAAAAAATATTGATTTACTTTTTTCAAAATTTGAACGAGCAATTTGTTATTTATCAAAATGTTTATATTTAAGATAATAATCTTTGAAAATGGTTTTATAAAGATATAATATAAATATAATATCAATATAATATTGGATCTATACTCTGGCCTACGAAGAACATACCTGTCTAGGAATAAATATGCATCCAAACTTCTATATTTCGTACAATGTCACATACCGATAATGTTGGCATTGATCAAATTTGCTATAAGTCTTTATTAGCAAAATGGATGCGTTCTCTCGTGGGAAAGGGGAATGATATTTATTATACCTGAACCATTTCTATAAATTATAAATGTTGATAACTTAATATAAATTACTTAAGTTTTAAAATCGCTAAAGTCTCTCGTGTCTTTTAGACCTATTGTAATGAACTTGGTATCTTTAGTACACAAAGTTAAATAATTTAAAAACCATTTATTCAAATTTTGATTTTGATACAAAATGGAAAGACAAAAGATCACTTTATTTTAATATTCAGTATACTAATCAAGTTTATTGTACTTTATTTTATTTTTAGGAATTCAAATGTTATCATTGCTAGTACCATCCTTAATTAACTTTCTTATGAACATAGAATTGACAAAATATGACTCCACTATATCTAAATCACGGTCTAAACTTCATGAGTTTAGTTTACAATGTTTATTGAAAATTGGGCCAGTTTATCCACAGGTATATTAATTACTATTTGGAATAAACATTTTGAAAATATATGTACTATATTTGTTATTGTTTTAGGAATTCAAAGAAATCATGTCTCAAAATAATAAATTGAAAACAAAATTAGAACATACCATTAAAACTAATAAATCGCAACAACAATTTAACTCTGGTTGTCATATACCACAAAGTATAACAAAATCAATTCAGCCTTCTATCAAACTGAAGACAGATTTTACTAACTTTAGTTAACATTAAGAATTATATCTATTACATAACAGTTAAACAGTTTTAAATATTTTTACTAGGACATTGATTTTTTATCACAGAATTATTAATAGAATACCTGTATTAAGTTACCAATTCTATGATGGACTGAAATCATTGTTTATTAATTTTTTTTTTTTAAACTTGTATAATATATAAAAATTATAGTTAAAAAGGGAATGAATTAATTATTTGTGAATAAGTTGATTGATGAAATCCTTAAGTAAAATATATATAAAAATCAATTTTCCAAATAATCAGTATTCAAATAGATTAAATTTATTACAAACAATTGCAAAATTAAAATCACAAAGATAAGTAACATATATGAGTTTAACGCCATAACACACATAAAAAATACAAAATCAAACTGATATGTATACAAATCATTCTGTCGTTTAATATTTATTATGCTAAAAATTAATTAAAAACCAATATAGATCATTCTTTTGAATCTAATACAGTAGTATGGTACCTATGTTGCATAATATTAATTGATATGATGATTTATTTTAATTTAATGTATAATTTGTAGGTGAACTAATAACCACCAAATCAAGTTTAAACACATTATTCACTACTTATTGATTCATTAATTAGTCACTTAATGATTAATTATGTATACTACCATTAGCGTTGTTGTTACATTAACTAATGGCAGCTTGAACTTTTTTTTTCCTTGAATCACATTTAATATTTTTACACACCCACCCCATCCTAAAACATTGATTATTATCTAATAATAAATTATTTTTTGAAGCTTAGGACCTTTTTTTTTTGCTCGTCGAATAAATCTCTCTTTCTTAAGACCTAAATTCTCCCCTGAGTATAAAATTAATAAATTCAATATTTTTATGTAATACTTTACTATCCCTTAAGTACTGTTGTCTATTACTATTTGTTATTACTGTACAACTTCTGCTACACATATATGGCTATATAGCCTATATATATTATATTTATTATTTATAATTTAATTATCAATCTTTAAAAATAGTCCAACCTACCTTTTTCAATCATATTTAACACATAAGACACCTACCCACTCATTAATATTTATGTGAAACATATGATTCAAATATACCCCCTTTGAACTGCTCGTCGTAAGCAACACAATCATCATATGCGTTGTCTAAAAGGCAAAATTGCCATTTCTTAATACAGCATGAACGAATGAATCACCAACGTCAATGTCTTCCCTTACGATGACCCCCCCCCCCTCCTCTCCAGGTTACAAAAAATTATTTCAGATTCCAGAGATTGTCGATTATCTTGAACTTGTTTTAAATTCTGAACGGACTGATGAATGTATCGATTTTACAATGATGTGTGTTTTTTTTTATATATTTTATTTTTTATTTTTGCGTCTGTCATCACTCATCACGTTTTGGAGTTACTAATAGTGCTTTGATTTTTGACTTCGGCCCCTCTTTGAGGAAAATGAATCTATTTGGTACTTTGGAGGATCAAAAGTAAAAATTTTTTAGTAGTTTTCAAAAGCGTAAGGAAAAACCCTAAAAAAGTAATGGAAAAACGAGAATTTTTCCGCATAACCAGTTTTCGACAAAATCGATTTTTTTATTTTACTATAACTTAAAAACGAATCATTGTAAATACTTGAAATTTTCGCCAAATATTTTCATTAACATTATTTATTTATGATTAAATTTTCAAAATATTTTGACTTTTTTAAGCAATTTATATACAATTAAAATTTTCGATTTTTCTAAGTTTTTTTTTTCTTTAAATGTCGATAAAAAAAATTTGGCACACCAAAAAATCTTTAAAATTTAATACAAGGTTTATTATAAGTTTTACTTATCGTAGTAAAAAAAAAAATCAAAAATCGTTAGTCAACATTTTTTTAAAGTTCAAATGTTTACGAAATATACCAAAATCGCGAATATTTGTAAGTTGAAAATTCATAATATTTTTGTTTATTTTAATTGTATTCGGACATGCTATTATCTCTAAAAATTTTCAGAGAATTGATTGTAAATTTTTTTTAATTTACAATATTAGGACGATTTAGGTATGTAGATTTGTTAAAATTAAAAAAAAAAATACTTATATTTGTATTCAAATTCTTTATGACTATTCCGTATTTGTGAAATACATTATTTTATAAATATTTTAAAAGTATTTTTTACAAGATTGCAAACAACATACTTTATGGTAAGATGTCAATCTGGTGATAGCAATTAGCGACCAGTTTTCGTCAGACGAGTATTGTGATCTCTGGTCACTGGCCAGGCAACACCCGTTTGACCGTTCCACGTGATACGTTACCTCCCACAATCAACCATTAGTATGATTGTATGCATGCTGTATTGCTGCACTCTTACGTACGACCGTATGAGTTAGCCTGTTAGCCACTAAGTTATCTTATCTTGAACGGAGTAAAAATGTATAGACATATTAGAAATATAGAATAAAGATGTTGTACTGGTACTATTAAGTTATCCTCGTTTTCGTTAGTTCTTAGTTCTTACTTGTTAGTCAAACTTGTTATTTTTGATATCACAGTTCATATAATTATTTATAAGCTATCTGTTTTTACAATCAGTCAGTTTACATGTTGACGTTATATATTACATGTGTTTTGATGAATTTAAAACGTAAGAAATTAAAATTTAAACACAAATCATTTTTATTTTAGTAACTTAGTAGGTTTTAATTAATAAACATTATAAGGATTTACAACAATAGTCAAGGGTGTTTATTTATGTGAACAGGTATCTAATTCATGTACTAATTAAGATTAATATATTGTATTGTAATAAGAACATAGTGGACGAACTCAACTTTATTTAGTTATTATTTTCTAATATTTCATTTGGAGAAATCAGTTCAGTAAACTAAATTTTGTTCAATGGTAAGTTATTACAATTTTTACTTGTTAAATGTAATAATTTAAACTGTGCTGAAATTGGCTTAATAGTATTAATCTTATATTTTATAATGATCAGTTGAATACCTATATAAATTAATATTTGTCAATTTATTCAGGGTTCATTAAGGTCCTTTGTTTACATTTCATCTGGAGGATGTATTTTGTGGGCAGGAACAAATTTTATCACACAGAATGAAAAATTTTATAAAAAATATATTATTCCTGCATTCTTTACTTGTGATCCAGAAAAAGCTCATAACCTTTTAATATTTTCTGGAAAATATGGTCTTATACCAAAATCATTTTATAAAGATCCACCGATATTGGTAAGTTTAACTTTTTATCATTCAATTATTATTCTCGTTATTTAAACAAATTAAACTAAATAGTAAGTAATGAGTAATATTGGATTTTTTTTCTTAGAAAACCAAATTATGGGATTTGAATTTCACCAACCCAGTAGGTATTGCAGCTGGGTTGGATAAACAAGGTGAAATAACAAAAGCATTAAAAAATGTAGGTTTTGGTTTTGTAGAAGTTGGTTCAATAACACCTCTACCTCAACCTGGCAATGAAAAACCAAGAGTGTTTAGACTATTAGATAGTCAAGCTATTATTAATAGGTTAAAATTACACTTAGTTTTAGAAATAAATATTAACTTGATGTAATACATTATAATATTATATCATGTAGGTATGGATTCAATAGCGATGGTCATAATATTGTATTTGAAAGACTTAAGAAACTTAAGCAAGACCAACATTTTGATGGTGTAGTTGGTGTTAATTTAGGAAAAAATAAAGAGTCTGAAAATGCAGTTGATGACTATGTGAAAGGTATTGAAAAGTTCACTCCAGTTGCAGATTATTTTGTTATAAATATATCCAGGTAAAATAACTAATTTTACTTTCAAATTTAAACTTCCATCATACTTTAAATTTAATCTTAAAAATAATGTTTAGCCCTAATACTCCAGGTCTAAGAAATCTGCAAAAGAAAAACGATCTAATAAGTTTGCTTTCAAAAGTTATAGAAGCAAGGAATCAATTTAGTGTAGAACGCAAAATTCCAATATTATTAAAAATTGCTCCTGATCTTACTGATCAAGATAAAAAAGATATTGCTGATGTTATAATTAATGATAAAAAGGTATTATATTTTAATTTAATAAATATTATATTCGAAATTTTCTGAAGTGGCTTTTTGGATTTAGTGCAAAGTTGATGGATTAATAATTTCAAATACAACTGTTAAACGAATTGGTGTTTATGACAATCCCAATGCATTAGAACCTGGTGGTCTCAGCGGGAAACCTTTACAAGAAACATCTACAAAATTAATTTTAGAATTTTATAAATTGACAAATGGTGAAATATAGTAGTATAATAGTTTAATAGAATTAATTTTACTTTTCATTTGTATTCAATTGTATTATTTAGGTAAAATTCCAATTATTGGAGTTGGTGGAATTTTTAATGGTCAAGATGCATATGCCAAAATTAAAGCAGGAGCTTCACTTATACAAATTTATACATCTTTTATATACAATGGTCCACCAGTCATAGTTAATATAAAAAAGGAACTAGATTATCTTCTGAGGTAATAAATATTAAAATTAGTATACATATAAATACTAATTTAAATAAAGCTAGAAGATTGCAACTTGTGTGTTACTTAATTTAATCTTATATTTTTATTTAATAATATTAAATGTCATTTTTAAACTTTGAATCAGATTCAATGTATTTATTGAAGCAATTTAATAAACTATAGAATCTTGATAATTTAAACATAAAATATTATTTTAAAAATAAATAAACAAATAATAAATTTGTAAAAAAAAAAGTCAATGAATATACATTTTATTTGCAATATTTTAGTTGTTTAGTTATAAAAATGTGTTGGTAAAAACTAAAAAAAAAAATGATATTAATCTTTTACTATTAATTAAAAATCAACTATATTTTTATTAACCTTTATATATATATATATTTGTTTAATATTATGACACTTTTATTCTGCAATAATAACTATACATAAATGTTTTAATTTTATTTGTATATATTTTATGGTTTTAGGAAAGATAACTACAACTCAATATCTGATGCAGTTGGTGCAGATGCCAGACTGTAAAGTACAATAATTCAAATAACTGTTTATTTTATTTCGAAATTTGGAATGTAATTTTTTTTATTCACATATATCTTTTATTATTTTTATATTATATATATATATATTAAAATAATTTAATACTATACTCCAGCCACTGAGAAAGTGTTTCTGAGCGGCAAACTAAAATTTATCCATTCTCCCACATTCCTACTACTAAACCCTCCAAAACACTAACTGCCGTAATGGTAGAGTGGGAGAATTGGGGTACGAAACTGTAGAGTTAAATCATTTGTAGCGCGAAGGAGTAGCACTCTCTTAGTGGCCAAAGTATAGAATTGATTATAATCAAAAGTGATTACGTGACCATCAATTTAATTATTTTTTTTTTCATTGATACAATCAGTACTTGGATTTTTGCTCAATTAATTAATTTTATTTCAAATCTGTGTTCTTTGAATTATTAGATTTTTTTTTAATTGTTTTCAATCATTAAAGAGAAACCTTTTTTAAAAAGGTACTTATCAGAAAACTATATTGCAACTATGAGTTTTACCATAAAATAAATAAAATCTTTTACTTATTATTTTCTTTACTGTGGTTTATTATAAAATAGTATGTTCTTATTGGGACAATCTTGTAGCCTAATATTTTAATTTGCAAAGATTTAAAAAAAGATTCTTAAGACAATGTTATACCTGTATGTGTTGTTTCTATCTTACATATGTAAAACACAGTAAATTTGCGTTCAACAGAATTCATTTTATACTGTTAGCATTAATATTAGACAATAATTTACCTATTATCAAGCTTATAGGTACTATATCTAGGACATCTCATAGGATTTTATTCATATTTTAATTTTTAAGTGAGTTATAGTTATGTAAAACTTTAAAATGCTAGTAACTCACTTATAAGATGATCCAAATAATTTTATTATCTTTAAGTTTGAAAATAGGTAGATTGATTAGATAAAAGACAACAAATGCAAGTATGATGTCCTCTTAAGAAGACTACGCCAAAGATCAAAACAAAAATGTAATCATTTACAGAATTTTCTATGAGGAAATTAGCAAATCATTGAATAAATATTGTTAAATATTATTGACATGGATATTGTTAATGGACAATTAGGTTTTTAAAATGTTTTATACTTCATACCTAATATTTATGTTTATGTTATTAATAATTTATTAGGAAATAAGGAAATTTGTTTTTCAATAGCATAAATTACTATTTTAAAAATAACTATTGTATTTGTTAGTGATTGGGTGTCAACAATGTTAAGTAGAATATCTGGTGTTAACATCCAGTTGAAAAAAATGTACTCAAAAATAATTGTTTGGCATTGTTGTGTCAGATTAGTTGACAAAGTATGTTGTTCAAAAAGAAATGTAAATAATGAGCAACATACCTACTTATTCAAATTTGTATCACTTTTGAATCAAAAACAATAATTATTTTGTTATTTATTGATAATAGTTTAATTTAGTACATCAGTATATTAAACATGTTGATAATTATTATTTATATATTACTTTCTCCGACATGTTGGTATGGCTATCAAAATGGAATTGAATGATATAAAAAAATTGTTTTTTGAAGTGACTGAATGTATGAAATGTATTGGATGAATTTGGAAAAATGAGTTAATATAAACCCACATCAATTTGTAGAAATTGAAATGTTATAATTAAATGTTAAAAATGTTATATTTTTGTCAGCTGAAATGCAGTATTCAAAATTAAAATATAGTATGAGAGGGGATCTATATTAATTAACTTTTCACTTGCAGTTTTTAAACCATTGGACTGAATTTCTCTACTTGGTTTATTTCAATTCGATCACTGTTCCTGGTGTTCCTATTAAAAATTATTTTAACAAAGATGTTTTGTTGTCCCTTCTATTCAAAAACACATTTATGAACGCTCTCTGGCAGTAGTTCCCATAATTGGTATAAATATACCACTATCAGTGATTCTTACCAAAGAGCGGGGAAATGGGACAATGTTCAGGATATTCGTTATTCAGACGTAACCTGACAGAGCTATTGCAAGCGTCGAGTACTATTACGCTAGTCAAAATCAAAAATTGTAATTTTGAACTTGGTGTACTTTTCGGTAAGACAAAATATTTATGGTTTTAACTTTTTTATCTATCAAAATACAGAATATATGAAATCATCAACCAATTAACATCTATTCATCTATTATGTTATCAAACTACCTCATATGCTAAATAGAACAAATCGGTTGCCACTTGTCAATACGTAGTGTGTACATAAGTATTTTGCATTGGAACAATTGGAACGCACTACGTAAGCGATGGGTTACTACCATGATAAAATATTATTTGTCATGGGTTACTACAAACCCATAGATAAAGAAGTAATTATTATCACACGTTATTCAATGTAAATGCGTTTTTCAGTGATATTATCATAGACCTTATACCACGGACTAAGATACACGAGGTATATCTTAGTCCGTGCATTATACTATATGGTACGTCATGGTCTATGGATATTATCTAAAAACTCGGTTGTCAGCTTGTCACTATGGTCAACACGATAAGAATAATTTAAATCGTCGTTGTCTCTGACCGGTGGCCACTAGCCTCTTATAACCGGTACTTGTGTTGGTCGCTTAATATATAGCCTGTATTAAATTGTTAAAATTCATTCCAGTATTCATATAGTGTGGCTTTTCATTTTTTTTAAACATCTCGGATCGGTTCGTACTGAGTTATTCTGAGTCGTTTAAATTTCACTCATTTTCACCGCGCAATTCAATTCTTTAATATAGGCACAGCTCAACCATATTCTCGTCTAAAGCTGTGGTGGACACTGGTTGTAAATTTAATTAATTTAATATTTATTTATCAGTTCTCTGTACTTTGTTTATTTCGTACTTTTTTAATTGTTCATATTTCAAAATAATATATAGTATCAAATCAAATGTGTCTTATTTAACTTGTTAATTTTATTAATATTGTCCAATTGAGAAAATTTATTACACAAGTCATTTGATAACTTAATGAATATGTCGAAATTCAATAATTTGATTAATCAATTAAAAATGTGAGTGATATATAACTAATTTTTATTTACTATGTTACATAATATACAGAATATTACACCTATAAACTAATTATTAAACTGATTTTAATTGTCATCAGGTTTTTAACCCAAAACTCTTCCCCTCATATATGCCACTATACTGTAATCTATTGTAGAATTAGTTTAATTTTAATATTTGTTAACTAAACACATTTTCTACTTATAATTGAGTAGGTGCCCTATCTATAAAGTTGGTGAGCATTGGTATATTTTTCAATATTACTAATTATCTTAAGTACATTAAATAGTTGATCAAACCATCAAATAAGTTTAAAATAAATAACACCTATGAAAATTCATTCACTAAATGAAAATAAACTTAATTAACTACAATTTTAATTGCTAGAACTGTATATAATACTATTGATTATAAAATAGACTATTCTGTAACAATAATAATACCAAAGTATTTCACTATCTGTTTGTCAAAAAGACAAATAATTTGAATATTCTGTTCATAGAGATATTAGTGGTTTTATGCTTAAAATAAATTTTATTTGAGCTTACATAAAATACATCTTTGATATTTATAAAATATGTGGTTTTATTTCTGTTATAATTCTCAAAAATCATACTTAACAAATATTAATTTTAACAAATTTATGGGGGAAAAGTTAGACAATGGCTTAATAGCCTAAATGTATTAGATGCAGTGCCGTGTCTTAGGGAGGCAAAGGGGGCAATTGCCCCTGGGCATCATAATTTTCTTATATTAAGAATGGTATTAGTAGAACCAATAACCTATTATTTGGAAAATTTAAATTTATTTTGCCCCTGTCGTCTTTAACTCTTAATGCGGCAGTGTTTAGATGAGTTATTGTATTGTTCCTTACAAATAAACTGTATATTAAGTAACTTACATTTTGTAGTTATTCCTGTTTAAAATATAAAGTACCATATCAATTTATAGTTATTGAATATTATTTTGCTCTATTTCAGAATAAATAATTTAAATTTAAGAAGAAAAATGAACACCAAAATAAATCCTAAATTATGTCATGAACACAACATTGTATGGTTTGATGGTGAGGTATGTATTATTAACTCTACTTTAATTATTGAAATATGAACATTTATATTATTTTAAATTATTAGTTATTACATGTTTACATATTATATTATAAATATTTATACTATATTAAAACTTCTACATATTAAGATCATTAAGGCACCAAATTCTACAACCTGATGAAATTAAAAAAATTGTACTCCAGAAATTATGGTTCAATAGGATCAATATATTATAATTAATTTTAAAAATGGTTATTGGTGTAATATGTCAATTTAAACCAACCTGCTGAATTTACTTTTAGTAAATTTATGATTTGATTATGCCAATATATTTTAAACTAACATATTAATTTTCAGATGACTGGATTAGACTATAATCACCATACCTTGATCGAAGCAGCTATAATTATTACTGATAAACATTTAAACATTTTAGCTGAGAGTCCAAATATTATTATACATCAATCAGATGAAATATTAGAAAACATGGAAGATTGGTCCAAAAATCAACATGCATTGGTATTATTTTAACATTATTTTTTAATAATAATTTTATTATTTTTATTTTTTTATTCTCTATGAAGTTTGTTGCTCACACTAGGTCCCTGTATTTTGTCCAATTTTTTTTTTTATATAAAATGTAAGTCGGCACACGCTGTAGCGGTGTTGGTAAGTTGTGTCCGACTTCATTTTAACACCAACACCATCACTGCAATGTTAGTTGGATCTTTAATTCAATAATTATTAAATATTTTTATTTTTATTTATTTAGATGAGTTTATTTAAATTTTCATAAGCGCCACAGATATATTTGAAAAATATATCTAATTATTGGCCCTTTTATTCTCCATCAATAAGTTGTTTTTGTGCATTTTTGTTACAAATATTATGCTTTCAACATAATACATTAATTTTATTAAGCTTTTCTGTCTATTTTTGAATCAAATGAGCATTTCATTTGATGATAGATAAAATTCCACTTGGGTTTGTGTTGATAATTGATGCACTTGCATTTATTTTAGTATCTATATCATAAATAAAATTTATAATTTATCTAACAAAACTGAAAACACAATGAAATATAGGAATGTCTACGTAAATGGTACCACTATTTTGCATACCAAGGTACCTGGATTTCCTTATTTTTAGATTTGAAATTCTGCTTATAAAATATAATTATTGATATTCTCAATATTTTTTTTTTATTTTGTGTGTATTTTTTTTAGAGTGGCTTGACTGAAAATGTTAGAAAGAGCAATATATCAATTGAACAAGCTGATCAAATGTTATACGACTTTATCAAACCATTTACTCCTAAAGGTGACTTTAAAATTATATAAGTATTATTCTTGATTATTTAAATTCAACCAGCTTAATATCAGAGTAATCATTAAATTATTGCATTTATTAAAATTTTAGGTGTTTGTCCGTTAGCTGGTAATTCAATTTACATGGATAGAACTTTTATTAGAAAATATATGCCGAAACTTGAAAGTCGTTTAAGTTATAGATTAATAGATGTGTCTACTCTAAAAGAATTGTTTAAGTACGTATTAAACATAATTTCAATATTCATTTTTATTTGTTAAGTATTTCATGTTAAGGTGTTTGAGAATCTGAAGTCTTATGATGAGTTCATAAAAAAATGTTTAAAGATGAGTAAATTAATAAATGTAACTGAAAAATTAGGACAATAGATTATTAAAAACCTATAACTAACTCATCTTGAATTAATTGTAAATCTTAATTACATTTCAATAAAAATGTTAAAATAATTAAAAAATATAATTTACATGTGAAATTTTTAATAAATGTATAAATTAACTTTAGACGCTGGAAACCTGAATTAGCAGATGAAGCTCCAAAAAAATTATGTCAACATAGAGCTCTTGATGACATCAAAGAAAGTGTTCAAGAGCTCAAATTTTACAAAAGCTGTTTAATGTTATGACTTATGATATAAATAAAATTTGGTGACATAAATTTGCACCAAAACAAGCATCATATAATAGAAAAAGAAATTCCTTAGTTTATTTAACTTCCACCCCTAATTATAGTTATGTAAAATCTATTAATAAGATTAAATGATCTTTGCTGAATTATATTGTCATTTATCATTAATTCTTCTGTTGCATAAAACAATCATATATGGTGGAGTGCATTAAGAGGATGCCACACCCATATGTGTCCTTTCCGTCTTTCAAATGTAGAACACAGTAAATACTGTTTGCGCTGGAAAGAACTGAGGCTAGTAATAACTAAGAAACTAAATATTCCCTATATAAAAAGAAAAACATTATGAAATATTGTTTTTATTTTTTTGATATAGAAACTAAATAAAAAAACTAATTCAAGTTCAAAAATAATGGATTTTGAATCAATAAAAACTTTTTTTCGTATAAGTAATATCTAAAAATAAAAATGATATTTCATGGATTATGTTCTCAATTATATTTTATATCAATTTAGAGTCTTAACAAATATCTTAATTACTATAGCCTGAATGGTTCTATCCCGTGCTAAAATTTTTTTACTATATTTTACTATATAAGATGTAGACAACATATCCGGGGGTATAGCGTCCTTTTAACAGATATAACAAGTATTGATGTTAAGCCATATTTATTTTTGTTTATTCTTGCACAGACGACATGAGAATTATTGTTCAATAATTTTAATGAATATATGTATACTTTTGTAACCAGTTATACTACTATTAAAATACTCTATTAATAAAAATTTTCTTTTTTCAATTTTTTTCAATCTACTTTCAAACATTATATATTATCAAGCATTATTCTGACATTTATAAAAAAACTGTTCTACGATCATAATTGTATCAATAAGAAATAAATAGGGAACAAAATGATTTAAAATAATTATGTTTATAATGCTTAAAAAATATGTAACATACATAACAATATTATGTAAGTAAATTATTTACACAAGATGTTATTATTTTATATGAAAAATAAATAATGAAGAAACTACCATATTATTTTAATTTAAACTGAATAATACATTCATTTTAATAAACATGTTTAATTTTAAATGAATAATTTTGTATAATATAAGAAACTGAACAATTTTTGTTTCATTATTCATGTACTATAAGCTAAAGACAATACTGTAAGAAGTAAGCTGCCAACAATTACACCATAACCAGTTGTATAAACTTGTTTAATGGTTAAACATTTACCAGCATCCCATACCTAAACAAAACAAGTAATATTATTTTTTTTAAACTAAAATAGGTATTAAGTTTATTAAAACTCACCAAATGTCTAATGCCATTACATAGGTGATAGAAAAACGGAAAAGCAACTAATCCTTTAGTTGACATGATAGCAGCTGATGGTAGTTCTAAACCATGTACAAATTGCACAAATGTCGGCAAATCCGTGAAAAGGAATACTATAATAAAATATTATTAATACAAAATTATAGTTGAAAAATAATATCTAACTAATAAGTTAATGAAATATGAACAGCGCTATTTCATAAATAATGTGCTACAAAATTTATATATATGATATAGGTGTTTTATAACTATAAAAGCAACTAGTAGTGATGCTAAAATAGGGGTCACTTTTAAATTACTTTGTAAATATAATCAGTTTTTTAATTATAAAATAAACCTATCAATAGAGATAGAAGATAAAAATATTTAATATCGTACATGCTCCTAATCCAGCAGTTACACCACTCAATGCAATTCCAGTTCCACGATGTGTAATAGATAATATGGATGTTAATTGAGGTTTATAAATTGTTAAATGAGGAGACATAGGTCTACTAAGGCGACCATTTTTTTCATCATGAGTCTCTCCTAATTTATATTCAACTTCTTGAGCACTTTTAACTTGCATGGTAATCATACGATGTCTAAAAAATAAATATACATTTTTACATTACTATATATTCCAAATTTTTTATTACATTTATGCAGATAAATATTTTATTTTGATATAGCAATAACCAACAGTGTAAAAAGGAGGTGCTATAGATGCAGCTAGAACCTCCTCTACAACCATGTTTATTTATAACAAGTGTATCATATCCAGTGATGCAATCAGGATTTATTTAAGGGGGGGGGTCTAGGAAAAAATGTATTTAACTACTATTTTTCTGTTTTTTATCCAGAGTATACACATTATAAATACATTTCATTGCTTGATAAATACAATGACATTATTTAGACAATGTAGGTATTTCAATTAATTATTATTATTATGCCAATTAAATTATGATAAAGTCATTATTTAGAATTATAATTATTTATAATGTAAAATTCAAGCGCCGGTTTTGATAAAAACTTTTGGGTAACTTTAAAAAATATAAAATAAAAATAAATAATATGGCATGAGCCAAGGGAGGGATTTTGGACCCGGGGTCCACCACTGATCACATAAATTCACATGATAATTAAAATATTTTGTATTACAATTTGGCTATTTTAGAATATAATAATATAAAGTTATCTTCAAAATATAAATATTAGTCTTTATATTAATAAATAATAATTATTTTATTTTATTGTTCTTCATAACAATCATCCATGAAAATTCAAAGTTACTCAGTAGGTAATAAATATAACTACAATAGCCAAAGTGTAATGAACAACTTACTAATGGATAATAACATTTTATTTCCAACATTCTAAAATCTTTTAAAAATAATTAAAATCAAAATGGTTTTACTTACATTGTTGGTATTTGGAAAGACATTGTTTGTCTAGCTGTGCATAGTCTGTGTACACTGAAATATTTTATAATATTTTTTTAACAATTAATAATTACAATTTTCAAATTATTTTTTAAATTTTATTTTATTTTTAAATAATATATATATATATATATATAATGGATTTATATTATTATTTAAAAGAAATTATGTTATAATAACTGAGTAGTACTATCTTAAAAACAATAATATTGTTAGAGAAAAATGTATGTTTTAAATTGTAACACTAAAATACAATATTTATAAATTTAAAGTAATTATTATTTTATTGTTATGCAGTTATGATAAATATTTATTTAAGAATAAACACAATATGAAATGGATAGTCTTCATCTTTTATCAACTGTCTAAATATTTGAGAGTGTTGCCAGGCTGAGTCTCCGGATCCTCCAGTTAAACTTGCATTTAATGTTACAAAATTAGAACCTTTCATTTGGTCAATAAAGACTTCTTTAATATTTTCTATAGTAGGCAGATTTATCGTAAGATTATTTCCAATCAACTTCCATTCAACTTGACCCGTATTAAATAAAGCTGTAGTATAAATTAATTTAATGTCTTGCACAACTAAACTGGTTGATGAAAAGTCAAATCGCCATTCTATTGTTGATTTTTCACAGTTTTCTTCTCTACATAAGTAAACAGTTTTCCAATCCAATTCTTCTTTGCGGAATATTGAACTATAACTATATACACCACTTTTCCATCCTTCAAGAACGTTATTGCCATGGATATATTTATCAAAAGCTGTAGAATATTTGAGTTCAAATCTTTTATTGGCTATTTCAGTTTCAGACGGAGTCCAAACAAATTTTTCAATTTGAATTTCTCCTCGAGCTAATCTCCATGTAAGAGCACCAGATGTCCTGCCACCATAATTTTCAACGTCAGTACATTTAGTTTGAAATAACATTTCAATACATTCCTTCAAACGTCTTTCTGCAATATATTTACGCCTTGACAATGATAAATTATTTTGTTTATGTTGCGATAAATTTAAAATTGTATTCAACAACTCAGTTTCTGAACAAAGTGTTCTTCTTTTTAAAATGTTCTCACTATTTTCTACATACCGCCAAGTGACATCTTGTACTTCTTCATTAGAATAAGCAAGAACATATGACAATTTTTTTCCCCAACCTTTTTCATAAAGTAAAGGCTTGTCTAAAGCAGTTTCACACGGGTCACAATGAATCCATCTTTTTTGATTAACTGACCAAACTTCAGTCCAAACATGATCAGTTTTATCAATTACCAATCTTGCTTCCCAATCAAGTGCTCTGCAGAATAAAGTAAAACAGTTTGCCCATTCTCCACATCTTCCCTGACGAGTAATCAAAAGTTGTTCACAAATGCCATATCTCTTAAAATTTGTAATTGAACAACAGTTTTCACATTCATATAATTCTGAATATTTAACATTTTCATCTACTTTATCGTGATTAATACCTTTAAATTTAGTAGAACTACAACAGAACTGGCAAACTGGTGTATCAAACCACTTAAAAAATGACTTTTTAAACCATATCATAAGTTTTAACATCATTTTTTCATGGTATAATGAATCATTATTTTTGTTAAAATTTGAAAACAACTCAATATCTTCTGGAGATAAATTTTCTAATGCTTTACTTTGTAATATTTTATCTTCAAATTTAAGTACAGTCAATGATGTTGAACTAATTTCTTTTAAGAAACTATTTTCATTTAAATTTAACTTTTGATATTCTGAAATTATGTTTATAAGTTGTTGCTTATAATTATTTAATGTACTTAAGCTTATAGAATCTGATAAAACTAAAGAAATTCCATCATCTATAAACCCAATTTCAAAAAGAAATTCCATTGCACCAGAAAATGGCAAAAGATCATTTTGAATGATATCACTGTTCAAGTAGAGTCTTCTGAATTTTGGTTGATTTGGATGATTTATTATATCATTAAGGAGTTTCAATAAGACATTGACAACTCGAAAACAGATATCAATACTGTTGCTTTTTATGTCATTTAAACTTTGTAACATTTTGTAATATTGGTTATAGTTACAAAACAATTAAACTAAATTTATGATTACACATTAACTAATAATAATATAATATTACCTTCTTAAATATAGAGCCATTATGTGAGTAAAAATTTACAATATATTTAGCAAATTACACTTGTATAAATAAATTATACTTTGAATAATGAATTAGTAAAAACTGATAAATTATTTAATATTTATGATATCAAGGTGAATAATACTGAATTGAAATAAAAATTATTATTTATCCTATATTACCAAGAACGAAAATCAGTAGTTAGTAGTTACAAAGTTTTAGTAGTGGTAGAGTATTCGATATCAGCTGATTATCGTTGTAATAATTCATTATCAGTATGTTATAGTAGTTTATTCTGGTCATGGTTAATAATTTATATTTTACGTGGGATGGTATTTTCACGTTGGTCACACCCGTGATTTAAAATACTATAAAAAAAATATTTAAATAGGTACATAATATCTATTTTTTATAGTAAAGAGGACAGATTTTTGAAGTTCGAATTTTCCGAACAAAGAGTTATTCCACAGAATTGACGAAATATGTTTATTTTGAATTTTTGTGGTTGTTCTATTGATGTAGTTAAGTCACAGTGTCAAGCCCTCACAGATATCTGAGGTAGGCATCTATTATAGGAATCGCGGATGAGAAGTCCATCGACAAAAAGTCCATTTTAAAAAAAGTCCAGATTCAGTTTTTATAGTCGAACAAAAAGTCCAAAAATACAAAATATTTTATATGATTAATATTTATTTTAAATATTTAAAAATTTATAAATGTTTGTACACATATTATATTATTTTATATATTTTCGTATAACTAACAAAAATATAACGGAAACCCACTATAGTTAGGTATTTATGGTAATGACAAATTTATATATTTTTTTAGTTTTAGTTTAGTTGACGTGTTTACAAATAAAATAAAATTCATTGTTTGTTGAAATGTATTAAGTTACCAATAAATTTTGATATTGTTGTTCCTAAAATATCGTGTGATTGTATGATAATATTTTTAAATACATGTACGTAGGTACCTATTAAAATTA
This sequence comes from Rhopalosiphum nymphaeae, assembly GCA_036289425.1. Taxonomy (NCBI): domain Eukaryota; kingdom Metazoa; phylum Arthropoda; class Insecta; order Hemiptera; family Aphididae; genus Rhopalosiphum; species Rhopalosiphum nymphaeae. Next base: position 21,064,322 of record JAZAQC010000013.1, read on the forward strand.
ATAATAAATTATATTATTATAAATGAAAATAAGAAAATAGAAAAAACATATAGTAGGTATATTATGTCTAAAAACATTTTTAAATTTTTAAAATAAATATTAATTATATTAAATATTTTGTATTTTCGGACTTTTTGTCCGACACTAAAAATGTGCTCAGACATTGTGTTCAACTTTTTTTAAAACGGACTTTTTGACCGATTATCCTATTATAAGTAGATTGTGGTTGATGAGTTTTAGTATGGATTAAATGTACGTAATTTAGTCTATAGTAAAAATAATATATATACTATAGTATTATTATAATAAATATCTATATTTTTTTTTTATTATTAGCTTCTAGCAAAAACTATGATAGCTTATTAGTTACATTATTATACATAGAACATAAATATCTATTTATATAGTGTAGAAAACTGTGAGTTATGCATATAGATGCGTAGTTGTATAGTTACTATAGTTTGGATGTAGCCTATAGAGTCATAACAATTTAGATTATAGGTACTGACTATTGATTATTGACTATTTACTGACAGTTGTAGTTTATCAGGCACGTATTTCATCTTGGGAGGGGCGATTAATTTTTTTAGGAATAGTCCAAATCCTACATAATACATATGTGCTAGTGTATTCTTATATAAAAAGGTTTGCTCATTATATATAATTAATAATAAATATTAATAATTAGGGATGAGAAGTTATAAGACTTGCATATTTTTGTAAAAATAATGTAATTAAACTAAATACACGACTGAAGTTGCAAGAAAACACACTTAAAAAATACAAAAATAGCTAAGTATATAAATAAATAAATACTTACGTAGAATAAATATGGCTTTTAAATAAACAATTTTATAGTTACGTCACATATTATTTTCTTATAGTTACATAACAAATATTTGGAAATTAAATAAAAACAAATTATAAATATATATAAATTATTATACAGGACGTTTTGAATAGATTGCTCCGATTTTGAATAACTGTAACTCTTTTTTGAAAAATAGTACAGAAAAAGTAAATATCTATATATGATAAATCTTTACATTTGAACAAATTTTCAAATGGTTACCATCCGAAAGACGAACTATGTTCTTGAACTCCTCTGAAACGAACTCCAACATGTTGCATTAAATGTCCCATATAGATATTTAAATATAATTTTTCTAATCACGAATATCCATAACTTATATATAATACAATGGTAAAAAGAAATAATTTTTTGGAAGTTTCTAGTGTTGCTATACCTATAACGGCTATAACAAATATTGTCAATATTAATTGATTCGTGTCGTATGACATTATGACAATATTGTCATAGTATTTATAATATTGTCTGTAGTTATTGAAAAAATACAATTCAAATAAAAATTAAATATTTTCATTTTCATTTTTATTAAATGGAATTAAAGGACAAAATGCACATGCGGTAGTACCTACTCGTAAAAAATGTTAAATACTTTGGTTATCTACACTTTATAACTTTATAAGTCGATATTTATATAACTAATTAAATTAAAAAAAATCAATAATTATATTAGTATTTTTAGAAACATGTTCAACTTTAGAAAACGAAATAAATAAATAATAATATAAAGTGTCATTTAACTAAGAAAAACACTTCAACAATTATAATGAAAAAATAGTAAAAAAAATGTTATAATGGTTTTATATATATATGCTTCAAATTATGCTAAAGAAAATTTAAAAATTTTTAAATTTTTCAATATAATGAGAGGTTACTGACTTACTGTTAAAAGGATTGTTCTAAGGTAAATAATGTTAGCACACTTCGCAGTTAAAGTAGATTCACATATCGGTTATTTCTATTATTTTATGTGTCTCCTGTACATGCGCCTATGTACGTTTAGATTTTAGCAGACGGGAATTATAACCTATGAATATCGTAGTACATATCTGTAAACTGTGAATAATTTGGAGCCTATATTTTATTAGACATTTTTAAAAATATTTTTTTACTATTAAATCTGTATTTATAAATGTATTGTACATATTTTTAAATTTTTCAATTAATAAACTAAAACCCATCATTATCCTACTAGAAATAAATAATAAAACTGTATATTTATAACTTTTCGTATGTAATACGTATCATACACGAACAAGTCAAACAATTACAATTGTTACATTTAGGATTTATTTTATTTTAACGTTAGTAATTTATACGTTTAGGTATACAATATACATTTAAAACCGTATGCTCACTATAATTCGACTTTTATCAATAATATTAATTTAATATATTGGTAAGTATATTTAAAGTAAATAAAAACATAATACTTCGTTTATAGTATTAAAAAAAAAAAAAAATTATATTGATGGTGCCTGCGATCAGTGGTCAATCATAATTTTGTAGGTTGTACTTGTAGTTTAGTTTTTACATAAAATACAGTGAATTGTGAAGATCGTGAAGGTTAATCATAATTTTGTATGAAAAAAGTGATGCCTAACGATAGTCATTAGTTATGACTCATGTAGGTAGGTATATATATAATATAATAATAAACGAAATATAAGTCGAATACGTTAAAAATGAGTTATTATATAATAAAAATCCCCGAGAACCTGCAAGAAGGTCATTTATTTATTATGTACACGTAAGATAATGGATAATATATAATAATATTATAATGTATATATAAATATCCATTATACACTTGTCGTATAATAATAGGCGTTTTTCTTATTATAGTACACGACTTTCATAACAAAATACGCGCGTGAACGCACGCCATCGCAATAATGAGATCGAGCTGCGCTCTCCCGATAAAAAATATAAGTTTATTATGTTTGGTATAAAAATTCAATAAGCATTACACTGACAATATAAACAGCTTAATATAATTTAATTATGTGAATACATTATAGATACATAACATTGCCTAGAGGGGCACTCTTTATACCAACCCTTCCTATTCAAATTCAACTATTAATTATTAAACTATAGGGAAAATTGTAGCCAAAGTCTATAATAGTAATAAATAATAATACTCACGGTGTAATACATACGAACACGGTGTAGTTATTGTAAACTAGAATCTAATTAACATTTATAACGCCAATCGTTCATGCATAAATTGTATAAATATTAAATAGGTAGGTATACTAGCTGTGTTATAACAAGTAAGTATCACGATTTTGTTTTTGATGTATAGAATATAGTAGTTTTAGGTTTGAGCTGTAAATCGTTTTTCGCATACCTAATCAGGTCAACGTGCTTATTATAACGAAAAAATTATAATACTTATCTAATGTTACTCTATACAAACAAATAAGCATTATATAGGTATATTATAGGTATATAATAAATAATAATATTGTATTATATTTACATACTTATGTCATATTTTTACATTTCTGTATACTTAAAATCTATAGATCTAAATATAGGTAAGTTGTATTATTGGCATTAACAAGTTATTCAACAACGATTTCAGGTTTTAGACGTATAGACAATTCTATTGATACTATTATGTAATTATGTAATGTATCGTATTTACTATTTATTGTATAGAATCATATAGACATAGAGTAAAACAAAAAAGTATTTACATATAAAGTCTATAGTTCATAGGCGTTATAGCATGTCAATATAATATAAATATTAAACAACTAATATAATTTTTCTCGTTTTTATTAGATATAATTTATTTTGTAAAATAATTATTTCAATAAGTATTTAGGAGCTTGGTTTTTTTTTGACGTTAGATAGTGTGGATAGAGAAGTCATCCATAATGACACACTGTAGTTTGAGATAAACAAATACATAAATAACATATATATACAGCGGTGGTGTAGCCAGGATTTTTTTCGGGGAGAGCTAATCAATTTTTGTAAAATACAATTTAAAATTTTTGTAGCGATTTTCTAGACCATTAAAAATTAAAATAATTTTTTAATTTTCTTAATATTTTTTTTTTGGGGGGGGGGGGGAGGCGCAGCTCCCTTAGCTTTCCCCCTGGCTACGCCACTGCATACAGGTTATATAGATACCTACTTTGATACAACGATAATATTGGCTAAAATTTCAATAAAATTGATAATTTTAAAACTGCAGGTAAACTTAAGCACCCAGCAAATTTACCCATGGGTAACATCCAAAACATGAAATATCATCAAATTTGGTATCTACATTTTAATATTTTTATAATAGATTGTTAGAACGAGGACATTAAAAAACTTGCAATCTTTGATCATCTCTAAAACTACGTAACTTAAACATGATTTTTCCTAGGTATACACTATATAGATACTAATACTTAAAATTAAATATATACGTCATACTTTACTTGTAATAAATGTTTAAGTGAATATTATTTATGAATAAAATATATTTTAAATGTTTTAATTTTATCACGTTTCGTTTCTGTCGGGTTTTAAAAAACTTGTTGGCCTACCGTGTATTATATATATTAATAAAATCAGCCAAAGTCTAAACAATAATGGAATCAACTAGTGATAACCTTTATTTTTGATTCGAAATTACGTCACCCTAAATTTGAAATTAACATAATATAATATAATTATATGCGCTGTTATTATCGAGAGATTCGTAGCTATCGCATTACACTTAAAATAATGTTTTTAATCATATCATGTGCGTATATATTATTATAGTATGCGTAACTGTAAATATTAAATAGTGTAATTGTTATCAATCAAACAATTATTATTGAAATCATTGCGGAGTCACATAATATAATGTAAAAATCTGAAATACACCCAACGACCTAACACGATGTGTATATGTATATTATTATGTCAAGCGTAGAATATCGATGCATAGAAAATCATTGCTGTATACGATAGGTCGATGTATCAAAACGGAAATAACCAATCAAATCATATTCTGTGACCATGGTACTTATATATTCGAGTATATATTTATGTATTATAGTTAATCCATCCTCATAAATAAATAGGTACCGAAACTCAAAGGCATTCGTATCCCTGGACTATGATAAAGGGATGGAATACATATACAGTGCCGATGCTAGGATTTTATCTAAGTAGGGTCACTATGAAGCAAACAATTATAAGGTCGGGGCATGCCTAAATAAGATTTCAGCCCTGTACCAAAAAAAATATTATTATGAGCTAATTACCTACTATTTTTCTATGGGATCGTGTAGTTATTTCATTTTGACCTATTTATTTTAAATAAAATAAAACAATATATACACAGTATAAGTCATTAGTTACATCTCACATATACACAACAGACGTATCAAAAGAAATTGAAATTATTGTAATTTGTAGGTATAATACTATTATTACTATTAGGTATTAATTAAAAAACAAGGAGGTTGTACGGTTTAAGTAGTATTATATAAAATACAGTAGTAATGTAGTATATTTATAGTGACCAGGTATAAAAATTTAAAAAAAGTACATTTTTTGGTAAAAATACCGTGTGTACAATTTGAATAAATAAATACAAAACTTTGTTAATATGTAGGAAACATATTAACAAATAACAAATTAAATTAACTATGCTACCAATCAATTAGATTGCATTAGTTCGAATTATAAAATATAAATTAATACCAATCTATAAAAATCATAAACATGTATTAGCCCATAATATTTTCAAAAAAAGAGTACAATTTTATATACTTAATACTATTATTAAGGACACTAGTACATGCATCAAAAAAGAGTACTATCCTACGAAAAATAGTACGTCTGGTCACCATAAGTATATTATTGTTAATTAGTAATTAAATATTTTCGTGCAACTACAGCAAATTATTTTTTTTTTAATTTGAAACATGACCAACTTGATTGTAAGTGTTAGGTTGGACCAGTAGTAAAGCCATTATATATTATTATATTATGTGAATATGTATGTTAAAAATTTAATATAAAAAATTTGCTAAACACTGTTTGGTGAATGATGATAATAACAATACATTTTTATTTTTTTAAAACCGTTTGATTTTAAATTTTAAATTTAAATGTTCTCTATCGATCTATCTTACAGTTAATTAATCTGTATAATCACAATCAAATTATTAATAAAAACTGGAAATTAGAAAATGCAACAAGTGAATTTATTACATGATTCACCACATCAACCAGAATGCCTAAGACTAAATTATTTATTCATAGAAAAAGAAACCATAGGGTCATAGGAAAGCCAATTGATTCGGCGTTAGTTTGGTTACTTTTTATTTATTTGGATGCCAATCTCTATGAAATTGCGTTGACTAGGTATCAAACGCCCACGCCGAAATTGCAGTACCCGTAGAGTTGTAACCAGCAATCGCCATTAGCCATCGATCGCGGATGATTAATATGCGTCGTGTTCATTTACATTTTAAAACTTAAACCATCAATCATTAATAATATAACAATCGTTGCACCGTTATCGTACCCGAACCAATTATTACTACTATAGATCGTACTTTAGAAAATCGTTACACATTTTATGCGTATCATTATTCATAATATCGTATTATCTATATCAGTAGGTACCTAATCGGAATAATACTTTTACTTTCTCCAAGGCAAATAATATTGTGTGCATGCTTAACAACCAGCCCTTTTATTCCGAATTTGCGGTGCCATTATAAATTACGATCATTAGTACACTAAATACACTGTTGGGCCGTTGTTTTGCGGTATGACGATCGTTTATTTTTACCATAATAAATGATATAATATGATCTCGATCGTAAATTCAAACATAACGTGATATAATGACAGCAACGGCAATAAACAATAATTACGACTGGCCACTGGTATAATGCCGCCGCCGCCGCCGCCGCCGCCGAATCGAGGCGAAAACTCGAAACTTGAAAGTGAAAAGGTAAAAAACCGTCATACACACAAACAACGGCTCGCCATAGAGCGCAGGCCGTGGTTCGCGTTGAGGTCATACCCTTGGTAGTTGTTGAACACTTGTACCGTCGTTTACTCCACTCACGACGAACCAGTCGATTGGCGGGTCGACCTTGGTAGTGGTAAAGTATACCGATATTCCGGGCGGTGAGACCTTGATCCGTTTCGCTGGTCGTTTTTATCGCGGTTATCGGCAACGCGCCGACCGCCCGTCCGCCATTCACCCACTGACCGTTTTGCCGTCTACACGCACGCCGAACGCGATACCATGAGTGGCAAGTGAGTAACATCATTACGATTGTAATTTTTTAATACTTTATATTTTACTTTATCCAATGTAACCGTTTATTGGATTTAGCAGTTTAACACTACTTAACTATTTTAATACATTTGCGATCGACTTAATTTTTTCTTGATAATCGCTGACATGTCTTATTTGCTTCGCAGATCAGATATTGGACTCATCGGTTTGGCCGTCATGGGCCAAAACCTCATACTTAACATGAACGATCACGGGTTTATTGTCACGGCCTATAACAGGACCGTTGAAAAGGTGGATGAGTTTCTAGAAAAGGGTGCAAAAGGCACGAACATTGTTGGTGCACATTCTCTCAAGGAATTGGTTGATTCGTTGAAAAAGCCACGCAGAGTCATGATGCTCGTCAAAGGTACATAAGTTAGATTTACAGTTATAATTAAATATTCCAATAATACTAATGTTAACGCAAGTAGATTGTACTAGATAATCTATCTTTTATCAAAGTCGTCCCATTTGGAAACTAAATTTCGGAATATAATTGTAGGTACTAAATACCATAGGTATGGTAAAAATTTTTGTGCTTGGTGCAGCATTTATTTTTAATTAGTCCAACAAAACAATAAATTAGTAATGAACAATGAGCCAACTTATTTCCCTCATTAGGGTTAAGTAAAAATAGTGAAATGTATGTAAGGTAAAAATGATGTACCTACTTGTATATCATTCTGTTGTATGTATTGGTAGAAAACAATATTATTTAGTTTAGTATTAAAATTAGTATATAAATGAGCTATGGACATTTAATGGGTAATGTATATGATTATGTTTGTATGTGTATTAAAACATGCGTAGATAAATCAATATAATACTCAGGTTTATTTTATAATTTTTAATTTGACCATTCAAATTGAACAATGATATTTTTACTTTGTTTTAAATTTAGTATTTAAAAAATTAATCATACTGTTTAGTTAAGCCTTTTAAATAAATATTTATCAATCTATTAAATCCAAAATAAATTTTCAACTAGTGAAAGTACTATTTGCTGCATTTGTATATCTATGAAAGTACAATAGTACTGTATGAGAGCTATTATTAACACCTTTATTATGATAAATATCAGTACAACATGCTGTTGTAATATTTAAGTTGTTGCGTCACAGTAAAGTGTAAACTCCATAATAATGTTTCTTATTAATTAAAAAATGATTATTGAATGTTCATGAAAGAATAATTAACTTTAATACTGTTAGTAGTAGTTCTAGAATTTAAATTTAAATAAAAATACAAAAACAGCTGATATATTCAAAAAATATATTTATAAAATAATAGTACTTACACAACAGTAAAAAAAAAAAAAAACAATTCTTTTATATTTTAGTTAGACTATAGAATTTCTTATTGTGTATTGTTCTTTAGTCAAAAGTCCATCTCTGATTTTTTCAAACCTCTGTTTTTGTGGCAACACTATTGCTATAAATCCAAGATCATCTGGTTTATTTAACATGATATTTGGAGTTTCTGCTAGCTTACTATTCATTTCCACTAATTTGCCTGGAATGGCGGAAAGTATTTTGTGCTCTTCTCCGTCAGAACAATGAACCTTGCACAGAGTAGATCCTGCCTGTACAATTTGAGCTCCTCGTTTTCCTTTTCCTGTCATAATATTGCTGAGGCGATGAGTGTTCTCTGATACTTGGAAATCTATTTTTTCAATGGTTTTGCCCATTAAAACATGACTGGATGCTAATGACAAAATGCATAGATTATTGGAATGAATCAACACACTGTAGTCTTGATTGGGTTTGTCATTGACGTTCGTGGCGTAACGAGATTCAAAGTATCGTTGAACGACAGTTGGTGGAACTTCTTCTGATATTTCAACGGATTGTTCTATTGATGGAACTGAATCATCAATACCGAAATCATATACATTCGGTTTGTCCATTTTTATCACAGTGTACGCGGTAAATTTTATAGATAGGTTTTAAGTTCTGGTCAAATACTGAATAAATTATTAATATTATTGATTTGTTGTCGCAAAGAATTGTTCTATAAAAATGATAGACGTGCCATCGAAGTTCAAATTTAAATCTTTAAATTTTCGTGTTCAAAAACGTGCTACTGATAACGGATGAAGTATTATCTGAATGTCATTATTGCATAGAAACTAACCTGTGATATTATTAAAATCAATAGTACCAACTGAAAATATTTATATTTATTTGGATACCTCTTATTTTTGAATTATTATAAAAGTAAAACTGCCAACATTAATTTCCAGTTGAATTTTTTATTTATTTTTTTGGTCATTTTATTATCGAACTGTTAATTGTTAATTTCTATTGAAATGCATAAAAGTGTTATTCATTATAATTATTTATATTTAATTTTAAATAAGTATTTTGTTATACTTGAAATGAACATTTTCTGCAATTACAAATTATTATCAAATATGATTTTGTCATGTAAAAGCTTAAGTAATTTTACAATAACTTAAATAAAGTACATTTACATTAGAATATTAGAAAATTTACCAAATATTATATAAGTATTTATTTTTGAAATCTGTAGCATGTTGAACAATTTTCAGATCTGAGTCATATTATTATTTGATTACACATGCACCTACACCTTTAAACTACATTTTTTTAAACTTAATAATATAAATATTATTACTAAAAAGTTTTTGTGATACTAAATTTCTCGGTAACTAACCATCCATTTTGTTCTAAAAGCGGTTGCCTCAAAAAAGCCTATTTTGGTATGCCATTTTTTGAAATCATCTTTAAAGTATACTTAAAATTTGAAACGTTAATTTTTTTGTTGAGATTATTATCATTTTATTTTTGTTTAAGCTGGAAGTGCTGTTGATGATTTTATTGCCCAACTTGAACCGCTGTTGGAAGAAGGTGATATAATTATTGATGGTGGAAACTCTGAATACCAGGATACACAACGTCGAACTAAAACACTTGCCCAGAAAGGCTTATTGTTTGTTGGTTCAGGAGTATCTGGTGGTGAAGAGGGTGCTCGATATGGTCCATCATTAATGCCTGGTGGAAATCCAAAAGCTTGGCCAAACATTAAGAATATTTTCCAGGTGAGTAGTCCTTAGTATGAATATTGTGTTAATTATATTTTCTGTAACTAGGCTAATTAGCTATGATATTTATACAACTAGTAGTCTTGGGACTTTATAATCTTGTTATTTTACTTTACCTATCAAATTTTATTTGACATTGTTATACCCATATTTAATGACTTAATGATATAATTGTAAACAATATATTTTTGCAAATATTATTATACATTTAAAGAGGCAAGTATTAATTAATTAATCTTGAGTATAAAATCTGTTCAAATTTATATTTTTTTAACCTAGCCCTGATTTGATGAATTATTTCCATTAAACTAATAAAAAAAATATAGGTATTTACAAGTTTATTTATGTCATGCCTACAGTTAAAAATAGTTTTTTGTTTATTGTTCTAATGACCAGTACAGGGCTATTTGGGCGTGTCAATTGATTATATTTTCATTCTTCCTCAAGGCAACTGTCTACCAGATTTATATTATTATAATACTACATCTACCTTATTGAATATTGATATTATAATCATGCCACGAAAGTAATTACTTTCACTTACAGCAAGATTTTATTTCAAACAATATTAAGAATATAGTATATAAACATTATAGTTAAATGAAATATGCTCTTATTATTATTGTTGAGAATTTCAAATTAAAATTGTATTCCAATTTTTAATTAACAATATTTAATTTACAGAGTATCGCTGCTAAAGCTGATGGCGAACCTTGTTGTGATTGGGTTGGTGAGGATGGTGCTGGCCATTTTGTGAAAATGGTTCACAATGGTATTGAATATGGAGACATGCAACTTATCTGTGAAGCATACCATTTGATGAAATCGGCTTTAAATATGAATAACAAAGAGATGGGATTGGCTTTTGATGAATGGAACAAGGGTGAATTGGACTCATTTTTAATAGAAATCACAAGAAATATTTTACAGTTCAAAGACAAAGATGAAGAATATTTAGTTGAAAAAATCCGTGATGCAGCTGGCCAAAAGGGTACTGGAAAATGGACTGCAATTTCTGCATTGGATTATGGCGTCCCGGTCACATTGATTGGAGAGTCTGTGTTTGCACGTTGTCTGTCTTCATTAATTGATGAGAGAGGAGAAGCTAGTAAAGTTCTTAAAGGACCAACAGATACCTTTAAAGGAGATAAAGAAGCTTTCTTAAAAGACATCGGGAAGGTAATTTAGTATTAAATACTGTAGAAATCAGTTACTACTAGTTCTAAGGGAGTTTTTCTCCTAGTAACTACTAGCTTGTTGTATACAGTTAGAAAAGTGTTTGTTGTTAATAGAATTTATAAAAAAATGTTTTTCATTAATTCTGAAATCCCATACCTAAATTGAAGACACTATATGATAGTTTTCACACTTTAAGTACTGACCTAGTAATAATTTATTCATTAAAATAAAATGGACATGATATTTTAATTGTACATTAAGACCATTAAGTATATAACATTACAATATTTGAGTTAATTATTGAATCAATATTTATTGGTAATATAATAATGATCAACGACATAGTAGATAACTACTTCTGTATTTAATTTGAAATATAATTATTTTATGTAACATTTATAATATATATAAAGAAATCAAAGTCTGGGTATTGTATAATGAAATTGTTCTGAATAGAGATGAATTTTTAGCAATGTTAATTATTAGTATTATATGAAGAGATCTAGAAAAGTGAAAATTGAAAAGAGAGAATTGAATGTGTTCTAATAAGAATTGATATGCTTATATAGTGATTATGAAAATAATCTGTAGCTTTATGCCTGGGAAGCCTGTGTAAGTTAGTCTTAATATATGTGATATAGTGATATTACTCTTAATTATTATAATCACAAAAACACCAGAATTCTGCACATATTCAGCATATTATAAATATTTATATGTAAATTATTAATTATGATCAGTAATCCACTTAATCAAGGATATTATGGATATGCTAAATGCTTGTGATTTCTACTATATTTAAATTATTTAAATAACTGATAGTTTACATATCGTCCATATTGATATAATACAAATATTTTTGTTACTATTTAATATTTATATTTTGTTTTCAGGCATTGTATGCATCTAAAATTGTTTCATATGCTCAAGGATTCATGTTGATGCGAGAAGCTGCAAAAATACACGGATGGAACTTAAATTATGGAGGAATTGCACTCATGTGGCGAGGAGGATGTATTATTAGAAGGTTGTATTCATTAATGTTTTATTTTAACTTCAGATAAAATTATTTTGTAAAAATATGGTTTTAGTGCATTTTTGGGAAAAATCAAACAAGCGTTTGAACTTGATCCAAATCTCAAGAATTTGTTACTTGATCCATTCTTTAAGGATGCTGTACATAACAGTCAAGTAGCTTGGCGCAAAGTAGTTGCTTCAAGTGCCATGCTAGGAATACCCACTCCAGCTTTCAGTACGGCTCTTGCCTTTTATGACAGTTATAGAAGTGCTAGGCTTCCAGCCAATTTATTACAGGTAAAATACATACCAATCAGAAAATTAGTGGTTGAAATTTTAGTATACCTTAACAATATTTTGTTTTTTAGGCTCAACGCGACTATTTTGGTGCTCATACATATGAACTATTAACAGCTCCTGGAAAATATATTCACACAAACTGGACTGGTACTGGTGGTGATGTGTCAGCTAGTACATATAAAGCTTAATTGTGTTACAAAAACTGATTGATTGGCTGTAAATTATTTAATTTTTGGGACCAAACACTCAAATTGGGTTTATATATTTTTACAGATTGCTTTTTGAAACCATTTGTATTTAAATAAATGTAATTTCATCTACTTAAAATTAATAATTTTGAAATTTAAAATAATATTTATATGCTTCTGTATTGTAAAACATGATTATTGTTGCTATACCTTTTTGGACTTTTGTATTTATATAATGTACTGTTATTGTTAAAAATGTATTGTTTTGTCAAAAACCCTTTTTGTTAATGAGAGTATGATATATTATTTATTAAAAATGGTGAATTTTAAAACAAGCTTAATTTATTAATCATATATAAAATTGTGTTAGTGTATGAAAAATTTCTAAGTTTAAAGTTAATGTTAAGTGTCAAGTTATCAATTACTGTACTGCTTCATATGTACCATGGTTTATGAGTAATATTTTTCATTGACTAATTGGTTGAATGTACCTAGAGAAACAACTTACCTATTAATATTACTTGTTAGGAATTACTGTTACACTTTAATAATATTTTACACATTAACAAATAAACAATTAAATAATATGTATTAAAAATAATTAAGTATTAGATATTACACTCGATGATTGTAACAATTAAAAAAATAGTATGAAATTTCTATGCATTCAATTATATATTATAATTTACAGTAGGTCCCAAAAGTCCCATATCGCCCTTAGTTTCTGTGAAAAATCAATTTATTTAAATGTGGTTTTTTTAACGGTAATAAGTATGGAAATTCTGATTGAATGGCATTTAGATAAATTTTTTTTCCAAAAATACAGTAATTATCAAAAAAAAATTTAAAGATGATATATTTTAAAACAGGTCAAAATAAAAAATATTAAAATTGAATAAAAATTGACCAAGTCGAGCCAATTATGTTTTTGAATTTCTAAGAATAATAGTTATTTTACCTAGCAAAATACAAATTAATGAATCAATCCTGATTAGAACGCTGATTTTTTTAAGACAATCTGTAAATATCTAATTATTAGTGAAGTTTTCAGTTAAGGTTAATAAATTTAAATTTTTGATAACCTGTATTTTGTATGTGAATTCATTATAATTCAAAAACAATTGTTTCGAATTTAAATTATAAAATATCTATTTCAAATTGAAAATGTTTACATATTGAATTGTTTTTTTATGTCCTATTAGACATAATTTTTTAATGATCATCAAATTATTAGTTAATTGATTTCTGACGTTGCAGGTTTTAAGACAATTAATGTTTCCCTCAATATAAATTGACTGTTTTTAAGGACTCTCGAATCAGATCAGTCATTTTTAACGTTTAACATACATATCGTACGACTAAATATCCATAATCTATTTTACATGTATTCTCGGACGAAAAAAATTTGAGCCCTATCTCATATTGTTTATGATGATGCTTTAGTGTTCGATGTGTCATTTTCTTTGCAAGCAGTTACTGAGGGCATGGACCAATTGCGTTTGTATTCAAATTTTTCAACTTTTAGTTATGAAAATATTGTTTGATTTAATTTCATCAACATAAAAGATCTACACACTACAATGCTTGAAAATTAAAACCTTATTTATTGATCAATTGATTACTGTTTAAAGACATTAAAACTTAAAATAACTAGTTATAATATATATTTTATAACAGTATCGGTAATTTTATGAAACACTATTATTATTATTTATTTTTTATTATTACGCGTATAGTAAAGTGAAGAAAAAAAAATGATTTAATTATTTATATTATACAATCTACTGTAGACAAACACATGGGCGTAACTTGGACAATTTTTATGGAGGGGGCAAAGTTTATTTTATTTCGATGTACTGTATAATTATTGATACTTGGAGGCTAAATATACTTAATCAGCGGAAACTGGAAAACATAACCTAATAATATTATCTAAGCTAAATCTTTATTGTGTAGTATGTAAAATTAAATGCCACGATGGAAAAAGCTTGATGAGATGATGGTATATTTAATAAAAACATTCTGCATTTTTACATTCAACATATTACTTTATTTTTTACATAAAATGGAATTTATTTCCGAAGTCCATAAGTGATAACGTTATAAATATAATATATAATATAACTCATGACAAAATATTTTGTCATGATATAACTTATGTTATAATTTATAGTTGTTATATATAACATAATAAATGTAAATATGTAATACTAAATAATTAATTATGATTAGGCTGATTAGGTAATGATTATACTAATAACATTATTAAAAGTTAAATAAATATTATAAATTTATAACCTTGCAATATGTCTATGACAATTGAAATCTTCTACCTATTTCTATTGAATCTGCATCAAACTGATCAATATAGTATTAAAATTAATTTTAAAGCTTTTTTAATACATAAAATAGCCATGTTACTAAGACTTTTTTGGGCAATGGTGTTTCTTGTAAATGTTTTGAGGCAACGAAGAGATGAAAATGAACGTTCACTCTAAGTAGAACTCATTGGAATAGAAAGAAAACAATTTTAAATTAAGTAAATATTGTCAAATGAGCCAATCAAATTTTTCCAAACGCAAAGTTGAATGGGCTTTAAAATGTTCAGCAGTATTAGTTGATGAATACATTTTTCCAAACAGATTTTATTCTGCCTCTAAGTCATCGAAGTTAATATTGTAGGTGTTACTAACTTCTAAAATATTTTCATCCCTATTGTATCTAGTACTTAAACAATTTTGAAGAACGTTAAGTATTTTTAAATCGTTTTCTGCAAATTTTGTTTTTACATCATATATAAGTATATCTAACACGAGAAAATAAATATTAATTTTGAAATATAATGCAACGTTTCTCGAAATTAGAGTTTCACAACCGTCTAATTTTGAAGGCACTGTTCTTATTCTTGGAATTATAGGCGGTGAAATAGATTTTGTGGAAGCTAGTTGTTCTGTTTCCGTCCAAATTTGATCGAAACTATCATCACTGTGAAGAGATTGTAGTTCCACAAGAGTAGCTGTTATTAATATTGAAATAGAAAGTTAGTATTTTTTTTTTTTTTTTTTTTGAAAATGCTGTGACAAGGAATTAGTTAATTCAAAAACTAACTTTATTAACTTTAAAAAAACTATAAACTCATAGTTATATTTTCAGTATTCTTGCAAAAATAATTCTTATAAATCTAAATTGCCTTTTAAATAATATTTTTCAAATTAATTTATAAAATACCAAAGGGGGCAAGGTGCCCCCTCACGCCTCCACAGTTTATACCTATGGATACATATACATATTAAATAATTATACTTAAGACGTATCTAAAAATCTATATTTTATAATATACAAATAAAATGCAGTGTAATTCAAACAACGTGTAGATTTTTATTAAGAATAATAATAATGATAATAATAAATATAATAAATAATTATAATTGTATATGTATATATATTTTATGTTACACTCGCAGTGGCGTAAATTTCGTTATTTGCATAATGACCGCTCGGCTGATCTTGGTAAATAATAGTAAATTTATATATGTTTTAATAGTAATGCTTAAAATGTACATGTAAACAGTGATTGTATAGTTTCGTTTTTAATAATAATAATAATAATAATGTCTATATGTATATAATAACGTATAAAAAAAAATCGCACAACGACCAAATATAATAATAAATACACGTATAAGATGGGTAATTCATATAATACATCAGTAATAATAATAGTGATAAATAAATAAATCGAAATTAATATAAATAAAATACATTGAATATTGTAATATAAAATATTTAATAATATATAATGACTTAAAATAACACGTGTGTGTGTGTGTGTGTGTGTGTGTGTGTGTGTGTGTGTGTGCGCTGAATATACAAATCGTCGATGAAACGATATTATTATTTGCTCAATGTACGCGTAAAGACATAGGTAATTATGGCGTGTAATAATTATAATAATTAGACATCATTGTCCATTCATACCCACCGTGTTATAATTACACATTGTATACATGGTGGGGCAGTGAAACGGCAGTTTTAGAAAATAGGTGTACACATTTAATGTTTTATGTATTATTCATTAAAAAACAATACGCCATTTAGTGATAAACAACGTGCTTTAGCAATAAATAATCGTTTACAAAACTAACGATAGTCATGTGGCTTTTTCAGTGGCTTGGCGTTCATTTCGGACTTGACATGTTTCAGTACGAGAAAAAAACGGAAGAGCTGGTCACGGAAATAGTTTGTTTTGTAAGTAATAGTCATGTTACGTATACCTACTGTACTCTGATATATTAATGGTTTATTCTCATTTGCTTTTTAATTATATAAATTAATTTTTGAAAATTACTCGTTTTAGTGCCCCGCCATGTACAGACGTCATAATGATAAAAATACACATCGACCGGTGTGAAAACGGAAGAATAATTTTTTTATGATAACCATTTGCGTTTTGAAGAGTGTGTAAATTTGAGTAGCGATTGTTATTTGAAAAGCACGCGTTTACGCACATATGCAATGCTGTATCATGGAAATATACAATTAATTATACATAATTTCGTTGCCTCTATGAATATGTAGGTAGGTACATATTGTAGATGACATACCTGCAGTTAAATCGAGGAGCCATACACACATAGCGTCAAAACGGACGTACAGCTTAGCCCAGAAAAATCAAGTCTTGTTTTACTTGGGGACAAACACGCCATGGAATAGGTAATATTATAACGTTGGTTACACCTACACCTATATTACAGATGGTACTGATTGAATACATAATACGATATTTTAAAACGGAATTGGCTGTAAACCCACTGACAAGTCGTCAGCCCTATTATGTCACGGGGGGAAGCGCGCGAATATAACATTTGTTTGCGTCACTGAGATTTTGACAATTAATTTCGAAACCGACAACAGCTGTGCCCTACAAAACTACACTACGCAGTTTTACCGGGGCTAAGCCGTTATCTTGACGGCACGCACCTCGAGTTTAAACATTTTATTTTTAGTTTTAGAAAATATCGGATTCCGCACAGCTTTACCGCCATACAGTGGCGTCACGAACGCGCATGATTGAGCAACGTATAGGCGATAAATTTCGCAAAAAAAAAAAAATGTCCAAAAACTATTGCGATTAACAGTAATATATTGTGATATAATATTTAAATAAAATATACAAACGACAAAAACGCGTACGATACGCTCGCAATAAAATGAGCGGTGTGTAATAATATTTTTTTTGACTAAATGTGCGTGAGTGTGTTTAATTTATACGTATGTGGTGCGAGAACGAGAAAACGTTATCTCCGGTGTTGTTTGAAATTTGGATCATTCGTCATTCGACCGTTTATACTTGTGAACGCGTACGATAAAGTTATATCGGAAAACGTGTCAAGTTCTACGATCGGCGATTTTGGCTAAGAAAATTCGGGTGCAATATTAAATACTTGAATTTATACGATAAGTGTGATCACTGATCACAGACGAGAAAAACAATAGCTTCAAAATTTAGGTAGGTAGACCGGGAGTTTGCTGTTCCAATTTTCTTTCCTGTAAGTAGCATTTCTTAACAGGATATGTTCAGTACGACGGCTGTATTATTAGGATGTGTATAAATCGATCGTAGGTTGAGTTGTCAATTACATTAAAAATACAAAGTATTTATATTATGTATTAGACAAGTGAAATTAAGGGGTAACTAATTTCCAAAAATACGAGATAGAGAAAAATATACCGGTTGCTCTCAACATATTATGTATACAATACGGTTATGGTATAACCATGCCCGGTGTAAAACAGGAAACGTAAATATGTGATGGCACGACGCCGTTGACGTGGCCATAGTATTAAATAATGGACAAATATTGCATATATATAAAAATAAATACAATAATTTCCATGACAATAGTAAGCGGTATACATTAAAATTTATTTTAAAAAATGGTCGCATTTAAGACTATATTCATGTTGGTACAATTTCTCTTTTTGTATCAGGTTTTTATGCTGAAGGTAATTAGTATATCCAGTTGAAGGTAACTGGTCAACACGGAATTTAAGTTGACGGAGGTTATGATGTTTAAATGGACATAGACATTGAGAACCATGCGTACCTATTGACTAGGCGTTATATTAAATGGATTATGCGTATAAAGTTTTATAGCGTGGAAAAAATTAAGTTATCGTGGTGTCATACCTGAAAATATTAAAGCATTTGCCAAAAATACCAGCTGACGACACGTCGTTCATAAATCGTAACTTATCGAATCGCATATTAAATGAGTGCGTTTACCGAACCGTTTTCGGCGATAAAATAGTTGGTAGAAAATTAAAAACGAACCAGCAGTGTATAGTAGACGCGTGTGGAATCGAAAACGCGATTTCCGTCGGTTTCCACAACAGTTTTAGTAAACCGTTCAAGACGACGTCCTATACACTGGGATTATAAATTTTGTCATATTAGCATTACAATATGTCGTGATATTGAGATCGTTGATCGATTATATATTTTTAATAGCGTAAAATAGATGTCTGGAGATGATCGACGTGTGGTCTGCGATTTGAAAAATTTCGATTTTCGATTGGTGACACGCGTCACAACGCAGAGACGACGTAATTCAACAACAACAACAACAACAACAACAATAGTAACAAAAAAAAAATGATAATAATATTAATAAATTATTTAGGAACGATTTTTGGCACGACCGAAAGATTAATGCATAAAAAAAAATAATACCCACGTTTCCTTGTAAAAGTCAATAATTATTATTAAATTAACTATAGGTATTTTTTAAACGCCATGTTCATTAGATTCATATGCGAACACGTTTTGGGCGGTGAATATAAATAATAATAATGTGGTATAAAGGAGAAATAAAATAAAATAATTCTCGTTCGACTGTTCGTGGTCCGCACAGATCGGTATAGGATAATAATATTATATTATACAGTTAGCGTGCGCTCATAAATATTAAATATTATAGATATACGCGTTATATGAGAGCCTTATACCTTCTGCACGCTTACGAGCGACGTGTGACTACAGGCTATATTATGATGTATTGTATACATAGGCTGTCATGTATAGTTCGAACGTTAAGACAAACCCCCCCCCCCCAACTCATGTATTATTGCGTTTTCGCGGATTACCAACCAGAATAACAAACGAATCTCGTCGGATTGAAACGGTATTCACGCGATAATATTTTATACAATATGCATATTAACGAATCTATAAATAAATGTTATTACTATATTGTGTATAATATATCTATTTATCTATTTATATATATATATATATAATATGTACAGGTTTATTGAGCATGTGAGCTGACTAAAAGCCAAATACATTTACATTTTTGTCCGATTTAAGACAACCCTCAAATGAGGATAACGTCTGGTCTGTTTTTAAATAGGTACCTGATATAGGTAAAATTTTTTTATTTGATATCCAATGTCGGGTAGTGTCAATGTGTCATCGCAATTGTTAGAAAAATAAAACGTAGCTGGAGGGTGGTGCTATAGAATACTTGTACTACAAGTGAGTTGTAGAGTTGCATTTTTTGCTTAACATGCGTTAAATTTGTACTTGAATCTGTCTAGAGTAAACGGTTTTCGAGACTTGGTCGTTATTTTTAGATATCGAAAGTAAAGTCTATTCGTTTATATATGTATAGAATATAGTATGGTAGTGTTCAGACCACCCGCACGACGTTACTTTTTAAGTATAACGAACAATTTTCGTCAAGTTGACCCCATCCGACACTTAAAATAAAAATAATTAAAGTAAATACAAAACTAATGTGTTACGAGAGTAAACACGGCGGCGTGAAGACAGAGGAGACTGAACAGTAGTAGCGTCATCGTTGGTTAAAACGGCGGTAACCGCGAAAATCCGGAATGCGCAGCGGCGAATGCAGTGGCAGCGGTGGCGACAATGGTGACGGTGGCGGCGGTCGCCACAACAATAACATCGTGTATATTATAGTACAACAACGACAATGATAATAAGATAAAGCACAACCGACGGGCTCAAATTTGTGCGCCACATGCGATAGATTTGCCGTTTCACGTTTCAGACATCGGTCGTGGGTCATATGATGTCCGTCTCGTACACTTTGTTGACGGTCGTCGTCGTCGTCGTGGTCGCCGCCGCCGGAGCAGTGGTCTTGTTGTTTGCCGTCGAGCGTTGCTTTTCGGCATCGTCGTTGGCGGTGGCGCCAGTGGTGCTGGTGGTGACAGCGGCGGCCAGCTGGGTGAGCGAACCCGATATGGGGGCGGCCGCGCTCATGGATAGCCCCATTTTCAACAGCAGGTTGCCCTCGCTACCAGTCTTCTTGAGCTGGAGCAGGTCGGGCGGCGGTTGCGACCGCTGCAACTGTTGCAGACGCGTGTACTGTTCCTGCAGCGCCTTTTGTTTCTTCAACAGTTCCTGGTGCCGCTGCTCCAGTTGTTCCTGTCTGGTCGCCGTCGTGACGGCGGTCTGCGCGGCGGCCACCGACGGCGGCTGTGTGGTCACGGCCGGTGGTTCGGGCATCGGCGGTTTGCCGCAGCCGCCGAGCGCCACCACGGTGGTCAGCGAACCCTTTCGGCTGGGTGGGCTGCCGCCGGCCGACGACGACGACATGGAGCCCCTGGGTGACGACGAGAGGGCCCCCACCGCATTGCCAGCTGTGGTCGGTGATGCCACCGGCGACTTGGAACTAGTCCGCGGCGGCGGGGGCGGGGGCATTCGCTTGTTCTGCAGGTCGGGTGTCCGTTCCGGCACGGGTGGTTTGCCACCGGTCTCGGACGACGTACTGCTCAGACGCCGCAATACTGGTTTCGGGGCAACCGAGACCGCGGGTCCGGTGACCTTCATCGGCTCCACCGCCTCTGCTGCAGCAGCCACTGTGGGATCCACCGCCACTGATTCCACTGAAACCGCCGCCGCAGCCGCCGGAGTTGTCTGGAGTTCGTCTAACAGAGTGTCGAGTGCGTTCTCCGCA
This sequence comes from Rhopalosiphum nymphaeae, assembly GCA_036289425.1. Taxonomy (NCBI): domain Eukaryota; kingdom Metazoa; phylum Arthropoda; class Insecta; order Hemiptera; family Aphididae; genus Rhopalosiphum; species Rhopalosiphum nymphaeae. The sequence goes on from JAZAQC010000013.1 coordinate 21,086,220, forward strand.
CCTGTTGGCTCGCGCTTTCCAGCACCACCGGCGCCGTCGCCTGTTCCTGTTCCGGTCTGCTCCACGATACTCCCCTGTCCAGCGATACTCCCCTATGCAAAACCAGACGAAAATCGATTTTAATAAAACTAGATTGACCGCAATGTACTTTCGCACACGTAAAAAATGAATATAATAATAATATTTTAGGTAATTAAAAAATATTATAGTATATTCCGTACATTAGAATTGCAAATAAATACAGGAACGTTCTAAATGAATCATCCGATGCTTTGTACTTGATTTCTTAGGTTACAATATGATCTTTCGCTGTGCGAATATACTTATTTTGGAAATAATTTGTAAAAGACCCTGTACACGTACTATTACGACAAAAAACTGAGAAATTGGTGGAGTCTATCATAATTGATATATATAACATGAACTTTTTAGTAGTGACTCTATACTATTTTTTTTTATAGTTGATGCTGCTCGTATGATCAAGGGAAGCCACATACAACATTAATACGTACTATTAATTAAATTTGAAATATTATAGTTTTATTTAATACATTATATATATTATGTACTCTAAACGTAAAATTAAAAATACGATAAGCACTTGAAATCGGATGAATCATTTTAAAGAACCTGTAGATCGTATCGTAAAGAGGACGCCGGTCGACCTATTTATGTAAATCACTCAGTAGCCGACGGGTATCGGGTTATGATTAATGGCGTACGACGATTATCAAAAACAACACCTGTATCATTACATAAATCGACTGGAGTCCTCCTTACGTGTCGACACGTTGTGGTGATTATGTATTATTTTTCTATTTCCGAACTATTCGATTTTTGTGGGGGGTGAGAAACTGTTTTTCAATCAATTACTTTTACGATTTCGACTAAGTTTAACGGTTGAATATCCTCTGCATAATATCCAAGTCTTAAAACGATTGGTGTACAAAATATCGAACGTATCCGTCTCATTTAGAATATCAAGGCATACGAGCTATTTTTTGTGAATGATAAACGTTTACTAATATGTTTTTATTTATCTTTTGGAGTTGTCCAAAAATATATTATTAGTGTACGTGATTATACATAAATTTTATAATGTTTAAAAAATTGTTGTTTTGGTCATAATAATTTATTCGGGTTATAAGGATGAGTTTTCTACCCCAAACGATCTGTAGGCTTTCGTTTATTTTTAGTGTTGGTTAAATTGTCTATGTTTTAATCATTTGTTTTTTAAATTGAATTTTACTGTACAAATAATACTAGTAGATTATTGTTATTATCATGTTTCAAAATAAATTTTCATACAGATTTAATTTTACTATAGAGCATAGAGGTAGATGCTTAAAAATAAAATCGTTATCGAGTGTAGGAACTGTGTGAAAAATTTTGTCTGTGGGTTTTATGGCAATTAAAAAAAGAGTATTATACTTTATATTATTATAATTAGGTTAAAAGAATAACGAGTTGAAGTAAAAATAAAAAAAAGCAGTATAGTTAATTTTTTTTTAATAAAATAAGAACGGTAGCAAAAATAGTTAAAGGGGTTTTTACGTTTATTTCTTAATAGTTCATTTACTTCATTTAATATCAGAGAACTTTCCAAGTTTAGTGAATTAATTTTTATTCATAAATTCTGTTTTAGCGCTTAGATTTTGCGGTTTTTGTTATTCTCATTATAAAGCATATAGGTATTATTTGTTGAACAATTTAATTATAACGACCTAAGATTATTGTCTTCGTTAATCGGAAATTAACCAGATCTAACTTAACCCACGACTATTATATTTGTTAATAGAAAACTCGATTAATTAAATTTGTTATAATCATACTCAAAATAGGCAAATCGTTAAAAATTAATTTAATTAACTAAAATAATAGTGGCAATAAATACACCTATATCAATTCAGGAACAACATTTAATATTATAATTGGTGCATTGTCTATTGTTTTAACAGAATATTCTTTAGGATACCTATCACATTATTCATTAAACATATTATTATGGTGTAACCTACGCGAAAGGGATATCTAAAACTATGTGTGAAAGAGATTTTTTAATTACGGGAAGTTATGTACACAGTGCATTATAAACTTTAACTAAAAAAATTTTTTTTAAACAATATTTCGTTTGCGTATGTATAATTGATTTCAATTAAGATCATCTCCTTTGTAAAGTTACACAGGAAACCGTTAATTTAAGCGAATGTATATATATATATATGTATTTCTTATAGCAATATAACAACGATTAAATAAGATTGGTTTTATTTTTGGGTTTCGTTTTCGACGAAACGGTTGATTACGATTTCCTATGTATTAATTATTAAGCAAGTTGAAGCGAAAGATTGTACTCGATCGTTTTAAGAGTAAATTCTTTTATCAATTTGTTTATTTTGTTTTCACTGATGAACGAGCTCTGAACATACGGTAGAGATCGTATATGGACTTAAAAGGAAATTACATTTTAAACGAAAATGTCATCGAATGACTCCGTATATATAGTTATAGTATATTCATATATAGTTACTCAATTAATCAATAACAAGTTTACCCGTGGTAAGTTAGTAGGTGCACGGAATTAAATTGTTTATTCACTCGTAGAAGGGCTTAATTAATATTTTAATAGAAATTTGAGTCGGTACGAATAATAATTTTTGTTACGCCAATCGTGACGAGGTAGAGGTCATACTATTATACAAGCAATCTCTTTTTCATCATACGATTGAAAGACAGCCATCACATCAAATTCTTATTATAAATATATTGTGATTAATTGTGCTCAAAAATATAATCTACGTCTAAGCTATAATTTAAATATTAATTACATTTATGTAATAAAAAATATGCATTATTATATCAGTGTGTGTGCGAAAAATTAATATATTTAAGAAATGTTAAACGCAGGTAAAAATATAACACTTTTCTGAGCGGACGTACATTTAAGAATGCTTTTTAGGAGATCTGATCTTTTGATCTCAATGGATTTTTGTTTCGTTAATAAGTATCAATTATTTAGAAATTATGTAACTATGGTGGAATGTTTGTTTGGAGTGTTCACACCAACAAGTCACATTCTAGAATGGACTTTAAGACTGTGAAAAATAAACCACTGATAAATATTCGTCCACCCGAGTGTTTTGCTAATAGTGAATCGATATGATATTTCAATCGAAGTTTAAGCATGCAACAGCCAATAATTACATATTCATTTAACACTATTAATCAACTACAGTAAGTATGCAAGTATTAACGTAAGCCATTTAACTAGAAGGATTGCAATAATAAGATATAATTTAGACTTGGTCATAAGAATTGAAGTAATATATAGCCGTACGCATAAGTGCAGAACACTGACAGCCTGACTCAATCAATCGGACTAATATTATGCGCAATTGTATCCTTATATCTATTAATGGGTTTGAATTTTGTATTAGTATAATAATAATAATTATTATTGTTAAGACATAATATATTATATAAATTGATTAGTATTTTTGTTACCGTAATTTTCTTCTACAATGATGGTTAGAATGTTTCGAGTTAGTAATTTAATAAGTTTAGTATTTTATGAAATCATATTTTAATAGAAAAATAAAAATTAATCCGGTATTTACCAAAAGTTTATTTGATCTGAAACATGGCAAGTTAATTTGCAATGAACGTCCGTGGCAAAATATACATTACAATACTTGCTCACGATCTACATTATCTGTGCAGGCATTATTCACACACTATATTTAAAAAAAAGAACACACGCAAACTAAATAATAATTACAAAAAAAAAACAAAAAAAAATATCAACAATAAACCAAATAACGTTTGTGTAGAACAAGTAAAAAATTGCAATTTAAGTGTATTAGAAAGGCAAGTAAAAAAAAACAGGAAGTAATATTATATAGGTGGTGTACAATACATAGTAATAATAATAATAATAATAATAATAATAATAATATTTATAATATATTATTATCGCGTAGGACCTACTTATACATTTGTATTTAATTAAAAGCACTACAGTTAAACAAGATATTAGAAAAAAAAACAATATATTTACAAAAAACATTTCCAATGTGAAATTAACTTTTCTTTGTACGATAATTAAAACGATATTAATAATAATATGTAGTACGGTGTAAGGGCAATTAAGAAAAAAAAGATTAAAAATAATAAAGAGGTTTGTGGTTTTTTCACGAGTGATTCGAGTTAATGTGTGCCTGTGACGTCTATGCGAGTGAGACCAAAGTAAAAACAATAACTATAAAATTGTGATAGAAAAAATAATAATCATAATAGTTGTACGACGATCTCGCATTTCAGTGTAAGTAATAAAAATGTCGTCTAAAAAAATCCATGCAAACAAGTCATCGGGTATTATATTATTATATAGGTAGAATGAGAATAAAAATACTCTTTGAGGGTGCCAAAATATTATACAATTAAAATATAACATAAAAATAGAGGATGGGTTGAAACAATATATATATATATATATCGATATATTATAATAGATTAGAAAATATATAGAAAAATAAAACCACAATAATAACAACGAAATATTGTCATAATGAACCGTTTACCTGAACTACGGTCATGTATTCCAATATAAAAATCTAACGAGTGAAGCATGCACCGTCAGTAAATACGAGCTAAAAAACAAAATAATACCAAAACATTTCACGGAAATAATGTTGATGAATAAAACATTTGTTTTATATATAAATAATAAATTAAAAAAACAATAAAATATGATAAAAACGTGAAATCAATAAATATAATATAGTAATAAAACTCGGATGAACATGAAAATGAGTCAAGCAGATGAAAGTAAAAAAGTATTACATCAATTCATAAGCATAAAAATACAACGATTCGAAAATTTTTGGACTTGTATAAAACAATGAAATAACAAAAAATTTACTCGTGGCTAGTAATCGCATCCTTGAAGTTTGCACTCCAACGCCAACCAAACTGGTAGCCGATTTAAAACACAAAAAATAAAAAACAAAAATTAATATCTATAAAGCTTTTTTTTTGGGAGTTTTTTTGTAATAATTTAAAAATTCTATTAATAAAACATGTTCCGCGATATATAAATATAATAGTCATTTACGATAAATGCATATTGCGTATGTATATATATATATATATATATATATATATATATATTATATAATATAGTATAATAACAAATTACGTTACGAAAATATAAAATGCAAAATAAACGTTAAAACACATTGGAAATGCATTATAATAATAATATATAATATGTTTAGTTATACACACGTTAGTAAAATAAATATCAACTAAGTTTTCGTAAAAAGCAAGTTTAACTAAAACAATAAATTATTGAATAATAATAAAAAAAAAGAACAAAGCTATATGTTTCTGTAAAACTCCGCAAGTCCGGCAAAACTTGCGGGTTGAAAATACGAATATGAAAACTATATAATATATTATGACAAAAGGACTCTTCTTAATAGAACGATAATAATGTCGTTATTTTTTTCCAGCCTAACAATATAGAAAAATCGAAAAATAAATTCGACACTTGTCGATATATAGAAATAGTGTCACCGATGTAATACCTTGGCAGACGATGTAGGTGTGATCGGCGGAGTGTCTTCGTTGGTGGGCGACAGTCTGGCGTCGGGCAGACGTTGTTCCTGAACGGAAGCGAGCCTGCAAAACATTAGTACCACCTCTATTAAAAAAATAAAAATATATTATATGTAAAAATTAACTTTTGAAAAATTGTTGTTACCTACTGGGATTTTTCAAATAATTATTTTCCCTACATAGAATTGTGTAAACCAATTCATTATGTTTAGTAATGCAGTTAGGATTTTAAACGTACATTTTTTTTCAAAATATCCACTCATTGATGAAGAAAATATTATTTAAAATAAAAATATAATGCAATATTATGTTTATACATTGTATATCGGTGTAATGTTTGAATAAAAAGTCTGTATATATATTGTATATCGAAAAATGTTATCTCGTGTTAAAATGCATTCGGTTTTAACCGTTAAATTTATAATCGTATATGTATGTCGGAAAAAAATTAAATTTTCCCCGAAGCTATTAAAAATATTAACAATTGATATATAGCCAGCATTTTTTTAATAATATGTAAATGTAAGTATAGCGTAATAATATAGGCATTTAGCAAACTTGATGTAATACGTAAAATAATAATAATAATAATATAAAATAAAACACATTAATGATTGACGAAACACATTTTTAGAATAGTTTAAAAGAAGTATTATAATATGCGTTGTATATAAATAATATTATGCATTACCATTACTATAATAATTTACCTTTTGAGTGTTACAAGCGTTCCGGTTAATTTTTTACATCGTTTGAGTGCGCTTTCTAGGCGATCGGGTTCTTCTTTAAGAAACCTAATAATATATATAGCAGAAGACGAAAACTTGCATTATTACATTAGGTACACGTTATTAATATTGTATTAGTCAATTACTTTTCCTCGGTAACCGCTCTGTCCATTTCCTTCGTCAATACTGTACGAATTGACTCTTGTAAACTCGGGAACCTCAATTTTAATTCGGCAACCGTTTTACTAAGAACATAAATAAGAAAACTGAGATAAATAATAAATGGTAATAAATTGTATATGTATTATGTACATTGTATACCTATATATATATATATATTGCGACACTGCGTATAGTTCGATACGTTCGAGTATAATAGTGTGATCGATAGTAAAAAATTGACATTCATAAGAGATTACAGAAATAAGTAATTGCCTATAGAGTGGAGAAGGGTGAAAAAGAGTAAAGACAAATTAGTGTTCACATTAGAATTCTATAATATGTTGCGAACGGGATTTTCTGTCGGGGTAGGTGGCAGTGACGGAACAGCAGAAGTAGGAGAACGCTACGCCGTAATGATTTTGACTTGTATACGAAATACTACTCTTGTCAGTTGTGATATATATTTTGGATAATACTGTACCTGGATTTACTGAGCACAAGCGCCATGTTTTCCACGTCTGACATGTTTACTCTGGACTTCTTGTTAATGACGTTTCCTCGTAGTTCTTCCACCGTGCTCTCGAGCTCACTGCGCCAACACACACGGTAAAACAACAAGGTACATTATAGAAAAATTCGGCAGCCGAGAACGATATATTCTGAACACGTTCGATCGATCGCCGAATTATAGACTTATTATACACATATACACATGAATGTAGTATACAGTACCATAGATCCTATTTATTATTCGCGGAGAGAACTGTTATAATATTATATACATGTATATGGTATTAAATATACATTATACGAGGTAAAATGACTAAGTCATTTAAGATTAAATTGTAGCATCATAACAATATAATTAAAATAATATTACAGGGTGATACACAATTCATACATATATCTATTTTTTAAATTTAATAATATAAAATTTATTCATATTCTGATTTACTTAATGAAAATATTTTAAAATTCTTGATATTTTTTATACTAATTAGTTAATTCCCGTGGTGATACAAAATTCTGTTTTTAAAAATTAAAAAATTCTTATATTTTACTGTCATTTGTTTAGTGCATCATTTTTATGTACTTAATACAAAATTTGAATGAGTAGTTTTTTAGTTATTAGAATGTTTATAAATTTATAATAAGGACATTAATCCATGAAAATGGATTTACAAAAAATATAAAAAATAGATATAATATTATATCTAGTATTTATCATACGAATACTAAGAAAAAATTTTAAATTATAAATGTTGATGATAGATTAATTTTAATTACTTAGGTTTACAAATACCCACAGTGTTCATTCTTCCTAATTTATTAGAATAACAATTTGTCATTATAATATCATTATGGACCTATTATACTTAGTATACAAAGTTAAATAATTCAAAAACTATTTGCTAAAATTGTTATTTTGACACAACATTTTCATAAAAAATAACCGTTAAATAATTTACAGTATAAAAATGGGGTTGTAATTAGAAAAGTTGAAGTTTTTATCTCCACCGAAAACTCTTTGTGTAGAACAAAATATCTCAAGAATTTGAAAATATGGTCTTTAATACTTAAATATTTAAGAAAAAAAATTCAGATTTTTGATAACTGTATAATTGAAGAAAAATATGGAGATGAACATGCTTGATGAATAATTTTGTATATAGGAATCGTGTAGATACTATAAATTTAAATTCGACACAAAACGAATAATTATAGATGTCTAAATATCATTAGAGTATACAGTTTTCTACGACACATATACTGATTGTTCTTATCGTAAATGCACGGCCTGTAAGTCTTAACATGCTTAGTAGCCAATAGGTATTTACGTATAATAATATTTGGGATTTCCGTCGCAGTAAGAAAACAATGATATTTAGGTACTTCCGCGTGAACGGAGTACCACAGTAGTCATTACCGTACTTATTGCTATATGTGCACGTGCAAAATTACAAAAATGATGTTCGCAAACTGTTAACGGGAGATTTTCAGATGATAAACATCGTCGCGACTACATAACGATTCGTTGTGGTGTGAAAAAAATTGTGTTATCGTAAGAATCATTAACTGTTTGGTTTATCTTTTCGTTTTCCGACCGCAGTCGTCGTATGATGTAACAATATACGGAGTGATTCATTTAACGTAAGACAATCGTTATTTAAAATATCTAACAGTTTTGGAAATATTTATAATTTTTTATCGGTATTATTTTTTAACTTTTACTCTTTTGATTAATACTATACATTTTATTATTCTGAATCATAATATTATTCGGTGTATTTTGATCTATGAAAATCAATTTTCGATCAAGCTGTTTATTAGTTATAAGTATTTAAAGTTTAGTGGAGTAGTAGACTAACATTTGGCGAGGTAGGTACCCTTGTACCACTCTAATCCGCTTATCAAAACTTTAAATACTATCATAACTCATAAGCTGCATGTCTAAAATTTGATTTTTATTTATCAAAGTACTCCAAAAACTATTTTGCTTTGGAATAAAACACTAAAAATGTATGGTTTATTTAAAAATTCAAAATAATTATAACATTAAAAAATATAGATATTTTTTTACAAAGAGATTTTAGAAAAAAAACTTTTTTGTTTTAAAATAAAGAATGTTTTATGTTTAATAGATCATCCGGTATAATATACTGTATATGAATATAATAATAACGATGTTTAATGTGTGATATTGTCGGGTGTTACACAACACAATACGATGTATTTTGATAAACCGTCATATTGTTATTGCCATACTTACGTCAAGTCTGTTTCTAGCCTGATAATCTCCTGCCTGTAAATGTCTTCTTCCCGGTCTACGTGTGCCCTTTCCTTCGATCCGGATTCGCTCCACGCTTGGTCGGCGCCGGAAGCGATCAACGCTCTAGATATTAAACATCACAACATTATTCGGCACGATTTTTATTGTGTACGTATTATAATATAGATATACACCGTGCACACGCGTGGGCTGACAAAAATCTTCACGAGTTCGCTAATCGTTCGTCGTAAAACTACACTATATTAAGTGCATAAACGATTAAACCCGCGAGTATTTCGTGACCGTTAATATTTTTTCTTCGAAAAACATTATTTTCACAAACGGATATATTTTAATATGATAAATGGAAATGTTTGAATTCGATACACTATGATTATATAATGCAGCGAGTTACACTACAGGCGTCAGAAACGCGATCGTAAGAGAATATAATATAATAAGCACACGACCGCGACTGCTCGAAATCGGCTTGTAACGTTTTCGAAAGATAACATTTAACTACTCAGCTTGGGGATATTTTTATTCGAATAATTATGTATGCGTGAATATAATAACACATTGTATATACCGAGTGATCCTTTAAACGTAAGACATTCGATATTTTTAAAACTAACGTTTTTGAAAATATTTTCTTTTATATAATTTTAAGTGAAAAACAAATTATTTAAAAAAAAAAGTTATATTTTTATCATTATGATTTTTTATAGTAAGTATACTTTGATTTTATAAATCGGAATATGAAATTAAAAATGTATGTTGTTAGTCGAAACAGTAAAATATTTAGAGACTAGTTCAAAATATGATTTTTTTTTCAAAATTGTTGTTTTGTTATGACAGTAAAAGAAATATTATCAAAATTGTTAGCGTTTTCTGGAAAAATGGATGTATTATGTTAAATGGATCACCCTGTATTTTTGTAATGTGTTAAAAATAGTTTGATTTACGTAAACTATAATTTTGGAAATTCACATATAATATGAAATAACGAGTAAAATTTACCTTATTTTTATGAACGTGTCTTTGATAGTTTCGCGAATGGAGTGGGCTTGTGCTTGAGACATTCTTCTTAGGTTTCGGGCTTCTTGCCGCAAGTCTTTTGCTTTTTTCTGCAAAACTCTGAGTTGATTATACATTTCTGGCGTCAGCTGTAGATCTGAAATGTTGGAATGAAAATAAAAATTATTTATCATTTAAGCTTATCTTTATCTAATTTATAATATATATTTATATTTACTAACCACTGTACAAGTGTCTTTCATCGTATTGTCCTGGTATAGCGGACGGCTTAGGCGGAGGATGAGGCTTAAATCTGTCTTTTTCTAAAATCAATTAATACATATAATTAGTAAAAAACCAGTTGACAAATAAAGACGCAATAAAAATTACGTGGGCTTAAACATTTTAAATAAATTAATAAGTATACGTTTTATTAGTTTTCTACTATATACGAGAATTTTTAAAACGTCAAAATGTCTACAAATTACAGGTAAAGAATAAAATGAAAAGTACTCAAAACATATTTTACAGTGTCAATAATGACGGTATAAAAAATATTTATTTGTGTTTGTTGCTTTGCTATAAAAATAAAATTTAACATAGTTTAAATGTTAACATCATATCCCGAAATCGGAGTGTTTCGAAATCGAATCAAGTCATTCAAAAAACCAAAATGAGGGCAACTAATGGGATTTAGAAAGACAAATGGATTTAAGTTTGTTTTAGTTGGTTGAGATCAGATCAAAAGGATCTTGCTTAAATTATTATTTTGTTGGAAATACGAATTGAGAAACAGGACATATATTATTATCGTACATATTTTCTGTGACTTAAATCTGTATTTTAGAAAATGAGGTAAAAACTAAAAACGTTACGTTATTATTAAGTACATTTCATTTAATGTGTTTTTAAGAACATACAGTTGTTTACAGCACTTAAATACAAATAACAAAGATTTAAGTGATTGTAGTTTTATTTTTTTATTCGTAGAAATCTTGAAAAACGAATACGAATTTTTTTTATAATGTATATATATATATATATATATATAAATCCTCAGAAATCAACAGTAACAAAAAAAAATAGTTATATGGTTTGAAAGATATCACTGTTCCTGCATTCTGCCGGCAGGTAGGATTAGTCCAGCATATTATATTTTATGTTCACGAAATCCATTACTTATAAATCTCTTAGCATTGAATTTGTTTACTTTTGTCAGTGTTTTATTACTGCAACCGTATTTTGCTAGACTAAGAAATATTTGAAAATCACGCAATATTAATTTTAGAGTGGTATATAAAATAAAATACTTATGCTGTGGTTTCTAATTCCTAATATACACACATATAAATATATTAAACGTTATAATATGAATAAAAACTTTATAAGTTATAAATGTTATTTAAAATATCTAACTGTGTATACGTGACGTAATATATTTAATGCTATTGTTATTTGCCAAATGCAATATGCATATTTAGTTACCAAAAGAATACAAAATTGTATTGATATCTATGGTCGTAAGCGTACGGAATAGGCGTTGATTTTCGTTGGTAGCTTACTGGTAAATTCTGCTTTGGTAATTTTCTTTTTATTTAATAGTTGATATAGGCATATTTTAAAGTAGTTATTGGTAAGAAATCAATTCTATAGTATTAATAATTTTATAAATATGCATAATTATAATACATATCAATATTGTCTTGAATATCAATTTTATAACTTCCGAACAAAATATACAATTAAAATTATAGAAGAGATAAATTGACGAGTTTTGATTAATATTTGCGTAGTGTTCAAGTTTTGTGAATTAAAATTATTGTAACGACTTATATTGGAAAAACGATAAGACTGATAAAATTATAAAAATAATTATACGAGCGAAAGTAGATAAAGATGAAAATAAAATTATATTTTTTTGTAATAGTAAAACAAAATATGATCAATACTAGTAAAAAAAAATGTAAAAAATGTCGAAAATTGAACAATATTGTAAGAAATCTCAAAATTAAAAATTGTCGTTTTTGAAATGTCGAACTGATTATTAGTGTTCTTAGTTAAATTATTCTTGTTGCTATAAAAATATGATAGGAAAATACTTGCTGATTTAAAGTGTTACAAGTCAAAATAATAAAAAAACATTTCAAGTCATCCTACAGTAAATGAAATATTGTTGTATAATATTTATAGTATCATAATGATTAATTAGTTTCTATTATAACGTCAGTTTTCTTATAAATCAATTGATATAAATGTTGTAAAAATTAGATTCATTGTGATACCAATGGAATAATGTAAAGGGCGTTTCAGTTAAATTTGTATTTTTAATTAATAGGAAATAAGACATGATTGAAACTTACACCGTACATGTAGGAACTAAACATGAATTCATTTTTTAGTCTTTAATAAATGGACTTATAACGATATACACTTAAATAAGACGAAGATTGTAATAGTGGTCAAAGATATGTTTACTAAAAAATATAAAAAGCACAAAAGTACGATACAGAATAATATCATATGCAAGGCTTAGAGAACGGGTTTCTTTGTATTGTTATTTGAAAGCAATTTGATACATTGTTGAAATCTAAATATTTAACGATTAACGAATTTCATGGACAATTAAACCGTAAGGAATTTAAAAAAACAATATTTTTAAATTAACAAACCATGGTCTAGAATTTAAATTAAAAATGCTGCTGAATGAAATATGTTAAGCTTTTGTATTCGAAAAAGTATCAAGTAAATAAAGTACATAGACATAAAATCAGCAAATATATTGCGCAGTCTGTTGTTTTATTTATAATTTAAAAAAAGCGGCAATCTTTCTGAGGTGACGGCTAACGAGACGAGCTGGTATTGTGCAAGTTATCTTTTCGAATCAATGTGTGTGAAGTGTGAATAATTCAAAATATGTATGCGTCGTGTGTGGTAAAGTGCAGTGAACGAAATGTCTGGTTAATCGATTTTCATCCCCCGTGACATGTGAATAAATGTGTATTTTTTAATGTTTACCTTGAGATGCTGTTCTAGGTAATGTAGACGATTTAATTGCTGGTTTCGCAGGTTTCGTGTCCGCTATAAGGTAAGCAACGGAATACAACAACAATAACACAAAACAATATTATAGTCCACACTGTGTTTTCGTTAATATTTAATGATTATAATATAATACTGTTAATTGATATGGATATAAAAAAAAATACTAAATATAATTAGCTATCTAGTATATGTTACCGGTAATGTGATTGAATTTGTATTAGTATAATTATTTGTGTATTGTGTAATATTTAGGAATTTTATAAATTTCAAAAAATTAATATTTTAAATTACTTTATTTGTTAAACATATAATAGAAATTCAATTAATTGTTTTATATAACATTTTATTTTAATTTAATTTCTCATGTACAACGTTAAGAGTAAACAATATAAGGTATAATTACGAATTGTACGAAAAAATAATTACCTCAAAATTAAAGTTCTTGTTGGTACTGTATAGTCCTAGTATTATCATATCTATAGTATTATCATCACTGTTTTACGTTTTTTTAATAATTTAAATTTAAACTTCATATGTACATAAATAAATAACAATGAAATTGGAGCATTAGAAGATGTATTATATTTACCGTTTTTCAATGGTTACATAATTTTTATAAAAGTATAATAATTGAATTTTTATGCTCGTTAACACAAGAATGTATTTATTTATATTTTATTTAACAAGAGCTATAGTTTAAAAACCATTAGGGTGAACAAACTTAAATTTTGATTTTTACATTAAAAATAATATTATATTTTAATAATTAAGTGACAACAAACGATTAAATTAGAATAATTTAAATCATCAGTTATTATTCTACCAATCATGACGTTATCAGTTAATTCTGAAGTAAAAATAATTGTCTAGCCATACCTAATATTATTCTGATTTTCCGTTAAATATGACGTTGGGAAATAATTTGATTTAAATGGTCTAGCTCTAGACGAATTTTAATTTGCAAATCAGAGTTTAATTAGTAGTTTTACTATATTATTATAGGTACTCTAGTCGTAATGTTATCTACATATATCTACCAATAGTTCGATAAAAAATATCAATTTAGAATCGAATATATCTATATCGTTTCATTTTTATTGCAGTATTCTACGTAGGACATGGCTTACTAGTATTTTTCGTTATCATTTATCATTAATATAATATGATTTCTTGCGAATGTGAATAATGTGATAAATTATTATTAGGTATACTTAAAAATTATAAATACATATTTTTATTAGTCATTACTATACCAGAACATTCATATTGCCGGTAACATATATAAATTATTAAAATGTATATTATAGTATTAATACACATTTAATGTACTAAATAGTAAAATTTTATGTTTACTTATGTGTGCGTGTGTTTTTATGTATGATATATATTATATAAATAGACAAGAGTTTTTGTATCTTTAATAAGTCTGTTAGAAATAAAGTTTATATATACAGAGTGAACTAGAAAGGTTTGATAAAGACAAATGTAATTCAATCTAAAAATATCAGATCTTTTTGATATACACTCTGTATAATATATTCACGAAAGGAAATGGTCTTGAACATGTACCATGTGATCGATGGAAAAGCTAAATTATTATAACCTACCTGAACTCTGCGGCGAATGTTGTTTTGGTGAGTTCATGTCCGGTGGCTCGTCGCTGAACGATACAGATTTCTCAAACGAAACCGATTTGTCTGCAACGTTAATAGTACATCCAACGTGTTAATCGTTACAAAGTCGATTGCGATAATGTTAAATAGAATAATAATATTATTAACAATAAAAATAATCATAAACACAATATTAATACATTTCGTTGTACAACTGTAAACTATAATATAATATCAATAAGCGCAACAAAATATTGTATTATATAATTCATAACGATTAATCAGTACGCCATCGCAAATTTGGCAAAGCAAATATTATATTGTCACATTATGCGCGAACTCTCAGCTCTAATAATATTATTATAATAAAATATAGCGTATTCGTTTATTTCTTAGAAGCACTATACTTTTGATGATTAAGAGACATGACGTAAAGTCAAGTATCTCCTACTGAAATTTAAAAAGAAAAAACTATATAAGTTTATGAATTTGTTCAAATAATATATAACGCACAAGCTCTTAAAATATAGTTCGGCCTAAAAATACTAATTCACTTTGCAGTTATTTTCCAAACAAGAAAACCTCGGAAAGCCGTAAAATATTATCTTACCTTTTGAGTGTTGCACGTCGTATTTTCAACGCGCGAGATTCAAATTGAATTAGTAAATGGATGCGGGATAGGTAAAAGATGATAAACTATTTACACAAACCCAAGACATTCGATAGGGTATATAAAGCAAATATAATATTATAAACCAACTGAAAGGCTTTAATAAGCAAAGTAAATATTTCATATAAAAACCAATAATAGTACGTCAATATAAACAAAAATAGTAAACTACATAAATATCTACTTTATGCATTAGCGTTAAAATATTATACGTAAGAATAAATTGTGTATAGCTAACCTCGTCCGAGTTTAGGAGGTTTAGTGTCAGACCGCTTGTATGGTTCCTCTACAAAGCATATATATCATACTCGGATAAGAATATATTCTAAATATTATCGGTTATAACAGTGTACATAACATAAACATAAACATGGTTGCGGTGTCTGCTGGGCATCGACCACGTATATGAAACTGTTTTATTGTATATTTAATATTTTAGGGGCAAAAAAATGAATTATAATAGAGTACAACAAGAATGTAATAGGTGGCCTTGATAATAATAGAAGCCGTTGGAGAGTCTATGACGTATAGTGTCACTACCAGTGTTAGAAAACTGCAACAATGTATAAACGGGTTAAAAAATAGATAACGTACCTGCTAGAGATGTAGTGCTTCCGCCAGAGACTTTATCGAACTCATCACTAGCTGAATCGTAATAATGAAAAAAAAGATAAGTGTTAGAAAACGGGTATTAAAACGCCAAAAACCAAGCAAAATTGTGTCAACACGGTAAAATTAAATATGTGAATTAGGTAGGTAGTACATAATATATTGACTGCAGACAGATAATAGTAAAGTAGTTACAACGATGTAATATAAAACAGATGATGTGAACAGGTTTGGGGTAATAGTAGCAATATGGGTGTAATGTGAGTGCGGATGTATTAATAATATAAGATATTTATATATATTATACACAGTGTGATTCATCAAGCAAGCTCATCCCTTAGGTTAGGTTATGTTAAATATATGTAAAATTCAGTCAGGTAATTTCTTAATAATGATAAGGTTTTAATAAATTAGTATTAATTACCATAATTTTTAAATCATTGAAGCCTCATATCTTCTAAGTTTTAAGCCATAGCAGTTTTTAAAGTTTAATGATTCAAAAACTACTATTTACGTATAATTTTGATTTATATACATTAACATTTTTAAAAAGCACCTGTTTAAAAATTTACTATAGAACAAAATGGCTCCTCATTTGAAAAAAGAAGTTTGTATCACCACAGAACATCTTTTATATTGCTTAAATAAAATGTTAGTATTTAAAAATATTGTCTTTAAGCGTGTTTAAAATTTCCCAAATCGGAAAATTTGAATATGTTTATTATTAGAAGAAAAAATGGGGGATGGGTATGATTGGTGAATCGCTTTGTATATATGTGAAGTATGTGTGAAGTATACATTGGGTATGTATTATATTTAGACGATTTTTAAAGTGGGTGCTTCAATACCTACATGAAAATAGTTGTCTATAGAAAATGAAATATTAAAAAAAAAAAAAAATGATAAAAAATTTAGCTAATTTCTGAAAACAAAATATTATAAACTATACAGGGCATTAAATGATGGTTTATATACTTTTTATACATTGATTTATTAGTGTATAGAAATGAGATATTTACCATTTCTGAACGGTGGCGCTACGACCGGTGTGTGTGTTAAAGCTTTCTGAACTAATCCCGTTAGATTAGCAATCTGTCTCTCCATGTTTTCTACTCGTATCCTGTAAAATCATTAACAGCTGATATATTAAACACGATTTTATGCGGATCAATTTTAAGACGTGCATAACAGTAAATTATAACAGTAAATAATAATTATAATAAGAAAAAAAATACGAATTACGATTATTAAAAATCAAAAGTTGTATGAAACATGCAGATAATGATAAATTTAGTTGTAATCGTAGAAATACGTGCCACTATAGGTTTCGAGATCAATAGATTTCCTTAAATATTAAAAATCCTCTGAACATTTTTATAAATTATAATTTGTAATTGAAAAAAAAAATATGATAAAATATTTTACGGTCTATCGGATAACATAACATAAAAAATAGTATATACAAAGTGTATCTTTGGCCTTTTTAGCAATGGTTATTATAATGTCCAATAAGAAAAAAAAATATGGTATAATATATTATATATTATGATATATTATCATAATATTACATATGAATGAATTATAGATCTTAAGTTATAAAACGAGTTTATTAAATACCTGTTTTATATTTTATGACATAAATTACGGTATTCTTTTTATAAGTATAGTAATCTTAGGGATGTTTGACAAGTTAAATTTAATTAACCCACTTATTTAATTTATGTTATAATAACATATGTTATACCGTTATTCGAATTGAACTGTAATACATAACTGCGTCTATAATATTATGTATTATATGAAAATTTAAAAAAAAAGATTTTAAAATACGAACATTAAGAACGCGAACACCACTTCACGCAACGAGGAATTTTATTGGAGGAATATATTTTATCACTTGTCTGTATACGTAGTTTGGCGTATTATAAATAATATATAAACATACTACCTTCAAAATAATTATTTCAGTTCCGGCCGACTTATTAGTTATTATTTATTTATATGTATAAAGTGTAACAGAAAGAACTGACAGATGTATGATAATTAACTATGTACTTATCTATAATGCAGTTATTATTTATAAATTTTTATTTATTTTTTTTTACAACCTGTACATACCTCGGGATGTACATCACACGAATTAATGTGTAAATATAAATTGTAATATGATATTGTAGTATTGTATAATATTATAAAAGAAGTATAAATCTTATAAGATTATATAGTACAATATAACACACTATATTATTATAATAAGGCGATAGGTACATAGGTTTTTTTTTTGTGAGAATTTATTTCACTCGAGATGTCTGGTTAGTATTATAACAAATATTGTATATTAATTATTTGACCAGTTGCGACTAATTGCACCCAGAGGATCAGTTATGGTTTCGTGTTATAGAAAGACGTCTGTAGACAGTGGGATGACATCGTGTCTGATATAATATGTATATTATATAAATATATACAGGCAGTTTATATATAAAATACACACACACACACACATACACACTAATAAAGCAGTATCGGATATAACAATATTACACAATAATAATGATAAGAGATAAAAAAAATAAAATAACGGAGGAAAACACACAAACCATTATATATACATAGCGTACAATGTAACCAAATACGAAAAAATTAAATGTAAATAAATTAAAACAATAAAATTATAAATAATGGACATAATATTAAGCTGTAAGGAAAAAAACTAAACGAAAACAACAATACATGAATAACTGTGGGAAAAACGATTAATATTCTCCGGTCACTGACAGGATATACAAAACGTTTTAACAAATGTATGCGTATACAACACTGTATAATATAATAATTATTAATTTAGGACTGTGAATTTAAGAACCTTTAAAAATGAACCTTAAAATCTCAAAAAAATAAAATATAAATTCCGAAAATTGTACTAAAAAATTGTATTTAAATAAATTCAGTATAAAATGAACTGTAAGCATATTTAAAAAACGTAATTTAAATTTTTTTAAATCTATCAAATGTAAAATATATTTTTAATTAAAGATAATATTAATTAAGTGCAGACGTGCGTCCAGGATGTGTAAAATATTTATAATAGGAAAATTAAAAAATGTCTGAAAAAAGTTTTCATGTACAAAAGTTATTAAATATATCGAAAAACGTAATGAAAAATGAAAAAAATGACCTAATAAATTAAAAATGTCAAAAAATAGCAAACGAATAGTTTCAAAATTGAATTTATTAATACTTAATTCAAACTTTGTATAACTATGTTTTACTGAAGTGAGTAAAAAATAATGTATTTATTTACAAATGCACAGTCTTATTATTTATTATAATATAAGTGTAGTAAGCATCATTGTTGTTGTACCTGGTGGCGTCATAGGGGACGGTTGGCGGCGGATTGCCATACGTCGGTCTTTTGGTTATTGACGACGGTTTAGCGGCGTACATGCTAAACGGGTCTTCCATGAGCTCGTTGTCACTGAACAAGGATAAAAAACCGGTGAAGGAGGATATGAGAAGTGCACACATCAAAATACGACAATGTTAGTATTATATTACGTTATAATAATTAATATTATATTATTATGTGTATAATATTATGCGTTTAGTGTTAAATAATTAAATAGCTCTGTGCACATTCTACATAACGGGCGGTATGCGGTTAACTGTATTGACACATGATTAACACAAATATGCGTAGCAGTATACAAATTACGGGAAGGTGTTGTCGATCGTCCGTAGGCTTAAAAAACCAAAAATATTGATTTCTGTATTTTTTGTGCTCTAAAACAACACAATCAAACACTTTATGGCTGTGCCATTACATAATTTTTGCTCCAAAACGTAATATGATATATACGTGTGGTACTATAGAGTGGTATATACCAATAGCATGGTTTTAACTATTTTTGGTTAATCGTTGATGTTAAAAATAGAGAATAAAGTGCTATACTTTTTTGGTGGGGTTAGGATTTTCAATTTTACGGTTCGTGATGGGATGTCATCAATTCTTATTCGTATTATAAAATATAAAGGGCGATACACGTTTTACCAACATTTCTATACCACCTTTTATTGATATCTATAATATATATACTACGCGTATTCGTTGTTCACGGTTCCATGGGTCGCTTTCATTCATTGAAATTCTGTCACAATTTCTGCTTAAAAAATAATCACGATTGATTCGTGGTTTATCACTCAGAGCGGTGAAATTAAAAGATTAAAGAATATGTATCTAATAAAATGAACAGAATCGTGTATAATTCATGTGAATTAATTTGTTCGTCACTAGTCGTTTCAAAGACAAATAACAATTCTAAATTTATCTAGGTACTATTTAGATTTTAACACTAAGATAAGGTGCCCCTCTAAATTAATGCTTCTTGAAATAGTTTACCTTTTAGTTGCCGTTAGTACTTATTACTCAATATCCTTGCTTACATAGAAGCCAAATTGTACCAACTCACATAAATATGTACCTATCATGTTACATATACGAACATTGTAGTATCGTACCATGAATCAATTAAAAAAAGTATATAGACTAATAAAAAAATCTAAAAGGATTTTTTAAAAAAAACAACTATAATAAATTAATAACAATTGTTCAAGTCAGTATTGAGTATTTCCAATATTGTTAAAATATATATTAAGATAACTTACAATTACGTTTTTGTGAGATTAAGTTTGTTATGGCTTTCTCTATTTTTCATATAATATAATTTCACTAAATTCTGATGTAAAAAAAAAATTGATCTAACCGATATTTAGGTACAACTATACTAAAATATTATTGAAATTAACGGTAAAAAGTTAATAGAATATCGTGGTATTACGTATACTACGAAAACCAGTTGTATATCTAGGATTTTAATGTACAAATAACCAAATAAGTAATAGAAAGCCTAGGAATTAATATTGAGCAGAGTTTTAAAATTCTTATTGATTATTTTTTCATTAGTATAAATTTTATACTATACAAAATAATTTATATTGAAAATACATTTTTTGTTTTGAAAATTTGTCAATTTTTATTAAGGCCTTACTTTTTTCTATTTTATAATTAATATTTTGGTAAACAATATAAATTACTTTGTTATATTATGACTTATGGATATTAATATATTTATATTAGTTCGAAAAAACTTTATATTTTACATAAAATATGAGACAAAATAAAAATAATTTACGGGTATATTGGTGGTAAAAGGAAACTTATACTTTCTATGAAACATATTATATCAACAATATAATAACGTAAAGAAAAAATTTCACTCAGAACTATTCGCGTAGACATAGTTTTGAAGAGTCCTCCCCATTTTTGTTTGGTCAAAAATAGGAAGTTCAACATATTTGCAGAAAATCAGAATAATGAAATCAAGTGTATACTATATTGTTATATTATATAGTGTAGAAATACAGACTCCACACATCAGTACATATTATGTTTCTGCAAACATTGTACGATGATTTTGTAATACAACAATACGGATAATATATTATTATTTATACAAACGACCGTGAGTGGAATCCATGGCATGTATGCCTAACGAGCGCGTGTATAAGGGATGAGTGCGTGACGAATATGTAAAAGAGGCGTATTCGCACTATAAACCGCTTGGTAAAATAAGACCTTTCGAACTGGATGGATGTGAAAATACATCGTATAATACTGACCTTAAAAATTAAAATATATGCTAAACGTGCAAAGGATAGCGCAGAAAAATGGAATCAAAAACGCCGTTTGTGACATATCGTTATCCGTTTACTCTGTTTTTGACCAGAACAATATATTTTTACGTGTATCAATTACATACAAATCGTTTTACTCATATTTCGACTGTCGATTACTAATGACGTTCTAATAGCAATAAAGATAGAGTTCAAAATTAATTGTGTTATTTTAATATATTATTAAGTACTTGAAAGTAAGTATAATAATATTATATGTTTAGTTTTAAAAATAAGGCGTTGTTATACATGTCATACATTTATTTATTGACCACAAGACAATAATTATTGAAGTATTTCGTAAATAAAAAAAAAATTTCATTATAGAGCATATTGCATCAGGCTGCAAAATAAAAGAGCTTATGATGAAAATAAATAACATAAATGGTGCAAAACGCATTGATGGTTATAATATTATTGTGTAAATGTATGCTGTACATAAATACATATAATATACATATTACATATATTATATTATACATTATACATTATAATATAATATAGATGGCCAAATGTTATAAATTGATTTAGATCGATTTCAACTTGTTGATTTCTATAGCAGGAACAACAGCTTTAACAATGCATTTTCTCGAGACAATATTTTTAATTAAATTATGTATCGATTACAACTAGAGCGAAAAGTCGTTAAAAACGAATTATTTTTATTTTGTTCATCTTATAATAAAATGGTTTATATTTTATTTTTAATTATAAAAGTTAAATAATAAATTATATAAATAGAATACTTGAAAAAATAATGACATTATCGTATCGTTTAATTGCCGGATAGCGTGAATTAAGCTTTTATTTAAGCTTTTTATCGTCTCATGGAAATAATAAAATTCTTCTATATAGATGGGTCCATCTAATTGTTGACTCGCGGCAGGTTTTAAAATTCGATGGTAAGCTAGTGCAGAAAAAGCCACTTGCTAATAAAAAGAAAACAATATTTATATTTTAATAATGGAACTCAGAAAACTAACACGAAACAGATTATATATTTTTCATGAAAAATGCATAATTTAACCTATCATCTCGAAATAGTAATAATTTATATCGTATTTTATAATTTAACCAAAAAAAAAAAAAACCGTTTTTTTTTAATAGGATTCATGGTTGGTTGAAAATAATTTCATTATAAATAACACGATGAGTAATTAAGTTTGGGCAAAACCATATATTATGTAATCTAGTCTTTCAACGTCAGGATCCTTCTACGTACAATATCCGCGTTGGTTTATAAAAAATCTACAAGTATAGATATTATATCATACTATAATGACTTAAAACGAATTTCGAAAGAAGGCACAAATTAGATACGACAAAATAATATGCGGTTATTTAATTTATTTATTTGTGGGTACAAATAATCAAATATATATTATTATAATATAGTTATATATAATATACATAATATTATATACTATCTTATGTGCGATAGGTTTTATTTTAACGAGAAAGTTTCGATTAACATTTCATTTTATTGAACGTTCAACAATATTCTTGTAATATATAAGTATTTAGCGCTTAAAATGTTAGACGATATCGTTATACCGATAACTCGACGTTGACACCAACTGCGGAGGTAATACTATAATATGTTATTGCCAAAGCAACTTATTGTCTTCCGTCGATAGAATTAGTCGTTTCAGTACTGTTGTGTGTAGAATGCGGATTTACATATTATTTAAATATAAATTATACTATTATAATACTACAAAGGTTAAACCAGTGCGGCTTAAGTTTGCGACGAGACGAGATGATGCAATTTTTGTGAATTTTACTTATTACTATACCCAAAATAATTTTTGTATGTATAAGCACTTATCAATAAGTACACATATAAATATATGCACACATGGGAACAAATAATTACGAAATTTTAAATATTCACATATAATTAATACTACACTTATATTTATATAACGTTGATAATTTATAATTTCGTTTCGTGATAAAATAATACTTAACCGATCAGTGGTTTATTTTTGTGTTTCAATATAATATAATATAATATAATATATTTGCGCGGTTGTGGTGTTTATTGTGAAGATGTTATTTTAATAATGCATTGCTAGGCAAAGGGTATTAGGATTTTTTGTATTATTAAAAAAAAATATGTAAGTACTATACTACTATATGAGTATAGACTATACAGTAGTGTTAGGTAAGTATCTAAATAAATTTGTTATGGCACTCTTGAAAAAAAGCCACGGAGGTGGGGTTACTATCTTTGAAAGATTGCAAATCCAAAGATAAAATGATAAGCAAAAAAAAAAAAGGTAACCAACAAATATTTTTCGTATTTTATCTTATCTTTTGGCGTATGAAGATCATATGCTTATCGACAAACTATATATAATTATATAAATAGTACTTTTGGCGATCCAGAGAATAATTCACTAAACCTGTAGCCCGTAGATTTATGTGTAAACCCGGATTTTCTGGGTGAAACCCAGAGAGGTGGCAACTCTAAATGGAGGGGTATGACACCAAAACCTTCCCTCTGCTATTGTAATCATGCCAATGGTATAGGTGTACACAAGTATTAGATGTTGATACCTAATTTGTAATGTTTTTTTTTTTATTATTCAAGAAGAAGTGTCATATGCATAACATCGTAGCCACGAGACGTAACAACTTTTTTTTAACAGTAAGTAATAAAAAATAAGCACCTGAGTGTATCCGGTGTACGCAATTAAATCGTGGTTATCGCACACGATGCAAAACAATAAAATATACGTTTAAACGGTTGAATCCTGCATTAGACGACATTAATTTATTATGATCCTAACCGCGTGGCAGACGTTATATTATACGTATATTACACAGGAGAGGATACCGGAAGTAGGGTTTGGCCAGTTGTTCGAAAGATCCATTAGGACGACATTAATTTGTGATCTAATATACGCGGGCCGAGTGAGTACGCGACATTATTGTCGTTTATAATCTACAAATGATTATTATGCGTATAAAATATGCGAGAATTGTTATTACTGCTGATATGTATACATACTTAAACCGGACCATTATACAATATACGTATAGTGTATGCAGATGACAGACATTGGAGTTCTTATAAAATATATATTATTATATTATGCATTTATGCGCATCACCCACTGTTATAAAATGAAATAAAAAAATAAAACATATAAATCAATATTACTTTCTCCGCGATTTTACAATCGAAAAATTTGGTCACCGACAAAATGACCACGCGTGTTTATCATGCGGTATCAAACAAAGAACACGAGATTAAATAGGTGCCAGTAATATATATATATAATATTATATATTTAAATACTCAAATTTTCCGGTCAGTGTTACAGCATTATTTTATGTTCACATGCGTTGTCCGGATATAAGTAATGTATTGAGCGAGAACGCATAGAGGCAAATTTACAGTCGAGTTATTTCTTATTATATTTTATCGGAAGCAGCGCACAATCACCAATGTCGTATTTATATAATTAAGTAGACGTAAGATATAGTTGCTGACAAATTTTTGGAGCAGTTTAGAAAGATAAAATAGAAAATATACGAGCAGGACTATAGCCGTCCTAATGGTTTTATATCAGGCTTACCTAGCATAAGCTTTTCACTAAGAAAAGGGTTTTATCCGATAGTAGCTTCTATTTCTACCTCTTCACCAAAACCACCCTAGAAAAACGCCCGGAAATTCGATTCTTTTTTACATTTTCGCCGGTGAGAAACAAGAATAGCCGAAACCAGCATAGTCAGTTTAGCAGTTTAGCCGTGTTCACATGGAGGAAATCCTAAGCGTCACATATACCTACGTAAATTACCTTCTTATGTATGCGTAAATTCAACAGGTACCGATCGCGTCACAGTTTGTTCCGGTTTCCGAAATTTGGAAAAAAAAATTACATAATTTTGTGTCAATGTACGCATGAGTCGTTTAGGTCGTCGCCGTCCTGCACATCTGCCCATTCGAGATTTTTTTTGTAAAATTATGTTTGGTCAGATCCGGTTGTGAAGTCGTTTATAATAACATACACCAACTCCAACACCGGTCGGTTATAAGTTTAATTGTGTAATACGGTATTTTTACAACCGGTATATCTGTAATGATATTGTGTCGACTGTATAATATTATGTGCGTAAATGAGACGATCGCAGTTGCCGAGACGCGCACATATAATAAAATATATTAGCAGCCGCGGGGTTCGAGCTTCGTAAATATGATAGTATAAGCCTACGCGGAACGTCGATGAGTATGTAAAAAACGACGGACACGTGCGCGGGCCCGATGACGTAATATATGTACGAACTACGAATACGACGTGATATTAACTATTCGATCGACAAACATCTTTTCACAGTTAACGTTTCACACGATTGGACTAGATATTAAGTTTTACCGAAATGTAACGGGCATAGTCAAATACGAGTATGCGTTTATGGTAGTTCTATACAACGTAATTATATTATTTAGTACAGACAGTGAAATTTACGACGAAAATGTTTGAGCCGATATCTATTTCGATTATTTTTCTGTGTTTTTAGAAAATAATAATTCTAGAGAATCGAAAAATGTCGACCCATTATCGATAATAGTATTTCATACCAAGACGGTATATTACTTTCAAAGATATTTGGCCATTTTTGAACTATAGAAATTCAAAAAAAATAGTATTTTTAATCAATAGTATTACTTATGTGAATTGTGTCTAACCAATTAATTGTGTTTATAATAATAGCTACCTATAGTCTATAGAAACATGGTCAATTCTATACATAATATTTCATTTATTTTAGGTAATTAAAAAAAATTATTTAATAATTAATTACTAAACAATTCTATCAAAGAAATATACCATATATGACACGAAATCTATTAAGCAATAATTATCACAAATTAATTTATTGAACTTATTATTTTACAAAAGTAATGTTAGTATTTTCCGGAAGTATTATTAAAATTGTAAAAAAGCATATTATTAAAAAATAATAGAAAACAATGTTTTTAATGTTAGTACATCAAAATATTTTTAATGCCAATTTTCAATATATTATTAAACGGCTATAAACATTTATTACCAAAATGAGAAATAGTTAGAGGTATTTTGAGCTTATTTTTTATTTAACAGGGGAAAAATAATCTGACGGTTAAACATAAAAAAGTCTTAATGTATTCATTTATACTATAGGTAGGTTAATATTGTAGTTGAACCTAATGGAAAGGATATTATTATTATTATTTTTAAAATAACGAAAGTGAGTGTAGTCTAATGCCATCGCGTAGGACATTTACAGTAGACAAAGAAGGTGAATAATGCTGTTATACACCCTTTTAATTTGCTGAAAGCTGTACGTGTGTAAACCTGCAACCGCAGTCTCGTAACTAAAGACAGTTTATTTATTTATTATTATTATTTTTTTTTTTTTTTACAAATTTACGATCGTTTTTATTGAAATAATAAAATTTAACAGCGTTGCCAAAGAAATAACTCGCAGTTAACTAGGTCTGAATAAGTTTATGTTTTCACGTTTTTCCACTACTTTAGTGTTTAAAGTTTTGTGAATTATTATGATATATTATTATACGGTTTCGCAGACGAATGCGACGATTAGTGATTATTGCAATGTACATGAAATATTTCGTAAAAAATGTAATACACACTATATAAGTAACTACATAATACTATTATAGCATCCTCGTATGTCATATTTACAAGTTAACAGGTAGTTCGTAACTTTGTTCACTGTATACATAATAATGTTAATGATCACCAGTACACTGCAATTACAAATAGTTTTTGAAATTAATGTTGTTTAAAAAACCATAAATAATGATAACTAGTGCGCGACGAACATTATTAGCATAAAATATAAATTATAATATTACATTAAATTTCCCCTTCACTCTAATATAACATGTACTCGCGCGCTATCAATTCGATAGTTTTTAAAATTATTCGAAAACAATATTTTGTAAAATATTCGAACTTTCTAGTGATTACTGATTACCAAAACTAAAGGTTTTAATGTTAATCATTTATTTTATATCGATAGTTTTACAGCATCGTCGATAATATGTCCATATCTATGCGGAATATCTAAAGTTTTATAAATGTACACGCGGGAAAGCCGCCGTATATTTTTGACGATCCTAAAATATATGTGTGCACATTATACATAACATATGTCATTAAATCAATATTTGTTAATAACTTTTTAAAAATACACAAGAATATAATTCATATTTACCTAGTCTCTTCGTCGATCACGGGAGTAATAGACCCGGTTCTGGGTCCATAGCCATAATATGAGTTGTCGTCAAACGAAGAACCCCCCGGAGACATGTATGGGGCAGCTGTATACCCAGTTCTAGAATTGGCTCTTTCTGGCGATGACATGTACCCTGAAACATTTTGGTTAATTATTATTACTTTACATTTTCATTTAATATTTTTAATCAGTAGGTGACTACATCGGTGTTGATAAAAAATATCTTTATATAGTACTATAATATGCCAAATAATATTATAGCAATCAACAAGTATCTTAAGTTATACCTATAAATTGGTTTGAATATTAACAATAATGAAAATTGAATCGGATTAAATCGTATCAAATTTACAAGTATTAAGTATAATTATCGTATATACTCGTATTTTGAATGGTATTAAAGTTTTAGACATAATCATGATAAATATCAATATTAATTACTTGAGTTGGTTTTATTGAGCTGTACACACTACACAATACAGAAAATACTGCTTTGAAATTATTTAAAACTTAAAAGTTTAAACAATTGATATTATATTTAAATTTTTTCCAAAAAACCTAATAGGTATTTTATGAAAACAGCTAGGAAGTTAAAAATTAATATTTTAAAATGTCACCTACACATTTACAGTTTTTAGTCGATAAGATAAATTAATTATCAAATTATTGAAGAGTATAGTTTTTAGTTTTCCTATTAACTTTTCATATATTATGTTATGATACTAAAAAATGTGAAAATCCAATCTTAATAAAAACATATAGTTTCAGTTTGAAGTGTTTAAAACTTCAAATATTATTTTTTTTACTCGAATTGACTCTTAATATAAGTACCTACAGTTAAATAGATTATTTTAGAATAGCGGTACAGTAGATAAATAAAAAATGTAATAAATAACGTTTCTTAAATAATATTAAATAAAAAGTGCATAATATTATTTATAGCTAATTTCAGAAAACAATGTTTATAGAGCATAATATACATGAATATAGTTCAGAGTAGATTGTATAATATTAAGATATTATTACCGTCATCATTTTTACGCGAGAAAAAGTAGAATGGAAAAAAAGTTGCAATATTAAAAATAAAATGAGATTTATCATTGTTTAATAAAATATATATAGTTTAATTGTAAAGTTTAAATTAAAAGTCAAAATGTACAGATGCAGTTATAATTTATCAAACTGTACAGTACACGCGATAAAAATAACTTTGATAACTAACATTTGTTTCGTTACGGTTGTATGTCTAAGAAATATCAAAACGACTTAAATAGGTCGATAATTATATACACTTACAATGTTATACATTTTTAACTTTAAATGTATTTGTTATTTGTGGATATATACAAGTTGGTGCAAAAAGTTACTAGTAAAAATCAGAAAATCAAATCTAATCGTAAGATAATTTAAATTTTGAACGAAATTTATGTAAAAATACTTTATACAGATTACAGAGTGATATAGACATTGTACGTCGTATACGATCGTTGGGCAAAAAAATAAGAAATACTAATCTGTATAAAGTTCGTTAAGTGAGAATAATATCGATCGGTAATACGTTGAAAAATAATACGTTTACAAAGAAACCTTTGGCGCATACTACATAAGTACCGCAGGATACTATAATAATATTATTATACGCAGTTACCGATACGGATGGTACGGTACTCTTTCTCGCTTCCGGTATAGAAATAATAATAATTGTGTAAATATAATTTAATATTCTGAAATCCAATCGAGTGTTGAAAGGTTACGGTTCCGAATTTGTTTTACATATAATGAGGAGTAACCGAATGGGAATTCCGTACATACAAGGGTACTTTATATAATATACAAAATATACGTATAGACTGCATATAGTATCGTATAATAATACAGCCTTCGGGGGCCGTAATGCCAAAAACTTTCTTCGGATAACATTGTCGCTTTCGTCCCCATTCATTCGCACGGTTATGCAGTTACTAAACCATAACTAATTTCGAATAATTAATAAGTGCGACGATGAGGGTTAGAATAATTAAACAACTGGCTAATATTTTGAATAAGCCGTCTAATTTTGTCGTCATCAATGTGGCCTCGATACTCTGCGCTGTTTGGTGGCCACTCCGATGTGATACAATGGAATAGCGACTCAGCATAATGTAAAAATAATAATATAAATAATATTTGTACTATTATGTCGTATACGTACGTGCGTACGTGCTTCGTTATGTACATACATACTCGTACGTATGACGCAATCAGAATTTTTCAAGGGTGAGAGGAGAGGGCAAGAATAATGTTAGAAATCAATTCGAACAGCCATAATGAATGAAAAAATTGTTTATAAATTATACAAGGGATTTATTTTTATCCTATATTTTATGATCATCTCCATTATATTAATTTGAATTTAAACAAGTTCTATTTTCTGGAATTTTTAAATATATACGTATCTACTTAAAGCAGGGCTTGAAACCGATATTGGATACTGATTTTGAATATCAGTTAAAACTGTTAAAAACCGAAATCAAAATCGAAAAAAAATCAGTAACAGTAATCGAAACCAAAATTAAAAAAAAATGAATACCGATATTTGAAATTAAAAACGAAATCTAAAAACATTAATACCGATATCCGAAATCGAAATCAAAATTGGTAAATTTTTTTTCAGTTTCAAGCTCTGACTTAAAGACTATATTTTGAAATTCTAGAGATTTTTATTGTGCTACTTAAGGAATGTGGAAATGAAAATTTCTTTTTATTTCAAACGAGAACTCTCTTTTTACAGTACAATATTAAGTAGGTAATTGGATAGACGAGTAGTTTTTGGGTTATCAAAATGGTTATATAATATGAAAGATAGTAATCATTAAAAATGATTTTACAAAAATATAAAATAGATTATATTGAATCTAGTATTTAATATACTTTTATGATTTTTTAAATATCGGTAGATTAATATTTATCATAAGGTACAATTTTCAAATTATCATACAGCCCCATATTTTCAAAACCTATTATTGCAACTCTATATATTCCCCCCTAAAAGTTGAAACAACTCTAAAAGTACTGATTCGAATTTTAATTTTTGAAACGTCAACATTATCAGAAAAATATCTACTAAAAATGTATAGTAGAAAAGGGGAAGTATTCTTTTTAAAAACCATTACAAAATACTCCTTAAGTAGTACACTAATTCTGTAAACCTAAAAAAAATGTGTGTAATTTGGATACAAGTTTTTTGACTTTTGATATTACACTTAGATTAATTTGTCATTATTACACGGAACAATGCGAAAAGAAGGGCCAAACTTAAAGTCCATCCCCTTGGTTTGCACAGATATATTATGTTTGTTATGCAAGTATATTCAATGAAACCAAAGCCTCAACCCTCATACTTGTAATCGATTATTATACTATTGTTTAAACTATTCTTAAAGCATTATTGTTTCGATCAGCGGACAGTGATTTATTTTCACGTGGATACAATTACATAATGTTATACGCGCTTTCGGGGTCGTATGGGCGTACATATAGAGAAACAAAAGAAAAAGAAACGTTATACACTTCTAGAACGTGGCCGACCGTAAGACCTACGGGACAATTGTCATCGAGAACGCTCACGTATAATATGTTTTAATATTTAGGATAATATGCGAAGGTCGAGTTTTCATATCGAAAATTTGATTATAGATGTCAAATGGCGCCATTATGACAAATTGTGTTCGTGTATGTCAAGAAAAATATATTAAAATTATAATAATACCTATAATGCCTGTATCTAATCGATCGCGGTGAAGCCTGATCTTTTTTTTTATTTATATTGAATGATACAAAATAAATTGATGACTTTTGGCGAATGTGTAATATATACACGAAAAAAATAGAGGCTGAAAGAAGATGTTTTGTATATACACAAAGAGGTTTTATATTGGCAGGCATAGGTCGCGAGGGAATTCAATAAATATACACATATATTTTGGCGGCAGTGACCAGAAGACGCGTCTGCGATTTCGACGATTACGACCCGTGACCTGCGAAACGACGTCGGTTGAGTTCGCGGGCCTAGCAGCCGTTTGTGCGCGAAATGTATTAACAAAAACTTATCTTAACGGAACGATCGTAAATCTCACAACCGAATACCATAAATCACGTTTTAAACGACGACGACTATCTCCGGTCCGGGTGAGCGTCACTCTGTACTATTATACAAGCTTCGTCGGGATCGGATGACCGATGGGTCGTTTCTCTCGCCTTTTAAATACAATAATATAATATAATTATAATTATGGTAATATCTTTATCCAAAACCGTATTTCTCAGAATAATTAAGTATGTAAATTGCCGTCTTTCATCAGTAGAATTGTAAATACCATTTTTTTCTGTTGTCATAAGTTATCCTAATTTAATAAAATAAACGAAATTTATACGAAGACGTCCAATTTTAATTAAATACAAAAATAAAAGAGAAATAATAATTAATTAAGATTATTTTGTATTTATTAAAAACTAATATTCTATTTCTATACATTAACATTATATAATAATGGTGACATATATTAATGATTTTTAAATATTGTGAATTCTTAATTTTTATAAAAAGAAAATTGTTATTATATCAATTCTATTTAATAGGTAATCAAGTGTAGATCAATGAATTAAGGTATATGCATACAAACTTTGATGTTAAACGGAAATAATTATATATTTATAATACTTGATAAAAATATCGTATTGAATAATTTTTAAGTATTTAATTTATAGTAAAATATTACTATTAATACTTCTAAATAAAAATTTACAAGTAAAGTTATAGTTTTTATAAAAATAAAATATTTTACTTATTATCTAAATCGGTGATGATGTTGTAGATGTCGATATGATGTATTGTGTAATTCATTTCCGAGGTCGATAAATAAAAAAAATGACTATAAAGGGTATTAAGGTAGAACCTCTAGTATAAAATAATGGATGACAGAATGTGTAAATATTTGTTGACAATAAAAATATGATCAAATATAGCAATACGGTGTGCGTATACACCATAATCAATAAAATCAAATATTGATATATTTGGTATAAAGCTATTATATACAGGTAAATAGCTAATGATATTCAAAATATCAATACAAAAATTGAATCCACAGATAAAAAAAAATTTATATGAAGTATTAAACATTTTTTTCAGCTTACTTTAGTCGTTTTCACGATGTTTTGAGCAAAAATAAATAGGTCGATTAGGTAAAATGATGGTTTTTCCATTATTATTATATTATTACTTTAAAAATAATCTTAGTTTTAGAGGTATCCATCGAGTTTAGACATGCCCTAAAAATACGCAAGTATGGATAAATGTTTATAAAACGATAAGATTGCCGGTGAAATAGTATAAATAAATATTATTAATTGTAGTCGTATACAAGGTGATTTTTTTTTTTATCAAACTACATTCATTATTTTAAAATCTATTAATGTTTTTGA
Source organism: Rhopalosiphum nymphaeae (assembly GCA_036289425.1). Classification (NCBI taxonomy): domain Eukaryota; kingdom Metazoa; phylum Arthropoda; class Insecta; order Hemiptera; family Aphididae; genus Rhopalosiphum; species Rhopalosiphum nymphaeae. The sequence continues at coordinate 21,119,901 of JAZAQC010000013.1, forward strand.
AAATATTTTTATTTTATATAATATTTTTAAACGTTTTAATATATTTATTTTTTTAATTATAACATATTTTTAATTTCATATTGTGAATCAGAATATTTTTTGCAGTTTTTTGATACATAAAATTGAAGTTCATAATATGAGTAGTTTATAATTAGTGTTTAAAGTTTAAATAAACGGAGTAGTAGACCAACATTTTACATGGTATCATCGTATCAATCTGCTACGATCACTACAATATTAAAAATTTAAACTACCTATCCTAATTTCGATTTTTATGTATCGAAATACTCCAAAATATATTCTGCTTCATCATATGAAATTAAAAATGTATGTTTTCATTCAAAAAAGTAAAAACTTAAAAAATTATAACGATTAAAAATATTAGAAAAGTATAAAAACAGTTTTATTTTGTTTCGATTAGAATTTATGTAAAAAAATATTTTCAAATATGCTAATAGATTTTAAAATATTGAGTGTTATTTGATGAAAGAATTACTTTGTATATAGTAGTTATTAAGAAACTGGCAGAGTCATGAAATAAAGGATAATAATCATCCATAAATTTGGTTAAAGTTTAAAACATTAATATATATTAATATAACTATAATTAATTAAAGATACCTGACCCAACCTCACGCTATTAATGTTTGCAAGTAAATGGGAATACTCTTATACGAGATTGAAAGTTTTCGGAGAAATTTCGCCCAAGTCGTTGTGCGTCCATCATCATCGGTGTAGGTGGGCGAAATAATAATTCGAGTAATTGCTGTTGGTTTTTATTGTTTCTCGAGTACTTGTAACCTGTAGGGTACTCACGGATATAGGTACTCGTGTACAACACTATATAACTACTCAGCTTTGTAGTATAACTTATAAAATCACAGCGCCTGACCGCCGTTATACAACTAGTAAAATATGTTATTATACTGCCGTGGTCGTCGTTGTAGCCGTTTTGCGTCGAACGTCACGAACATATTAAACCACTAGTAATAATTACATGCATATATATAATATATATATTATTATTATATCCGTTATGAAACGGGTATAAAATACGACTGTTTGATACGCGCGTGTGCCCGCAGCAGTGCGGTCGCAGTCTTCGTATAGGTATATAAATCGCGGTCGACCGTTGCTAAACGCTGGAGAATATTATTATTTACTATCATTAATAATATTATTATTATTGTTTCGAATTCACGTGACGTTGTTCAAATTATAAAATTATCGTACATGTTACGTCTTTTACCATATTATATTTTACTATTAAGTACGTGTAAATATAGAGATTATATGTAGGAACCAGAGTCGGTAATCCAAACCATTTATATTTCTGAAATTTCTTAAAAAATACAAATAGTTTTTGAGAATAAAGTTTTTTATTTTAATTTTTGACTGGAGTAAAGAACTAATAGGTTCCACTGGGTATATTGAGTGCGTTTATTAAAAATATTATACAATTTATTCCTTTTTTCAGTCAAAAGTTTTATTTAGTTCTTTATATTGGGACTTGAAAAAATATGTACCCACACTGATCTAATAAAAAAGTTACTTTATAGAAAATGGAAAAATGTACAACACAATAACCTTTCTTGTTTAAATATCGTTTTTTCATTCTGTTGAAATATTGAGGGAAAAATAAGAGCTTTTGTTTAGTAAATTTAGTATTAATATTGCAGTAATGAAGACATGTTACTAATTACATAGGTATCTACCAATAAATAATTGATTTAAAATTTTGAATTAATTGTTTTTTTTTTCGTTTAGACTTAACGGTTTATACACTCAGATGCACGAGGATCACAAGCCTGATCTATATATACTATTATGTACGCATATATAATACATGTATATATATTATACAAACGTTTTTAAAATGTTGTAATGACCATTATTCCCACTATTCTAAATTATTTACATCAATCTTTATTCGAAAAAGATATTACTATTAAAGCTACGATCGGCTAAGTTATGGGTGTTATGTGATCATTTATTCGTGAATACGATTTTTACTAATACATTAAAAAAGATGTAGCATTGTTCACGAAGTTGTAAAATGTTTAACTTATAGACGTGATTTATCGGACGAATGTTTTGAGGCAACGTATCAAAATATTTTCAATGAAATAATTTAGTTTAATATTAGTGGCCACCAATTGTTTTTTTTAAATTATAGAATTGTTAAAATGCTATAAGCACCTTGCCCTTTTCTGTATAGGTATCATATTATTGTATATTATATTCTTATAGTCTGTGGCGTATTTTTATTGTACACGTTAAAAACTGGAGCGCTGTAAAATTCAAAAACAATATTTTATTTATCTAAGCGAAATTTTGTTGTTGTACGAGTGTACATGGAATATATCGATATATTTGCAGTTTTCTTGTCTATATTAAGATAGGTATTCTTTTGAAAACGTAAACCTGCCTTGCATATCATGCGTAATATTTACTTTGCAACATGAACACTTTTAATGTTATTATATTTAAACGTTTTCGAACAAAGAAATAATTAAATTATTACCAAGGACAATAATAATAATTTACTTTTATTTAAACGATGAAAAGGTATAAGTAAGTGGCTTACCCCGAATTAATTTCGTTACAAACTCCTTTTGATCTTGGCGCTTATGATGTTTACTATATATTATAGTTGTCGTTTATATGTATACCGCGGTGGCGCCGTGTGGCGAAACAGGGGTGGATATTTAAATGAAGGGATGTGTCTCGCGTCCTTTGACTCGAGTGTGCCTTTGAATGACGTCAACAATAAAAAAGGAAACTATGACGAAAATAAAATTCCTTTATAATCTAAATACGGGTTTACAACTGCTGCAATTCTATATACTAATGACGACGACAAGAATTGCATTTTAATCGTGTACACGTGTAGGTATATTATTTATAACTTTAAAATATGCGCGAATCCTGGTCGTATGGTGGTTGACGTTAAAACGCAAAGAGAAAAGTAACGAAGTACGCGTATAATAATAAGTAAACAAAAAACAAAAACAAAAATATATTTATGTGGTTAATTACCTGATACATGTTGGGTAAGCACGCTTTTTGGGTAAGGTAATCAGAGAGTGGCTTAGGTTCATATATACCAAAAACGATTCATTTAACATGTAATAAATAATACACTCATTATTTTAAAAACTGTTATTTAACGTTAAAAATTTATATTTTTTACTGTTGTTTATAGTTATTATTTTTGAAACTGCTTACTTTTTTTAATGATAACATTCTCAATTTCTATTTCCTAATTTGTATATTATTTATTGTAGTACTTCGTTGTCTAACAATCGATTTTTGAATGAGTAGTTTATGAGTTATACGAGTATACTATATTATTTAAAGTTTAGATGAACGGCGTTACAATACAGGTTAGGTGTCTCAGTTAGTATCCCACAAAATGTCGGTCCATTTATCTGCTCATCTAAACTTTAAATACGTATGTATAACTAATAATTAAACTACTCGTTTGAAATTTGATTTTTATGAATCACAGTAGGTACTCCGATTTATGTTCTACTTTGAAATATGAAATGACGTGGTTAACGCACCTGACGATTTGTTGGCCGCAACCGGCGGCACAGCTGGTGAATAAGCTCTGGCCGGTATGGACCCGGTGGGTGGACGACCCCTGTTGGGTAGCGTAGCCGACGACCCGGGCGGGAACTGATGGCTCATGTAATATGGTTGTCCGGGGGCGCCGCCACTGGTGCATTTGCTACCCTGCAAACAAACGAGAAAGAATAGTGATTAGTATCTCATGTACATTAAATAAAAATATTATTTCATTAATACGACGTCTGGTGAAAAATCGATATGACGTCGATTGCGAGTTCAGAGTGTAATAACCCAACCTAACCTAATCTACTCGATAGGCGCACTGTCATAATAAAATCATCATGCATGGGATATCCCGCGGATGATGTCATTTGTGGGTACGCGTATCAATAAATTACATGCCCGAGAGTGACCGTACAGATCACAGCGAAATCGTATGTGAACGCACGCGCGTTCGGCGAAATATTTTAATCATTGTCGTTTCGAAATTAATCGTTTTACTTTCTAAAATCAAAAACAACCTAAAATAGATGGGCAGGTAACTTTGTTCGCGGTCGACCGAAAAGTGTCCGAGTATTGTGCCCTTGCGCGTTTAGTCGGAATATACGTACGCACACGTCTAAATGTAACCACAGCGGGGATACGTGTTATTATAATATTAATTGTACGCACAGTTTTATAATAATTGTCGTTATTGCCGCACGTACGATAATTATTGTTTTTTATAATATATTATGTTATGTTAATTGACGAAATATACAAGAGCGCGCGATTATCGCAATATATTAAATACAACAGGTGCGCCTCGTTGGCACACATACGTCGACGTTCACGCAGATATATTATAGGGCTGACTGCTAATTACTGTCGGGATTTCGTGATATCCTCAAAATTATTAAAGCGAACACGTCGTACTAGTTATATATATTATACAATTTATACTTTTGCAACTCGACGATATTTTTCATCAACCAATTAATAATAATTATTATACCCACCATCCTTAATTAATTCTCGTCCAGAGTTCGTCGCCGAGCGATCAAAGTTCTCTCGGCGTCTCGAGACTTTAGAGTTATTATCGTCGTCAACTAAGCGCACGGTGTACGACAAAATATTATTATATAATTTGCTGCTGTTACTGCTGCTACTATACTGTCGCATCAGAAGCGACGACTTTGTATCTTTTCGCTCAAAAGAATCATTGATTCGTAAAACAATTCGGATTATACATATAGATTTGTATATTATAATATTGTATTGTTACAGGGAAACTTATTATCAAAGAACTTCTGCGGAACGAGCACTCATCTTCGATTCACTTTCTCTGATATCCAAACGTATAATTATCGTCTACATTGGTATAATATAATACTCGTATTATGATATTGTATAAAAAAATCGCCTCGAGAGCGCGATGTGTTTTACGTAAATAGTATAGATACCTATATAAATATATACACACGATATAATATTATTTTTTGGCAGATTCAAAGTCGATTATGTAAAAACATTGTAAATTGTAAGCCACGGAAATAAATCATTTAGGTATAGTTCCAAAACGCAGAGTTCGTGAAATTAATATAGCCATTGCAATAATAAAAATAATTATTTTCTCACACAGCGCGCACAATATTATATACGTGCAATGATTAATTCTGTGTAATTAATTTGTAATCAACTTATAAGCAGTATGATTCACCAAGCATGTTCAACACTATTATTAAATAATGAATTTATTAAAACTTTGATTTTTGAAGTCTTTTAATATCATTATTAATTAAAGACCATACTTTCATATTTTTGAAATTTTTTGTACAACTTAAAACGAGTCTTTTTTTGATACAAACTTTTGTTATTCAAACAAGATTCACCTTTTTGCATAAATTATTATAAATTTTTTTTTGAAAAATAGAATTTATTATCTTTAGAACTTAAAATAAAATAAATTAAAAACTAATCATTCGAATTAAAAAGTAACAAAAAAAAAAAAAAAATAGATGAAATTGAATAATTTACAGTAGAAAAAAGGACTGGGTCGTCATTTAAAAAACAGAAGTTTTTATTTTTAAAAAAGACACTATTTATACAGTATAAATAAATCCCAAGAATTTGAAAATATGTAATATTATTATAAAAATGATCCTTTTGATTAGATAAAATGTTGCGAAAAATTACATATATTACATATATTATACGTGCACAACCTGGTTCGATTTTAATATACAGCCACTTTCGAAGTCGATTAATAAATAATAAGTGCTTGGCCATCAAATAAAAATGTTGAGTATCAAATTCCTAAGTATTCAAAATGTAAACCTTCAGGAGAAATAAAACTGTTTTATGTTACCGTAAATAATAAGTACGTATATGTATCATTATTATACATGTTATATACTATATAGTTTATAATAATATTAATAATAATAAATTGAGGTCATTTTCGTTGATGAAATTGTTCAACGAAATGTTTGACAAATGGTAAGAAAATTCAATTAGAATGCGAATTTTGTTCTAATGATACATTGTGGATATCGTTCGAATACGGTTTTCGTATGAAATATTGTATTTGTATAATATACTCGTAAGTATGAAAACGTGATAAAAATAAATATAATCAATTATAAAGCTAATGGGGCGATAATAATATGTTGCTTCGAGGGATTCATGTGACGATGTTTTTTATTCATTTAATATGCTTCATTATAATTCACAATATAATAACAAAAAATAATAAAAATATTTAAACGCATACTGGTATAGGTGGGCTGACTTTTATTGGGATAAGTATTTTTTTCAAATGACGCATTCGTGTAGCAGATGATTTATACAGAAAATAAGTTATCTAAAGTAATCAAAAATTGTTATCCATCATATTACTGATTGTTTATACCTATATTTGCTTCACATAGTTTAATAACATAATATATAACGTGTTAAAAGTTCGATTGTAGCTGCATATATTTATCGAACGATTTTCATCTCGAAATATAGGGTTAAAATATGCATAATATTTATTATTGTCGTGAGTAGTATTGTAGTCCCATGTTCGCCGATTGACAATGTTTTAAATGAAAATTTAATCTTCGTACTCTAAACAATTTAGTCTACTTATACTTATATAAAAAATATAAAAACGAATACCAACAATTATATTATTTGATGATTTCGAAAGTCGTCACAGTTGTTATATATGGTGATTCACCAAACATGCTCATCTCCATTTTTTTTTTAATAACGCTGTACAAAAATCTTAGTTTTGGAATTTTTAAATATACTTAAATTCAAATTTTTCAATTCTTGAGATTTATTTTACTACTTAATGAGTGTCCTATGGATAAACAAACTTCTGTTTTCAAGTAGAAATCCCTTACCCTTTTCTATTGTATTTAGTCGACAATATTTTTTAAAATGTTCTTGTATTGAGCTATTATCCTTAGTATAAATATTTGGTTTCATAGAAAACTACACGTTACAATTTGGTACCTACATAAAAATTTTCAAAAATTATCATCTATTGAATAATATACTGTAAAACAGGTGGATTCTCATTAGAAAAACAGAAGGTTATTTTATATTATAACAGAACATTCATTAAGTAAGTAGGTATATTACAAAAAAATCTTGAGAATTTCAAAAACGGTCTTTAATTGTACTTAAAATTTCCAGAAATCAAAATTTAAATAAATTTATTATTAAACGTAAAATGTGGAGATAATCATACTTGGTGAATCATCTTGTATACATACAAAAATGATTATGTGGCTACTGGCTTTATATATATATTATATTTGATTCGCGCGGCTCCTACGTCTTAGCGGCTTGTTAAGGACAGTACACGGTTATGCGCCAAGACCTACGGATTAACACTGATAATACAGTTATAGTGTCTCGTGGGATTAATGTACGCTCGCGGGAGAAACATTAATAACTTGTGTGCGGCAGCGATCACCGCGCCCGAAAGAAAGAAGACGTCAAAAAAGGAAAAACTTCATTTTTATAAACTTTGTTTTCGTTTTTTTTCCTCGGGCTAGGATTCTCTTTTAATCCTACATTCCCTCGTAGTTTTTCTATGTATTAACATTAGCTTCGTATATAGATATAGCGTTATTATATATAATATTAAATTATTATGGCAACTATACTGCACATAGCGCGAATCGCGATAGAGTTCACAATGTTTCCTCGAGTTTTTAATATCCGTGTAAATCTCTTCCGTATATGTTATTTTTGGTATTATTATTATTATTGTATACGTTGCGGATCGAATATAATATCATCATATTATTATGTTTTGTTTTTGCACGCGGGGATTTAAAGAGGAGTAATCTTTACTTTATCGGCGGTTTTAATCAACGCAATACGAAAAACTTGTTAAGACTAATAATTTTCGGATTTTTTTTTTTTTCTTTAATGGTTGAATATTTCAAAACTACTTTGTTTTCGTCATATAATCCAAGTGATAAATTAAGATAATTTTCGGCACGTAAGTCATACTATATTATAATACATATATTAAAATTCAGGGACAAGCTGGTTGAGACAATGAATACGTAATTATAAGCTTGCACGCCAGATTTTCGTATACATATTATATTAAGTACAATGTTACGATATTTTCTTGCTAGCGCCCGATCGAGCTTTCCTTCCTTTATAGTGGCGGTAATGGCAGACAGCGAAAAGCCCGATTAATAGTAATTTACAATTATAATATTACTGTTTGTTTAGTTTGTATTCGTAATGCAATGTTGAATCAACTGGCTTTTGACTTTAATGAAACTGCGCGTACACCAGATTATTATTATTATTTGTTAGTGTATGTACGATTACGTATTATTATCATTATTATTATATTTATTGTACAGTAGTGAACTTTAACTGTATAATATATAACATATAAGTAGGTACATGTTCTTAAGCGGTCGGATTGAATTGTCATCGCGCCAGTTACTAATTAAGTCCACACACATTCCGATACTTGTATTTATAGCGGTTTAAAGCAATATTCTACGACTAAGTCACAGTTAGAGATGAACGCATTTATTATGAACAACAAACTTAAAAATTGTAAACACATTATCATTGGTATATATCTATAATTAATCGATAAAAATAGTTTTTAACATTTATTTTAAAACAACCATCGACCACATGAATAATAATTTTAATTCGAGTTATAGGGCATTGCGTTTTGCGGTTTTGTGTCATGATAAAATCAGATCATTGGGTTTGTACACGAAGAAGAGTATGAATTGTACTTCCATTATAAAAGTATAATTTGATGTTTTAAAGCTTAATTCTTTATTTAATATTAATAAGTTTTTGATGAAATATTTTTCGTTTCATTTTTTTTTTTTTTTTTTTGAGAAACGTGATAAATATATGCAGGTGAACTATGTACGTAGTATGTATTCTACGCGATATCCAATAAATAAAGGTATGTTATTTTAACAATTACGACAATAATAAAAAAAAAATTCAGACCAAAATTATAATTTTATATCGGATACATCAATGTAATTATTCTTCGGTCGTAATAATAACAAATAATATTATGTACTTATACGTTTTTACAAATTTATCACTTTGTGAACAATCGCACTAACTTGACGGGTACACGAGAGGTTGAATGATTATATGAAATAAAATATGTGTTTTCAAATACATCGGTCAAATTATACAATATTATATATGAAACAAATTCGACGTGTTGTTGTATTGTGACAATAATAATTACTCATTTTTCAAATAACAAAAAAAAAAAAAAAAATTACAGTCGGTATTAATTAATTGTAATTGAGGACAAAAAAAAACCGAAGAACAATACATATGCCTATTTATGTGAGGCGGATTATCGTGGAAATCATAGAAATCGTCGGCCACAAAACCCGTAAATAATGTTATAATAATATTAATAACGGTAATGACTCTATTTAATAATATTGTACGATGTCAGAACGGTGGGCGGTATCACACTATACGCTCAACGCCGATACTAAACATGCTGCAGGATTATAATAAGTTTTGATGAACATAATATTATTTAGTAATACGCAATCACATTTTATCGATCTCAACGGTATATATCCATACTTACAGATGACCCTTTAACGTGACGCTTATTTATATGATATTATAATAACACCTGTCATATCATCTGTGTGGACGCTAAAAATTTCTATTTTTTCCAATGTTAGGTCAACGAAATGTTATACCACAGGTCAAATACGTGGAACATAATTTTACATAATATTATTTATGTTCCAATGTACATAACCCACAAGATCTATAATAGTTTTTGTGTGTGGGCCGAACTCAAAAATTATACGTAAAATTAGTTTTGTTTTTAATAATCATCATATACGCAACGCTTACAGTAAATATTATAATATATTATATTAATAGTAACATCCTTGCTTAAAATTTAATTTCACATACACTTTCTCGTTTTTATAAACAAATTGGACATTTTGAATGTGTTACCCTAGAGCATAATTATACGAAGAAGACTTTGAATAATTACCGTTTAGTGAAAACTAGTTATTTAAACATTTATATTTTTTATCAAAGGGTTGTTCGTAAAAATTTGTTTTGGCTTTCTTACTTTCTTTTCATCTGGCGACATTTTTAAATAGTATTCACAGCATTATATTTTTTAAAACTGCATAATATATTATTATAATATCTAGAAACATCGATAAACAATTTGTTTCCAAACACAATAATCACAGCGAATACCAGTTTTGTTGTCTCATACGTTCGTTTAGTGACTTAACTGGATTATGTGTTAAAGGTGTCTGACTTTTTTTGGCCAGCGACTGAGCCATTTCTGTAAAACGAAACACAACACGTGTGTAATAGTTGTACGGTACCAGTAGCTAAACCCCTCAGGAATCCAAATAGTTAGACAACATTTTCTGCAGCTTTTAAGTTGTTTTTTTTATAAATATATTTGGCAATAAGCCCAGCACTACCATTATTAAACAAGTATACGAGTAGGTATATTTTTAAAATTAATTTAATTTTTGGTTTTAAATTGAATAATAAATTAATATATCATGGCCCGATTAAAATTAATACAAATATTATATATTTGGCCGCGGGCAAAGCTTGTTTAAAGAAATCACATAATTTTAGTAGGTTCCAATCTGGGTCGTATACATTAGTTGTGCAATCCAAGGAGCCACTTAATTCACGGTCTCGGACAAATCACTAAGTGGTTCTTATTGTTGTTTGGGACAGTCAATTTAAAAATATTTGCCAAGTCCCGTTCGTCGAGATTCTTGTATGGTAGCTCTTTTATCTTAAAGAATATGTTTGAATAATACGTAGTCAAATATAATACAATTTTATAGTAACAATAATAATAATATGATTTTATTAATCAATTTTAAATAATATTAAATTTAATTTAAAAAAAATTCATTAAAATTTAATATTCAATTATTGAACGCTCGTTAAGCACAAAGCACATTTCTTTATAAAATAACTGAAATCAACTAAATATTTCTAAACAATATATTTTAATTCATAAATAGGCATGGGATGGGTTACTATGTTTTACATTGTATATATTGTTCTACCATAAACCTCTCATACGAAAACGGGAAGATACAATATGATACATTCGGTAAATATACATATAGGTAATATTAATATTTAACTTTCTTTTTTTTTTTTAAAAACCTAACAAACAGAAAATACTTTTGCTAAATATTTAAAATCAAGTGTCTATTTAAATTGCGCATTATTATGTTATGTAACAAAGATTAAATGTAATACAATTTTATAATAATTTAGTGAGATAAATTTTTTAATTTTATAAAAACCCATTATATAAATACAGTACAATTTAAATTATATATTTATAACATCTATTTGTATTTATTAAGTCTTTTATAAATTATAAATATATAGAAACATTAATAAAAAATAACGCAAACAACCACGTTAGTTTTAATATTAATATAATGGATTATTTCCATTAGATTAGAACTTAAGTTTATATTAATAATAAGAATCTATGTAAGTAAAAAATAAAGTTTTCAATATATCGTGAAGCAAGACAATTTTTTTTTTAACTTATACTTCCTTTTTAATTTAAAAACGTTAAAAAAAATACAAGAACGAAAGTATAAAAAATTAAACCCATACGTAAAATGTTATTATAATAATTAATAATAAGTTATCTAAAAACATTAGATCGACACTTCACCGTATGAATTTGAATAGTTGATATTAAATTGGCTTCATCAAAAGTTGCTCGTAGGTAAGTATGTTAATTATAAAAAATATGCCTGCAGAGCCAAAGAATCTTCTCCATTGTCTAAAAACAAAATGGTGCCCCAATTCATTGTAGAAAAATTGCATATAAATAAAAGTGTCACTATAATAAATTACTCCTATTTTCAAGTCTTTATTTAAAAATTTAAAATGAACAAAAATATGTTTTGTTGAACAAAAAAATAATGTACCTATATAATATATATCGTACATGTTAATAATAAAAAAAAAAAATATATTTGTCAATTCCAGTTGATGCGTCAGATAGAAAGTGATAAAAAAACACAAATAAAAATGAATTATAAATAATAAACTATATTGTTAAAGAAATGATTATCTCACTTTATCCGGTAAGTGTATTTGTAAGACAGTTTTCGAGTAAATCTTATTTTATCATGCGGACTATGCTATTGGACACGGAGACACAATATAACAACAACAATATTGTCATTAAATATGAAGCAAGTCTTGCGATCCAGCTGCTGGACTGCGATCGGCGCAAATTTATGTTTTCGTGTCTAGTCAATGAGTATACCTTACGCTCACGGGGGTTAAGTAATTGTCGAAGTCACAGATCTTGGAAAACGAGTGAATATTCTATCGAGAAATGACTGATTCGTACAACTGTAGACATCACAGTACAATATAATGTAAGCTTTGAGTAGAAGTATAGTATATTAGAATATATATCAGACCGAAAAATCCAATAAGCAAGTTTTCAGGAAATTTGCATAATATAATACGTACCTATAGTGGGTGGAGACAAACTCAAACAAGAACTTCGCATAATATTATTATAATAAAAGAAACAAAATGATCTACGTGGTATCATTGAGTTTATAAATGTAACGTATATTTTATAATCAATGGTGGTACCTATCTAACGATTTGTGTCAATATTGATAAAACAACCAAGTTTTAAGTATGGCATGCATATACATTTTATTTCGCTGTCCACCACCACTTGCGGAGCAGCAGTATATTATTGTGTACAGGTTGTAATCTTATACAGTAATACGTGACCGTGCGAAATTGTTTTTATGAACTGTTTGAACGATTTTACTTGAAACTTGATCCAAACAAAACCCACTACACGTTGTCATCCTCTTATATAGACGTATCAGTTTGTTTTTCCGCGTCACTAATATTTTTTTCCATCGGTTGCATGTAATACATATGTATATATATATACGAAACTCAAACAAACTCTTTCGAATTCTCATTTTTCATCGCATAAAATTATATTTTTGATATATTTCACCACATGTTATTTTCGCAGCCGATCGGTAAGTTACTGCAACTGCTTTGTTGACGATAACGGCAACAGTATACGAAATAAAAAAAAAATTCCGTCGCTAAAAAAATATAAAAGGCAAATAAATTTGTTTGAAACCGGTACGGTCGACTTTCCAAAACAGGTTGTGATGTAAAAATTGCTCATCCGAAAGTAGACAGCATATCTTCTAAGTAGATGAAACGACGACGACTGGTTTTTTTCCGATTTATAGAGACGTAAAAAATATACACATAAATATATAATCTCGTGTACTTGTTGGATGCGCATCGTATTGATATAGACGAAAACGATATATCACCAATAACTAATACATTATATTCGCATAAAATATTTTACGTATTATATTATTAAATACTTGTAGTTACGCACAAGTACATTAAATATAAACTGGTACTTTTATTTTCGAGAGATTCGATGGAGTTTGCAGATGACTATACCACATAGTATATATAATATACATTATAGTTATAAACACTCATCGCGGTTATTTCAATATTTTAATACACACATACATGCAGTGACGAATCTAATTATTATTCATGAAAGTAAAGATTACGAATGCATAGGTAATAATAATTATTCGTTCGGTTAATGTGTGATTCGTAATATTATATAAATATTTACGAAAGTTTGGTGAATTTTAAACGGGGAAAATAAAAACACTTAGGTAAAGGGAATTCTATACTTCTCGAGTAATGATCTACAGAAATACGCATAAATAACGTAATAATATAATGTTACAAAAATAATATTATGATATTATTACCAGCGAGACAATATTACACTATCGCCGTTGTCGCGTGTACATATTTTAATATACAGGTACATTTTTTTGTATATTTTTAAGAGGACGCTAATTATGAAACGTGTACACTTGAATTCAGTAGAATCAATTTTTTTTTTGTTAAAACGAGATACGACTGATATGAGTGTGTGAAATATATTTTAAAAACTTCTAAGGTCTATTAAAAATGCTTATATTTCACTTCAAATTTGAAATTTCAAAAAAAGCCGTAGCTTGAGCACAGATAACATTCTTACTTTAAGTTCAATGATGGTGATCAATTCACTCTTATATTCAAGCTAACAACGCAGAACTAGTTCCGCTGAATACAAATTCGATATTATATCCTACACGTTTTTTACGGCGGAGACAACGCATACATGCATGAGCAGCAGCGTTCTTTCGATAACACGACAGTACAACAATAATAATCATTATGTAGGCACATTATGCGATAGACACGCGCTGCGCAGCTCCGGTAGTGGTTAAACGGTCTATATCACGCGAGACCAAAAGGGCAAAAGAGGCGGTGGGCTACCGCTGCGGCGCGACGCGACGTTATTAGCGAATGGACAACCACGTGCATAAATAATAAATTATGTCTAGGAGATCTCCAAAACGATACATTATATAGAAGCGCACGCTCGGAATAGCACGTCTATATGTAATATTGTTGTATATTCAAGTATATGTTATGTGCGTGTGTATAGCTAGTTTTGGTTTTTTTAAATGTTTCGTTTATTTTTTTATTGCATGTAATACTGTTCGAGTTATGTATATACAGTGAAAGCGTTTATATTATATACCTGCATGTAACTAATATAATATACACATTATACATGAAATGATCCGTTTAACTGTAGACTAAACTGACCACAGTTACTCGTTTTCTTACCATAGTCAACAGTTTTTCAAGTTACAATCGAAATTAAAATAATTTTCTGACAATTTTAATTAACGGCATAGATATACCTAGCAGATATTTTTTTAAATTTTCATTTACATTTAAAAGTTTATTCGAGCAAATTAGTGGGCCATGGTTTTGTGGAATTACTCATTCCGTTTGCCTGAACGTCAAACGGCTTTATATTTATATAATATATATGTTGGAGTAATACCCAAAATTAGTTAAAACCCGAATTTACTAGTAAAACTAGTTGAGCTTAGGAGTAATATAAATGTGATTTTGCTATAGGTACACATATACCTTCTTTTTACTAAACGTTTAATAAAAACTAGTTTTTACACATGACCTCATAGTTAATAGGTACTAGTTATAATTTTATTTTCTATTAATTAATAACTATAGTACCGCGGTCTTTATAAGTTACTTAATTATTTCTTTGGGTGTACTCGAAAATACTGCATTTCTCAATAAAAGAAAAATATATATATATTTATATGTATAGATAAGCAACTAACAAGTTTATTCTGCTTCATATTATTTTAAGCAAAAGTGGGACGATTTTTTATTTTATTAAAATAAATTGTTTTTGTTAAGTGACTTATTTTTTATATATATTTAAATTACTTATATTGTAACAAATTGTATAATAAAACAATTTAATTCAATTCATATTATTATAAAATTAAAAATATGTATCAATGTCAAAACACCTAAAAATAGTTACTAGCAAATACGTTTTTTAAAAGTACCTACAGTGCTGTAATAAATATCTAAAACTATGAAAAACACAAATATTGACTAGGTACATGAAAATAATTAACGTAGCCGCTAAATCGATTATGTCAGCAACGGCCACTGCGACTACATAATACAAAAAATCTATTTTTAATGGACATTTTAATAACCATAGTGTATATAGATATAAAATATTATTATATGTCTTGTACACCCAGAATTGGTGAAATGATATCCGGTCATGATATTGTCATGATCATCGTATGCGCGGGGATGATAGAATTTAATTTTTTATAATTGTGTACCGTTTCAGTTATTCAAATAAAAACAACTTTTTTTTACGTTTTTGATTGAAAAAAGATAGATAAAATTAAAAAGAAAGAGATAACTTAGAAAAAAATACTTTAGGTTATAAAAATAGATAATTAATATATCAAAATACCCAAAACATTAATTTAAATTTACGTCATGCAGTTGTGCCTAATAATATATATACATATAAAGTGTTGTATCCAGCGATTACGAGTTTTGGTAAAGAATCGCGTATGATAAAATATATGATAATAATAATATTACTAATTTTATTTCCGTCACGAACAATATTATTTCATTGTTACAACAAAATCATATTATATATTTCTATCAAGCAACTGCGCGTGTATATTTTCACATCTATTGTATATTTGTATATACGTATAATATATTATTAGGTATCTATATTTTTACGAGTATTGATAATGAAAATTCACTTATATTCATTGTATAATAATAATAATAATAATAATAATAATAATAATAATAATAATAATAATAATGTACGTACATAATAAGTAATGCATTTAGACGAAAAATTGAGCGTTATTCACAATATTATCATTCACCGTTTGCCCTACGTATGTATAGGTACACGTAAACGCGTAATATCTCTTCAGTATTGACTGCTGCTGCAGTACCTACATCGATTGCGGGTACCACGGTGGAATTTAAATTTATTGATTCAAACGAAATATTTAACGTTGGAACCCATTACCGCAGCTTTATTGTTATATCGGATCGGGCAGTCTAAAATACGGCTTTGGAGTATAATATCGTATAAATTGAGAGTGTGTGTAGTGTGTAGATTCGCAAAAAAAATCTACCCTTATTTCCGGTATATAATAATATAGTAATGAAAAACAATATGTACATAATATGTTCCGTGGCGTTTCGTCTTTACTTCCGACTGACCCCCATTTCAGTTTACGGCGCATTGTCGATTTAAGCTGACTATATAATATACCTGAATATAATATGCCACTGAAAAATTTCGTGCTTATATTCAAGGTTTTCCCACACGTATTATGCAATAAAACTTTGGATATTCGTCGAAAATATCATTAAATAATCATTGCATAAAAATATAGTCCTCACAACGCGTATTGTCCAGATAGTTTAATTTTCGTTATTAAAAAAAAGTTACGGACGTTTTACTGTACAATATATTATATATTAAGTGATCTGAATTCTTTTTTTTGATGAAACATCAATTAAAATTATTTTTTTTTCATCGTATAAAATTGTATAAACGGACCATGAAAATGATTTCAAGACTTTTGTTATTTGATTAAGGTTTAAATAAAAATACTTTATTAGATACATTCTTTCTATGTTAGTTTTATATTAGTGCCTTAAACGGCAATATAGTATTGCCAATACACCATTGGTGACATATCGCAAACAATTTTAGATTGAAATTGTATTAAATATTCATGTGCATGAAGACGGATTAATTTATTTTGAAAAAGGAAATTGCAGCTAGTGAGTTTTCAGAATATCTGTTGAGGTCATTAATTTAGTAAAACTTCATTAAAGTCACTACACATATAAACAACATATTCAAATTGTGTTTTCCTTTTGCTAAAGTTTATCGGTTCCAACTTTGTCAAGCTCATTCCATTGTAAATATTTATTCAGAAGGAACAAGTATGAACATTTGTATACCTAGCTATAATAATTATTTGTAAAAATTACTATAACGTGCAAACTGTAAAATCATACATATTTATAATTTTATATTATGATATCAATTAATAATAACGTACATATATTGCAATGGTATACACCAGACGAGTGTTGTTTATTCATTGTAAATTAATTATATAATATAAATAATTGTTTCATCAGCGTAAGCATTACAAAACTTTGAATTTGTTTTTGTTTCAAGCTATATTTAAATATTGTGTAATTAAAGCATCTCGTCTCATCAGTATTTATTTTAAAAATGTTAATGTTAAAGTTTAAATTGCATGTTCTTATTAATCATCATAAAACAGTAGATAAAATAAAAGTTATTTTTCAAATAATTTTGAATTTAAACAAAACAAGTGTTGTGGTTTTAAAAACCAGAAAAGTTTTGAAACTTTTTAGAATATTTCACAACACATATAATTTATATTAAGTGAGATTTTTTTTATGAATAACATAATAAATATTCTAAAACGTATACAATGATGAATAAATAAATAGGCATAATAATTATTATGCAAACAAGAGAAATAAAATAATATAAAAAATGTTAAAAGGTCTTTTTTTCATTCGTTAAATAATAAGTGAACAAATCATTCAAAATAAATAATAATACTATCTTTACGTTTAGTTGTAAACAGATACCTAACAAAACCTTTTAGTACAGAATACTCACACACATATAGATGATATTATATATTTATATGTGCACGACTGTTCGACATGGAAGTTTAAAAAATGTATAGCGATACGCCATTTTTGAAATGAGTTTAAACTTTAAATTCCTTTCAGTCACAAAATACTTTTTAAAAACAGGCGGTTTTAGGTATGTTGTATTTTTCTACAAAAATCTATAAGGATCAAGTTTTAGTAAAACACATTTTATTTCAATTTTTTTACGACTAAAATATTAATGACAAAAGGAAAATATTTTCATGTATTTTTTTGTGGAAATAACTAAAGAAATATTTTTGATGCACTGTGTGTCTTATATATTTATCAATGTACTTTGCAATAATGAACATACTATTATCCCGTTAATTTAAGTACTAGTCATCTAAGGTTATCAAAAAAATAAAAAAATAATTGTAATTAGTTTTACAAAATTCTTGACTAAAATATTTAACATATTATTAGGTAATATAATAATACTACGAATGATAATATTCAATAGGCACGTAGTTTTTATAGCGATGACGGTTGATAATGGTCTGTTGTGAATTTATGACGATTGTACTAATGTGCTCGTACGTATAGGTATTTATATCCAAAACTAACTTTTAAAACACACTTGTTGAAACAAATATTTAATTAAATTTAAGGTTTTTTTATATAACTTATTTGAAAATCACTACAGTTGTTAAATTGAATAACTTATTCATCCAACATGAGTATATGCAATATTCTGTAGCCTGAACTCATATGAAAAACGTTTCCAAGTCATTAGATTTTTTGGAAAAATAGTCAAATAAATTATATACTATATGGTTTAAATTACTCAGTTCACTGGACTGAAAAATAAAAAATAAATAATTATAATACAAATATTGTGGGTTATTTGAATCCTCATATTTCTCTTTCGAGATGATATGTTTATCAGATTTCAAAGTGTACACTGTATAATAGCGATTTTAACTAAAATAATATAACATAATAATAAAAATTAAAAATAACTAAATTAATATTTTTTTTTTTACTTATTAATTTACATAACTTCGTAAAACGGCAATGTTTGTTGTTAAATTATTAGTTATTAATTATTATTTTCTACCGGAATTGGAAAAGAAATCAAGTTACAGCGTCAGCGTGTAATGATTACAGTTTTTCCAATTTCAATTTGTATTATAAGAGTAATAATACATTATTAAAAGAATTAATAAACGTAGGTATATAATATTCGTTTAGAAGAGAAATGCTTCTGGGAAGTTTTTACAATGAAAAGAGGTGGTTGTGAAAACAAAGTGATTGATGCATTCTTTATTTTCTCTGTTAGCCATGTATATTGTATATACAATATACACCAAAGCAGAAAGAGTTAATTTACTAAGATTCCAGAAGCTCGTGTTTCAGAGTAACATTTTTCTGACATGACATGACATGACATGCACATACACACATGAATTTATCAAACATATGAACCTCTATCTGTCGTAATAGAGTTCACACTAAAACATTCAACGGAATTGCTAAAAGTCGTCGTTAGATTATACTCATACGGTATTACTGAATTCAGACACTAAAATGTTTTGAACTTCTGATTTGCTAATTCATTAGATATCGTATTATAATTATAACCAACTATAATAAGTAATTTTGTGTAAATGTGCTACGAAAATATATTTTCATAAGTCGTATAAAATGATACGACATTTTACTTAGTATACCAATATTACATATTAAATATCCAATCTACCTTTGAACTAAGAAAAGATGATATATATATACATAATTTATATTCATAAATCATAATATTGTACGTGGTTTGAATTGGACTTTTTTGTAGTCAATACTATTGATTCGTTCGAAAATATAACATTTAATTTATTATAATTAATGTAATTATCATTTGATGATTTAGATGAGAGTATTACGAAACATAGCAGAACGATATTGAGATTTTGGTTTTATTGAAATTGTCAAACTATAGTCTTTTAATAGTTGACAGGTATTTAGTTTATTCAGTGTAAAAATAATTGTAATTGAGGTTTGTAAAAATACGAAGAACATTATTATAATCATAATAAATATTATGATTTGGGTATTTACAATTAATTAATAGTTAGTTATTTATAAATATGGATAGATAAGGAACAGCACCTACAGTTAAAAATGAGAGAGTACTGAATAGTTAAATTAAATTATAAATATAATTTGTCTTGCTTATTTTATAGTTGCATAAAAACGTAATAGACTGCCATGAGATACATTAGTCTTTTGTCTATATGCCATAATTTTTTCGGTCGATTGTTTATAAAAATTAATTATTCAAATAACTTAAAAATTGTAATATGTACCACTTATATTCTGTTTTAAATTGCGTACTTATACTATTCATTTATATATATTTTTTTTATTTATTAATTTATTAGAAAATATTCAACATCATACGGTTGCTGGTAATATCCGTCAGGTATTTATCATTTTGCACACAGCAACATCAGTGCCGAGTGTATTTATATATTTTCGTACCTTTCATTGTATTTAGTAGGTTTTATCGATCTGATTTTTTTCAATCGGCCAGCAAACAGAGGGAAAAAAGAATTAATGATCATCCGGTCGACAGGGCAACGAGTGATAATTGCCTGCGTGTGTTTCTGGCTCCAATGAACTAATAGCAGATAATAGGAATAGGGATACAAAATGATGAGTGATGACCAATCGATAAAGAGATAACTATATAGTCCCGAAGAAATAATGACATGGAAAATGTTTATTATTTGACTTTAGTTTATACAGATGTTAATGTTGTTATTATTGTTATACAGGATCATATTACAATACACGATATTATTAGATATTACTTATTAGTTATAATATGTATACTGAGAACGATACTTTATCGTATTTATTTTTTTCCATCCGACACTATTTAATTATATTTTTATTGTTTGACGTCCTGTGTTACGTATACTCGTATATAATATCGTGATTCGGCAATTAAATTAGTTTTGGGACATAATATAATTGAAGTTTATCGCCGCAGATCGACTTTTACGATTACGATGTCTTGTCTTGTATATAATACAATTTATACAATATATTGTTTTACCACCGCGGTATACGACTTGACCGCCTATATTTTATTTGTTTATCACCGTAACACGAAATGTTTTTCGCTGTCACAACAGTAACTTTAACGAAAATGCCATGTCAATAAAAATAAATAAGTTTGGTCAAAAAAAAAAAAAAAAAAAAAAAAGAAAAGAAAAGAAAAACAGATCTACCTTGTGAATTTTTATCACCTAGGTAAAATTTAAGTATAGGACGACAATGCCGTTCTTATTAGCTTGGCAAAAAAAAGTTCAATTTGAAATTGTACACTTCATATTTTCATCGTAAATTATAGAATAGTATGGCATTTTATAGCTACAGTATTTTGTTAATATTTTATATTTCTAATAAAATTATTTCATTCGTGTTTTGAATTATTTAATTATTATATAGGTACCTATAAGAAAACCTCAAATTTATAAATACTTTTTTTGACTAATCGTGTTCATATTTTAAGAAGGCTGTTTGAACTATATCAAAATTAAGTGCACTTAATTATATGGTAAATTTGATTTCAAGTTACTTATTGGCTATATAATAACCTAATAGAATATTATTAATTTTCAGAGAATTTAACAAAATATTGAATTACTTCTCGGGTGGATTATTATTATCATTGTTAATACTTTAAAGGACACATTAAAAAAATATGCTGTAACATAAAATATTATTTTTGGATCGCAAACCGATTTATCTACGTATTAATGTTTCCACGGAATGAATGCAAACAATTAATAATCTAAAAAGAAGTGTATTTTGTGATATTTTTTTTAATTTACCTAATGCGCAATTGTAGCAGTATCTGTCTAAGTAGAGAAATATTTACGTAGGACTTCTCGGGAAAAACGTCAAATTAAAAACCTGGGACGCTTTGTACACGTTATTAGCCTTTGAATTCAAAGCGTGACTAGTATACCGTATACGCATTTATTTTTTGTACACTTCAGGGTCTGGATACCTTGAGAGAATAGGATTAATTTGAATATTATGTTTCCGTGAAATTTTACCTGATATTTTGACCTTCATTGCAAATTAATAAAAACATCATATAGTGTCATAGTTGCAACGTCTATATTTCGAATGACATAGACACATAGTATATAATAATACGACAGTGATTACATACATAATTATTGTATAGCATGGCAATTAAAAATTATTACATGACTGTTTTTTTGTTATATAAAATATATTCAATTAAGTATATTCGTTTTCTGAGTAGACACTTTTTTCTCCACGTTATTCAAAATTACATAGATATATGTAATATCTAATGTGCGTGCATCATAAAGCAGTAGAGTGCCTTTTATGTACGATTATTTTCTATTTATATTGTCAATATAAATAAACGGTATTACAATACCTTCTAAAATTTTTTAGAAGTGTTGTGATCAAATTGGTGAGAATCGCTGTTGCATGTTGATATTAATACATTAATATTAATAAGGATTGTAAACAATCATCGCCATTTTTATCATACAACACCTAAAATACGGTGCAATGTTACATGAGTATTATATACAATCATAATTAAAGTCCATGACGTAACTTTGGTTAATAACTCAAATATGATATATAAATATAATATTATATCATTTTTTTTTATGATTAGGAAAAAAAACAATGGAATTATAAAACTGTTACGGTCTGTGCGTTTGTGTCGAGATGATTGCATATATATTATAAATGTATGTATAACATAACCACGCGCGCGGTTGACACAAGGAAACCAAAACGCGTAAGGAGTGAAAACACGTACTACTACGTTTTTATTTTGAAACGGCGAAATAAATTTGACTTAAGCTACTTGATGGACGATCTTTTTCCTCGCGTCATATTTTATTTGAAAAAAAGTAAATATAATAAAAGTAGGCAAGTCTAAAAAAAGAAAGAGAGAGAGAGAAAAAACACGGTAACAAATGATGGCCACACGTGACTAGTTTGGCAAAAAATAAATAAATAACGGTACATATATTATATTATACAAATGTATATCTATACTACAACTGATGGATACGCGGAGAATTTGGTTTCTTTTTACGCGATGGCATACCGTCGTATACAGTGGATTTAAAAATCAATGAAAACGCGTAATGTACAATGTAGGTAGGTATCTCAAAGCTCAAATTCGATACATCATCGGCTATACCAAGACCGCATATTGGATCTCAATCCGAGCGAATTTTTTTAAATATCTTTTTTTTTATACGTCTTCTTATTAATATTTAGAGACACGTGGTTGCGTTTGTACACATATATTATTATTGCTAGCCGACATCACCCTTGTAAATATATATAGTATATACGTAACACGAAATGATATATATACCTATACGTTTAAGACGATCTAAAAAGTTGCCTGTATTTTTATATATGCACGTGCGCACGTCAGCTATAAGTTAGGCGTTAGAAGTTCTACTATATATTACATATATATTTACTTTCGTGTTTTTTGTTTATTTTATTCTATAGAAAAACACGTTTTTTTTAGTAGACGAGGTGCCGCTAAGAGTGTCTTATCATATATGTATACATAACTATAAGATGTTTGTATATCGAAATGAAAAGTAAAATAATATTAATATAGCTCAGTATGGTTCACCAAGTATATTCAGCACAGTTTTAGCCTTTAATAATGAATTTATTCAAATTCAGATTTTCGAAAATAATCAAGGACCTCATATTTTCAATTATTTAATTTTTTTAAAACGTTCAAGGAGTATACGATGGTAATAAAATCTTATTTTTTTTTCAAATGTTGATGCATCAAACTTTAATGAGTTGTTTTCGAGTTATTAAAATGCATATATTAACGATAAGAATATATTCAGGAAAAAAGGGCGTTATCCCCATAGGAAATTCCTTGAATGGTTTATATACAATTTAATTTTTTAAAAATGTAGGACTGATTAATATACTTAAAAGTTCTAAAATTAGAATTTTAATTAATTCATAATTTAAGTAAAATTGGGGTTAGCGTGATTGGTGAATCACTCTATATAGTGTGAATAATCGATACACGTAGTCATTCGTGAGATTTTCTATACGGCGTGGCGTTGCTGTGCTGGGTACGCATATATTGCGTGTAGGATGAAACGAGTAAATCATAAATGTACGTCAACGATCACTTTTTGTGATCGTTATTCCCACGATCAAAACGATACACAATATAATGAATAATTATAAAATCGTATTCATAATCACCATACGTGTGTATAGAACATCACATAAATGCGCACTAACTACATGATCTAAACTGGTTATCATATTCATTATATATAGTGTACGTATTCGTATCTGTGAAATATCAACGACAAGACAAGTGCGAGCGATCGGTAAAAGCATCTGCGCGCCCGTAAAAAGTAGTTATGAAAGTTTTGTCTACAAAAACTATGAAATAATATATTTTAGAAAATTATTTCATCTCATGGTGCAAAGTCAACATGAGCCACGAGGTTCATCAATCTAATTACCACACTCAGCAAAAAACCATCGATTACCGATAGTTGATAAGTAATAATTTCACACGTACTCTGTACGGACTCCAAATTCGATATTAATAAACATAATAATGATGTATTAAAATTGCATCTGATATTTATGGATATCAACACGACGGTTTATAGTAGTCGTGGTATACAATTTAATGTAATTACATATTATTACGTATTAAATAGGTATATGAATTAAGTACTTACTTGTAATGAGGTGTGTGTGTGTGTGTGTGTGTGTGTGTGTGTGTGTGTGTGTGTGTGTGTGTGTGTGTGTGTGTGTGTGTGTGTGTGTGTGTGTGTGTGTGTGTGTGTGTGTGTGTGTGTGTGTGTGTGTGTGCATTATAGTTTGTAACCAGAGTTAATTATGTTTACGCTGATAAGCACTTATCCATGTTTTCAAGGAAAAAATGTATTTTTTAACATAGGCATTTACAATAGTTAATATAAAAAAATAAAATAAGAAATATACTATTAAGATACACGTTGTTTCTTTTTCTATATATTATACATAGAAAGCACATACATACACACATATTTAATACATAAATTATATACAAAGTCTAACAGTTTAACGCATTAATACATATTTTATATAATTTATATTCTAGTATAAGGCATTTGTCGAAGAAAAACGCTCTCTAATCTCCGAAATTAAAAACGATAAGTATTGTCCACGTAATATAGAAACATATGAAAAAGCTAGAATATATAACGGCTAAATACATCATAATTAGTGGTACACAATAAAAAAAACATTTTAAATGGGTGGAGCTAAGGCCTCCTAAAGAATTTTTTAAAATTGTTTATCAATTCAATACTTATATATTCTATTTATATATTTTGAAAGGGCTTCAAGGAGTTTTGCGTAGCCGAACTAAATATTAGTTTTTCTATTGGTTTTAATATAAAATGAGATATGAGCCCCATCGTGAATTATTTTTGGATTTTATATTATCGGCTTCATATAATCTAAAATAATCTTCTAAAAATTTAAAACTATATGTCGCTTGTTCACTGGTCCATCTTGTAATAATGCCACATAAAGTAGTGTTCAAAACAATGTTCAGATTACGTGTAAAATGTTGGCAGAAAATGAAGAAATGTGGAAATTATAATTTTAAAACTAATCTTTTTTTCTGTACTATACTACTATAAATATTTATAAGTATAAATTAATATATTATTTTCGGAAAAAGTATATTTTTTCAAAATCCTGTAGTGGACAATGTGAATTATTGTTACCTTTTTTTGAATACAAAGATTGTGTGCAATTGTCACGTCCGTCGTCTTCCGGTGAATTATATTTTATAATCGTTTTTTTCTTTTTTTTTGGTTACGTTAAATTGTATTTTTTAAAAGTAAAATAATATAGATTGTGAGTATTTAAATTTCTTTGAATATAAAAATTTTATTTTATATATAGTTCATCATTTTTAATAATCATTCTATTTTGCTCGGCTACATATAATACTTATATAGCATGCGCTCACGAATACAGAGAAATGGAAAACAAGTTTAATGTTTTTATTTGATATATTTTATCGACAATTCAAAATGTTTACAATTTGTTAACGCAATTATACGCATACATAATCGACGAACAAATAATATTACCAAGTACACAATCTATGTACATGTATTTAGGTAAACGATATTTTAATCCAAAGCAATAATAAAATTTAAATCTCTGAATTGAATTATCATTTGAGCTTAAATTTGAATGATGGTATACGTTATAGTATATAGTCATATAGGTGATTGACCCAATAGAAAATTGCATTATGAGCAATATACAATATAAGCCTTATGGGACGTATTTTCACACAATACTGCGACGAAGATCAAATTTTTCTCCGTGAGGAATGAAAAATCACGCTCTATCAACACTGTCTAATATTTGCGAAACGTAGCTTAAATCTATTGTTCGTAAAATAAAGATTTTTGTTCATTTAAACATTTCTTTTTCCTAATCATTGACTGTGAAAATTCTAAGATAGATTAAATACGGTTTTGTAAAAAGATTTAAGTTGAAGATTTGAAGATTAAACGTGTTTTGCTTACAAAAACTCAGTAATTTCATCTTTTATAGTCGTATACCTAATATTAATTTTATTTGAAGTCGTATACATAATATTATTGTATCTGTTTAAGTATTGAAAAAATTATAAACTAATATTTAATAAGATCGTTTAAAGATATTTTAATTTATATGCAAACATCGTATAATAATATAATTTATAGTGACAATTTATTTATTTATGAAAGAGCTAGTAGCCCAATAGTAAAACAATATAATCTATAGCAATGTAATTTGACGTGAATATAAAATGTATTTCACCTAATCAATTTGAAATTATATCTATATGGTTATCGGTCAATAATATCCAGTAATAAAGTAATTGCTTCAAAATATCTGTCAATATAATATTATCGCTGCGATTAAAAAACTGCAAAGTGCAGATAATTTGTTGTATTTATGATATTTTTGTATTGTTTGTTTTATTAATACGATTCTGTGATTGTAAAAAATTGCTCTAAATCAATATATTATAATTATTATATAATGTTATTTTTAGTAATAAATTCATAATACTACAACGAAAATATTTACAATTGTTTGTTTGAAAGGCACAACAAAAATCTTATTTATAAAATAACATTGTAATAGTACACTAAGTTATACGTATATACATATAACATAAAGTAATATCAATAAAAGTAATAAAAAACTATATATCTATTCAATGTACCGTATTGTTTTACTTTCGTGGTCGTGGCATGGGGAGCATACAAAGAAGAGGATTTGATATATTGATCAAAAATGTTTCAAGGTGGAAACCCAGCTTCTATGATACTGAAATGTATGAACTTTCTATGTACCTACTTGATATATATATATATATATATATATATATATATATATATATATCAATGATATATAGATATTTGCTTAAACGTATATAAAGTTTTTCGACGGGTTCGAAAAAGCGTCATGTCAACCACCGTCTTACCTATATACACATAAAAAAATGTATAACAATATATACGTTCTTGGTCCCGAATTACAGCGGGTTGCATCTCATATTGTTATATATACCCCAGCTTCCGAGTATAACTGTCAAATATTGTACACACCCATAGAAAATATTTGCAGTAGATGTCGCATAAGGATGATGAGGCGGTGGAGAAAAAGGTGATGTATGAAATAAAAGCGTGTCGGCATGTCCCGAGCGGGGAATAACTTTCCACGTTAGTAGGTATATACTTTATGCTTAATAAAATTCCACGCGATAAATCTCGATTATAATAGGTAGCCTTTGCGTTATGTTAGGGTAGTGTACACCTATACATATAAGTTCGTGCGAATATTATCAAACCTATTATCGTTATTGTTTTTGCATTGTATACAAGCGCAGGCGATGTCATGGATATTGAACAATACATGCTTGTAAGCATCTATTAGTAATATACTATAATTGTAAAATATATACCTATTGAGTCAGTCCATCTTGATATTAAGTAAAATATGTGAAAGTTTATGTCCACACAGTAGTGAGTGTTGACAGTCATCGGTTATTGTTGACATATTTCAGCGATTTTGGCAAATGTTGACATTTTTATAATATTTATAAAAACGTGGATAAATTTTACTAATGTTTGTTGACATGCACAATAGGTACTTGGAGAATACTTGGATATCCTCGTAAAAAAATATACTCAAGTTTTTTGACATTTTTAAATTTATTACTATATACATATTTATGATATTTATAGCAACAAGATGAATTCTATAACATTTTAACTTTTTAGTTAAAAACTACAAAGTACATCTTTATTATTTAGTATAGTTACACAACTGCAGTTATTATTGCATTTTTTTACAATTTAATTTTACAAAATTTTGGGTTTCGCTTTTAGAATATTTAGTTGATACTTATATAATTTTTATCCTCTCAAAGGATTGACCTGATAATAAAATATCACTTCGTTTAATGATAAAAATGTATGCAATTGATTCGTAATACTGTGATTTGTTCCTAATTAGTAGAAGTCATTATTTATTTCAATAACTATACCCCCAATATATTTTGAGAATTCATATGGATCCATGGTCAACATATTTTGGGACGTAGTAATGATTTTGACGTAGTAAGCGTAACTATTAAACATCTCTTGGATAAAATATATAAATTATTATATAAGACTACAAAATCCCAAATATAAGATGTTCACACTTCCAATCTATATTATATTACAATAAAACTATAACATATCAAAAATATCACACTCGTGGTATATTGTATGAAATAAATATAATAGCTAGTACATATTCTGTTTGAATCACAGTAAATATTTCCGAACATCATTTTTATGTCACCAATCACCAGTGTATGACCGCGTAAAGAAAATTTTGATAACATTCACTAAGCATTATATGTATTACCAACTTCAGGTATACCTACACTCAAACACGTATTATATGAAAATGGAGAACATTTCATCAGCAGAGTTAAGCTGTGATTTGATAATGGGTACCTACATGGATTTTCGTCGAAATGTTTCCCATGGATTTCACTGAATCATCCTTGCTGTTCCATTGGATTTGTTGGTTGCTGCTACAGATTTGTAACGGTGTAATTTGATTTGTCATAGGTCAAACCAGCTGACTACTAAATAGACGCTAAAGTTGTATTCGTGTATTTTCTCGGGGTATAAATAATGATATTATGTTTGTTTCACGCTAACTGGGATTCAGGGTAAGTTTCAATGTTGATAACCACCGGTATAATTCGTCAAGGGAGTTTTGTAGATCAAAAGTATTGTAATAACAGCACATAGTTATCCCGTATGGCCGTGTCCCCTATATAACATACGATACGTATAATAATATTATGTATCTCGTATATTATCATATTATGCGTAAAAGCGAGATCGCGATATAATTCGAACGATACTGCAGCGAAGAACTGGTGCGGAATAACATATAATTATTATTATCATATTATATAGGTAGGTATGTGTACGATTTATAAATAATACATTATACAATATAACCACAAACGGGACACTATTATAGACACGCGCGCACATTATTATTGTTATTACCATTTGATGTTCGCGAAACGGGAAGTGAAGATTTTTGTCAGTAGACAAAGATGGACGCGCTTCTGTTTTTCATTCGTCGAGAAAGTCGGTTACTTATGATATATTTTATATTATGTGAGTATATGACGCGTGGCGTACACAGATATAGAGGTATAATACGTTACACATTATCATAGCGTTTTAACATAATATCGCTCGTATATAGTACAAAATATATTAATATATTATTACGATATACACACCCATTTCGGAGAAACTCCAGTGCATACGGTAAGCGCATGCACAGGTAATATTCCGGTCGCATATAACCGTTGCAATGTTGCGTACATAATAATACATACATAATATTATTTATTAGGACAACGATAATAATATAGCTAATGTGTAAAGTACACGGAGTCACATACGCGATATAATATTAATATAATATTAAATTATAATAATAATACAACCCGTTTAGGCCGGAATGTAACGCGTAGACGGCAGACGGCGATGACTATTAATCACGGCTGAATTACACGACGACCGTAATCGTTATTATTATCAAGGGGTTATTATTATTATTATTATTATTATTATTATTATTATTATTGTTACTATCATTCCCGGGTCGTCTGTTATTGTCCGTCGACAGCCCGGAAAAGCGTTAACTCTGAACGCAATAATAATAATCGTACAAATATTGTATCACCTCATTCGTCTATAATATATTATCCGTATTATACGTATTATTATATACCGGTACGCAGAGTGATAATAAGCCGCTTCCGATCACTGAATCGGAATATGTTGCTACCGTAGTTGTTGCTATCGTCAAAAATAATGATGAGAATATTAAACGCGTGTGTATGAGAATATTACAACAATATAATATCATGTTCGAATGGGAAAATGTTTGTTTTTCTTCGTAATTTTAAAGTACGAAGTACCACTTTTATATTATGTTACATATTAATAAACCGTGTCGCATCCGCGCGGTCGCCAAAGTTGTAAATTATGAGGTTGAGCGTATTGTTTTAGTTTAACGATCATGTGTGTATTTTATTCATTTACCTATATAATATTGTAGTCTGCAACCACATATAATAATAATAATAAATAATGATACCTCACATACGACGACGATGCCGCATCACATTATAGTGCATTAAATAATATACTCGGATACTCCTGTTGTAACAGTACTGTAATATAAATATATGTGTGTGTGTATTTACGGTGATTAAATTATTCTCATGTTCTTCAATATGTACGGTAGTCCATTTATTCAAATTATGATTTGTTTGGAATATGTTTTAAAGATATTACTTTTAAATATTAAGATTTTCTATACTCCGAGTAGCGGGCGAGAATTTATTTTGTTTTTTTTAGTCAAAACCTCTCAATTCTAGTGAAAGATTTTTTTGAAATTTATTTTAGAATAATACGCATACAGTCAAATTAGATTATAGTGATGTTGGATAAAGTAGGTAATGTACATATTTGGTTTGTTTTCTATCTCATTTGCAGTAATTTTGCATGCAAAGATAATGTGGAAATAATGAAAACTGATCCTTGCACGAATTCGACTGTTAACCGAAATCCAACGAGTAGATTCCGAGATATTAAACTTTAGGTATTAAGAATTATATATATTTTTAAAAATAGTTGTACGTTTTTACAAATTCTAAAATTTAAATAGATTCATCATTAAAACTTTCAAATCACCATTATAATATATTTTCTCAACTAATAATTATCATTGAATTATTTTCATTATGATTTATATGAATCTAAATATTAAATTAAACCATTATTTACTTCAAAATTTACACTATAAAATAGGTTTTTATCTGAAAAAAAAAATAAGTTGATATTGCTGCAGAATAGTGAACTTCAGAAGTCATTAAGTCGCTTGAAAAAATTTAAGTAGGTCTATATATAAATATTCTATACATTTAAATAAGTTATAGTAATATTATTTTAAATATTATATAATGCGAATATCTACTTGTGCGTGTGAGAGAGTGCGAATCAATGAATTTCCAGTCGAGTTGCCACAATCCCCACTACTTATCATAATTTAAAATAATAATATTATGTATTATGTTGTTTGAACGGTTCGAAATACGATTTGTAAAAGTGAGCACAATAACCGCAGTACGTGTAATGGTATTGGTACACACAACGATCTGTAATGTACGCATATCAAAGATCAGAAAATAATAAATCATCAATACATTTCTAGTCGTTAATTATCATAACTGTCTACAGAGCGCATACAATCTATATTATTATGTAGGCATGTCGGGTACGATAATGGCGGCAATTTTTATATAGATACTTCAACTTTTATTTACTATTTAGCGTTTAAATCCGAACATATATAATAAAATGTTTACGCCTATACACCACAATACTCGGTGGTTTTTTGTCATTGTTACCGTCCTAAAATTGAATAGTTAACGTATAAAACTTTTATACAATATAATAGAATATATTATTTCGTTTAAGGATTTTGAAAAACATTTCTGAAAAAATTAGTTTTACCGTTTAAAATGTTTTTTTATCATACTTTTTAGAATTTATTTGCAAAAATGTCTATGATAAAATATTTAAGGGTCAATTTATAATCAGCTAAAAAAAAAAAAAAAAATATTTTAACTTTTTTTTCGTAGAACTATCAAATAATATCGAAAACAATTTCATTTTTAAAATTATCAGTAATCGAAATTATGTACGAGGAACAGGAACAATGGTAAAAGTATATTTCTTTGGATGCGTACATATAATGTAATAATAATATACTCGTAATATACATATTAGCTAATAGTGCCGATTATACTGTTATTATTACTGAATACGATTAGTTTGGTGGGGGGGGGGGACACAATCGTTAAAAATCGCTAAAATAATAATATATTCTCTGATTGAACATGTTCGAAACAATTGAGTCTATTAACGGATATAATAATGGGTATGTATTTTATTATCATATACACCACGTGTGATTAGAGCAATATAATAATTATGTAGCTATAGCAGCAGGTGTGTCGTATTAATTAATTTACGAACTCGGAATTCGCAGTGAAATCGTAAACACCCATTTTGTAGGTACCTATACTATGATGCAGTAAACAAATATATTTACGCATTATTATGATAAGTGATAAGTACCTACGTAGATAATGCGGGGGTATACTTGTGATATATATATATATTTAAACAAAATAATGTAAGATACACTTGTCCATCAGTAAAGTTCCTTTCCAAACTAAATAAACAATAATCATATCATCATAGGATAGGAAATAGTAATTTGCTGGCAGGTTCTGCGCGATGGATCCAGACAATTATGATACGGATATATATATATATAAATACACATATATTATGTATGTATTTTCAGTGAATGCGATGAAAGTTCAACATTTGCGGCATTGTACGTTAACAATAAATATCGCGTATATATCATTTAATATATTTATATGGTTTATATTCCTGTCATTCCGCTTTAAATCGCGTTACGTTTAATACTTGTCACAGGTACAATCGTTTTCATTTCAAACGAAAGTCTATTGGTTACTAATATTAATGAATGGTCGTTAAATTACGCCATACGTAAATATAATATCCTGTATAGACGACGATGCTCAGATACCTACTGCAAAATCAATGAATCTAGTATATATTTCATTTCGCCTAATGCATATTATACAAAATATATTAGATGATTGAATATGATTGAATATTACTCCATTATACTTAATTATTTCAAACTAGTAATTGTATAGTCTGTGAGTCATTAATAAAATACTCGATGACTTTACAAGAAAACTTGTTTATTTATTAATGTCATTTTAGCCGGAACTACAATTTATGAGAACAGTTTAGAATGCGTTTATACTTACATACTTATCTTATATACATATCTATATTATTATAAATTTGCGACAGTGTAGGTAATTACAACACGTAATTATAGTTTAATTGTATACCTCCTTACAGTAAATGGATTATAACGCAAAATAATTTTATATTATAACGTAAAACGCTAATCGATGCCGAAATAGGACTAGTTATTTAAACAAAAAAGTGAAATATAAATTATTCATTTAGTGTATAAATATAATGTATAAGCATATTATTTTTAAGGTAAACACTCACTTTTTATGATAAGTGTATAATCTAATCTAACATTTTTAAAGGATTTTTTTTTTAATAATTTTAAGTTACAACACCACTATTTTTGAATGACAACATACAATTTTAATTTTATATTCTTATTTATATTTTTATGATAATTAGAATAAGTTTATAAAAACAAAATTTCGAACAAGTAATATTGATTTATTAGTTATACGCTTATAATATTTATAACTTATGAGTCTGTAGCATGACAGATAGGTGGGATAGAGGTAGATACTCTGCAGCACGTTGGTCTATTACATTTGCTCATCTAAAATTTAAAGTATAAATACTTATAAAAGTTAAACATATTTATCTTTAATGAACTAGCACTTCGAAACTAGATTTTTATAAATATAATTTTTCAAAAAAATATTCTGTTTAGCAATATGATATTAATAATCCAGGTAATCTCTAAAAATGTAAAAAAAAAAATATAATAACAATGAAAAATATGATTATTATTTTAAAAATGTATTTTGTAATAACTTTAAATAAATTATATTTTAAAAATATTTCTAAAACGTTAAAATTGTTCGAAAAAATGAATGAAAAGTATTTATAAATTATTCATTACTCATGTGCGCACTGAGCATACTGTCGTGAAATACCGACGAAAATAGAGACAATCATATTTGGATTTTAAAACTTATGTTTTGTTTTCGATACAGAATAGAATTGACGACATAACTCCACGGATGCATAATTAAACATATTCATATAAAACGTTAAATGTCTTAATTGTATTTACGTTTTTATGGGTGAAAAAACTATAACCATGTTTATGAGGAGTTCCGCGTTATTGTGAAAGTCAAGCACAGAAATGATAAAACGACACAGCTGTACATTATAGTGGTCACGCAGAGATGGTTATATTTCGTTTGTTTGATATTTTTCGCTCTCCGTCTACGTGCATATATTCCAAACGCATATCGGATGTTTTATAGTCGTCTATAAATGATCTATTGTACAATATAAATATAATAACAAAAAAAAAGAAAAAAACATCCACAGGGGTTCTGCGTGGATTGAGAAAGTATTTTTTTTTTTATTTTTACTCGGCGGAATTATAATGTGTCGTCGCCGCCGCGTTTAATATCATTATCGTCTCAGTAATTGGCTCACCATCTTATTACCTCCTATATATATATATATATATATTATTGTAATACCATAAAATAAAGTCTCCAAATAGAACTGAAAACAAACCTATTCAAATGTTGTTGAACGGACCGAAAATATCTCATTATTTAATTTTGATCTTAATTCAGTATAATTACGAATATGAAACAATGAAATTGTTTAGTTACGAGTACACGTTTTAGTATATTATTATAAATATTATATTTAGTATAATATTTAGGTAAGTAAATAGGCTAATAAATATTTAGGATATATTCAAAAATAAGATACAAATGAAAAAGCCAAGAAACCAAATGATTGATGTTTTCATCGTACTTTTAAATTAATTACAATTTTTTTTTTTTTTTTGATAACTTTATTTTTAAAAGTTTTCGTTAAAAGAAGTTACAAAGAGGAAATGTTGAAATTCGTATTTTCAAAATAAAATAAAAATAATAGCATTTTTGTTAATACAATGTCGATAAAACATTTAAAATCACGTTTTTTGAATATTCCGACTGATGTACGTATAGTATAATATGTAATATTATGTATAATAATATGATGTTATTTAATATAAAATATAAACTGGTTATTATACCACAGCAAATTAATTATGAGAACAACTTTTTATTTTTTTTTACTCTTAAGTATTATTTTAAATAGGTATTAATTTAACTTTGAAACCTATTTTTATATATATATAACTAAAAAGTATTATAACACATCAATAAATAATAATATACGTACGTATATATTGAAATATATGAGCTTAAGCTATATTACGATTGACGAAACAAATTTTTAAAACGCAACTCATAAAAATCATTAACACCACATACTTGTCAGTTGATATTGGTATAAAAATTTATGTTAATCTGATCCATTAATGACAAGTAAAATTGTTGTTTTACGTATAAATTTAAATTAGGAATTTACATAAGTATTTAATAAGTGAATAGTTTAATAAAATAAATAATATATTAATATAGATTTTATGTATTATTTTACAAATAAAGGTAGGTACTTTTTAAGCAAAAAGTTTTCCATTTTAGTTTTAGTTTAGGGACGACAAATATAAATGGACGCTATACAACTTAAAATTTCATAATATTACCCAAATTTAGTTTCTCTCTAGAAAACAAGTTTTAGGGTACGCACGAACATAATATGAAAATGTATAGAGGTAAAATTCTAAATGTATTATATAAATAACATCGTTTTACATATTCACATATAAAATGTAGTTTCACACATACGGTAAGTGCATACAAATACACTAAGATACAACGAACAGAAAATAAAATTCAATTTAAATTGCTAAAAGCATTTTGTGGAAATGTGGAATGGTTATTAGTGTTTTATTTAAGTGTAGACATCTAAATAAAAACAATAAATATATATATTTTTGATTTTATAATTAACACATTTATGTATTGCAATTATTTTTATCGCAGACTTGTTAGAAATAAATATCTCAAAAAAATATGTATTAATTATAAAAAAATGCAGCACCCGCATGTGTTATCTAGTCTTATATACATAAAATATGGTAAATTTGTGTTCAACAGAATCCATTTTATGTTGTTAAATTTAATATCACATTAAATTTACCTATAATTAAACTTAGATTTAAGAATATTATCTAGAGCATCTCATAGGATTTTATTAATATCATCGCTTTAAAGTGAGTTATAGCGATGTAAAATATTACAATTTTAAAATTATAATATTAATAAAACTCTATTATATGTTCTACATAATATTCTTAACTTTAAGTTTGATAATAGGTAAATGCACTCTAATATTAAAGACAATAGCATAATATAAATCCTGCCAAACACAGATTTGTAAGTAAGACGGAGAAAAGACTGATAAATCTACAGTATATCTATAGATATAACTATTAATAATTAACGAATTTATCCTAATAATTAAGAACAACACGTTTTATGATTTCGATGGTAATTTGAGCTCTAATATGTGCAGTTCTCTAGTTATGAATATGTACTGTAACTACTGAATATAAATAAACAATCAAACATTATTCATAATAAAATGCCCCACCGTTTAAAAAATAATTTAATGATTCACATTGATCTGATTTTCTGATTTGCTTGTTTTATTGTTATTTGGTGGCAGCTCTAAATAATCATAGGTCTCGGAAATTTCTCTTAAATTATATATCACATCCAATTCCCCGATAGTTTCTGGTTGAGTTGAATTGTGATAAAAATCGAGTAGGGAGGAAAATAAAAAACGTTTTATTAATTTTAATAGAGAAAAATCGCAGAATTTCACCTAAATTACGTTTGTCCATGTGTTATATTGGACGTACCAGAACGAAACGGACAAACGGCATCTGGTTAGATTCTTCTTTATTATTATATAAATATTTCCCGTTTATTTGTGTTCGGCAATTGAAAAAAAAAATTATTTTAATATAAGCAATATAGTATACACGGAATGAACTCCCGTGGTTACATATTATTTCATACACAAACATAATAATATAATATTATATTATATGTGTTTGTGTGTATGTGTATACATATGCTAACGTTACACATAATCAAATATTGTAAAGACTGAACATTGAAGATACGTATAGTAGATAGGTACTTACATTAATATTATCGTTCAAATGTCCGAAGACCACGGGTTAATTAATAATAACGGAGTTCGGGATTTTTTGTTCATCAGTTATGGAAATGCAGTGAACCAGATTTAACCCTTAAATCGTTAAAAATGCATTAAGTTTATATAATCAAAATGATCTGAACTATGCATATACGTATCTACTTTGTGAAGTGCGAATGTATGTGTGTGTGTGTGTGTGTGTGTGTGTGTGAGTTTTTTGCCTTCTGAGACCCGCAAGAATGCCCATTATTGTTTTGGGTATATACGCTTGGGAATAATATTCTCGGAGCAACGGTCTTGATGCACAAGCAAAAAAATAAATAATAATATAATCTCCATATAGTCACTTCGAAACCAACGTATGAGCCGTCGAGATCAATATAATATACGACTACTGCTATTGCAGATCCATGTAATCAATATGCAATCTTTTTCTCTCGGTTTTTATATTTATACGTATAAATTGCTATTGTTTATAGATGGTACTTGTGACCCGCCGAAAAATCTCGAAAACCTATTTGGCATATAAAAACGAAATACAGAATGAAGAGAAAAACCTAACCCAGGAAGTGAATTGTTATAGTGTGTTTCTATATATAACATTTGGTAAAATAAAAAGGCGTTTATTTATTTTGCTAATATAAATACCGTCACAGTTTCAAATATTGATTTAGTTTAAAAAGATCTTTAAACACTGAATTGGAAAGATGCAACGTTATATCATATTGATTTCAGATTTAAAAATATTCCGAATTTTAAAAGAGGAATTGAATTTAAGCCAAATCTGTGATTTTAAATCATCAGTTATTTGGATGTCCGTTTAACAATCGCACAATCGGATAATAAAATTTAAATATAATTATCATCACATCCGTAATTTAAAAATAAATGATCACGACAAAGTGGAACACTATATAGGGATATATGTGGATAGTATCGTTTCTGGTATACTAATGAAAATACTATAGGGCAAAAAGATTTAAAGCTTTTTGATGTTTTAATTTATATATACCATTTTTATCAAATATATCTAGTTTTTAAAAACATAGTGTCATAGTAAATTTGATGAAATTAATATTAAATTCATTATTATAATGATAATCATTCTACGTTATACATAATAATGACCTAGTCGAAAAATCACTATCGTTTATAATAAAGTACAACACAAATTACGAGCATATGAGCTCAATAATAGTTTCATTAAGCACGTTTAAAATAGTTTACATATTATTGATGCGTGTCATCAATTTGCATAATATGTATAATGTTTTACCTATATGGTATAGTCGGTATACATATTGTATTATACATTATAATGAACAGGTGCTTAACCTTTTTTAGTTTGTGGCCGGATATGCATAGGTAACCATTAAGTATATAGCTATGTCTATAAGCTTATATACAGAAGTTGCTTCCTCTATCCAAACACCACAGAATATAAATTTCACAAGAATATGAACAAGGGAGATAGTTACATTACACATAGGTTCTTTCGTCGGCATGAATGATATCAAACATTTCATTAAAAGATAATGGTTTTACTCATTTGTATAATTGTTCTCTCTCTCTCTCTATATATATATATATATATATATATTGTACTGTGGACTAGGTATATAGGATGAATCACTCCCATTTTTCTTTCATTAATTAAATCAAACAAATTTTAATTTTTAGAATATTATTTACCTATACTTAATGAACATATTTTTAATATTTATATTACTTAGGCTTTTATACCATTAAAGAAGTCTTTCATGGTGATACAGACTTTTTGGTTTTTTTTTTTGAAAATTTCAATATATCTAAATCAAAATTCAAACAATAGTGTCTAAGTTATTAGAATTTATAAATGAAGGATAATAGTCCTTAAAATGATTATATAAAAATATAAAATATCATAATATGTAATATTAAATCTAGTATTTATTATTATTATACTACAATAATTTTTACCATATTATAAAAAGTTAATGGGTAATATCAATAAAATTATTAAAACTGTCAAACCATCATAACTTTAATATCTTTCATATCCATTATCATAGGTATCTCTAATACACAAAGTTAAATAACTCAAAACTACTTATTAAAAATTCGATTAAGATACGTAATTGTATTAACATTTAAAAAAAATTATCATTATCCGCGTAAAAAAGAAGTTGGTGTCGCTACAGAATACTCCTTAAACAAAAAAAGATAGAAAATATGATCTTTAGATATACTTAATAATTTTAAAAATTACAATTTGAATAAATTCTTTATTTATGAAAAAATGGAGGTGATAGGCATGCTTGGTGAATACATATATAGTATTATAACGACGATAAATATTTAATCAAACGTAGCAACTATTAGATTTCACATTTTTTTTTTTTTTTTGAAAAAGCTTGTAGGGAAATCGTATAGTAATTGAAAATGGTTTTGATGAACGTTTAGTTAAGTTATTATTAAAACGGTGATTTATAACGTTATTTAGACGTTCAGGAAATATTTTGTATTATATAAGTTGGATAACTCAAATCTAGTACCTATAATAATTTATAGTAACATTGATGTTTGTTAGTAGAAATTCCGAAATAAAATCAAAGTGGTGTAAAAATAACTAAATTTGTACAACATTGAAGTAAGCGAAGTTAACCTATAAAATAATTAATTAATTGTTTTCATTCCTTTGTTCTGATTTTATCGTAAAATCACAAAGTATACGCACGTCGTCAGCAGTAATGCATTTGTGTTATAAATCAAATTTTAAATACTCGTTCATTTTACGTTCGGAAAACGAACATTTTAGTACCTTATACTTATACTATGAGGTTTTCGTGTACACTGTACAGGCAATGAAAATGATTACAAAACAAAATAATCGGGCACTACAGAAAAATAAAATGTACATATTATAATATTATTCATAATCATTTTTAATTAGGTATAAATCGTACACATATTATATATTAGATCGCTACAATATTATTTGAAACTATATAATGAATTAAATTCAGCACAAAACTGTATCAACGTATTCCTATTTCGTTTCTAATATAGAAATTTATTATAACCGACATAATTGTTTAAAAACTCAACTATATCGTACTATTTTAATTTATACAAATATCAATAATAATACAAAATATATATTGTATTATACTAATAAGTAATTACTGTACAGTATTATCGGGGAGGTAAAACCGATTTTACGTGTTGTTTGTTTTTTATGTTTTGCTTCATTTTAGAGATATTTTCCCTCCTTTCCGGTTTTATACGCGTGGCATAAATACAAAGGCGAAAACAATGTTCGTCCAGACACTGTGATAGATGTATTTATTATCATATTATAAAACAATTTTATTTCTCAAGCTATGCCCACAATATAGGTGCATATTATATAATTATTATACACAATGAATCTGTTTCCGTTTGCGTAGTTAATATAATAAGTAGTTAGGTAGTAGCGTAATTTATTAAGTTTCTATGTGTGTTGGAGGAGGAGAAGTATGAAATGTTTGTACATTTTACCTATCACTCCCAAAAAACTGTTTAGTATGTATCATAAGCATCATCAAATATAACAATAAATTGTGATATTATAATAGCATCATGCATATAAATTATAAATATATATGCACATATGAAAACAAATAATTATTTTGTATTTAAATATTCACATACAATTGATATAACTATACAAAGTAGACATTATACGACTTTACTGATGTGCATCATCGACATACAATAAAATAATATATTAGTGCAATATAGTGTTTATTATGAATAGTAAACTATTATTTAGAATAATAATATGTAAAGCTAGCATATAGGTTTTTATTTCATACTATTTCTATAAAATATACCTACTATAGTAGCGTTGAATATAAATACTTAAATATGGTGAACCAGTCTTTAAGGAAAATCATGAAGGAGGTATATAATACGATGTATGCTCGTCGGCAATTAATATGCGTATAATATGATGTATGTAATGCAATTTTTAGAAAAATGCAAAAACGGTTAGGTCTTTTAGCCGGCTACGGAATCATAACGGGCCGGGTAAAAAAAAAAAAACAGTGGACACGTGTATAGTATTACATATCGTACATCACATTAAATGTTCGATATTTGATCGACATAATTATTTTAATGATATTATGCAGACGGGCGAATAATATAATTATAAAAGCTATTATGCTGCGGCTATTATTATTATTATAACATGGTTTGCGGGGATAAGACTACGACATGCGGCTGCGGACGAATCGACATCGTCCATCCCGGGAGAAAGCGATTCTCCCCTACTACGCACACAATAATAAACACGAAGATAAAACGTTATTATTATCATTAATATTATTATTATATTGTGTTGCAGGCGGCGAATTTATACCCACAACAACGCGGGTCATCTCTGTCTACCTCCATCGCGAGACGAGCGCGTTTACCGCCGTCCCGGCTGCTGCACAACCAATTTATACTGTACTATTATATTATATATATAATATATATTTAGTAAAGTAGTTGCCGGTATTCCGGTTCCGAGCAGTCCAAACGATCACCGCAGATGACCACGTTCTGCAAGACGTCCGGTTATGTTTTTTTCGTCGGCTCACACGCACGTTACACTCCACACATCATCGTCGTCGTCGCAGTCGTTTAATATAGCGTTCAGTTGCTCGTTTACCGTTGTCGCGTCCGTTGCGCCCCTCGTGGTCACTGTGAAATTCACCTGATTGTCTATTGGTATATATATTTAAAATATATCATCGTATACAATAATAAGCGGTGTCGTTGTATTTTAAAAATCAATTCAATATTTATTTTTTATTTGGTCGTCCGGTTTAGTGCCGATCAGTACACAAGACTTACGACGAAAATCCAAAAAAATTAAACATAACGCAAGCATACTCTACTTCAGTCCCAAGCCACTCAAGTGAGTCTTAGAGTATAATATATGAACATTAAGTTAACGATGTTGAATAATTGCAAGACTGGGCATTATCGGGTTATAAAATATTTATTTAATTTTAGCTTTTTTAGTTATAGTAGGTAACCTTTGAGATTATTTTAATATAACTAATCTTCAGACTTAATTGTTTTTGATTATTGTGAGATCAATAAATTACATTTTTATTTAAAAAGATGAGTTAAATATTTAATTATATTACAATAATTCAATCGATTTTATATTCAAGTCATAAATTGTTTCGGATAATATTTAATGTCAATCGTTCAATTTTTTCGTGACAAATAAACTTCAATAAAAACTACATAGAAATACTGTATAAAATTAAATAGTTTTTAAGTTGGTCAAAAATGGAGTAAGCTAAAATTATTAACAAAATAAAACTTAAAAACTTTATAAAAAGTTCAAAAAATTATGTATTTATTTTTAATTTAACTAAGTTAAACAAAAATCATTAACTTACTAGCTTGATCGAATTACTAAATGATTATAATATGATGGTTATATTATTTATTGATCGCTGAATGTTTGTAAAAGATTATATTTTATTCTAATTTATCTATTTTTGAATTGCCTACTCACATTACATTAATACAGTTTAATTTAACCTTATTTAATTTGTCGATGTAAGGTTATAATTTAAGTATAATGAACATTTTATTTTATTATTGAAGTTTAAGTTAAACTACTCTATTTAAATTATGTATATCCAAATTTTGAGTATATATATATATATATTTAAAAGTGATATAAATATTAAATGATATACTTTTTAAATGGGGATTTTGCCAAAAACACAACAAGCCTGTATAAAGGTCTATCATTTTTGTAAAATATTAAATAGTATATATTTAAATAAGATCATAAAAACTCGTTCAACCGTTATGCAATGTCTGTATATAGCAACACACTGTAGATATGTATTTACGACAGATATATTTTGGTTAACGTTTCATAAATCAGCATCAATTTAAAATATCTAAAATGAAATCAAGACTAATATTTTTTTAATTAATAGATTATCCGGGTACGAAATATAGAACTCGTATATTATAATATTGTCGTCTCTAGAGAGTCGACCCTAAGCCAATAGGAAAATGTCATTAAGCACGCATATATAAATATTTAAGGACTTTTAGGTTTCGAGGAAAATTTATACATTTTTCACATACTCGATTATATTAAATTTACGCACGGCTTATACTATGTAAATGTCAATTTACACTCTGTGACAGTTTTTTCCATATCCACACAGCTTTGACCTCATCGATACAATTAAATTGCAAATATCATACACTATATACAGGCAATTAGTCTGATAAATTTCCAAAGTACTAACGGGTGAAGGTATTTATACACGCGGAATCAAGATAAAAAAAAGCGATAAAACAAATATAAGAAAAAATTGTGACTACGGAAGTTTTTTAAATGTTACTAGTTCAGTAAATTGATTCGTAATCACATTCACAGTTTATATACCTACGCAATATATTATACGTAGAACGTATATATAGTCGCAAT
This sequence comes from Rhopalosiphum nymphaeae, assembly GCA_036289425.1. Classification (NCBI taxonomy): domain Eukaryota; kingdom Metazoa; phylum Arthropoda; class Insecta; order Hemiptera; family Aphididae; genus Rhopalosiphum; species Rhopalosiphum nymphaeae. The sequence continues at coordinate 21,164,262 of JAZAQC010000013.1, forward strand.
TTGATTTTATTTTAATTTACCGATGAAGGATGATAATTGCATGATTCGATTACTGAGAAAAACGATCGAAAGTGGACAAATTGAAAAGTGCAGAGAGCAGTCAAACAAACATTTATATTTATTTTTATTCAAACCGATTTCAGTAAAAAAATATTAAATCAATTTCTTTTCAAATATTAATACCCTACCGAACTTAACCCTACTCGTAAATGTTAGGATCGTTTAGTTTAAAGATTCGTTAACTTGATAATCGTTGATGGTGATTACTATAAACGTCGTTTATATTACTAAATATCAATCTGGGTCCAAAATTTAAAAAAATAAATAATACATATCGATTTTAATAATATATTTATTTAATATTTATATGTTTTGTGAAATAATTATATTTTCAATCAAAAATTTAACACGAATAAAACAAAATATCCATATTTTTATCATTTGTTTCACTAAAATAATATTATATGTTATACCTGCATGTATTGTGTCTGTCTTACTAGCGTACATTATAGCAAATTTGCATTCAGAAGAATTTCATTTAGTTAGCTTTAATATTGGATTCAATTTACCTATAATCAAACTTAAATATAAGAATATTATCTAAAACATGATCGGGTATAACGTCTTCCTAATATTATATTTTATTTATTATTTTGGATTATCTTTATAGAAAGTATGGTCGTCAGTTTGAGTAAAAATAAATTGTTTTAAATAAATATAATATAAATGTTTCTTACTAAGTAAGTATCTAGGCAATCAACATTATTTAAAGTGACATCATTACAATAATTATCGTAAAATTGTTTAAAACCATAGAAATTGAAAACACATATTTAGTGATTTTCTGAATACATATCTGTTAATATTATCGGTTTGTTATTTATTTATATCTGAAAGTAGGAAAAGTAATAATATATTTAATTTAATTATTTTATTGGTTCATGATGCTCAGCTGTATTAAATATTTTTTGAAACTGTAATTTCACTATACCAATTATTATAATATTATTATGGTTATTCAATTATGTGGTTTCTCTACAGGCCAAGGCTAATTTATCATTTGCACTGATCATTTCATAATGATGCTTAATTTGAACGTAGGCGAATCTATTTACCACTAAACCTTCTAAACGGAAAATAAAAATTGTATTAACTTTGAACACTGTTAATTGGTGTTAACATAATGAAATAATTGGTTTTATAATAAATAATAATAATTACAACCTATAATGTACGTAATGTTGATTATTTAGTAGCCTGACGTATTATTATTGTTTGGAAATACGATTATATTTTTGCATTATTTTGTTTCTTAAGAAATGTAAATATCTTAATATATATTTATAAATATTTTCAAAAAATATTGGATAATATAAACAAAGAGTGATATATATTTTAGTTATGATAGTTTTCTAAAACTAACGTTTTATAGTGTTTCTGGAAACAGTTTTGTCATTGTGCAATTTAAACAAACTTGTCAAAAAGTTGGCGTGGAAAAATATGTGCTTTTGAGTTAATAAATATCATTTTTTTTGTCTCGCATAGGTGAATTATTAAAGTTTCTCAAATTACTGTTTTCGTCGTTTAAAGACTATTTATACTACTATATAATATATTACGTACGTAATGTTGATGGTTTTTTTTATATTTATAAATACAACAACGTAATAAAATATTTAAAATAATTTACCAAAGTGCAAAAGTGTTACGAAATTACTTGAAAATATATTATTTTAAATAATAGAATTGTAAAAAGCCGCAAAAATTAACATAGATAAATCAATTTAATGTACACGCAATCGAAAGAAACATTTGGTTCGAACTTCAGTTGTTTAAAGTTTTCAACGAGAACAAAAAATAAACTTAATATATTACGGGAAAATAAAAACGCATAATATTAAATTCATAATATAAAAGAGATGTTTATGATTGTCGATTTATAAAATAATGGGGGAAAAAAAAAATAAAGAATCGGCGGAAATAGTAGTACGTCATCATGTCGATTGTGATAGTTCTACTAATATTTCAACATCTTGCCGCAAACACGGTTAAACTTTAGCTTTCCCCTCTAATGCAGCAGAATCACTGAATTATGCTGACTAGTGACTACTTTGTCATCTACTAAGCTGTCGTTTTGGAAAAATGGACGCGAGCCGGACATATTTCTCACCACCGCAACCGTCCTCCTGGCACGAGCCGTTATACAGACTCGTTGCAGATTGCAGTCAGACAACAAGCACGTCCGCGTACGTCTTTGTTATTATTACATTATTATTTTTGGCTATTACATTACCATCATTGTATTGGCCAGCAAATCCATTATAGAATTGCGCCACAGAAATCCCAATGCTTATTCGAATCACGTACTTAATCGAAACACATTAACACCAGGTATATGCGACATAAATCGGGGCCACGCGACACACACACACACACACACAATAGGTAGGTATATATAATCACATTATTATTGTTATTATATTATATCATTGTTCTTATCATTGAGGGCTATTATCGTGGCCAGACAGACGACAATGGTCGTCGAAATAAATAGATCGACTTGTCGCAATCCCCTGTTATTATTGAATACATAAATAAAAAAATTGAACATAACAATATTTTTTCTTCATTTATTATTTTTATTATACAAGTGATTCTTTAAAGGTAAATAATAATTTTCTAGAAAAAGATTCTAAAGATTTTTGTAAATATTTTTTTTTATTTATAGTTATTATAAGTATTTAAGGCTTATATGAACGGAATGAAATACTTCATGAGTACTTCAACGTGAAATTTAGATTTACTACAACTTGGCTCATCGAAATTTTAAATCAGAGCCATGTACCGAATTTAAACAAATCTCGAATAATTTTTTTGTTTTTTAATTGTTTGCGATGTTGTGTTATGTTGTATTTATTGTTAGTTTGATTTTGTAATTACTTACTTTAAATGCATGCTTCAATTTGTTAATTCATTAAGTAGTACCGTTTACATATCAGTAATATTTTTTTGTATGAAATAGTATTTTAGGAATATCCTATAATCCAGTGGTCGGCAACCTTTTAAGACTCCCAGGCCACAATCATAAATTAAAAAGAGTTCGCGTGCAAGACAAAAATAAAAATTTTATATTCCAAATTAATTACTAAGAAAAAAATAACTGTTTAAAACTTTAAAATATGTCAATATATCAACACAAAAATCCACAATCGAAAATTAAGATTATAACCCAAATACATTCGTCGCATCTACTCTATCTTATCGGTAACTGTCAAGGTATATCTACAATCATAAAATATGACTGATAGAAACGTTCAATTATATTTATACAATATGATTTTTTTTGATATGATATTCAATTAAATTTCGTTGTTGTAGAATTTAAAGCAGGCCATATTCAATAGACTCGCGGGCCGGATGCGGTCCGCGGGCCGCCGGTTGCCGACCACTGCTTTAATCTATAAAAATGTAATTTTATACGAATGACTTCAAATTATCTTAAATGTTTTTAAATGTTAATAGGTACTTCTTGATAAAATAAATGTTTACATTTAATAGAAACACTCTCAGACGCATGATAATATTATACATATCATACATAAACTATTTTGATGTACGATGTGAGGCACCAAATGAATGACATTCTTCTACAACTAATCAAATGTATATGTTTATGTAACGCGATTTACGACATCAAAACCCCCATATGTATGTTATATACGTAATTTAAATACGCACGCGCACATATATAAGCAAATATATACAATATAAAACCGCAAATATTTGTGTTTAGCGTGTATAAAAAGCGCTGGAAAAAATACAACGATTAAACGTTTTAACACGTAACGAACTGTGTGAAGCGGAGGCGATGAATAGAACGTATTGCAAAAAAAACATAATAATTAGTAACCAAAAAACAATCCGTTTCGGTTTTACACACTCATTTTTTGCACACCGTTAATATGTGAATAACTGTCTGAAATTTTTCGGGTCAATTATTATTAATATTGTTATGTATATAATATTATATCATATACATTTTTTTAACATTAAAACATGGATTTCCTTACAAAAAATGTACGTGTGAAAATGTCAGATTAGGACTTTAAATATATACAAATATTGGATAATAGCAATAATAATAACAATGATAATAAATAAATCTATTTCGATGAAAATATTTCTATTTAGTGTTAAACAACCTTATTATTATATCACTCTCGTACTTAGTATTTATTATTATAATAAATTGTTTTTCTCTCGCTAACTTAAATTAACGCGCTTCTGAATGTTTTTGCGGTTATGCGTAGTTAAATAAAATTACTTCGTATTCTAACAATATGTTGCTCATACTTTCTAGGAATAATATAACAGTTTTGTGGTATACTATCAAAGTTCTAACAATCAAAAACATTGTTTCACGCGATATCAATAACTGAATTGTTCATCATCGACCGTATTATAACAATAATGAATAGCAAACTCCTGCAGGGTTTATTTTCAAATGTCTTCAAGCTATTATAGTATATTATTATATATACATTGTGTTGCCAATTGAGTATACTCGGCACAATAATGCACACTGTTATTAGCGTTGTTACATAATTACCTAGGATATAGAAAAAAGGATCAGACAGCCTTTAATGTGATTAATTTTTTTTTCCATTTAAATTAGGCCGAAATAATAATTTAAGAGACCAAAAATTATGAAAACCAAATGCGGCTTACCAACCATGGTTATTTATAAAATAGGGGGAAGGTATTACCTGAGTGAACATTTTTACACACGCCAAAATTTTGTCATATTATATTCATCATATATTTATTGATGTTTGATGAAAAAATTACATTTGGGTTATTTATTAGAATGAATAAGAGGTGTGAAATGGTTTTCATAGTGCTTTTAGTCAAAACGAAAATTCTCAATATTTTTTTCTCATGAAATACTGAAATACTTCAAAGTATATCGAAACTGGAGTTTTACAATCAAACTCTCACACACACACACACACACACACACACACACACACACACACACACACACACACACACACACACACACACACATACAAGTGCGCGATTTAAGTTCATATTATATAATATTTGATGTAGTCTATACATAAAGTTATACTTATATAGACATAATCGACTAGGAAAATATGAAAAAAGTGTGACTATATACCAAATATTATAAATTTTTAATGCATTGCTTCATCGAATCATTTTTATTTTTCGTCAAACTGTTTCGATTTTTATTCTGCGTTTCGTTCAAATAATAATAAAATTAAATAAACACTTAGGGTGCGTAATATAATATTATTAGTTATTACTTATTGCCATTATTTATATATCACATATCTGATGTTCGCCATATTATTATACGGTGTAATTTATTTTATCATAAACCGGGGATTTTATATACAGTTGTATTATAGTAATACGAGATATTGATTTATTTATTTATTTTTAAATTGACAATTCAAATTTAAAATAGAAATAAAAAGATGCCTATTGTATTTTCTAAGATAGTTATTGCATGACTAACAATAAAATAATTAGTTATATACTATTAAGTGTATATTTTGGAAAAACGAATAGGGAAGAGCAAGCAAATAACTACTGCGAATAAAGAAAAAGTGAGAGACAGGAGGTGTAGGATAAGATAGACCGACTCTATACAATTGTGAGCAATGGGCAAAGAGAAAAATAAATACCTATTGTAGATTTATGCAATATCGAATCTGACACAAACTCGACACTTTTCAACTATGTTTAAATGTTCATATATTATTAAAACGACATAAGACAATTGGATATTCATCGTAGACATGAGGGAACTGATAAAAACATTTCATCTTCAACTATACAATAAAATATTGTTTAATACTTATTGAAACTTAAAAATAATCATCTATAATATATTAATAAAATAAAATAAAATAAAATTAAATGTTTCTGCGCGTATGTAAGCAATTTACAAACCAAATGTGCAACTAAAATACGATTTTTAAAATTATACATTTTAAAGAGGATCTTAAATAGTGATTTGAGGTCTTTATGTAAATTCACGATTTTTACATTTTCATAAAATTTTCGTAAATAGTTTAGCAAGATCCGAAGTATCATAGGCTATTTTTTATTTCTGTACTGATTTTTTATTTATCAATGTATACATTTATAAATTTAGTTTACTGACGAAAAATTAGCATTTTTATTTTTATATATTGCTGTCATTGGTTACATAAAGTAATATAGTTATTATGATTGGATATCATTTTAGACCTCTATTTTTTATTTGGCCAAAACAACCTAAATAACCGTGTTAAAAATCTTTGAAGTTTACATTTAACGGAATTTAAGAAGTGGTAAATCTACGTGCATTTAATTTGTCATGAACAATGTCGTGCATGACCAGCTAGTGTTATACATATATATATATATATTTGAATTGTAAACTAGACGTATCGATTTTTATTGTAAAAACCTTTTGCGATATTTATAGTGTTTAAACATATAACGGGAAAATCTATACATAGGAGGAATAGAAATTCTTTATGTGATACAACTAATATCGAATATATACCCCCTCCCTCTTTGATCACATGTCACAAATTATAATATATTCATAGGCGTTTGCAACGAGACGTGCATTGATGAAACAACGTATTATGTAATAATACAATATATTAAAATAATATAGTGAATGCGATTATGTATATTATATACAGGAGCTCCACTTAAACGCGGGCGTTGTATTATATAAACTGTACTGTTAATTGAAACAGGTATAAGTGATTTATAATATTAAAATATATCGTATTATTTAAGCACAATATATACCTACATAATAATATTATACACGTTGATACGATTAAGGCGGACAGCAGACGTGCGCCTGGAGGTGTGTGGCCGAGAGTCGCGTTTTTAAAACGACCGTATGGAGGCGATCGCATAATAATAATAATAATAATAATAATAATAATATGTAACATACTGTGGCAGTGAAGCCGAGTTGGCAATGTACCTAATTCGGCACACTGTTCGCTATATAATAATATTTTGTAACGACCAGTAGCAGTGTCAAAACAAATTACCACAGACTCAATAAACATGATAAACTTGTAGCATATGGTGATTTTTTTTAGTACGTTTACACCCATTGATTTTTATTAGTTGTTAAATTTTGCGTTTATTAAAATTCTAAAACATGGAATTATTAAGTATACTGATAGAAATTATAGAAATATTATTATGATAGAAGAAACAAAATATAATACGAGATAAATAATCATTTGATATTATTACTGATGATATTTTAGTTTTTATGTTTAACAATATGAACGAAACGATTGAAGACGATTAGATACGGTCTCTGTTATTTTGAATGAAACGAATAGTTTTTGGGTTGCCGTTGTTGTTTTTATATTGCTTGTCAATGAATACAAAATTGTATTGAAAAACATTGTGAACATATTATTGCTTTTGAAATTTGGTAGTTTTCTTTAAAGTTTAGAATATGAGGATCTCTAAATAATGGAAAATAATAAAATAGAGAATATATAATCTCGGTAATAATGTATTTAATAATGTTTTTTATTTTATTTTTTTAAGAAATTTAGGTATGTACTTTAGAGTTTTAAAGTACATGTTATTACATGTTAATGTAATTTAGAGAATATATTGCAAGCTTTAAATGAATATAAATGCACCCACACACGTATAAACACAGCTTTTGAGTTCGTTAAATTGACGGTCCTGCAGATAAAAATCATATTTAAATGACAAACGGGAAAAACGAAAATTTATACATTCACACAATGATAGCATCTATAATTATTATTATGGTGGCCCGTTAACATCACAGCGGCGACGATTTTTGCATTATTTCCGTGTGTACCAGAGTACTGGCATACACGCATATCTATATTTATATATCCCTAAAACAAGCAAGTTTTAATTTACTATATCACATAACGTACTTATAAACCTGACCTCGTATATATATATATATAAATAATATTATCGTTTTAATTGCATTACTATGCGATCGTACATATTTAACATATATTATACAATTATTATAATATTTCAGTGTACAGCATATTATTAAACATGTATAATAGTTACAGCTACGATTATGATTTATTTTATAAAATGACTAACGTTAGTTCGTTTAGTTATAGTCGTGACCTTATATTAAGAGTATATATGACAATTAAATTATATGCATTGTTCTGTGTGTAGTTGTGTAGGTGGTTGTATGTATGGTTTACAGCATAGTTTTAAATGTTCAATTTCAAAAACGAAATATTTTGTATATCGTTGCGCAGACTTTGTATAAACGTAGTTAGTAGCAGATAATGATTGCTAAAAATGTATATTAAAAAACGGCGTATTCAAAATTGGACAAAACGTTTTTAGTAAAATTCGAGTGCATTTTCGTTTTTTTTTTTAACAATCTCTTTTTAAAACGAAAGATCATTGTTAGTGTATTTACGATAAAAACAATATAGTTTCTTTGCATTATAATAGCTGCTTTGAAAAGGAATAAAATACGTATTCTTTGCATCAGGTCATTAACAGAACGTGTGAAAAGTCATTGTTCAAACTGTTTAAAGTGACACATCAAAAGGATTACGGAAGAATCCTATATACATAATATCTATGTACTGCAGCAATACATACGGTTTTTGTATTCAAATAATGACATAAATATTTAATATGAAGAATAAAATTATGATTTATGAACGGCCAAAACGCTTGTCAAAATAAAATCTGCCACTGATACGCAAATTTAATAACAACAATAATAACAATCGCTTTGTTTGACAAGTATCATATCATATTTATATAATACTGTTAACGGTCGCATTTAACGGTGGCGTTGATGTTACATATAAAACAATATTTATGTGAAACCTTGTTTTAGAAACAAGTAGCTCTAGGGGTCATCTGAATGTTTAATATAATTTATATTGGTATATATAATATTATCCATAATTAGTTAATTGTATTACTTAATCTAATATGTCAAAATAAATTATTAAATTCAAATTTAATAATTTATTTATTTTTTGATTTTAAGAAAGTGCTGACCTCATTTCAAATCCAGTTTAAAAATTAACTTTAGTATGTTATTTCAAAATTTAAAAAATATAATAATTATGAAATGCATAATTATAAGTACTATATTGTATTTATGAATAAAAAATCTTTTTTTTAAGAATGATTTTAATGGCTTGATATTTAAACTAAATATTATGATTATTACGTGTAAATGATTAACGTTTTTGACATTATTATTAAGAAATCAATAAAACAAAATAAAGTTTTGTAATAATACTTCAAGAGGCGTATGAAAAGATTTTGATTTTATATTTTAATATAATGAATTATTACTTCAGATTTGACTGTTGGGTTTCCTAATATTATTTTACGAGACGGTGATTTTATATAAATATTAACTGTTACGTTTAATATGTTATTGAACGGATAACGATGAATTTCTTAAAGTCTGTTATTTGGTAAGTATAATTGATATTTATTAATTAACTATGTATATAATAATACACTGTAATAAGCTTTGTTTCAAAATAGTTTTTATTATTTTTTGCAAGTAGTGAATGTATTACGGAACCGAATTTATATAAATTGTACCACATTTAGTAATAATACACAAATAACACAATTACGATACTTTCTCGTCGTTCATTGTATTTTGTTTTTATTGTGAATGTTTTTATTTAATTTGATGTGGTTTTTTACTATTTTAAAAAAAGGATGTCACCCGTTTTAAAATAATGTTTATCGATATTGTTATTATTTTTCTTCTTTTGAAATAATTTTGATTAGACTTTCCGGAAAAATAATATTTCTTATGTATATCTTATGGATACAAAAAGAATTTCACTCATATCCTCAACAAAGTTATATCAACAACAGAATACTATACCATATTGAAATTTCACAATTAAAAGAATTTTTAAATTAATAATTGTATGTATACTGAATATATGACATTTAAAAATAATTTGTATTTTATAGGTTTTGTTATATCATATCGTTGAGGATTTTTAGATTGATTAATTAAATCTTAATTTTTTTCAACTATAATTATTCACAATATTATAATCAGAAAATATCAATAAATATAATATATGTCTGTTAAGTGTTATTATATTATTATTTTGATCGTTAAATTGAATTTTAAACGCAGATAAATATTTGTTTATGATGAATTTTTGGTATCATACATTACACTGTATAGTAATACTTTATTTTAAAAATATTACTAAGCAAAAAATTATGTCACGTATAGAAATTTATGTTGAAAATTACTATAAGGGGAAACTAGCTATACATTTTAATACTTAGTAGTAGAATTTTAGAGTTTCAACTTTATTTTACTGTGCTAGAGAGAAGTAAACGGATCACGGTAAAAAGTGGTAGTAACTTGTAGCGATAGTGGTGACGAGGTGGCTATGTTTTTGAAAGTTTCACCTCTTGAGGCTGCAACATTTGTGCCTTATGTTATAGTTTCAGTGAATCGAATATTAACTTTAGACTTTTAGATATTATTATAATACAACAAAAAGGAAAAGCTGACGTATGTGTAGAGACAAAGTCAATATAAAATATTATATGGCGGGCATAATAATATTACTGCATATTATATTATAGTGAACTACGAACTTAATGCACTAAAATAACAATAAAACATGTACTGAAATTAAAATATGAATGACTCCTATTAAAAATATAATTTGGTTATATTAATGTATAAAAGTATGCATTACACGAGTAAACTTTGAACGAAAAAAACTGTTATAGCTAAAAATAAAAATTTTACGTATGTGTGCTAAGAATTTTTCAATAATAACACATAATGTGCTATCCTGCAAAATAGAATCCGAGTGCGCTTTATTCAACAATTCCATATAAACATAATATTGCTATTGCTTAGACGCAATATTAGGATATCATGAATCATGATAATATGAATTTGTTGATTATACTAAAGTAAAATTTACTACGCACCAGCGTAGGCGAATTGCCTATATAGCATGCCGTTGTAACACATATCAAAGATAATATTAATATTTTATTATAAAATTATATTATTTTTATACTAGCATTATTATTAATACCATGTGCCAAGAAACGGACCGCAATTTAATCTAAAAAAATTATAAAATATATTAAAATATTTTTTGCAAATATATAAGCTAAATTATTATTTAATTAAAAAAATTTATAAATTATATATTATTATTTATTATAATATAATTATAAATTCGTTTTTCAGTCTATCTCAGAATGATTTCGACCCAATTGACGGCGATGGCTATTGTGGTCTGGTGCTGTACAATGGCCGCCTCGGAACAATACTGGAAGTGGCACAAACCGTACACGTGGAACAGTTCGCCAAAATTGAACTTACCTACGCACGCGGCAGTCTACGGCAAATCACTGCCGAGGCCATACTTGTCTGCTCATGAAAAACCACGAGACCGTTGTGAACTGCGTAAGGTGGTCTTCACCCAAGATGCTGAATCGCCACAGGTAAGTGAACCTCATATGACCATATACTCAGACTGTTTACTGTTTACTAGATGTTTTATATCATTATTATAAATAAATTCTACTACTTCGTCTATTTTTAGTACATCGTCTACAAGACCAAAATCCCAGATTTGAAAGAATTCACATTGTGCCACTGGCATAATATTTTCAACTACACGCACGACCAACCCATATTCTCGTATTCGCGTAAGTAGACCAATAGGTACAGCCGAGATAAGTATACATATTATGTTACTATATATTTAAAAAAAAAAAAAAATATTACCATTTTTGCTTATGCACCACTGCACATAGCCTTTTTTATATTAATATATATATTTTTATTTTTACTCTGACGGTTTCCCAAAGTACCGCCGCGCCGCGACGACAAGATCCTAAAAATACGGTATCGTAAAAAATGTATGGCATCAATGGCGTACAATATATAATATAGTAACGCGAGTTTATAAAGCCGTTTATTAAAATAAAACTTTGCCGTTAAAAATTCACCCTCTGCCGCTTCTGGGAAAATAACGGCGGAATAGTAATTTTTTATGAGACTGCCTATGGGAACTGTCGGGGAATCCGTTCAGCGTTATATTAAAAATGAGCATCTTTGGTTGAATTTACTAAAATTGTTTTTTACACCTATAACATCTATGACATCTTACATAGTTTAAAAACTATAACTATTTAATAACTTAAGAGTTTAATAACTCTTATTATTTTAAACAAATATTGATGTTTTTGAGAATATTTTATTTACATAACAGTTAAGTCATTTTTAACAAATACTTTAGAAAAAACCATTTTCAATTTTTATCATTAAAGTTAAACAGTATTTTTATTCAAGTTTTTTTTGTTTTCGTGTATATAGATGCCGGTAAATCGCGAGTTATATATTCGTGGATCGAGAACAAGCCCGACAAAACATATTATTCGTTGGCCATCAACGGACACACCATTTACAGAATTAATTACCCGGAGAAGTTGTTCAAATGGTATCATGTGTGCCAATCGTGGAATGGTCATACGGGCGAGTGGCAGCTGTGGATCAATTCCGAAAGAGTGGGCAGAGGATTTTACAACTTGGTAAGTATAGGCACCATTTACACAGCGAGTTTTTGATTGTTACTGCGTTTGTGTAGTGTCACTGGAACTCTTTGTTTTAAGAAATTAAAAAATTATAAAAATAAAAATACAACCGTGCAATATAATTTGTATCAATTTTAGCGAGCTATTTGAACAAATAATATTATGTGATATTTCCCTCGTTATGATCTAGAGCATACAAATTATAATATTTTAATTTTGAATCTATTAATACGATTTATGAATTAACTGTATTTCATATTTTGTGATTAGTTTATGACTATCCATAGTGTATGTAATATGTACGTATTCCATATTTAGTTAACTATAACTAATCTGTGATATGTACTTATATATTCACGTATAATTTAATACATATAACTATTATTTTTAAGTAATTATGGACAAATGATCTATATTTTGTCAGGTTATTCAGATAGATCATTTACCTTAAGACGGATGCATGTAGATATTATAATCATCACAAACAAACATCTTTTGATGTTAATTAAAATTGTTCAATATGATTTTTTTTTCAAATTTATCAAAAGTGCTTTGTTCTTAAAACGAATGTATTAACTTTGTTGTATACAGAAATCCGAAGTAGGCTGTCTTAATTCATCGTTGCGAGATTGGAATTTGGTACATGATAGGTATGACGCTTAACCCCGCACCAAGTATGAAATGCAGACAGTATATATTGACCGATCAACCGGATATGATTTCGTTTTGATTTCCGTTTATAGACATCGTTGTAATTGATTGTTTTCACATAGAATCGTTTTCGCGGCCGTTTTTGTTCCATCTGATCTCGCAAAATAGTTTTGATAAAAAAATAAAAAATAATAATAATGTCGAAATATGATTCCAAGGTTTTCATAGAAATTTCTTAAGATTCTATGTTCGGAAAATATAAATTATAATAGATTTTATTATATTATAGCGTATAAAATAAACAATAATAATTTAAAAAATGAATTTGAAGTTAATTTTTTTTTACGAACTAAAATCGCGATAAAATAAATTTAATATCTGAATTGAAATAAAAAAAAAACTAAATATACTTAATTATTATCTACGTAATCGTTCAATCATTTTTTTATTATTTTAATAGTGTATTTAATTATAAATTAAAATGTTTATAGACTATAGTGTAGCTGATATTCACAAGAAATACACCTACAATGCTAATCTAACCACAAAATATGTTCTGTGGATCCTGTCATTTTTTTTAGATAAATTTAATGGATATAATTTTACAATTGCAAAAATTTAAATTACGAAGTTTGATCAATACTTTTAATATAGTATAATATATAATATTTCCCGATTGATTGAGCAATGAGATAAAATAAAGTTCTATAGGTCGTATGCATTCTTACACTTGAACCGTTAAATCGTTTGCTATTGCATTTATCAATAACCATATTTTTATTTTTACATTTTTAATTTTTAACGACAATTTGTAATAGTATAGGTTAGTAAATATTAGTTAACGCATAAACGTTGCATTTTACGACAAGAATATTTTTCTGAAAATGTTCGTGTATTAAAACAAGACGTATAAACCGATGTACAGTTTACTATTTACAAGCAGCGCGTGTTTACAATATACACGGATAAGAGCTACTGTGGAGTGGTATTTTATCCTGAGACTTTTTCCTTTACTCAGTAAAAAGTTAACCAACAAAACTCGCGTTATATTAAAATCAATCTGCGTATTGATATTTCTTTGTATTCGCTTTAACGGTTGAATACTACCATACCATATAATATACCTTCTACAGACATAATGTCGTATGTCGTAATGTTTGAAAAATTGCGATTTTTTTTTTATCTCGTAATATTTTTTTTTGACTGTCGTCGTTATCCATTGTGAAAAGTGACTTTTCACCACACTCTTTTTTTTTCATCTTTTAATCATCTTTTTTTCTTCTATTTTTGATAAATACATAATGTTATATGATTTTGTGTCCAAAAGTACAATAAACTATCTACGAGATTGACGCAATAACCGTAAAAGTGACAAAATCATAATTATATTACTACTATTACTAACTACTAAGTGATAAAATATTATGTCATTATTAATGATGAGATATCCGCGTTAATATTAAAAAACAGATTATTCCTTGTAGAGGTCATGACGCAGGCAGACGTGTTAAGTATATTTTATTTCATTGCGTATGACATATAATATCAATTATTCAACTATAAAGTGCTAAAAATTGTTATTTTAATTATGCTTTTACTTTCCGGTGAAATAATACTTTAAGAGAAATATACATATAATAATAATAAACTCGTAAAGCGTTGAAAGCAGCTACTAATTCAGTTTACCTTAATGACATGTATAAATTTTCGTTGGTATAAATGAAATGAATTCGTTAGTTATATGATTCAAGCTAGTACTAAAAAATGTCGTACACTGGCTCAAAAATATAATTAAAAATATTATTTTTCCACAGTCGTTGAGTAAATAATAATTTTAATTTTATTTCAATAAAGCACTACAAAAGCTATGATAATGTAAATTACCTCCTTTATTATTGAACTCATAATAGCATTAATAGAACTGTCGCATCATCAAAAAATGAAAATAATATTTACATAACCTTGAACATTCTTAATTAAAATTATTAGACTAGTCATATTGTATGAATGGTCGTTAGTTATCAGTTATCACTTCTTAAGTTAACCTAACCAAATCCAACTAAAATGGAACAAATAGATAAATAATATATGTATGTTAGTGAAAATGCTAATCTCATTATCAATATTAAAATATTAAACCAATGTTTTTGAAATAACATATTCGTCTACACACATAACATAATATAATTATAAATAATGTAAGTACCTCCAACATTAGATTTTGAATACATTTTCTATTTTATATACTTTCTAATTTTTTTGCTAGAAAGATTATTTTTCAAAGTAAAATGAAATACTAAAAATAACTGAATATTATAGTGAAATTCATGAACAAGAATTAATCGCTTCATATGTAATAACCTCATATTATTATTTACGTACGGGTAGTACGTATTTAACCTTCGACAATGTTATATTTTATCGGTACATGTAATTATGTGTATAGCAAGTAGAAACTCATCTTAAATTAAAAATATTTTATTATTATTAGAGTTATCAAAAATTTGTGATACCTAACGTAAAATATGGATATTGATATTTGCTTAAATTCTGGAAGTTTATTTCAGACATATACAAAGTTTACGGATTTTGTGCGGAAATCAAACACGGTATCCAAAATAGCATTATATTACGATGGGGGTGAAACATGATTTCCGATATTATTAATATTATTATGATTGTTTGTTTTGTATACAATACTTAAGAATTGAAATATATCGTATGTGTACGATAAAGCAAAAATAAATATTTAGCTATGACAATTGTCATAGGTGAATTTAATAGATAGGGAATCATTTTTCGTCATTGAGTGTGAAAATTTACATTAACCTAACCTAGATAGGTTTAAACATTTTATGCAGAGATATATAAAGTAAAGTAAAATAACATTTTGAACTTCAGCATTTTGGTTATCGTTATATTGATAATATTTCCATTCTGTACGAAATAAAAGAAATATATTGAAGTACTTCAAAAAATATTCTGCTTTTGAAAAAAAATAGTAAAACATGTTGTTTTTAAAGATTTAAAGTTATGTAAACAAATATTTTCAAAACATTAATAGTGTTTGAAATAATGAGTGTCTTACGTTAAATGGACCATTTGATAATATTGAACAGTGATGAATATTCCGGAACAGATATAATGAAAAGTATAAGAAATCAAAGATTCTGAGTACGATTCGTTGTCCGATGTAATATATAATTTAATACATTGAAAAACGAAACATACATTATAAAGATTCCAAGCGTGGCGCGAACGGGATTAAATTATAGTATAGCTGAAGAAAAGTTATTACGATTTAAACGTGAGCATTTTACTAGTTTCTCGTTTGGAAAATGACAGGAGAGTTCGGGGTTGGTGTGCCTCTCAGTTGATGGAATCTTAACTCGTATAATCGATGGTACGTTATCGAATTTTAACGTTATATGATTGTCTTTTTTTGCAGATGGCTGGTAAAAAGATTAAAGGTGGTGGTGTGGCCATTAGTGGACGGGAGTACCTGGATCAAGCGTTGGCCGTTCATTACCCGGCGTACTCGGGAGAACTGACGTTGGTGTCACTGTACAAGGCGGCGCTGACAGCAGGCAAGGCATACAACGACCACAAGCACCATCACGTGCACAACTTCCATCACGGGTACGACGAGTCGGTGGATGAGGCCGAGACTGAGGCGCCGCCTACACTACCCCCCAACCCGGAGGCCACGAGACCACCACACTTAGCGCACGGCGGACAGTTCGCCAACGGTCAACGGTTACCCGCGCTACCGGTACCTACTACCAGCAGTCCGGCACAGCAACAACCGCTGCTCCCTCAACTGCCACCGCAGCCGCAACTACCACTTTTCGATGGCGGCCTGTACGACTTTTACGATGCGCCGGTTGCCGACGATACGTTCCGCGTCAATCTGTTGGACAAGCGCGACGACAACCGTCGTAGCAGCACTATGGTTCGTTACAAGCGTTGGACTCCCCTGTTTCGGCAGCCAATGACTGACGTCACTCCCTCCGCCAACGACCGAAACGCCAGGTCTGACGGTGAACCGCATGACCGGAAGTATGAACCGGCCGAGTGGGAGGTGTCGAAAGTGGCCAGCGTGTGCTCGGCCTGCGTGACGGATCCGTTCGGTGCGGCTTCTGTCTTGTCTTGGCACGAGACCCGCAAACAATTCTACAACGGCGTCCACTATTTGCCCGCTCTGCCGAAGTGTTATTTGTTCTGACGAGATTTATGTTCTCGTCATCGAACCACCGCTACCCAATCTCGCCACCCATCTACCGACCCTGCCACCCACCGCCGACGCAATATCGCCATACACTTTATTATAGCACGGTGGTAGGTGGGGGCGTCGACCTAGGGACCGATTCTGTACATACTTATACATAATGTAGTATTATTATTTTTATTATTAATAGTGCGCTGAACTTTAAAGTATAAATTTACGCATTGGCACCTAAAATAAAATCATTTTAAGCCGTACATGACTCTCAAGTTGTGCTTTACACAAGTTTTTTTTTGATTTAAATTCGTAAATTTTCCAAAACTAAAAAAAAATATGTATATGAAATACGTTGATGAAACATTCGACAGTTTCTTTGCAAAAAAAAAACAATTCAGTTACGCGTAAGCCGATTATAAAATCGTAACGTTAAAAAATTAAAAACCATTCAAATGCGCAAAATCAAGTGTGGCGCATTATGTAAACAAGCCATCAGGTTGTAGTATAAGGCGTGTTATTTATTTATAAGCCGTATTTTACAATGTTGTACAATAGAATAGTGATAAAAATATTAAAATCATTTTCAGTCCCTTTCCATAAGTTCATTTTATGATAACGCATAATTATCACCTATTATTTTAACTTTTTAAGCCTAATCGCCGGCAATTTAATGTAGAGGTAAGTAGTCATTTTTCTTGGATTTGATACAATCTGCAGTCGGACGTTAAGACTGTAACTGCCCCGAACGTGCTCAAAAATAATTATTGTTGTTATAAAAAAATGTATTCCATCGATAATGTCGTTTCCTAGCGCTTATTTTTTGTTTAATACACACAAACTGTTCTCGAACACGTCTTGTTTGGGTTTCCGTCGTATAGACGGACAAAAGTATCAGATGATAAATCCCGAAATTTCATCATTGCCGTTTACAACAAAATACCGTTATAAAAAACTTTTTTGCTTCTTTTTAATTATATTTTGAAGCGTAGAATTATGTAAAATCAAGATATAATATCTATAATTCCTTATATTCACTTATATATAACATGTTATTATATAAAAATATAAACAAGAGGTGATTTACAAAGTATGCAAATCCCATTTTTTCTTCAATAATACAGTTATTTGATTGCCGGATTTTTTAAATACATATACTTAGAGACAATATTTTTGAATTCTTAAAATTGTTATATAACACTTAAGGAGTTAGCTATATAGAGATAAAAATTTTTGTTCACAAATAAAAACTCTTTATTTTACTATAAATAATTTACCATATAATTCGTATAATTAGTATACCTATATCTTATTTTTATCGATAAGTATTATAGTTTAATTTCGATCAAGTAATTTTTGAGTAATTTAACTTTGTGTACTAAGAATTAGGTTCACGATGATGGGTTTGAAAAGTATGGGGATGTTAATGTTTGAAAAAAATTAATAATTAATATTAGTTTGTTAATAATTATAATTATTAAAAACGGTCAAAGTATAATATATACTAAATCTAATACTTTATATTTTTGTTTAACTATTTATAAGATCTATTATCGTTAGTATAAATATTTTAATAACTGAAAAACTACTTTTTAGATATATAAATATTTTCAAAACAATTATCTACTAAAATTACAGTAAAATAAGGTACCTTTATTTAAAAACTAAATTTTTATAGTCACAAGACACTTTTTAAGTAAAACAAAAAAGAAAAAATCTCAGAAATTCATTATTAAAGAAAAATGGAGGTAATATGCTTAGTAAAGCACACTGTATATATTATATAGAATATACAGGTTCATAAGTAGTTGGAAATATTGATATTTTACATTTTGCGTGTACCTTTTTTCTTTATAGAATGACGTGCCATGCGCCATAAAATTTAGTCTATAGTCAATCAAAGGCTTTGATCGACCTTTAGGGTTCGCTCTATTTATCCATATAAATTGAACGCGAAGGCCATATAAATTATACTTGATAAATCTCCAAATCTATTTGATGCTATATATACATTACAATCGATCGGATTCGAGATTAGAGAACTACTACAGGAGATCTATTTTAATGGTGATATTCCTGTTAATGAATTGTAATAATTTCAGTATTTATCATAAAAATCTAATATAACATACTACATAAATCATTTATACATACAACTAAACAACTACGTAGTACAATAATTAAATATTTTATCGTAGTACATAATATCATAAATTTAGTATGTATTAAGCAATTTTGTAATAATTTTTATTATTTGTATAAGGAATAAATTATAACACAATTTTTTTTTTTTGTATTAAGTATATAGTATTAGTTGAAAGTAATTGTATAACTGTGATATTGTTACCGTATATATTATGAATACAATAATAAATTGTATGTATAAACATGATCAATTTATGTTATTGGTTAAAGTGTTATATTTCAAAAAACGATTAAATAACCAATATGAACTAGTTTTGATAAGGAAAAGTATATACTTATATACTTTCTGCAGCAGTAGAATAATTTATGTAAAATCATAACTAGGTTATTTATATAATGTGGTATATAATATAGAATTAATTAAATCTTTAGTGCTCAGTGAAAAATATGTATCATAAGTAATTTTATATTGTACATAAATGGGAAATGAATATTTTTTCTATGTATAAAAAAAAGTAACTAAAAAGTAATAAGCTTCAAAATTAAAATTAAAATTAATTTAATTATTTTGAAGTTAATATTTTATTCTATCAATCGGTCGGTAGTATCCCCGGTGGCTAAAAAGAACAATTATTAAAACCGAAAGAATGTTGTGAATTAAGCGACCAACATCAACAACACGAAGTTTTACCAATAGATGGTTTCTCCGGATTAGTTGAGATGATCAATCACTTGCAGTTATTAAAAAATAATTATTTATAGATTGCGTATGCTTAATTTGTATATAATAATAAGCAAAATTTCCAAGACTATAATTAATAACATCCTTAAATAGGTTCCTATCCATGAGGATTCATTCATATACATGCTAGAATACCATTATAACAAATATTCAATTTCCAACTTAATACTTTTAATTAATAATATACAGATATGTACTAGTGATAGACTTTTTTTTTAAACATATAATATTCTAATATAAACCATAAAATGTGAGTCAAGTATTAAACATAAACAATTTTATAAAAACATTAAAAATAAAATTAATTAGACTTTTGTTCTACACATATACAAACCGATCAATTAAATCACTGGTTTATTATATTTATCATGTATTAACTTACAAGTTTAAATTAATATTATGCTAAAATATATAATAATAATAATAATAACTATCATTCATCAATTTATTTTGTCAAATATCGGCGTATTCTTATTTTTTTTTTAACACAAAAAATAATTTATCAATTTTATGATAACAAATTACAAGACAATAGATGCATTTATAGAATCTCCTATTGTTTGGTATATACGTTACTTATAAACGTGTAGAATTATAAAATAAAATACTTTATAGTAAGGACTAATAGTATGTATGATTTTACATAACACACAATAGTTTCACTAGAGATTAAGGTTTATTTATGTATTCTTTGCAATATACTAAAAAGGTATCGGCTTAATATAATATGCATTTCTAAGATAAATAGTACTTCGCTTTTCTTCCCTCTATCAATGACATAAGAAAAAAAACGGAAATGTATTTAATCGAATACCCAAGTTGAGAGAAATTATACAAATCGTATATTAGACTTGATAAATAAACTTTATTTAAAACTGTAGCATTTAAAATAGGTAAAAAATGTATTAAAATAATCTATTATATCGGTTAAGTGGTATACATAATTTAACCGAAATTGACTCCTCTAGAATGCTCAAAAATCGAGAATATTACTATTATTCTAATATGCATTACAATGTGACTTACCTTAGTCTTATGTATGTGTTGATGTTGAAATTCTGAATCGAATTCTGGTTCGCTAAAGTACGATTGATCTTGGTCCCACGTAGGCGCGGCTATTGTGAGGCCTTGAGGTAAAGGACCACCCTCGGCTGACTCAAAAAGTCGCAACACCGACCTATCTCGGATGTCGTTGAGGTGTGACCTGCGAAGCGAAACGGAATACGTATAAAGTTTAGAGTACACACGCAAACTATGAGCAAATACTAAACTGCCCTAATATAATTGGGAAAAATCAGGGTAGGGTATAAGTTCTGTAGGTAGGAACTTATATCGTAACACCCTAAACCACGGACACGTTTTCTTTGTGGGATATTTGCGAACAAATCACAACAAACAAAACGGTTTTTAGAATTTGCTCAAAGGATAAATCAACTGGTCACCGCCACCCTACGATTATCCTTTTCCTCAGGGAAACCTTAAAAGGATCGAATTGCACACTGCTTACAATATCGGTCGAAATAAAAGCAATACCATGCGGTTATTCAGTCTTATAGGATTTATACAATTTTTGCCGCGCTAACCATTTCGTACAATATATAAATATATAAATATAGGTACGCATGTAATACTCTGTAACGGGATAGCAATTACCGAGCTATACATAACCTAACCAATCTCAACATCGCATTTCAATAGTCATGTTAATTGGTAAGAGTGAAGACTACAGGGCAAGATACTGACGTTTATACATTTATTATTTTGCTTGCTAAATATCAGTGAACGAGTTCACTCTAACTTACAGAGTTTGTTAAAAATTTACCACGTCGTTGCGTAAATGTAATATGCATTTTATATACAGCTAACATGTTGTTGACTCGGGATCCGGGGCATAAAACAAAAACTGTATTAATGCGACGACGTTACGAAATTAATTAATTAATAATTAAGCTTAATCCTCCGGCGATCTAACGCCCTCCCACAGCGCGATAACATTGCACGCGCGTAACACTGTATCATCCGGTAGAGGTGTTTTATGGTCTCGTTAAATAATTAAAACATACATTGGCTATAGTACACATACTGTACGTAGACATTTATTGTTTGATAAAATATTAATATGAAAATAGATTTTTTTTCTATTTAATGATTGAAACGTGTTGAATTCATTTTTTTAATACGCTGAGTAAGAAATACAAAATATATAATTTTTATTAATGCATTACTAATTACTAGTATATAATAGATAAACATTTTTTTTAATTATAAATAAAAAAATTTCAATATATTTATAGTCATCTATTATTAAAAAAAAAAAATTCATTTGAAAATTATACAAAAGGCAAAATATGAAAAAAAACTTCATTTATATTTTTGTAATTTTTTTTTTTTTTAATGCTTGTTGATATTTAAATAAATAAATCCAAGTGAATGAAAACTTTACTATAATAATATATAATGAAATTTTATTTTATTACCATAATGAGACTGTTTTTAAAACGTATTTTTCATTATTATTTTGTGAGTAAAATGTAAATACTAAATTATTTATTAACCCATGAATAATAATAAAAACACAAATTAATAAACATTTCAGCATATTATTATTAAACCAAACTTTAAAAGGAAAAATAATAAATATATTTTAATTATTATTAGAATAGCATTATAATACTTAGTATGATTAAGTGTCGGTATTTCAATATTTGTTAAAAAAAACTACATATATATTTCAAAAACTTAATAAAAAATAATAACAAAGTCTATCCAAAAAACGTCCAAAATTGTTGTAAATAATATTTACATGTTTAAAGCTATATTATTAAATTATGATAAAAAGTTAGTATTACTATTCGTTGTCGTACACAAACATCATACACTACACTTGTTTTAAATTCAATGTGCAAATTGTATGCATTTTCGTACTTTCTGAGGAGTATATTGTGTCACAGTGTTTTATATTATATAACTAAATCTAATGAAAATATTATAATACAAAATTGTATTATTTATTTATTTTTTAATACGCAAACTACTTACAATCATTCTTCATACCAAAAGTTTTTAAATAAAAATTGCTGTTATTAGACGATTTATCATTTAGAAATTTTTAGTGCTTATATACATCTACTATATACCTACTATTTTATCGCTATACATTGACTTTCTGGTTTTTTTTTTTTTGGAATATTACTACATTGTTATAAAATATTCAAAATCTTTTACGGCGTCTATCTACTGCAAAATTACGCGCCGAGTATTTTGTATCTGTTACCTATGTTTTAACATCCGGGGATCACTGAGAAAACAACTACACGAATTTTTTATTGAATATTGCATTACACGAGTATACTTGTATATAGAAAGTATAAATTAATACCCTCGCGATGTTCAGTAACACGTTAGTAATGGCTAATATTCGTTATAGGCTGTTATTACTTTCAATAATTTCTACAATTTAAAGACGTATTATACTTTAGTTGGATACATTTGTTTGTACAAATTAAATTGTCTAACCTAGTAATCTAACCTACACGCTACTATACACGTCGATCAAATTGGATTCTATATCATTTTTACAACTATAATCGAAAAATTCGTAATTATATTTTATAGGTCTATTGCCGTATTGGTTGTTTATCTGTCAAGTTATCTATACGCCTTATATAACTTAATTACAGACCAAATACAATTAGACGTTATTGTCGCACTTACAATTATTGTAAATCGGTAACGTTCATAATGACTTATAATTTATACAATTGAAGTACTCAGTTGTGATTTGTAGCATAAATAACAAACTTTCTCATTAGTATTGAAACACGATTTTCACGTTCCTATCGCAAATGTCATCTAAAATCGAATTAGTTAAAATGTATCAATAATCATACTATTTAGTTGATAAACTATACATAAAGACAAATAATGCAACTACAATATGTTCGTAATATTGATAGAGACAACGTTATACGATAGACTGTAAATGTGTATTATAATACGAGACAATTAATGAAAAAAAGCATTGAACACAACAAAATATTATATATTATAAATAATAATATATAATGAAATCTCATACTATTAAACACATTCAATGACATTTTTTCTGCTGTTTAGTGGGTTCAGTTTATAGAAAATATGCAATTTATTCCTAGTAAAAAGTTTAATTTAATGGGCCCGTTAGAAGGGAAGGGGTAAAATAATATAGAAAGATACTCAACATTCGTATTCATTTATCACACATTCATTTCGATATTTATATACTTGATCTTATTAACCAGGAATTTTTCTTTTATTATACATTTTTTCAAACTCAGATTTGGGAATTTTTAATTATATTTTCGTTTTTAGTAAGTATACTTAAGTCTTAAAAAAAATTTTTTACTTAAAGCATTTACATTATTTGTGCCATTTAAGGAGTATCAATATCTTGTGGAGATACAAAATATTTTTATAATATTTAAAACTGAATTCTTTTACGGTAAATTCTTAAGCATATGATATTTTTAAAATGTAAATATAAAGTATTTTATCATTTTTATTAAGCTTTGTATACTAATAGGTTTAAAATATTGGCATGTAATGAGAAGAAGAACTATTTATTAAATATTTATAATATAAATCTTAAACTACCAAAGTATTCGTTCTAATTTTAATTTGAATCAACGCTTTAAATAAATATCATAGTCTTAACAACTATAATAAAAAAGGCGGTTTGCAATTAAAAATATAAAATTTATATTGCTATAAAATACAAATAAAACACGGTATGAAAAATATAATTATTTAAATAAGTTGTTTTTAAGCATACAGAAAATAAAAAAATGCACTATTAAAAGTTAAATCATTGTGTGCATATGGGGTTGATAATAATATAAATAATATAAATCGTACCTGAGATCTTCCAGTTCATAAAACATGTCTTTTGACGAATCATGAATGTAGATCTTGACGAGTGCCGAGTCCATGTATTCCATAGTGAGTTGTTTTGGAAAAGACCGGACAAACAGCGCCTTAACCGTGTCTATTGAGGTGATTTCATTCGGTAACAGTGCTCTTTTCGTTTCGCTGCGGTATTGCAAGAAAACGAGACCTAAACTCACAAAAAAAAAAAATCACATAAATAAAATAATTTTACTGTATTTAACTAATAAAACAATATACAATATGAATAGTTTGTAGACATTTTGAGTTGTCAATTAATAATTATTAATTATAGATGCATGCACACATCATGGGATGATGGTTTTATGTATTATATATAAAAATATATAGGTAGAGGTCTAATACATATATTTTTTTAATTATGAGGTTGTATGTACATAAAAAAAAAAAACAAAATTTTTAAATCTACGTTTTCAAAAATATAATATAATCAAAGAAAAAGAAAATGAGAAAAAAAATCATTATTTCTATATTACTGCTCACTTTAGTGATAAGTAAGTAAAAAGAGGTTGGATGATAGTGATAAAATGCCAGGAATGAATTATTTTTTAATTTGATGTGATGTGGGTTTTTCTGCGTTAGTTATTCACTACAAAAATAACAGGAATATATATCAGATAAGGGTATTTACAAACAACAACAACAACAACAATAACAACAAAACCACAAAAAAATGCGTTAAAAAATAAAACAATATAAAATCTTTAACATAATGTAATAAAACTAAATACCAGTAAATTTAAATTGTTTTATATAAAAAAATCATGTAAATTTGTAATTTGAATTTTATAATTACTTATTAAAAATATATTAAAATGTAATGAATTTTATTTTTAAAGGTTTATGATGATGAAAATTATAAGTTTATTATAATGATTATAACTGTAAATTACTTATATATTAGGTTTTATTTACACGTATTATAAAATATTTTTTTACGGCCTATATAGCTTACTACCATAGATTAATCATCTTTAAATAACATTTATTTAAAATTTCGATAAAACACAGTTATTTTATATTATTTATTTATTTATTTATTTTACTACATTAATTGGTTAATTTATTTTTAGGTTTTTGTCAAACAATCTTTATTAAGTTTGAGTGTTATTATAAATTACAACTTTAAATACTTAATATTTAAAAAAAAGTCCAACTATGTATTTGATTTTTTTAAAACTTGGAATTTTTAAGTTCAGGTTTTAATGGGTACTTGAATTATTAAAGTATCAAAATTATAAAAAATATTTTTGTAAAATTGTAGTATTTATAATATTTTTATTTTTTAACTTGAAAATTTATTTTTCTTAAATCATGAAAATTGAGTATGAAATTATGATGTAACTAATTAAACATGCAACATTTTCTCAATAAACTTTTGTGTTTTTAAATTTATTTATTTAAGAATATAATTTAAAGTAATTTCAACAATACATTTTATTAAAAATTATTACTATTCGATATATTAATTATGTGGATCCAAATTTTTGAATACTTTTATAGTGTATAGTGTATTTAATGACTATTATTTTCGAATTCATTATTATGTCATACAAAATAATTAATCATTTTTATTTTTTGTATTAAATAGTTCAGCCCGTAAATTTTAAATTAATTAATTAAAATTAGTTCAAACGATACAAAGATAAATTTATAGAAATAGAGTAATCCATTTAACATGCTACATTTGTTTAATGCATGGATATAATTTGAAATACTATTATAATTTATAACGCTAAAAGAGTAATACATCTTTGTAAATTTTATTTTAAATTATATAAAATTGATGTTATAAACACAATAGCAAAGAAAATAAATATCCTGTTAAATGTATCATATATATTTTATATTTTGTATGCACGTAACAACTTCGTTGTTTCCAGTATAAACATTAAGTATATTATATTAAATCTGAATTATAGAATTTATATTTATTTATTTATTTATTTATTTATTTATTAGTTTAAATGGATTTCACAATATGTACGCTAGATAAAATAAGAACAATATATGAAATATGTTTTACATTTACATTTCATATGATGAAGAATATATTCAATAATAGTTCCTCATAGTTTATTTTTGGATTGTTAAACTAGTTTTTTTTAAGCATTTTAGTTGGAATGCCATGAATAGGTTTTGGGTATATTCACATAGAATACCTTAGTTTAATACTAAGTTTTTACTTAATTTAAATATTTATTTTTTGTAATTTATAATCAAAAGATCAAAAATAAAATTTAATATGATATATAACTTATATTTTAACTTAATATGTACTATAATATATTTACAATTAAAACCAATTAAGAAACACAAGCTAAAAAATAATTAATTATACCCTATAATTAGAAATTAATTATTAATTATGATACGAATATATTTATACTTGTATAAACCTATGTTTTTGAATTTAATATTAGGTTGGATGGGATGTTATAATGCTACATATATCGGTTATCATTGTACATACATACATATATATATGCATGGCTATTTGTATTTATATGAGCAAATACAGCAAATTAACTAACTAGTACTAGAATTTAATGAACAATTTAAAAATCATAATTTTAACATAATATATAATAATATAATGATATAAAAAGTTTCAATAATAACATATATTGTACATTTAAAATCAGCAAATGAACGTAAAATTGAAAACGTTTATAAGTTTTAGGTTAAAATTATTTTAATCAATTGAGTTACAGTTTTATAGCAATTAATATATTATTAAATGTTAACAAATTAAAACTTTTACCTCTAATTTGTATGATTTATATTAGATTTATATTAAATATAAATATGTTATTTGCCATTGTGTCACAATAGTTATGAAAATTTAAAACTGATCTGAGTCCATGATTGCACATTTAAACTATAATTATTTCAATGAACTAATATCTAGGAAAGTCATACAATCGGTACCAAAGAAGTCTAAGCAAAATAAAATTTAAATAATAGTTGTCCATGTGCAAAGAATTATCCAAGTACATATTATTATTAATTTGATTATATGATATTGTTTCAAAATACAATATTATATTAAATTGTAGCATACTTATTTTCTTAAATTTAGCTTAAATTATACTATGTCTTGCACTTATAAGTCAAGTATTCACGTCGTTTGTATGTTAAAATAATTTAATTTTAAATTAAATGATTTGAATATAGTTATATATGAATGTAAAAAAAATAAACGAAAACGAACTTTCCTGTCGCATGCAATAACTATAAGACGACGGTATAATAATATATAAAGGATAGAAACAAATATAAATTAAAAAAATGGTGTTTTGTGCCTGACATACAAAAGCTAACAGTAAAAATGTGTATATGTGGTTTCTTAAGTCATTTTTTTTTTTATCAAACATTATGCATAATCAACTATGGCTCACCTAAACTTTGTCGTGGGTGAGTCATCATATTACGGAAAGCCATTTCGTCATTCAACATCGGGTCACCTTTCAAGACATAAATTACCATAGCTCACAGTTTTAAGATTAAAATATATTTTGTAACACTAACATATTATATACAATATGTAAGTAGGTATATTATGAAGTATTAGAAGGGAGCTTTGCCGGAGATTCGATTAAACCGTTATACAATTGTCTGCGAAAATAATATTGTATTCTGTATTTATATTTTTGATACATTATGCCAATTCTTTTAAACACAAAGAGATTTATTTTTTTTCAAGAAATTTCAATCTGATGATGAACTATTTCACTGAGAGTGTTCGATAAGAACTCGAATAAAGTGCATTAAGAAGTTTTTATTAACGGTACTCAAAGAATAGTTGAAAATCAATATTGAAAGCTACTCAATTCCTCAATTAAAAACATTAAAATTAAAATATGTCTTTCTTTGCATTTCGTCGAATGGAAATAGTAAATCTACTACAGCCCAATAAGAAAATTCATAGCAAACGGTTTTGAGATTAGTTTTCTTTAGATATCGTATTCAATTATTTTATTGTCTTGTATAAAATGTAACGCATCAAAAAAAAAGATGATATATAAATATTGTGCATAATTAGGTATATTAAAAAGATTTATAATATATTATTATAATAATATGTTGTTTGGATTACGCATATATAATAGCTACGACAAAGTTAAAAAATGTACAAAATGCGATATAAACAACACTATATAAAAATATAAAATGATGTGTACAATGGGGAATATTTAACTTTTATTTTCAAATATATGTGACGATAAACTAAATTAAACCAATCCAGTTTATAATCGATATAATATGATTGTGGTTTTTATATTACGTATTATTCATTGTCAACTAAATAACTACTACTCGTGATCGTTTATTTATACCTATAATATAAATTGTTTATAATATACACGTTAGTATTTTTTTGACCCGACAGAACAGATTAAACTTATAATCTAATTCTATTCAAAATGTTTACTACAATAGACATCGTTTAAGTAACCGAATGTAAATTAAACAAGATGTATATCTGGTCTCGCGGTACCCCGGATCATATCAAAAGAGGTATAAGCTTTTCCTATCAACGTAAAATCACGTACTTCTACCCCAAAATTATTAAATCTTGTCTAAAACGATATTATATACATTGTATTAAGGAAAATACTGAAATCAACTAAATTGTTATATACGACTTTAATGTAGAAACATTAGTAATATAGTAAGTAGTAGTAATATATTACATTTTTGTTTTATTAATTAATTAATTTAACAACAAAAATGTATTAAAATTTTCTTTTTTGTAATATATATATATCTAAATGAGATTTTAAGCTATGTATTTTAAAAATAATATAATAATATTAGATAAACTGGAAATCTTATCAACGTGTTGAAACTTTTTTATCTATAAATAACAAAATGAAATGTTAGATATATTTTTCAAATATACATCTGGTGGGCTTTTTACATGTTTAACAACAATGTTGTACGGCAATTTTGCACAAATTAATTTTTGGGGCAGATTCACTTGCATTATTAATGTACAAAGGTTGAACACAAAATAAGAAAAATGTGTTATCTGAGATATATTTTAGCAAATACCTTCAAATTATTACACTCATGATTGATGTTTAAAAATAATTTTTAAATTATACTTCATTAGGTAATGTTTCGGCGTTATCATGTTTTATAAGACAGTTATGATATATTATATGTGTAATACTGTGATTAAAATATTGTTTCAACTTTCGGCATTTTTAAAACACAATAAATTAAGTAGATATAAGTTACAAGATATTGTATTCAATTATTATTATTAATTTAGTAGTTTAAAACGCAATAAGTTTGAGAGAAAACTCAGGTTTAATTTTGAATTTTACTCATATGTTATCAATTACTAATTAATATTAAAATGGTTACGTAAATTATGCTTATTTATATGTGTTCACTTACCTAATGGTCGCTCTAAAGTTTTTGACGGAGTTCTGACGACCGGCAATGAACTCCTCTGCTTGTTACCTCTTCGGAACCCGGTAGAACTGGTTTCAACTTCAGACATTATACCTGGATCGTCATCGAACAGTATCCCAGTAGCCGGCGGATATCCTCCCCTGGACGCCGGAGACTGTAAATAATAGGAAAGTTATTTAAATTAACTATAGCAATCTACTTTTAGTTTAATTCACAATATTGGTCATTACGCATTATTGTATATATATATAATTTCAAAACTTTATAAAAAAAAAAAAAAAAAGCTATTTATATTATAAAATAAAAGTACTTATCTATTAAATTTCATATGACGCTATATATTTATAATAAAAATTAATATTCGTATTTTACGTAAATCGTGACGATGTTGTTACGACACAAAAATTCTGAATGGGTATAAGGTATAATCCTGTATTAAAATGATCAATAACAAAAAAAAGTCAATAAGTCATCGATCAAAATATGCAATATGTAAACACTGGGATATACTTAAAAATATATTATATATAACAAGAATATTTTTAAGTATAATACATATAAATACATACATATATTTTGATCAAAATCTTTGTAGTATATGGTAATTACCTACCTAAATAAATGTATAATATAATTACAGTATATTATAATATCTTCTAAAAAAAATTAAAAATGTACCTAGGTAAAAAATTGAAAAAATATATGTTTGGTATTTTACTTAAAAATACAATAATTAATTAGATTCATAGACCGTGTTAAAACGCATGAAATGAGCTACAAAAGTTGTTGATACTGGTGAATTCTTTATAAATTATTATGCGTTTGAAATTCAATTTATTTTACAGTTGAAAAGAAAATTGATTAAAAATCAAATAGAGCCAAGTCAAAAAAAAATATTGAAAAAAACCAGCATTGAGTATGGTTGAAACAGAAAAAAAATGTGTTTTTTAATTAACTGAAACAAAGCCGTTAAATGTGCTATATAAACAGTTAACACTGTTGTCAAACACGTTTGTGTTGAAAAAATCATATTAAAACTTTAATGGAAAAATTAACAATATTATTATAAAAATATCCGTAAGTATCCAATGTTGGGCAACGACTTACTTTTTTCCGTTGCATTTTCGTTCCCATCTATAATAGCAGCGTATACCACAAAGCAAACAAAATGGTGGCAGTAAAACAACAACAAAACATCCATTTAGTTACGGTAAAAGCAATAGCACAATATACATTTATTATAATAATGATGTTTTTTTCTCATTTGTGCACAGTTGACGCAGCAATAATAATATATTTAGCAGCGCGGCGATTGAAACAATAAAACACATGGTTGTATCAAATTGTATTTGCGAACGCAGAGAAGTATATTAATATTATGTGTGGATTCTTTAAAATACGGAAAACAGAAATTAAAATTTGTTGAGTGATTTACCTCTAAATCCATAGATCTCGTCAAGGCCGGTTGATAATTGTGATGTTGATCACCAGATAAAGTGTGCCGCCGAGGATCGTCTCTTCTCGAAGATCGGCCTCGACGGAGTTCATCACCTGCAAAAAGCAATAAAAACATGAATGTAAACATTTTTGTAAAAGGTATACATAAACATACAGGGCTTTTTGTGTAGATAAGCTGCACAGTCTTAAACGTATTAAATTCTAAGGATTTTTCTAATTACCAAAAGAAAACTATTGATATCCTAATAGTCAAGGAATTTGCAAGTATAGTGGAAATAATTTTTTACATTTTTTTTTAATAATTTACTTTATATATACGAGATTAATAAAATTGAAAAGTATACCTATAAGCTGACTTGGTTAGATAATTTTAAATACCTATGCTGTACATATTATTTGAAATTTGTATTCAAATGACTGCGTGATAGTATAGAAAGTTTGTTATTTTTTAATGATTTACCCATATTATATTATGTTAATAGTCAATTATATTTCTGATAATATCGCCTGTTGTCGTATTGAATCATCCCATTGACTATATCTATGTATTATATTTCTATAATGTATTAAAATCTGTAATTTATAAACACTAAAATCGATTAATATGCAAAATGTTAACGTCAATAATATACCTTGTGCGATAATCAATTATCAATTTATTAGTCATACATCAGACATTTGAGGAAGATAAAACGTTGTCTAATGTAAATCGCCGGAATTTATTATATTACTCTCGATATAATATTTATGAAGTGGGCAAAATTCACGATAAATGTCTTGATTATATTTATGTGTAAAACAAAAATTTGAAATATTTTATGAATTTATGCGAAAAACCATAAAATATCGTATTATAAATCAATAAAAATAATTTTACGATCACAGAAAACGTTAAACAATAATATTAACATTTAACATGATAAAAAATTTTGACTTTAAGTCAAACGTTTTATAGATATTATATGGAATACATGTTAAGTACTAAGTATATCTTTACATACCGTTATATACGTATTATACCAATCATTTCGTATTAAAAATTACGTAATATTGGAAATATGTAATAGCCAATAGGTTTATGTTATTACTAATAATATTCCAAGCCATAATTTATTAGGTATTTTATGACTTGTTTCCACTGATCAGTACAGTATATCGAATTCAATTTTTTTAATTATATTATGTGTATCACTATTTACAACTGACGTTATAAATTTGAAATACAAATTGAATGTACATGAAAATTACGTTTTATATAAAGAAGATAAAATTTTAAAAATAATACTAATTTTTTAATAGCCTTTTAAAATATTTAATTTTTAAACTACATTTATAATAATAAATTATAACCGTTAAGATTTTTACTAAATCTACCTAAATTAAAAAAATTGGCAAATTTTAAATTAAAATAATTTTTGCTTTAAAAAAATATTTAATTATTATGTTAATTATGTAAATATACAAATAAACTATAAAAATTCACGTTAATTTATCTTTATTGAAGTCGTAAATATTTATTTGACTTAAAATAAATTTAAAAGAACATAATAATAATACTTCAAATAATTATTTAATTATTTACCTTAATTTTTACCGATACAATATGTCTTGATAAAAAACTAACTGTATTATAAATTAGCATTAACAAAGATAATATTTCTAACACGGCACTTTGTATAGGCAATTATAATACATGATGTTGCTATAATATAGCCTTATTACTGGTCTAATAATATATTAGTTAAAATTATATTGTAAAACGACATCACGTACCTATGTTTTGTAAAATTTAACGAGTTATAAATTAGTTACAGATTCATAGCTCTATTTACATCTAAAATACAAGATTTGAACAAAAAGTTTCACTTTATAAGTTTTTATTTAAACCTTTAAGTTGATTAAAATAGATAATTTCAATTATTACCATTATATTTAAATTATATAATTTATAAATTGTTATTATTTTCATCGTTTATTTTTATTTTATTTCCTTTATCAGAAATAAGTAAATAAGTAATATGCAATATATATACTCAAAAGAAAATAGTAGAGTTGTAACATAGTACATCGAAATACCGGTAAAATGGTATACCGAAATTAAATAAGTATATAATAATCCAAAATCGACCATTAAAATATTTCGATTATTCGGTTATTTTGAATATTTGGTTGTTTTATTTGTACAACAAAAATTCGTTAATGACGCTAAGTAACGCTTAATTATCAAAAATCTATTACACAAAACAGTGGTAAACGATTTTATATAAACATAAATTCTCGAAATGATATACCAACTACTCTTCACTTCACAACCGTTTTACTTTGACAAATCTGTTTGCATTATATACATAAGCTAAGGAATATGTCTATTCCAAATGTAAATCTTACAAAGTGTAAATATTATCCATCAATTTTGTTACACAGGTTATAAATTGAACAATATACATACATTATTTCAAAAAGTACTAACATTTATAAGACCTAACCTAATCTATTCGTAAATATAATATATATTAGAATAATCAAAATATTAATAAATGTTTAAATCGTTCCATTTAATTTTTACTAAATTTAAGGAAATTGTAAAATAAAAAAAAGGGCGTTTTATGAAAAGACGCGTTGAGAAGATTGGTTTTTGGTTACGTCTAAAATTTTACTCTTGAAATTGGAGCCCTCTATATCGAGTGTCATCTAAATTATTTCTACGTGACTTAACTTTATATTACACAATGGACGCCTAGAATTAAAGAACATTATTGAAAAGGCGTATAACACGTTACTTAATTACTGCCTATTAAGCACCATAACGAATTACTCTTATAAATATTTTAAATACAATGTATTACTATAACTATAGTTTTATCGGTAAAAAATTATGTATACAGATTAAAATGATTCAGTGTTCGAAATTTTATATATGTATACTTATTTAAAAATCACTACGAGCCAATAATTATGTAATGTGTGGAACAGATTTAACGTATCAACAAAACTAGACTACTCTGATAATCAAAATCTATACGTGATACTGCTAGTATAGGTAGAGAATAGGTCACTATAATGGATTTGTTAAATTTGAATGCAATGACAAATATCATTATATAAGAAAAAATATTTTGAATGGAGATGATTTGTAAAGTTAGAATATGTTATATTATTGTCTATATTTAAATTTTAATATATTTTTGTTTATATAAGTAATTTATTTTTATCAATTAATGGTGAAAGTTTCAAGATTCTAGCGTTTTTTCGACTTAAACTTTTTGAAACACAACAAATATTTTAAATCGTTTTAGGATGCATCGTTATTTTACGTGATTTCGTAGAAATTTAAATTTCATACGTTTATAAAATGTTTTCTATATTGACGCTGGTATTTTTTTTTACAGTTATTTGAGGAAAATTTGTGGAGAACCATGTATTGGGTTTACCTTAGGTATAAATCATAACAATTTTATGAATTTTCAACTTAAAAACTATTCTTTAAATATGTCGTGATTTTGAAATTTTTTGTAAACATTTGAACTTTAAATGCTTATAAAAAAAATAATATGATAAACGATTTTTGATTTTTTTTTTTACTACGATAAGTAAAACTTATAATAAACCTTGTATTAAATTTAAAGATTTTTTGGAATGCCAATTTTTTTTGTCAGCATTTTCAAAAAAAAAAAAACATAGATAAATTGTAAATTTCAATTGTCTATAAAAAGCTTAAAAAATCTAAAATATTTTAAAAATTTAATCATAAATAGATGACACTAATATAAACATCTGGTGAAAATGTCAATGATGTTTACTATATTTATAATGATTCGTTTTTGAGTTACAACAAAATAAAAAATTGATTTTGTCGAAAACTGATTATGCGTAAAAATGTCCGTTTTCCGTTACTTTTTTGGGGTTATTCCTAATTCTTTTGAAAATTACTGAAAATTGTTTACTTTTGACCTCCCTAAGTACCAACTAGATTCACTTTCCTTATTAAACGGGACTGAAGTCAATAATCAAAGCACTATTACTATTCCAAAACATGATAACAGAAAAAAAAAACAAAAAAATTGTAATAAAGATTGTAAAATCAATACATTCATAATTCCGTTCAGAATCTAAAACATGAACCTAATGTAGTACTTTAAAAAGTGTATTGTATAAGTACAATGGAAGAAATTAAAATTGTCATATCCTAAACTTTAAAATAAGGCATTAATATAATTTTACTTTTTTGTTAGAAACTATTGTTAC
Organism: Rhopalosiphum nymphaeae; assembly: GCA_036289425.1. Taxonomy (NCBI): domain Eukaryota; kingdom Metazoa; phylum Arthropoda; class Insecta; order Hemiptera; family Aphididae; genus Rhopalosiphum; species Rhopalosiphum nymphaeae. The sequence continues at coordinate 21,200,750 of JAZAQC010000013.1, forward strand.
TCTCATATACATTAAAAATAATATAAAACACATCTTTTAAATATTTAAAAACAAGTATTCCTTAAATCGAAATGTTGTTATTTTAAATATACACCCACAACAATAATTATAACAAATACAATTATGGTACGTATACCAGCAACATCTAAACGTACGTGGAAGTATATCTATGTATTTCACGTAAACTATAAAATATATATTTATAATTTAAATTAATAAAGAATATAAATCATTCAGACAGTATTTATTTAGGTAAGTATAAATTTATATGTATTTAACATTACTGTAACAAACTTAAACCTTCTACAAGTGTATACATTTCTGAGAATATAAATATTATACTTGACAAACTTTAATATATTTTAGTGTAGTAACTTAACCTTAAAAAACTTCTGACGCTGTCATTACATTTTACTCATATCTTCTCAAGAGTTTTGTCATCATGTTTTATGGCGATATGTAATACCATATTAAATTATTATATGGATACAAATACTTTAAGAAGCTTAATGGAGTTTCACAATCCAACATATAAATACAACGGAAAAGTATTATACTTATAAGTTTTATGTATCAATAAGTTCTTAAACCAAAGACCACGAATGCTTCTGGAGTTATTATTATTATTATGTCATATTTTTGTATAGATATTATAACGTACGTGTCATATAGCGAGATTTAAAAAATGTCAACGAACACTTTGAAATTGCAAAGGGAATACAAAACAAAATATTTACAAGAATGTATTCACATTAAAAACAACAAAAGATATTAAATAATTTAATTTCTATCTGTTTCTAAAGAAGTCTGTTTTTTTTTACATTACGAGTATTTGTAACTCAAACCGTATTCTAAGAGTATCTGTGTACAGTGAAATTGATTTATTGATTTTTAATTAAATAAAATTGTCTATTTAGTAAATTCGTCGATATATGAAACGGAGCTATAAGTATGTATATAAAAAACGAGACAACCATATTTTACTAAAATTATATTTCATTTGGAAATCGTTTACTTTAACACTTTACTCTTCATTTCGTTACGGACGGTTTTGGAAAAATGATCATTTGTACTATTTACTTTTTTTTAAAAGTATTGAACGGCTAATGAATATAGAGCATCGGTGACAGTTCTTTGGATAAATTGCATATCTGGAATTGACTGTTAAGGAAAAGAGAAAAATAAATCAAAATAAAAATGTGCTAATTATACGCGTGGTTAACGTCGTTTTGCCCTTCGGCTTCACAAATCCTTCAACTCACTATACGAAAAAACACGTCACGTAAAATATTGTGTTGGAAAAAAATTTTGTTTTCTAAAAAAAGAAATCAATTATTAAATGTAGTGTTATTACAATATAGCCGTTATTCAGTGATTTAACTGTTAGACGCTTAGAATTTAATACACGTTTTAAATGTATTTATTTAGAGAAAATTGCTTTACCTAATTGTGCTTAAATTTATATCCAGGTTGCCTATCAGTGTATCTTCGAAAAAAAGGTACGCTTCAATAGAACTATTCAAATTGGTTCAATGTATATAGGAAAAAAGACGGTTTAACATTTATAATATATAGACTATATAAACTTTGATAAAAATGAAAAAATTTGATATTACATTTTAGATTATTGCCAAAAAAGTGTCTATATTTTTTAAAATATATCAATTTCTTAAAAGGAAAAAATGTTCAATGTCTATAAAAAAAAATAAAAAAAAATAATTAGATTAAAAAATTATACCTAGGCAATAGGCATAGACAAGTCTAATTTAAACGTTTGGTAAAAATTTTAAATATCTATGGTTACTTGTTTTTTGAATTACAACCAAAACAAAAATTAACTGTTCAAAATGTAAAAATTGTATGTAGTTTTTACCTCTATCCTCTTAATATGCCGACTAGATTCACTTTTCTATCAAAAATAATACTGTAATTGAAAATGCAAGCATTTTATTGCTCCAAACGATTATGACAAACATAAAATATGTATATATTCTAAATCATCACATTAATTGCTCTGTTCAGAATCTAAAAGTTAAGTATTTATCGAGCAGGTAAATGTATAATATCAATTATAATAATCGATCAGTACAAATTAAAATAAATCCTTTAGTTGTTAACCTATGCTATAGTATATTCGGTTGACTATATAGCTTATGTAATAATTTCAAAATATGTTTTAGAAATCAATCATAAAATAAAACGTGCACGATTTCTGCTGACATAGAATATTATTATTCCAACTATATAATAGGTGGTCTGTATTTGTGTACAGTACGATTTTCACAATTATTCTAAAATTATTTAATTAAATGAATTAGAATGTCATTTAAAAAACCGTATGACAGATTAATACAATAAAAATAAAAATTACAACCCATATTACAGAAACGTTAAACAAATATAATTAGCGTAGGTCGACACATCGACGCGAAATAACTAAGTTATGATCCAATGCAAAACCACTTGGCACTTACATCTAAGCATTTGATATATTAAAAATATATAGTAACACATTATATAAGTGTCATCTCTATATCATACATCTCACTAACGATATTTAAAAATGTAAATCTACAGTTTGAATTATATGCCATTAATTTTTTTTTTATTGACCGTACAAAAAAATTTAACATCAGAAACAAAGGTCATTAGTTTCATAGTATTATTATATATTGATTAATCAAACTATTGGATTACAACGATTTTTTTTTTTAAATAGAATTATACAATTTTGTTTATATCCACTAAAATTGCCTGCAACTTTAAATAACGAATGGCAAAATACTTTTTTATGAGTTTACCACTTATTGCTGACAAATATGAAATACGAATTTATGTTTTTGATACTACTATAACTTATGACTTTTTTACATTTTGATGATTGTAAATAATGTAAGTATATACTGAATTATAATAAAACAATATAAAGTTTTCTTTAATTTTTAATTGATTATAATATATTCTCTTGATTCTTAATATATACATTATATGTGTAGCCATAACTTATATCCATAACTTATACTGACACAGTAGATTTTAACATCATTTTGCGATATTAAATTTAAAATATTTTTAAAATGTACATATATTTATTAATAAAATCATATAACTACGAGTACTATATAAGCGTGTACTAACTAAGAATTAAATATTTAATAAAATGCATGTTTTTTAAAGAAAAATTGCACGAGATTCGAAGACACAGGATGTAAGCTAATATATTTCATAGTTATATTAATTTATACATTAGTCTTGCACCATTCAAAAGTGATATTGTAATGTCTATTGTGTTTATTAAAGATCATTTATATCATGGAAACTAAACAATGGGTTAAATATATATGACAAATTATTGTAAAGCAAAATGTAAATGCATCTCTAAATACAGACAAGAACAGATTTTATCAGATATATATATATATATAGATATAAGAACACCGTCAACGGAATTTGTTTGTTTTCGGATAGTAAATTATATTGAATAGGTAACATTTATAATATTGTATTATGTTTGTACTACTCCGCTTTATAGTTCCTAAAAATATTTTGATAGTAAAACCATAAATTTATTTTTGTGGTTATAATTTGTACACAATTATATATGTTCATAGTAGCTATTAGATACATTAAATTATTTAATATTACGGCTAAAATTTAGTTAAGCAAGTCAACTAATAATTAACTCAAGTTTAATACACTTACTTAATTTTTATTTCGTTAATTTATTTGGAATAATAAAAAGAAAATGATATTAACGAAATTCATTATAAAATATAATATAAATGTAATAATATATAGTCAAGTGGTTCTATAATTGTTTAGGATTAGGACCACGGCCCAAATTTTTTTCTGAAAATCAATCGCTACCCACATAGTTTTACTTTTACAGTATATGTAGCACTAAAAAATCAAAATTTGTTTGTTACTTTATACTATCAAGTCTATAGATTTATAGTTTATATAATTTTACAAATGTATTTTTAATAATGATACATATGCATGCGAAGTGTGTTCTTGTGTGCTTGTTTTTATTGCTGTGGTTGATAACAGCACTATTTAATGTATAAAGCTTATATTTATAGAATATAAAATAACATAAATATTTTAGAATATATATAATTAAAAAAAATTGTCATAACCCACAGTTTGAGAAACGCTGATATAGTCTAAAATATATTTCCTATTAAAAATTAATGTGCGGTGAGCGTGGAATAAAAATAGTGATTAAAAATTTTAAACTCAAACTCAAAAAAAACTTTTTAACATTTTAGTACATAAGAAAATTAAGTTATAATTTTATCTTTAGTAAATTATTGTAATGAAACTAATAAACAATGAGTCTTGTATGATAATTCGACAGTTATAATGTGTCAGCGTATCATAGACATTAATCTAAATAGCAGTTGGCATACGAATTTAATGATTTGTAAATATATTCTATAGTGTCATTGAATAAAAAATGTTTTGGGTAAAAGAAACACGTTTAATATTAACTGTGGTGGAATTTGTGGAAAGATATTTCTTTCCTTCGAATGTTCGACAGAATAAATGTTATCAAATAAAAGTACAAAGAAAATCTACACTTACACTCACACGAACTATACTTCGAGGTACATAAATCATAATAGAGTGACACTACATTTTTATTGCTTCACGATGGGGATTGTATACGTATAAAAAGCTATAAATATTAAAAAGAAAATGTGATTTAAATGAGTATATATAAATGTATAGTACACCTCACATATACCATACTATATGCTATATCACACTTTTTTCAAAAATCGTGTATTTCATACTGTTCTCATCAAACGATTAATTTTATTTCATATACTAATGAATATTATGTTGAATTTATAAGTTGCTGTGTTAAATTACGGTATTTATTTTAATGATATTAAGTTTCAAGAACTTTATTATGTAGATCATGAATTGGAACATAATTACATTAGATATATTACATCGTAATGACAATGATGAAAATCATAAATAAAAATACGTAAAAATTCTTTAAAGTTTTCTTTTATTCTTAAAGATTATATTTATTAAGAAACTTTTGTTTTAGCAATAAAAAAATCGAGTCTCGAACATTTCTTACGTGGCTTTAAGGAATTTATTCGTTATATAAATAATGTAAATTATTATTAAATGAAAAACATAAAACAAAACATATTTATTGAAAACCTTTACAATAAACGTTGTTAATACATTAATTATAGTATTTAAATATAAAAATTCTTCAAAGTTTAGTCGAGTTAAAAAACAAATTAATTGTAAATTTGTAACTATATACAGGTGTATAATATTGTATTATAATAGGTATTATAAAAACTGTTCCTGAAAGTTTATTATTAAATCGAACATCGTTTTAATATGAATATTATTAATTTTTATCATCGCAAAAAATTCAAAATTACCATATAAGTTATCGATATAAATCGAACATAAACTTATAATAATATGTATAATATGTAGTAAATAATTATTATTTGTCACACGTTCATTTTTCAATATTTAATTAAAAACATTAGTATATGATTTACAATTATATAATCATACCATTTTTGTCATTCAATTAAACGAAATTTGTCAATATTAATATACGCATATACAGAAAGGTAAAATTGTATTATTTTAATATTATAATTTGCACTAAGTACATAAAAGCCATACATATTTTGGTAGTATTATTGTTTACATAATAACATGTCAAACTTTAATTTATGGAGACCATTAATTAAATAAACCACTTTACATAGATATCATACAGCACACACAACGCAGAATTCAACATATATTAAATTTGAAGACTGCAACTACTGCTCTGTATAAAATGCCAATGAAATATGTTTTAACAGATTTTTTAGAAAAAAAGCTGTCAATACCGCAAACGTCGTTTAGTATGATTGAGAAATAGTATTGCTACTGTGATTACGTTATTAAATTGCAACATTGTAGAATTTGTTTACGTAAGTTGTATTCAATATAAATTCCAATAGAAAGTAATTAAAAAAATGAATAATTTCTATTTTATAGGGCTATACAGCAAATGTCAATATTTGATTAAAATGTATATGTAGGTAATACTACACGAATATTATACGCGAAACAATTGATAAAACTGTTTTTGGAGTATAATATCGTATTTAAATTCTAACGAGTCGAAAAGCATATAATTTTATTTAACGATTGATTTGTTAAAATTATTATAATTACTTTTCAAACCAATGGCACATATTAATCGTAAAATCATTGTCTTACGGCGTCGTGAATATGCAACTAAAAGTTTACTACCATAATATTATAATATAAATAAATATTCATTATATCTAGGCGTAAGTAAAATTATGTAAACTAATAATACTATTCGTCGTTGATATTTTACAATAATTCGATCCCAGTTTTATTTAAATATAATATGAATGTATAGTCAGTAAATCGATTTAGAGTCAGAAACGTGATAGATATCAAGATATATATAGATATAGTGAATGATTTCAGACTTGCCGACATACTAAATTATTGTTTCATTTTTTATTTCATTATTCTAACGAGATTTCAAACTGTAAATAACCTTCATGGCTTCATTCCTTATATATTTAAATTTCCGATCCAATTTTGGTCGAAAAAAAACCTAATTTCAACTGGAATACGCATAAGTAGCAATGTTTTAAACGCGATGGTTGTATACAGTTAGCTAAGTAAAAACTAAAAGGTTTGGAATATGCGATCAGAATCTCAATACTATTTCATGCGATTAAGTTTGATATATAACTGGAGTATTCAGGTGTAAAGGAATAACAGAAGATAAAAGATTCTCGGCAATGAATTCTTTTTAAGCGTCATAAAACTCCTTCGACAGAAATTCTTTTCACGATTTCAATTTCGATTGGCCACAGTTCTATTTATACATTTATATCAATATTATACAAAATAACTTAAAATACGTCGATGTATCAATCTTTTAAATATTGCAATGCTTTATTTATAATCTCAATATATTGTGTGATATTATGTATTATATACATTATACTTATAAAAATGTGAAAAATAATAATATGGTTAGGAATATAATTACATAATTATAAATAATAAATTGTTGGACAACCATTTTTAAAGTTTTATTATAATATGTACGTTCTAAAAATATTTGAACGATCATACTAGAGTAGGTCATTCATGGAAAATATATACTTGGTTCAATAGTCAATTTATAATCCAAAACTTTAATACGTACCAATTATGTATTTACTATTCACTTACGAACACGACTAGACGATTTATCTATCCTTAGTGCCTAAAGAGTTGTAATTATGCGTAATTTTTTTTATATTATCAATATTTTTTTTCATGTATCCTTTGGTTATTTACATACATATTTAATTTATCATAGGTAATTACTATACAAGCTATACTCCAAAAAATTATATCTCTCGCTAACTGCGTCTTCACCTCGTATAAAATATCTTCATGTTTAATATTGAACCAAATATTATATATAAAACAGTTTTATTTAATTGTATCGAAACATATCTTATATTATGTCATCCGATTTAATTATAGAATAAAAAATTGAATATTATATCCAATAATGTTTCATAAATCATACTATTTAATATAAACTTAAAATCAATTGGTATATTTTACAATAGGTAATGTATACTAACAAACTAAATTAATAATGTGATGTATGTAAATTTAAAATTATTATTTTTTATAAATTTAAGAAAATAACTAAAGTTCTAAAATAAAAATAGCATATTGTTATTTAGAAAACACAGTAAGATAGGAGCATGATTATATTTTAATTGAAATGGCTTGTATATTTTACACAAAATCAAAGAAACCAAAAATTATTAGTGATGAAAAAAGCAGAATTATATAAAATATAATATTTTAATCTAATTTTTATCTTTTGATTTCTACAACATTTTACTATATATATGATATACTTATTAATATGAATTATGTAAAATATATGACGTTCAAAGGTCAATTTGACTATAGTCACCTACATGTACAATATTAATTTTAGGAAAATATATAATTTGGGCAATACTCCTAGATAATAAATCACATTTTTATTGACATTATAAGGTTAGTTTAATATAATATTCTATGATTAAATTGTGTTAAACTAATTTATTCAAGAGTATGTAATATTTTTTATTTGTCAAATCTTTTAAACCAATTAGAAAAAAATATAAGATGTATTTTTTTTCTTTAAGTGTTACATAACAATTTCATACACAATGTTTAAATGTTAAAAATAAATAAGTCAATAAATGAATAATGATTTATATTAATTGCCAATTTAATAGATAATAGTAAAAAGTATTAAATATATTTTAACGTATATTATACGTAACCTATATGTCCATCTTCAATCACTTCAGTTCAAAGTTATAGGATTTTAGTCTTATTTTGGTTTACTATAGTAATGATAACATTTTTAGTTAAAATATTTAGTAATGTAAAAATAATATTATAATATTGGACATAGTTAAATTAAAGTTCTTATGATGTTTAAATTCTGAGTACATCGATAAATGTACTTATATTTATTTTACAATAAAATGTATTTTTTTTTTATTGATATATTTGTGTTTAATGACACCTTTCTAATATGTGATGATTAACTTGATGGATGTTTCCTGTAGCAAATCATTTTTAGCTGGTACTTCTGAAAGATGTTTTTAAAGTTTTTAGTATCTTTTAAAAATGATCAGAAAAAAACTAAAGATAATAGGGAGCATTTATTAAAATTGAAATATTATTATAAATATAATTGTTTGATAACTTTGGTTCTTATTAATAAGTTAGACCATCCCAGAATCGTTTATTATCGTACATAATGATTTATCATTGAATTTAAATTTAATAAACCCATTATACATAAACTCAACTCTTACTGTACAACAAATTGGTTACTTATATTCGCCTTTTTTAATATATTGATTCTATACCAAGAAATTTAGAAAATAACAAAAGCAATATTATAATAAATAATAATAAAATTATTTTAGTAATTTTCATAATTTATAGTTAATTTTAAAATAATATTGCAATAGTTTTTAGCAACTTCATAGAAAAAAGACAATTATTACAAACGAGTAGTTAATAGTTAGAATTTATTAACTATTAACTAATATGAATCGTGTTTATTACGCAATAACTTAATAGATATCGTAATATGATAATTATATTAAAAACAACAAAATTAATAGTAAAACCAACACATCAGTCTATGACAACATTTTTGAAAACTTCCTGTTTTTGACTACTGTAGCTGAAAGCGAATGTCGTTTAAAAAAAAATTAAATAACACAATGCGTTTATTATACTATAATTTCGTAGAACATAATACAGATATTATACACGTATAATTTACGTTGAGTGAAATTTACAAACTTTTAAATTAATATAATTATCATCTTAAACGTATAGGTACTGTAAAAACTATAATATAGATACTATAGTACAGTGAAACCTTCCCTAAGAGACATATTCAAATAACATGACAACATTGTTCTGCGAGCAGTTTTTGTAAACTACAAACATTTTACAAACTAAACCCTCCAAATAACGAAAACAATTTCCAGTATTGGAAATTTCACTGTATATAATTTATCGAATATCATGTATACGTGAATATCAACTACCGTTCATACGTGCCACGCAGGAGATCCTTACCACATTGTCAGTATGTAGAAAATGGTACGAAATTTCCACTCAAAAATCTGTGAACGCTGCAGTATTCCAGAAAAGTTGTTTATGATTAATACGACTTACGACCTGTGGTTGTTACGTATCATTCACGGTCATTGCGTTATTGTATAACTCGTGTCGACCACTACACTATTAACCGTGTACTGCTCCGCCGCGTTGCGGCAAAACCCGTGCCAGCTACCGGCCAAATGTATTAATGTTTTTTTTTATTTTCTATCTCATCCTTTTTCCCCCACCATGACAGTAAAAATATACAAGGTGGTCCGTTTAATAAACCATATTAATTGTACAGTCAATGTTGATGATTTTTAAAACAAATCGTGCTTAAAATACTAATTCTTTAAACCTTAGAAAAATATTATTTTTTTCATTGTAAAAAAAAATAATAAATATAGATCAAATCTTATTAATATACATCATACTAACAAAGTCCTTAAAAGTCTATTTAGACAAGTCATTATAAGTTACTATAGTTAATAGCTTGTATAGTAGAGTACAGATCGTCGACATACATTTGGTACACACTACACGCGTTTCACATAATGTGCACACACGATTGATACTAATATATATATAAGCAAAGTGCGACAGAAAGACACAAGCGTCATTTATAACCGTTGCCAGATTATTTTAGGTTTTTATTTTTTGTTAAACCTCATACACGCAAATTATGGTGTATAAATAATACTATACTGTAACAGTGGTGTTATATATGTAAGTATAATATTATATGGACGATCATCCTGCTGCGAGGGAACTACACATTAATAGACATCGATAATAATTATATATTCCATCCCACTAAAAATGCTGTGCTTTATTATAATATATTACACAGATAGAAAAAAAACATCGAAATAAAAATGACTTAAAAACTTCATTTTATTAAATGATAACATAGGACGTACATTTACTGCAGTAGCTATATATATATATATATATATATATATATATATATATATATGCCGTAAGCAATATGGAAAATTAGTCTATTCGCGAGAGTTTGCTTATTTGCGAATTACTTATTATTTTTCCAAACGATCTACTGTTTTTCAGACTTATTGCATAGAGACTAACACGAGTTAAACCTTTTAAAAGCTATATAATCAATATGTAGTAATAAACAATTTAATTATTTTATTCTGTCATAAACAAAGAATCTTCGTGGGACACGTGTATATAAAAAAAAATAAATTTAGAAAGAAAGTGTAGAAGCTTTTGAAGGATAAAAAAAAGTTACAGAATAAATGATACAAGCTAGCAATAAGAAATTAATTATAACTGAAGTTAGAAGTTATGTTTTAATCAATATTCCAAAAGTAGATTATGGACCATTATATATTCAAAATATTATTTGCAAAGTTGTAGACAAAAATAATAATGTTCACAAAATTGGTACACAGTTTTGCATTATAAAAACGTGATTAAGCAGAAATATATTACAAACAACTCATGCAAAATTTCTTGACAAAGTTACAAATACAATAATAACATTAACAGAAATAACGATAAGACATTCGCCATTTGGAGGGCAGTATTATCAAAAATGTTTTTCCAAGACATTGTGCAAAACAAATAGATGTGTTAGTCATAAACATAATGTATTGTACAGCTCAAAATGCCAGGAAAAAAATCACAAATGACAATAAGTACCTAAATATTTTACATATTTTCTATTTTGTTAGTAATATGTTTTTTTTTTTTTTGTTGGTTCAACTTTACTGATACTTGCCATTGATACAGTTAATATTTTTATAAAACAAATATAATACTATATAATAAGTATCATATTTATTCAGTGTATACGTTATAATAATTCTACTACTTTTTTTTGTATAAGTAATAAATTGCCCTTAAAATAAAATAAGAAATTTGATTATTACTCTATATGCAATAGACTTGAAAAATAGTAGGCTATTTGGAAAAATAATAAGTAGTTTGCAAACAGGCTACCCCATTGTAAAGAGCCTAGTCTTTCTGCATAAAGACTAATTTTCCATATGACCAAAAATATATATATATATATATATTAAATGATTCTGAATTCCATAAACAGTTCAGAACAAAATGGTATGACTCTAACTGTAATCACAATTGTACACTAAAGAGATATTTAATTTTACACAACTTATGTATAATAAATGTATTATTTCTTTCGGTAGACGAAATATTTATTTGTTTATTTAATTTAATAGCATGGGTAATATTTAAAATCATCTAAACTTTAAACAGTAATCAATAAAAATTACCATTTATTCGGCATTTGATATTTATACATTGATCATGTAATTTTAGGAATGTATCTTCTTCTGCTCTATAAAATATTAAAATATTTGGTATACTATAAAGCTTTTTCTAATAATATGATTTTCTTCGGGCTCTGGAAAACTTAGCACCGGCGCTACTGCTACTTCTTAAACATTGTACTACCTGTTTATTGTTAAGTGATTACAAAATATGAAGTCGCCAATAAAAAATTACTAGGTCAATTGTAAATACATTTTTATTTTTAATATTATGGTATCTATAAATATACGAAAACTTACAATCAAACATTCATACACGAATGCATGTATAAAACTAAATCTTATTACTATCCCAAAACTAATGTAATTGCTATTTCTTTCCGTTTCTTGAAATAAATTAGAAATAAAAAAATATTTTGTAATTAAGTCCTTAGAGCTTTAATCATTGTATATACCCGTAGAAAATTGCAGTTTAATGAATAAGCAACAAATCTGGTAAGTTATCTATATTATATACTACAATAGAAGATTAAAGTAAGACTTCCGATATTATGTACTATATACTAATAGTATAGTTATATAAATCGCTGATTGGCACTTTACCATTTTTATAATAACAAATGTAAAAAGCAGATAACAATTTATATTTATTGTCATTCGCTATTTGCTGCACTATCAGTATAAATATTGATTGTTGTACTCATTGTGTCTCATTACCAATTTACTGACATTTTACTTAAAAATACCACAACGAACACATCAATATTATTAAATGCAAAATATAAAATTGCGATTATAATAATTAATTATATCAATAAAACTATTCAAATTTAAAACGTGGTTTGTGCAAAGTTGTCTTATAAGTTATGTAGATATGGATAAAAATGGTTTCTGTTGTATTGCGTATTATAACTTGCATAAAACGTTATGTCAATTGAACGTGCAAAAATGATAAATAATGATATTAAATGTAAAATATTATTTTTCTTAAATATAAAAATGTTGTCATAATGGTAAAAAATCTTAATATATTTAGTAAAGTTTTTCATTTTTTATTTTATTCAGAAAAAAATAAAAACCTATATAAATAGAATCGTAAGTAAAATATAATTTAAAAGCTTATGAAGAACCAAAGTTCTCCTATTTTATGATACAACAAACAAATATAATACTTATAGCGTATAATAGTTTAAATATATGCTCAATTCGAAAATTTCACACGTTACTGGTTTGTTTCACGAAATGAGCAAAAACATTCTTATTTTATAAATTAGGAAATTTCACGCCTGAAATATATCATGTAAAGGATTCACGTCAAAATAATGTATACTTTAAAAACTTTACAAAAACCACGAGACTGATGTATGATTAAATTAAAATTTCATCTTCCATAAAGTCGGTTCTTAGTATTATTTTTAAAATACTTCTTGGATGTTGATTATAAAATATATAATTCTAAAATATTTTTTAACTACAGTGTTTTTCTAATGTCTACTGTAATATATCATAGAATTAAATTTTAATAGTAATGCATATAACTTTATATAAAAAAATAAAAAATAATTATATTGAATTTAATTTAATATATATATATACATTTTATATTATAAAATCATTTAATTTTAATGTATACAATTTAATATATATAAATAAATTTAAAATATAATGCTGCATTTTCTATCATTATTCTAAAATATTTCTCTCTGGCAACAAATAGAATGTTAAAAAACTTTAATTAACTGAATTGCATAAACAACTTTACATTTTGCGTATTGCCTACCCTCATCAATTATGCTTATTATTCGAATAAGTATCAAAATTAATGAAATCATTGCTAAATCGAACACATTCAGTGAGTAAAATAGAACGGTAAGAATGATATCAAAAATCAGCCAGAATTCCGCAACCACACGGAGGACTTCAAAAGAGAAAAATGGTAAGACATAATAAAGGTTGAATAAAGGTGTAGATTTTAGAATAGGTCCCGGAAAGAGATAATTGGAAGGCGTTGTCAGTAGCAGGCAAGGCACTTACAAATTTGCAAAATTAGCATAATAATTCGAGAGAAAAAAGAATAAAGTATTTCATAATAAAATCAGTACATTTAAATAAATATGAAAGACATTTTTCTGTCTTAAACAGTTTAAATACTTATAGATTCAAACATAAACATATGCATGTTTACCGATAAATGTATTTATTACGTATCATTTGTCATAATAATAGTGAGAAAACCTCTGTCCGTAATCTAAATCCCACAACAATTGCATTGTGTAAAAATAAAAATATAGAAAAATAAAATAATTTTTATGTTGTTGTTTTTATTATTGACGAATAGCTACTTTAGTAAGTACTATATATTATAGCGATTTACAAAAAACCACTTACCGACTTGTTCAGCAGCCCCTCTGGTTTTTCCGTCTCCACTCCAATCATCGTCTGAAACAAACAAAACAAATTGAAGTTATCGTTTCCAGGTTATACTTGTTGCGTTACTAGTGAGAAAAGGTAGGAAATGATTTTCATATTTTGATAACAATCCGAAGTGACATTTCTTCATTTTGTAATATGCCAAAAGAATTGTTTGCGAAACGTCAAAAAGACGAATTCACTCTAGCATACAGTAAATAAAGAGAATGTATATTGTATTGATGATTAATTATGATTTCGAACCTGCTGTAGTAACTCATTTTCAGTCTAAAATAATAGGGAAAATATAAATAATAACAATAATAATATTTGCATATTTCGATTTTTAGAACAACCTTGGTATTAGTACGAAATAGTAGTTTTTAGATGGTCGAGTGTAACGCAGTAATTTCACAAGGGGCCAAAAGTTTCTTCTTCGTATATCATGGTACTATACAGTAGTATAGTTAATATATTGCTATATATTACTCGGAAAATATTAGTTATACTGTAACATATTCCCTAGGGTCCTAGGGTGATGGTGATGGTAGTGATAGGGACAATAAGAGTTTATAAGCATTGTACAATTTCATTTTCATCTCAAATATAATATGGCAAATATAAATCACAGAAAAATAAATCAGTAATGCATATCCATATGATGTATGAACGTATATACAAAATATTGATCCCATTTTTAATATTAATATTATACATAGAAACGGGTTTTTCGTTATTTAGCAATTTCAGTAAACCACATAACTTTGTTATACCCTCATTAAATTTTTTATAAATTTATAATAAATATACAAAGTACACGTTTAATATGTATACACAATTATGTATTCAAGTGCTAATCAACTTTTAAGCATAAACTATTACTATCTGTGCTATGCATAAATAATTATGTAAGAATGATTGGTGTATTACTATTTATTTATAAAATGAATATAAATAAATCATTACCAAAGACACAGAATAGAAATTTTAAAACTTTTGACACTTCAGTATAAAACTATATATACTCATAATTAACATTACTATTAAAAATTCATGTAATATAGAATATATATACAATTTAAGAATTTTTCTTTCACAAAAGCGTATCATTTTATAGTAAACAAAATAACAGCCGATTAAAATGTTATTATTTGTTAATGCATTCGTAAAAATAGCGATATAAAATTTCAAATTTATGTATCTCAAATTATTTACATTGTTTTAAATACATTTCAAGGGTCTTCTTTTTCAGACATTACTTCATTTTTGTTAGATCTCTATTCCTTTAAAGTATTTGAATATTTGACAAACCATCAGGCCAATATTTTTGAATGCATGAATAAAATAAAAATACAATGACAATAATATTTCAATAAATATGTTGATATACTGTAAATTATTACTATAAATAAATCTCAAATATTCTATTGTGTTAGTTAAATTAAATTATTTTAATTTAATTTTGTAAATTGTTTCTAATTTAAACAATTAAAAAAATATTTCAGTCGGTTATAATCTATAGTATTATATGCAAATATTAATAATTTCATACACAAATCAAAATTGTTTAAAGTTGAACGATTACACCCAACTTTCTTAGGGCATAACATTATACTTGCACTAAACAATAGTTACAATAGTCTAACTTAACGTGATTGGTCTTAATATATATTGTTTACTTATGATACATGTATGTATACTACATTAGCGCACTTGATTAAATTGACAAGTTATGATTTATAATATATAAATTGTGCTTACTATTTATTGTGGAATTGTATAATACATATTTGGCATTGAATCACACATATTTGTATTAACTTAATTTATTAGCTACTTATATAATTCTTACCATTAAATACAAATAAAATGTATTTGTTTTCATTTTTTAAATAACATGTAATAGTTTCTATTTAATAAACTTTAATTCTGAGTTATAATTTATTTAACAAATAATTTCAGTCTTGAATTAGTATAGAAATCTATAACTTTTAAGTATTTACTATTGATTTTATTGCACAATAAATTTTAATTGTATTAAAAATACTTTTTTTAGGTTATGTTATAAGTGTTTGTTTTATTTTATATTTATGTAAAGACTTGTGTATAATTTTTATAAAATATTTGATTTATTAGGTAGTTATTTTAAATTTTACTTTATTTCATCGACTGAAAAAAAAACATTTTTCAATGAATAAATTATATGTTTATTTTACATTTAAAGCAATTTGTCTAAAAGGGCTTTTGTAATATTACAAGGGATTTGTTCAAAACTTTTTAACATCATCACTGAAAATATTTCAAGAATTGGTAAGTCTGTTCATTAACTTTTCTTTAAATATATAGATGTCATATTACATATTATTATTTTTCTAATTGGCTACTTAGTATAGTTACTCAGCAAGATTATTATATTAATAAAATACTTAAGTTTGTTAATGAGCAAAAATAATAAATACATACATTTTTTAACAATAAATTTAAATATTTCATCGTCCAACAAAAATTTTTAGATGAAATAACTCAACAAATATTATATATTAAGAGTGCAAACATCAATATGTTTGCGAGCCACATGGATAAATACAATAACATTAAAAAATAAAACTTTTATAAAAAAATTTTATATAATTTGATAATTTTTTATAAATTTAGACCAAAATAATTTAAATTAATAATAATAATCAGTAAATTTTGATTTTATAAATAAAATGTGAGCCACGTCTGACTATAATGAGAGCTGCGTATGGCTTGGGAGCCGTAAGTTGTCCACACCTGCTATATATTATATGTAGTGTGTATATATCTACAATATCTTCATAGAATGAAAAAAATGTTTCAATATTAGAAACTAATTATATATTTTAAATAAACGATCGGCAGTTCGCATGCAATTATTTTTAATCGGTATCAAAAATCATGGTTTTGGGTTGATGCGGGATATAAAATATTCATTAGCAAATATTATACATCATATATCATACAAGAAATATATATATATATATCTTGTAATATTTCGCAATTTATAAAAGATAAATAGCAACAAACCGAACTAAAAGCATTCAATTTCTGTACAATAATAGGACAATTAACAATTTGTCTGGTTGAGAACAATATGGTAAATAGTTTAGAGGTTTAGGATGTTTGTGTACGTGGTGTGTAACTTTGGAAATTGATCAGCCATCCGGAAACTAGTTCTGGACGTGATCTGAATGTTATACATATGACATATTATAGTTAACTAAAATCCAGAACGCATATAATATGTATCTTGATGATTAACATATTGTTCCGTGTTATAATTAACAATGATATTGCCTATACATCGTAAATAAGTATATTTCACTCGTAGACTAAAATTACAGTAATACATAATTTTAACGAAATAAATTTAGTTTTACGTACAGTACACATATGTAACCGTAAGACAACGATTTATTAAATTGGTAAAATATATATATACCTATATATACAAGTATGTGGCTGAAATGTAAATTTTATTTACTATTCAACATTGTATATGCAATATGCATGTAGTATAGTGTACAATATAATAACATAGACATGGTAATAACATAAAATGGTCCCATGAGAAATATTTATAAATAAAAAATTGCAAGAAAAATATCATAAACGTGATTTAGAGGAATTTAAAGGAACCATATAGGCACCTTTTTATTTATTATTTCATGAAAAACGAAGTCAAAGAATATAATGTGTATCATATAATAATATAATCAATATTAAATTTTAATTTTTTATTCGGAATTTTAACAGTTTTGTTTATTGGTATTTGTAAATCATTCCAATAAAATTATATAGAAAATATGGTATTTAAAACAATATTATTTTACTCAAGGACCTATAAAGATTCGAAAGTAGCTATAATACTATACTAAATTATGCTGTTAGATTGAAATTAATATATTATTGCAGTATACTATATACATAAATAATAATTGTTTGTTTATATTTAAAAAAAATAAAATATTTACTACCTGTGTCTTATATTTTTAATGAAAAATCATAAATGTCATGTAACATAATGGTTTATAAAACAAAAGACAATTTTTGAATGATTTTTTTCATAGGATGCAAAAATATATAGTATTATAAAGAACATATAGGTACGTATGCACTTTAATTTAATTTTTTTCTTATGAGTAAATATTCAACCTCAATGATTAGCAAATATATATATCATTAAACCATATATGACATATAATTATATTATTTTAAAATGTTTTAATAAAAAAAAAAAATACTAGTTAAGAGTTGACAAAAACATTAAATAATTTAACACTCAATCTATTTTCAGTCAACTCTTTATATTGGAAAAATAGAAACTTTTTTTATACATATAATTATACTTATATATATATATATAAGATAAAAATTGTTTAATTTTTGTTTTTATACATTCAAAGAAATGTTTTTTCAGGAAAATTAATTATTTTTTTAGTTTATTATTTATCCTATTGAGTGATTAAGTATTCTAATTATAGTTTCACAAATGAGTTTTTTGATATAATATAATAAAAAATTTAAACATTTAACATTTTTTTTAATCCTATATGATTTTACCAATTATGTGTGGTATTAGTCTCTTAAATATATATATTGTTTTTTTTTATGATAGAAATATTATAATCTCTAATAAGATTTAAAAAGGGATATAATTTCTATTCTTTAGACTTAAAAAATAGTATTGTTGCTTGGGTTAATTCATATATTTTATGTATAGGAATAAACTCACAAGTATGTTATTTAAACAATTGCTATTTAATTTCTAATTTTTTTTAGGTTTTTATGAAATTCAAAGCTAGATATAAAGCTCTTTATCCGCCATAATAATTTACTGATCAAAGTACTGTTTAGTAGCACCAAACTTGCAATGCTTATAATATTTTACATTGTTTATAAAATATAAAAATGGTATAGAGCTGTATAAATATAGTTCATAATATTAAGCAAACTATACATACAAAGTCCTGGTTCACAGTTGAACTGATTATTGCTATATATATATATTTATTGCTACCTATATATTTATGACTTAAATAGTAAAATTACAACTACAAGGATAAATATATAATATACATTGTACTTACATAAATATATATAAATATAAGTTGTTAGTTGTTATTGAACAAAATTATAATATGAAGAAGTTGTATCACAACTAATTTTTTTATTTCTGAAACTATTTTATTTGTTTCCATTTGTTATTATTATTATTATTAAAAGAACAAATAATGATAATTAATATAAAAAGAAAACTTAAATCTAAAATCTAAATTATATAAAAATATTATTTATTAATATTACAATGATCATGTTTTATATTTATATTTAATTTATGATTCTCATAGGTTTTTTTTATGTAGTATAAAAGCATAAAACTACTTTTTTAACGAACCTAAACATTACCGGTATAGATTTCCCTTAACATTGCATGTGTGTAAAACAATAAAGCAAAGGTTTATTGTATTGTTCGGTATATACCTATCAATAGCATCGTATATTGTGTTCGAGAAACCAATTTATAAACAGATCTATCTCTAAATAGGAATTATACACTTATAGGTACACCATACGCTTATCTAAACATTGATTGGATACCGCCAAACGTTTGTATCGAAATTCATAATAATCCAAGGGTAAAGCCGTAAAGGCCTGTGTGCATGTGTGTGTATGTGTACTATTATTAAGTATTTAAAATACCAACGTTCTATAATAGTCTAGTAAGAATTTCAGTAAAGACGTTATACATCATTAGTGAATAACGAGATAATGCATATATATATTATACATAGATTAAATTTTCAAATGAGAAAATGAAGTATGATGATGAGTTTAAGTATTTGTGTACTAAAATCAACTATGTTATATATGTCAATTTCAGGTCAATAATTTTTGAATGTCGAGAGTTTTACTGAAGAGTATTTCACTGCAATTTGAGGTACAAATGATCTTAACCTCATTCAAATTTACTTCAAAAGATTGGAAAGGTTTGTATTTTAATTAAATGTTAAGACTTAAGATCACATATTTTCGAGTATATACTAGATATATAATAAGAGCGTATACATATTTTACTTTACTAAACGTGTATGAGTGTATGATGTATCGTGTACTAGACATCATACAAAGTATTTCATGTCAAGTATAACACAATTATAAATGATTATAAATTGAAACAAATACAATGGTAATTAAAGATTGCGATCGAGTCATTTTAACTGATAAGATAAGTTAATTATAAATTATAAAATCTTAATTTTAATAAGTTATATTATTAAATATTGTAAGCTTTGTGACTCTAATATCATTAACTCACTGTCATTTATTTAACATATTATACAGTTGCAGTTCGCATAATTAATAAAATAGGTAAAAACCTCAAGACAGTTTTAAAAATAAAAATCACATCTATATGCGATTTAAATCTTAGATTCTATACAACTATATGTCTATATTAAACATCAAATCTAAAACTTTATATACTCGTTACTTGTACTATCATTCCAATTTTTAATATAATTAATTAAAAATTTTATATTTAGTTTGCATCATGAATAAATAAAATATTATGTGTATAATAATGACTTAACATTTGCGCTTAAAATTCAAAAGTGTCAACTAAATTGATATAAATATTCAACTATAAAAGTTGTTAATAATCTAATTTAACCTAATCAAATTTTTAAAATTAAACAAACAAAACGTGAACATAAAACACGATGTTTGAGAGATAATGATAACAATTATCATATCATTCATATATTAAAGAATTAAAAATAATCAACATGCAAGTTATAGTTATGACAGTTATATTTTGAATCATTTATTTTAGTTAATATGTAAATTGTGACAGTTTTTGTTTATATTTATGTTCTGTTAATATTTCAATTGTGTAATTACCCACCAAGCTGTGAACTGTTTTTAAATTCAATAAATAAGAACCAAACACCATATTTAGTACTCATATATTCATATTTAAATAGCTTCCATAAATCTACAAGTAATAGGAAATATTTGTATCATACGATAAAATGATATAATAGATCAAATTATATTATTGATATTTCACAAACGCAAAAAAAAAGATATGAACAAATTGTGTATCCCACGCATCCAATCCAATACGATCCGTTTAACCCGTTTAACACGCAACTAAATATATAAAACAACAGCCACATATAATATTATATTAAGGCATTAATCCGACTATTTATATGTCTAAAATGTCAAGTTGTATGATTGCAACTAAAAATGAAGTCGTTAATAAAAGTGAATTTTTGATAATTTTATGTTTAACAAATACTTCAAAAAAATAATTTAAAGATGCAATAAGTTCCCAATACATTTCAGAGTTTGGAAATCTTTGGCATTTGTCCAAGTCTTTCAAACAATCATAAAAATAGTGGTAATTCAAAATAACATTTGTAATTCATCTGATACACTTACGTCTTAAAAAATATATCAATACCTACTAACTATCTTATCGTTAATCAAATTGTTCCCGAGTTGAAAGATACAGTCAAAGTAATCTCCATCCATGTCTAATATATAATTATATTAGGTAAAATTTAAATAAAATCGAATTTGTTTTCTTAATATAGATTATTGTTTACTGAAGTGCAATAACTAAATGTAGTATTACTGTGCAAACAATTAAAATAGTTTAGATGTGTGTTTTTGTTGGTAATAAGTTATTTTTAATAACAATATAACGAAATAAAAAACCTGAGAACGAGTCGGAAAAATCATCGTCGTCGGACACAGGCGATCCGGAGTCGTGGCGCTTACGCCGACGCCGTTTCCGCTGACAACAGTCACTGCAATTGCTGCACATACTGCGTGCGCGCCCCTGGTGAGTAGAGTGGGTGGAAGAGAACAAGAAGTTACTGAAAAAAAGAAGCGGACTAGCGATAGGCGGGATGGATGTTGACAGAGAGGGTGAATGGTCGTCAAAAGCGAGAGCAAAACGCGCCAACCACCCCGCTGTTATACGACCGTAACACTACGGCGGACAGCGCGGTGGACGTCTGACGCCACGACCAGAAGCGGTACAACTGAACGTGGCGCTATCGCCACCAACGACTACCCCGCCACCACGATAGAGTCTTTGGCGGCGACGCAAGGACGGCACCGAGTATGATGCGGTACAAGATAAAAATGTAATGTTCACTACCGGAGAAGGACATGGTGATATGGTGAATTCATTATATTTTAAAACTAAAGACTGCAGATTACGATTCACTAACATTTTTGAATAAGGGTTTTGGACGAGAGAAACAAAAATAATCACATACTACAAAGCACAGCGAACATGTGACGATACCCTTATATTTTCCAAAGTTTATAATAATATATACCTATAAATGGCTATATATTATATTTTAAATATTTATTGTCATCATGAATCTTAACTTTTTAAATTGCTTGTACCAATGAATATGTTAAGTTTAGAAAATTAGATAATCGTGGAAAATTTTATCTGTAAATCAATGTTCTTATAACCTATAATTTACGACATTTTTTTGATAAATCACAAATCACAAACATATATAATTACATGATTGAAACTTTAAAATTTAAATAATATTATTATATATTTTCCTAGAAACTATAATAATATAATAAGTGTATAATAGTACTAAATTTCTTCCGAAATGTCCGAATAAGCTCATTAGCAAATACAAAGATGGTATCTGAATTTTTTTTTAGTTTTTATAAAAAGTATAAACGAATTGGTTATTACATTTTAAAAGAAATTTAAATTTTTCTTCCTAATTAATAAAGACTAAGACTGTCTATATTTAGTACATAAAATATTAAAAACTACTAAAAAAAATAAAAAATAAAAATAATTAAATAATTAAAAAAACTACTTAAAATACTAAATACTATCTTTTACCCATAGAATGAATAAGTTATTAAAACTAAATTAAATATTTTAAAAATCAGTAAGGTAATGTTACTGTAATTTATAAAATGTACTAAAGTTATTTATTTTAAGTTATATAAATACTTAATAGTTAAAGATTAATTTTGTTAATTTTTTTAATTTAAATATTAATATTTTATTTTAACAGGTCATCGAACGAGAAACATTTTATTTTAGCCATATAACCATAGTACTATTATTCATTTAATAATCAATTAAGAACTTTATTCCGTCATCATGTTTAGATTATAAGTATATTATACATACTTAAATCAACACAACATTCTTACTACCAGTCATAAAAATTTAACAAGAATGAACATCAATATACTTCCATAATACTTATATTATAACTATAATTGTATTTACCTTACAATAATACAAGGAAATTTTAATTGATTATTGTCATAGAAAATAAGCTCAACATTTTGAACACAAATTTATAAATATTTAATTTAGAATAGTTTTGGATAAAACCGCCGAAAAACAACTACAAAATATTCTGATATACCTAAAACAAAATACTAAAATGTATAAAAACTGTAGGATGTAAAGAATTAATACAATTCTTATAGAAAATATAATCATATATTGTTTTTATGAAGTATGAAAACGAAGGCTTAAATTTATGACACTTCAACAGCTAAATAATATAATATTCGTTGAATTAAATTCTAAAAATTTAAAATTTGATTCTTAATTTGTACACAAAAATACTTTAAAATTTGTTTTTAAGTTATATATCAGATGTATACATTGTATATGATAAATTATCTATCAAACTTAAATTAAAAATATTTATTTGTGAAGTAAAAAAAAAATAATAATTTTAAATAATGTAATTTAATTATATTCCAAAATATTTTTTAATAAAGCTCTTTACTTCGGTATTTTAAAAATTTAAAATCTATAATTTTTGTAAAACTGTTTATAATTGTCTCAAATTAAATGCTTGAAATAATTATTTTCAAATCTTAAAAATAAAATAATAAAGACAAAAATTAATCTAAAAATAGTTAATTTATATAAAAAAAATATACCTATAAAATATTAATTAGAATATAAAATAATATAATATAATCAACAAAAAAAGTAATTTAATTCATGAAACGAAATAACATTTCAAATTCTACCAGGCTATATAATCATTTTTTACCAATCAAATACTTTACATAACTGAAATTAAATAAGGATAAACTTGATTTAAATATATTTTAAAACTTAAAGAAACACAAACTGAAGTTTGCTTTATTTAATGCAATAACAATAATTGTTATGTATGTATTAATATGATTAATACTATTTACTTTAGTGTAAAAAATCAAACTATTTTCTTATGCTCTAGTTTGGACAATGTTATTTTAATTCTTAGATAAATTAAAAAAATGTATGTACCATGTACCTATTAATTATTTATAATATTAGTAATCATTTTTTTTAAGCGTATCGAATTTACTTTGTTTACGTTAATATACTTTTTTATGAAAAATATACTAAGTAAAATTGAGTAAGATGAGAATAAAACCTAGTTTTATTTTACAAATATATTTTGTTTTCTATAATATACTTTAGAATATTATAATTATATTATTATTCACAACTTCATAAGTTATTAATTTTAATTCCAATTATATCTATATTAATTATATTTATTATACAGCAAACAATAATTTGTAATATAAATTATATTATAATATATAATATAATCTAAATTATTTTCATACATACAATATTCATCGCATATTAACTAAATAATAGAAAACATTCCTGGAAATAACTAATGAAGTATTATTAAATTAATATAGTTGAATGATATTAGTTGTGAGTCGACTGACCTGTGAATGAAACGCAATGTCTAAGCACGCACATCGACATGGTGGCGGAAGCAAGACTGCCGATAAACAACTATAGTGTGAAGGCGACGAGTCCACAAGAACGATTAAAACTAGCAAGTAGCAACGCTTTCTGTCATACGACAAACGCGGTAATAATGTTTACGCGTCTGCCACCAGGTGTCACTACATGTTACGTTTATATAGTTTATACGAAAAATTTCAAGATAAATCTTCTTAGATTCTAAATAAAGCAATGGATATATTGTAGTTTTAATTTTTTTTTTTTTTTTTAATAGCATAGATAATTAGTTCAACTATATCTTAAATCCAATTGATACTTTTAATACTTCAAATCAAAAGTAAAAAACGGAAAAATGTTACTAATAAATCGCCAAATCGGTAAAAACTGTTTTCAAAATATTCAAACTATTATCAAAAATAACATAAAACAGTCATAATAGTTATGTTCAATGTTAATTATTAACAGTTACTGTTTATAAAGCAATTTTGGTACATACCAACAATGTTTGATGGTGTCTGGTAATAATAAAATGACAGTCATCAAAAATGCATAACAGGTTTCATAGATCATAATTAATAAAAAATAATTGAAAGTCATATAGCATTTAGTAATAAAATGTACGGACAATATTATTAATATTAAAATTTAATTTTTTAAATATATCACACTCACACCTCAAATATAATTATTATTACTATATTATGCAATTTATTTGGCAAAACTCAGTTCAACCTACCCTATACCTAACTTATAAAAATATAAATTACTAATAACAATTATTAAAGGAATAAAATAATTTATAATATATAACCAACAAAATATTTTAGAAAATATAAATTGACAAACGGTCTCCTTTATAATAAAAATAGGCTGACCAATCGAG
This sequence comes from Rhopalosiphum nymphaeae, assembly GCA_036289425.1. Classification (NCBI taxonomy): domain Eukaryota; kingdom Metazoa; phylum Arthropoda; class Insecta; order Hemiptera; family Aphididae; genus Rhopalosiphum; species Rhopalosiphum nymphaeae. The sequence goes on from JAZAQC010000013.1 coordinate 21,226,827, forward strand.
TCCGTTTAAAAGTGTTTTTCATTATAATGTACTGTGTACAAATATAAACTTTATTAGAATATTTATACTGTTATAATTTACGTATATTTAAATTGCTATAGTAATACATATTTTATTTAGTTAAATATATTGGTTTTATTTCTACTAAAAGAATTCATTATTTCATTTTTACATAATCTGCAGTCACTATAAATATTATACTTTTTATTTGCCAAGATTTATTTTATTGCTTATTTTGAAAATGACAATTTTTATTAATGAAGGATTGCTTAAAATTACACAAAAACTATGTTTAATAGCCTTAACTATATATTTGTATACTATATTTTCATCAGAAATGCGAACTTTTCCACTGACCAAAATCGGCTTGAAGATCTACCCATTTGACAATCAATTTTTCCTATCGTCGATACTTTTTTTGACTGGAGCATCTATATCTATAGTTGAATGTGATATATGGCCATACAATACAAAACCCAAAAATAGAATAATTCAATTTCTAGCAGAGGTACAAAAATAATTTTGGTTCATAAATGAACCATATTCAATACTGAACATTCGTTTAAATATATTTATCAGATTACAATACCTACTTTTCTTTTGAAAAAACATAGCAAAACGTTAAATAAAACATGTCTTAAATTGTCTTTTGTACTTTATAATATTATTTATAAACTTAAATTTGAGTTAATGTAGCATAATCTATATATTTATAGCTGTATATTATGACAACGTGTATAATAATTGTCTATGCTCTATTTTGGCATCCGATCGTCATAACTACATCTATTTTCACCGATAAATTGAGTGTATTAGTGAGTATTCTATAAAAATTATTCACATATACACAATCTACGATAATTTTACTTTTACAGACAAATAAATGGTTGGCAAGTGCAAATATCCACAAAAAAAGCATTCCAATTTGTATGGAAAATATACGTAGTACAAAGTTCCATTGCAATTTATTAGGCGCTTTAGTATTGCATTATGTACTCGAGAAGTTTGGAAAAAAAGACTTGTAAATATATTACATCAATACCATTTTGATAAATAAATATTTAATACAAATAATATTTCAGACGACGAATAAAATGTTTGTTTTGAAGTAATTAAATTAAATTCTTATGTTAAAAAATTCAGCTATATGATCAAAATAGAAAGTATAATAAGTATAATCCCTATAAAAAAAATGACTTCTTACCATGTACGTAAGTATTAATATTTGAAATTGAATAATTCTTTTTTTATACTATATTTTACGTATTACGTACAGATAAATATATATTCGCAGTATCAATAATGAAATAAATCTCATATTTTTCTTCCGAAAGTACAACTTATGAAAATTAAGTATACATACATATATACACTTATGTGTTAAACATATTATTAAATAAAATAAAATAATTTATTTATATAATTTTAAATAGTTTACATGTATTTTATTTTAGTTTGTAGGTACGTGTAAAAAAAGACGTAGCACAGAAAAATAAATGAAAAATTTTAATGTTTCAAACAAAACCGTTGTTAATATAAAAGACTATCTAATTAATTATTCTAGAAAAAAACAACAATTTAGAAGGTTATAAACTATAATTGGGCAAAATTTTTAGGATATACCTAAAATCTTAATGTGAAATAAAAATAAATTTCTAAAAAAATAGAAAGGAGCAATTGAATTCAAAATAACATAATTTTTTTTACATAAAACCAGAACTATACAAAAATTAGTCAAATAGGTTATTTTTGATTAAATCTAACAATTAAGTACTCTAAAAACTGCCATTAACATGAGCTAAATGTATCAAATGTCATACAAATCTTTTCAACACAATTTTATTAAATATTTTAAAACAAACGTATACATACGAGTGGAAATAATATTACTGGAAGTTAAAATATTAATTTATTATGTGCAAGAACCCATAGTAAGTATACTATCCGTGTTATTTATGAGTACTTAATATTTTAAGTTAACAAATATATTTAAAATATTGTGTCTATGTATACTATTCATAACTATTATATATTAATTTGAGATAGCGTGCTGAACCTAAATATTTATTATATACGTTACATTCAACAAATTCAATCGAAATATATTCATATTAAAACTTATATTCGTTTACCATTTATATTAATTGCGCCATCAATAAAAAATAAATTGTATGATTTAAAAAACAAAAAATTATAAATTATTTTTTACGTATATGTATCTATACCTATAATTATAACTACATATAATATGAAGTCTATTTTTGTTGTTATTGTAAAAATTATTTTTTTACTCATTCATTACCTAAAAAAACCTAAAAGTTTTTGTATAAAATATCCAAGAATATAAAAGAATGTACATATTATGTTTACATAATTTAAATTAAATCTAATTAGTTGACATTAATTATATTTTCACATATTATATAAAATTAAATAATGTACCCGAGTGATAAATTTTAGATTTACATTTATTATATATACCTACCTTATATTATAAAAACAACAAGGTTACAAATTTTAGTTACTTTTTTTAAACTTTCAAAGAATTTTTTTAAATTTGTTTATGTGACGATATAAAAAATGACTTTTTTTATTATTAATAAAACACAAAATATATTGATTAAACCATATAAATATCAAAATAAAAAAAACTAAAATCAGTTATTGTATAATAATAAGGTTATTTTTTGTTCAGGTCCTAATTTAAAATTCGGAATTTTAATAGAAATTAATAAATCTTGAAACTTCGAATAATATTGATTAATCTATTATTGAAGAAAAATTGTTTGTTTTATAAAACCTTACCTCCCTCCCTACCGGTTTTCCGTTTCTTTTTTGCCGAACCTTTACTCGGTAATGTGTTACTAGACCCCGGCCCAGTGGCCTTCTCCTTGTTCTTCCACCGGTTCAACATATCCGTCTTCTTGATCAAATGGAAATATATTGTGACAGAGTGATTGTATTCTTCTGATGATATAAAATATAATCCAACCTATCAACCAGTCGGCATGGCCAAACCAAATTCAGCGATGATATTGGAAAAGTATCTACATATATATTATAACATTACGATATACGACAAGAATCGAAAATAACAACTAAAACCGATTTGTTATTATCCCGAATTGGTAACTATAAAATCTAGTTGATACCGAAATCCAACACGTTTGCCCGGCGACCGCACCGAAATGGACTTTTAGCCGCCCGCAGATGCACTTTGTGGGGTTAGGAGAGAGCAGTCGGCACGGCGTCGGGAACGCTCGCGCGACCCGTGGCCGTTCGGCAAAAACCTACCCTATAACACCCTCGTCAGCGACGGTTGCTCAATCGATAGCGCTTTGAGCGTCCCTTGGTGTACACATACTGTATACATAAATATATACATATCTAAATGCAGTACGGTACAAACCCTACACCAGAATCGTCGTAATATAGCGTATGGAGAAGCCTGCTGTATATCGTTCATAAAAGCTGTTATGAAACGTGTCTTTTTCACTTTCCCAGCCCCTACTACAATTACTATTACTACCACTGCTACTCCTGCATTACTACTACTACTATTATTCTTGTACTACTCTTACTTCTATCACTTAGCTATTACTATACCGTGTGCGTGTAAATACACAGGGTGGACCAACGTGTTGAACCATTTTTCTGTGTTATCTATATATAAACGGAAAACGTGAAAACGATGTAGCCTGTATACGTATAGAAGAGTGCAATGACTTGATTTTTTCATCCCCATAACAAACCACGACACCACCTACTCCCAATTCAAGGTACACACATTATATGCTGTAGGCATATGCTATACCTAATGAATGGTACCTATAAGTCGTACGAGATCAAAGACTTAATAAATCCGTATGTATTATGTACACTTATATTTATACTTTTATAGTAATAGTATTTTTTGAATCATTATTTTACAAATTTGGTTAGTAATTCACACAAATCGGCTAATATATTTGATTTATTTTCCATATTTTTATATATTTTAACTATAAGCGCCAGAAATGCATATTTTATGAAACTTAAATGAATATATTGAAAAAATTATATATTATGTTCTTAATTTCAATTTTATAAGATTAGTAATTTTGACACTACCGAAAATAATACAAAAATTCGATAAAATTATTAAAATATAAGACTAGTTAACAAAAATTATAATTATTTAAAATTGCATCATGCTTTTCTTTCAATTAATAGTAATTTTCAAAATATTGGTGAATACATTACATATTTTTTTTTATTTTTTTTTCATATTTTAACACGATTAAATAAATAAATAATATTTTATATTACATATAAACTCTAGTCCTAGTAATATAAAATTTAAAAAATTTAAATTAAATACAATAGGAATCTACTGTTAACAAATACTACGAATTAAGTAGGTATTATTGTTATTTAATAATAATATGGATCTAAGAATAAATGATAATACGAATATAAGTATACTCATATATTCATAGAAATAACACCCAATTTTTCTATAGAAAAATCTAAACCATATTTTCATTATATACTGTATCATAACTAGATTGTTACAATTGACCTGGTACAGGAACTATATCAAGTCAAATTAACTAACTATATTGAATACAACAATAAGAAGAATGTTCGGTAACCGTCAATTTTAATGGATCGTTTCCGGTAATTCGTCTTATGATACGTAATATATTTTAAAAATAAGGGATCTACTATAAGAACCCGTCAAAAACACATGTTTGAGGAGTTATCATAAAGTAACACGTGACCACTTTTTTCGTGACAGCTTTACTCTGAGCTTTCTAATTTTAATAACCTATCAATCATAAATTAAATTTATAATAATTTCTTTTTACATGGAGTTTTAATTTGAGTGAATAAAATACAAATTTATAACAATATAAAATTTTCTTTATACCCTATCGACTTATAATACGAATAAATTTAATATAAGTCAGTAGTTACACTAGTTACAGCCTTCATAATTTCTATATGCAATTGTGGTTATAAAAAATGTTGATAAACAATATTTCAATGTTTTTGTAGAATACAATTTTTTTTAACTGCATAATATTATTAGTATTAATATAGCGTGTACATAATTTATAATTATGATATATTTTTTTAATATTTAAACATGTAATAATACTCTTCCTTAATTAATTTTGGTGTTATAAATTCTATAATTTAAAGAACACACTATACTCGTATTTCAATCAGATGACGTTTTAAATTCAATTTTATTACTTTATTAAGTCAAGTTATATTCTACCTATAAAACCTTAGTTTCTTGAGTTATTTTAGGTAAATGTATTAGTTATTTGTATTACATTGTATTATCTTTTTTACTTGACAAATTTAAAATTAAACGGATGTGGTTCGTTTAGGCGAATTGATCTTCAGTCTGTACCATTTGATGAATTTTATATGCCATGAGTTTTAACCAACTTTTACAAATGGTAGTGTAATATACAGATGAGTAAAATAAACTGTTTGACTGATAACATTGTCTTTCCCATTTCAACAGCCTATTATAATACTGGAATACTTTTAATAATATTATATATACAAGTTGAATATATTCAACTCTACGCTGCACAGTATAGTAAGAGCTTGGCTAAACGTTAACTATAGTTATATGCCACGTCCACGGTATAAAGTCTGCTACCTCAACTGTGATATAAATTTGGTTACCGTGATATTTTCTGTTGCTAGTCAGTTTCATTATTCCAACGAAACTGAATTAATACTAACCATTTTCTCCAAATAGCCACGCCGTACAGTTCTCAATAAAACTATTATCATGTCGTCATTCGCGATTGTTTACTAATAATTTATTATAATACAGTATATCACAACTCCAGCGAAAAAAGTCTAATACATATATTTGAGAAACTCATGATTTATAACCCAATACAAAGCGTATCTCATACTCCAAGGATTTCATCATCCAATATAAGATTAGTTGAATGTGGCACGTCTAGTTAAGACATACATCATGTTACCTGCTATATTATTGTTCATAAGTTGCTTTTACAGATAAACAGTTGTTATTCTCAAGCATATTGATGACCATTATTACATGACGTGGTAAATATAATTTATATATTATGTTAACGAAGCCCGTTATTATATAAAAAAAAAATAAATAAAAAGTTGTATAAACGACGATGACGAAGACTCGCGTGCGGGGTAGTTCGCAACTTTGTGTGCATTATGTAAAACAACACCTATAAAAGGACTACCTACTATTATGATAACATTATAATAATATAATACTCATATCATAATACACCGCGTTGGTTGTTATTAGCACGTGTTTATTACAAAAATGTGTCGAAACGCGTTTGTGGTTAGCACAATACATAAAATAACATTACCGTGTAATCAGATATCGAATGCGGTGTACTTACCGATAACCAGCCGATGACCGTTTTTGACATTCAGTATTCGCTGCACCTCGCCGGCCTCACTACCGGACTCGCTGCCGGACTGTTGATAGTGCTGGTGCAGCGGCGATGGCGACGGCGACGATTGTGACCACCATCGATTTGGCGGCTGCTGTTGGTGTTGTTGGTGAGGTCGCTGAGAGCCACCGCGCTGCTGCAGCGTGCCATAAATGGCCGACGTGGACGGGCTTCGTTTGGGTACGAGCGGTAGTGGCCGTTCCGCGGCTACAGGTGAGTCGGTCGAGCTTTGACGGGTGGGCGGTTGTGGAGATGGACCCTTCTTAGTAGGCCAGTACGCGGGCGGTTCGGACGGCCCCGGTGAGAAACTCACCCTCTTTGGGCTGCAGCCGGACGAATGTGGCGACGGCGTCTGTCCAGTGATCGTTGACGGGTCGGTGGCAGGTTCTTGCAGAGCACCCCTCTTGAAAATTGGCTGAAACCTCTTCTCACCTACGGCGATGGCAGCCGTAACGACATCCTCTTCCGTCTCGTAAATGGTCGACTGCCGGCCCGGTGATTCCCGGACACAACCGATGGTGGCTCGGTGCGGGGACCCACGGACGAATGGGCCCACAGAGCCAGCCGCCACGTTACCGTAGATGGCATGTTGTTGTTGTTGTTGTTGTTGTTGCTGATTTTGCTGTTGCAGCCGATGTTGGCGAACGGCAGCCGCGTACACCGCAGTAGACGATTGCGGCGCGGTAATCTTAACCTGTGCACCGACGGGCATGAGCAACAACCTTTGCTGCTGCTGACCACCACCACTGCCGCTACCACCGCCGCCGTTCCTGTTGTTATAATACTGCGAATACGGTATTATGGGAGCAGACCGCCTGCCTGACGGTGAGGGCAGCAGCGACGATGTCGACGACGATGATAACAACGAGCACGGGCTGTCCGTCCGACGTTCGCCGCCGCCGTAATTGGCATTGACATCCCGGTCAAACGATCCGGGACTGACGCTTCGCGAACGGAAGTCGGTCACGTCGTTTGCGTGCCGGTCCAGTCCCTGTGCATAGCGAAACCGCTGCAATTGCGCTTGCTGTTGCTGTTGCTGCAACCGATATGCCACGTTTCCGGTCGAATTAGCGTTACCGTTGTTATTGACGAACGCTGTCTCAATAATAGTCTTTTTGTTGGAGGTCAGTCGGTTGTTGCTGGGTTGGCGGTGCTGATGATTGTGAACGGCAGTGTTACCGACGTCCATCGTCGCCGATGACGATGACGCCGCCGCCGCCGCCTGCTTGTTCTTATGGTCGCTGCCCGTAAATATGGCGGGCGTCAGCAGCCGCCGTATGCCTTTCTTTTTGGCGCTGTTTTCGCCATCCGACGATTCCGCCGACGCAGTTATAGTCGCCGCTACCGTAGGGCCCATACTATTTCAAGAGATCCCACTGAACGAGAATATGGGAAGCTTCAACAATAAATTCTATATTATTTATTATGCTCCGTATCGGATGACTTCGCGGTACACCTCGAGTACCTGAAAACCGATATTTAAAATGTACACGAAAATACGAAACAAACATAATAACGATAGATAATATAATATTAAATAATAATAGGTTACAAATTGTGCTTGTGTGTGTGTGTGTGTTAGATATACACATTAGTCGGTATTGTTTGTATTAGACTTTAATATTGACAAGGCATCTATTGTCGGACGAACATGGGTTATTAATATTGTATATGAATTTCGATTGTCCCCAATACGATCATTATACAGAACACTCATAAATAGTGCGACAAACGTTGACCATCTGTCTTTGGAAGAAAGCCCCATTTTAACAGCATAATAATATAAACATAAACACAAAAAGTGTTTAAGGTTTGAATATATAAAAAAAGTTTTCATCCTAGGATATTGTTTGTCAAGAAATTTTCGATCCGCGCTTTTTATACTTATCACCCTGTATTTAATTTGATGTCATTAAGTATAGATGGGAAGGTAATGAATCAACTCCCTTGAAATCTTTCGACACTGTTGCAAAGCTCGAGTATACCTATACATAAGAATACACCATAAAACGTGTGTAAAAAATAACTTAATGGTGATTAGTTATATACTTATATACCAATACCTTTTACGCGTTTACGCTATGATAAACGCATTATATATATATGAATATGACTACCAAAAGACATAACATAGTGTATTTTTGATTTTCTTTGATATTTAACAAAATGTTTTTATTTTTATTATTATTATTATTTATTGTATATAATAACAAAAATATAAAAGATAGACATCAATAGTTTATATTACATGAAATTAAAAAAAACAAATATTGTTTTGTATCACAAAATATTTTAAATTAAAATTCAATACAACAATAATAAAATAATACATATTAAATATTATGTATATTATTTTTATTTATTTATTGTTAATATATATGTTATGCAATGTGTATTTTAATCAGATCTTTACTTCGTTTTTTTTATATGTATATAATTTAAAATTTTTATCAGGATAAGAAAAAATTTAAACCATAAAATGTTGTACATTAAATTTCTAAATTCTTCGTGTTAATAAAAATATTAAACGAGACTAATGGACTTTCATAATGATACATATAATTAATCATCTAATTAATGTGAACATCAGAAATTCAGGATGTATACTTAACAATCCCGTATCTAGAATAAATAACAGGGTGTATATTAATAACATTTTATCATAAATAAGATTGATTACAATAAATAAATCCATTTTTAACTCTATAGGTCGTAGATATATGATTTAATATTATGAATAAGTTAAGAAATAAATTATTCCGGTTTATAGCCGCCGTTTAGTATAATAAAATTAAAAATTATAAAATTAATGATATTTTTTAATAGAACACAAATAATTCATTTATTTATATAATATATTATCGTATTTAGTATACGTATTCTTGATAATATTATAAATGAAATGTAAGTGAACAAAAACAAGTTCTAATGATAGTTGATACAAATTTTTTGAGCCATTTCTCAGGAATATATTACAAGCTATGTATAATATATCAATACAAAAAGTAAAATTCCAACTCACCGATCAAATATTCAACTACTAAAATTTTAATTCATTATTAAAAAAAACTTTCAATTAAATTTTCTGCATTAATTATTTTGCATCGCTAAATTTCTATTTTTTTTTTTTTTTCAAAACTGTTATATGTTACGAAATTCTCATAGAAACATTTATTAAAATTATCTAATATCTGTATCTTAATAAAATATATATGTTAAAAGTCTCATCTATTGCAGTAACTTAAAATTTTAAATCATCTAAATTTAAATATTTGTTATTACAGTTTATCAAAATCTTTGACCAAATTGATAAATACAATATTATACTAAATTCATTATTTACTAACCAAGTCCAAACACACTCAAACATCTTAAATATTTATTATTTACTTGTTAAAAAATGTGAAAATATAAAGTAATAAGAATATATAAATGCTCTTAGAATAATTATTGACTTATCGGTCTTAATCCAATATTTGTCAGGATAAAATAGTTTTATGCAGGTAATAGGTATTCATAACTCATTCTCATTTTATACTATAGAAAATACACGTACAAGGTAAGACTTTTCTATAAAATGTATCCTTAACACACAATTAAATATTTTAACTGACATTTTACTTAGCACAATACGTAATATATATGACTAAATATAATTATCGTAAGTAATTATTTTAAAAGAATTATTTTAAGAAATAACGAATACACTATACAATACCTTCAGGTTTTATATAAACTATATAAATTTAAAAAATTAAATTAAATCTTTACATTTGATAAAATCATATATATACACAAAAAAAACTTGATAATAAAAAAAAATAAAAATTATAAGTACATTAAAGATTTCAGCATGAATTTTTTAAAACATAACACGCAGGTATGCAATTAAACTAGCAAAACCATACGCAGAATATTAAGAATTATTATTGATCTGTTTTACAGGATAACCGTTTCGAATATTTCATAAAAGCCACGTATGTATATTATTTTCCCCCATTGTTCCGTTATATATTTATCATTATTCATTAGTTTATGACTATTTAAGGAATCAAAACACTAAGACAGGACTCATAACATATTATGTATAAAATACAATTTTTTATTTTAAATGCCCTATTAAAAATGTTAATTTATTAAGGACATAAAAGCTAATTTATTTCCATTTTCTTAAAATAATATTGAAAATACATATCTAACATGTATATAATTATATTTTCAATTTTGAATTTTAAAATAAAATATAACAAAATTGAATTAAAATTAAAAATTATTAATTATTTATAATTAAAAAATTGTTATAATGCCTATTATAAGCTATACTTCATGAAAGTATTAATTTTTTATGAGTTTTCAAAACGATTTACTATATTTAACTAAAATAATTGTTTGCGTACAATATAGATACAAAAATGAATTAAAATAAATAGAACATTATTTTAATTATAGGCAAGCTCTATGTATGATAATTATATTGGTTCCAAAAAAAAAATACTTATACAATATATTTTTGCTTTTTGTTTGTTACATAACTTTGATTATTGCAGGTTATCTAAAAAAAAATACTAATAAATAAAAAAATTTGAAACTCTTAATACTAAAATACTTTTATATTATAAAAAAATATTTTCTTTATAATTTTCATTAGGTATAGGGTCTACTTCCGTCAATAAATTATTTTAACAGATGTTTCATATTATGTTAATTTATTTGGTTCAAACTCCAAACCCTATGTCAAACGTTAATCAAATAATTAATTTTGAATATTGCAACAAGATTAAAAGATATCTATAATGTAATATTACAAATTTAAACAAACGTACAGTACTAAACAAAACTATAAACAGTGAATTTTCTAAATTAATAACACTATTTTCAAAAAATAGATGAGTACAGATATTTGTGACTAGATTTCCCATTAATTTAATAAAAACATCCTAAACAAGGTTACTAGTTTACGTGTATTCAGAAAACGTATCTAAAGAAATAGCAAAAAAATCAAAATGACCTTATATTATTGGCCCATTGTTATATGCCCGAACAATACCGTATAATTGGGCAAATTTACGTTTTAATATAATATAGTTGTTAACTGTTGTCATTGACATCGAATATGGTTCTACACGTTTTAGCTACAATAATAAAAAGGCATTATTTTCTGTGGAAATATTTATAAATAAATAATATTCGTTTTTAAATATCCAAACAGATGTCGGTTTATTCAAAGAAACACACTATGCTAAAATATTCTTACGTATATTTCTCTAGTTTATAATTCAATTTTATAATCATACTATTTAAGAAAATTATAATATTCTATTTTAATCTTTTAAACATATTATCATACATAATATTATTGAAATTATGTTTAAAAATTTTATACATAATAACGCATTCCAAGTCATGTAGTTTATAATAACAGTAGGTATAATTCTTCGTACGTGAGTATTACCCACTTCCCCCGTCTTAATTTTCTCTTATTAAACACTTGTTTACGTCCAGTTAACACGAATTATCCGACGTCCAACATTGACCCCATTCAGCCTTAAATTATGATGGAGGCTTACTCGACAAAAGATATTATTATTATTATTATACAATATGCATAAGCAATATAGCAGCATTACTGGTACTCGTATTTTTTAATAATCCCATCCGACATATTATTTATGAATGAATTCAACTATTTTATATAACAGCATATTATATTATATCGTACACTAAATACTAAAAATAAAAATATTTTTGAACTTTAAATAAAACAAATACATCTTTTATTATTTATGAATATATATTATATAAATAGTAATAGTAATAACAAAAATTACGTATTTGCGCGTTAATAAACATATCTCTTCGCCTACTTCGACGGATAATAGCTATTTACACAAAAAATCACTTTGAAAAACCCAATAAATATGTGCATCTAATTGATTTCAAAACTGAAATATTAACTTAAATATAATTTTAACGCATCAGTATACTCATATAAATGCACTAAGGCTATTATTTTTTAATAAAGAACAAGACTGTACAATTTAATTTTAGTTAAATTACTTATAATGAATAAAAACTTAGTGTACATTAACTTATAATTTACTGGATAAGTGTAAAATTAAATTAAATATATAAACGAGTATAAAATAAATTAATTCGTTTAACTCAGACATTTTATAATAGATATTTTGACATAATTATACACAAAATATTAGACATTAGGGTTCTGGTGTAACCCACCTATAAAAATGTTATCAGTTAGTGAAACTTTTGATTATAAAATGACTACAATTTACAAATCATTTTAATATTGTTCTGTATGTTATAGTATCATCATAGATATTAGATCATTATTTTGAAATTTCGTTATTTCATATTAACAATTTATACAAATGTGTTTAGTCGTAATTATTATAACAAACTGTTTTTGGATTTGTGAAGCCAAGTATTTGATGACGTTTGGTTGTTAATAAAACTGATTTAATATTTTTTTTTAAATAATTATCTTTCAACTACAAAATTATATTTTAAAATATGAAATAATGTAATTTGTGATATTTTCTAAATGTTTACGATGATTAAATATCTAAGACATTATTCGTAAATAATTATCAGTCTAAAATTCACGAATAAATTTTTTTTTAAATGAACTAATTTAGATTTAATAAAGTATTAAATAATATTATAATTTATAAAATAGTATATGCAATTGACTATGAAATATAATTTATAATTTATATACATTATATATTATTCACATATTATATTATAGTATACTTGAAATGTATCAACAATCCAAGTAATGAACAATACAATTTTAATGAATTATTTTTTTTCATAACAAATGTTTTAAGTTTAAAATAAAAAATAATGATAACTTTCTTTTGAAATAGTTATTTTTTAGAAGACGTGCACATTTTATAGCATGTGGTGTGCTCAGATATTAAGTTCCTATACAAGCCAATAAACTCAAGAACCAAATAACATACCTACATACAAGATACTAAATATATTATACTGTTAAAATCCTCAATTGCATCCTTGCGGCTATATTTAGAATACGTGTTTATTGTGAACTCTTTTCGAATGGAAACGAAACTATATACTTCAATATTATACCGCAATATAATCGATTCGTCGCTGTCATTACGGTGTATATACACTTGGTTTCACCGTAGCAGCTGTATCTTGAAATTACTGATATTAAAAAAAACTTTAATTTAAAATCTGGACACTAGAATAAATAAAAATTAAATAAGATTAAAAGTATAAATAAATACCATATTTTGTTCTTTAAATATTCAAATAGAAACGATATTAAATTTATATTATACGCTCGAAGTCAAATGACAAAAATATAATGTTTATTTGACGAATGTTTTTATGACAAAACCATAATTTATAATATGTATGGTGTATTGGTTTGTATTTGATTGATAAAGTTGTCGATGAAATATTGAATACAAATAAGTCAACGTATAAAATTCAGATAAAGAATTGGAGGTTGGTGGATTCACTAACATTGTTATAAGCTAGCAATACGATTTGTAGTTAAAACCGTGGTTTTTCATTTATGCTTCTATTAAAGATGGAGCGTATTTTACAATAAATTAAAAAGTTATAAAATATATGTTTTTTGTTTTAAAATAAATTTATTACGTCTATTATCACGATAATAAACAAAAAAAACATTTTGTTGCAATATAGTGTAGACATACAACAAATTTACATGCATCCAACAATACGAATAGGAACCTATATATAATATATACAACATAAGTAAAGCGTATACTGTTTATTTGAACAACCATCCCACCACTATACCTATTATAGTGTCACGTGCACTTTTTTTAAGTGATCCAACCACTATAGTACTTTAATATTACATCATACGCTACTATACTAAATAAACGCTATAGTTACAGCATAATTAATACCCATTTTAACATGATAACAACTAAACAATTATATAGAATAATAAAATTGATCTCCCATACACTATTATAATATTATAAATTATATATATTATTATAACTAGACATAATGAGATTTAATTTTACGTAAGTTTAGCATATTAAATATCATTATATGATCGATGTTTAAAAATAAGGTACATAAGTATACATAGTAGTTTCCTCATACTCCTGTCTACTCATAATAGACGTGTCTTAATTAAAACTTAACAAACAATTTAATAATAAATAATTGTACTCATAAGAAAAACCAATATTTACGGAGGTGCTCAGTCTCTATGTCTAAAGATGTTTTATAATACAATTATAGTATTTTAATACAATAGTAAATTAAACATTATTTATATATATACATTTAAGAAATATGAGAGGTTACATTTTTTTTTTTCATAAACATAGCATACCTAAACATCTTAAGCAATATATTATTAATTATTAGAACATTATAGGTCTCAGATATAAATGTCGTAAAAAAAAACCGAAAAATTCCCTTTTAAAAAATGCATTTATAACCTAAAAACTCTAAAAAAAATTCCTAAAAATATCGAAAAATGTATTATTTAATAAATAAATTCAAATAATTACGTAAAAAAAAATATAACATAAAAAATGAATGAAAAATTAAATTATATTTTTGAATTGTGTGACATAAAGATAAATGTCAGCCTTGTTTAATTTAAAACCGAATTACCTTATGTTAAATTCAAAATGAAAATAATTTATATTACGAAGTACCTACTATGTAGTACTTATATTACAATGAAGTCAATTTTTTTAGTCATAATACGAGAAGTAGGTCAAAAATTTCCTAAAAAATTAAAAAATAAATTAAAAACGTCAAAAAATGCCCTAAAAAGTATAAAATCCGCTAAAAAGATGTTGTGGTTACACGGAGAACTTGAAATACATTTGTAGCTTAAAAAGCAGCATGTAAAACATTCAAAAAAAAAAAAAAATGCAAATGCATTGAATTTCTTGCTCAAATTATATTTTATATTATTATTGTTACTTATAACTTATAAGCTATTAATATACGTGAATATATTTTGGTATAAATAACTTAAAATTATTCTAAATATTTGGAAATTACCATTGCGTGTAGATAATATTAATAAATGTACTGGCGAAAGGTTTCAAATCTCTAAAATTAATACTTATTGAATTACAACAAAATACCTATTTAACTAAAATCGTTTAAGAGAGAAAATGGTATTTTTTTAATAATAGGTACGCACAGTTTGCTATATCAACATTTGAATTTCATATACTTTAACAACAAATTATGCATTTATGTATTTTTATTATTTAAACAATGATATAAGATCTATAAGAACTAATAGGAACCTTTGAATACATTTTCAAGATGGTTTTATTAAAACAAAAATGATTTTATCAATATAAACCAAAAACTGTAAATGTCTATAAATGGCTCAAAAAGAATCGAAATATTTGAAAATTCTACAACGTATCATATACATGTAATTTAATTCTGAATAACAGTAAAATATAAACCATTATCAATATTAAAAAGCATTATTATTTTTTTTTAACCTCAAAACCTTAGTATAATATAAAATATGAAGATTATTATAAATCTTATAAATCTAGAAATTCCTCGTTCTACTCAGAATCTAAAATATATCGTGTACGACAACACAATTTCTAAATTACATTACACCTACTACAAAAATAAATTGAATAAAAAAATGTAATAAAGTTATTAAAACAGTGTGTGTTAAACATAATGTAAAACAAATTAATCTAACAATTAGGTACATAAATACAATGCAACATTGTTATGTCTATTAAACCCTTAGTAATACAAGGTTTACGTGAGTTTTTGTACTCCAAAAGTAAAATCTTTAAATAAAAATCAATTTAAATCAATACAATCATAAGTACGACATATGGTCAATGTTTAGGTACATTACATAGTAAAATTATACATAATATACAACAGTAGAGTTATATATTACTTCCAGTTTCCTAATTATGTAATAAATGTATATACATATCGTTTGACCGCTATTACAAAATATGCTTACACCAATCTATCAGATATTTTTATAAATTATAACTGCAGTCATAAGGCTTGGCTAGTATATAAAATTAACACACCGGTAACTTCTATTAACAAAAAAAAAAAAGTAGTTTTTTTCAAATTTGTTTTCTAAACATATGCTTATTTAGGTAGATATTATGTACAAAAAAAATAAGCTTTATTGATTAACAAAAATATTTTCGTATTATTTTTTTTTATAAAAAAAGAAAAAATTATGATGACAATTGACACAATAATACGATTTCTATGAAAAATAATCAGATAAATTACGTCATAGATTAAAAATATATATACATATATATTCCTCATAAGTAATTTTATAAAATTATTCCAATAATATTAAAATACTTACAATAATTTTAAAATAAAATTGTTATATTGTGAAATGGATATTGGATGTACATTTTTAGAAATAACATTAAAGCATTATTCGTTAATAATTAGCATACAACATAATATATTTATATTACTATATATATATTAAAAATTATTACAATAGGTAATCGTTTTAAAAAAATTTTTCGTATTCTTAAATAAAATATTACGATATCAAATAAATCATTGAATATATAAATATCAAAATACTAGTACTTTTTATTTCCAATAAGTTACGTTAGACTCGTTAAATGATAAGAGAGAAGGTATGGTAAAATTATGTTTCTATTTAATATTTAAATATTTAGATTTACCCTATGCATTATCTAAACTTTAAATAATTCCAATGTATTAATTTATTAAGCGTTTGTTAGTTGATCGATCAACATCATGTATAACAAACAAAAATTAGTACTAATTAAATATACATAGGAAAATATATTGTTACTCATCTGTGGGAAAAATTATGGAAAACGTTATGAAAATTATATAACATACATAATACATATTAAATACAATCAAGTTAACTCATATCAAATCAAATGGATAAAAACTAAACTAAAGTTATTATCTAAAGAAGAATTGTTGTTTAAATTCGAATACCGTGGTGCATCTAATACCTATTATACTACCAACTAGCGTATAAAATAATAAGGAATGTATTGTATGGTTAGGATTACTCTTTTAAGATTTTAAAAATATAGTACTCTCAATTTTTTATAAATGATATAGGCAATGTACTATCTTACAACCTTTTATATAATATAAGGTTATTTGATTCTAAGATAATATATGGTAAAATTATTGAGAACAAATAAAATAAAAAATATGTATTTATATTTTACCGCAATAAGTTATAAGCTCGAGTTCGAAGTAATCATTGGTCAAAACTATTAAACGTTATTTAGCATTGCTGCAAATCTTAAGTTTTATAATCATATATTTATGTCTTTATTTATATTTCAATATATTTTCACATTTCACAAAAATACATATAGAGTAATAGTATTTTAATGAGTATTTAAATAAATTAGTGTTTTATAAGAAAACTTTTGTTTTACTTTTATGCTTTATCTACTATTTTCGAATAACTAGCATCTGGTAATCCTTACTTTGTATCTATGCCAGTATACTTTACGTACTTTTGCAGTATTATTTTTTTGTGGTGTATTTTCGAAATACCATCTATATAATATTATAAAATAGGGTTTTCTATCCATACACAATATCGTAAAAATAAAAAAAACAATTGATGACGATAACCATTGTGTATAAGATATAAATGTATATTACTATATTATTAAGTAGGGAGAGACACCCTCAAACACTAGTCTTATCATTACAGGGTCGAGACCTTTGAAAAAATGTAATAAAAAAAATAAATATCCTTTACTGAAATCATTGCGAAAAGTGTCTCTACCTATAATACATGTAAAACCATATTATACACTACATTTTCCTTATATACGATGCCATAATCGAATTTTGTTACGGCTATTCGCCGACACAAACACACTTAAGTATAATGATTGGGTATACCTATTCGGGTCGTTAAACGTAGGGGAACATTCGTTTTATTTATACTATATACAATATACTCAAATGTCAGGTTGCCCCGTTTAAATTATTATTATTATATTGATAAAATACAAAAATTGCAGCACTTACCCGTGGTATTCGTATGAATGAAATAAACGTCAAAAAAACACACCGTAAATAAATACCCGATAAAAAAAAACGAAAAAATTTCGACTAAACACAACTACCGAGCGAAAACGACCACTCGGCAACCGGTCCCGCACATATACTGATATCCCGACGGACAACGATCACTGACGAATCGGTTTCGCCGCCGCCGCTACGCTACAGCTAGCTCCTCATCCCGGCGGGCGCGCCGAGCCAGTTGTCGTCTTCGTCGGTCTGGGTGCTTACCACTTGCTGCCAACCGAACCACGGAACGAACCGGTACGGATAAGCGCGCGCGCAATCTCGGAGATTTAGCCGCTCGCGCGTGCGCACGCACATATAGGTGCCAACGCAACGAAACAAAAATACATGTTTCATCCCTTATGCGGGTCGGTTGGCGTCACTGCTGGTCCGCGCGCCCAGAACGCATTCCGGGGGGAACCCGATTATCTTACCAAGCAGCTGCCGGCGGTAATCAAGAGTGTTGAGATTTCTGCGTTCTTCTCGCTTCTATTGCTTCTAGACGAGAGTGCGGACTCGGCGACGTTGCTTATTACTTGTCAGTGCGTCGTCGTCGTCGCCGTGACCTTGTCGGCGGTCGTTAGGAATGGACGAGTACGATAATGATACGGTTTCGGCCGCAGAGGTATATGAGCCTGTTTAAAACGAACGTAGATACTTGCCACTTGCCTTACATTTAACACGCGCTGTGCACTGCCGAAACACTAATGCCTACCACGTATAATAGTATATTGACGACGATACAGCAGGTAAAGTAGTCGTAATGCGCGCCGAATAATACCCACGAAGTTTTAGTGTTTTTTTTTTTTTAATTTTTTGTTATCGACACTCGTGTTCCGATGAATACGAACGTGTGAAACTATTCTAACTAAGTGGAACGGGTGTCAATATTTAAGTCATAATACCTGATTATTAATACATCGTGCTATAATATTATATTTTTTCCGAAATTAGTTTTTATACAACGAATACATAATCCATAAAAATATGTATAGGCTCTATATATATCAAACCCATTGGGTTTTAGAGTAAAATATTATAGAGGTAAATGTTTCGCTCCCCGCAAACCGAAACACCATTTAACTATAAAATCCACACAATTATATTAATGTCACAGGCCACTGCAATATAAAATTCTCACATTGAATACAATAATAAACATAATAGTATGTATTCCCTGTATTCCCGTGATAATAAATTCATAATATATAATTATAACAAAATTTATTAGGCTAAATTGAATAAAATACCTTATTTTGGACTTTAAAAGGTTTAAGCCGTTTAAGGTCTTAGGCCTTTCATAATATAAAAACCACACCATTCTTATTTACATACCTATATGCTATGATAATCACAATGTAAATTGTAGGTACTTAGTAACTACTTACATTGATCTACATTTATATTTCTTTAATTGTATCACTCCAATCTTTGAATTTTATAGAAAAACAATATGGATCCTTAACAGTTATTGACTTGTGGTAATTAAGCTTAAAAATGTATACACAATTTTTTTAAGAGCTAATGAACCAAAAGATTTTGGAATTTAATCGAAGAGACGACTGACGGTATGTACCAAGATCTAATCACAAATACAATTATATTTCAAAAACAAATATCTATATAAATTAAACTAGTTAAAGTATAGTTACCTATACAGGGGTAAATATAAAAATGAAATAAAAGGGGGTTAGATGAAAAAATTTACTTTAAGTACATACAAGCATAGGTATTAAGTTTAAATTTTAATAGTGAATAAAATATTCAACATTTATGCATAGTAAGCACAAGTACCTAATGATAACATATTAGCATAGTACCACAGATATATAAATATACATTGTGTTTATAGTTTACACGTACATATGTTATAGTAAATATTACATAACGATTTCCAACGAAATTGATAGTAGCATAAATCAACCCAACACGTTCTATGTACAATAAGATACAGTTACTGCCGTCTTCGTTAGAAGAAAAACATTAACACCAAATTGAAAAAGGTTGTAAAAGTAAGTTACTGCCTTATTTGTTACGCATGACAATTAACACGTCTTTCTTACGTCTAATCAGTAATATTTGAAATATTTTAAGTAGGCACCCAAGGGTTAAGGGGGCTTCAGCCCCCATACACCCCTTATATCCACGCCTGTACCCATAGGTATATTTTTCCGTGACTTCCCACTTCGCCGACATCTCAGTTTGCCGACTCTCAATTTGTCGACTCCTAATACGCTGATTTATTAAAAAATAAAAGTAAATATAAATTTGTCATGTATAAATAGTTATTAATACAATAAGTCAGTAGATATATCATATAAAAATAAAAAAATTGTAAAGTTATTGTATTATTATATGATACTTTATTATATCGACATACTTTATTAAAGAGATTTCTTTTGATTACAATTTGAAAAAAATAAAAAATTAACTATATAATAACTATATATTATGCATACCATAATATTATCGCTATCTTATACGTTTTTAATAAAATCATTGTGGATCAATCAACCTGTCGGTGAATCGGGAAAATTAAAACTTTATTAATAATTTGTCGGCGAAAATGGAATATTTTATACCTGATATATTTGTCGGCAAAGTGGGTATGAACCATTCAAATACCTATGACATGTCGTCGTCTCCTACAACCACTGCCGTATAAAATATTATTGTTTTATTAAAATTATTGCTATTCTGTTTGCAAATTAATTTTAAAAAAAAACCACATAATACACAGTCGTTGCACTTTCCGCGTGGACGACTCATAAATAATAATAATTCTCCTATAGACATACAGCACTTAGATCTTAGGTACACTGGACACCAGTACACCATCTATATAAATGCGTATAATATTATACTACGCTTGAATATTATACATACTACATAATACAGTATCATACGGCAATCATCTTGGCAGCAGAGGGTTGTTTTGTGAAATTGTCTAAAAAAATAAAAGAATTATGCTCAGTGTTTATCCTGAGCAAACATTTATTACATTTTATACTTTGAGGGAGAGAAAGGCTCGAATATACGTGGGATGGTTGTTATACATCATAGACACCGCACTACCATATAGCAGACGATTATGTATAATTTGCGATACTAAATATGGTTTTAGTATATTTTTACATGCAGCGTATATATATATATTACCTTTACCGATGCCTTATAATTTATACACAGTAATCGAAATAAATAGGTATTTATATTTTGTATTGGTAAAAATGTATGAGACCACTTGTAAAGTTACGTTTAATTCATTTTATGAATGCAAACGACCGCGAATTTTATACCATTCATTTGAGTTCAGAACTATTCTAGTTAGTGGTGGTAACTAGTAAAATCAAATATATGATATTCAGTGTGAATGACATTCAACTGTCACAACGATTTTCTTGCGCTCACGACCAGAATGAAGTCTAGTGAACGGTGAAGAACGAACACGACGAACAGATAGTCTGAACAGTGCAACCAAATCTCTATAGGTACCAAATTTACGCACAGACTATAATAAATTATTTTCCAAGAGAGATCGATTGATCTAACATTGTGATTTTTTCATCGGATGTCAGGGACAACAGTTTCTTATTTGGATTTCTTGCAATTTCCCAATCTAAATCTTAAATCTTTGTTAATCTTCTTTCCTTTAGTTATGCTAAATACTAATATGTATATTTTCTAAATCCAGCTAAAATAGATTCCTAACCATTTTTTTGTTAATTTGAAAAAATTATATATTTCAATAACCGCCAATCAATCGATTTGTTGAATTTAGTGTATCGTGTATTGTGATATAAATCTAAAACTTACATTTTGTCACCTTATTATTTACGTCCAATTATCGACTGTATGTGGTATATTTTCAATAAGTAGGTCTTTTTTATATTTTGTTCCTTTCGGATGGAATTGAGTAGTATAATATAGCTAGAAAAATTAGTTATTAAATAAGAAAAAAACATTATCTAATAAACTTTGCTGGATGACTATATTTATTATAATCACGGTGTATATCACAATATACTAACAATTAGGTAGATTTTAGAAAGACGTTGTTTTTTCTTATTACATATAATACTTATTATCCTAAAAAAAGACGATTTAAGAACTACCCCTCTTAATCTACATAACTTATTTTATTAATTTAACACACATTAAATTATGAAGGTTACACTATATATTATAGATATATGGTAATACCAGATAAACATTATACATTCAGAAAATAATGGTTTTAACAAGAACAAGCTACAGTACCAGACCATTTTAAATTAATAAATACTCGTATATATAACACAAATATAGTTATTTAAAATAATATTCAAAAAATTCGAATATACCTACACTTGTATGTATACATAGGTACACCACTTTCAACGAAGCTGTATTCAGTTTTTTCATAACTGCTACATAATTCAATATTTACCGACTGCGCTTTTCTTCAAAATTACTTTACTCACGTAATCGCGTGTTACCAATCGAGGCTCCAATTATAAGTCCTATGGGTACATAATTTATAGGTAACGTGTATCGCGTTGTTTAGTGGTTTGAAAATCTTTAATTGCAAGAAATCATTGGTAATTTATAGAAGCTTTCTGACTTCCCGTATAGTTGTATATATACCTATATATGCGTTAAATTATTATATGTTCGTCTACAACTAAATCAGTTTGTTAACTTTGGAATAAAAATTTTGATAAATATTAACGTTCATATTTTCATGTATACATATAACTTGTCACAGTTTTAATTATAACTAATAAAAATATATACATATATATTTCATTAAATAAAAGAAAATCATCAAAATATTTTAAACTAGTGCCTATACTGATGAGATAATTTATTAAACTTAGTCAAATTATACTAAGTTTTAATAAGTATAGATAATCCTAATTCGCATATATAAATTGTTTTTTGTTTATACCACTAAAAACCACGGGATCTATTCTCTATGATCTCTAAATATTTTTCATTAGATCCGCAAAAATGTTTTAAAAAAATAATACATAATAAATTATATAATAAGTACTCGTAAACTGTATAGATATATATAGTGTAATATTATTATATTCATAGTTAATAATTATTGTGTTTATACTGTATAATATATAGGTATCTGATGACTGATATATATTATACATTATAGTATTATGCATTTTATAATTAATAATTATATTAGAAGGAATCCATATTTTATAACATCAAATTAAATCGTTATTAATGTATTATTTATTATTCATTTACTGATTTGCTGTGCTAAATCGCACATTTACGCATTGAAAATTTATTTTTTCTAATTTCATATTTAAATTAAAAATGTTTTTTACTATATATAGTTTAATAAATTAATTATTTTTTTAATATAAAGTAATAGCTGATCCAGAACGGTATTGCCGGTGTCAAATTAAATGCCCATGGATTTACCCTTTCTTAAACTTCGTTAAATGTAAAACTCACAAGTTTTTACTCAGTTAATTTGGATAATTATGATCAAATATAAAATACAGGTCAATAATTATTTCTAAATATAATAACTATTTATTTTCTATAACCAATACCTAGTAAAAATATATATAAATAAATAAATTATAGTACTTTGTGAGTTAACTATGTTCAATATTTATATATTGAAAAATAAAAAATAGATAATAATATAAGTATAGTTTATGACGGATCTTGTTAAATAAATTAACTAAAACCTTAAGAATATCGGTCGAAATTAGTGAATTCACATAAGGATCTTTGTTTAGTGATATACGATTGCGTACGTTTGTATGATTGCGTACGATTTCTCTTATCTAGGCCTTAAAAACATTACGATTGCGTACAAAAATGAGTGCAACGTTGCCAACATGTACTACTAAATTTTATTTTATTTAAAATAATAGTAATACAATTAAAAAAAAAACATTATTTTATAGTCAATTAAAAACAGTATAAAATATAAAGATAAATTCAATATAAATACAAACTAAAATTTATAAGTTAAAACCGTAGTATCAATAACCAGTCCCTAATAAAAAATGTAATACATTACTATCCATTTTAAATTGGTCGGAAAGTCTTATTATATGGTTAATTTTTTGAATATCTTTAGTTGGAATAGCTTTTGATATATTTTTTTGTATAGTTGATATTTTTATATTGGTTTCAACCTGCATTCCTTTCAATGCCTCAAGGACAAAATATATTGATGGATGATCGTTATAGAATTGAGCGTTAAAAGTTCTGTGGAAACTCTCTGGACCATATTTTATAGTTCTGACATTAAAATAAGTAAAATATCCTAAAATAAGTTAAAATTTACGATTTTGAACAACGTCAACGTTGCACTAAGTTTGGGTAGGTAGAAGGTTCATATTTGATATGCAATAGTATCATACGGAATTGTAACGTATCCTCACCGTTATTGGTCCTTTATTTTATACAGCAAATATATTAATAAACAAATATTTTCAACTTTGAGAGGTTTTAAATAGAAAATTTGATCAATTTTGTACTTTAAAGAGGTAAAAATTGCAAATTTCCATTATCTTTTTTTTGTATATGTAATTGGAAAAAAATAAACAAAAAATTAACCATGGTTACCTTAAAAATCTTAGATACGTATATTATTAATTGAGCGAAAATAAAATCTTAAAACTATATGTAGATTAATTTTAAGATAATATCTGTTTATTTATATCTACCATGAATTTAATCATACTATTTTACGGTAAAGTGGTACTAACCATAATATAATAATATTATATAAATACAATAGTTATGTTTTATTTTAGCTACATCAAAAAAAAAAAAAATTATAAAGTATACTTATAGTTATATGGGCTAACAAAACGTTTCCGTTCATAATTATTTTTTGTGTATAATGAAATATGAATAATGATGTATCATTGAATTCAAATTTAACACACTCATAACAGTGAACCACTTGATATCTAATGTACAGCAAAGTGGTACGCATTTGCCTGCTTTTTTTACGTATGGTTTAATATCCACACAAGCATTAAAGTCACAGTGAATATTGTTATAGATCATTATTGCTTGAGTTGAATGTCAGTGCATATAATCTAATTATATGTAACAAAAAACAATTCAGGACAATTTATCTTATCATTTAATAATTTATATGCTCACAATACATCAAAGTATTTACATCGCTTAGCTAAAGAAACTAAGCCAATGCACCCAGCAATATCAGAAGTTAACATATTTTTCAAACCCATTTAATATCCAAACATATAAAGCACCTTTAAACATTTTCCATCGTATAATATATATCATAACTATATGCTTTATTTTTATTTATTTTATTACATATACTTCAAAGTCTTCAACCGCATAATTATTTTAAGAGCTTTGATTGTAGTTATTTGTTATACATATATAATGAAACCTCTATTAATGGACATTGGACACCTATCAATAGTGGTCACTTTTAAATTCTCTAGCAAAAATATATGTACACAATACAAATTATAACCTTTTAATAGTAGACACTTCTAATAATGGATATGGACACTAATAACAGGTACAAAAATTAAAAATTGCCTCTCATAAATTATATGTACATAATATATATGTATATTTTTACTACATATCAAAAATATTTAAGTAATATAAATACTATATTTATCTATTATAAGTGCATTTTGTTCATATTTTATAATCTTAATGGTTTCTCTATCCGATAAATGAAAACTGATTCGATTACATAAATTATTTACTACCTGTTATATGTAGCTACATTAATTTAAGATGAATAACAACAAACAAAAAAAATGAACTAACAAGAAAAAATAGATATCTATTATCAAAACTAAGGAATCTGAAAATCGTATTATATACAAATATTAAGAGTACGATTTTGTGTAAACAAATCACAGGTAAATGTAAATATTTAATTTTAATTTTTGTAGTTAAATCATCTAAAAAAACATATCTTTTAACAAAAAATACAGGTAAACAACATTTTTACAAACACGTTTAATTAAAAAAAAATATATTAAGCTAAGTATAGCAATAATGAAATTAAAAGAAAATTTCTGAAGTCATCAAATAGAGCACTTGTAGATAAAGTCACATTTGAATGACTCTGTAATTAAGCCCGTTAATATAATTTACCTATTTTTGGACCATTGTTCCAAGAAAAATTATGAGAAATTGCAAATGAAGTAGGTCTAGAAAATTTTAAAGTTTCAAATGGTTAGCTTAAAAATTCCAATATTGACATAACATTTATTTTTAAAATATATGAGGTGGAGGTAACTCTGTTGATAAAAATGTTGTAGAAAAATGGTTCAAAAAATAGAAAACATTAATTTCAGATTATGAACCAAAAATGTATTTAATTGTAATGAAATAGGTTTATTTTTTCAAGCACTTCCTGATAAAACTTTGTCTCTAATAAATAAAAGTTGTAGTGAAGGTAAAATATCTAAAGATTGTTTAACCATTTTATTATGTGTAAATATGATTGGGAAATATGAAACTCCCTTCTTAATTAATTTCTTTATAGTTGAAAATGAAAAACCATTAAAATTACGCTGTTTCAAAGGCGTACATGTATCAATGTTAGGTGTTCATTATAAAGTTAACTGTAAAGCATAGATGAATCGGGATTTGATGGAAGACTGATTAATATGTTTCAACAAAAAAATGGAAAGGGAAAATAGAAAAATTTTTTTACTTCTAGATAACACTAGCCATATCTTGATACATTTAGAAAATATGAAACTAATAATTCTATATTTACAAATACGTCTTAAATTTGCCAACAACTAGAACTGCAAGGAATTATTCAAAAATTTAAAATTCATTATTACCAAAGATTACTTTGTATACTTAATTATTGTTCCGATGTTTTAACAATCTTTAATAAGATGACCTTTATTTAGAAAATGTGCTTTTGGCCTTTACGATGCTTACTAATGTTAGTTACAGCTGTAGTGAACACAACTCTTAGGATAGCCATTATACTATATATATATATATACGATGTAGTGTTAAAATATTAAACTAAACAAAACAAATAAATACCTATACTTGATAGTGGATAATATAAATCATTAACCCATTATTCTACACCAATTGCATACCTTAATACTAGATACTTTAAGATATTAGTTATGTTGATAAGTAAGGTAGATATAATCGTATATTTGTATAAAATACATGACAAACTCTCACTACTTAGCTATGTTTCAATGTTTCATTACAATAAATGTTATTATCCCATTTTAAATTTATAGCCATTAAAATGTATACGTATAAAAAAATAACATCACAAGTTCACGCTTTGCAGTATATTCAATTAGATAGATATCTACATTTTAAAGTTATTGAAATCCTCTTAAATAAAACGAATTTTGTCTTGTCGACGTCTATCTACTTTTAAAAATCATTCTTAATTGTGTACGTTATAACTAACAATCGGTATATTCTCTTTCGGGGTCTATCCACTTAAATTTGTCCAAGCTGTGATTTTTTGCCTGTCTGAACTACTTGAGTATACTGTGTAGCTTTTTTGTATTTTTTCTTTCTTTTAACATAATACACCTCTTATAAATTTACTAATGTATACTTTTATAATATATATATATATATATTCTGTATTTTAAGGACACTTGAGTTTTCAAAAAGTCATCATTATATTAATCAGTTATTATTATTTCTCGTTTTTATTTCCTTGTAAATATACAATTCTTGTAAAATATTTTCTTCTAAATGAACTTTTGAGTATCTTTTAAAAGTTATTTTTATTCCTTTTATTCAATTGTAAATATTTAATAACAGCTATTATTTACTTATACTATCCGATTAGTTCAAATTGTAAATTTAAGAATAAAAAAAAATTAATTTACTATTCAATTATTTTTACTGTTTTTATAAAAATTATTCTAAGATTTTTGGAAATAATAGTTAATAAATAGTAGGTATCATATTAAATCAATCCATATATACTTAAGGGTTATTATAAATATTTTATATATGTATAATAAATATGTACACGTGACGTACACAGTTTAATTTAAAAAAAAACATTCTTAATTTTTGACTGTTAAAACAGTTAATTTAGAATTAAATGCTTCTATAAAAAAAATTCAGTAAAATAAAAAATATGGAACATAAAAAATAAATAAATAAAAATATATTATGATTTTAATACACTATACCACTTTAACAAATCATAATAGATCATTTATTATTAACAACCTATATACTCGTAATATTTATTTAAAATTATTAATAAATATAAATAATATTTTTAATAATTAATAATTCAGTATATATTTTCTGAAAAAATAATAATGCAAATCCTTTCAAATTATTTTTATAAAAAAACACACACACACACGCGAAAATAGATTTGAAATTTCGGTCTTCATGAAATTAGTCATTCGGGAAAACATTCAATAATAAGGGAATACTTATACATAATGAACGAAGAATTATTAATTAGAGGAAATATTAAAAGTATTTATACACAATTCCTCAAACTATAATTTATTTGATTTTGCGGTGAACCTACATCCATTAGCTGTAGATGATGGTCTAATATGTGATGTGCATTACGCCCCCCCCCTATTTCTAATTACGTACTAATTATACATAAAAAAATATTGAATATTTTTAGAAGTGGGGGGCGACGTAATGCACATTCTAATGTGTACCCTAAAACTTATCATGACTTAAAACAACTTTTGTATAACTACACATAAACCACTGTTTTCTGCTGAGTAATTATGATCTTATAGGTACTAAAACGACTCTTAGTAGTTGTAATATTATAACAACCAATTTACTTAACTATTTTTGAACACGAAAACAAATATAGATGTAACTACGGATACAATAAAATACTTACATAGTCCCAAAATATAACAAATACTGTGAAGGTTAATATTTGAGTCATGCAATTCAGACAAATCCCTTTTAGAGATGGTATGCAATTTAGACTTTGTTGGCATACAATTCGGACGCAGCCTTTAGTGTTGCACTTGCACTGTTGAATGTCCTTAATTATAAAAACGAACAGTCATGGTAGAGATTATTGGATTTTGGTATATATTATAATACATAAAACTATAATAACAAATATGTAATAATAATAATAATAAATATTAAATGTTTTATAATCTAGTAACAACTAACAATAATCAATATGTTTGAAGCATACAATATAACAGAACCGTCTGTAATGAGTTTACCTATAGGCCATAATACATCATAATATATAGGGTAGTAAATGATGTACGAGAAAATACGTGTTTGAAATTCCACACCAATTAATCGTTAATGCACCACGGACTGGGTATAGTAAATATGTTCAGCTGCCGACGGCTACCATAGTCAAGAGGCAAAGGCACGTGTATGTAATTTATTAAATATGTATTATAGCCAAATATATAATATAATACGTTACATAAATACAAGCAATACATATTATACAATATATAATTTTAATAAATATATCTACTTAAAAATTATTACGAAATATATTATTATAATATATACACAGTGTATCTGTCGTATCCACTTAATGAAATCGCTCATTTTACATGGATGGTTGAGAGTTATGGCAACGACTATTACATAAAAAATTTTTTTTTAAGCAGGCATATTTTGATTTTTGACTTACATGAACCAGACAAAAAGCCTTGTCCACCTGTTGTGACTATCACAGTCTCATGAACAGTTACCTTTTTTGTCCAACAAAACTTCGTCACTTGTAAAAATTGCCCACATTTTTTTAAACAATCCCCTCCATCATATCACCCTTTAACCATTCCACGTTTAGTCTCTAATTTATACAGTTTATTTTTTTTCCATACCTAAACATAAAATATTTAGTGGATTTGTAGATTTAGATGGGTGATTAATAGAGAAGTGGATCTGGAAATGTTGTGCAAAAGTCATTGCTATTGCTCTCAACCATGTAAAAATATAAATAATAAAATATAAAATAAAGTTTAAGAAACTTTATAATTTCATTTTCATAAAAAATGGATTAGGTAAATTATATCATGTATTCACGTATCATATTATTACCTAACACCAAAAATATTCATATATAATAGTAATATTACACAATGTGGATAAAATGAATTTCATCCACTTCATGAAAAGGTAAAAAAATTTTCCATATAGTATAGTAAAACGTCGTTTTCATTAAATGGATACATTTCACGAAGTTAATGTCTATTTCATGAAATGGCCAATTTCATTAAGTGGATGCGTCATACCTATAGTCTATACTATGATAAATGACGGTATTATAAATATAATATATATTAATTATATAACTACTCTAGCTTGCTACTTACCTATATCGTTTTAAATAGTATATATATATATGTCTTGCGTATGTGATGTGTAAATAATGTGTGTTTCTCGCGTAACAAACAATTACCGTTCAGTATAATACGAGTGTATAAGTATGAGTTATAAAATATAGTCTAGACTTGGTCGGACTACGAGGTCCGTTTCGCCAGCACTGCCACTTTTGAATTTTTATATCAAACATCGACAATATTGTGTACTTTTTTTTTACAATTTTGTATAACTAAAATAAAATTTTTTACACCTCTCCCCCCTCCCAAACACGATCAAAACCGTTTTTTCTATGCGCGTGCTATCGTAAATATAGGTACGATACGTAACACAATTATAAAACGTCCATCATATCAATTACCTGAAATGGTTGAAACAGTCTAAAATAGTATTACCCGTACATAAATTACGCTAGTTCCTCTATGACTAATTTAGTCTTGTAAAAAATATGCTTGTTATCATAGACAGAATATTATTGCGAATTAATGCGTTTGACTAAGGTCATCACGTTTTATACTGTCCCTATTATCAATATCCTATATAACCAAAATAAAGTAACAAAATGTTAATAATAACCGAATAATATTAGTAATCTAAGTTTATAGCTAGTACAATTAAAATTACTTTCCCTTACACTATATCTTTCCATAATTATGTATATTAAATGAGGTACTTGCACTTAAAATAATTGTAAATAAAAAAAATGTTTATATTATACTCGTACATTTATACAACTATTATTATTTAGCATTATATAGCTGTTTATAGTTAGATGACCTGCAAAATGGTTTCTGAATTACGCCAATACTCTTCCATGATTAATGATAACATCAACCTATATGGCTTTGAGTGCTTGACCTCAGTTTCGATATTCGAAGCTCTAACCATTTATCTGCAATTACTATAAATATACAGATCCGATCAATCGTAGATAAAATATTCACGAATTTATTGGTGTAACTTAATTCTTACACAATCAGGTATTTTGTAAACATGAAATAGTAAATTTAAAAAAATAACAAATAAATTCCATTGTATGATGCACTTTATTTTAATTCTTAATTTATTAATATAAATAATAGGTAATTGTAATAATAACTGATCCGAGTAAATTCATTAATGCTATATATTTCATATATTATGTTGTTTTACATTTAAGCTATTATACCATCGTATACTATGTCATTACTGTTATGTAGCAATAACAAAAATGCCTTGAAGTATTTAAGATCAATTGTAGACAATCTAAAATTGTATGTTGTTGGGTTTTTATTTAATATTTTACCGCCTTTAACATATATTTATTTACAATATCAATTTAGTAACATTGAAAATTATTCTTTCAATTTCATACTCTACATGGCATAAGAAATAAAAGAATTTTTATTATTTTTAAAAGATATTTAGTGTGGGAGAAATATTATTTTTCCGGATAAGTATATTATATTTTATTGGAGATATTTTGTATCAAAGATATTTTAACTAGGAACCATGCATTCAGTTTCACTTGCATTAAAATACAACATGTATACACGTTTTTTACAATCAATCTACTTTTGATGACCAAGCACTCATTCATTGATAACGATAAATGGTTATTATTTTGTAATACTTATGTTTGCGCCGCGTTATAGACGTAGGTAGTAAATAAAACAGTGCCTAAAATAAGGGTGCGGATTGCAAAATCAGAAAATAAGCTCGTAATTCTACCAAGACCAAAATCTACTACCAACGGAAACCTTATAAACACAACCAAATAATTACATTAATAACAGTCTACTCGGAATTCACTAAAAATGCATATACTATTTAATTATAAGAAAAATTACATATGTAAAATCTTCAAACGTCTTAAGCAAATAAGATACGTTTTTAATACAAGTACAATAAATAGTTTAAATATACAATTATTATATTATGATATGAGAATAAATTATTTTTTAATGATTTTATATTGTAGTACTACTTTAGTAGGTCTGTAATATTTTTTTTAGTCGATATATAGGATTTTTTGATAAATGTGTGATATTAATGAATTTGTAGTTTTTACTAAAATATTTGATATTTTTTAAGCAACTTGCTAGACTTGAGAGTAAAATTATAGATTTATACAAAGATTAATGCATTTTTTCTAGTTTGTTTGATCTGGAAAAATATTATTTTACATAATTTCTATATAAATAGTAATTATAAGAGTCTAAACATAATATTAAAGCTATAATAATAATTAGAATACTGAGATTATGTGTAAGATTTTTGAAAACATTCTTGGTGATTATATCAATCCTGGTGATATGCTATCTTTAATTTTAGATTCTGAACGGAGTGATGAATGTATTGATTTTACAATATGATGTGTGTTTGTTTTTTAATTTTTTTATTTTTGTGTCTGTCATCACGGTTTGGAGTAGTAATAATACTTTGATTTTTGAGTTTAGCCTCTCTTTGAATAGGAAAATGTATCTAGTTGGTACTTTGGGGGGTTAAAAGTAAAACATTTCTAGTAGTTTTCAAAGACGCCAGGAAAAACTTAAAACTGTAACGAGAAAACGGTAATTTTTACGCATAACCAGTTTTCGACAAAAACGATTTTTTTATTTTACTGTAACTCAAAAACGAATCATTGTAAATACTTGAAATTTTCACCAAGTGTTTATATTAGCATTATTTAATGTATTTACGATTCATTTTTTAAAATATTTTGACTTTTTAAAGCTATTCAGGCAATTTAAATTTTAAATTTTTCTACGTTTTTTTTTTTTTGAAATGCCCATAAAATTTTGGTATTTCAAAAAATTTTTAAAATTTAATTTAAGGTTTATTATAAGTTGTACTTATCGTAGTAAAAAAAATCAAAGATCGTTCATCATAATTTTTGTTTATAAGCATTTAAAGTTCAAATGTTTACAAAATATGTCAAAATCACAAAAATTTGCAAGGAATTTTGAACTTGAAAATTCATAACATTTTTGTAATTTACCTAAGGTTAAAAAACCCAACACAAGGTTCTCCATAACTTTTTCTTCAAATAACTGTAAAAAAAAATTCTAGCGTCAATATAAAAAAAAAAATTATGATTGTATGAAATTTAATTGTTTACTTAATCGCGTAAAGTAACGGTATATTACAATTTAAATATAGATAATAGTTTAATATATCCTACTAATTATCTTAGACTGTTCAGAATCGTTTTTCGTATACAATGATACCTATTATTTATTACCTGCCATTGCATTCAAATTTAACATATCCATTATAGTGACCTACTCGCCATCTCTACTATACAGCAGATCGATACCCACTTGCCCACCCGTTTTTATTATTAAAATATGATCTCATTAGTCATTTTAATTATATGTTTGTTTGGCAAATAATGAAATTTAAAGAGAATTATTAATAAATTATAGTTGACAATTTCTAAGAATAAAAAATATTTTATAAGAATATATTCTATATTCCTATTTATTACACTAATTTTATCAAAATATTTTTAAGTCCACCAAAACACTCCCTTCTAAGTACTCCCTCCTGTACAGTCACTTAGGAAACTAATTATTATTATTGCGAAGACACTATTTGAAAGAACAAAATATCTATAAACACAATGTTTAACGTCATGCTTCACGAATATTATACATTTTTCTTGCTATAGATGAGAATAAGTAAAAAGAAACATTCTGTTTATATTCTTTCGATAGCAGTTTGCAGTTATCAATACTGAAAAGTGTAATAAATAAGGATGTTCGGCTGATGTACCTTCCAACTATTGACTATTCGTGATCAACTGTATATACTCATTCATACCTTTTTACAACAATAAATTGTGATTTGTTTTTTTGACGTTGCTAATAATAGTATTGTAGTTATTTATTTCCTACTTAATATTTATAATACAGACTTTTACGTATTGAACGCTATTTAAATAATGAAGCATTATTATGATAATAAATTTATATCCCAAAAACAAATTGTTCCTATAAATAGGACTAATTAAGAATCCAAGTTTAAAAATGATGGAAAGAATTTTTGAGAAAGTCACCGGGTCACGGTATAGATCTAAGACGATAATTAAAGTATGATGTATGCATTGTAGCAATATTTAAGTAATATTAAAGTAATTTAAAACATACTTAATAATAGTGGGCACTGAACTTTAAATATGGAAAGTGCTAAGAAGCAACAAACTTGTCCCACTTTCGAACAGCGCAAAATCAATATGTTTTCGTAATTCTTTATTGTTAAATATAATACATAAATTCATTAATACTAATAATTGTATTTTTGTTAATATAATTCCATTAAAAAATGTTTAATGGAATCAAAATAGTGGCTTTCATTAAGGAGACACTTTTCAATGCACAAATTATATAATTACAAAATGCATTTAATATTTATTGTTTAGTGACTACAAGTATCACCAATTAAAAGTTTTAGAGGGCCACATTAAGAATTCTCGTTCAGGGGCCATAAAAATCTAATTTACGTAATTGAAAAATCAAAAATCAAATAAAAACCTCATTTAATATTACCATGAAAAATAGTAATTAAAAATGTTAATTTGTTGCCTACGACTGACATTTGCTGGTCACCCCTGTATTACACAATATAATACTGCGCAATGTTTTCGGATCAGTTTGTATATTTGTATGTTATATACTGTACACAATATACTTAGCTAATAGTTGATAAATACTAGATATATAGTTAAATAAGTCAAACCTATAATAATAAACGTTAGGCCTTAGGCTATAATAACATATTGGGTTGTATTGATTAAATATAGAGGGGTGATGATAACTAGATCACTGAATCACTCTCTTTCAATAGTAGATGCGCCATGTCTGCTTTTTTATGTATTTATTATATATTAAATTATAATGTATTATAATTGTATATTTATATAGATAATAATAAAATAAAAATTAATATTACTGTTGAAAATTCAAGAAGTTGATCAATAGGAAAAAATAGGTCTTAGATTCTTGTAAGGGAAACCTTCTACGTATCGTACATATTGTATTTAAAAATATTAATCACTGAAGTAATTGAACCACGCATCAATACTTTTGACTCGTGACCAAAAGGTTGCCCCTGAGGTGATTCTAGAGGAATGGTGTCCCGATGTACCTACCTAATATTAAGAAACCTAACCATTCCCTCAACGGCTCAACTCGACTATGATAGCGAGTCTACCATGATTATGAGCCAAGCCATACGCTGTGGGAAGCCGCCTTTACATATTGCATTGATAAGATAAATAAGATACATCGGTAAAGGAGAATGAATCAATTGCAATTGTCAAA
The DNA here is from genome assembly GCA_036289425.1 of Rhopalosiphum nymphaeae. NCBI lineage: Eukaryota > Metazoa > Arthropoda > Insecta > Hemiptera > Aphididae > Rhopalosiphum > Rhopalosiphum nymphaeae. Next base: position 21,263,044 of record JAZAQC010000013.1, read on the forward strand.
ATCATTACCTACTTATTTTCAGTAAAATAGTAAACAGTAAAAGGTTCTTGTTGTAATGTATGCGTGACATTATTATTTTTTGACGAATTCGGTCTTGAGAATTACTTTAGTTTATATTTGAAACACGGTAATAATATTATCGCTGATATATATGTGTACCTGTCAGCCATTTTTTTGTTTGATTTAAGATCGTATTTAATTAAAGCGTTATGTGCTTTTTATAGTTATATGTATAGGTAGGTATAAGTGGTTATACCTACATATACCTAACTTATGAACTTTGAACTATATTATCTAAAATATTATCTTATATATCGAAAAAGTGCAACATAAAATAACTGAACTAACGAACATAAACTTTAAATAATTGATTTTTCAGGCTGCAACGCACTGGCAGTACACATGTGCGTGGTAACGTGTGATTTGACAGTTATATGTGTATGTTGTACCTATACAAAGCAAGTATTAATATTTATTAAAACTAGAAGGAAACATAATATCTGCAAGTATATAAGGAACAGTGTACTCGCTCTCAAGTAAAGTAAAAGAAAAACTCAAGTGTTGTCTCGACTCTCGAATGTCGCTTAAAAATAAAAATAAAAAGGTAGGTAAATGGATACCGCTCTGCTGTATATTAGGTGTCGAGGGGGTTACTGTAATGAATGTTTTAAATTTGAATTCAATGATACATCATTGTACACGAAAAACAATTATGAGTGAAAATAGTCTGTCAGTCTATAATATTACATGCAAGTAGGGGCGGATTTATGTATAGGCAACCTAGGCACGTGCCTAGGGCGCAACATCTTTCGAGAGCGCCACAATTTTTCAGTATATTTCTACTTTTATTTACATGATATAATAGTGTTGGAATGCCTTAAGGCGGAAAAATGGTAAGTGCGTCCCTGATTACAAGTATATTATAATATTTTTGATAATATATTTTTTGATATTTATATGAGTTATTAATTTTTCTATTAGTATTACCAGAAGTTTATTTACTTTTTGCTAGTAACGTTCCATTTATTAGTATGTATAATTATTATAATAATATATTATTTTTATTAACCTTTGAGCTGATAACACCACCTTATTGTAAATACTGTAAACCAGTGTTCATATAGTAAGTACCTATTAATAGATAATAATATATTAAAAGAAATCAAAAAGGTCATTACGTTTAAAGGTTTTGAGTTTCCATGAATAATGTCGTTAATTTATAAAAAAATAATTAACGTTGTTATAATTATCATTTAAATAAGTAATTTCTTCTGAATTTGAACGTAAATATCTATAAAAAAATAATTACTTTGATAAATGTATTAGATTTTATGTTATCACAAGTATCAGTATGAAATATGAATTACTTAGGAGGAATTATGAATTAAATTTCTAAAACCTATAAATATTATAAAAGAAAAGTTTTATGAATTTTTAACTACAAACTAGTTATCAACATTTTGCAATCTCGTAAAAATTCTTACTTCAAATACACATATAAAAAAAATTGTACGAATATATTCCTAATATTTAATACAAATATAAGAACAATTTATGTGGGATCTTGTATTAAATTTCCAAAAAAGTCGACGGAGTGCATAATTTTTATCATACTATAAATAGTTCAATGTAAAAATATTTTGAAAATTGTATCTTTTAATAAAAATGATAGGTAATATAAACATTTAGTGAATATTTCACGTATTCATTGTTCTTGATTTTTTTAAATACAACAAAATTATAAAAATTATTTGAAGAGAAATATTTTTTTTTGCGGGTGAATATTCATTTATTTTGCTTTCTGGTAAATTATTTTTTATATATAGGTGGAAAAACTAATAAACAACCTTGTCTTTAATTCTCAGATCTTAAGTATAAAAATGAAACATTTTATAAATTTTAACTACTAAAATAATTTGTTAATTTTCGTGATTTTTACAAATTTTGTCAAAGTTCAAATTTTAAATGCATATAAAAAAATTTTGCGATTAGAGTTTTGATATTTTTTAATTGATAAATTTAATTTTTGAGGAAAAATATTTATTATTATGAGTGAATATTCAATGTCGTAAAAAACGAATATGACTTTCTTAAACTTTTTATTATAATTATGTAGGTAGAAATATTCGTGAGGAATATTATATTATATTTTTAAATTTGATGTACAGAATAATTTATTAATTTTTGAAATTAAGATGAATTTTATCAAAATTCTAACTTTAAACGTTTATAAAAAATTATTGTGACTATAATTTTTTTTTTAATTTAATTGGTAAATAAATAACTTGCAAGGAATATTATAAATTCACAAGCATTATATTTACCTAGTGACCATTAATACATTTTTTATCAGTATTTATAGAAAAAATTATCTTTGAAATTATATTATATATTATAGAAGATGCTAATAAAAACATTTATTGGTTAAAAGTTCCAAAAATTTAAGATTATACGTTTTTAAATTGCATAAAACTAACAATTCAACATTGCTATGTTAAGAATTAGTTTTACGTAAAAATTCACATTTTTCCATAAATTTTTATTTGTTTTCATGATTATTTTAAAAAATACTGGACATTTTTAAATTTAACCTCTTTAAAGACTTAAAGTACAAAATAAGTTAAATTTGATATCAGAAACTATACACAAAGTTGAAGATCCTATGCATTTTACACAGACACATAAAAAAATGCACTTCATTAAAATTATTCAGTGTAAATTTATTTAATAAATTTGGTTTATAATAATAGTTTAAATAATTTATTTTATTATGGTTACAATTGGTGCATAAATGGTGTATAAAAATAATAAGTAATATAACTATTATAATTATTAATTTTTTTTTATATGAAAAAATATTTACAAAAATAAAAGTATTGTTTTTTATTCTCAAGTATTCTCTAACGTACCGATTGTCATATTGAATATTCTCAAAACCCTAAAATATATTTAAAAAAAAAATACAATTTGTTCTGTGTATTCTATGTTTTATGAATCGTAGTATACTTTACTACCATTTAACTGCATACACAAGAAACAAATATGTAAAATTATAAAAATCTGACCTCTAATTATATGATCAATAAAATGTGTACCTATATGTGCTCTACACTGTAGTAGTATTGACGTGTTGTTTAAACTTTGATCCAATAGACAAATAATATATTTTATAATATAATATCTAATATCTATCTTATAGTGTCTGCCATAGTGTATAAATTATTAACATTTCTTTTCTATAGTTTGTTAATCTAACCTACTTCGTGCATTTCATATTAAAATAAATATTAATTACTAAATGTTTAGTTTTTATATTTTAATACGTACGATGAAATACAACACAAAGAAATCCGATCTCATTGCCTACTTAGAACTAACTACGGTTATATACTAGACATGTATACGTCTATAAACATATAGTCACGAGTCATGACCAAGATTAATTCAACAATGTACTAAATCTTATACTATTTTAGCAAACTCATACGTCATATAGACACATAGTTATCTGCTGTGTTTGGCAAATGCATTGTTCGTTTCTCCGTTTAGGGAATGGACCAAATTTCTCTGTAGTTCACAATAACAATACATTAAGATATCTACATAAATAGCATAATATAATATTGTGTTATCATAGGTATTATTATTAAAAAAACGAATAATGCGTATATTTAAAATTAAAAACACATAAATTATATTTAAAAAAAATAGATTTTTTTGTGGGTGTTGGAGGAAAGAATCTTAAATTACGATGTTACAAAATATTGCACTGATGTATAATTAATTTTTATTTTTTTTAAAGTTCACTATATAACTAATATAATACAATTCGTACAATAATAGATTTAGTATTTGTATTACACTGCTATTACTTAAAAATACGCAACTTCCAATCATTAAAGCAGAAGTCGAGATAGGTTTAATTACATTTTATGACGACAATTGGTAAGCAAACAAATGTTTAAAGGATCATGCTAAATATCTTTAAGTAGGAAACCGTAAATCTTCAATAGCACAATATCTTACTATACAAACGATTCGACCACTAGGCACTAACGGTATTTTGTTATAAATGCAATGGCTATACTGCTACGTGGTATTATATATTATTATTATTATAATAGGCAATGACGTCGGCGGTAGCGTGACGGCGTAATAATATTATTATAGCTTAATATCCGAAATCGGTTTTCGCGGGCGCGGTTTACACGTTTGGCCAAAGACGTTGTAAAGTTCTACGGTCTCGATTACGCGCGGCTGTGACTCAACGCGGAAGGCCACGCCTGTTTTTGAAATTCCCGTTTTTCGTGCACGAGCATTCACTATCGCCTACCGCCGTGCCACCCCGCGAACCCCGCTACCGCAACAACAGTACCTATCAAAATGGCGTTTTCGTGCTCGTCCTTCTTACCATTCAAATTCCGTTGTCCCGCCGTCGTGACGATAGCGTAAGCGCATACAATATTGAATTTACACGGCGCCACTGCCGACCTTTTGCCGTAATAATACCAACGTAAAGCTACAACAACGTACACGAGCGCATTGCAGTTAATAGTGCCCTGCTATACGTACTTTACAATATTTAAAGGAAGCCAACACACTTACATAAAACGCTTCATCCTCGTCTCAATACGTAAGCAAAACATATTGTATTATTATTATTATTAATATTAATATTATTATTTCGATTTCTATCGTGGATTCGTTGATCAACGGTTTCCTTTGTTTCTTTTGCCCGCCGTTGTTATTGTTATTGTTGAATGCCTCATACACCATCGTCTTATCACCCCAAACTCTTGCGATAAGTGTGAATTCAACGAACGTTCCTAGTTCCGACTGTCACTCGACTTTAATTGTTTTCGTCTACTCGTAGGTACTGTTCGTTGTTCATTTGGATTTTATACTCATAGTTCTTAGGTGGCAACGCAAACCATAGTTAACTTCTTTATCTATATTCCACACCCACTTGATGAGTCACTAATATCTATCGTTTTTCAATCTCCAATGATAACTGATTTTTACTTATATATATTGAATCCTTCCAAACTTAATTGAGCAATCAATTTGGTCAAGATATATGATTGTTACATTATGGACATTGCTACTGTATCTTCTTTTAAAAATATTACTTTCAATATTGATTGCAGCAAGGTTTATCGGCTTCTAACAAAATTAATATATTTTGCATTTTAATATTATTGATGCCAATTGTAGACCCAAATTATTTGAAAATACTACGCTCTTAGAGTAAATATTTGAAATATTATATTGTAACTATACATTTAATTACCATATGTTGCTAGTTAACTATCAATATAAGCACTTATTGATTAATTTATATTATTTAATCTTTAATTATCTATTTTTTTCCTCGTAATTTCAGAGGTTTATTCTTCAGTTCATACAAACATGAGGAACACGGGAAATCTTTTAAAATGGACTCAAAACTCCAACAACAAATCAGCTAAAGGAGGTGGAGGTAAATTAATTGATTAATTTTATTTTACAGTAATATATATTTGTTCATAACGATAATAATTTTTTAAGAAAATCGAAATTGGATTCATCCTCCTGAAGCCTTACAAAAAGGTCATATCGCATACATCGTTAAGGTAATAATGTGGTGTAAAATTACATTATACTCTAGTAGTAAATTTACTGAGTAATTATAATTTACAGTTTCTGGGAAATGTCGATGTAGATCAACCAAAAGGTTTTAAAGTGATCAAAGAATCTATCCAAAAGTTAAAATTTAATCAACAAGTCCGAAAAGCCGAAGGTTCTAAAGTACCAAAAGTTGAGCTAACAATAAGTGTTGAAGGCGTTGCGCTTCAAGATCCAAAAACAAAAGTAGAATTACTATTGTTATTGGTCTTCATTTGGTATAAATGCCTATTATTTTTCCTATAGGTAATAATGCATCAATATCCGTTGCACAGAATTTCTTACTGTGCTGACGATAAGGTGGACAAACAATTTTTCAGTTTTATTGTAAAAGACTCCAATGAATCTGAACGACACACTTGTTTTGTATTTATGAGCGACAAGTTAGCTGAAGAGATCACTCTCAGCATTGGACAAGCTTTTGATCTTGCATACAAGTATGTTATAATTTAGCTCAAGAGCAAGAATAATTAATTTCTTGGTCTTTATTTTTCCTTAAAAATGTTAACTTCAGATTTGAAGTCTATTTAGAAGCATTATTGATTCAGTGTACCTAGAATGTTTGCTTTTTATGACGGAAACATATTCAAACTATAAATCTCAGATTAATCTCATCTTCAGTTTGTAGACTGCTGTTGCATACTCTTAACCAACCTACATGCTTATGATAAATATGTTATTATTGATATCAAAAGCTATGAAATAAAATTATTCTCTATTATTATGATTTCACATTAATTTATATGTTATTTAAATCTTTGAGAATAATTTATTTTTTAAATATATATACTTAAATAAAACAAGTATGCTACATTTTTTAAGTACGCTGAGTTATATTTAATACTACTAGTCAAATGTTTATTTCGCATTTGTAATTTATTAGAGTCAAAATGTGTTATTGCTTATTTGGTGATCTTAAGTGTTTAACTATAATGTTACTCGAAACTTAAGTATTTACCCAATCGTCAATTTAAAAGTTTCCTTGTTAAATTGTTATCTTTATGTATTTCTTTGTTTATTTATTTTAATTAGACATTTAACTTAATAGTGAAAATCACTCATTGTAATAAAATAGTCTAATGATTTAGGTATAAATAATTTGTTTATTAGGATTTTTCTTTACGTTTATGATTTTGTTTGTGATCTGTCAAAATAATAGCGACTAACATTAGTATAAATGTAGTTGTTGCATGAAATTATTTTTATAATTAACTATAGTGTGTAATAATTAATAGCATTTAATTATCTGCACGGTTGAAAACATTCAAATGCCGAACTCTGTCTAGCCTACTGAAGTCGTGCCTTTTAGAATTATTTAATTAGTAGAAAGAATAAAAGAAAAATACTTTATTTTAGTAGATTAGATATTGCAGGGTGGTCAAATTTCATAAGACAAATTAATGTCATATGAATTTTAAATACATATTAGATGGTTATGCCATTATTGATTATTTTAAAAGTTGAACATTTTACAGTTACTGTAGAAACATGTACATTGGACCATTCTGTCAATTGGTTACCTATTAAAAATATTAAATAGTTAGTATTTTGCTTTTTAATGTCTACAAAAATTTTTTTGGGCTATGCATATTGATCACCCTGTAAAGTAAAATAGTTGTTTTAAAGGAAAATAGTAATGTCGGATTGTTATTGTGGTAGGTGGCCCAGCAAGCCGACGAACAAGCCGACTTTCAGAGCTCGGCAGTTGGATGTTTCAAAACCTCTGCCAATCTATATGTCTGATGATTTGCCTGACCTGCACGAGTGTATGGAATTAAAGCGCGCTGTCCCCCAAATGCCCAGTGGTATGGAAAAAGAAGAAGAATCTGAACATCATTTACAACGTGCCATGGTAGCTGGGAGTGTTATACCCACACCTGAAGTAGCTAAATTAATAAATGATGATTTAAAATGGCATGATCAAACATACCCCCCAAACTGTCACCCTCCGAAACAACTCATACATATAACACCATTCACAATGGAACAAGATGTTCCAGAATATGATTATGACTCTGAAGATTTAGATTGGCTAAATACGACTGGTAGATCAAATAGTATAACTGCTGATAAACTTGAAGAGCTTGTTGATAAATGGGAAAAACATAGCACTTACAATATTATTGATTTATCTGATGCTAAGTCACTAACCAAAGATGATGAAGATACAGTATTGTTGATTTATGATTATTGGTTGAGGAAGCGAGTACGTTTAGGTCACACTTTATCTCCTGCTGTACGTACTGAACCTATAGCAGGTGCTCCTCCTAATGATTCATATGTAGCATTTAGAAAAAGACGAGACAAAATTCAAACTAGGAAAAATAGGAAAAATGATGAAGCATCATATGAAAAAATGTTAAAATTACGTAGAAACTTGGCTAGAGCATTTGATTTAATTGGAACAATACAACACAGAGAAGGACTTAAAAAACAATTAGTACAATTAACCCTTGATACCTACCAAAAACGATTTGATTTACGCGACTTTAATGGAAATATTTATAAAGATGTAGAATTAGTTAAAACTGTACGACATGCATTTACACCAATCTCAACTAATCATTATATGTCTGGCATGTGGAAACAAGGTGATATGAAAAAAAGTTCTGCAAATGCTAAATACCAAGAATCCAAAAGAGAAAAAAGACACTATAGAAAACGGAAACATAAGTCTTATGATGTGGAACATTTAAGTTCTGATGAAGAATTATATTCTCCTCCACATAAAGTCCAAAATGTTGATGATAGTGGTGGTAGTAAATGGTCTTTTCGTCGAAACAAGCATTGCTCTTACTTGGCCCCTATTAATTCTCCTGAACCTGTAGACCCTACATTTGGTTTTCAACCAGTTTATATACAAAAAAATAGAATTCATAAATCTTTAGGTTTATGTAGACCACGATATGGTAGAGGTGGAAGAATTGTTTTAGATCGTTATACAAATGATGATGACCGATGGGCATCTTTAGATTATAATATAATTGAACAAAAACAATATGAAATGGTGGAATTCAAACATTATTCAGATAATGAAATGTCAGATTACTTTAGTGATGCAGACATTGATTGTCCATTAATGGAAATTAATAGTGAAATACAGCGAGATAAAACTAGGATAGAATTAAATTGGGATAATTTTGGTCCGGAAATATTTCAAGGTGTAGCTGACATATGTAAGATTGAATATGGTGAAATAAATAAAGAAAAGAATGAACAAGGCGAGTCTATTTTGGAACGCTGGGTTAATCAAAATCAACCACACGCTATTGAACCTACTTTGGCATTGGGATCAGATTCTGAAGTCATAGGATGTTCGCAATTTAGAACAACTGATTTAAGTGAACCTAGACGATTAAGATCTACTAATTGTTTATCATTAAAAAGGCTATTGAAATGTGATACTGATTCCCATTAAATTAAATTATATATTTAAGCCATAGATCATAATATTTATTTTTTTATAAAACTTGTTATAACTATTGTACATAATATTACATATTATATTTCAATTAATAAATTGACTATAATATTTTAATTGTGATTATAATTGCGAAATGCTAAATCTACAGTATAATATGACTTATTAAATGATAATTATTATATTAACTATTATTTAAATAAACGTGATAAATACCTACAAATTGGTTTGTGTTTCCTTTTCTTAGACGTTTCTTAGACATGGAAGTTCAACGTAAGGTTATGGTTTTGCAACAACGTGTTAAAGAATTGGAGAATGAGAATAGCGTTTTGCGCCAAAGACTATCTGATGCTCTTAGTGGAAAGGTAATACAACAATAATCCTTGTAGGAAATTTTTAATTTAAACATTTTACACATTTAGATTGATGTTGAACAATACATGCGTCAAAATGGTATCAGTGATATGATGCAAGTAAATGTTAACAATGGTAATTCTTCTACCCTCATCAACCTGACTAATGGCAATAGTTCTCCTCAATCTAGTACGGCACCACCAGTACCTCCAAGAAGTGTTAACAACAATGGTGACCATATTAGGTTAGTATTTTTTTACATAATTTCTATATATTTATAATATTTATAATAATTTTGTTATTAATTCTAATGATGATTTAGTGATTGATCTAACAATGTGTGTAATGAGGCCCCCACATCTTTTAATTGTACCATGGATCAAGTTTTATTTTTTACATACATATTTACTGTAGTAATTATATGTGGAAATAAAGGTCCCTTGTAATTTAAAATATTTTGAAATTTTTCAATATTTATTCTAGAGCTCAGTTAATAATATATTATTTTGTGTTAATTTAAGTTTTTAGGCTTAATTAATAACTACATTTTTGATAATGGTCACAAATAACTTTAAATATTTATAAATACTATCAATTTTAGTTTAATAGCATTCCACTAACTATCAAAAAGTGTAAAGCAATAGTATACTTAAAGTATTGCTTTGTTAAATTATAAATTTAACCAATTTGTATTGTATTGATAGTATTCAATTACTAAATTTTGTCAAATTATATATTTCCTTCCCTTCCCAATTAGCAACAATTTGTATTACCTTATCTGAAATATCGGTTGTTGTCATTCAGTCTTTCTTTTTACACTTAATTGGTAATAGTGAACATGCTTACAGATGGTCTGCATTCTGCTCTCCGCCACATTTGCATTTTCCATTCTTTTTTATTCGCCAATTTTTTATATAAGCTGCTATCCTTCCCATTTAAGTTCATAATCTATTTAGGGTTTTCCTTGTCGTCCATAGTAGATGACTTCCATAGGTCTATTCTTGTTACTACAGGCGTTAATGATAAGCGAATTGTTGTCTTTAGAAAGTTGTTCTTAGATTAAAGTCAGCTCCCTGTGAAATTACCTACATAATATTATAAAAAATGTCTTATGTCTGCTTCTTGTTTTATTTTCTCTACCCTTGCTGCCACCTTTATACTTGTATTAAGAAGCGCTATTCCATATAGTACTTGTACTTTCTGAACCTAGACTGATTTCAAGCGACAAGCACCCCGTAATTAGTCAATTAGTTACATTTAAGACTGCATCTACCTTGTTGACATGTGCTGAGTTTTTTCGTGCAGTACAAGCATATTTACTCATCAATTAACATAATGATAAGGCTATTGTTCTTAAGACATGAGAGTCTGCACCCCATTGAGAACCAACCAGGTTCTGAAATAAACAAAAAAATTATACAATGATTTAATTTTAAGTTAAATAATACAATAATTACTGTATTTATACAAATTTGTTATTTAATTTTTATTTTAGTTCAACCCCTAATGAGACAAAACCATCTCCTAGTGTTGGTACACGACTAGAAGGCCTTTTGTTAAATGAAATGGAAAATAATTTTGAACCAAGGACAAACAATAATAGCACTACCTCTCCTACATCGCCTCCATTATGTATGTATTACTACACTAGAAATATTACTACTAAAAACTAAAAGCAGAAGCTTCTCTTTATTTATCATTGATTTTTTTTTTTTTTAGTGGCTCCTCCTCCAAAACCTGCTAGAGATACAGGACGTCGTTCTCAAAATTCTGATGACATTTTTGGCCTAAGCCCATTTAAAGCAACACCAAGACCAGCTGGTCAACCAAGAACATCAGCTAGTGATCCATTTGGTATGGACGATTTTGGGCAAAGTGTACAAAATGGAATTGAAAATGACATTGGTTTATTGGACAAAAGAATTAAAGAAATGAAGGTAAAAATTAATTTTTATAAAACAATAATTTTTTATAATCTGAAAGAGCAACTTAAAATAATTAAAATCAATTTTATTTCAGGATGGTTTCAGTCGAGGTTTATCAATGAGCACTGAAGACTTTTCATTAGAAAGTCTTGATCCATTAAAAAAATAAAAGTTTTGTGGAACAAAAAAAAAAAACAAAAAAAATTGAATCGATAAGTAACTTTCATTATCCTTTGAATCTCGTAGAGAAAACAAACACACATGTGATAAAATCATGTTATCTTATACATCATCAAAGAAATTACAAAGTATTATTATTTATTATGTTTTAGTTATTATTGTTTGTTATATACATACCTATCCAAATAATGTCACTAATTTTTTTTTATTATTATTGTTTAGTATCAAAATAATTGTTATACAATTTTAATTAAAGCATTTAAATTTATTTAGGAAAATATTGTTATAATTTTTTATTATTTTTATCATCATTACTATTTTTTTTTTAATGGATCTGTTGACTTGTTAACAAAATAATAAATATGTTTATATAGTGTTAATATTATATATATTTATTTTTTTAAGTTTATGATATAATATAATAATCCTTTAAAATTTCTTTAATTTAGTAGTGTATTTATTTTTTAGACATTTAGATTAATGGAGTATATTGTTATAAAAGTTAGGTTATTATTACATTTTGTTTGATATACAATTACAATACTTGTTTTTTTTTCATGCCAATATTAATTTCATAATATTTTTATTCACATAAATGGGGTTTCTTAGTTTTTATCAATTTTGGGTTTTAACTCAGTTTAGGAATAAACTGAAATAAAAGATTAATACAGAATTGCATAAACGAACAAGAAACATTAAATCAGTTAATAGTAATTAGTAAGTCAATGGTTCCTTCAACATGATTTAGTAATCCATGTTTAGTCCATTAAATTTTATTAAACTATTTTATTGATAAGTTTTTCATGCAATCAGCATGACGTGTAATAAATATTTATTGTAAAATGTATTAGCATGTATTAAAGTTAAATTTCAATATTTTTAAATACAATTAATATTATATAATGTTATGAATATTTTTCAATTTTAATTCAAGGGGATTGAAAATATAAACATTGTATTGTCGTTTATGCCATACAAAGACTTGATATATATAATAGATATCTCTGTTTCCGATTCACAAACCGTCAAACAAGTAGATATTGATACCTGTGATAAGAGCTTACTCAATAATCTTTTAGTGAGCACGATAACAACGAGTTCTGCATGAAGAGTCTAAGAATAATCTAATAAGATTCCACAGGGTTTAAAGTTTAACGCTTATACTTTATAACTCTAAGGCTGCGTTAGTCTCAAACAACTGACGACGATAACGAGTAAGTACCTATCTACTGGAAGAGAAATTAAGTATCATAGTGTCTTGCTATTTTTACTTCAGTGTTTTCTCGCCGAAAATGCTTTAGTGCGTACTACGATATTAATTAAGTACTCTATTAAATGACATAAGCTTTTTATGAAGAAAAAACAAATAGTTACCTATTAATTAAAACAATTAAAATATAATAACACAAAAAGATATAATAATGAAAAAAATATTAAAATAATTGGTTGTTAGTCGTAACACACCTACGACTGCCCAATCGTTCCGCTCTTGTTGTCGACGCCGATTTCGTTATTATTATTGTTACAATGTTATTGAATTTTAGTTGACACGGCATTTGTTGATCCCCTAAGTTCTATTTATTCAATTATACACACGGACGCTCACCATTCTTAATTTATTTTGATTATGCGTTTGCTTGATTTCTATTAAGAAATAATGATGATTTGAAAATTATTACCTATAGGCCGCTGTAATTACTAATTACAAGTACGTAACACCATTGATTATAAATACTAGTATTTTTAATCAATGGTAATATTTACCCGCTCGGAGACTTACGTCAATTCCGAGAGCGCAATCCTTTTTTTTTTTTTATTTTTTTAAATAAATACACAATCTGTAAATTATATTTTTTTTTACAATAAGCGAGTATGGGCGATATTAATATTAATGAGCTTGAGTTGACCGATAAAAGAAGTCACCCAGCGGTGACACTTTTTAGCTTGACTAGAGAGCGCAATCTATATAGAAATAACAAATTATGGTAAATAAACACACAGATAGGTATTAATAGAATTAATGTACAATGAAATGCGTAGGATGGAGCGTATAAATCTAATTTCAAATAAGGTTAGGAAAATATTAGGAGAAAACTCCGTGCTGGTTCTCAAGGCTATCGCCAGACCTATTATGTTTATGGAATCATCGCCGTTGGGGTGACGCTTATAATAATGTGTTAAAAACTTTACAAATAAATCGGAATACTTTATTACAAACACGAATTGCCCTTACCCAAACACACTGTCGATCTATACAGTATATAATAGTTTTTGTATTGTTATGTATATTAACAGTTTTAACATTGTATTAGAAAAGTAACAATAACTTATTTAAAAAAACATAAATTACTTGATCACTCAAAACATAATAAAATATACAAGGACAAGATTCACAAAAAATATTTTATTAGAGAAAAATATGAAAACAGTAAAACGACTACTGTGGTACAATACTACGTAGTTATATAGGAACAAAATTGCGAACATCTGCGGAAAGTTTTTAAGCTTATTTAAATTCAAATTTTAATCATTTTAATAATAATACATTATTTCTATAAATACACGTATAATTGACGAAAGTTTACTGTACAAATCCCTCCACAATCGAATATTATATTGAAAAAAATAAAATAAAAATAGCCAAAAATAAATTCCATATGTTGATTTTAAGAAGATAAATTAAAAAACTTATTCTTACTTCTTAAAACATATTAATAATTACATCAGGTAAAATAATCTAATACTATGCATCCTATATTACGTATTATTTGGTATTGTAAACCGTGGTATACTACCACGTATACGTGGTATATATATTTATCGTTTTCATTATTATATTTCGGGAAAATAATTACAAAAATGGTATTTTAATATAATATTATATTATAGGGATGGTCACAACGAGACTCGAGAGCTGCATGCGACTCTTAACATCAAGCTTAGAGTAAAATTATTAATTATTTTAATTATTTTATGAACATCTCTTAACGATGTGGCTCGTTTAGAATTAGCTTCATAAATTTACGGATCTCAAAATTAAGGTCAGTGGCCACCCCTAATATATTATTATATATTCCATCTATATCATTTTTGAGGCCGATGACTTGTCGGGATTAGGTTCAGGTCATCATGTTTTGACTGGCCTGACTCATAGTTTCGCCTGTGTTCTCAAGTCAGGACCAACTTACCTACCGTTGTATGATTAATACGTAGTGTTATGGTTATTTGTCTTTTAATTTTCAGAGGTAGGTAAATAGTTGAAAAACAATATTTAAATGTAAAATCAAGTGACCTATGTATGATATTATTTTAGTGTTATTAATTTAAGACTTTAAGACGATACTGTCATATGACATAAGTAAACATATGGTATATTAATAAAAAGTTGAGTGGTATGAAAATATTCAAGGTATTTCTATATACTGCTTTAAATAAATGTATCTAATTATTTTGAATATATAATTTTGTAATATACATAGTTATAATAATATATTTTAAATTAAGCACAAAAAAATAACTGAACTTCAAATGTGTATGAAAAAGTAAATTTATATATTTTATATACTTTTGAAGTTTTTTTAGTGGCAATAAGAAATATTTATAAAGAACGACATGTGTACTGAATTTTTAAGCTTTTTCCTAACATAAATGTTTTCATAATATTAACTTGCGAGCATAGGAAAAAAAATTTGAAAATTTCAAATTCGTCTATAAATAGTTGAAGAAAAGCCAAAATATTAAAAAAATAATAATTTATTTATAAGATGCCAATATAAATAGATTAAATATATTTTATTTTTTTTCAGAACGTTTCAAGCCATCCTTCTCCAAGTATTGAAAACTATTTTTAAATATAAACTCAATTTAATACACACAAGTCTAGCTGTTGTACAAAAGCATTCCCAATGGTGCGTGGGAGTAGATTTTAATAATTAAATTTTCGTGTGTTATATAAGTACGGAATAAAGCAATTTTAGGGATGAACAAACCCCCTAGCATTGCCCTCCATGTATGAGTGTATGAAACTGCCGAGTGAACACAGTAAAATTACTCTTTTTACAGTTTGTTCTACAATTATAGCAGTCCATACTCAATGACGTCATGACGACGTGATCTGTGCGTGTTTATTCGCGTCGTGTAATCTTAATGTATATTACATATTATTTATATGATATTAGGTTTATTATAACATGCAAATCATTATTGCAATACAGATTCTGGATAACTTACATAGTTATATATTTATGATAATTATACGCAGCCGCCAGCCTGCTGGTTATACCTATTATTTTATGACCGCGGTCCACGCAGGCATTATAATAAAATCTATTGCGGCTATCTCAATCGTGATTCGACTGTGATGACGGTTAGTCAAGAGCACCGTTAAACCAGCAGTCTCGTCTCTACAACTCTTGAGTGCGGCCGCAAAGGCACGAGATCTGCGTGATGCCGTCAAACAGGCAACGTAAGTATATATTACAAATGGTAATATAACAATAATATTGTATAACATTAAAGAATTCGATAGATCGGGAAGACATTATAATATATAATATCATATATATATATATAATTAGTTTTTTTATGCTGTTTTATTTTGTGTGATATTTTTATTTTGGGTGGGGGGATCAAAAAGAGTGATTCGATAACTCATTCTTATCTTGTTCCTTGTCAAAAATTGTATTGCACCAATATTGTAAGTTAAGAGAGTTAATTTATGATTTTTTAACCATTAGTAGTGAAGGGAATCCATGAAAAGATACTTCATTTTACACAACCAGCTTTTAATTATTTAACCAATTTTGATATTTTTGTTATAATTTTAAAAGTACCAGTGTTGCATAATTGAAACTCTCTCAAATCATTTATCACAGCGAAATATGCATATTATAATATAGGTATGCGCGAGCGTATGAAATAAATAAGGAAAAAACTATCAAAATTCTTTTAAACTTGTTAAATTAAGTAGGTGTATAAAAATAAAATCAAGTTTTGTACGGAGTAGTTTTTTGAAAATACTAAACAAGTTCTGTAAATAAATAATAAATAAAAATTGAAACTTGTTTAACAAGAAATAATTAATCTTATATTTATAAATTGTATACGCAGTTATTTTAAATACTTTATTATTTATATAAATAGTATCCTAACTTGTGTTTTTCATTTTTTTTTCGCATGAAGATTCAAAAATAATATTTTATTTTTTGTAACACTTAAATGGCCAACTAGTTCCTAATAACCTACTTAATATTGTGTTAATTTTATTTGGAAATGCACGAATGTATTTTTAAAAATTTGAATTAGTATGTAAAACAAATCTTATAATAAAATTCAAACTAATAAACCTACTTTTAATAGATATGAATATAAATATATAAATTCGTGTTATAGGTATATTGGTTGTACATAATAATTATTCTATAATATTATCTATTTTTAACGTAAGTTAATTAATACTCAGTTCTATTACATACCTATTCGTATATTTAGTGTTTGGGAAAAACGCGTCATCGTGATCACATTTATAATATTTTGCGAACAGCTCGTGAACACCTTAAATTTAATAAAACCTAATTTTGAATAAAATTTATATTTTTAGGGAACTTTATAATATTAAAAAGTGATATATTTATCAATATGTATTTGTTATATTCTAGTATCTAGTTAAATTCCTACATTTATTATATTCAATACATGCATAATTAATTAATTAATATTAATCTAAATGTGTAGGTAGTTAGGTACTCATAAATTATATAATTATATAAATAGTTATTTGGTATTTATTTTACACATATTAAGACTATCTATGTTAAATTTATGTTTCTTATCAATTTTATTTTTATAATTGATAATAATTAAATAGATTAATAATTATAGGAAGGTGACAATTTTAAATTTTAAACTATAACCTGCTACTTATCAGTCATTTTACATAAAATTTGCATTTTTCAACTAAGGTTGGTACCCCAGGGATTATATTAGATTTGGGTAAAAGTGAGTTTTATTTTATAATTATGTTGTAATATATTTACTACATAATTAGTTAACATTGACAATTTTCAGTGCTTTTTTATGTAATCGGGAAAACTAAAAATAATACAAATATTTGTAAAATCTTAATATTACTTATTATTAAAATAATTGTTTATTTACTTTGGTTATTTCCCCCAGTTTTTTAAAGTATTTAAAGGATTTTAAAATTGTATTTAAACATTTTAAAATAATAATTATAATAAGAAACTGTAAGAAAATATTGCCGTGTGGTTCAACGTGTCGATTTTTTTAAGAATATGAACCTGAACGTGTTCCTAAAAAAATGAGAACACAAACGCGAACGACTTTGTTTTTTACACATTGATCGTAGACTTGAACAAATTTTCTAGTAAATTCCTTGAACATTATTGGGATTTTATCGATTCCGGCGTTTTAATAACATCAATTCTGTCAGACATTTTTCTATGTTGATTCCGCCGGCCATCGATTTCACCAAATATTTGTAATAGCTATAATATCCTATTACCTATACACATCAGGGATGGAGGAGTGATTATTTAATATAAAAACGTATTATTATTAGTCATAGACATAATTGCTATAAAAATAGAAGTTACAAACGGGGGTGTAGTCCTAAAATTATTTGTGAGTATGCTTAAAACTGTTTGCTAAATATGTGGCAGTTTTAGGGGTGCATCAACCCCTCCACCTCCACCCATAAGCGCAATTAGAGGGGTGCTAAGCCCGCTCAAAATCAATCATAGCTTTCCCAAAATGGTTTATATATATATATATCTCCTTCCACCTTCATATATCTAAGGGAGCTTACAAAGAGTACATTCATGCAAATTATTATAGCCCCCTCCACAAATTGCGCCTATGCGGCTCCACCTCGTTCAATTAAGTTAATTTGAAATTATACTAAATTTAGCAATGTATTTAATATTATTTACTATTATCTATATTTTATATGTTTGTAACTTACAAGAATATAAAACCTTTTTTAATAGTGAAATAATAGTTTTTTATTTGTTATACTATTCTGCATAATATTTTTATGTGTAATTTTAAATTAATTTTTTCTGAAAACATCACATTTACTATAAAACTATCTTATATTTAGCTTATTTTTCTTTTCTTTTTATGATCTATCGAGTATCGACCATTATTAAGGCCATCTCAATACGCAACCGATCTTCCAATTTTTCCTATTAGCTAATTATTTTTTTTTCAGTCAGGTCCTGCATATAAATATTTATACCAGTGTAGTTAATAACTTTTGTATCAATACAAACTTAACGTGGAACAGTGTAAATACCTACTAAGTAATAGGTTATAAATATGCGGTATAAATAAGTAATAGTTTACAATGAATCAAAATATTTTGAAAATTTCACTGCGTGTATAAAATATAAGATATTATAATATACGTTAAAAATTTAAAGTTCCATAAATATTATTTTTGAATTATACCTAACAAAATAAGTAAAATCGTTATTTTTCGTTTAAATAAATAATTTTGTCACAGATATATTGTTTACTAAAAGTAATAGGAAAAAGAAAAGGAAAAAAAGATACAAATATTATAAATAATATTATTTTAAGAATGTTGTTTATTTTAAATTTCAAAATGGATAGATACAATAGTGATGTTAACGATCATTTATCGTTCAGTTTTTTCCCTCAAATGTTAAACGAGTAAATTATATACCTAGGATCAATGTTATTAAAAAAAAAAAAATAATAAAATAAAAGGCTTATTGATAGTTAACATTTATCTAGATATTTACAAAAAAACAAGAATTATCTACGCTGTAACCTTGTATGTTAATATTTTAATTAAAAGTTCAAGTAACTGTAACAAATAAGTAGTTACACGCTGATTTTAATACTAGAAATTTATTAAATACGTACCTTTATATGACAATAAATATTCAATAATCAGAATATTTTCTGTTTTTCAACTATACACTAAGGTAGTATGTACCTATTATGTTAATGAACATGCAAAAATATTAGTCATATGAATATTTTATTTTTTTAATTCGTTTTAGCATATTAAATAATTATAAAATATGTTTAACTCATAGTTAGTTATAGTAAATTATAAGGTTAAATGTTAATAGCCTTAATTATTAATACAGCAATTAATTCGACATTATATCATTATCAGGTTATGGGTTCAGAGGAATACTAAGGATTTTCAATGAAAGTCTTCCCGTTTTTGCCTGCTAAACATAATAAATACAAATTAGGCACCTACTTAGCATCTTTTTTTTCATGATAAATTACTATAACAAGTATATTATGATGTATTATACCATTGTATAATTAATACAAATACAATAATTAATGAAATTAAAACCAAATTTAACACCGTTTAAAGAATTTTTCTATATTATGAATTTCTTTTATTACTCATTGAAACTTCGTAATAGGGAAGTTTCATTGTAATAATATAAGTTATAAATTATAAGTATAACCTTATACTTCATAGTTTTTAAGATAAATTTTGGCAGTTAACTTGACGGACCTTAGTATAAAGTTATACACAATTTCAAGTTTTTAACACTGTATAGTTTATATTATGTTTTTAACTTGTTCTTTAATTAGAAAAAATAAAGTAATATACTCGCAATACTGTCTATAGCTACTTTGAAAATGGAACATTTATTACCTATTACATTGGACATTGATCTGTAATATTAGGTTATCGATGTACATGTTAAAACAAAAATTTGAAGTTGAAATCACGTATAGTAGAAAATACATTTGATAACATTAGTTATTTTTATTTTTATTATAATTATTGATCTCTTACAATTTCGGCAGCAGAGTACTTTTAAGAATGAGAGAACCAATAAAAAATATTATTATTCTTATGAAACACCCTACAATTTATATATTTTTAATTAGTCAATGTTTTATTTTTAATAATTTTGTACAATATATTCTATATTATTTTATAATTTATTGAATATATTGTATGGATCAGTGATTCTCAATCTGGGTAATACGAAATAATTAGTTCCCAGGTCAAACAATTAATAAAGACAATAAAGTGTACAGATTGGTTCCCGAAAAATTACTCTTCAGTAATCAACTATTATAAAATATGTAGAAATCGATAATCTTTTAATATTTTATAAGTTTTTATGATGTCTGGTAAAGTTTATAAATATAATTTTGTATCTAGTTGTATCTATAGTAATAATTGTTTAGTTTCACTTAATTATTATTATCGATGTAAGGAAAACATGTTATTATTGATCAATACGTATATAGCGTATAATGTGAATATATTATACTGAGCAACATTTTTAACCATACCTAGATATTCTAGATAGTGTTTGAAGTATGAAATATTTTATGTACCATTTATAATAATTCTATACAATTTAAGTCTGTATAAAATAGAAAGAAATTTGTTGTTGGTTGAATATATCATAATAATTTGAAAAGTTAATTTAACAAGATTGTGTTGTTATTTTATTATGAAAGCTTACGGGAACCAACTCGCATGTTACCTATAGACAACTCGGGAACCAATTCGACAATTTGAAACAAACTCGTAGTTGTCCCTCAGTCTTTTTAGGACTACGTCTCAAATTTCCCATTGAAAATCCATCGCGATCCAAATGGTTTCAGTTTTACAGGATCAATAAGTAGTTCTAAAAAATCTAAGTTTGCTTATTAATTATTATTCATACGGTAATCTCTATAGGTTTATAATGAGTATAATTTTACAAATTTATATTTTTAATAATAAAGCGTGTGCTTGTTTCCTGCTAATGTTGATAACAGCAACTTATAATTTATATATTTTATGTTTATATCGTATATAAAATAACATAAATATTTTAGAATTTACCTCTATATAATTAAAAAAAGTCTTATGATCAACCAAAAATTAATTTGCAACGCACAATTTAAGAGACGCTGGTATAGACTATATATTATATAATATAGGTATGTATTATGTATTCAGTTACGTATTATTAAAACAAACAACTTTTTCTTCAAATAACTGTAAAAAAAAATTCTAATGTTAATATAGAAAAAAATTTATGAGCGCATGAAATTTAATTTTTTACGAAATCGCGTAAAATAACGGTATATTACAATTTAAGTATGGCTAATAACATAATATATTCTAGATTGACAAATGATCTCCGTTCAGAATCGTTTTTCGTATACAATGATACCTGTCATTGCATTCAAATTTAACACATCCATTATAGTGACCTACTCTTAATCTCTACTATACAGCAGAGCGATGTCCACATGCCCACCATTTTTGTTATATATTTTACACTTACTTCATTAAACATAAAATAGTTTGTGAACAAGCCGTGTCTTTACGTATGATTTCTGAAATAAAAAGTTCATGATTAACTTTTTTTCGAGCAGGAATGACAGATCAAATTTAAAGTATAAAAAGTAAAAAATAAATGTAACATCATTCAAACTTAACAAATATAAAATAAGAATAAACTCAATAATAATATAAATAATGTGGTATAGCAAAGATGACATGTATAATAGTATATTTATATTGCGTGACACCAGTACTTTGTTACCTTTAACGTCTAGTTGTTTGCAGATTCCACGTCCCCTATCACGAATTTAGTTGGGGAGTTGTTACAGACTATAAAGGGTGTATGTACCATTGTTTGAACTTCACCGTATTTACAGTTACCATTTTTTACAGGTGTATATTTTGCACACTGATTATTCTCCATTTAAGTTTCACTTACGTACTTTCAATTTCTGTGTGCAGATTGTTTAGAGTCCTCCGGACCATCCATTTGTTATTATGTCCCGGGGGTAATTTCTCCTCGACTTCTATTCAATTTCTTATTTTCATAGTCTTAATCTTGCTGACTGGGTTGTTTTTCAGTTTCTTTGTACATTTTAGGAAACTCTTTTTCGATTTTAATCGAAAGGTTTCAGCATGAATAATGAATTATGATATAATATGAATATATTATTAAAAATGTATATAATATATTATAGCTAGGTTAAGTCAACATTTTTTTAAAGATTTTTGGGTCATCAAGTTCCGGGCCCTAATAATAATCCATCGATTTATTTAAGATCCGGAATTCGTGATAATTGGTAATTTATATTATATGTATATATATGTATGCGTATGTGTGTGTACATTATACATTTATACATGTGTGTAATTGATATACCTATAATACCTAAATATAATCATAAAAATAAAAATCAATTTTAAATATTAACTAAAATGATGTCTCTTACATGCAGTTGTATCAAATGATTTTGGTTAGGTTAAATTTTCAAATTTTTATGTTTTTAAATGTTTATTTTATTTATATTTTTAAAATAACAATAATAATAATAATAATAATACATTTTTTAATAATATTATTCTTTAAATAAACAATAAACCTTTTTTTGTCTTTTTGATAATATCTACAGCTAGCTAGGTATTGTATCGATTTCATATACTATATTGGCCGTTTAAATATTGAAATTCTTGGAAACCAAAATATTGAATTTTGTATGAAAAATATTCTGTATGAGTAATGCCAAAAATGATTGTATAAGTTGTATAAATATTATACGAATGACTAACTACTTATCTATATACTGTAAATAAAATAACTACAAAAATTTTATTTTCAACTAATATATAATATGTTATAAATTATATATTTATAAATGTATAATAAACAATAACTAAACACACCGAGAAATTTGTATAATATCCATAAATATATACAATGTAATTATATGTAGGTAAAATATATAATAAAATATAGGTACATTGTATAATGTTAAATACTATAATGCATATTATGATATGTATTTTACTAATTTTAATCATTATTCAAAATTATGATATGATGTCGACGATGACTTGCTTCATATTTTAATTATTTAGTTATTATATTGACATCAAAACACGAATCACAATGCGCAGAACAAAATTGGAAAATATTAATTAAAAGTTATAATCAATAATTAAATGACCGTGAAATGTTTGAAATAATAGATTTTTTATTTCACGTAGGTACATATTAAGTAGGTAACCGTATATGCGATTAAATATACGATTATTAAGGCATGCATTGATATCACGAAATGTGTACTGAAAAAATGAATCGATTAATTATATAGATATTATAATTTATTGGTCGCTTAAAAAACGATTAAATTATAATTTAGGTGGGTATATTATTTTTATAAAAGTATATTATAATATTCTTCTCAATAGATGATCATTGATAATACGATAATGATTATTTTGAATGTATTAATATTTAATACTACGTATCAATTGTATCATAACAAGTACACGCATTCATCATATTTGAATGAGTAATGATAAAAAATATATTTTAGTTTCAGATGAGTAGGTACTCTAAAATTTTGCCCAACCCAAATGCTATTCACGACCAGTAGAAATGATTTGACAATCGCCTACTACAGCGTTTCGCATTGGCCATAAACATACTAAGGCAACTATAAGCATTACAAACTGTTATCCGTTGCGATTAGTTATTATGTTTTCGCTGGTCAAGAGTGTTAGACGTGTCACGTATATGTGAACATCATAAGTTTTTTTTTATAATTTTCTTATCAATGTAAATCATAATATTATTCTTTACATATTTTTTTATTTATTCCGTCGGTTCCTATATACAACAATGGCATTGAACAAAGATTCAGGCATGTATACTATTATAATATCATACATATTTTATTTGTGTCTAATTGTATGACTATTGATTAGAGTATATTAAAAATAAAATACTCCAATTGGAAAAAAAATAAATTTATATAGCCTGAATTATTAAGAACTGAAATATTTAACTAAATATATTTGGGTCATATGAATCTAAACGTTTTCTGCAAATACTTTAAAAACAACAAATACTCATAATTTTATTATTAAAAACATTAAAAATATTAAGTACATTAGTTTCAATTAGATTAATATGTTTGTGAAAGATATAATGAAATTTAAAAGTAACTATAGATGTACTTGTTTTTATGTGTATCTATGAAAAAAATAATAAGTTATAAGATAGAGGCAAGTATGATACTCTAATAGAACGTAAATTATTGTTACATGTTTAATAAATGTTTATATTGTATTCTTAGTTTTAGATAGTCAAAAAAATGAATGCACTAAAATAGTTAAATTAAATCAGAAAATTATTTTTTATCTAATAAATCATTTAATCATATAACGACGAATAAAAAATAAAATAAATTATTTATAAGATAATACAACTATAATATTAACTGTACAGTGTACATATTATCTAATTTAGAGAAATCAAAAAAAATTTGGAGATGTTAAGTATTTCAAGGGTACTACTAATATCTAAATATATACTAGCTACTTAGTAACAAAAATTTTTCAATTTTAAATTACTGGAAAATATAACAATTGTATAATAGTTAAATGTAGAAGTTTATTCTTTCCTTATTTTCTCTTTACAGTTTATTTAAAAAATACTGAAGTACCTACCTGTTACAACTATTGATATAATAAATATATTATACTCATTAATAAACTACATACATCAAATATTTTTTTTAAAGGAAATTTCTTCTAATATTATGATACATTCAGTTATATTATTTAATACTGTATATTTTATATGTCAAGGATAAAATGTAAATAAAAATACCAAAAATATTATTATTTCAAGTTTATCTTGACGGTAAATAGTAAGTTTGCGAAAAAACTTAGTTCTTTTATTTTAGATAATAATTAAGAAAATAATTATGAAATAATCATTAAGAGGGCTCAAAAATTAAAAATGTTACTTTTTAGCTCTTAAATAAGTGCTTTTATTACAAACTTTAAAATATGCGTTATAAATAGCATGAAAAATCAAAAAATATGCATTTCACTTGAAAAAATTATACATTTATTAAAAAAAAACTAATTGTGATTTAAAAAATGTTTGGGATCAAAGCCGTCAGGGACTTTCTAGACTGGTTAAATTATAAACTGTTAACAAAATTGTTAAATTATTTAAATGTATTTGTAAACGTTTACTTGTAATCAAATTATTTTATATATTTACCTTCAAAATTACACTGAATTATTAAATATTTTCTTATATCTTCGAAAATATGTGAAAATGTACCCAAAAATAGCATTATAAATCCTAAATTAGCAAAATAGCAATAAAACCAGTAAATATACAAAAATAGCAAAATTAAATTTCATGTATGACATCGGAGAAATTTGAAACATATTTATATCTCACTTAGGATGTTCTAAGATGAACCAAGAAAAATATGCATTTGCCTTGATCATTAAACTGGTTGTCAGTTGTCTACTAAATTTCAACTTTTAAATTATTACTGAGTGACTTACTAAACGTACAAAATATCTACACTAGTATACCAAGTATAATTTATGCATTCATAAAGATTGAAATATTTATGAATTAGGTATCTGAAGCGCGTAAACAGTCATAAAAAATTAAGATTGCGAAACAAAAATAAATAAATATAAATTGTATTTTTTAATTTTTTACGCATTTTTAAGGATATTTAAAATTTTGGTGATGACACATTAAATATCTATTACCTTATATGCTAAATTAATTCTAAAACAAAATGTAATGCAAATGTATATAGATATCAGTTATGGAAAATAATATCTATAGAATAGTATCGTAATTTATAAATTATATAGTTGTAATTTTATGGTTGGTAAAAGGTATACTACTCAGTGTAGGAATGCCTATTACGTTATTAACGGTTTTTAATAATATACATTTATTTCACAATAGTTAGTATTATAGCTGAGGAAAAGCTCATATTTATGTTTAACTTGCGAGTATTATGACCATTAAAATTTATAATATTCAAGGAAAATATAATTTTTTTACTCCATAATATATTATATGTTGAAACATTTTCTCAATCATTTAAATTAAAAAAAATATATAATAACTATTTATAACATGGTACCTACATTTGTAAATTTATTTTTTAGTAATATTTAAGATCAGATTAGAGTCCATAACCCAGAATCCAATTATACACCTATATATGATAATTTACGTACCCCTTCACGGCCCGGGAATCGTCATGCAGTCTTAAAAAAATTTTGATCGACGAGATACTCGTAAATGAACTTATTTTATATTAACCTTATTCGTCCCAATCTAATAATGCCACTATGACAGGTGATTGCTAAATCGCGTAACTCCAATATTTTTGTCTTTTCTTTATTCATTCCGTATTATACTTATTATTAATGGTTACATATTTTATATAAATTGTATTATTATACACAATAATTATTATTTATTATACCCAATTGTATAAATCATTTTGGAATATAATTGTTTAACAATAATAATGTAGGTATACTGTCATTATTCAAACAATACTAGATAAT
Source organism: Rhopalosiphum nymphaeae (assembly GCA_036289425.1). Taxonomy (NCBI): domain Eukaryota; kingdom Metazoa; phylum Arthropoda; class Insecta; order Hemiptera; family Aphididae; genus Rhopalosiphum; species Rhopalosiphum nymphaeae. The sequence continues at coordinate 21,289,991 of JAZAQC010000013.1, forward strand.
TATATACATTTTAAAATATTGTATATTTATATGAAAAATAAGGTAGATTTGTAATCATTTATTAAAATATATAGGTAACTGTATTAAATTCAGAAAATTTAAGCTATCTAAATGTTGCAGGTACACTACCATATACGAATATACTTATAACCTTTATAAAAAAAAGTTTTACTATAATATAACAATAATTCGTTACGCTAAATCTTGGACAAAGCCAAACTCACGTTTTATTGTTATTTTTGTCACGCGCACGTTTTAAGAATATTAGTGTAGTCATACATAGATGTCTAGTAGGTATATCATTATATAGTTTTAATTTATTATAAATTTGCCTTTTTACGCAGCTTAGTGGTTACTGCGATTTTAGTTTATCGTTTTTTTTCTCATATAATCATAGAGCATAAACATTTATTTTTAATTTGTTTTACACCAAATATGCATTACACTTTTGTATATATATTAATCGAATTTCTCGATTTATAACATTTCCTTCTAAGTAACATACGATCATGTCGAATAAATATTACTGTTGCAGATAGCCGTAATTTTATCCAACAGAGATATGTGTTGAGCTCAATGGGCTTCATGGCATTAGCCATAGGCTATGTTCAACGATTTTGCTTGAGTTTGGCGATCACCGAAATGGCAGAACAAAAGCACCATACGGTTTATCAGGATGCTAATTTGGGCACAGTGTGTCCAGACGATAGTTCATTCGGCAATACGACTTTCTTCAAAAAGGTATAACATTTTTTTTTTTTTTTTTTTATTATATACTTATATTTTGTTGATACTTTAACCAAAATTCACACCACAATGATTAAAAACTCCTAACGGCTAACATAACTAATTGAGTATAACACCATAGCCCGATTAATTTAAATTAATTAGTCAATTAATTGCCACATTATTTTCTGTTAACGAAAATGTCATGATCTATTATATAGCTATTTTTGAATGAAATACAATTCAGGATTAACTTACTCATTACATTTTGTTTGCTTACAACATTTTGAATACAATCAATTTGTATATATAACCACAATTATTATAGCGAATTAAGAGGAACCTAAAACCTATGTACGAATGTATGATATTATAATTAATTTAGGCTGTACAAATTATTCGGTTGAGCAATAAAAAATAAAACATATCAAATGAATTCATATAATTCTTATCAATTACTATAGCATTAAATCAGCTATCTATAAAGGTACTGTTAACTATTAGTTGCCTTAAAGCGTTCAAGAATTTAGTGTTTATTATTAGCTAGTAAAACGATTTTTATAGTTTACATTGATGTACATCCATGAATAAACTAACGTACAGTTATTTTTTTTAATTTTCAATGTTGTATCAAGGATGACAAATATCAGGTTTCAATGGTTTCATATAATAAGTCATTAAATTTAAATTACAATGTTAACATTAATTAACATACTATAAATAACCTATGATATATGAGTTGTGATAGTATTTAATGAGGCTAGGCTAGATTAAATTTATCTAGCCCGTTAATGTCGTTATATAGATCAGTGATTCCAAATATTTGTGAATTGAAACACGTTTTTATGACTGTCTTAAGGGTAATAGTCCTAATTTCGTTAACAATAGCTAAATAAAACATAAGATATAATATATAGAATATATTATAATACTTAGTGTAGAACTTATTATCCTCGGACATTTTACAAATTATAAATTTTTAGATAAATATTAATTATGATATTTTCATATCATCATAGCTCTCATATTTTATAAACCTATTATATCCTTATTAGTTATTTTTCATTACTTAAAATGTTATCACTCGAAAACTACTCGTTAAAATTATAATCAACATATTCAAAAAAAAATATGTACCTAAATGAAAATTTAAAATAAAAAGTATAAGAGTTCTCATCTGAAAGAAATATTTATCACAGCAGGACATCTCTCATAAATAGAATCAAAATCAAAATATATTAATATATCAAATTTATGGCAAAACACCTACGGATTTTAATAATATGTTTCAATTTATTTTTGTTTTTTTCATTTTTTAAGAAATTTACTGGGAATTTTTATTTTTTATTCTTGTATTAATTTTTTGAACCTAAAATAAATTATCGTATGTATTTTTAACTATAAGATAATTTGTAATACGTGCTTCACGCAAATATTAATTATTTATTGGGTATCAATTTTGTCTTTTGAGCCCTTAATGCTCGTCGTTCTTTATTTTACCGGGGGCATTTTTAAATTGTTTGATATCAGGAGTCACAATATAATATGTATAACATGAATGCCTATAATGTCTATAATAAAATAATACATGAACCATTAAAGGATAAAGACATACTTGGGGAATATTCCCGTGTATTTTCATTATAATTTATAGTTATAGGTACCTATATTTACATGGAAATTGATATTATAATTGTTGTCAGTCGGATTAAATGTATTTTCGGAAATTTAAAAAGTTACAGCGTCGTGTCTCGCGTACGCCTGGCGAACACTGGTCGTTATATTGTACTATTAAAATATACACGTATTCAAACGACACTGTCGTCGGATAATTTGGCGGGTAACAGCCTGCGCACACAGACAGCAATAAGGTAGGTAGTGCAAAAACCGTGTACCTATAGAGAAATGACGTATTGACATTGTGCGCCTGCGGCCGTCACCAGTCACGCGAAGATCGATCGATTGATCGATATGTGTAACACGTTTGAAGGTTTTGCGATCATCGACAGCGTATACTGTATATCTATGCTTGTAAACACAGAACATTATCCGCAGTATCTGCCTACTATATAGCTGTATAGTGTACCTATATACTTATTTACTATAGATATAAATGTAAATTATATTGTAGTAGTCGTCGCCATAGTGTTATAGTATTAGTATAGTTAGTAGACAGTATAGTATAGTAGTAGTCTTAGATTATATACAGTGTATGGCCATTGGCCGTGGTCAGCATAGAAATGAGAACAGTTACCTTATGGCGATATGAGAATTAGCCATTTACAAAGATGGTAGTGTCGGATGATTCTCTATAAACCTTATAGTGCTTTGTGGCTGCGGTCGGTGCGACGTGCCTACGTAATGTCTCATTGTCATATATATATATAAATAATATAATCTACCTCTACAAATGTTTACGAGTTTACAGGTATACTTATGTGTATGTGTGTGTGTGTATATATTACAGTCGTGAGAAATTAGTACAAGGGAAACGCGCCAAAAACGATAAAATATTATCTTAAAGAATTAGAAAAATAAGCCAATACCACTGAACCGGTCCAAATGCTAGTGTTATTATTCGATTTACAAAACAGAAAAATTATAATATATTAATACGTATTATATTATGTTTTTTTTTATTTTTGTGACTTTTTATAAAAAAAAATTTTCCTGTAAATAAATATTATAGGTGTTTAGATTGCAACAGACATTACCTATTCCAATAAATAAATAATGTAATATGCCTATTATAATTGCTATCTATTATGAACTCTATATTGTGTAAATTGCAATTTATTCAGTCTATATGGTGTGCGTAGAATGTAGATGATAGTTTTCTAAATTTGAATCTTGGGAAAGCTTCGATGCATAGTCGTTGTTTTCTCACCACATAATATAAAAACGAACTACCTCTTATTATCGAAGTTAAGAAATGTTTAAAATTGTTTTTGATCTTCAGACTGATATATAATGATAAATAACTAATATGCATTGTTTGTTTGTGCTTAAAGAATATAGTCTATATTTTTTAATATTTTAAAATTTCTAAAAAGATAAAATTAAAATAAAAAATATAAATTTCTAAATTCTAAGGCATATCTATTTAATTTTTGATGCATTCTAATATTGTGATATTTTATAGTATCCAGATAATCAAGTCTCAAAAAGTGTTTTTTTTAAACATTATGCTTAACATTATAAGTTTATTCGAGATTATTCATTCGATTTTAAATATTTATATGATTTAAATTTTTAGTTTTAGAGTAATATAATATGATACCTACAGTAATTAAATAAATAATATTTTAAATTTATTTAATGGTAGGTAGTAGATTCCATCTTTCCTGACTTCTGATTTATTTTATATAATCCTGTATAATATATTAATATTGCCTGTATTCTATAGGTACAATGTACATTGACATATAATATTATGTTCATTTTTTTTGTAGGGTAAGTATTGTAAATCATAACACAGTATTTATAATATTTAGATAAGTAGATAGTTATTGTACACAAATATATTCTGCTATGATGTCGTGTGAATGGTATTTGTTATTTATTTCAAACAGTTACGATACTATATTTTACGTTTGAATTGTTTATAATATAAAATAATACATAAATATTGTATTATTTCCTTGTGTATAATAATGTATAATATACGTCATAATATGCTTATATATATATAATATTAGTGATTACGTCTAATGTTCATGTTATATAGCTATTTAGATACCTATATCATAATAATATTATGATACAACTTCTACCTAATAAAATCATTATAAATAGCCAAAGATAATAATAATCGAGCAAAAACATCTTTGCACCGGATGTTATTGTAGATAATATTATTTATTGGTGTACATGATCAATTTTCACGGGTATGACGAAATGTAAGTTTAATATAGGCACTTAGAAAGTACAAGGTTCTTGTAGTAATTTATCAAATAAATATGCAAAGTAATGTGCCGGTTGAATTCTATCATATTTTCAATTTTGTAAATTTAGTAGGTTTGGTTGTAGATAATAGGTATACATCCTTCATTTAGTTATTATTCTTGTGTATAGTACAGTTTATTGAGAAATGGTACGTTTTCTCATATAGTATTACATATTATTTAACATTAGCTTTTAATTAATTACGATTCTTAGTGGATACACGACGAGTATATTGATTTTATAATAATGTGTTTGTGTTTTGTCTTATGACGCCTTTTGAACAAAATGTGAGCTTTAATGTTTAACGTAGGCTCTACATCGTAAAAAATGGAGTAGAAAATTAGAAAATTTTCAGAACTTAATGAAAAAAAAACTAAAAAATATGATGATAAATGAAAAAAATAAACTAAGGAAACAAGATTTTCAACAAATATTTGTATTTTCTAAACTTGACATAATTTTTAAAAAATTTAGACATTTGACATTTTGAAATTTTTAGTATCTATTTTATAAATATTTTTGATTTTTATTTCTTATTTATTGTTTTTACATACATTTATAAAAATTTAATAACAAAATTAATTTTTTTTATAGTTTTTCTTTATTTGAATTTTAAATTTAAGATATAGGTAATAGCTGTATTATTATTTTTGATATTATAATAACTATCTTAAGTAATTATGTAATTTTAAATGTATTGCCACTAATTATTATAATATTTTAATTACACGATTACAAAAATGTTCGTTATTTATATTCAATGTCATCAGTTTAATTTAATTTAATCTTATTTTTTTTAAATATATTATTATCTTGTTATATAATAAATTTAATTTAAATTAATTTAGTTGGCGTATTGCTTATTTTTTTTTTAATTTTTAGACATAGGTTAGATTAGGTCAAGTATGACTTATTGATTATTTTTAATTTTGGTTAAAACAGTAGCTTGTTCTTAAAAATGTTTTGGTGTGTGAAAAAACGATTTATTATATTTTTATTGTTGCAGGAAATGGAATTTGATTGGGATGAAAAGACCCAAGGATTAGTGTTAAGCTCATTCTTTTGGGGGTACGTAATCACACAAATGCCGGGTGGCATGTTGGCCGATATGTACGGAGGTAAAGCCACTCTGGGTCTAGGAATGTTATTTAGCAGTATCGGTACACTCATTACGCCTTTTGTAGCCAGGAGCTATGGACCAGAAGAACTTATTATACTGCGATTGATCATCGGACTCGCTCAAGTATGGATTTTATATTTTTACAGATTATAATATTAATAGTGATTCAGGCCCGTGCATAATAGTTGATAATACAAAGGTATTATTAATTAATATGTTTAAACAATATATCCGCATAGTATTGATCAATTATTATGAAATATGTAACTATGTGAGTAACTAACTACGTTAATAGTGTACCTACTACTAACCACATACTGTTAAAACTATATGGGATTTGGGACAAACATCTCTCTACCAAATTAATTGATAATATTTTATTTATTAACAATTTTAATAAAAATAAAATACGGTCTAAGAATCAATTATTATTTAATCATAACATTTCCCCGATAAAATGAAAAAGTATATCCCTCGATCCGTCAGATCCAACTTGGTCTAAACGTTTTGACTAGATAAAAAACCATTACGTACGTACTGTAATGTAATTATATTCGATAAATATTGTGAACGTGATATTATTTTTCATTATCACATGAAAATATAATTGTTGAAGTACAATTTGTATTAATTAAAACTATACAGTTGAGAGATGACTAGTTGAGTACTGTATAATATTTTGGACTATGGTTTAAAAATAATTGTATGTATAATGTATACATGTATACATACAATTTCATAGGCCATATTACGATGGTATGAATTCAATTTTAAACTAGATTAATAGTTTTTATTTGTGAAACTAACTGGCCGTAATTATAAAAATATAAATATATTTGAAGTAACTCATAAATCACAATCTTTAATTAACTTTTAAATTAATAGTTGTTTTATTTTCATTCATACATTTATAAAATAATTTCATAATAAAACTAAATAATTATGAATTATTAGTTTATGACCTATGTCCTATTCGTTATTATTTATTGTTACATAGGTAATTAAAATAATATAAGCTAGGTATGCAATAATGCAGACATGTATTATACACTATGTGGCCATACAGTACTCAATAAGTACTTTAGTAAAGATTAGTGAATAAATACTTATAAAAGTTTATATTGATATTTTAGTCTTTAGACTATATTTTATTATTGAAAAATAAGTATAGGCGTTCTTAAACAATATTATTAATTTTAACACCCAAATGAGATGTTTCTGTTTTACAATAATTTGTAGATACCTAAGTACTTTAACATAATATATCAAATTAACATTTGGAAAAATCAAGTATCTAAATTTGTATTATTATTGTTAGTATTAATATGTTGAGTAAATTGACCAATTATTAAACTTAAAAGTAATACACTAATACCTAGGACTGTGAATTTGTAGGAAAGTGTACATTTTAGATTGTTAATTATGAAACGTAGATTCGTATGTACATAATTTGAATTATGTTATTATAAATCCATTTAGGAAACTTTTATTTTCTTTTTTTAAATTGCTTAAAATAATTAAATAATATGATTCAGCAAAATAATTCTGGTAAAAATATAGGAAACTATAAAGGATTCAAGTGAAATTTTGAATTGTGTTTTATATTGAAAAAAAATATACAAAAAATATATTAAATTAATATATTTCATTATATTAATTTAAATAAACAAATATAATAATAAAATTTTTTTTTTTTGTTTGTCAATGTTTATCATCAACAGTATTTATTTATTTAATAACTAAAATATAATTTTTTAGGGACCATTGTATCCTGCAATGAGCAGCCTACTTGCCTCCTGGGTACCAATTGAAGAACGGGGTCGATTAGGATCTCTGGTATTTGCTGGTAGGTAGGCAACACACCTTTAGTTATTGTTTGACATGAATTATATTTATTTTGTATATTTTATTCATTTTTAGGAGCACAAGTTGGTAACGTTGCTTCTATGCAGTTAGGTGGTTTTCTTATGCGGTATACTAATAGTTGGACTAGTGTATTCTATGCATTTGGAATTTTTGGTATATTGTGGCTCATGTTTTGGTTTGTATTAATATACAACCACCCAAATCGTCATCCATTTATCAGTTCAAGTGAAAAACAGTATTTGAACAGGGCGATTAACACTGTTGACCCTGAAGATGTTTGTTTTATAACAATAATAACAAAACTGAATTACATGTAATAATAATATACTTGGTATCTGTTACCTAGGGCAAGTTATCAATTCCATGGAAAAGTATTGCAACATCAGCACCAGTATGGGGATTGATTATTGTTCAAATAGGTCATGATTGGGGTTTATTCACCATAATTACAGATTTGCCAAAGTATATGAAGTCAGTGTTGAAGTTCTCAGTAGTCGAAGTATAAATAATAGCATAATGCAGTATTTTAATACATATTATTTGAAAAAACTTCCCGATTTACAAAATGTTTTTATTTCAGAATGGTTTATTGTCTGGATTACCATACATAGTAATGTGGTTAGTAGCTATGGGTTCAGGTTTCATAGTAGACTCAATGTTATCATCAAATTATTTTACAGTGACTTGCATCCGCAAAACATTTGTAACTATAGGTAAAGCAGTTTAATAATTAGAACTGAATAATTAAGAATAAAATAAATGAAATATTGTTATTACTTTTCAGCTAGTGTAGGTCCAGCACTTGGAATTGTTGCAGCATCATATTCTGGATGCGATAAAGTATTAGCAGTAGCTAGCTTCACAATAGGTATGGGACTTATGGGTACTTTTGTACCCAGTTTGAAAGTTAATGCCTTAGATCTCAGTCCCAACTTTGCCGGAACATTGATGGCTATTGTGGGTACAATTGGATGTTTATCTGGAGTTATTGCACCTTATATTGTCGGCATTATGGTTCCAAATGTATGATAACTATTAAATTAATATTTAACCTTGTATTATTGGGTTTAAAATTATTATTAATATTATTTTTGACTAATTTAGAGTTCTATGGAAGAATGGCGCGATGTGTTTTGGCTGTCTGCTGCAATACTAATAGCTACCAATTTGTTATTTTTACAATATGGATCAGGAAATGTACAACCATGGAATGAAAAGACAGACCGCCAGTATAAGAGTAGCGATATTAATAATGAAAATAATACGGCATCAATATTAAAACCATTGTAAAATAATAATCTGATAAGCTTTGTACAGTTAAAACTTTTTATCTTATATTTTTTATACTAATTATACTTAAGATATAACATAATATTTGTAATAGTTCATTCAAATCATACCAAAAAACAATATATAATTTAAAATACTTAAAACAAATCTTAAAACTCTCAGAGGTTCTGGATACCAATATAATGTGAATATAAAGACTAGTTTATAATATAATGTTGTTTACAATTTGATAATTTCAGTTTAATCATATATATTAGTTTTTTCTTTGATAAAAGAAAACAAAAATACACATTACATTTTTTTATATAAATTTTAAGTTGACCTCAATTTTTCAAATTTTTTAAAAATTATTGGTATCCAGATCTTAATATAAATAATGAGAATAAAATTGACAACATTTATGAATTAGCAAAATTTGCCATGAAATGAATGTATATAGAATGTCAATAATAAATTAAACATTACTAAGTACATAAAGTAGACACTTAAATTTCCATTCATAATTATATTAGTGCCATGCACGAATAAAGATCAATAAATATAATATTACGTAAATAGGAATGAGGAAATACGTGAAATTAATGAACACCAGCTATTCCCTTCACAGCAATATTATTGGCATTTTCTCGTTTCACTTTCCTTCTCCTTGTTGGATTTTCTCTGTTGTATTGCACATTGCGGTTGAGATCAATTGTATACATGATACCACAAATGAGTACATCAAATTTTGTAACATTGAGTTTGTAGCGATGTTCAATTTCTTCAGAAGTTCTCTTATCATATTGCCACCAGCCTAAAATATTTAAAATGGAAAATTGAAGTCAAAATAAGTGTACAATATTACCATGATTAATGGAAAACAATTTAATATATACCGTTTTTGCCTTCATAAAACCATTGGTAACCATCATCAAATGTTTCTACTTCTTGGCGTTCAAGAATAATAGGATTTTTGTCAAAATCAATAGGTATATGCTGACGACACATTGGGCACCTGTTAGCTTGTCGCGCTGCTCCTTTCACACATAGGAAACAAAAGACATGACCACACGGAGTACGGACTGGGAACACAACCGGTCCCAAACATACAGGACACTCGTTAAATTCGCTTTTTGACTTGGCCGGTGTTTCATCTATAATAATTTAGTATCTCATAACTAAGTTTTGATTTACTTAAGTTCCAAAAACGATTTCAAATGTAGACTTACCATTTTGCTTTGATTTTTTCGAAATAGATTTCTTTTTAGTTTCTGCTGTTGAATCCTCTTCAACGAAATCAACGTTTGTGCTTGTTGGCAAGGCAGAAGCAACAGACGAAGATGCGTCTTCTGGTATTTCGGCTACACATGAGAACAATGATAAAATAGTTAGTACAAGATGGTTTCTTGATAATAATAAATATAATTATAACTGTGATAGTATAGTCAATATAATAAGAGATACATACAACCTATAAATATTGTAAACATAGACTAACCATTTTTCTTGGATTTCTTTGAAGTAGATTTCTTTTTTGGCCTAAGCGTTGGCTTTACATCGTCGTCAGATTTTGTTGTTAAGGCAGAATCGGCAGATGGTGGGTGAGGATCTTCTGACGATTCAGCTGTATAGAACGATTCATAAGTATACAACAACAGGAGATCATCAGTACAGAATCGTTAGACGACAATTAATACATTATAATTACTAGGGAGTTTAAAATATTACATTTTACATCTGCATAATATAATATATCTAGTAAAAATAATAATATAATTTATTATCATAGATACACTAATAAATTATTATAATTTCTAAATTAGTTGTAATAAATCTTACAATCGTGTCCATTTTCCTCAGACGCATTCTCGTTGTCCGCGATCTCGTCCTCGAGACGTTTCAGAGACTCAGCCATGTTTCAGAAACAACAGAAATGTACTGCTATGTTCGACGTACTCGACGAACGTACTAACTTTATTAGTAAACAAGGTGTACTGACATCTGGGCCGTCTAGGGTCAGCTGTTAACTGCTCCCAAATCGATAAAGTAAAATATGAAATTGTCAACAAAACTATACAGACAATATTGTAGAAAGTAGAAACCGTTTGTGTGTGATAATCGACGATCGTTAACACAGATCTTACAACCGTAACCGAGTGTGTGTGGGTGATGGGTGTGTCGTAGGTGTTACGTAATTTTCACCGTTAGAGGACGCTGGCGTCGACTGGCCACCACTCTATCGATTCCCGCGCGCGAAATTTGAAATCGTGTCACAATGACTCATTTAACTTGCTCCCTCAACCGCTATACAACGTCGACCAATCTACAGTATTATATTTTTATTATTAATAATTAATTACAAAAAATCAATTTAAAAGTCACAACACGCACTCACAATACGAACTATATACATAAACAAAAAGTAGGCGTTAAAATATGATAACTGCGGCATTATAGTTTGCGTTGTATGTAGCACCTATTGTCGTATTTGTTTCTACGCAATATGATAATGATTGTGGCGGTTTTGGAGTTTTTAATGGTCTTTTTGGAGGTGCAAAACGTCCCTTGTACTCTTTCTAGTCACAACACTTTTATGTAAACGTAAACATAATAAGAGTTCGGTTTAACATATCCTGTAAAATCGTTTACTTTTACAAATGTATTTACTATTTATAAAGTCACTGTTATCGTATAATATTTTAAGAGAAAAAAAACACTTCATATTATCACAGAATAAATGAAATTTCATTTATACTGTGATATTATTGTCGTATAGTTATTATTATTACCATACAATATGATTCTTATGTATGTGAATACTGCGGCTGTTAGTGTCTTACGTAAGAACCGATGATGTAAATGTGTGTGATGTAGCATGTATGCAAATATATGAGATTTTCATATTAATTTGAAAAAAGTAACAAGTACAGTTTAAAAAAGAGCGCACAGTATAGGTAACTGCCTTGTTGTACAGTAGGAGTCGCAACTATACATAAACAGTTATTGGGTAGAGCTCGCTGCTATAATAATAAATGTGTATAATTTAAATCTAATAATGAATCATGGCATACAAAAATACCACTAATAACCTATGGTATATCGGCATAAGCAATAGTTTAAGATTAATTTAAATATTTTGAAAATATTAATGCGTATAGTAATTAGTAAAATATAATAATAAACGTAAAAGTTATAAGTTCTGATAAATATTTTTAAATTAGGTACAACAAAATAACTGAAATGCTTATTATCATTTGAATATTTTATTTCGTTAAAATTTCAATTGAAATGTATTTCTAAAATATAAATCTGTGACAATATATTTTTAGATCTTGGGGTTTCGGTGACTAGTTAGAAATTATAATTATAATTAAATTATAATAATTCTAAAAAGCGGTTAGTCATAAAAAAAAAAAAAATACATTATTGCAAAACCAATAAATTTATCGCTTTTCTATAAATCTAAAATTTTATGTAAACAGTAAACATGTATTTATATAAACATAGTTAATAGTTTAAAATACTTAATAATATTGCAAGAATTAAATACATATATTATACTTGTTGTTCATTTCTACTAAATATGAGGTTATGAGTTTATGACAGTAATTATATTAATCTTTGTGTTTTCGATTGACAAACCAATACAGTCTTAGTGTGAGATAGTATCCGATCTCGATGAAAGATAGAACGCTACAACCGAGGAAAAATGACGCCGTACCTCCAAGGGAAACTGAAATATTTAATGCAAGTATACATTATTGTAGTATAAAACATTTTTGAACCTTAAACACAAATAAAGCTTTTGTTGTACAATAATTAAGAGGACGCCATACCCGCATAATATTATGTTGTTTCTGTTTTACTAACGTACATCATAACAAATTTTCGTTCAGCATAACATATTTTGTGATGTTAGCTTTAATATTAGAGTAAGTTTACCTGTTATCAAATTTAAAGGTAAGAATATTATCTAGAAAATTACATATGATTTTTATCGATATTATAATTTTAAAGCGAGTTATAGTTATGTAAAATATCACAGCTTTAAAATGTTTATAATTAAATTTAAAATGATAATATTAATAAAAGCACAAGTCATTTTCTAGATAATTTTCTTAAATTTAAATTTAATGATAGGTAAATTTACTCTAATATTAAAACTAACATCACAAAATGTCTTCTGCTGAATTCAAATTTGTTATGATTTACGTTAATAAGACAGAGACAACACACGCGGGTGTGGCGTCCTCTTAATACTTAATAGTAGGTATACATTTATGTGCAATTTATTGTACAGGTATTTATTTGTGAATTATAAAAATATTATATATCTATTACTCAATCATTGTATTGATTAGCTGTGTATTAGGGTCTGGAGTAAATAATTATGAATATAAGTACATCATATTTTATTTTATTAGATGAAATAGAACGTTAAGACGACCGCGACGTATACCTATTGCAGATCGTAGATGTTTACACGTATTCGTCATTTGCTATATAGAGATGTACATTATACTTAAAGCTATATTTTATGAAACTATAATAACATTTGACAAATGGCTTTATTATATTTTATACTCGTTAAAATTGTTTACGGCGTATTTGAAATCACACATATATATATATTATAGATATTATTTTACAACCAAACGGTTTTGGGCGTATGACCGTAGGCTATAACCTAAATAATATTGTTTTATATGGCTTTTCTTATGGAATGTGTACGATTTACAATTATACAATATTATAATATAGACTTGTGTTAAATTATATTGATATCCACTGCCGCCATATTACTACGGTGTTGTGTGCTCGACTGCTCGAGTTTTACCAAGAAATACATTGCTATACATTAACTACGTATAACTCTGCGTCTTTGCGTCTGCATGATCAATTATTGACAGATTCATGTCCACCGGCGTATAAAACGATGTAATGGATGTGGATTAATATAATAATATAATATATATATATATATAAATGCTCCCGTGTCTGGAAATTGTTATCGGCATGGTTTTTCGGTATCGTGTAACGGAATTAAACTGGCGAGCAAAAAAAAAAAAATGTTTTACGCCTTTTATACTGCATACACATTAGTAAGTACAAATTAAAATTAGTATTTATTATTATTATTTTATAATATTTTTCATTATAAATGTTGTATTTTTTTATTGTAATACACTATACATGTCCATGTCGCAGTGATTGTACTTATAAGGATATAGCTAACAGATGCGTAGTACAACAGTAATCGGTTAAAAAGTCGGTGAACAATAAGCTTGGTTTGAAAAAAGTCTAGAAACATTTTTGAAGTTCTATAAAAAATCTGAAAATCAAAATAATTGTTTTAAAATCATTAGTTTTAAAAATATAATGGAAATTTACTATACGTATATCAGTATGATAGTTGATATTTTTTAGAATTAAGTATAGGAAATTAAAATCTGCTTTATTACGACGAGAGGCAAGTGTAAGAATAATTAGAGCCTGCATGTATTATATTAGAATAGTCATGAGGTTCGTGATAAATATTCATTCTAAAGTTTAAAAATTTATTTTGGACGCGTTCGATTCGTAACTGGTCTTTAACTAAATACAAGAAAGTGAACAAGGGCATAATATTGAGTACAAAGGCATCTAACAGATTTAAATAATTTAGTGTTTTACCTATGATGAATCCAAGGACATTAAGTGCTCTATTTACTATCGTATCTATATATGAGGACTAAAACACTAAAACAAAGATTAGTTGAGTACCTAGCTAATTAAACTGAGATGTTTAATGTAGGAATGCGTCCTAATTATGTGCCATTAAATAAGATGTTAAGATGGGAAATGAGAATAGGTAGAAAGAAATAACATTACACTTAAAGAGGTTGAAGCTATCCTAGCTAATATGTGATAACCAGTTTGTCAAAATGTCTAATTCACTCTGAAGTAAAACATACTCAGTTGGTGATCTAATTATATGAAATATTTTTGAATCATCTCAGTATAATAAAAATTGTACACGAGTAAGCCTCGAGGAAATGTAGTACACGAATAGAGAAAAAAGTAATGGGCTAAGATGGCCATCCTGAGGATCGCAAGAGTTTACTTAAAACATTCTAGAAGAGGAGCTCCGAATAGATACAAATTGTTTTCTTTCAGTTATACAAGATTTAAGCCAATATAATAGTGAATTACCAACACCCAAACGTTCCAGTTCGCTAAGTTATAAATATTTTATCAGTTTTTTTCAAGTTATAATAGTTTCCAATGATAGTACCTAATCATGGAAGTTTTAAAAAGTGGTTTTTTAATTTCAATACTATTGATTACAGTTATTATAGGTGTAGTGAGTATAGTTTGATAAAATAAAAGTTGTATAATGCATTGCATATTGCATTATATTCGAACCGTGCAAAGTTTCCTTTGACGCTAACGTAATACCTGAGAATAGTCGTGATGGTTATTATTCTCTAAAATCAAGTGATCATAATTCATGATCACTATAATGGGAATAAATCGATCGACCTATGTAAATGGCAAATTTATAGCTGTGCGTGTGTAGTATCTATATAATACGTATAAGCATTGTATTTAAATGTTTTGTTTCTCAATAGTTTAATGCTCCCGGAGTAAAGGATACCCAAGACACGATACACACACGAAATGTCTACATATAATATACCTACTATATGTATTTTATGTATAAAAACGTATTACAATTGATATTCCAATAATACAGTTATAAAATGTTAACTACCCGTGTAATCGATGCAATAATGCGATTATGTGCGACTATCGGAATAATTTGTCCTGTTACGTTTCCCGAGTATAACTTACAAAAACCATATACGGTACAAGACATACACTTTTGACATACATGCATTCATGTACTATACAGGTATAATATGTAATATGTGTCCTATAAATATATAATATACTTTAAAATCTAGGTACTTTCAGGTCTATGTATATTATTGTATACGATTCTTTGTAAAATTAAATAAATTAACCTTTTTAATATTTGCTATATTGTAAATAAATTAATAAATTATTGACTTGGACGGATATATCATAGCTATAGAGATGATATATTAAAAGCAGTTTTTTTTTTTTATGTAAAATAATTTATGCAACAAAATATAGTGTAAAGACTGCAGTATAGTAAAACGACGGGTGGCAATTTTGAATTGATGCAAGATTATTTTTATTTAATTATTTGTTTTTTAAAATAATTTTATGTTCATAACATTTTTAGTGGTTGACATCATCTTCAATCTTGAGGAATAGTGAAATGTTAGTTCGCAAATGCAATTTTCATTATTATAAATAGTACCATTGATATCAAAACGTTAACATTTATTATTAAAAAAAAAAATAATAATAATAATAATAATAATAATTTATTGTGTATAGAAAGAGCAAAACAATTTAAGAATTACCAAGTAAATTAAAATTACCAATTGATTTTATAATTTAATCGTTCTGTCATGTTTAGTTCTGTAAACTACATAAATAATAACAACATTATTTTCCATGAATATGTAATTAGAAACATGTTTAAATCTCTAGGTCTGTACCACTATAGTAAATCTCAAGACAACTTTGACAGTAACATATTTTGTACTTATCACGATTAAGTAATTATAAATTAATATTAATAACAAATATATACCTACGTACAAATATCAAATATATATTTAATTATTATTTATACATTTTGTTTGATTTTAATAATTGGATAATGCAATGAATGAATATTTTAAAATAAATATCAGATTTTTTATTATTTTACGTTAGCTTATTTATTATCATCAATGTTAATTGTAAATTTAGGATGTTATAAAAAAACGAATAGAACTGAAATAAGTTACCCAGATAACACAATAATACATCTTATACGATGTTTAATACGCCACGTGTCTTTGTATTATCAATATTGTGTTTATTGGAGGCATAAGACGAATACCGTTCGTGATTGAATTGCGATGTAGTGATGGTCCAAGGCGACAATGATAGAGATCATGCGTTTTGAAAAACAATAAACTCAAACACAAACACACTTACCCAATAAATCTTCAAAGCTGTAGATGACGTCGCGGCGCAATCGTGTCTTACTATATTTGTCAACTGCCCAGCGGTAACGAATGTCCCACGACACTGGATACGCCCTGTCATTTATAATATAACAGTAACGGGAATAGTAATATTATGTGAGAAAATAGGTAAGTACGTGGCTTTAATTAATTTTAATTTTATTTGACCACGTCCAATGCACGTTTAAGTGTGTTACCATGTCCTTTTTGAATCTCTGTCCAAAAACAGTTTAACTTCTTCGCACTGCATCTGGCAATTGCATTCGATTGGCGTCCCATCATTTTTTTCTAATGTTATTAACATTTTGCTATGGCTTGATAAACAATTAAGCCCTTTGATATTACAAACTTTCATTTCACCTAAATCATAATACTTTCTATGATGTTTTTTTTTTTTTTTATTAATGTTATTTAAAAGGCAATATTCTTCTATTAAGCTATTAAATCGAATAATATTTAAAAACAAACAGTTGAGTTTTAAATACTACATTTTTTACATTACG
Source organism: Rhopalosiphum nymphaeae (assembly GCA_036289425.1). Classification (NCBI taxonomy): domain Eukaryota; kingdom Metazoa; phylum Arthropoda; class Insecta; order Hemiptera; family Aphididae; genus Rhopalosiphum; species Rhopalosiphum nymphaeae. The sequence goes on from JAZAQC010000013.1 coordinate 21,307,510, forward strand.
ATTAATTTTTAACAATATTTTGCTTATGTTTTAGTATTAAATACAGTATTGGTATATTCGTTGCCTGTAATTGTATTATATGTCTGTGAATTTAATCGTTTTTATTTCATATAAATTATAAAATATAATGCACCTGGGTATGGATAAAAATGTGGAATACATTTACACATCTTCAGAGCCAGATTTCTTCTGCATATCATCCTACACACGTTATAACTGTAAACGGGTATTGTATTGTCCATTGGTTCGTCCATGAAACGGCATCGACGTTGCGACGGGCTTAGCCGTCTCAATTCAGGAGCTGATATCATTTCCCAAAACGTGAATGTCGTATCTCGTTCCATATTCTCTTGCACCGGGTAATATTTGTCTATTATGTTTGGTACTTCCTTTGGATAGTGCACGTAATACTGTAATGAAGATAATATAGTAATAATTTATTTTTGGTATTTATTGGTGAACTATATTTATTTTACAATTTACAAACTACAGAGTGATTTAAAGCGAGCTAATTTTAATATATAACCATTGATTATAAAAATTATTTATAATTAATGATAATAACTTATTCACTTTTTAGATAAAAAATATCGTATTTCTAATCATGGCATTATATTTTATTCTGTATTTATTTTATGTATTTATTGTACCTATAGTATATTAGACATTAGTAAATATTATATACAGTGTATATACTACGACTAAATTTTATTCTGCCTCATAAAATAAAATAATATTAATTTTAATACTTTTTAAAAAAAATATAAAAAGAATAACTACCTATGATAAGTTTTTTTTATATAAATAATCAATAAGCATGCAATTATAATAGTTATAAAGTATAAGCTATAAATCTATTAATGTTGTACAAAGTTTTTTTATAATTACCAAAACACTTCGAGGTAGATGTTCTGCTCTTAAGTAACATAATGAGTTGAGAAAGTTACACGAGGGTGCCGGAGAATTAGAATTTATGTTTTGTGGTTCACTACTATAATTATAAAGATAGATAATAATAATATAATATTTAGCAAAAAATAGATGTGTGAAGTAGGTATATAATTTAAGACACGTTGTATTAATTGTTATAACTTTAGTAAAAAGATTTTATTTTGGTAAATCACAACATTGGTTTTTATATCATCATAGATAAATTATTTTGTTTTAAAACATTATTATAATTTGTAATACACCGTCACTAGAATAATTAAAAAATAAATTGCTGAAATGTGTACATAAATATATTATTTAGACGATTGCTTACTTGGGTGTTAAATAATTAGTTATTGTCCCACTGAAAGTGTAACAGATACCCATTTCAGTTAATACTGGTTGAAAAGTAATATTTTTATAGTCAGTACTAAATATTGTGGTTTTATAACGAGGCTCAGCATGTACCTGTAAGATAATTACAGTAAAATTAAATATATTTTGATTATGTAATAAACACAAATACACTTAAATATATTTTTGTAATATAAATTAATTTATAAAAATAATCTTGATATTATATTACATTTTAAATATCTAAGGCTTTAAAATTTTACACAATGTTTCACATGAGTTTTCTTATAGAAATTATAAAATATCGAAAATACAGTCAATATTTTTTTTGATAATCGTATGAAGATCAAATGGAAAGTAACAAAATTTTGTTGTAACTAAAAGTCTATAAACTAAAGGGTTTTAAAACTTTTAATAATATCACATATGAATATATTATTATTTTCTATAAGTAAAATACTTAGACTATTTTTACGGTAGGTACGTTAGTATCAATTTATAGAATTTATGCGATGTTTTTAGTAAAAATTAGTTCAATCTACTTATTTATGAAAAACAATAATAATATAAACTATTCTTGCCATCTGTATCTTTCGCTCAAAATCGTTTTTTGTATCAATAGTTTATTATTGAATTAAAATTAACAGTACTCATTAAATGACGGTTATATCTATAGCAAATTGAGTATCATCAGTTTAATTTTTAATTTTATGAGTGATGATTATGCTATTTTTTTTTTGAGATTTCAATTAATTAAATTAGTAGCTCTACGTTAAGGCATTATTGGAATTTTGTATACAAGGAAAATATTAATTTATACACTTATAAATTGTAAGATAAATATATCTAATAACAATAATAACTAATTAATAATTACTATAATATAATATCTTCAAAATGATTAGTATTATTTTTTTATTAACTACTTTAAATTTTAAATTTTTATTAGTTTGAATAGCTATAATAATAAACTAATTTTATTTAAAAATCATTTTTTGAATACTACGATAAAACATTGATTTTTAAAGCTATTATACATAATTATTCTAGATTGTGGTATACCTAAGCAAATTGAGAGCTGCAGTGTATCTAACACTCAATCCTCGTGTTCTTATATTTTGGCTTTCATTTAATACATCTTTATTATTTTCTTTAATAATCATTAATAATAGATGATACTTATAATAAGATATATATTTTAAAAACCTTAAAAAAAATAATAAATTCAACAATACCTTTATAACTAAGTCGATAATGTCAACATTAATTAATTCAGAATTATTGACAAAAGGCGCTATACTGTTTAAGTTTTCATATGTTATGTTCGCGGCTTTTTTCACAAAATCCATGTAGTAATTAAATTTTTCGCCAGAACTTACTTTCCATTTACTAAATAAAATAATATTACAAATTGGATAAATATAAGATTTTCAAAACATATTTCCACCAACCGTTGTATATAGTCTTTTGCAAATTCGGTGTCCACGGGATCTACGTAACAGAACGTAGTACTTGGAAACTGGAGGTACCAAAATCGATAATCCTTTTGTACTGTTATAACAGTAGGATTTGTATTATATCGTATCCAACTGTCACGCATCACATTATAAGATCCATAAATTGCTAATATTTCACATAGAATCCAAAGAAGTCTGTGTAAAATGGTTTAGTACATTTTCGGTACATGTTTATTGTTTGTATGTCAAATAATAATTTATAAATTAGATTAGTATCTATATCAATAACCTATATAATTTTTTGTGTTAATACATATTTATATATAAATAAAAATTACAAAGATGACGGATGTACTTGTTAATTATATATATTTTTCAAAAATTTATAATTTTTATTGTATTGATTTTTAAGTGAATTTTGTCAAGTCCTATTATTTCTACTACTTACATTTCTATAAAATGTCTGTTGGATAGGCCAATATGGCGTATACCATGCAGGGTAGTCGTCTCGGAGAACTCCTTAAGGTATAATAAACCGGACCTGAGAGGTCCCCACCAAACATTTATTTGTTTATTGTTTCTATTTTTTCTTTGTGTAGTATAATGCATGTTTGTCGTGTGACAGTATCAACGGACTGATGACATAGAAATTCGCATTTTTCCCACATCGCCATTGTCACGAAAGCGACCACTAATGCATGATACGCCGCTAGTTTTTTTTAGATCTATGGTGATATCGTAATGTACGGTACTGTTATGCTGTTATTATCCTAATGGAAAAATTATTTTTAACTTTTATTTTTATTTTTTATACACGTTGAAAGTAAATTAAAGTAAAACTACAAATTATCTATATAATTCATAAAATGTAATTTATTTGAAATTGAAGTTGATATTTTGAGCTATAAAATAAATAGATAAGTTTAGAAATATTACTATTTATTTTATATCTAAACTAGCTCAACAAATAAGTATAATAAATATACTATATATTTTATGTAGTAAAAAAATAACTCTATTATATTATGTATACAAATATACAGAAATGAAAGCTTGAAATATGCACAAAAAAAAAATTAAAAAAAAAAATTAACTGTAATGCACATCCTTTTAAAATCTATATAAAAGTAATACCAAAAAAATATTAAATATGTAAATATAATGCTTGTTGTAACTAATAAATATTAATATATATATATATATATATATATATATTTATTAAGTTGTTAACATTCATTTATGAACAATGCTATAGTTCTCATGGCAATAAAATACTACCAAAGGCGTTGCTATTCTCTGATTATCTCAAACTGATCGATTATGAAACCACGGCGATTTTTGTCCAAAATAAGATTGAATATGTAAAATGAATCTTTACAGGATATAATTTAAACTTAGAAGATGTAATTGGTTATTATGCGCGTGTAAAAGAAATCTTAAAAAAAGATTAAAATGATTCACCTAATATAATGAAGGCTAGAAATAAGTCTAGTCTAACAGTGATAAAAAATTATCGAATTTATTTCTTGTAAAAAAGGAATTATATGTCATTAAAATCACAAATCTGAGAAACACGAATTTCTTACGGAAAAAGGGAATTATACAAATTTCCATATTTATATATTATGCAAATGGGTATGTCCACGATCTAATAGTAATACAATAATAGTAGTACAATAATAGCTATACAAGTATAACGTTAAAACGATTAAAGTGTGTTTTTTATTATTTATTTTTGATTCAATATGTAATCAGTGATAAACTACTAATTAAATTATAGTGGTAATTTGGATTCTATTAACCAGTTGATAATTAAAATATATTTTTGGTGTTCTTCTTTATTTTAGTTATAGGTAGATTTAATAAAAGTAAAACAAATTGAACATACCTATCTGCTATTATTATTGAAATAAAACATATAATGAATATGGAAATAAATTATTTATATTTAAATATTATACTTGAACGTTACGTAATTTATTTTCCATGTTAGTTTGAAATTAAATAACTATGATGAAATCAAATTAAATGTTTATAATAATAAAAAGTTAAATTGCAAAAACAATTTTATAAACCAGTAATGAAATGTGATTAAAGTAGGTCTAATAGTAGTATAGAATATATTTTATTATAATATAAATGTCGTTTATTTAAATAGTATTAAAGTTAAATACTAATTTATGTACATATGTTATATATACATACAATATGCCAATATATATGCATATTGTTTATTAAATATTAATTGATTTTTATTTAATTTTTTAACTTATAAATATTTTACAAAAGTGTGCAGTTATAAATAGTGTTTATTATATAGTCAAATGTAATTTAAGAACTTGGCTCATATTAGATTATCTGACTATATCCCTTTAAAAAAAAAAAAAAATATGTTCTATAGCATACCTATACATGTATTAAAATTGCAGAATTCATGTTACATATAAAATATTAGCTATTTTATTTTAATAGTTAAGAACAATCATTTTTAGATCAAATTTTATTAAAATTTAATGTTTTTATATATTATAATATTTATAACTGTTTAATTAGTGAATTTTTCATTAAGCTGTTCATGGACAGCTTATCCTAGACCATATTTACTTTCATCGTTATACTCGCAGATATAGATTATACAAATAAAATATAGAAAAATTAAATAATAGAGTACGATGAAAATATAATATCAAACAAATTTTATTTTCAAAAATGTCCAAGTTAAACGAATAAAACTAACTAAAAAGACTTTTTTTAATTCATTCAAAAACTTGCCAAACCAAACACTAACCCTGATAGCTACTAAAAATTGTTCTTGTAACTCAAGCAAAGTTATTCTAACATTATATGTCAACTTCCTACATTTATTAATGATTTAAAATCATTAATAAATCCTTTGATCTCACTGCTCACCATGGTTATAGACTAATCCCGGAAATGTACTTAAAAAAAAATTACATCTAAGCTTCAACATACCTGTATTATAGAACATCAACAGTATCGGCATTAATGTAAATTAACTTTGTTAGTGATAAAATTAGTCGATATTGAAATCCAAGATGACGTTTAAACTGTGCATGGCTAGAGACTTACTTAAAATTTAACAAAAACAAAAAATGATGTAATCTCAACTTAATAATTCATGTCCAAGTGGACTAACTGTATGGTTCCCTTTTTTTGTGTAAAAATAAGTACTTATAAGATCAATTTTACTTATTTTATACAAGCAGGATGTAGATTATAAATTTAATTATCAAGAAGTATCTTCCTCTTTTAAAAAAAAAATACATGGTTTTGTGATTAACATTGTATGTCTATAACTATATACGCTTATTCATATCTAAACATTTCTCGCGAACTGGTATAAAATATAAAAATTATAACACAATAGATAATAGTTTTTAAAATTGTATTTGTTTAAAGCTACTAGTTAACGTTAAGAAATTGTTTGCGTTTTGCTATCCTATAACATCAGTTGCTCTAGAAAAATCAGTATTGTCGTTAATAGAAAAAGAACGCTCAATTTTCGCCGACCTGTGTGTTATATAACTCGTTGGACTCATATTTGCAAGGCTATATTTATATAAGCACCAAGTAAGAGTAGGACTATGCATATTATAATATGTTTACAAACGAGAAGACTATACAGTGAATGAGAGAAACTGTCTTCGCCGTCGTTTTAGTTTTGCCCTTAACTAAGAAGCGGCGTCAGCGGGTCGTGAGGATTCCTGTAATTTAATCAGACTCGTTTAAAGTGCACCGAAATACCATGCGATGGCGGTGCATATGAAAGAAGTCGGATCAGATGGTACGTGACGCTCGTTAGGGACTGCCGCCGCCGCCGCCGCCGCCGCCGCCGCGGATTGTGTATAACATCGGGCCGGCACCGGCTCCCAGTGATACGCGCGAGGGGGGCCCATTTCATGTTATAACATTATATAGGTGTACCTGTATAAATAATTTGTCGCTACCACCATGCGCCGTTGATGGTTCGAGTCCGTGGGATAGATGTATGACGTATTACAATATATTATAAAGTGGACAAATCGGTTTTAACGAATCGTGTCTACTATTGTATTATTGCGCTTTGAATCGTTTAAGGTTAAGCACATTTTTCATTGATAGGTGCCGTCCGATTATATTTGAGTTGGAAGTTTTAAATTTTATCTCATTACTCATCAGTCATCAGAAGCGGATAGCGCATAATACTTATTCCAAACATATTACTATTGTTGTGTACCGATAATATACAAGTACCTGCGTGTGTTCTTGTGTACCTGTAACAGTTGTATTTTGTGCACACGGAAATTGGTTATTACGTACAATTTCACTACGAACACATTTCAATAAAATGTGACGCATTTCATTCGATATTACTGGAACTCATGGCAAACTTTTTCAAAATGTAAGTTTAGTGAATGAAAAATGTACAATATTCATTGTAATACAATAATAATAACTAATATGTGATGCGATTTTACTGTAAGAATATATACTGTCTGATATAGGTAAAATGCAATGTTGTCAATGTCGATATCATTTAATTCCCAGTGATATGATTCAAGTATCGCAGTGTTGACAGACAAGGTAAGGATTTTGGCAAATGTCAACGGGACTTTAGTCGTGTCAGTAGAAATTAAAAAAAATGTGTTTACTTACGGACCCATAGTTACCGGGTGGAGAAAGCTCTTGAGATAATAAGGTAAAAAGGTCGGTGATTGTTATCGTTTCAGCAGTCTTCCCAAGCTGCTATAGGATCGACCTGCTCGGATCGAGAGCTGATCTCTTTGCCAAGTTGCCGCCGCTGAACGCCGTGTTTGTGTGAGTGCGAGAGAGCAGCTAATTTACGTGCCACGAACTGATGAATAGCTGCTTTTTGTAAAACCAGAACGACCGCGAATTTTACTCTTTTTTCACGTGTCGGCAAAACGCGTTTACTATATACACAAACACACATACATACACATGCACGCAAAAACCGTTCGCTTTTCCTCGTTTATTATTATCTCTAGGTCCAAGCTGACTTACAATTTGTTTCCACGTATTTCGCGTAGTCTGAAACGCAAATTACTTGTTTTATTTATTTATTGGATGCCGGTCTAAGACTCAAAGTAACCTTATGAGGGCAATATACATAGAATTACTTATAAACTTAAATTTAATTTAACGTCTACAATGAAGATGAATGGCAATAAATCATGAAATGCAATTTAAATGTATTTACAAACATAACTTCTATTATTATGAAAAACCGTAAGAAGTTAAAATATTTTTTTGTTTAATTATTCTATATATATATTATAATTATATTAAATATTATGTCAATTTTTTTTATATTTTTATTTATTCCACTGTTTATATTATAAAGAAGGTATATATATTATTTTTGTGAGTATAATTAAATATTGGACATTATATGTTCTAGATTGCTGAATATACTAATATAACCTTAAAACAATTTTGTTCTGTTTATTTTTTATTATACTTGACATATATTTTAAGTTTTTAGTATAATATGATGCATGTGTATATATTTCAAATTTTAATGATGGTGACGTTAGGTTATGTTTACGTTTTTGTCATTGTACACTTTTTATGTTACAATATATATATTCAATTACCCTGTTTTGCCTCTCAATAATCTAAATATTTGAGTACAAAACTGTACATAAAGGAGACATCATATTTAAAAAAAATGGTTTTAACAAAATATTGATTGATATTAAAACTAATTTTATTATTCTGAACTGAATATAAATTTTATTAAACATATGTAATTATTATAATACAAATAATTTAATAGATTAATACCATAAAGAATACCACGAATTAGTAATAAATAAATACAAATTATTTTTAAAAACTTATTAGGAAATATTTAAAAATATTTTGGTGTTGCAAGTGCCACGTTTGCAGCATTCCAATTACGCTATTGATTAGATTAATATTATATTATTATATTTATAACATGATTTTAAAATAAAAAGTTATACAAAAATCAAATGAGGAAATTGATAAACTTCATTCTATTGATCAATTTAAATCTGTCATTTAAATACTTTATTACAATAATAATTGTGTGTTTACATTTAACATAATATATTTTGTTAATATTACATGACATCCAGTGTCAAAATTATCAACATTATATTAAATGCAAATTTTAACTATAATTTATTACATTATTTCTCAAATATGTAAAATAAATTTATGTGTTATTCCCATGCAGTAAAGTTATTATTTGAAAGTATAATAAATACTTGTAATCATGCACAGATTTATATCAACGATTTGTATTTACTAGAAAATTAACAAATATAGATTTATGAAGTAATTTAAACTACCTGTCAAGTATTAAAAGTTATTCATAAACTCCTCTTGGTTTAAAATTAAGATTTACATAAAGATGTATAAATATCAGCTGATATAGCAATCAATTTTAAATATTAAGTATATTTATTATATTACACTTAAACATTTTCATATCACTTGTGTAGTATAATTTGATTTTAGAAAATACGATATCAATATTTCATATGTCAGAAAACTATAAATTGTTTTCAAACTGATGTATTTATACATATAAGTATAAACAAATAAGGAAAATCACACTATCAAATATATTGAAATAGAAATTATAAAAACAGTAAGTGTAATATTCCAACAGTTTATTATAATGTGCTTTAAATATAAACTTCATTATATTGGTTACTGTTCTAGATACTATACGGTAAAATAAAATGTAATAAAAAAATAATTATATACATATTTACATACCTTACATATTTTATACATTTATTAATTTATTATAATATGAGTCCGAGTAAAAAAATATTATTGCATTTATTTTTAGAAAATCAACATTACGCAGCATCGTGTCCGCATAAATTCAGAACGTTCTTATCCAATCTGTTTGAATAAAATGCATAATGAATGTCACCTATCTATAACTCGTGTTGTCGACGGGTGACAACAGGATGGTCGGTATTTAAACGTATGTTACGGTAAATGACGTTATATCGTAGTTTAATATTATTCGCCGATTATTAACGTTATTTGGCTACAAATATGGTTATTTTTATAATTTTTAGTGAATCGCACTAATAAACGTATGAATTGGGAAACGTTGATAATAATCAGATACGTTACATTTATGAATTATACTGTTAGTATGACTGAACGAGTCAGATTCAGGTAAACTCATTAATTAAAATAAATTATAGATTAAGAGTAGGCAACCAAAAATTTGTACTGTTATAATACAGTAAATTGGCAGTGCATCCAAATTAAAACTGAATAGTGCTCTGATTTATTTGAAATTGTTAGATTATACTGTTCAAAATTATTTTGCTTTTCTTTATTTTTGTTTGTAGAACTATTTTCTTTAAAAAAGTTCACTCCGATATTAAAACATTTTGGTTGTAGATTTGTTCTTGAGTACTGATAAATACACAGATATTGAGCTTGATTTAATGGACATTATTGAAGGCTCTTTAATTTTTTTGGAATTTATTTTCATTATTAGAGTTTTTTAAATGTTTGTGATGCACTTCAACAGTACTACATGACTTTCAAATAAATTGGTCTTAGAAGTGATCAACATCAAGCATAGCATGAATACTTAGTTCATATTGTTTATAACGATAGAATGTATTTGGTCAATATAGCGTATTACTGACCGTTGAATATGTTATTTTCTGTTTAAGGTTATATATTGTAACATATACATGATGAACACAGTCGAAAAACATGAACGCTAAGCCGGTACATATTTTATTAAGTCGTTTACAAAATAGGTATAGGCTATAGAAGTGTATAAAGAGTTTAAACGCAAAAAAGCAAGTGAAGCTCATAATGGGACTGCATAATATGTACACTTTTTTTTTCGTGAGAGGTAAAACGAGAGTTTACAAAAACCTTATAAACTGCAGTAGTCGTGTATACAGGACGATTTAGCAAAAGCATTCAGCATAATGTACTAATATAATATACTGAATCCTAGTTCTCCCTCCTGCAAATGAACGGCTTGCACTCTTGGGAACCTAAAAGTCCAATTAAATATTGTGACACAATATGTAAAAATTAACATTAAAACAGTAACCGCGATATCATAACAGTAAATTAGAGTGTGATAAAAATACTTATTACGATACAGTAAAATTAAATCTTAATAAGTAGACAATTGTATCTAAGTAAAAATATTTATCTTATCTAAATGAAAATAATTTAAATATTCGTTGATTCTTTCTTTAAAAATAAAATCTGAAATAAATTTTTTTTTGTGGTGAGGAGGGACGTGTGTTATTTTATATACTAAATTATAGTTATTTTCTAGTAAATTTTTCAATTTATATTTAAACAGTCGATGACTAATCGTATTTACAAGTATATCAATAAGATATAACTTATATATTTTAGAAAAAATATTATTTTACAAATACAAGTTTTAAATTATCTGTGTTCTAGCTAGAAAAAAATTGGTCATTTTTTATTTAATGTCTAGATAAATATTTTAAATGTTGCCTTTTAACTAAAATAAATAAATTAATGATTTATCTGTTATCTTATCTAAGCGATTTTCGGGTTATCTTTATCCCTTGGGTTGTATAACACTGCCAATGATTAACGACACAACGGTAGGCGTGTATACAATATGCACGTATAGAATTTAATCACCGGAGAGCGTTGCGAAGCTTTTCACGCAGTTGGTCGACGACTTTTTTGTCGTCGGAGATTTATACGAGTTTTCAAAAACGTTAGAACCAGTCGCGTGCACACAAAACGATTCAGCGAACGCGCACAGTGGACAATATACCCGGCCCTCCGTCCTGCAGACGAACACCGCGACCGCTCGGGAGCCCGAAAGTCCAATGAAATGCCGGGACATGCGGGGTTTTGTAGGCATTATTGTTATATCATTATATTATACGCCACGCGTGGTATACTGCGCGTGCGTAATATATTATTTTAATGTACGCTGGCACCGGTGTCGGGAACGCGCGGAGAATGAATAAAAAAAATGAATAAAAAACGTGAAAAATACCTCTACTCGCCGTAAGCTTGACCACGTGTGAATATCGTTAATTATAACCGCGCCGCCCTTGCCCGGCGAGTGTTCGCGGGTGCTCGTCGGCGCTCTCGCGCGTATTCGTCGCCGCGTCACCGTATTATAGCCACCGCGCTGCAGCTCTTTCCACACACTCGTATCACTATTACAGCGCTGCGGGTCGTTCGCATTATTTAAAAGAGAAAAAAAAAAACGGAATCCTATCCGACTGATGGTTATCTGCCGTACGAATATATATTATATCGCAATATACACACACACACACTCGTGTATTATAATAATATACGTAAATCGGCTCGCGAGTTTAATTATTGATTCCCCCCCCCTTTGTCGCCGCCGTACCTCGGAGACCGGTCGACGACGCCAAAGAAGCGCATTTGTTCGGAGGGGGTGCGGTTAATTGCGATTTATAAACACACACACACACACACACGTACACGGCAGCGGACTTCGTCGTGGTCGTATGATGACATATATACTTGCGTACTTGGATATATACGCACTTACATACGTACATACGTGTGGTGTACATGTATATCGCGTGTCGGCCGCCGCGGGGATGGAGTAGCAGCAGCAGCAGCAGCAGCAGCAATAGCAATGCGGCTAAAACAACAGATCCGAATCTCACCTGCTGCACACCTGACGACGCGCGTCCTAATGAGACGGACACGCCATTATAATAGTAATAATAATAACGATAATAATGATAGTACGGTCGTCGTCTCCGCGTATATACACGTATTGCAGTATGCGAGTGACCGCGTGGGCGACGACGACGATTGTTGCACCACGAGACCGAGCGCGGGCTACCGGACGTGCGCTTGCGATTGCAGTGTGTCTTTGCAGTTTGCCGCCGGGCTCAAAATCATAACGCATACATTACAGCGCATAATCATATTATGACGCGAAATTCTGTCGATATTCTTATGCATTATGTGTTATAATTTGATTCGAATTTTCCGCTCATTCGTCGTCATTCGTTGTTTTTTTTTCCTATGTAGTATGCTGTATGTACCTACTATGTCGTCGTATATAGTTTAATATCACACGTTATTATACCATTTAATATGATGGTTTTTATTGCGTTGTTTTTGTTGACGGAAGAGATGTGGGTCGTTTGATTTTACTAAAGACGAATTTTTAAATTATATCACGTCCACTGTGTTGGTATGTAAGTCGCTCAAAAATCTAAATAATATACAGCGGTCGAGCGCCATGCCTATATTACATATCATAATACTGTACGCTTGTATTACTAATCCTCTTGGTCATAGGTACATACAACGTAATTTGTTTGGTTATTTAATGAAACTGCATACCGTATTGCATCGTATTTTCTTCTATCAGTTATTTATATAATATATAAATGTAAATATTATGTATTACAATGATGAAAACTTTAAAAATACCAAATAGGCGCGATGATGCAGAAGTAAAACGTACATGCATAATCTTAATTTACGTTATTTTAAAATTTAGCATATTTCCAACACACTTTATTTCTTAATAACATCGTATATACATACAAGACGATTATAATGAATGTTGTAATTCTAATGCATATACTTTTTTTTTAAATACACCTATATTTTTATAGACAGAGGTCAAGAATTCTTTCAAGATGAACCTGTATTTTTTTCATTCGTTTAATTGACTCGCCCAGTTCAAAAACCCCCACGCACGGATGTTGAAACACATCCAAGACATCGGGCAATTTGATAGCGAAAAGTATATTACGTATGTATCTAATCTCTAATTATTTCCTCGTATTCTTATCAATCCACAGTTCTTGGGTACAGTCGTTAAAATGGCAATGTTGGCACGAACAACTGTTCTAAATCCTTTTCGTGTATTACTTTTACTTACAGCTAGAATTTACGTACACTCACGCACAATATAATATGCATATTTATATTCAATACGGGGTGATTCACCAAACAGTTTCTTCCCTATTTATTCTAGTTCTGATCTATAGACATTTTCAAGTATACTTAAAAATCAAATTTTCCAATACTTAGTTTTCATATACGATTTAATCGTATGTCTATATTCCATACAAATTATGGCAATTGATAACCATTTTTTACAGTGAATATATTTTTTTAATTTTGAAATAATAAACTAAAATTAGAATGATAAAGTTTTGAATTATTCAACTTTTATTATTATGTACTATTGAAAGTGACCTTGATAATTTGAAAATTTAGTAATTAATATTTCATAATACATTGTAAAGGTTGCCTCAATTGCAATAAGTATTAGACTAAATATTATATATTATATTTAATGAAAAACCAATTATATTCTTAGAACTTACATCAAGTTTAATAATTTAAAAACTATTTTGAATTTCAATTGAACACATTACAATTTGTATGAAACATAAACTTAAAAAAAAATTGGTTCTTATTGTAAAAAAGAATTACGTATTCACTACAAGTCAAACATGACACAGGATAAATGGCTTAACAAAATATGAGTTTTTGAATAAATATTATTTAATATGTAAGTAATCTAGATACTAAAAAAAAATCAAAAAAATCGTTGTTTATTATTAAAGAAAAAATAGGGTTAGGTGGGTGAATATGCTTGGTGAATCACCCTGTGTATATTATATTATTGTATATATAGGTGCACTATACGCATAAGACGAGTGCACACTTTATTTTAAATAGTTTTATTAATACCCGTTTCATACGATATGTATATATTTTAATTTAGTGCTATTTGGTACCTACGACAGCGAGTAATAAAATTATATTTTAACAGAGAAGTATGTACGGCGTGTATACACTATATTATGCATTCAACACGACCTCCGCAACATTCTTTTGGGTGGCGCGAAAAATCATTCATAACGTTTACGCGAGGTCCCCCGACAGGCCAATCGTGCGAATTCTTATTGAATGTTCCGCTTATAAGACATAGCGTATACACTTTACACTGGGTCGTGAGATACACGCACTTACATACATTATATCCGCTCAATGTTTCCATTATAGGTTCGTAATCGTTTTAAGGATTATATTATATGTGAGGTTGTAAAATAAAAAGACATATAATCTCTATATAAGATATAATATAATATATTGGTACGTATTATATTATTTATATTAAACATATTGCAGGAATAAACATAAAATTCGAAAAACTTTTAATCATTTACTCATTCGACGGTAAAATATAATTCTTTTAAGTCGCATGTTAAATATAAAATATAATACACGGTAAATATCCTATAATATAATATGTCGTATTAAAATGTATTTTTGCTACCCACTGCCTTGATATATACGCTATAGTATTATGCTCTGCGATTAATTTTAATAATATTTTGAAAATATTATATTCATATATTATGCGGCTTTTATTTAAACATAATATTATGTACTAATTAGTATTTTTGATGCGAAATTAAAGAATATTTTATACGTTTTTCACCTAGAAAGTATAATACGGTTTATTATACGTGATAGTGCTATACACCCTATTTAATAATAATATAGAACTGGTTTTTATATATGTATATTGAATATGTATTATTTTGTTTGATATTTATCAGTCGTACTGAATTAGTGATTTGTACAACAGAAAATTATAGTTAACAATTTTTAGCACCATTGATTAACTTTTGAATTAATATACATATTTATTTAATGTATTTTATAATTAGTCAATGGTATATAATAATGTAATCATATATAATAAAAATCAGTTATATTTATTTTTCTATCATGTATTTATGTAATTAACTAAGTTTAATTTTTTTTCAATTAATATCAAGTTTAAATTATTATCAACTTTACAATCGTCCTGTATTACATGTTTATAGTATAAGTAACTGAAATTTTTTTTTATTATTTTTAATACTAGCCACTTAGTAAGTTAAGTTTTTTATAAAGTAAAACACATATTATATTTAAGTATAGTATTCGAAATTCAAATTTCTAATGACCGTTGTGCGGTCGATGCTGTGTAGCGTATATAATATTACCAATACATGGTCGTCGTGTATGTTATTTTTAGTGGTTGTAAAAGATATATAAAAATTTCACACCATTCTTATTTGTCATATACTGTAATTATTTCCGTACGGCCTACTTATACAAAAATATATTTCTATAATTTTGTTCGTTGCTAGAGTAACCGAGAAAAAACTTAATGATTTTAACATGTTATTATACAATTATATACATAAGTATATTATAAGTGTATTACTATAATCATCTATAGAAAATTTGAGTATTAAATACAATTAAAACAATAATAACTAATATTTAGCAAAAATGTTTGTTATTTCAAAAAAATAACTTTTATAGAAAAATTCGAGTAAAATTCGAATTTTGTTTGTTCATTTCGTACTTGGTAACATCAACCTAATCTAGCATCAGTATTTTAGGTCATGTATAATAATTATTAAGTTAGGTATTGTTAATTCGTACGGTCTGGCTGTAGTGACGGTAACATACGCTGCAATAAATGAAAGAGGAGGAGGACAAGAAGGTTAAGAAGGAACGAATATGGTATGTCGGTGTTTAGGAAGTAGCTGCGATGGAAGGAGGAAGATCTGGGTGGGCAGCGTCCAGGGAGGTGGCACATGCGGAAGGAGTGATGAGTCGGAAGAACAACGACCACGGGGCGAAGACGTCTCGACAGATAAGGAGGATTACGGGGAGGAAGAAGAAGACAGTTACGGCGGCTGCGAGAAGATGATACGCCGCGCGCAAGGTAGGAGTCGAAACCGGTCTGGTTCGGTTCTGGTTCCGTCTCAGGCAATCACACGTGTCCGGCGCGCTCAGTCCCATTATCACCGGCGATCCCGTCGCGGCCACAACGTATACGCGATATACTATACCATCGCCGTCATCAGGCCAACGACGACGACGTCGGACGCATCGAAATTTATCCTTTTTTAAATTTCATTTTTTTGTTACACGCACTCAGTCGTTCGATGTGATTGCAGTTGATAATAGCATACGCCATATTATATATATATAGGTGTTTCATTTTGGAGGCGCCGCCACCGAGATCGTTATAACAATATTATACGAGTTCAATATATTTTAAAATAATCGACCGCTGTTTTTGTATTTCGTTTTCCCAATCAATTTACTATTTTCCCGCGTTGTCGTTCATTCGAGTTGTACATTTTTTTATTGTTTTATTACCTATCTGTTTCGCGACGTGCGATGGTCCGGTCGTGCGATCCGCCGGGAATCGGTTATAGGTGACGACGGCCAACCGTCAGCACACAGCACTCGAACATCGCGCGTCTAATGATGACGACCGATGACGAACGTCGGATATGAACACTGGACCCAGTCAGGGTGCCCATGGGCCATTGTCTCTACCAAACTGGTGGCCCACCGACCCTCGTCACACCACTTCATCGACCTCGGATGTCGTAAGTACCTATATCTATATAATATTATAGCTTTACTATTATTACACTTGAATCCGTCCAAGGTATTCTTAGGTAGTAGTTATCATAATTATTGTTGACTGCAAGTATTTGATGTTTATTTTTCTAAAATCCGATCGAAACAATTTTGAACGATCACGCATAACAGAACTGAGATCGATGTTACACAAGATTATTTTTCGTCCTATACATCGCATATTGTAGACTGTGGCGTAAAAAGAATATTTTTATCTTAATATGATTTTTTTTTGTTATCCGGAAGATATAAATAAAAATTTAATCGATCATAACTGAATATTAATAAAAATGAGCAATGATGATTTTGGCCAGTGATTGTATTATTGGACATTTGCCACATTGGTTGCACTATAATATTGTTTAATGTCTTAGATTTAATTTTTGTAAACAAAGATAGACACTGTATAGATAAATTGAGAATTGTTAAATACAACTATCTTTGGACAAAAACAAAATAGATAGATACATTACTTTAGCTAAGTTTAGTGTGCGATGACCCATAATATATGTAGCTAGAAATATAAACTAATATTGTAAATATTCGAATAAAAACTATTTATTTTTATAGGATAATCATAGTCGCAATATATTATGAAATACATTAATTCTTAAGTTTTACAAAATTGATTTTCAACGATTTTAGTTATTGGTGATAAATATAAAGAAGAATAGCAAATAAAAAAAAAAAAACTGCAGAATAAACGAATTTACACACAGTATTGGTAATCGGTAGGCTTAAACGTCTTCGGCTTAAGGCCAATCGGGTTTGCACGAATAAGAAGATAAACAGCGTTTCTTTTATAATATAATTCAATAGAGACTGACAGAATGAATGAAATAACAACTGTATATAAAGAGAAAATGACGGGTTTCGACGAACCTGAGAAGCAGTGAAAAGTGGAAGAAGAAAAAAAATGTCGCGAAGATGTAATACTTAAAAGTCGGACAAGTGGAATACACAGTAGACAAAAACACTTGTATTACAAATGTGTAATCGATCGTGGTTTGATAAACGTTTCTCGTTTATTTATTTATTTATTTATTTATTAGGTATTCTTTTTTTTCTCGGCATGCACATGTGCACACAAATAATTTATTCATACGAGTAGCATATCTGTAGAACTGAACGGCGCCGAGAATCGCGAGTTTTCGTTTTTTACAGTAAAAATAGTTTAATTATAAATTATAATAAGATAATAAGTTAATAAATTATCGGTTAAATAATTTCAACTATTTGTAAGATGCATTAATTATTTTAATTTTTTAAATCGTTTATTGTATTGTCTACATGTTTATGAAATTGAATTAAAAATCAGATATTTATTATATTATACTTAATGACATTATTATTTATTCATTTTATAATTACTTGAGAAACGTAAATAATATAATTTAAAATTTTCGCTTATAGCAATTAATTATTTCAAGTTTTTAATAAAACAAATTACAAAATTTATGCATTGGAGTGCAGTTAACACTATTTGCTCAAATGTTTGATATTTTACATGCAATTTTATGGAATGTTTACTCATAAATATCAAAAAAATAACAAAATGTTTGCATACAAACGATATCAATCAAAATACAAGGGAATTATATGTAAATATAGTTATAACGAAATTGAATTAATTATTTAACAAATTTTTAATTCATCAAAAATATCATTTATAAGATAAGTACTAAATAAAAGTATTTAAAAAATAAAAATTATTAGCTTAAACTGCTTAAAGATATAAAATTTATATTATATAAATAATATTAATTATTAAAGTATCTTCACAAACTGTTTAATATCAGTTTTTATATTTTAATTTATAAATTATTGTATTTAATATTTATATAAAAAAATGTTAAAATTAAATTCCTTAATATATAATAGTTGAAATAGTTGTTAATCCCATAATAATTAATGGTAATTACTTATATATTACTATTTATCATAAAAATATAGCAAAAAAAAAAAAAGCATGGGAGGAATATAAATACTACAGTAGTATTAATTATTTTTGAACTTTTAGTACAATAATTTTATTATATAATATACAGATATCAATAATATTTAATAATCTAATTATTTGAGTTTTAGTATTTAATTAATTTTAAGTTTTAATACAAAGAAAATAGTTTTTTTTTAATATATTAAAGAATCATATGGTTGGATAACTTTTTTACTCAAAATTGTATTGACCTATCTACTTATTGTATTTCATTTTTTTTTATATACAAATTGTAAATATCATAATAAAAAAAAGTTAATGTATGTAGTGTAATACATGCATTAATATTGGTTTAAAGTGTTTAAAATGTTTAAATCAACATAATTATTAATTTATTTTCTTCAAATAATTCAAACTGTATAACTATTATATTGTTTATTTGAGTATATATCATTAACCTATATGTTACATATCTGGATTACTTACACTTTATTTAAAAATGTTTTTTATAAAGTATTTTTTATTACTGTCTTTTAATTTTCCAGAAACTTTAATAATAATTTAAAAATAAATTACTTCATTAAGACAAAATATTCAGTTTTTACATCTCTGCTCATTATAATAAATAAAATGAAAAAATACCAACCCATTGACTCTTTTGAATTTAATACAATGTTTTTCTAAACAACATTTTGTTATGATTGCATATAGAGTCTAAAACATATACATTATGATATATTATATTAATATAAATGCTATATTTTATAATTAATAAAATGTGTGTATTATTTATTAGTAAAATAATTTATTATACTTAGGGCAAATATAAAACAATAATATAAATAAACATTATAATTTATAATGATACATGAGTAGAATAATATATCTACATTCGAATTATAGATAATAATATGTTGATTAATAAATAAAACAAATCAAAATTCGAGCATACTTATATCTACTAGTTTACAAACAAACAAACTTATTATTTAATCATTGAAATCTTCATGAAACTGTTTTAGCAATAGCCATGTGTGTAATATATTACAATGTAATGTAGAACTATAAAGCAATTAAAAATTTAAATGTATTTATTTATTATACGAACACGTATTCATTTGAAAGTCGCAAGCAGACCTCATGATTATACCTATGTACATATAATAACAAATGTTTTTATACGATTATGATGTATAATATACAGGGAAAAACGTAAAGCCAGCTATTTCGGATGCTGTCAAAATTTCGTGTCGTAGACGTCGACGGGTTATGCGAAATGAGTTTTTTTCACGGATTCACATCCGTTATAAACGTCACCATCATCGTCAACGTCGTTGCCGGCCCGCAAAGTCAGTTTGTTATTAAGACGAATTATGGAAATAATTACCCGATGTCAGAAATCCATTAGTACGACTTTAGGTGAAAGTCTGACGTGAATTACAAACGTAAAAACACTGTGTATATTTATTTTATTTATTTATATTTAAAAACCACGCGTTTATATCTGTACGCGCGCGTGCTCGTCTACGTTCATGTATATTATATATATATATATATGTTTTGTGTATTTTTTGTATATACGTTTTATGCAGCAATATAATAACCGACCGCATTCGTATTTGTCTTAAAATAACAATTTCGTTTTATCTCTATTTATTTATTTATTTTTTGAAACTAATTATTATAATCGTATGCGCGGGTACAAAGAGAACCGCTGCCGCCGAAGAAAATGTCCGTCTGTAGTCGTCGCACGTCAAATTATATTTGAATGAAATCGTTACGATTTGTTTGAAATGCGTAACTGTTTCGTATAAACGAACGAAACGACGACACGACAGCTACGATAACCGACCCGACTGTGTTTCGCTATAAAATATGGAATAATAATATAAAATATATCAAGTGTGTGATTTTTCGTTAGACGAGATTTCTTCTCCTGCATTAACCCGTCAGCAGGATTTTAATGTCTAAATATCTATTAAAAAACAACAACAACAACAACAACGATATATAATATATATGTAGTCTATTTCATAAAATATGATATAGACAAGAACGTGGACGCGACGGTCGGCGTACAGGAAAAAAATATAATAATAATTTAAATGATAAATGAAAAAAAATGTACAATAATAAGAAACGAGGCCAAAGTTCAACTCGGCATAAATAATAAGGACGTACGACGAGCTGTGCTGTATACCTATAATAGTAACTACATGGCTACATGCCTACCTAATGTAATACTTATATATATATATATATATATATATTATACGTGTATGTATATTGGTGCCCGAAGATTCAACCGGAACACGACCGCAACTGCTCGCGTATTATAATAAACACACACACACACATATATATATATATATAAAATCCCCAACCGCCACCGTCTCCGACTATATTATGGTATCATACAAATAGAGTCATAACAAGAGGGCATTTACATAATCCAATAATGGATTTACAAATGGTTCGCGTACACTTACACATGCACGCGTATTTATATATAATAATATTATAATATACAAGAGAGCAGACACCGGCCGGCAACGATATCAAAGACGAGTAGCTGATTATCATAATACAAGTACCTATGCCGCTGCTACTATAGTTGCTGTATATATAGAGGTACACGACGCTATCCGGTCAGAACACGAACGAGACGATATAATAATAATAATATCATAAAAAATAAAATGGTGACAACACGATAGTTAATTTATTTTTTTCGTACGAATGCAATCGTGTCGCCATAATAACGCGTATTGTAGCAGCAGGTATCCTCTACGTCCAGACCCAGACGACCACCTCCGCGATAAATTGGCATACAATTATATCTGGGCAGTTGCAGTTTGAGTTTTATTAGATTTGCTATGGTTCTTGGTGAGCTTATACGAGCCGCGAGGATTGCATGATATAACACCTGTATAAAACAAAATACGGTTTTTGAGACAAAATATGTAAGCGGGTAACACTGATTGTACAGTAAGATACGGCCCAATAAACACAAATAAATAAAGTATCGTACCCCAAAACCTAAGGTGAGATACAATTTATTATTAACAGACTAGCATGTATGATTTTTTTTTGTGCACGGATCATCCGAGAGAAATAAAAAGAATATCAACGCGATCAATCAATTAATTGAATCACTTATAGCACTTATTGACTTATACGTATAAAAAGATAAAAAAAAGAATACAAAGAAATTGTACAAAACGATGGTTTTTATATCTTATATTTTGTCGAATATTTAAAAGTATTGGAAATACTCGCTAAGAACCGAGTCAAACTTATTTATAAATTATGTATACCATTATTTCATATTTGTATACGCTGATATGTGAAACAACTATTAAAAACTGTAAAGCGTGTATTATTGTTAACTAGATCGACAAAAACTAACAATTTGGTACTTATTATTAACATGCTTAACGATATTATTTCATGTTTATATTGTTTTACAGAATTTGTTAACTATTGACGTCGGTTCTGTTAACAATAAAGGGGTTAAGTATTAAGCACCGGGGTGGCAGGATCCCAATCATGTTATATAAAATACATATACTTATAAGAAGTAACGAATGCATGTATAAGTGGCTTATAAGATTAATGACGTCAATAAAAAAATGAAAAAAGATACGCACACCAAGCCATCAGCATTATTAGGCCCATGAGTCGGTGCTTTTTTATTTTTATATACATACAAAGTTAAGCGTATATATACACATATATATGACAATTTAATATTTAGTATTATTATAGGATGTTTACATCATACACGAGACTATACAATGGACCAGTAGACTTGACCGTACGGGTTGGCATAGGTTAACTCTCTAATAAAATAAAATAAAAAATAAAGTAATATGTCAAAGGTCAATACGATCAAAATCTCCATACGGTACCTGAGACCATATTCCTACCTACAGCCGTATATAATATTTATATATGTATATATAACTATACTTGTGCAATAGAATTTCAACGATATTGTTATACTGCTATTTTATTTTTAATGAACCGTATGTATAGGAATATAATAATATAAAAATAAAGATAGGTTTTATGTGTCTCCGTTGGCAATACGAATATATACGATGGCATTCGGAGAAGATCGGTGAATCTCGAAAGTCGCTGTACGGGCGAAGGAGTGGTCCGCTGCAGCAGATCATGTACATATCCAATAAATTACACACACACACACACACACACACACACACACACACATATATATATATAATACGTTAGCGTATGTATATGCTTAATGATATTAATAATAATAATCTGCGGCAGATTCACCTCGCCTTATCAATACTACCCATCAAAACCGGCATCGGCACTATTTTATAGGTGTGTGTAACTTGAACCATAACCGCTGAAAATAAATACGGTAGTTATTATCCGGAGATTTTCATCTTCGCAACAAATGACCCGTGGAGGGGGGCCGGCCGGTGCACTGGGATCGCGGGAAGATCGGGTTGGCATCAAACTTTCAGATAGAACGAACGTGTCGTTTGTGTGTCATTTTTATTTTATTTTTATTCATTATTATGCAAATTAATGGGATTTTAGACATTGCGCAGGTAGGTAAGTATATAATAAACGCCGCGTTCCGTGTTCAAAAAAAAAAAAAAAAAAGAGAAAAAAAGATCAATAACATTCATAAATACTTGGCTTAAACAAACGTTATAATACGATAAGCGTTGGCTGGACCATTAAAGTTTGCAACGGGCTAGTTCTTGTTTATTTTTAATCGAGTTTTTGAACTGAGGTTTCATTATTTTCGTAATAATAAAATATAAAATCTCGCGAATGAGTTTTTGTAACAGTTTAGCGTCATAAATAATGGTATATAATTATATACGAAAACTGACTTGGATATTTTTAAGGATGCTGAGATTCTATAATTCCGTAATTGAAAAACACATTATTAACATATGCAAATCATCGTTCGAGACGTTTATTTTTTATTTCATTTAATAAAATACGAATTAAACGCGTAATAATATAAATACGTATCGCTTTTTTTGATCTCTCATTCTCTTCAGTTTATTGGAACCAGTAGAAATAATGTACAATGAAAACAAACGATCACATAGAGTAACGTTGTATATATATATATATATATATATATAAACTTATGTACGAGAACTCTGTTATACATGTATATGCGTTGACATCGCCGCTGAACGCGGAAATTATTATAAGCGTTGCACGTACATAATAACATATGTAATAAAGTTATATTTTATAAATATATCGTATAAAATATTATAGTGTAATAACAATGTGCATTTTAATTTAATCGTCGGCGGATGTAAACATTTTTCAATCGAATTTATCATGTTTGCAGATGAGTCAGCTATGTCGTGTGTGCGGAGAACCAGCCGCCGGTTTTCATTTCGGAGCGTTCACGTGTGAAGGATGCAAGGTAATATTTTTGTATTTTGTTCAATTATGATTTATACATATTTTATAATAATACTAATTTAATAATTAATAATAAAGTAATAAAAGACCGCGGTGGGTAGATATGGGCACCTACAATTAACTCGACTCAAAATTGACCGTGCGCTATTATAAAATGTATATTATACGCATTACATCAATAACCCTGCACGACCGATATTACCATTCGATATCCGTCTCGGACAGCATCGTGTATCGATCGTTTTGTATACTGCAACGTTATAATACCTGTACGCTATACGTATATACATTCGCTAAAGTTTAATTAATATACGTTTATATAGGCTGCTATAGCTACGATAGCTGCTGACCTTACCCGTTTGGTGCAATATAATATATCGTGCGTGAATCAATCGGGCTGGGAAAAAAATCCATTATCCCGATGACCAAAACCGTGTAATTATACATGATATCAGGTAGGTTACCCATTATTATTACGCGTTGTATTATATCCGAATTTCCGACGGAAATACACAGTTTCACGTGAGTCAAACGGACCGTGGACGACGACGAATGATTTTTATATAACCCTTTGCCTCGAAGTTGAAGTTTTAACCTATAAAATATATATAATTGTAATATGCAATACAGATATACCTTCATATTGATATTTTTCATGTAACGTCACTATAGGTTTTTAATTGCACATTTTATAATTCCCTATATACTGTTTGTACCTGTAAGTTTGGTTAAGTCACCAATAAGTTCGTATTATATACATAAATAAAACCGAAAATAAATTTTAAAATCACTGAAAACGGATTTGGAATTTTAATAGTTATTCAATTTATTTCGGTTCCGGTTCCGGTTTAGGTATCCATCCTTTACTTTGATTAGTTCTTAAAATTATCGCAGACAAAACTATACCTAGGAGTATTTTATATAAATATATTAACATTTGTAATGGAAGTTTGTTAAGTAGCCTTGTTACACCTTGTATAGTATTGTAGTTCTATTTTAAGTAACGTGTTTACTATCAAGTCCCCAAATCCTGGTTCAAAATATTAAAAAATAAAATAAAATATAGCCATTATCACGAAGGCCCAACACCACCGTACAGTCGGTGCTGCGACGGCGATGTAAAAATATAATAATAACCTTTCGCGCGTGTATAATAACGTCACCGCGGTTGCGCGTGACACGTATGACAACATATTTTTTTACACGCGTAGAGTCATAAACAAATTGCGTACCAATCGTTTAATTAAAAAAAAAAAAAAAAAAATGTGATATCGAACGAATGTATCGTATTTTGCGGCTGCAAAATATAACACGCGACACATTGCGCGGGCACGATAGAACTAATCGAAACTCCATCATCGTCATATTGCGCGCATAATATCATTATTGTAATCGTGGACGAATGCGTTTGCCGTGTGTGTATTATACTTTGGCTATACCTATAATGTTACGTTAGGTATAAATTATAATGATATCCGTCACGGTAAACTATTAAAACGGCACTGCGACACGTCGTCGTTCACGGTTGTTTTCTTTTTTTTATTCGAAATCGAAGAAGAAGAGGAAAAAGCGCATTCATCACACACGCACACACACACACACACACACACACACACACACACACACATTATAGACGACGCATTGATCGAACATCACGAGCCTATTCCATCGTTCGACGTTAATAATAATATTAATATTATTATTATATTACGGAGGGAATATTTCACAATCTGCGAACAATTAATAACGCGCGTACGCGAACGAGGCACGCCGCGAAGAAAATATGTTTAACGATCGTAGATAATAATAATAATAATAATATGAGACTCACCCGTTCGACAACGCGGCTAATTTATGGTTTTGTATCTCTCTCTTACTCTCTCTACCTAAGTCCGAGGCAATATAATATCGCTGATGCGTCGAATGAATCTTCAAAAGACACTTTTACACGATCTCTTCGATCGTTGTGCAACTACAATATTATATTAGTTATAGCAAGAGGTGTATTATATTTCCTCATATATCGCGCGTATTGCACCACAATTACATATAATAATATTATATACATTATTATACTTTTACCGTTTATCAGCGCCCCACCGAATAAATCGAATCGCTGTAGTGCTTTATGGACTAGACACGAGAGGTAGTTCGTAATTAAATATTTTTTTCCGTCCATATATTTTTTTGGATATCGTCATCGCATCGTCCCATTGTTGGCTGTGGAAGGATTTAAATAAACACATTTAGCTGGTGTATCACAGTATTTTGCACGTTGTATTTATAATAACATCGTTAACATAGGTAGTCGACTAAACTCTTCTAATGTGGATTACATTACTTCATTTGTAATAATATTAGAAATGTATTAATCTGACGTTTTGTTGGTTTGATTCCAGGGACTTAATATATAGTACAATATATCACGATAGTATTTAGTTATAACGTTATTACCAATAAAGTCGATATTTATATGAAAACACATCTTCAAAAATGACGATTATCGTACCACACCGCAATCGAGGTTATATAATAATTCCTATTTTAAACGCCCTCTATCTACCCACCGGTTAATTCGGGAAAAAACCGTAGTATTAATACCTATGTATTAAATCTTTGGAATATTTCAGTAATATCGCAGTCCATAGCAATACAACACATAAATAAGCGGTTCCAGTAGACCATTATAATAATACGGACGTTTCCAATTATTTTATCTGAACAGATATACCTATATTTTATTTTTTCAATAAGCGATTGACTTTGAAAAACGCATATTAGTACAATATTAGACACGTAGCGACTCGCATTGGTATAAAATTTGTGGTTGTTGACTCAGCGAGTTTATAATGCTTACATAAGTTAAATAAACCGTCAATTTTTGTTCACGTGTTATGGCAAAGTTTCGATTTTTATAGTATATCGGCCTGCATGTACCGGTTACGTTTAATAAATATAAATAGGTACGGACGATATGGTAGATCTTTGTTATGATCGAGAAACGTTGAAAATAGGTTGTATGATTAATGATTGTTCGGATCGGTCATAGTTTCTATATAAAAATGATAATTTTCCATGATGATGAGTGGAAAAGGATTTATAATTTATATCATTTGAAGATAAACTGCGACGTTAAACGTATAATTACTGCGTATACACAATGCACACATGTACGTATAAGAAGGTAATAAATAGCTGTTGGTGAGAACGGTCCAATCGTCATCATCATCGAGACCGTACCAGATTATATTTTATAGTAATTTAAAAGTTAAAAGCGAACTGAGTGTTGACAATGTATTATAGCTATAGAGTGTACCTACTATAATATATTATACCACACTGTTCAATATTTTTTGTATATTTATTATAATATTATAGCCAAAGGTGGCTTCTGAGACTTGGTAGGGGAGAGCTTAGTTATAATTTTTCTTATTATTCTTTGTATTTCCGTAACCTATACAAACATGTGTGCTGCGCAATTAATATTTTAAACATGATAAAATAATATCATAGCATAGAATATTTGATATTAATATATTATTATAGATTATTTATTAGTTCTTCACAGTATATATAATATTGATAGCATCATATCTCTATTTACATACTTTTACGTGTCCATGACAGTCAATAATAGGTACAACAATATGTTTTTTTGCTTATAACTTTTTTTTAACAATATACATTTTTTTAGAAATACGGACTTGAAGGGGCCTTCTAATTATAGCTACACGTAGATTACACGCTGGACGCGCGAGATGTATAATAGATCGTAAATTAATGAATTAATTACGACTTGTTAAATGTCGTTATTTATTTGAAAGAAAAGAATGTCAAGAAGATTGAGTGTTTATATTATATATTTTTATTTACTCGAAATATCTTATAAGACTTTTTGGGATAGGCGTAAAATATTGCTATTTATTTTGTCAACTGCCTTAGGCACATAATATAATAATATTGGTTTTATTGAGTATGGGCTTACTAAATAAAAAATTATCTACTAAATTCTTGAAACAAGAGTAAATTACAAAAAAATGTATATTTTTTAACCAAAAATCAAAAATATTTAAATTTATACAAAAATAAATTGATAACAACGAGAAAGTAGGTAATTACTGTGCTAAGTCACTATACTGTAGTATATTATATTAATCTTAAATTCAATGATAAATCATTGCATATTAAAAACGATTCTGATCAACGATAGTTTGTTAGCCTATCTATATATATATTACTATATTACTAAGTGCGTTTTATAGTATATATTTATATTGCTATTAAGTAATTTATTTTACATTAGCGATGAGACAAATTTAATTTATTTGTATAATTTATTATTATTACTTTCTTGATTTTTAATCAAGTAAGTATAGAAATTGAAGTGAAAAAAGTCTAAATTTTTAAAACTTCAAAAATTTGTGTTAAATAGGAAAATTTTACTTTTTAATTAATATATTTAATATTTATCATACTAGTATAAATAATTAATTTACAATCTCATTTTGCGTGAAAACTTCGGTTTTTGTTTTTTCCTTATTATTAAGAAAAATATTGAGAATTTTTTACTTTAGACCTCAAAAATACCTGTAACTAGATTTACTTTCTTACCTGAAAATATAATACAATTGAAAATCTATGCACTTTTAATATGTTAAACAAATGACGATGAACACAAAAATAATAAAAATAAACTAAAAATATTTTGTTTCAGTCGTTTTTTGGTCGGACTTATAACAACCTGAGTTCGATATCGGAGTGCAAGAACAACGGTGAGTGCGTGATCAACAAGAAGAACAGGACATCGTGTAAGGCGTGCAGGTTGCGCAAATGTTTGGTGGTAGGCATGTCGAAGAGTGGGTCCCGGTATGGCCGGCGGTCCAACTGGTTCAAAATCCATTGCTTGCTCCAGGAACAGCAGCAGCAGCACCACCACCACCAACACCACAACAACAACCAGCACCAACAGCAACATCCGCACCAGCAGCAGCAACATCCGCATCAACAACAACAACACCGGCCGTCCACGGGCCTGCATTTTCAGCAACAGCAGCAGTCGGCAGCTGGTTGCAGGATGTCGCTAGACCAGGGCCGCACGCCACCGCTTCCGCCGCTGTGGACAGACGTCAAACACCATCTGCGCCTGGACGCAGATAATAACAACTCCGTAGCCGGTGATCTGAACAAAGACGGTGTCGGCGGCCGGCTGTCCGTGTCCGCTGCCGCCGCCGCTGCTGTTGTGCAGGCCGTCCGACCGGAACTGCTGCGGTGGCCTTCGCCGTTCTTCTCGGCATTCCCATTCCCGCCACCCGCGCCATTCTTTCTGGCCTTGCAGCAGCAGCAGCAGCAGCAACAGCAACAGCTTCACCGACAGCAACTGTCGCCCCAGCCACGGACGACGACGCCGCCTCCTGCATCGCACCGACAACGGTCACCGCCAAGTCCGTCGTACCGGTCATCGTCGGGAGACGACAGCGGCGCAGGTGAACACGACGAAGACGAAGACCACCGTGACGGGCCACCGTCTTCGAAGCGCGTTGCCGTGCTCTGCGACCTGCCACCCGTCCAGGAGTCGCCGATGGATTTATCGGTGACCGCGGCCACGTCTTCGCCCTCCCGGCCGCCGTCCTTCAGTTTTCCGTCGCTCCTCCCGTATGTTGGCGGGCGATCACCCGGCCACAGCCCGGACCTGTCTCGTCGCCGGCGCCGACGTCCGCGCAAGCGGAGGCGACAACCGGTATCAGATTTTGTAGCCGTCGCGGACCGGACGTCCGGCTCGGACGACGACTGCGCGGCCGGAACTGACTCGGCGCGAGACTCGGACTCGAACGAATCAGGCGGCCGCGGCCGACCGGAGAAAAACGCACCTCTGGACTTGACGTGCAACCGGTCGTAGACGAAATTTTATCTTTAATATTATTTATATAGGTATAACGTGATACATTTTTTGGTGTTTATCTCTCTCTTTTTTCTTTCTCTCTTTCCTATAGCGCTCATTCTATATAATTATAATGATGTAAACAATTTTGACGGCGGCCAAAAACGCGACGCAGATATATAATATACCATCATTATTATTTCTATTATTATATATATATATATATTGTGTATATATTATGTGTTATATATGATTTGATCGATTATGTTCATGTGTAAACAAATTATAATAAACAACGCGTGTAACGTGTATGTCCGAATTATATACTTGATAGGCTAATTTGACTCGACGATTCTTCGTTTTTTATTTTTTCCATATAACCATATCCCCGATCATATGTCCTGATATTTCATCAATTAAAAGTAAGTGATGTAAGACCGTAAGGGTCACTTTGGGAAGTTGAAGTTGTAGGTTTTTTTTTTTTGGAGGGGGCATAACAATTTAGATACATGTTTATCCAAAGAAAGAAAAGGTGAAATCAAAAAGTAAAATTAGAATTAATAAAAACATCATTTAATTCACCATCAAATAAAATAATTTAAAAAATAAATTCATCGTTAAAAAGTCACATAAAGTTTGTCTACCGCAAATCGTGCGTGCACTGAGGGCTGCCATTTGATGGCCACTACTATTCATTTGGTTAGGTTAATATATTAGAGTAATATATTGTCGAAGTGCATAATCCGGTCCCCACCGTTGCCATATTATCAGTGATATTTTAATTTTTATCGTTTTACATAATATGCCGATCGACCACAAGATTATAAGATAATACTATCGAATTGTGAAATTTAAAAAGAAGCGTAATGTACACAAGTACCTATGTTCCTTTTTTGAAACATAATTATGATTATGTTTTTTTAATCGAACGCTGCATGTACTGACTGAACATTTTTATTTCAATTCATCACAAGCTGAAATAATGAATCGGAGTGCCTATACTAACACCCTAAATTGGTGTAAATGAAATTTACAACCGTAAAAAAGGTCAAAACAAAGATAAAATTTTTCAATTATTCATTTGCGCTGTACATTATAATGTAGCTATTATTATTGTTACAAAAATTGAGGTGGGAATGCTGCGTTATTATAGTATTTTACTACGAACATATATTATTTGATTCGATACGAAAAAGACATTTTGCACCTGTTTCCGAAGGTCCATTACAAGTGGGAAGGCGTAAAAACTAATAATAAATAAATACTATAACTGTTATGTCCAGATACGATATATTTTTGATCAAAAGTAAAATAATATTGTTTGGGAAACAACATAATAAGAATGTACGATTAAGACCGTGGGACTAAAGTGTTTATACTATATAGTCGAATAAATATTTAGATTTATATTGCTGTTTACAATGTTTTTACTTTTTTAGTTTACATGCCTACAGCCACCAATTTAAAAATGACGTCTATATATATATATATGTTACAATATTATTTGTGCGAACCATTATAGCGCATTTAAGAGAGTTTCGATTAATTTTTTTCAGTTGTAGACCGTTTTGTGACATAAGCATGTATTGATATGATATACTAGCTAATCCTGCGTACGAAGTGGCCCGTGAAAAATTAAATAATGCCAGTGGATTTGTCCTGTCTTAATTCCGTTAAATGTATAGTATATACAGCAGGAGTAATTGCTGACCTTAATTTTGGGAGTCGACAATTTATAAAGCTAATTCTAAGCCTGTCAAGAGCCGCATGAGACTGACTCAATGACTCGCGAGCCTCGTTTAGACCACCACTGCTAAAGTAAATTTGGGTGGTTTTGACCAAACATAAAATACAAGTCTAATATTATTATCATGTATAATAATTAAAACAACTATTTTATTTTATGTAAATAATGGTAACCATATAAATATCATTATTCATGAGCTGCCTACATATCCTTTCGTGAGTGCATGTTTAAAATTAAAAAATTTAAAAAAAAATTTACTTTGGGGTACACATCTTTGGGTAGTTGCAGTAGGGTATAGGATTACTAATGTATCAAATTTGTTCACAAAACCATTAAAACACCATTAGTAGTGCCAGTGCGATTGACTTCATTGACTTTATTGCACGCACACACACACACACACACACACACACACACACACACACACACACACACATATTGCTTTTTATTAACATAATATAGATTACACTGTCGATACCGTGTCCATTTTATAATATAAACAGTGGCAGAAACGTCGCTGAAAGTACGACACGTGCACTGAAGTCAACTGATGGCATAGTCTACTACTCTATACGAGCCATTCGAATACGATAAAAGTCCAAACATCATAATATACTCGGTAATAGTTATGAAATCCGAAATCAACTAGTATAATATAAATCACTGCGCGTAGAAACGGCAGTGCTTTCGTTCGGGACGAAACGTGATGTTTCTGTTTTACGCGTGTGAAACGACAAATCGACGTGTAAAATCGGCCGAGGTACATATTAAGTCCGAGGACGTTATCGTACATGTTTATGTTGGCTCATTATTTATTTGTCTAATAAATTATATCGTATCGTACGTGCGCAATAAAGTGTTCTCAGTTCTCGCAAAATCGTAAATGAAGATAATATTGTTTGAAAGTCGGGTGAAAAGTAATTTTCATGGCTGTGCGCGCATGCATAATTGTGCGTATTATGTTATATAGGCGCACGCCGTAATTATTATTAATCATAATCTCACAACGTACCGTCCGCTGGAAAGGTTCCCAGAAAAGTTGGAAAACTATATAAACTACTATATATACATATATATATTTATACACGTATAATAAAAATATAATACTCGTATATTATTATGTGCACATTTAGCTGACGTCCAATGGGTAAAATTGACTGTTGTTAATTAAATTAAACACTTAGCATAGCAATAAGTCATTGTTGAGTGATTTACGATCGACTGTTAAACATACGCGAACACATATAAAATAATGATTAATATCTAATTAAACGATTTAAATATTAATGTTGAATCAATTCAGTACACCACATCATTGCAAGCGAATAATTACGAGTTTATCAATGTCTACTGATTTTCGACAATTTACCGTCCGTTGCACGTTATCATAAAAAAATATAGGTAACTATTGTTATTATATTTTGTTTAAACAATTGCAATTATTCTTGTACGACGAAATGATAATATATTAAATTGTATATTTTTATTGCTTGGGATATTCTGAGTTGCATAACATTGGATACGTTCGTCCCGATTTTTTTCGTTTTACACGTAGCAGTTATAGCCATGACATTTTTTTACTCGAGACTATTCGTTATTTGGTAAAGATAATTAGAAAACATTTTCTAATATTATATAGTAGATATTACGAGTTGACAGGACAGTTTACATAATATGTATCTATTCTAAAGTCACTACTATATATGTACTTAAAATAATACGAAATCCACTAAACACATCATCGATAAAACTAGTCTTAAATTATGTGGACTGGACTGAATTGTCTTGTTATAGTAGGAGATAACCACGTATACAGGGGGGGGGGGGTCAAAATATTTTCGTGTAACGAGGAAGAAATTGTTTTATTATGTTGCAGTACGATTTGTATTGCTAATTTTGTAACTCCTCCCCTCCTGAAATTTTATTTTGTATACATGCCTGATAGGTAAATAACTTATAAAAATATAATTCTAATTATTGTTTTATAATATTTTATCTTTAGTTTTTATTCATGTATATAATTATTATTTATTAAGATGCAACTTAATGTGGTAACTATTTACAGTACACATCGATCATCAGCAATAGATATTGTTATTGTGTGTAAAAATTATATGAAAGCATTATTTGTGACATTTTTGTAACTAGTTTTTGCGATTTACATTTTACAGAGTAGTCGATAACTAATACACATTATACATGATGACGATAGCTCGATTAGGTTTTTTTTAAATTTAAATCGTAAATTTACTCATACATAATTATGTATGATCAGTGAAACATCGTAGAAACACATACGCTCCTTATAAAAAAAATATGGTTTACATAAAATTGTTATTTAGGTATAATAAATATTGTAGTAGTGTATGCATAAACTATAAATAGACATAAGGCACTTAGCTTTATTAGTTTTGAAATATTTTACAGGTGTTCGTTTATTTTGTTACGTGCTAGGAAAATAAAAACATTTCTTTATTATTATGATTTCCATATTTATTTGTATATTTTAAATTATCAATATGTGTAAGTAACTTATTTAAATTTCCGAGATCTTCTTGCAGTGTCTATTTAATATTCAAACTGTGCAGGTAGTTGTTACAAATGCTGAGTGCAGTCTGATGAGTGATGACAAAGATAATCATGCCCGTTCCATTGTAATTCTGTGAAAAAATGTATTGGTGACTTTAGACTACAGTCAATAAAAGTAATAGAAATTTGAAAAAAAAAATTGACTTTTTACTAATAAGTTGTAATATTCAATAGGTAATACGTGTTAAAAATTGTATGAACTTATCATAATTATTTAAGTATTTAAATCCAGAAATCCTATCAAAATATATTGAATTCTATTGGCTTTCGTTTAACTTTAAGTAGACTCTGGTCATGACTGATTAACAAGTCTTGTGCATAGCTAATCAGTTCGAGGTAAATAAGTTTTACTCAATGATTTAAATAATAGTGACCCACAAGTGTCGAAAAATCGTCAACTCCACTAAACGACATATCTGAACTATAAGTATTGATCGTCGAACATGTTATTATGATATATAATAATATAACGCCGATATAGATAATGTGCCATATTATGTACGAAAACGTTTTTCATTGCGATTAGACCGATTATTATAGAATACACATTAATAATATTCTATAAAATAGCATTGAGAAATCAAGTAAGTTAAGTCTGAAAACGAGAAAGATTTACCGATTGATTTAACAATCTTTATCCCGTACAGACTAACCATTAACTATCTGTACACACTAACCACTAACGGACCACGGATGGTTGACGTTTGACGTTTAAAGTCATATAATAATACGATTAACCCAATGCGTATAAATTATTATTGTGATCACTATTCTTCGTATAGCGTATATAATAATATAATAAACGTTCACATGGTCATAAATATTATGTAGGCACATACGCGGTAATATGTAGGTAACCTCGGCCTGCTGATTTTCTATAAATGTCTTCAATTTTATCTGCTAGTTCGTAACATAATATGACATTATGTCTTATTTTAATTTTAATTAAATTTTGACAGTAATTATACAATAATACCTACACATATTTGTAGTTGAGGACACTCTGCTCGACAATACTAATTTTTTTTTTTATTAAAACATTCGTTTTTCAATAATTCATGAAATTATTCGTTTATGTTTATTATTTATTAGTTATGCGTGAGAAAGAGTACAAAAACAATAAATATCTATATTATTTTATATTCAAATTTTTATTTTAGTTAATTATACACTATACTAATATAGATATTATTGTATAAGTAATCCATTGCAGTGTATAACATTGTTTGCCGCGGTCACCGTTAGATTGAAACTAAAAATTATTATGTTATAAATTTTAACACTTACAACAACTATATAGTTGAATGTGTTCAAAAATATAATTCACATATTACACGTATTACAGTAATATCATGATCTAGAAATGTCTAAAGTATAAGTGGCTAGTATAGAACGTATTAAGTACATAAAATAATAACTGGCAGTATACATTATACTTTTGGAAGTATAATAAAGTCTGTTTATATTTTTTACAGATTTTTCATCATTTATAACTTATTTTTTTACCGTAACAGACATAATATAAAATCAAATAATTTTTATTTTAATATTATTGTAATTACGAGTACGCAGTTTACATTGTTTTCTATATTTTTGGTCATTGTATAAACCATTTGCTCTATTAATCCCTCGCAATATCAAACTATTATATAATAATTATTATGTGTTTATAGTTTTACTAATAGGCTATTGGTAGTTATTAGATTCTTGACTGCTGACGATTAAAATAAAATAATAAAAAACAAAGTTTATCATACATATATATTATATATTAATTGATTTAGTTATTTATAGTAAATTGAATGATTAATAATAATATATTATATTTGTTTTATTTTTATACTAATATATCTTGAAACAACATATTTTGTCTTACGATAAAATGTTTATTTTGTATTAACTGTAAAATGATTTTTCTTCTTGTTATTATTATTTTTTTGAGTTACTATGTGTTTAATTGCTTTTTTACCGTCACAGATTGTACACTGAGCTACTGAGGAGGTACCATTTTGGCCATTTAATGCGTGTGTGTATAGTTATGTATAGTTTGATACTATGACCTGACCGGAGACAATTTATTAATATGTATTCTTTTTTTTTTAGACTATTTAGGCTAGTCATAAACTGTATTTTTGATTTCTCTGAGTTTTGTCTTTTGTCTCAAGCAGTGTGTTTACAATTATATTTGTATACGTTTTAATGTTGTGTTTTGACTTCGGAGAACGATTTAATCTTTAGAAACTGTAAGTTGTTGTTTGCATGTGCCGAATCTTTTTAATTATCTGTCATAATGTTTAACTTGTGTGTTATAACAACTATAATTTATATTTCATCATACTTTTATGGATATTCAGCGTAAGAAATTTATATTAAACTATAAATAGGTTTAAAGTTATTTTGTTGTTTTTTTAACAATAGTAATTAAATTATACATTCTTATCTTTTTGTTTAAATTACTATTAAATTGATTATTGCATTGTTGACATTTTTTAGAACTGGTTTTTAATTCGAAAACACATTTTAATTGTTTCAACATCGCCTTAAAAATGTAAAAATAAAATCGTTTTTATAGTTTCGATCATTAACTCAGTATTCGACAACTATATTCGTTGTTATAGGTACAGAGTGTTGACTTGATTCTGTCAAGTCATGCCTTATTAGAATCAAAACCTTTGATGCTCTACTATGAATCTGCAAAAATGTGTCTACAAAGTAAATTTAAAAACATTTCGTAGAATATTAGTATACGAACACTTTTTAGATACCTGTGTGTATTTATCATATTAGTAGGTATATTACATATATTGAATATAACTTTGAGGAAATTCTATGGAGATAAACGTTTTGCAGTACGAACGCCAACGTTTAAAAAGTTGAATAGGTTAAAATTCATAAACGCTTGGTTTGGTGCGGTATGTGCTTTAGTCACGTTTAACCTTACACCATGTGAGGTATAACAAGTTAATAGTGATAAGTCGTGATAGTAACTCAAATTGAATAATGAATAGTGATAGCAGTAGCGGCAAAAGTATATACAAAGTCGACCTCGCTTCTGGTTACTAGAACTAAACAATCAAAACTCTGGATCGTAGCGTTTGCAATGTTTGCAAATAAACTGCTCGAATTTCTCCGTTATCAAACGCTTGCAACGTTTATCGCTATAGAATTTCCTCTTAACGCATAAAATCGATGGCATTTCGAATAACATAATAATACAAAAATCAATGACAGAAGATTATATATTTTTTTAAATTTCCGTAAAGATTTTATTGGTATTGAAAATTAAGTTATAATAATGACATGTTATAATTTAGGAATTATAACATATCCTTATTAAATATACAATTTTTTTTTGTCGGTTTGTGGATAGTGCTCGATACCATCGAACAGTTATTATTATTTTATTTCGATTCGTTCTGTTACCCGGTAAAAATGTTTATTTATAAACAATACATAGGTAAGTAGGTACATCATGGGATGTTATCGGTTGATCATATATTATTTTATATTTAAATTATTTATGTACTTCCGATCGTCTATACAAGTTTTTTATATATATTTTATGACTAGCGACAGCCCGCATATTATAACGAGGATAATAATGTATAATATAGTACCGTCTATATGTTATGAAATATTATGCTTTTGCATTTAACGTTTTTTTTTCTTGCTTTGTCTGACGTCAATTAAACCGAAAAACGCACAATAAAATATGATATATAATGTGTTATATTTATACTATATACGATATTTCAGACACCCTACGAATCTGTGACACACATACGCATTTAACATAATAATAATAATAATTCAACAGCGCGTGGCCGTCCACGGACCTATATCATTCTTCGGTGGGATTATCTTCCGACTTCGTGTATATTTATTATTAATATAACGAACGCAATATACCAAACACCTACGCTGCCGCCCGCAACTCCTCTCGCAATCAATTATTGATTTCCGCCGAAGCTCGTAAAACACGCAAAGCACGTTTGTTATAATGGCTGCCCAACGCAAACGGACTACGTGTGAGTAAACAGCAGAGGTACCTGTATGTGTGCGTATAATGTAACTTTGTTGTCCGTCGCGTCACTCGTGAACGAAACCCATCAATAACGTTATTATTATACGGTTTTTCGCGTTTGCGTTCGCGTAACTAATGCCGTGAGTAGAAATTAAATTAAAACAAAACTAAAAACCGTGTGCATATAGACAGCGCATAACCTATTAATATTATAAATCGTATACAATATAATATAAATATTGCAATATATAATATTATACACCGTAATAATAATATCTACGTAATATATGCCGCCCTTAATTGGTCGGCGTTTCCGTTTTAAATAAACGACACGACGTGAAATCGGTTAGATTCCCGAAAAAAAAAAATAAAATAAAAATTAATTTCCACGCGCCGAATCCATATTATAATACGTATAATATATTAGTATTATTATGAAGTATCGCGTTGATTTACAAATCGTTGCATATTATATATACCTGTGCGTGCACTAGGCGGTGGTGATAGATGTGAAAGGAAATTAGTTTTTCGATCGTTTATATACCCCGCGTGTGTATCATACAGCCCGTCCAGAATTAATAACAAACGCACAATGTGGCGTTAAAAAAAAAAAAAAATGGTCGAGATGGGAAAAAAATTGATGAAGAAAAAGCGGCGGGTTCGTCGTATATTTGCATATGGTAATAACAGAATCGGACCTCCTGGGTGCGCGACCCGATTCATCAACCGGTATTGTTTCGTTTCGACCGAGCTATGTGTAGTATACGTTATAATAATATATGATAACACGTACGTTTACCTATACCTACCTAAATAATATATTACTATAATGTTGGATATTTTAATATGTATCGTCGCCGTCTTGCGATTTTATGTGAACACTTTGAAGAGGTAACTTAATTCATACCCGCAAGAAACTATTACTGTACCGTATTATTATATTATATGAGTAATATATATATACTAATAATTATATCATATAAAATATAAGATTAGGATTATAAACAATTTAGGATAAGCGTATAGGATTTAATTGAATTAATTATTTGAACATTTTTAGATGGTTGACTATGATCGAGCGACGAGCAATTTAATTTAGTAGAGGGTGGTTAAACGAGCTCAACTATACTCAATAATACCCTCTCTTCAGCGGACATTGCAGAATATGAGCTGTAATGGGTTACTTGCTAAAATATTATTTAAATATAAGAGTATGTTAAAAGTTAAAAAAAAAAAACGTAAAATTAACATTGATACTAATTAATATTAATGATATAACGATACATATTATTTTAAATTAATTATATATGCACGTCATTTTTTAGGTATGACATCATATTATGCAATATTCGAGTTATTATAAGTGTGAGTACCTAATTTTATTGACATTTTTCTGCAGATAGGTATGTTAATAGGTTCAAAAATTTAATTTTCCAGAAAAATTTTGGCAAGAAGTAATTTCTAGAGTTTAATAATTTTTATAATTTAAAGAAAACCTAAGTAAATATTTTTCCATGAAAATGAAATGTCCAGTACAGAAAATTATTTACAAATTTTTCAAATTCGAAAATATAATATAGTGATTAGGAAAAAACTTGGGTTTTTGTCCTAGCAACGATTGTTTAACTTTGGTAATTATTGCGATGACGTAGGGAGATCAAATTCGAATGAGTCGCACTGTGATTTTGCTTTGGTGGTGCTATTATTGTTCACGTCAAAAAATAGTGATGTGTATGTAAGTTAGAGTCATAGGTGCAACCCAAATGGAAATTTATAAATTTGAATTTTCTACCAACACACATTACTAATGGCTGTAATTTACGCGTGCCATGAACGACTATATATTGTGCAGTATATAACTATTAACACTGTAGACTCGAGTAGTAGGGAAGGGTTTGTGGTCATATTATTTATATGATTCATAATAGTTATAATGTATAATATTACACGTCACGCCAATACGCGTGCAGGATGCGGCTGCAGAGACCGTGTTGACGAGAGATTGCGCGAGTGTGTTTGAAAAAACATTATTTAAAGAGAGAGAGGAAAATCTTGTTTTTTTTTTATCATACGCCAAGTGAATTTTAAACACTCTATCACGGGACGATTATATTAATTACGTGGCAAATTGAACGAGTTTCCGGCCGTACGCGTAGGTGGCCGCGAATATAGCAATTACTCGTATATACGCATAAACAAATGTGGAAGATTTACAGCGATTTCTGTAAATTATTCTCGTGTATACGTATATATGTATATATATATATTGTATTATAATATTATAATACCTATAGCCGAGACGAAAAGTGCAGTGCGATCTAATCGATTGGCGAGTGTATGATAATGTATTACATATGCGTAGTACAAATATTATATACCTAAACACACGAAGAAATATTGCTTGTTTGATGTTTTCCCTTCGGTTCACAAACCATATATTTACAAAAATAAACCATAAAACTAATAAAATAAATAAAAAATATTTCATTCTAAATGCAAATAAAATTGTTTCACTTTGTAAAATTAAATTTAACTCGTATAAACATTTTAATAATGTTATTCATAAAATATAAAATATAAAATTGCAGGCATAGCAAAGATGTGTTTATCATAAGGAATAAAATGTTCAGCGATACGATTAATTTTACTTGATCATTATCATATTGTTTTTTCATTATTTTTAAGAAATAACGCCAATCAAGTTAAATTTAAAAATTAAGTTCATTAAAAAAATATATTCTGCTCTTTAATTCCTATAATTTAATACAATACTATATACAATTTTTCATATACTAAAACGCAAGGTTTTAGTTATGTGTGACTTATTTGTTTGTATGTAATAAATAATAATTCTATTTAGCATGATGTGAAAACCGGATAATTTATATTATATGAAGAGGTTGTAAGAGAGTTGGGTGAAATATACTTTTTAAGTGCCTTCATCATATTTTAATGCCAATAAAGGTTTCGTTGCATTGGAAAAACAACTTTGAGTGGGATCTTGTCAAGTATAAAAATTATAAGGATTTCTCTGAAAAAAGTTAGCCAATAGTCATTGTCTTTTAAAATAATTACATTTTAGAATTAAGACCGGTGCTAATGTAATTTTGCTTCAAAAATACATAGGTACTAGTGGTACTACGGGTATCATAATGATCCCGTTCTGTATAATTTACAGAATTAGATTTTTTTTAAATTAATACAGATAAATATTATATTGTTGTAAAAAGTCTTCTTCTTGTTTCAGATAAAAAAAAAAAACCATAATTTATAAAAATTCAAGAATCGTACAAGATCTGAAAATTTATCCTATGAAGGCAATTTTCGTTAATATATAATATTAGATATCATCATACTTACCCATTGTAAATTGGTATCGGAGAGTTGTAAATCAGTAAAAAAGTGGTATGGAAACTAAAATATGAAATATAATTTTTAAATTTAATAGGATTGTAAAAATCTGAAAAATCGGCATTGGACCACTTAAAAAGAGTTAAATCAATATTCCTTCGTTGTTAAAATCGATATAAAGTGTTTACAAACTAAAAATTAATCAATTCAAAATTATTCTTAAAATCGTTTTTTTATTCATTATAATTTTATCTCACAATCTGTAAGTTATAAATGTTTACAATAAGTAAAAGTGATGATGTGTTGAATAGGTCATGTGATTTTAACTTGAATGATGATATTTTTCATACAATATTTTAGCTTGTTTTATGGAAAAATTGTATAATGTTATTTACTTGTCTGTAATTCTAGCTGTATACAATATACATATTAATCATATTACCTATTACTTATAGTATAATATTTTGTATTTTTTCCCGTTTTTTTTTTTTTTTTATAACCATTCCGGTTACAAGTTCAATTTTATTCCATCGATAACTTCTATTAATAAAATTCGAATCAATGTTAGGTACCATGCGGAATAACAGACGTACCATACGACGTATAACGTCTTCCAAGAAAAACCAAGGAAACCGCGTTCCGGTCGTGTTTTTAAATTTCTCGCAATTAAATAGTGGATTGAACGGTAATAGTTATAATATACCGCTAAAGGTTCGGTCATAATTATTATTAATGCACAAACCACAAACTATATTATTTTCAAGAAATCCGTATTGATCGTTGGCACTATGACGATTTTTATATAGGTAGTATATATTTTTAAACGGTATCCGGGACGCGGTATATCTCAACACAAACCGCAGATATTAAATTAAAATAGCATCATGTAATAATATTATGTGTAATACGTGATTGTGAACTTGTCTTACCTATATTGGCTATATTTAGTATAATAGCAATGATTATTTATAAATTATAATTCATAATCAATGATAATAATATATGTACCTACCGCATTGGTATATTAAAATACGTAAGCGATATTATACACCCGTTGATATCATTATAGTTATTTGACAGCTCATCATTTATACGAATTACTATAATAATACACAGGTGCCTATAATATGTCCTCAGTAGGTACTTTTTGCAGTACACATGCGTGTATTATGATATTATTATAGCCGCAGTCCTCAATACTTGTAACACATATAATAATTATATATGAACCTATAATGTTTTTATAATAATATGGTGTACGGCTATAGACATATACCCGCGCAAAACTTTTTTGTTAGAAGTAATAACCAAGTTTCATAACTTTCCTGGTTAGAAGTGCTATTTTTTTCTTCTTCAAATACGTCACCTATTAAATCACGAGTCTGCATACTCCATACGCTTTCATAATTACGATGTTCTGCGACTGTCATCACCTACCTATTATCACCTAAGAACCTTATAAGGGCGCATAGAGTAGATACAGTTATTAACAGACAAGGATTTTGTCGTCAAATTATAATGAATTATTTAAGTCACAGTTCGTAATGTTGCGATTAACCACAATACAAATACAATTATTAGATCTTAAAATTTATAGGAGGGGGAGGGAAATTAATTTTAATCGCGTACTTGTATAAATTATATTTTCAATAAAACGTAAATAAATCACCGTCAGATTACTTAAAAAGTAATTTCGTTTCGCATCTCGTTACTTAGGTTAATAGTCACTAACCAACAGTGCAGTATAAAATGTTATACGCGCGTATAATGATCATCTCGTGTAATATATTACATGCCGTTTGCCATAAAGAAACCCAATAAAATATGTCCACACGTCGTTCGCAGCGTACCCAAAATATAGGTATTCGCATCCATCGGTACAGCTCGGTTCGTACATAGTAGTACGCTATTGATATTTTAATATTTGTGGATATTTTATGTTATTACACATACTGCAATATGCGTTTGCCCGTATTATGAACGCTCGAAACAGAAATACGATATTATGATATATGTACTTGACGTACCTCCTCATCCTCCGCTGCCAACGCTCACTTGCGTATAATATTATAATAAATTATGTACAAATTTCGTGTATTTAAAATACGCTCGTAAAACACACACGACGACCGTGGTATTGGTAGTAATATATCGTCCATACTAAAG
This sequence comes from Rhopalosiphum nymphaeae, assembly GCA_036289425.1. NCBI lineage: Eukaryota > Metazoa > Arthropoda > Insecta > Hemiptera > Aphididae > Rhopalosiphum > Rhopalosiphum nymphaeae. The sequence continues at coordinate 21,351,883 of JAZAQC010000013.1, forward strand.
ACTTAATCGATGTGTCGTTGTAAAATCGATCGGCAATTATTATACCTATATATGTCTTTAATAACGGGTCCTGTGTTGTAAATAATATATATATATATATAATATGTAATACGTAATATCCGCGTATACCGGTTTATATAGTGACGCCGTCGTAACAGCTCGTGTACGAATCACACCCGAATGATGAATTTTTAAAAAAAAATATTAAACACTTGTCAATGTGTCGGACCATATAGATACGCATAGTCATAGGTTTAACGCTCGAGCGTAAAAAAAAAAAAACACTTGTATTTGTTTGAATTATTGGAATAAAATCAATTTATGCATTCAATACATTTTAATTGTGATACATTATACTATTATGCTTATGATGATGAGCCGTTTAAAATATATTCGTCTGAAATTCGATCGAAAAAATCTGTTGATCTATATACAATTGATTTAAAAACGCTACCTATACTATATTATAATATTTGGAGTCCTGGAAACACGTTTTGGGTAATGTTAAAAAAAGTTTTAAAAGTTACGACCTTATATGAAATAAATTATACTAAAAATCTGAAATAGGAATTTTTAGCATTACAACTTAAGAATAAGAATTAAGAATTATTAAATCGAATATTGTTACTTGACCATTTTTATATATTATATATTTTGAATTGATCGTAACAGATTGCTTCATAAAATTGGTTATGGTTTTTTTCTTTCTTATATAAACGAGTATAGTTTTGTTTATGTTACTTCTCCAGCATCCCTCAACAGTTGTGTAAAATAAAAATAATTGTTAAAATTAAATTTTAATATATTCATAAAATTAATTCTTCGGTTTTCGAGAGCCGAGCGAAAATACATACCTACCATCTTTATATATGTTTTTAGCGCCTAGTGAGGATATTAACCAACAATCGCATGCAAAAACGGTCAGAGATTAAAATCACACTCGAGATTTATTATAGACCACTCGTGTTATATCGTCGTGGACTGCTCTTAACAGTCGTTTAGAATACGTAATATCAAACGCATATTATATTATAATATCATTACATTATAGGTACACATTTTAAAACAATATAAATAATATAATATAATATAATATATTATAAAATATTGAATTCACATAAATGCATGGAGTGTACAGCACATATATAATTTTTTTATACATATTATACACATATTTTATTTTAAGCATTCCTCGTACAATGTTTTCTAGCACGACAAATTACCACTGAAGAATAAGTTAATAATTGACAATTAGAATCAAATATATTTTTGCTTTTTTAATATCAACGGTATTAACACAAACTCAAATTATATTATCGTATAAAGTAGTCATAAAAAACTTTTAGTTTTCATATCAGTTGATGATCACAATCTATTTTAAGTGTGCTCTCTGCATAAACGGCGACACAGAAATACAACGCTGAGCTTTTAATTGAGAATTTATGTTTGTCACGCGGGTTGTTGAGTGGGTGAAAAAAATTTTTTTTTTTTTTGATAAACTGAACATTGAAGAATATATAAAATAATAATTAATAAGTGACTAATAAATCTATAATGAAAAAATGTTGAAAATAATTTTTTTTTTTTTTGACTAGGGAGAAATTAATGTATCAGCTAACTTTTTGAAGAATTATGAGTGTAACCAATGAGACGTCTTTATACAACATAGCCAAAGGCAAAAGGATTGTAGTCTTGCCAGTCCTGCAGTGCGCCTTCTCTTAACCCCTATTACGTACACCTATGTACATGCACGTGCGTATATATATATACGAGCTTATTGCTGTGCGTTAAAAAACAATTAATAATATTATAGCTTCATGTTTTATTTAAGTGTAGGTGTACATGATATCGCTCCGATACTAGTTCATCCACACGGTTGGTTGTTATGTGCCGTTGTCGTAGTGTAATACGATAATATGAAAACCTCCATTGTTCTAGTAGTATATATTATATATATTTTATTATTTTTTTTTTTACAAAAACCGCGACGGTTATTGATTTGCCGATGAGCAACATTTTTTTCCGCGAACATACTATTTTATATTATTACAATCTGCAGTCTGTTACCCGTTTGTTCGGAAATCTCGTAAACGCTCTCGCTTCTCCGTACACTCACTGTACTGCAATTATAATTATTATTATTTTTACAGTGCCGTTCGTGTGAACTGTGGGTAGGTGTGGGTACTAGCTGTCCATAATAATGATAATAATAAGCCAAATCACTAGAATATACGATGCATAATAAACTTAATACCGCAACAGAATAATAACATAGCGCGTGCTGCGTTTGTACATTCATACTAAAATAATATATCTCCTGTATATAATAGCAGTAGAAGACAGTAGTCATCGTCTTCGTGTGGTCTTCCGGGCGGAAACGACTATATGACATTCCATCGGAAAGCATTTTTATCTCAAACTGCAATAATTTTATTATACTTGAACCGCTATACGCGGTGGCAGGGTGAAACGATTTTAATAGTATCGAGAAATTATTGGTCTTTTATTTGATTTATTTTATTCTCAATGCTATAATATGTTATCGATATAATTGTTTTCGGGGTTTCGGAAAAACTTGGCTTACAATTTTTTTGGGACCAAATATACATGCTACCTCACGAATACCGTACAATGTGGGTATCCAATTATCCATATAATATAATCGATACAATCACCTGTATCATATCTAGCTACTCTTAATAATGTTGTATGATAGTAAATTACGTGTGTTCTCAGTCGCGCTGGATCAAAAATATCGGCTCTCAACAACCGATATATTTTATTGGTAAAGTTTAAGTTGTGTTGTTATTTCATAAATATAATGTTTCACAAAATTTTTATTTCGTTTATTCTCGAGGTGTCAACGTATCGTGTTGGTATGGAACAGGTATATCTGTCTGCAGATCGTCAATACCGTGTCTGTCACAGAGTTCACGGAACCAGCTATAATATAATATAGTAATAATAGACATAGATTACATAATATTATATGACTCTAATTTTTAATTCGATTTTGTGGAACTATTTTAGAATATGGGTTAGATAATCAGGATTTGCAGAGTTTCGGTTATATATTATTATTTCTATAGATACAAAACTGAAAAAAACTAATGTTATTTCAGAATGCATTTTAACTTTAATACACCTCCCTAGCTGTATTGAATTTACGTAACTCTTTTCACTGTTTTACTCCTCTCCGCATTTGAAAATTAATTGCAGATACGAATTGTTAATAAATTAACAAGTGAATCTTTTTAGAACATAATATAATTTTAGTACCAATTAATGTAATTCCATCTTTTTTTAAGAACTTACTTGTATTAATTATAGAAATAAAATATTTTCAGCTAATTTTGTAGTTATATCAAATAGTTATATTGTAAGGCACTGTCTTTATTGTGTATTATTATGTTTGTAATACATTCGCGATTCGTGTTACAAGCTCACAATCGAGTTGCACAAGTAACGAAATAAGTTACGAATGATAAAATTATACTTGAGATTTTGGGAAGAACTTAAACGTGAGATGTTCATTATCTTATCCGTATTTATAAAAGCAAAGTAACATTAAATCGTACAGTTGATAACAGATTTCCGGCCACTGTAGCAGTAATTATAACCAGAGCATCGTCAATATATAGATAAAAGTACCTATAGTAACTCAAAAATATATTTATTTTTTGTTACTTATTATTTATAATTCTCACCACGATAAAAGTTACGCGTTTTTGACAGTGAACTTATGAAGCATTTAATACTATTTTCATATTCTTATTAAATACAATATACCATCCAAATATTATGTGTAAATACAAACGTATTAACATCGTGCGAAATCAATTTTCTAGTTACTTTACGCTAATTTAAGTAAGCACCTATACTGAGTTTGAGAGTGCAAATCATTACGTTTGAACAAAAAATAAAATAAAAATATTTTATAAAGTATTTCATTCCCATTTCCCATTAGCTCAACGAGTATATGTAATATATATGTATATTATATATACACAGTGTTTGACACGATCAGTATTATAATATAAAATACGGTGTGCTTACCTACCTACGACAGAGATAACTGATGTGTAGGAGGAGAACTATACCTATATTATATAACATTATACTTAACGTGGTCTCAAAAAAGCTTCACAGAGAGACAGTTACACGAGGACTACAGTCGGTATGTGGTAGTTTTACAACTATATATACTAATCGTAATCGTTTTTTACATATGTCTATATTCAAGGTTAATAGACCTGTTTTACATAATAAACCGATTTGAAACGATTTTCATTACTGTACCATTACCATACAGATACAGTTTATAATGCAACAATGTATAGTATTATTTTTGTAGATTCGAGATTTTTTGTCCACTGTGAGTATTGAGTTTAAATAATAATAATAATAAATTCGTCATCGGTTATTTTTGTCTGTATGGTCTTGATAACCACCTATTCGAATATCTAGCTAGACGTATTTTACGAGTGATAGACAACTGATCGGTGGTATATAATAATTTAGCTCGTCCTACATTAAAAAAAAAAAATAAAATAAAATTCTAAAAATACTTTTTCATTACATATATAAATTAAAATGCATATATAAGTTTAATAGTTAATTTAATAAATACCATTCACACGGGTTTAGATTTTTAATTTTGATGTATATTTGTATATTATTTATACTATAGGTAATATAATATCATGATTTATGAGTGAATTAAATAACATTACGATTTTTGACACTACAGAAAATTATATTTATTCACACAGATTGTGTGAACGAATCTTTATCGTTTAATGTAATTTACGTCCATAAATGCTTCCAAAAAATAATATTATTCTAGTAGAATTCAATGTTGTATAATAATAAACTAAATTCGTATTGTATTTTTACGTGTTTTATAAAATAATTAATATTATACAACTTTAAGATATTTAATAAATTGGTATTGTTACAGCTAAATAAACGAAAAATCAAAATTGTAGAACAGAAAAAAGTATCCACTTTGAATGTGAGAAATAAACATGTGTCACATATTTGAGGGAAAACAAATTTTACAAATTTTATATTATTTACGTGCTATGTCATTGAGTTAAAGGTAGCAAATTGAAGTGATATTACATGTTTCAATTGCTTTAAAATAACTGAAATGGGAGTATCCGTTCAATTGTTTGTGTTTATTTGTTGGTTATATTCGCCACTATTTATTATTTTACAGATCGTTTATAAAGATGAACAATTTGTCATTTATCAGAAAAGACACTAAGTTCAAAGTTGTGTTAAGCAATGAAAACGGAAAAAATATCCAGCGATACCTGTACATTTTAATTTTTGTGAAAGTATTTAAATGAGTCAATAAAAATAAAAACAAATTAACCATACAAATGTTAGAGCTTTTATGTTACTCACAGTTTTAACAATCTATGTATATTATATTGTATTGACAAAGTGCATGTTAAGTTTCATTTGTACAATTAGGTACGTTACTAATTTATTATAATAATACAATTTATAGAAAAATATAAGATACAGCCGAGTCGCGATAACTCGAAGTTGAAAGGCGATAAAAATTTACTTCGAGATATCTAACTCAGATGTATATTAATTTATATATAATTTATATTTCCAAGGGAATAAAAAAAAAAATCCGAGTAGTCAAGTTTTTCGAGTTATCGTGACTCGACTGTATTATATTTTGTAATTTATTAATACTATGAATATTGATTGAGGTAGGAATAGGAATGGGATAATTAATTAACCCTTCAATGAAATTGTAAACGATATAAAACCAGTAATAGATTGGCAGTAATCGTGATTGAGAGTAAAATGTTATTTTTAGCGGAGAACGTCATCCGTCACTATTGCAATGCTCTGCATGAATAATACCAACCATATAAATATGTAATATAGTCTCATATTAGATGTCAAGTTAGATAGGACTAAATTAATTTGTTGCACAATTCTTTAGGGGTATCTAAGGACTCCCAATTAAAACCCGTGGATAATATTTTTTTTTAAAACACGTTTTATTAAGTCAGAAAAACAGAATACGGTTCAAACTTCAAAGCAACAATTTATAATATTTTTAAGTATCACAAGACTGAATTAGTATTTACCTGACAATCTGCAGAGACTCAGTTTGTTCTAAAAGTTGTTATCGTGACTTAGGAGTCTGGACTGCAGGTATGTGCTTATCGTGGTTTATCTATTTACTTTTAGTCCATGACCGTAATGCAAATCGAAACATTAATCTCTTTATAATATTCTGGGCCATATCCGATGTGTGTTTTGTATTAGATAAATAGGTAGGTTTACTATTACCTATATTATACGCTTTTTTGTTTGCACGTTTTGGGGTGTGTCTGTCGTGTATATCGGGACAATATTATAATATTATATCGGCGACCGGTTTGCGGTTATGTTTGTTCTGAAATATGTCATTCATCGTACGTAGACATGTACATATTATATATATATATATATATATATATTATAATGTTTTCGGTACAAAACGCGTCGTTGTTACGATGTTTTCGTATATATACATATATCCGGTGAGTGGTCTTTGGTTTTTCGCGCCTCAACGGGTACCTGTATACAATATACGCATAAACACACACACACATACACGCACAATCTACCGGCAACTACAACAGCCGTCGTCTCGTCGATCCTAAACTTGACCACGCCGCACCTATGTTTGCCCGGAGACGACGGGACACACACATACACAAAAACGTTTTAACAGATACGGTCTCCTTTCTTGTTTGCACGGTTTAAATGACAGAGCACACAAAATATTAAAATAATAAATATGACGACCACTACATTCTGTACTTCGCAAATAACCATCGGCGGTGTTTTTCGAAAATTTTCGAAAACATTCACTACGACGCCTCTAACGTTGCACACCTATACAGTAAAATCTTATTTTGTTTACACCACCACCGTATATACCAATAATATTATATTATACGATATACACTTAACGCAATCGTCGAAATCGTGATCTGTCCTAAATAGCTTATTTGCCGTGACTTATGGGAGGAACGCGTCATATATGTAACTAAGTGACTATAAATTATCAAGTCGCGAGTAGATATTATTTATAGACGCTTCGATGGTGTATAAAAATATCCGCTTTCTTTCGGTGCGCGCGAATCATCACAGCAAGAGTAACGATCTGTTTGACATTTCAATAAAATAAATATAGGTATATTAAAGTGATTCCGCTGAAACCCATCACCGAATAATAATTATTATTATCGACCGTTTTAATATGATATTATTTATGATATCCGACGTCTTGTCTTATAATATCTATTATTATTTACCATAAATTTGATTGAATAGAAATATTAGTTTTTTGTCTTTAAAGTATCGTAACAATTTTTCAATTAGGACTACATAGCTTATCAAAAATAAATTAAAATAATTTCTTTGAGTATTTTAAATGCATTCAAAATATTTGTATTTTCAAAAACAATATATATTTTTTAAACGCTCAATTTAAATTTTATCGGCAGATGGGATCAATAGAAACATTTAAATTTTTTTCGTATAATATTTTTCTATTATACAATCCAAATAGCGAATAGAAACAGTATTTGATGTATTTTCACCATTATCAATATTTGGCCTACATAGAGGAAAAATAGAAAAATATTCTTGATAATTGTATTAAAACCGCAATAGTAAATTGATAACTGATTATGTGGAGTAGGTACAATACAATAACTCAATTGTCAGTAATGGTTAAATTAATTATCCAATTTTGTTTCTATTCGTCTCATTTTATGGTATTTTTAAAATGGGTTTTCGATGGGGAGTGTGCGTATTGATAAGTACTTAAACAGTTATACACATCAGCATATTATTTATGTAGTAATAATATTATATTGTAACGTATCGCTATTAGTGTTGTAGGTCATCGACTGCAAAAAGTTTGATGTAAACACCCTTATAATATGATAAGTTGGAAATTCCAGACAAGTTTGTTTCGCAAACGATTACGATCGTAAAAATTTTATTCATGGTTAGGTTTTTTTCATTTAAACATATTATGAGAGATATATAGGAATATTATATAGTAATAGTACATACCTACCTACGTTTTTATTTAACGCCCCGCATACGTGCGGATCAATGAGATCATCTGTTGCAAAATCGTTTTATTTTTATTATTATTATTTTTTTTTTTTTTTTAGGACCCGCGTTGGTTTATTACAAAATAATCGCGCGTTATTTACAACGAGATTATCGGCGACGAAAATAAATTCGCAAATGAAATAAATTAATATCGAATTATAATAATATGGCGCGTATTATTATACAACGAACGATGGAATTGGTAAATTATTGGACGAGCGTATGGTTCGCAGCCGCCGTGCCGTGACTGGTTTAGTTATAATATTTGAATTTATTACTTGCAAGCGCGCGGGCAGTGTCATTCTTTAGGTATGTAGGTATGTATAAATAAATAAAATATATAGAAAAATCATTTATATATACGCCGTGCGTTTTAAAAAAATTGTAATAGTAACGAGACGAAAAACCAAAGTGTCGTTTAGCAACAATTGTAGCATATAACTTCTATTCGAAAATATTGAAGCATTTTTCATCAATTATATGGTATTTAAGAATTTACAGTGAAAAAAAGATAGTAAATAATATTTTACCCATTAGTTACTATAGCTAAAATGCTCCTTAAATTCCTAGTAAGAAATATTATTATTAGTATTAATATTTTAAATTTTAAAATACCATAATATACTTAAAAATGAGCATAATCAATCGGAGATGAGTATGCCCGGCAGATTACTTCAGTACATTATTAAATATTCTATTCATATATTAATAATAGACGCCATACGTTTTAAGAGTTATATCATATTACTAACTATAATATAGCTGACTCCAACTGATCAGGTTAAAATTAATCTATCCTTCGTTTTCCGTTTTCCATTATATTATTTCTATAACACATCACCTATAAAAATCGATTTAAATATTTCGAATCCTTTCTCGTACAAACAGAAAGGTGACCTAATATATAATTTGTACATGTTTCATTTCTATGCAATATTATATACTTAATCATGTATGTTTGAAAATCACAGGGTATACTTTGCATATTTTGAATTATGCAAGATGAATAAAAAGAAATTTAAAAAAATTATAATGAGATTATAAGTAATCGCGAAAGAATCAATTTATATAAGTTATGCGGCAAACAATGTTTTTCGTCATCACGTTCTTAGAATAGTGTACATACACATTTGTATTTTGTATGCGTGACTTTTTTAGAACAGGCGACATATTTATTGACCGCAAGAAAAGCAATGTTTTTTCCAAACAATTCTTGCATTCTATATTTATATATTTATATTTGTTATCAAAAATATATCCAATCATAATAATAACATTAATAACTATTTTATTTTCTGTGACCAATGGTAACCACATAATATGTAAACAGACAAATAAAAAAAATAATCGATTTTCGTGAACCAAAACACTTATCATGCGTGGGCCAAATTTTAGGATTGAATTCCGGAACAAAAAGTATTAGTTTATATTATAGCCTTCGCAAGACCGTAAGGAATATATTGAAAATAAATCAAAATCCGACCGGTAGATTTTAAGATTACCCTGCACCAGAAATGCTTTTACAGTAGCATACTATTATATTAGTATAGATAGCGTAGAAATACTCTATACTCGTACCGAAATAAGTTGTTTTAAATTGACAGCGAGCGTACATAATATACTGCTAATCATATGTATATATTATGTATGTACCCTCAATCCTACGTCATCTATATATTATAAGTACTTACACACACACACTCACACGCATGACACATATGTATGGTAATATATACGGCGAACGGTCCGATGCGGTTTTGCTACCGCATGTAATCCGTCGGCATATTTTTCATTTTTAGCGCCCACCAAAAACAAAAAAAAAAAAAAACTAAGCTCATGCTCGGCCCCATCACATCCCACCACAATAATCGATCGATTAGCATAATGTGGCGGGCCACGATATTAGAATAATACACTGCAGTACGCGTATCGTATGATATTATATTATGGTTATTCGGCGGGACATTAACATCGAAATATTCATCATCGTCACAATATAATAATATAATGTATTACACACGTATATATATTAACGTGTGCGCATCACACATATTATGTTTCATTATAACACACCACGCGACGCCGGAAAGTTACGGTTTTAGATTTATTTTTTTTTTCGTGAATGAAAAATCGGCGGTCGTTGAACATAATATACTTACACGAGCACGAAACGATGTAGGTGTGCGTAGTATATAGTGCGTAATATTATAATATCGTAATATATACAGATAGGTATATTAATATATTACTATGGAGAGTGATATTATCATCCACCGCAGCAACCGAAATACTTCCTCCGTGTGTCTGCTCGTGGTACTGCAGTTACCGTCCACTGCACGCCCATCAGAATATATATATATTACTATATTATATTGTTTGTTCAATCATAGTGTTTTTTTTTTTTATCTACAGCGACGGTCAGTACTTATATACCTATGCTATTATTATAAAAATCCTGCGACGCGAGAGTTATTGTATGATATTACTAATAATATAGCTTATGCGTAAATTATCGTTGCAGTCTTCCGTTTATTACCCCATGTCACATGCTACGACGAAATAACAGATGCGTGTCACATACCCATAGTCCTAGTTGGAAAAGATTTTCTGTGGATGGGTGGTTGAGAGGTTGAGAGGGAGTTATTAAATGTCATAAAAAACAAATATGTTAAATTTATATTTAGTTATACAATCCGAGAGAATATCGGATATGAGGGAAAGATTTGAACTCTTAAAATCTCCCGATACAGTCTTACGCATACCTTCAGCTGTAGGGTACCGTACGTGATGCACAAATAACATACCTATTAACCTCCTCCGCGAATATTATAACAATACACATATTTATACAACAGATACTACGTATATAATATTAATATTTACATACATATACATACAGTGTGATATCCATATCAGCAGGTATGTTATTCATTTGGCTACATACTTTATTATTTGTCGAGTCAATTCATGTATTTTTGGAAAGAATATTTATTTATTTTTTGTTAATAGAAATGTATTACAGTTTTCATAAAATAATAGCATACTGCAGTCTTGCAAAAATTAAAATAGAAAGTACCATAACCATTAACTATTATAGACAATAGTGCGTTTTTTTTTTAATTTTTCCAGTGATAACCTATATGAACCGGAATACTCTTTAAATAATTTACAGGTATAAACAACAGATATTATGTATCAAAATAATTTAAGTGAGTGGATACTTTTGAAGGTACTTACTTTTTTTTAAATGCGCATCCTACAGCTCAGATTCAAGCAGTTCAAACTATAAAAGAATATAATTTTTGTTTCGGAACCACAAACATAGAATAATTTTTCTAATGACCGTATAGCTAGTTAAATGTGTATAGTTATATTGCTTAGTATCACATATTATGCCTCTTCCGTCGACTTTTCATTGTTATTGTGAAATATCCGATGAAATACCAGTATTATAATAGTTATACTGTGCTTGTAGTTTTAGTAGTTATATATGCAATATAAAATAATATCTACTCATAAAAAGGTGCGGCTAATATACACGCAATAGCTCACTAATCAGAAAAAGACTTGATCCGTATAAGTATAAATATATAAGTATATGTCTCTCTCTTTATTTCTATAATATATATATTATATACAATGTGCGGTAGGTATTTCATTATTTTACATGTGTTGGTGTAGACGAAAAATATCAAAACTTAAATGAAAATCGTTTGTCTATCGGCTGGTTGGTATACGTATCTTGAATACTATGTATTATATCCGATCCCACCCGTATAGAAGAACATATGTAATATACATCTATATATATATATATACATAAATTATTAAAACGTTATAGGTATATCAGATAATCCTCAGTGGTCTCCGCATTACCAATGTACGGCCCGCCAAGTCACGCGGTTCGGGGAGGGTGTTAGTCGCAGGAATACGAGTAACCATACAAGAATAAAATAAATTATGCAATTTATAAGTCTAACTCTTATGTAATATTTTATATTGTTGTTACGATTGTGAACATCCGGTGATGACCATTCAAACGTCGTCCACGTCGTCGGTGAAACCCGGCTCGGTGTGGTTAGGAGAGAAATGTGGGACCGAATGGATAAAAAAAATCAAGCACACACACACACACACACACACACACACACATATGTTTTATAATATTAATATATAACGATTATTATTAATATTATTATTGCGGTGTGTATATCACAGGAGGAGGAGGACGAGGAAAAATTATTCCCTACAAGTGCGACGGAGGTCAATCGATCGGCGATTTATTACATACCGTACTCGTGTATACATTTTTAATTACTGGTATTGGTCGCCGCCGCGGTGGTGGAGCTGCTCAGCTGCGGATCGGGCACGATACCGCACGTGACCAGCGTGCATATCGACACCCCCCGTGCGGTCCGCATTCGTTTCATATACGCGCACACACGCGTGCACGTACGTACGTCACAGGATTTTTTTCTTTTCGATTTTTTCAATCATTCCAATACCGCGTTAGATTTCAATTTTATTATTTCGACATTATTATTATTATTAATAATAATAATAATCGAAATCGAAACGAGCCGTAGGTCAAACGTTCACGTAGTCTTTTTATTATATTATTAGCGCGTGCTCAGCCGTCTACAACGATGCTGAAGTGCAGTCTCCGAATATATATTCCCAATATTATGTTATGTATATGTATATACGTACGATATCATACTAGCTACGTATAACGGATATAATATCTAGCCGTATTATAATCGTTCGCGATCGATCGTTTTGCCGAAATCAAATATAATATTTCGTCGTACAGGAACGCGTTTATGTGTACCTATATAATATATACACTGTATGTATATACTGTATATATGCGTATAATATGCAGTATTAGGAAGTATATAATATGTTGTATATATAGTATATAATGCCGGTATACTTATATAAATGTGTGTATTTATAAAAACCGTCGCGTATATATATATATATATAGTTTTCATAAATTATGACTCGAAATAAACTGTTAACGGCCATTAGTATAATTGAAAGTTTACATTATTTTTTTTATTCATTATATGTATAATATACCTACTCGATGCGGGAGACTTTAACGAGTGTTGTGAACATATTTCAAACGGAATTAACGAAACGAGATGGTTTTATTGCCATGCGTAATATTAAAATATACGTTCTTAGAAACGCGCGTTCAAACGACGTGTTTTATGAATAATATTATACATTATGACCAGAGGTCTAAAAATTTCAAAATTCAAAATCAATATTTATTTTAAATCTTCCGAATGTCCGATTATCGTTTTTATAGTATTAGGTCTTTGCATCCAAATCATTTATTCGGGTTTCTGTTGCTGAATGATTTACTTAACCTGCAAAATAACAAATTTGAATTTATATTTTGGTGCTATATTGCTTTAATACTATTATTATTTAGATTAGTATTAATACTGGTATTAGATCGACGAGAAGATACTTAATAATAAATAAAAAATTTATAGGCATCCACTGAATATTTTAGACTATAAGATAGTCCTAAAAATATTATTTAATTTCATAAAATATTACTGATAGAAAAAATTATTCAGATTATATGAGTTACAGATGCTAGATTTTTAATGGTTTTTGGGGGTGTTATGGGTTTCGGTTAATTTAAATGCAAGGCTCTGAATTTATAATACTAATGAGCTGTATGGTTTGTTATAGACCGTTTATACTTATCATACGTAAACCTGTTTGTTTGGATAGGTATGAAATTGGTAAAAATCTTGGGATATATCATGTTTAAAATAACTTGTAAAAGTTATAAGAAATAATATGTTTTATTGTCGGTGTACACATATAAATAACGCAAAGTAAAATTAATAAATCAAATAAGGCATATTTGTACAATTAATAATAGTTTCAAAGAAGAAATTAAAAAGTAATAATATAATAATTTAAAATACAAAACTTTTTATTTATCAATAAAAAATTAATGTATTAATTAATAATATTCGATTAAACAACAATATCGTGTATAAATAAATTGTACGTTATTAAGCAAAGTATGTATTATTTAAGTGTCAGTTATTGATTATTTAATTTATGAAAGTTCAAGCAGAGTTAAAAAGTAATCATTTAGTTTAATTAAAATATTTCAGTAAATTGAAATTTTCAATATTGTTATTATAAATTATAATACATTATTGATGATTATACATTTAATTTAATTTAAGCTGTATATAATATTATTGGCTTATTGCATACAATTTATTCAGATTAAAATTGTGAATGAATAACGTATATAAAATAACAGTATGAATGAATATCATTTTTTTTTTAAAGAGAACACAATTTTTTAATTAGTAATAAATTATGATTAAAAATTAATTATTCATAAATCGATAGTACAGGATACCAGGAAATAACTGCGATCACATTAAAACAGGTTTTAATATTATTAAAATCCACTTAAAAAAAATTACTTATTCTCTCATATATACTAATATGAAATAATTGTTTTACATATATTATATATATACTTTTTATTATGGCGGTATATGTCATGTGATATACATAAATATATTTATGTATAGTATTAATATAAACAATTTGAAATAAATTTAAAACATACATTATGTACTCCGTACAGGTTGTAACATGCCTTAAAATGAAATTTGTATAGGTATAGAGTATATATTTTATACTCGTCCAATTAATAACTGTAGTTAGTTCGTACAGGTGATAGCAAATATTCATTATTCATATATGCATTGGTACATATAGGTATATTGTAATAATATAATATAAAAGCATATACGGTAAATTAAATCAACGTGTGTTTATCGAAACGTAATCTCTACACAAAAGTAGTGTATATCTACTTCAGTTATTATACATAATTTAACGAACAAATAATTGTTTTAAATGTTGATTGGTCACAACGGTCGTATATGAAGGTTTTTTGAGAAATTGTCTTATGCATGATACATTATTATCGTGGTTTTTTTCTAAAATTATATTTATGCAGTTGTTACACATAATATATATTTTATATATTCGCTGCAGTTGTGCGTGTGTGGATCGGTAACTATTATATGGTCGTATCGTATGTACAGAGATTCACACGCATTTTCAAAACTCTGCGAAAACGATGGTTTTTATTCAAGTTCTGGTCGTGTAACTCGTTTAATATAGCTCGGTACAATACACATAATATAATATATACCCTGAAATCGGACGTTTTAATCCATATACATTATACACACACACACACACATATATATATATATGACAGTAGGTACTCGGTATACGCATTGCGCAATATCATAAATATTGTCCACCGCTGTTTCGCAGCAAATAGCAATATAGTTATGTATATATATATATTAATATATTGTATATTGTACATGTATGTATATATATATATATATATGGTCAAATACATGTACATGGCTTGTATCTCGTTAATAACTATAAGAACGATCTATATACGTATGCGTAATGGCGTCATATATTGCAAAATAAAAATGTAGCGCGGTAGTATAATAATATAAGTATATATACCTTCACCTGTGTGGCTGTGTATACATATTATATGCGCGTAGAAGTATCTGGTAGGTATATATTATACATCATTCCGTACACATTAATGCGAGTAATAACATAAATATATCATTGTACAGAACGGGGACGAGCGGACTAGTTTGTGAAAATAACGCGAGACGAATTATCGCCGACGGCACTGGAGCTGGATATATCGCATGGTGTGCCCACTGTATAATGTATATATATATATATATATTATAACGTCGATGTATGAGCATAAATCGATCGCTGGACTTATAATATTATTATTATTATCATCATCATCATTACGATTTACTATTACCGTTTGTCGTAACACACGACTTATTACACGTATCACGGTGTGTTTCGAGTCAGTGAAATATATAAATATCGACTTTTATAAAAATAATATAACACGCGAGTCGAAACGTACTCAATATAATCTATATAATGTAATTTATGTATGTGAATGACTGTAATGATTACAGAATAATCGGTTTCTTTCTTGTCGTGATATAATATAAGATTATAATTGGTAAATATTGTAAAAAACACTCGATAGAAACGACTCTTTGCTCCTATCTATATTATTATATTAACGCCATTAATCCTTTGTTTTTATTATTACAAACAATGAAAAAACTGCGTCGAGAACTCGTGTTCATATAGATTATTCATGAGAGGCTCCTATTTACATCATTCAAAACTACATAAGAAATTATTTTATTATTGTTATTATTAATAATTAAATCAGTAAAAACAATTAACGTATCGCTTGGACTGGGCATGGAGCAACCATCATTAAATATTACACATTTTGGGCACTTCCAAAGGCATTACATTAGGCGCTTATAAGCAATACATTTAGATATTTCTACGACCTGCTTATACAACAGTTATATTTCTTCAATAATAACATGTAAATTAAACCGATTACATATACACATCATCAAATTTATTATGTTCTCGTTTAGTAAAAAAAACGAGCCCTTATAAAATATTGTTTATAAATTAAAAAAATAATCATGATTTAATATAATAACAACATGGAAAATAGCCAGATAGATTATATTGGTTCCGCTCATCAAATCGCAGGGCAGCGGCATATACTATAATACATTCATACATTATGTAATTGTACTATGTAATTATTTTTAGTTTAATCGATTACCCTCGAAAAACGACGGGGTTCTATGTACGGGCTTTGATTTACCCGAAAATGGTTAAAAAGAAACATAATTTGAAAAATCGGAAGGTTGCAGACTATAATACGTATACGCATCTGTATAATAATATAACATGAATATAGTGAAATGTATTATTATATGAAACGATGGCGGACGTGCTGTACCTATAATATTATATTATATTCGCCGACAGACGAGCGAATACGTACTGCAGTGCTTACCGCAATAATTATATTATACGCACTTTAGCTTAGGTGTAAAACGATTTCGAAGGTTTATTTCGCTTTTATTATTCTTTCATGTGCCCCGTAATTGAATTGCTTTTTTTATGTCTTTGTTATGCATGCCGTTAAACGTATACACGCGTACCTATGTAATTACTAATTAATATCCTTGAGATAAAAAAAAAAAAAAAATCATAGATCAACCTGGATTTTGTTACTACGAAATCGTGTAGAAATCTATAGTAGTTTCATCTTATATACATCATACACTCACATGACACACACACACACATAAATATATAATGTGCATCACAGTAAAAACGATTAGTCATCTGATTTTTTTTTTTTATACCACGCGGTTCAGTGCAATTTTAGTTTAGTGTATTGAAGTTTACTATGCACTCAAGTGGAAAAAGTATATAGCCAACAAGTCTTCAACGTATGTATAAATATTAAGTACGACGAGTACATATTTAGACACACACACACACACTCATAACGCTCGGGGATACTTATGAGGGGCAAATTATACTATTATCGGTCGAACATGTATAATGTACACCACGCGAAAGTAGAAAATAAAATGCGAAATGAAAAATCATTAGTCGTATACTTATACCGCTGTAGTGTGTTATTTGTGTAGGTATAGTTTCTCTGGTAATTATTAATTTATTCTCGGATATCACCATATCGGAGTCGAATACGTATATTATAATAATAATAATAATGTATTTTTAAAACACGCGTGCGTATTTATTATGTACAGACGAATACGTTTGTTTAATAAATCTATCGAATACTTGCATATGCATATATGCGTCGATAATATTATTATTATAAATACTGTGCCGAGAGCATATAGACGGGGACTTGTCCAGATTCGTTTCGATACCGTAACGAAATACAATCATGTATACAAGGTATCATCATTTCACTGCCCAGCCGCAAAACAAATAAATCAAGATCGATTAATACGCGCGTCCAAAACTGTTATTTTTATTAGGTTATATAGTAACTAATAGGCAAACTAAGTGTGCGGAGGATAATATATTTGTGAAATCGACCATATATTCAATATTGAATTGCAGGCATTTTTGTATTATAGGTATATCATAATATTCTAATATATTATTAAGAATTTAATATACATTCTACACACTCTCAGGAGTACAAATATACAAGCAGTTGAGGAGTTGCATCTCCGGTACCAAGGGCGGTACTCGTTTGAACCAAAAGAGTACATTTCCCTTTTTCCATCAATATTAGCTTCCACTAAATGAGATATTGACCGCGTTTCTACCAAAACAATAAAAATAAATAATATACAAAAGGTTTATTCAAAAATACCATAGAATAAATGAAAATATACATTGTATTTTAATTGTTATATTACTTGTTTTACTTTAGTTTTTATTCATTTAGAAAATATGACTTAATAAATTATAATATAATTATATAAAAATGATTTTATCAACAAATATAATATATTGTTTTTCAATATTATATTTCCTTAGTCTAATAAACTTACTGTATTATAACTTTGAATGATATATAATAAAACTGGGTTAATATCTCATGTTATGGAAATGAGCATAACTGGAAAAACGAAAGGAACGATTTTAGCGGAAACGTGTTGCGCCTGGTGTGTGTCAATAACAGAGGGACGATGCTTTTTGGCCACATTGAATATCCCACCGCCTACATATTTACATAAACATTTTTAAAGTTACTGCAATCTACATCATATACTTACAGCTGCAGTGATTTAACGATAAAGTCCGATTCGCCTAATACGGTTTATTATGTAATTTACAAATCGAAGTTCGAAAATTTCACTAATGAGGAAGGGATATCAACATAACAAATGAACAAAAAAACACTTCACTGCAGGGATGCAATTAAAAATTTACTAAAATGTTAATCGAGGCAAATACTAATAGTTATGCAGATAAAAAAACAAAAGCAGTTTGTTAAATCGAAACTGTAATGTGATGGTTACATTTTTTGATTCGTTGGTATCCAACAGCGTCGATGTAGTACGTGCGTCTGCATAGATCGAGTATAATATACTATATATAACTTATATTAACACGAGTTTTGTCCGATAGTTTGTTAAGTATGTGGTATAATCGCGAGAATATCGCATCATTATATAGCGTGTGTGTTTTTACCGCAAGTAAATCATTTCATTATCTGTAACGAACACTCAGCACACGTGTTATCGTTAATAATGTACGCGTATTTATTATTTCGTTAAATATCTGCTTTTATATAACCGAGACGAATACGTAGAAGATGAAAACGACGTACACATGCGTATTAAAATCTAGAGAACGGGGTTTTCAAGAGTATAAGAATATATTACACACACACACACACACACATATATATGTGCGTATAGGTAGGTACTAATATAGCTACGGTGAGATATTATATATTTGGACAATAATTCACTCTCGGCTTTAAATCCGTCAAACCGCCAACCGAGAGACTGAAATATACACGTACATATTAAATTTATGACCTGCAGCTTTTAAACGCGCGTATTTATGATAATTTTGTTTTACGAGTATTTAGATATTTTCTGACAAATTACATATTTCACGTCAGTTGACGATTATTTAAAAGCCCTATTTATAGACATAGTATAGTACCTATCTATATGTATATATTATTTTATAATATATTGTGTTGTCTTTAATTTTTGTTTTGTTTAAACTATCGTTTAAATGTGTATTCTGAATAGCTATAATAATATAGGCGGACATTGGAACACCGTAATGACGTATTCGCGATGATGCCAAATGCCCTCTATAAATACAAATTATAATTATATTTTCAAGTACCTTCTACTATATGCCAAAATCACAAAAGATTTGGTTCGGTAAACAATATAATAATAATAACATTACTATCGATTATTTTTGAGGTTGTCGGCGTCACAACCACCGAGTAATGGGGTAGAAGACGTAGGTATAGTAGTTGCGTTTACCGAAAAAAAAATAAATAAAGGTAAGACTTTGTGTGCGGCACATGACATCACACGTCGCAACCTTAAGCAAATAATTTATACTCGTATTATATTATTATATATTCCATATTGGGGTTGCAATCACAAAACGTATATACGTATAATAATAATAATAATAATAATAATATAATATATTATACAGTCATAAAATACGAGACGAGCGCAATATACCTACCGCAGCCTCCGTATCTATAAATATATATAGCGACGGACAGTATATTATACGCACACATAGACATCATATTATGTATATAATATTTATATACTGCGGCGCGCGGCGGTGCGTATTATATATACATATATATATATATTAGTAGTAATAATAATATATGACGAGAAACGCATTTGCACGTCGTGTAAATATGGTCCTTTTGTGCGGCGAACACCAGAAACCATTTCACACGCGGTTATTTTTATTGGCACAATATAACAATAATAATAATAATAATAATCGCTGCGACTGCGGTGGCGGTGGACAATATAATAATATAATATGATGTGACTGCCTAGGTATCTATACCTATCTGTATATTATTATTACGATGATGTGTTGGTTTCTGCGCCATTGACCGCCCCTGTAACACCACGTCATATATTATATACATAGGCAGTATGTATATATGTATACAAATACGTCGCACAACTGCAGATTTACATTATTATTGCTACTATATTATAGTTTTTTTGCCGAAAAAAAAAAAAACACGATACAAAAAGAAATAGGTTCGTGTATTATCGTAAAAACGCGCTGAGTGTCATCTGATAATATCGTGAAAACCGATTTCTGCAACAATGAGTCCGCGTCGGCTGCTGCTGCTGCAAGCTGCAATAGCCGTTTGCACCGCGATTCGTCGTCGCGATACCACTCGCGATTATATTATTATAATACTGATGTGCGCTTCTCGCGTACACAGCGATTATTCTTCTCTTTATTATCATTTATTTATATTATTTTATGTATAATAATATATTATTGTCATTTTATTTATTATCGTCGTTCGTGTGTATATTTCTGTGTGGCGAACACCCAACACAAATCGCATGATATATTATCTTGTACCAACAGTATATATATATATATATATATATATACACATAAAACGAGTATTTTTTTGTATCGTGCTGTACCTGAAATTATCTAGCTGCACGCGGGCGGTGTATTTTAAACGTCAGGACTTTAACTGCCGCCGTTGCGCAGTAATAATACGATTTGAACGGTTGCGCCTTGCTCACGCTACAACGCATATTATATATTATTATAAGATAAACATACAGAGAGTTGTAACCTGAATTATACGCTATACGATTGAAAATAAAGGTAAAACATAAATTGCCCGTTCGAAATTACACAATATTGGAAAAAAATCTTTGCGAGATGATAACTGTCAATACTTTTATTCGTGTACCTATACTCGTATAATATTATTATTGTCAATATTGACACTGACAAATTCGACGAGCATATAATATGTGTTAGCTCGTTTTTTAATTTATACGTTATAATATACGGTGATCCTAAAATAAAATGCTTCAATGATCCTTTTATTATTATATTATATAACACAATAGATCCTTGTATAAACTTACATCTTCGTCATTATCATAGAGCTTTTTGTTTTTTTGCCCAACGGTGTAGGTATTTTACGACCTGCGAGTACGCGCGAGCGCTAGCGCCCGTCACTACTTATACACATATTATAGTGATTTAGCAGCTGCTGCCGCCGAATGATACCGATAACGATAATAATAATATATATAATGCATATTATAATAAATGGTCAACGCGGGCGTCGTCCGTATATTATTACGAACGCTTACACGGATTATAGCCGTACACACATATATTATACCATACGTATATATTATTATTATATAATACGCAGTACGGACTACGGTTGAGCAAAACGGAACTATCGCAACGCTGCACGCTGCACGCTGCCGGTGATGTAGTGTAGCCAGTGATTTGTTGCTCTTGGTCGCACGTTTCGCGTCCGATTAATCATAATATTTTACTTGGCGCGTATTACGCGCGTCTCGAGAGATTTTATAATGATTTTTTACGCTCCTCGACATACGCACCACGTTTATACCACTCGTACAGTTGTACATATATATATATATATATATATATATATATAATATTGTATGCATTTACATTATCATAACGTCGAAATAATTCTGTGCCACGCGTGCACATATATTATTATTAGTATCATACTCGTACACGTGTACCCGTTGCACCTATATACATAATATACATAATATTATATGTACACCAGTGAGAAATTAATCTCATGATGTGCACATCGCATCGTCCAGTCTTTTTACAGAATGTCCGGAGACATGATATGGTATAATCTAACAGTTTTATAGTTGTGTAATATACAGGTACATTGCTGTATAAATATTTATGGGTAACAAGTATATAAAATTTCTGTCGTTTTTAAACGATTATGCGCTTAGATGAAGTATAGTTGTTGAAGGGAGATTGCGTTCTCTGCGCCAGAGCGTCTAAGTTTCAGCGAAATATACCCATCGAATTACGGCATGTCAAATTGTGATAAAATTACCACAACACGACGTACCGAAAAATTATGGGCATAATTAACTGTCTTAGATCAAAATCGTACTATTTCCTTTTCAGTCAAACCAAAAAGTTTAATATTTACTCTACACTATACCTACATATGGATATAGAATATTATCAAACATTTAAGTAAATATGTGCATGTCAAACATTGTAATAGTCATAGGTATTGATAAAATAATTATAAAGAAAATCATATTATTGTATAACTAGTATAACTTCTATATAACTTGTATTTTAAATTATTTTCTGTATATATAACATATTTTTTATTATAAAAATTAAATATAATTATTCTTTAACGAAAAATAAGCTAGTACAGTAGTATATATATACATAAAAAAGAAAGAACACAACTGCACGACAGTGATATATGTGAAGAGAGAGGTCATCTACTGATAGCATTCGACGTTAATTATTATAAAATAAATTAAATACTCAAAATTTTTGAGTACGGGAAAAAAAAACAGAAAAATTGTGAAATGAGTCTACCCAGTATTGTATTATTTTGTGTGGTAAATTTCGGCTGCGGGGTTGGGATTATGGTTTATTTCTCTCCAATCGAGTTTTAGAATTGCAATGAACCCGACGTCGTTAAATCTTGGACAAGGCAGTGATGGTCGTTCTTGTTCAGCATAATATTTCTTGTCGCGGAATTGCTTAGGACAGACTTTTGAAATTTATAGTTTTTGACAAATTCATAATGATTAAATAATGGTAGTAGCTTGTGTTTTTCTCTAATCTATACGATCAACTATATATTATAAATACATATATTGTAGCTGTGACGCGTTACGACTAGTTCGTTTTAAAATATATTTGAATGTATAAATTATTACGTTTGGGCAGAATGGAGAGAAACTGTGTTTATCAGATCACACATTGTAAATATTTATGTATAATATATCTATTCGAACATATTATTTTATTATTATTATACTGTTGGTAAGAGATCTTCACAAAAACGTTGTGTAAATATTCTCGCGGACGATGATTTATTACATGACCGCAAGTATTGAATATAATTTTGACGACGGTGCGCGTACACTTGGCATAATATAATATTATAATACTATCTTGCAGCCCGCGACCCGTTTATGGGCACGCGAGGCGAACAAATTGAAATAAAATATCTACCGAATATAATCGATTTATATCGAGTCGCGCCTAGCCTCGGGCGCTCGACGTATACATTTATACAAATTTTATAGAATACATTATGACATATCGTATACGCGTGTCCATGCGCATATAAATATTGTTATAATATTATACGTAACTCTTTCCCTGCACTTTGGTTTTTGACGATGATAATGACGATAATAATCCGAAACGGTCAGACTCGTGTCAAGATTCGAAAACAAAAAAACGTCCAAACATTCATCATAATATTATAATGATGATAATAATATAATATTATTGTACTTTGCACATGCAATATTGTAATATATATTACGTTCGTGAGCTCGACTGCTCGAGTATGTGTTAGTGTGTGTGTGTGTGTGTGTGTGTGTGTGTGTGTGTGTGTGTGTGTGTGTGTGTGTGAGACATGAAAACAACTGTTTGCAACGATCCGAGCACATCTCGTCCTTGTCAGATCCTTGTACATACAAAAACGCATTGGTATATGTTTGTAGGTACGCTGTGTGTACGACATCACACGCTAATGCACACACGTAACTACACGCGCAGAGATGATCTCCGGCGATATACAGCTGAGCGCATCTGACACGACAAATTACATGGGCATAATGTCAACGTTCAAGGAAACAAATCAAATGCGCGCGCACATATATATATATATATGTGTGTGTGTGTGTATGTGCGTCTGTTTAAGTATGTTATACCTGCTATATACATACATACTTCTATAAAACATAATCATACATCTTGCGTAGTTTAGATAGGTACGCGGTTGTGCGCGTGAGAACTACGCCTAAATCGCAAATAAATAATAATTAAAAACATTGTATAAAAATTGTTAATATAGTGTTTCGTGTTTTAATTTTATAGTTTTCATTATTATTAATGGACTGCGAATTGGGACGGTGCGCGGAAAAAATACAATATACAATATATTATAAAATACACAAAAATGAGCCTACACACATTTCAGCCGCGGTGACAGTAAAATAAAAAAAAACTTTTATGGACCTTATTATATTATTGTATACGTACGTCCATCGCCGTGAGTTTTCTGAACGTAAACCTACGCTAGACTCTCTGTACAATATACTATATATTATTATAAATTATAATTATACGGCAGTTGAAAATCGCATTAATTTTGGTCATCGTCATTGACCGTTGTTGATGCGCAATAAATATGACTCGATTGAAAATTTTAAATTAACATATTCCATGTATATATATATATTAAAACCTATCATCATAAGTATACAAAGTTAAAAATAACTCAAAAACTATTCGTTTGGATTTCAATACGAGTGCACAAACATTTTAAAACACATTATCTTCATAACAACTTACGGTAAAACAATATTGATCTAATTTTGTAAAAAGAAGTTTCTTTCATCGCAGTTTAAGAAAACAATTAAGTATTTTAAAATATAGCGCTTTAATACGTATACCACATACACATAAAATTCTAAAAATTGGATTTTTAGTAAATTTACTGTTAACTGATAAAATAGAGTCGAGTATGTTAGGTGAATCATTCTATACGTATACTATTGTATATAAATAGACAATAAGGTGCGGCAGTGTTATTATTATTATAGTATATAACTATATAAGTATAGAAATAATAAGACGCTAATAAAACAAACAAAAAATAATAACCGGACACCCACTCGAGATACTTGGTGTACAATAATGTTATTATTATAATATTATTATTATGTAGAAAATATCGCCGTACGCGTATTCCATAACTTATAACAAGCGAGGCGAATGATGATAATTTATATTTTATTTATAATTGTTTTTTATCTGTCGCTCGCGAAACATTTAAGGTGGCGTTCACTGTACATTATATTATACGCAACTTACTTACTGCGTATAATGTATACACATGCTGCATTTATTGGTCCTGACCGGAAATATAGACGCGGCAAAAATTAATTGAGAACATACTTTGCGATCGTGTTTTTCGCCATAATATATCCCATCCGTGCGATTCTCCGCGATATACATTTCGTATGTAATTTTAGGAACTCCTCGAACTCGTTCAATTTATTTATGTCAAACTAACCATAGTCAGTTGCAGTAATCGACTTGTAATACAGCTTTTAGTCGAGAATAACCGCCGGATCGCCGGCGCACACGAAGTCCTCGTGCATAACCGACGTGCAGCACGTCTCCGAGTCTCGAGGACTCGCGGTTTTATATTATTATTAAACGCGTACAGAACTTGCTTTGTACATAAAAACTTGAACGATACGCCGTCGTGAAAATACGGGTATTCTATATAATATAATGTTTATCGTACGCGCGTGCGGGGACGGAGAAAACATAATAATATATCGAACTGCAGTTTGGCTCGATGTCTGTTTAATTAGTAGACATATACGTAATATATAAATATATATATAAACTATATGCATGCATATAAATATACCGCGGTTGCATCTTTTTAACGAACCTCGTAATATATATAAATGTGTGTGTGTGTGTGTGTGTAATGTATATGTACTGCGTTACTTTTATTGTGTTGTGTATATATAATAAGTGCACACGATGTACCTACACACAATAATGTTTTGTTTATTTTTTTCTAATTAAACTGTATGTACAATACGTGGTACCTGGATAGTGTTATTATTATTATATTTATATATTTATATATATATTGCGACCGTTGAATTCCTATCCCACGCTATCCGTTTTCGAAATGTGTCTTAATAACAATACTTTCGACCATTGCGATTATACTGCTGCTGCTGCAGTCTACATGCAGTCTTGCAGTACGACACGGAACGCGTGTAAGATTTCTACGCTCATCTCGTCGGTATTATTTATAAATAGGTATTAATAATAATAATAATAACATGCTGTATGTATAAACACGTGCACAATATGTATATGCGACGTCACGCGTACACGCACGCACGAAACTAGTTCAATTATTATTTCTCCATACTATGATAATAAATAATATCATGTACCTCCAGATGTATGTGATTTTATAATGTGGCCTATTGCGATTTCTCTGCGATTTTTGCCCACACGACGCGATTCCTCTCACTTGTGCGTTTTATTTACATGTACATCTCTATTAAACCGTTAAGTATCGTTTAGATATGGTATGGTGTAACGACAATACTTATTTATATTTAAGAAATACGGTTAAATACGTAGATAAACACAAAATAATACATTTTTTTAAATTTAAATATAGAAAAAAAAGATCATTGCTTTGTATATTAGTATGAAATATTTATTTATCGCGTAATTTACGGTAATTTGAAAAAATATATACAAAGAGCTTTTACAAAACATATCGCCAGTGTAGGACAAACATACTATAAGAATTTTTCCAAAAACCACATTTTCAAAACGATAATATATATCAGTGTAATTGTATTACATTGTATCAGTGTATAGTGATATTGCCATAGTCTTATTATTCATATCGGTTACAAATGTCTTTTAAAAATCCTTATCTATTGTTGGTTTGTCTATCAATACCTTCTACCGTAAATTGATAAGTTTTCATATACCTATCGAAAACGGTCAGCATTTTTTTTATGTTTATTGAACTATAAAATAATGGGTCACATTTTTTTTATTTATTTAAAGTTCTAGTTCATTAAATATACAGTATACATATTATTTTACAAATAGATTATTACTAGTAGTTAGTAGTACACTGGTGTAGAACCTCGTGTCGTAGCTCGTAGAGTAAGAGTACTTATTTTATAATATAATTATATGCTAATATGGTGGATAAATTAGAAAAGTCTAATGAAATATCATTTGACATCACACATTTATATTTTAACTTTAGCCATTATCCCAAGATTAAATGTTAAAAGACTTATTGTAGTTTAAAATCATAAAAAGATTATAAAAATGTTAGTTTTTGAACAACCTATTTCGCCAGGTATGTTTAGAAACACCATACAAAATAACTGTAAAAGTATTTGCATTGGGTTTTAGTGAAAATAATAATTTGTCTAAACTATAAAGTTATAAATAATTTAATATATTATTAATTTACATAGCTTGTTAATATACGAGTATAACTCATATATGTGTGTTTTGTTAACGTGGAATCCATTTGACGTATAATACAGACACTACAGAATCATTGACATACATGGGGGAGGCTTGAGATGGCTAAGTCCTTAAAAAGTTTTGCAAACCCTACTCCCCTTAGAAAAAATAATAAAATCTAGTAATATTATTTTACTTTATAAAATATTGTCCAAAATGTCCATAGAAAAAATAACTATGTACATAGAATATTTACTTAGTAATATGAGTAATAGTGGTAAATATTTTGAATGAAAAAAACGTTCTTCCCTTGAAGTATTTTGTGAACTGCGACCAACTGTCATATTAGTTTTTTAAAAAAAAGTTATAAAAAACCACAACATTTTCTTCTACCGCATAGTCAGTTTGAATTTAGTAGATTCAATTAATCATTAAAGCTGCAGCCTGCAGGTACCTATACACGAAAAACTTCTTTTAAAACTCTAATCATATCAAATACAATTGTGCGCATGTCTTTGCGATATTTTTGAATGCTGCAAGAACAACTCTGGAAAAATATTGTAACACATTTTCAGACCTTAAATATTCGAATATAAAATGTTATGACATTTTAAGTATACCTGCAAAATAATTTGTGAAGCCTAAATTAAACAAAATAATTTTGTAGCACTGTTTAAAATGAAATTTTAAGAACGACGGTTGGGGCGAAACGATTATAATCGTTTTGTTGTAATTTAAGTAGTTAGCCCCCTCCATCGCAATAGTATCCAAATTTCGACTACGGCTGCGGTCACCGTTGTTCGGAAATCGGGTTTATTGGAATGTTTAAAATATATTAGTAATGTATTAGGCTCACCGCAGTTCCACACAATCACGTATGCGTCGTATTGCGTCCACTCATAAAACGCGACCCGAGAACGTTACAACAACAACAGTCGTAATATTATAATAGTTTTGTAATGACGTATAGCGTAATATACGAATATACGCGTCCGCGGCGCTCGGCATTCGCGACGAGGACGACTTTGTTTCTTGCACGACGGTCGCGCGCACGCCGGCCGGCTGAGTGGCCTCACGTCTTAATAATATCCACCCCGCGGGTGTCGATCCCGCGCTCCGCTACCAATATAATAATATGCGCGTATTAATGTATAATAATATGTACACGGCGTTTATTATTACGGCGGCGATCGTAAACCAAATACCTTATACCGACGTCGTGATATCATATTAATATATATATATATGTGTGTGTGTGTGTATTATAATTTATACGTACACGTTTTGTGCGCGCGCATTATGCACAGTGGACACGATATCATATTATTATTGTATTATTATATGATATGTACGCGATAATATATATAAGACGTATTAATACGCGAGGAGTTATGATATCATACGCTGTAGTTGTAGTATACTTGGCTATTAATTTATGTCGTTTATTGTGTTATAAATGCGTACGTACGTAATAATATTATGTATAATATATTTACACGGGTAGCCAGGCGGTCGGATCATCGTGACTGCCGAGACCAATATACTCGGTTAATTATTAAGTTATTACCTAAACACCGATAAACGAAGATGAGATGCTAATATATATATATATATATATAATATATGTAATAAGCTGCACGCGTGTAGAAGTATAAAGTCTCGCGTTCATAATATCTATATTACTTCGTTTCTGGTTTTCGTTAATCAGAATGAGCATTTATTTTATGGAAAGAATTTTTTTTTTCGGCAAGGAATTTTAAATTATTTCTTCAAAACGTGTTTTTGCGTATTTGTGATCTGGATTTGATCTGATATCTAAATGTCTACTATGTAATACATCGATTTATGTTCTGCTGTCTTGGTCAGTTTTGACTTGCAAGATATACTTACATTCCGTTAGCCTATTATGTTATGTGTTTCTTCGTATACACATAATTATATAATTCAGCGCAGTCACTGCCCAGAGCTGTAGGCGGTGCACGCATTTTCAGTCTTAATTAAGCGATTCAATGAACGTTTATTTTTATTAATATTATCGCACGTTGTATTGCGTCCTTGTTTATATTATTGGCGCAAATATAAAAAAATTACACTCGTTAGTTAAATTTTATAAAACGACACCGTTAAAGCACCTATATATTATATAATATATCGTAATACGACGCTATGTGTATATAGATGCCAGTTACCAAAAAACATAGTATAAATGGTACCTAGTCATACCAATGATAGTAATGGTATGTACCTATGTTAACGGGTACAGTGACATCATGATTATTTATCTATAAGGGGAAATATTAAAGTTACACCTACACAACGTCTTAACCTAACCTGACCTCCATATTTTTATTTATTATAAAATAAATACTGATATTATTTAATATTTTACAATATCAGTTAATATTAATGTAATAAATAATTTTAATTATAAAATATCCTACGCATATATACAATAGCATATTATTTATATCCAGTTTATGCATTATACACAAAAATACAATATGTATTTAGTTACCTACGTATATGCTAACTTATAGACTAATTCAGTAAAATATCAAAGTAAGTAAATTAAAATTAAAATTGTATTTATTGAATAATGATAAAGTTAAATATAAAATTATTTTTACACTCTAAAAAAAAATTATCCACCTACTTTGAATCGTTTGGAGCTATTGCTTCCGAAAAATGTGTTCGTGACACTACAAACGTATGTACGTGGTAGTCACGCCGCCAATGGGCAGTCGCGTGTGCGCGCCGACACGATAAACGGGGAGGCGAGCACGCGATACGACCCGCCGCAAGATTATATATATGCAGTTTATACGCTACCGAATGCACTTGACCAAGTGCAGTAGTTGCGTGTGCGTCTCGTCCGGCGTATCGCGTTACCGGGTTTGGTATAATATAATATATTATACTCTCGAACACTCGTCAAACACACACCGCACATACCTATTATTATTATTGTTCTTATTGTACATACGAACGCACTGAGGACGGTCTTATGTGTATGCGTATATTATAATGGACTTGAGAGAAAAAGTATATTTATTATATACTTATATGTAAACGACCATGTGTTTTCTGCCGCGAGACCACGCGCAAAGGTTTATGCCGAATCATTCACTTGTTTATAACACGATAAATATTACGATTATATATATAGTATATATACTTGATAGTTTAACTCTCCGGTAAATGGTTGTGCCAACGAAGATGATCCTATGGTCTTCGTGCGACACTTAGTTTGGTTAGGTGCAAGTCGAATATTATATTTATATACTCTGCTGGTGTGTGGTCGAAAATAACCAATGGATATATTATAAAAGTGTATAATAATATGTTACAGTGTTTATTTTTCTCGTCGGGTGGTATTTAAACGATTTTTTGATTTTCACTCCCTCTTTTGTAAACAACTCTTACAATTGGTTTCAACGGGAATATTATAATAACAATATATCTACAGACGATATAGTAACTCATTTCGTCTGTCTGAAATCTTAAATCAGGTATGTTACCTGATATTTTTACATGCAAAATTTTCCAGCTGTTAGTATATATAATATTAACCTACGATGTTTATTCAGAAAATAAGGTCTCCAAATTAAATAAAAAGAAAAATTCAAAAGGGGTTTATTTTAAAATAAATAAGTAAGTTTTCTATTGATTCCTGATAGTCGTAGTATAATATAAGGGTTGATGCAATATGGTTGGCTCTTATTTTTAACATCATCGTGATTGAATCCAATCTAATAGTAAATAAAAATTTGTGGTGATCAACAAATTTGAATGATTTATCAACTATTAAACTGTACTATGTGTAGTTTTATAATTACATAATTTATTAAACTAAAATTAGAAAAATCGCTCTGCTGTATAATTTAAGATTTCAAAGTGTACCTCTTCTTTGAGTAGGTGAGTAGGTCATATACTCACATGTAATACATATATGTTAATTTTTTAGCAAATGGTATATCATTGCATTAAAAACATGATTCCGAGTGGAAAAGGTCTGAAATTAATATATATTTAATATTACGTATGAGAAAATATTTGATAAAATTATTGCATATTATATTTTTTGTATAATATAGTAATTACTAAAATATTTTATAATATACTATTGCTATTAATTTACAAGTAAATACCACTGATATCTATATAACTGCGGTAAATAACAATAAACAGTAGAATGGTATAAATAGTTTAAAATTAATCGTAATATTGGAAGAACATTTGTTAAGTTAATAGTGTATAGAAAATAATAATTTGAGTAATGGTGGAATGTTTTACATCAAAAGTCTTTTATTTTTTATATTATATTACAGTGGAAAAAGTGTTAGGATCGGGTATTAACTTTTCAAGTTTTTTATCGAGTATAATTACAATTTCAATTTTAAAAAAAGTCATACTTGTCAAATGTTTAGGAATGTTTAAAAACGACAAAAGTATTTTGAAATTTATATCATGTCTAGAAAATGATGATATCAATTTTTGGTGAACATTTTAATTACTTATGGACATTCATTTTTAAATGACCTACAACAAAATAACAAAATAGATTTTGTCAAAAAAATGGTGCAGTCCGCGTTGTGTAAACACTCTTGTTATTCGTAATTGTGTTTCCTTATATTCCCTACTATTATATAAGTCCCGACATGTTTTATTTTTAACCTATTTTCTTCTATATACAAACAAAATCAAATTTTTTATCAAAAACCACCATCGAAATATAAAATTAAAGCTTTTTTACTGTTCTAAATGGTGATTACCCCATTGGCACGAAAAGCATTAAGCAACCAATAATGATTATTTTAATAAATACACATAATTTTAAAACCAAAAACGTTGATCACTACGTTCGTACAATAGTCTCGGATTTTTACAAAAAAAAAAAAAATGTTTGACCACTATACTAATGTTTATTTGCAATCAGCATTAATTATAATTGTATATTGTTATTATATTATCGTGATCTTATGGCGCATTATTCATTATATACCATTATACTGTATTCGAATATGATATAATATTTGTCTTTGTTAATATTATACATAATGGCCATAGATATTGTACATACTTCTAAATTTCGATTGACAAATATTTATCTATATGGGTAATTTAAACGGAAAAAACAACCTTGAATAAAAAAAAAAAAAATGATGAATTAATATTATGTATACCTACCTACCTACGTATTATAGCGATAATTTGGCGGGTGATCAAATCGTTTAGCGCTACATTATAATACAATATTATATTTTTTTTCACGTTTTCGTATAATAGTTATAACTTATTTTATTATTTATATACGCCCAATGAAACAGTATTTTATATAAATATAGTAATATTCTACTCGAGTTAATTGAAACCATTCTAGATTATTTATCATCGCAATATGTATTTTAGAAATAGGACCGGATCGGACTATCGTAAAGATGCAATATAGATTAATAAGATAGATATATTGATATTTTGGTGCTTTATACGTGCAAATTAACAATAAATACTCGTTTTTACATCACCTAAATTACAGTAATATTTTAACAACATTCTTCATTTTAGATTTTTTCATACATAAAACCATTATATGCAATGCTATAGAAAACATGTATATATTCTCTGAAAAGTTGAATGATGCTCGCGCGGCCAACTATTGTCTTGGGATTCATACTTTATGATCGCGTACAGTATTCATATAGATATAATATTATATTTATATGTAATGTATGGCGAGCTTAATGGTTATTTGATGTTCGAATAATGTTTTTATTTCGTTTTATTATTTCACGCGTTTTAAATTTTATATTAAAATAAGAAATGGAAGTACCTATACTTTAATTTAATCACTTTTTATTAATTCATAATATTATACTATTCTCACGATTTAAAATGTTTAATGTATAATACTGTTATGAACGAATTAATGGATATTGCGACACTACATATAGAATATAGCATTGGTTCACACAGGTATTTAATATATTTTCATTATTATATATTTACGCTATTGGATAAATTTATTATATTTCAGTTTTTATCTTCACTATATGTATGTATTTATAAAAATATATTTTTATATTGCTGTATATTATATAGAATTTAATATTTATAGATGAATATAACACAAATGTACGTACTACTTTATTATTCGTGAATTGTGATTATAATATAGAATTTATCTAGAAATATAACAATATGTATCAAACAATATTTTAAAAATGATTATTTTAATTTATTTTTTATGTTTTTATTATGTTTGGGGCTTTAGAAAATATTTATCAATTATTGAATGCATTAAATTCATTAGAGACTTATATCTCTATATTAATTTTTTTTTTTTTTGATGTTCTTTCTAGCCTTAATAATCTTTAAAAAAAAATTATACATAGGTATTTTATAATGTAATATATTAT
Source organism: Rhopalosiphum nymphaeae (assembly GCA_036289425.1). Lineage (NCBI taxonomy): Eukaryota > Metazoa > Arthropoda > Insecta > Hemiptera > Aphididae > Rhopalosiphum > Rhopalosiphum nymphaeae. The sequence goes on from JAZAQC010000013.1 coordinate 21,386,217, forward strand.
ATAAATCATAGACCGGATAGACGAAATGATTTATGAAGATTTGACAATTTTGCATCGATTATGTTACATATTAAGTGTGTCAGATATTGATGAAAATAACAATTAAACACTGATATAATTACTATAAACCAATTAAAAAAGTCGAACATTTTTATGTATTTTTTTTAACCGGATTATATTTTTACAAAATCTATACAAAATATTTAAACGTTAACATTATTGTAACGACAATTGAAAACTATAGAGTAATAATAATATTATTGTTTTATAGATTATTTCATGTTATTATGATTGTTTAGTTAAATAAATTTTATTCGCGAGTTACGGCAGGTTTTGGCATTTGAATATATATTTTATTGACCTAGGACCTATATCTTTTTAAAATAATAAATATTATGTGTATATTGTGATGATGATTTATTGTTGAATTCCATGCAAAGCGGTTGCATCAGTACAATATTATATTATGAACTCTAGTGAATAAGATAACCGTAAATTACGTTTAGGAGGGAAAAAACGTTAAGGTTACACAGTACACATAGTGGATGAACATTATAAATGTTTTTTCAAACGTTTGTACATATTATGATGATAAACGGACGAGTTTGTGAAGGGGAGAATCGGTATTGACAAAAATACGATAATCGGCTTTTATATAAAAATATATAATAGAAATAATAATATTATGATTTAATATTATTATCATTATGTACGTATCGCCGTCTCTGCATTATTACTTTCATTGATGCGCATGAGAACACTCGCGTGAAGACAGTCTTCGAGAAAGGACGTTTCGTTATTAATCATTCTGACGTTTTGCCAGATTTTTTTGTATAAATATTATGGACCCAAAATATATCGAGGTGAATTGATTTTAAAATTTACGACACTTGGAAAAGCCAAAAGTGATAATCGATAAAAACGACTAAGATCGACGGATCTGCCGATCGAACACAATAAGGCTATAAAAATATTACCTATTATAAAAAAAAAAAGTATACATGCAACGTTTTCTGTGTGTATGTGGTTGCTTTATACCGAGCTCTTTTCTCAGACACCATGTATAAAACATAACATATATAGTATATACCATAGAATTTTAAGGTTGGTTTACATATTAACACGAAATATATATGGATGCATGGTACCTGCATCTGCTATGGTCGGTTTACGGTTGGAATTGAAATGAAATGTTTTATAAAGTAGTCTATTTATATATATATATGTTTGTCATAAACAATTTTTATAATTCATTGGATTATTTATTTCCAATATTTTTATTTACTTAGATAGATGTTGAAAAAAAACCCTATACATACGATTAGTCAACGGTTATCAGGACTACGTAGGTATATTATAAATAATTTAAAGTTCACATTTTTAAATTAATTCATATTCATTGTGTTTGTTAATATTTATACTATGTAGGTACGTCAGTAAAATATAATTACAATTTAAAATGTCGTTCGTAAAATAAAAACAAAATATAATTTATTTTTATAATTAAAACATGAAACTAAACATAATGAATCATGGAAGTGATTAAGAGAGTTTATAATACACGAAGTACGATTAATTTCACTTACTGATATTTGTCATGGTTAGGTTTATTTATTTAAAATATTAATTAAAATACATTATTTTAATCTACGAGTAACGAGTATTACGGAAAACTAAATGAGTCTAAATGTATACAATTTTATTGACACTTTAATAAACTTGAAATATTATCATATATGATATTATTAATATTACATTATATAGCCCTCATAATCAGTCATAAACTTAATTATCAGCTAAACTATTTATCAAATATACGTCACACCCGTAAGAATGTATAGAATAAACACAGATTGATAAAAATCAAAAACTTATAAAATGTTCATTATAATTTACATTAACACTTAAAAAAATGTCCACCATAATGTTTAAAGATTATAATAGTCTACATAAAAAAATCATGAAAGCACCATGTTACTGGTCACCGCAATTCAATTGGATTTCATAAAAATTAAATCTACCTACTACCTACGTATAGGTAATGCCACATTGCTGCCTCCGTACGATTAAGGGCGCCAAATCGTATTAGTTGTAGGTTGAACCAAATATAGACGACAAAATGCAGTCTGCAGTATATATCTACACTATACTGTACGTATATCACACCACGATGATTTGGTTACTTTTAACGCGTTAAGTGAATAGATTTACTCATTTTCCAAAAATTTAAATTATTTTTTAGCAATATTTTTGGATAGTGTTAAACGATGCAGATTATGTATACATTCCTATCTAGTATCCAGTTATTGTATACTTATAAATATATAGTAATCGAACATGCCATCTCAATCAGAAGGTCTGCAGGAGGTAAAATACGTTACATATTATCATCGCGTATTCAAAATAATAATAAAAAATAAAAACGGTATTAAGATTTTTTTTTTCTATAGTTTGTACAAGTGTGCAGCGCCATCACTGTACGTCGCGGCACCCATATCGTGTTCTCCTCTCCCCTACCCATCGATACCACCGACATACCAGGACATCGAAGACGTGTTTGTCGCATAATATATGATGATTCCGCAGTCACAAGAGATGGTTCGCAGGGGGAAATCTGTTGTGGACCACGCGAACAATAATCGTTGGTTGGACAGCGGTGGCGGACTGATAAACGCCGGTCAGCTCTGATAATAAATTACTCTTCGCGCGCGGTTATCCGTGCTCGTGTGTAAGAATATAAAAACACATCGCTGCGGCGCGCCGAAATGGTTTCATGGGATTTCTTATAGAAAACGATCGCGTATAATGTATATAATTTATACTCGTCGCTGGTATAATATAATAATATTATACATTATGTTATGTCTCTGCGCGACCGCGCAAAGCTGTTATTTATTTTTTTTTTTTTTTTAATAATAATATATATTTTTATTCGCTAAATGTCAGTGCACGCGGGTCGATGCTAAACATATTACGGCGTATATACTATACCTATTTATGTATACGATTGTCGATTACGTATACTGTATAAAAGATCTAGACGCACATCGGACCAGCCGACAAATTGTTCATCTCGGTCCGGTCGCGTTTCAATATTATAGTTTATCTGTGATTTATAAACATCTTGTGCGTGCATATGGAGACGTCGTCGTTTTTTATCGTGTTAATAACGTGAGCGGGATAACAAAATTAATCGAATTTGACCACGGCGGAGAGAAGTGAAATAAAATAATAATAATAAATGCGTAAAGAAATCTACAGTTCTCGTTGGGTTAGACGGCAACACGATATAAATTTAACAATACGCGCGACTAATATTACCAACCCATATTATACAGCATGATTCTAACCAAATATACTTTACCCCTACATTTTTCCTTTAATAATTCATTTAATTTATTTAAATTTTGAATTTTTGAATTTTTAAATATAAAAATTAAAGACCATATTATTTTTGAATTATTGACATTTTTTGTACTATTTAAAAAGTGTCCTATAAAAATACAAACTTTAGTTTTTCAAACAAGAACCAGTAATTTATACCACAAATTATTCAATGGATAATTTTTTTTTTTTAATTTTGATGTATCTTATTCAAAGTTTGAACGAGTAGTTTTTCAGTTATTAAAATATTTATACTAAGGATAATAGTCCTTAAAAATAGTGTAATAGAAGTTTCAAATATATTTTACAATTTTGATTTCAGTATATATAAGTATTATAATCAGACAATTTTTACAAATTATAAAAATGTATAAATTAGTATTAACTACAAATATTTTCAAATCACCGTAACGCCCAATGTTTTTAATCTATTAGCACGGATCTATTATCCTTATCATACAAATTTTAAGTAACTAAAATCGTTGAAATTTTGATTTTGATAAGTGGACATTTTCAGAAAAGATATCCGCTAAATAATTTGCATTAGAAAAGGCGGATTTCAGTTTGAAAAAAACAGAAGTTTATATCTCTAGCATCATACAAAAAAACTTGAGAATTTGAAAATATGGTTATTAGGTATACAATATAAAAAATCCCAAAACTCATATTTTTGAATAAATACATTATTGAAGATCAAAAGGGATAACATACCCGGTGAATAATTCTGTATACTGCAGTCATGCACATTCAGAAGATGGAATATAATATGCGATCGGAATACATAAATCAGTATATAATAATATAACATAGGTATTATGCTGGTATACCGCTGTTCGTACATTATTATATACCTAGTATATTATATTAGATCCATATATAGATCAGTCGGCAGCGCTAATTAGTTTATCTCAAAACATGTGTATATACAATTTATGCTTGTGCAATATATATAGTGGGTAATTTATTATTATATATACCATACACGCGTAATATTATGTAGACGACCAGCGGCGGCAGATTAGACAAGACTACTATAGCTACGACGGACTTACGGTTATGCAGTGTATAGGTAGTGGGTACCTATACCACGTTGGTATACCGACAACTTACGAGTCTCTCGCCCGTGTTGGCGATAGTTAATCGACTTAACACGACACACGCACACACATGTATACTCGGCGTGTGTATGATGTTGGCGCGACCGAGTCGGGTGATAATTTATTAAAATTAAAAGTGGCGTACGTGAAAGAATCTCTGCGGGCGGCGTCGTCGGTACCTATATATTATAATGCACATGTACAGGTTATATTATTATAATAACGTTATTATTATTGTTTGCGTACAAATACTAATAATAATATATTTATGTACGATCGCGGATACGACACACGCACAAACACACCGTGTCGTTATTCGTTTAATAATTTTATATTTTATTATCATCGTTTCTCTTTCTCCCTCGCCACTACCGCCGCCGTAAAAGCCTTCTCGCGACGTCTTGATATTGTTATTATTATTTCATATTATTGTAGTACTGTCGGTACGCCCGTCATATTTCCCGGGACTTACGTGAATGGGCCCGCGTCATGCGTATATTGCGGAACGAGTCCGTGGTGGATTGTCAATCATGGCCATGACGGATAATAATAATAATATATTAATACGCGTGCGTCCTATATGTGTGTGTGTGTGTATTTACGTTTTTGAGTGCGTGTGCGCGGTGGTCTAAGTTTAGCGAACGAAGCCGCTCAGTATATATACGATTGGTACATGCGCAATTTTTTACGACCGAAGAATTCCAACATTGCTAGCAGACGATAGCAGACGATGTTCTGCCGTCGCCGGCTCGATCCTAGTTTAATTTTTTCTTTATCGCTAACTCAAGAGATCATGTTTTTATGTACGAAGAGAAAAAATGTATTAATCAATTTTGGCTCAACTCTAAAAATCTTACGAAAAATTATATTGGTTTTTATATACTTTTAATAATATTTTTGAGATTATGTTTGTATGTTATATTTGTTAAAGTCACCCATGTTGTCGGGGTTACGCGATTATTGCTGATAACTGTTCATCGTCACTCCATGTTCATCATACAAAAATTGATGGTTTGTAGCTGTTATTAAATATAACTAATGACTTAGGTTTCTATACTAATTCAATACAAAACAGTAGAAATATAGTTTTTCTTCTACCCACATTATGTATAAGTATATAACAATATATTAACGGCATTAAAACGGTATTATCTACTAACTAATAGAAAACGGCGTCTCATTGTAAGTGTATCGGGGCCAATGTTCAAATATCAAGGAATAAGCCACGGGGATCTCAGGTGCCCCTTTTTTCATACTTGAACGTTTATTCTATATTTAGGGTATAATTTAATAGATTTTTGGTTGATATAATATCATATTATGTTTCTAAAAGGTCGACGGCTGAATACATAAGAGTTTAGTGGATACACGTAAGTATGTAAGTCGTAACTGCAGGTCGATTCGTTAGTTTGCAGTTTTGTGCGTTGTAGTAGTTTTTCCGTATTATTGTTTGTTTTTTTTTGGCGGGAGAGATGGGGTGCGCTAACTTTTCCTACTTAAGTGACTATAAAAATAAAATGCTGCACTTATTAATATTGGTTAATTGTCATAATTTATATAATACATATGTGTAATGCCTCAAAATGTCACGGGGACTATACCAACGTTGTGGACTGTTTCGTCGATAACGTTTTACAAAATATACTTATTCAAGTGCCGGTTACTCGATAATAACCGTGCACAATTCTGACAAGTTCAATTCACCAAGCACACAGACTCATTTATATTTTAGCGGTACAATTCACGCCCCAATAATAATAATAATAATAATAATAACAGTGGGTATGCATACGCGGTGACGATGAAAGATATTCCGTTTTCGGCCGACCCGAACGATGTATAACAATATATTACTATAACGTCTATAGCATATTATAATATATTATATACAGTATGTATATTGCCGCAGGTATGCGCCGTGAACGGTACTCGCACATTATAAATATACAAGCGCAAAACAGCTACGCTTAATCGTTGATTAAATGCACATCTTTCACGTTCGCGTATTATCATACACGTCACGGTCATGCTCGTACACATAATATAATAATAATAATAATAATAATATATAATATTATAAATGTGTGTACAATATCGTTCGGCGGGCCTCATTATTATTGCGTTTTAACAGTTTATAATATTTATTTATACACAAATGCCGACCGTCGTCCGCCATATTCGTATACCTACCTACCCACCTACCTATGTATGCGTCGCGCGTACTTAACAATGTAATTTATCACGGCCATCAATTATTATTAGAATAATGCTAAAGCCCGCGAGGCGCACGCGTGGCGGAATGACTCTGGGCTGCAAGTGCTACTTATTGACCAACAGAGGCGAACAGATTATAATAATAATATATCTTATATACATAATATAATATGAGCGGGTGATTTTTTAAGCACGCGTGGTCCATTTTTATACTTGATCTATTAATTCAATCTCAAGTTTTTGGAATTTTTCAGTAATTTCCTACTTATACAATATATATTTGAAACCAGCACGTTTTCAAATAACTACTTACATTTTGTACGTCATTTATAAGTAGGATTATAGTCCCAAAGTTACAGGAATTTTTTTTTCAAATAAGACTTTTTTACAACAACTGTTTTTTTAAATATTATTTTGATAGATATAAATTTTAATTTTAATGAGTGAAATATGAATTTTATCATGACCCTGGACTATGGATATAAATAATAACACATAGTCTATTAAATATTTCAATTTATTTCTAATCATAAATATAGATATTAGTTATTAGTTTTAATATATTTAATTAGATGTAATTATATAAATTATAATATCCATAAATCATAATTTATTGTTTTATTTAACCATATTTTATCTATCTATAAAGTTAGGTTAGGTTCAAAAACATATAAAACTTTCAAAAACAAATCATTTTTAATCAAACTAAATCTATACCTCAAATAGCAATCCTAAGAAAAGTGTGAAAAAAAATTGATCTAATTTTTAAATTAACATTTAAAGGGGATTGAAAGCAGCGTAGTAACTAAAACATACCTATAATTCTTACTCCTATATGAATATTCACATGTACGATTTTCCTGCCATGCTCATTGTTGGTGTAGTAACCATACACACACTATATTATGTTTTTATGCCTTACAGATATAATGTGCATTTGAATGAGAAAATATACGTTCAAACGAAACATTTACTAACCGATAACGATACATTATAATAGTTATTCGATATGTTATGTTGTTATATTTTCATCCATATTTCTTTTATATACACGTTTGTATATATATATATATGTATATATAATAATAATATAATGATCCAATCAGTTATATATAATCTCTGACCTCGTGCTTTTCTCACACGCGTCGATGGATGATCCCATGCGCACCATGCCTTAAAAGACGTCGTCGTTGGTGTCGTGAGCTCTCAAATCAAAAAAATTCAACATGTCCTCCTCCTTAATGACAACCGCTGTTAAACCGTTCATCTATAGATTTACCAACATAAATAGCATTCATTATTTTCAATAGCCCTCCTCTTATAACCGAATTTTCCTTCCTGGCGTGTATACTCATTATAATGAATTTATCACAATGTTTTCAACCGAGCTTGGCAAATTAAATTCATTTTATTCAACAATACCAATATACTTGTATTATACTAAACAAAATTTTACTAATTATCGCTTTTAGGGCAAATATTTTTTTCATATTTCATACTGCTGACTCTTTTAGTAAAAAATGACTGACTTATGCTACACAATTTTAAAACCTGAATTATGATGTAACTACAAAAATTGTTCGTGAATAAAAACCGTATATAAATTTAAAATTCAAAACATCATACAATCTAGCTTAAATAAATAAATTTGGACGCAGTGTGACGGATGCTTCGTATTTTACAAGTCATGTAGAAACGTTAACTAATTTATTTATTATATTAAATATATATATATACAGATTGTAAATTTGTTTAACAAATAATAAAAAAATACATAAATAGGTATAAACAAAATAATCATTCTTTATAATAAATACAACTGAAAAATAATTATTAAAATCAGATATGAAAAGCTGGTATGAACCAGAAATAAAAAGAAAAAAATGAAAATATGAAAAAAGATTAAATGTTTATGAACACATGTTGTTAAAAAATAATATCAAACTCGTGTAACTTTTGAATACTTAGAATACCTTTTAATTATTAGTTGTGTGTACCTATATATTACTAATTATTCCGTTTTCGTGTATTTAAATGAAATAATATGCTTTTGTCAAACTTTTTATCATTCAAATATATTTGGGATTTAGATGATTTCAACGAGAAAGACTTTATTTTCTGGTATTTTTGGCTTATTTACCAATATAATATCGTACCATCGTTATACGACTGTGTACCAACGAGCCGATGGTGCCAGACTGCTATAGTATAATAATAATAGCCAGCGTGTATACCTACACATCAAAAAGTTACAGTCTGTCAGCACGCGCGTGACAGCCACATACCACAATATACCTCATCGGTACACGGCGGTATACCGCCTATATGACTCTATATTGTAATGTCGTCCACGATAGTTCACGCACCACGCGGTACAAATGTGCAATGCACACATAACACTATAAACAGTGCAATAGTAAACAATATAATATATAATACGGTCGCAATAACAATATATAGTATAATGTAAACGGTGTGCGTATTATATTCGTGTCGTGTGTTTGCGGAGGAGTGAATAATATAAGCGGGGTGGTGCGGCGGCGGGAATTGAATAACGAGTCTCGTACGTAATAATAATAATACGCGGGCGCTAAAAAAAAAAAAAAAAAAAAAAAATGAGAAAAGAAAAAAATGCATCTCCTCGTCTGGAGTGCGCTCTCGCGCGATCTTTCGCGACCGGGATAGAATCGCGAGCTGATTTCTCGGTCGTTCGCGCCTCTCTCGGCGGATTGCGCGTTAAAGGAGACGAGTGCGGCGGAGACGGAGATCGGCGCGTGTGCACGACAGAGAGAGAGAGAGAGAGAGCAACGGAAAGGTAAAAATGGAAAAAGATCGATCGCGATACCGGACTGGGGCCATAGATCACTGGCGGATAAAAACGCGGGCCGATGTTATTTTCTTCTTCTTCGTGTGTGGTTCGCCACCACTACCACCGCCACCGTCACCTGCGCCGATACCGTCCCGGTCGTCGTCGTCATCGTCGTCGTCTCTCGCCCGAGTCGCGAACACTGAAACACGCCATATAAATTACCGGCAGCAATAACACAATATTATTATAATAAGAAAATGGTTTCGTGTCGCGCGCATTACTTTTCGCGTGTGTATATAATATATACATATTCGTATACTTATATATTATAATATACGCGTAAAGAGTCGTATGGGTATAATAATAATATGATACCTATGTGTATAATAATAATAATAATAATAATATGCGAGTGTGCGTGCGCGGACGGTCGGCCCGCGAAATAAATCCAAGTCCACAATAATAATGTATGATAATATATTTTATCAACGAGTAGTCCGTGACAATAATAATAATAATAGTAATAATATTATCCTTCAGCAGCGGCTCACTCGAGTGCGTGCGGTGCACATTTCCGTCAGATAGCGGTGTATATTATAATTTTATTATAATACTATAAGCTTATCCTGCGAGGCGTTTCCTGTGACGAAAATTAAAAATTCCATCAGATTTACCCCGTCTTAAACTTCATTAAATGTAAGCTACACGTCATATTTTTGCCATAATAACTTGGGTGGTTCTTACCGCAAGTATAAAATACAGAGGTAAACTTGTATCTGATTATTATAATCATATATGTAACCAATGACAACCCTATACGAACCAAAAAATATTGATTTTTTTTATAAGCCATCAGATCCCCCGTGTGAGCCCCTCTTAAAAGTATATAAAAAAAAATATATTTCTGGGATGCGCATTCTCAGTACTTATGTGATTATCTGTAGATCTAATTTTAAAATTATGAATATGATAGATTTGACTGTGGATTGTTTGCACACATACAAATACATACATTACCTCTTAATAGAGATAAGTGCGTATTGCGATGCAATTATATTTCATAGAAATTAATCACAGCTTGACCTGTGCAAATGTAGCACTCGATTACGCAAATTTAAAGCATAGCTTTTTGCACCTTAAGCAAATTGTGAAAAACCTTTCTTTTTCTGTCTAAAAAAGTTGAAAACAATAGTTAAATATCATTATTAATTATACTTTATAACTTGAAAAAAAGCGCTCGTGTTATAACTATAATTGTCTGATAATGTATTATGTATATATTTTAAAACCGAATAGTACTTAAGACAATTAACCACATAACATATTGGATAACATCTTTATAATATATTATAAACGTCCTACGCGAGTTACGATCAAAGAATCTTCGGACAGACTAATTGTACGGTCCAACGACTGTCGTGTTACAACTCCTTAATTATATTATTATATTTTTAACTCACCATGTAGAACACATGCCTTTTTTTGGTGAAACATGTAGGGGCACGTGCGGTAGTGGCTAGAAAATAGATAAATTATTATCATTATTATTTTATGTAATAAAAGCTACTGTGATGATGACTATGATGATTTGTTATATTAGCTATACTGAAATTGTGAATAAATAATTCGAACAGTCAGTAGACTGTGGGCTACGGAGTAATAAGGAATTGGTTTCCGAGCCAAATAAATATGATAAAGTGTACGAATTTGTTCCCGAAAAAATAACTTTCTAGTATACCAACTGTTCGAATCTGTTCCCAAATAAAATTACTTTCCGGTGTACAACTGTTACAAAATATGTATAAATCGATAATTTTATAATATTTTATTAGGTTTTACGATGTCTAGGAAAGTCTATAAATATAATTTTACATCTAGTTGTATCTTTTAGTAATTGTTTAGTTTCACTTAATTATTATTATTATTATTATTGATGTGACGAAAAAATATTATTATTAGCCAATACGTACATTGCGTATAATATGAATATATTATATGTATTATACTGAGCGACATTTTTAACCATACTTAGGTATCAACCAGATACCAGGTATTAACTATATAGTTTGTTACAATCGCATACCTAATTATAATCACATAACTGCTAATAAATTATCCATACAATATACTTTAATTGTTTAATAGTCGACTTTTTAACACGACATTTTAATTTTTGAAAACTTTACAACTCGTATTAAATTTTAAAATGAGTTATTTGAATCGCACTTATACGATTTATCTTATTGTAATATGTATAGCAACCTTTGATCTTAAAATATTGAATATATTTTTAGTTATAAAATTTAACAAAGAATGCTTTTTTTGTAAAATGTTAATTTTAAAATTACATTAAATAATTTTAAATACTTTTAAATACTGTGATAATAAAAAAAAAATTTACACTTATCTAAATAACTGATTGACAGCATAGTCACCGTTAAAAAATTCCATGTATAATATGAGCGTTTGTGCACTTAAGTACATAATAATAATATACTAGTAATATAATATACGTATGTTATGAATATGTTATATGACGAATATACGATAAAACATCGATAATAATTACGATCGCCGATTATTGTTGGCATTGCATGTACACTACATGGTTTTAATACTATATACTACATAGGTATCGTTTTAAACAGCAATAACCCCGCGTGACGGCTGTTAAAAACGCAACCGATTACATATTATAATAACGTATAATTAAACACGTATAAAACAATTTAAAAACCGTAATTTGATCTTCCTATGATTTCGGGTAATCTGATCTCGGAGTCTTTGAAGTCGTATACTTTACAATGGAATATCAGTAAACATTTTGTACCGAAAACGTGATACCTAATCATTATTCAATATCGAATTTAACATATTATACATGTAGGTAGGTACAATTAAATATATTATGTTATAAGCGGCAACATGTATATTATTATGATTAATAACAACGTTTAACTCTAAATTTTTGTGACACATCGACAGGATAATTCAGCGCACTAACGTTTGGGTATCACAGTCACTGCGATAGTGAAATTTATAATTATTTAATATCATTGTCTTAACACTAAGATAATCAAAGTGGTCGACATTTTGTTAAACGTGACGCGTCAATGGGTTTATTCGATAGGGGAATTGTGCATACGGATATAATGTAGGTAGTACAATAGGTGACTCTTTGTGCTTGCGATTGAGTTGTTTTGAACGGGCCACAAATGTCGATTTTTGCGGTATTTCGTCATTCGTTTCGTGAACGTTTTATAGATCATATTATTACATTATTATTGTATAGGTTTCTTTCGTCTTATCTACATATTATATAACATATCAACTTTTCGTTTTTGACGGTACCTACATATATAATGATTTTTTCTTATTTTTTATCAATAATATAGATACCGTACGACGCAATGAATAAAAGAAAATATTGGTATGTATAATATAATGTATCATATATTTTATTCATAAGTCAGTTGTTCACTGCTAAGACTACTGGGACCGCAAAATTGAATACGATTTACTAGCTGTAGGTAGTGATTTATGAACAGTTATATTCAGCTTAAAATTATGGATAAATGTTTAAAAACAAGTGTTAGGTTGTATATTATATTATGTAGGTATACTTTAAGCAAGTCTACATTGCATTTCATACGCACAATACACGGTCGACCGTTGTTGGTGACGTATCGTATTATACATTTAATATTGTGAAATATAAATGGTAAATTTCCGTCATACGACTATGAATCACCGCTGCTAAAACCGTTTTTCTGCAATCATTTTATATCACGCTGTTGTTTCGATTAGTATAATATTATAATAATATATAAATAACACGTGGTCACATATCAAAATCGAACGATACAGCATATTATGCAATAATAATATTTATAAATATTATAACAGCTTTCAATTAACGGAGTTCACGGCAGTCGTTGAATATTATACACGTATATTATGCGCAAGTAGTTTTCAACGTTTTAAATTATTGTTTATCAATATAATAATATGATGTGTACATTATTAATTTATGACGCAATAAACATGCACGTAACGTGGTACAGATAAAATATATATAATGTAGTTTTCGAGCGAAATCGACATTAATATCTGTGGATATTATAATAATATAATTGCGCGCCACGCGATTGAAAAACGAATATTAATGTTAAAATACATTCATACATCATACATATTCGTGCGCAGACTCTGTGCTGTCTGGGTACTGTATTCACGTAACGCCCGTAAACATCGTCCAATAATAAAGATCATTGTTCGTGTATAATAATAGGCTTAAGCTGATCCACAACAACGATATTATATTTTATCGATAGCCCAAATAACAATAATTTCTATCGATTAACCGCACATATGCCGTATTTGGCTTGTCACTTATTGAATTCATGCCGACTTATCAAATAGGTACCTCGTGGATAATGCCCATTTACATTATTTTACCTTCCTACGGTTAAACGGTTCTAAAGGAGCTTATAATAGTGTACGTGGCGCATATCGCCGTATTTCGACGCCGCACCATGTAGGCGAGCGAGATTGTCTTTTAGACATTTCGAACGATTTGTCAACCGTACAAAATGATTTAAACATTGTTTTACAAAGACCGTATATTATATTGTTATTTAGACCCGTTTAAATCACCGTTTGGTACTTCATGAAATATTCATAATGATATATATATATATATATATACAGCGACCGTTGTGATTTTATTTTTTTGTATTGTCTCATGTCGGATAATATACAAAATTGCTATCCGAGAAATCACACGATTAACTTGGCGTGAGAATAATTGAATCCAATAAAGTCGAGAATTACATTTAACGCATTTGAGATATGCATGTATGCTTTTATGCGGACTATATGGCATATAAAATATACATGAGTTTATTATTTTAATGATATGCGCTACAGGTTGTCCGCAGTGCAAGAAAAAGTGTAAATCGTTTACAGAATATACCAGGTAGGTATTTGATACTAGTAATTCATTTAATTAAATAATTTATAACAGCATGACGTTATAGCAGATAACAAAAAAACTTTTATAAAATCTAAAGAGTAATATATTATAATAATTATAGACGTGTTAATAAAAAAAAAAATTCAATCAAAATTTAACCATACGTATTATAATTTACATTATCGTATAATAATATGTACAATTTTAAAATACACCACCAACTTTAACCAATTCCAATATATAATAACACGATATATGTATTATAATATTTTACACGAATCGATGAAAAATAAAATGAATAGCAAGTAAAAATGATCAAAGCCAACAATACGTGGAAAATGCTTTTTATCGACATTTCGGTATAGGTTTCTAAAATATTTAAATAGAAGTCCTATTGGGTTGTTCCGAGTTCTTATAATAGTATCAAAGACTTGATTCGAAGGGTCCTGATTCCAGAACCGTTGTTATTCTTTTACGGTATACGTTACCAATCGTCGGTGCAATGCACCCACACATAAAATAGGTAAACCAACTGCTTGTGAATTATACATTATATAACATTATATTATTATATTATACACAATAAGCTGCAGTGGTACGCGCGTACTGTGGTTAAAAACGTACAAGACAACATATAAGACTATAATAATAAAATTTATATAATTTCCTGGTCGAAACTTACAGCCAATATAATAATATATAGGTAAGTACGTGATATCTGACCATCACGCACGCGCCGATTTCCCCAGCGGCGTATATGTGTACTTATGTGTACCCATTCCAATATTATACATTTATACGTATTAATGTATGCTATAAGTTACCACCACGTACTAATCTGGACCATATTATAATAATATGATATACATAAAGATATCGCCATATTGTTATTTGTTAACACGTCTGACACTATACGATTATATTATTTCCAAACCATACAATAACGTGCGTGTTAAATTTTCGACGAGTCGTCCAATTCCGAATTCGCATGTCATAAAACGGGTCAGATTATAAATATATATAATGTATCTGTACTGTATATGTATTATGTTATATGTGAATGTCTTATTGGGTTTGCTTTGCGGTCGAGAAAAAGTTTGCTGTGCACGCTGGCACGAACACACGTTGGATTTCAAAAATTCTCACCGAAACGTAATACGCATGCACGTAATATATAGCTCCGAAAACCTTTCAATATTCTGTGCGTTATGATATTTGATTATAATATTAGATTTTATGTATAACTCTTTTATATACTATGGGTGAGTTCGACGTTTAGAGTAGAAATTAAAATGTTAGACGGCCCATATGAACTTGGAAAGAATAATTTTATCTTCGGTATAGTTGGCGCACGTTGGCATATATGACAAAGAATGTTAGGTATCCTTTTTTAACCATCGAAATCATTATATTTAATTTATTTTTCTAAGGATTTTGGATCCAACGTACTTGTAGAAGAAAAATTTTCCCCGCAAGAAAATTTTTCATAGACAGATTTCGATGTTTGGTTTTTTATTTAAAAGAATTAACGAGGATCGGGTTAGACTCCAGCTTTAATAATTCTGTTTTTAAAATTTGTAATAGACATTTATAAATCACACAGTTTTCAGTGTTTTTAAAACGTATTATACTAGCGTTAATTCAAAAATCAAGTTCAATACGGCCTGATTAAAGTTTTCAAGTAGAAAATAATGATCTTAACCCGACAGTTCTAAGAGGTATGATTGTTTTCTTATTGTAATCATTTATCATCGTTGAAATGGTTTGGTTTTATTTTACAGACAGCTATTCTATGGCTACCGACCCACGTCACTAGAAATCATCTGATTTTTGCGTCCGTAATAAATGGACGGTTCCAACAACCCTGAAGCTGAAACAACAATTTCTTTCGGAAACCACCCTAAGATCAATTCTTCCTATAGTTGCGGCAAGGCGGTAGATGGTCATATTATTTTTTCCAAGTGACAGTAGGCGTGTCACTAAAACTGAAATAACTAAAAGTTATACACGTATTATCGTGTTACTGTAGCACGCAATCGGATTCGTTCGAGAGTCATATAACGCAGTTAATAAAAACTCGGTTGTTTTTTTTTTTTAATAGCACCCGTTTTACGTACTATTCCGTAATCTTATCAAACACATACAATACATTGTATAGGTACTCGGAACTTTGGCATTGGTCACCGGTTCCGGAAAATCGTGAGCGCGCGCGTGTGATTCCCACAACGAAAAAACCCATTTCGGTTCATTACGGTTCTCATAAAACACACGTCCTACGCGCACGTCGTCGCCGTCACATCAATATAATATATTATATATCGTAATAATGCTCGTCTATACACACGTTTGTGTGCTCGTGATGCAGTCATAGTGTACAATAATTATGTCTTCTCGACGGATTCCGACGCGTACGTTTGATTTTCGCACGTTTAATGCGGCCGTCCGATAATTTTATTATTATTATTATTCAGGATATACTCTATAGTCTATTACATAGGTGTAGGTTTGGCCGGGAGGAAGACGATAACTTTTCGTATATATTTCGTTTGTATTGTATCGGAAAAGGATAAAAATTCCCAAAAAATCGACGTGCATATATATTATATTACCTATATACGGTATAACCGCGCGAGGTGTGTATATAATATAACACACGGTAATGTATGTATAATAATGAGAGAGGCGGCGATAATAACGATTTGTACGTGAGGCCTTGCAATCAACGGCGGCGGCGGCTCTCGTCATACCGCTCGTATCTACTTACCCATAACACTACGTACATTATTATAATATACGTAAACACGTCCGATGTTGCTCGCCATCGTCTTTGTCGTCGTAGTTTCCGGCTAATGCAACTATCATATAGGTACTGCTGCACACGCGTGGTCGTAATAGCTAGCGAAGGATCACAGTTCGATTCATTCCAAATGACATGTATCCGGATACAAAAAAGCACACAAATCGTTTGCAATTTGCAAAGTAATTATTAATCGTATTTGAAATATAGGAGCATAATAATTCCTACAATAAAATATACCTATACGATAAGTAAACATGTCCTCTGACATTATAAATAGTACAAAACATTTTTCGTCTATAAAAAACGAAATATCTAGTAATTATTAGACTTGAAGGACATTATATTACAAACATACATTCTAAGTACAGAGTAAACAACAACGTTTTTTTTTATTTTTGTCATATCTTTTATAGTTTGTACAATATGTATAACATTTTTTCTACAATAAGCAAAATAAATGGAGGTTAGATAAAAAAGGCTTGGTTGGCTTCACTGTAGAAACTATTCAATACTATATAATACAATTTTAACACGAAAAACGCCAATACCTAAAATATATTTTAATTTAGTAAAATATTATCTGTTATTTAGATCGCATGATTTAAGTGTAATCAAGAAATAGAAATAAATGATTTCCTATGCTTTTTACAATCTGTATACATAAAAATAAAATCATCGTACGTCTATCGATTATTATACCGCGTGTGAAGTTATCATTCGTAAAACTCATAGGTAGAAAAAATAGATGATATTATAGTATGTATAGAAATTAATTTTTCTTATCAATCGTGGTGTAGGTAAACGATCCAAACGCGAATTAGATACAACGAATTACTGTCTGCCATGCATAATATGATAATATCTAAATCCGTGTGAGTATTATAGCACATAAATTATTATGTATAGAAGTCTCTGCGATCGTATTATGCCAACCATCATAATACCCATATTGTATCGCATTTAACGTTCTTTCACGTACATCGATGTACCCGACAATGTACCACGACGATGAGACATTCTGTGTTTTTTTTTCCGAAATTCCGAGATTGCAAAATAATATATAGACAATAATATCACGTCTTTTTTTCCTGTATTCGAATCGTGGTGCGGTCGTGTGCAGCGTACGCTCTAACGATATTATTAGTGGGCATAAAGATATAGGTACTATATATAGTCACCTTACACTACGTATTAGTTATAGTGTTGCCACGGCGGCGGCGGCGGTTATGATGATGATGATGATGGTGGTGGCGGCAGCAGTCGTATTAAAGACAATAGACAATCGGCGGAGGCGTTATAAATACTGCAGTTTTAATGCCAACGCGAGGCGACGGCGACAACGGGCAATCAATCACGTTTGGCTGTGGCTTACTTTTCTTCTTCGTACAAACACACATTAACATTATAGACTTCTCGGTCCTTATAGTCGCCCAGATGATCGATCGACGTAGTTTATATTTGCCGCAAAATGTAATCGTCGTGCCTCACATATTAAAGTCGCACATATGACGCATAATATAAATATATACTTTATGTTGATATAGTAAACATATACATGATTATACGTGTAAAAATACGCATATATACATTATATATTACAGACTGCTTAGCTATAGTCTTAAGCGAATTATTAAGCCGAATACGTTATATTATTACATGACATACGAGCAAAAACACTACCTATTTCGAAGATCTCGGAGATGAACGAGGATACGTACTCGCCATTATACATTATATATATATATATATATCTCAATATATTTAAATCATCATATACAGTGAGACTACAATATGGTGTAATATATTAGGGATATATTACAATTTTTCTACCATTTATTGAATTCTCTCTTCTGGACACTATTTTACTAGATGTGTAACGATGATTCTGATAAGCTAGCAACAAAGTCATTATATTCATACGAAACTATAAGTCCATAAGGCACAAGTTAAATAATAATTTAATAATTATGATCAACCATTCGGTTTAATTTATTAAAAGATTTAAACTTTGTGATTTAAATTTTTTATTTATGATTCATATCCAGCATAATATGTATAACAAAATAATTAGTCGTTTTTAGTTTTACCTCCATATGAACATAAATAATTGTACCGATTAATTTTTCAGACGAAAAAGATTAAAATGTGTCTTGTTTTTCATTTAAAGCTATACGTGAGCAATGCACATAAATGAGTTTGACACGAGCGAATCGTGAATATATCTATGTACCTAATAATAGTGTATGTTTTACTAATCAAGACTTGTCTGATATGGCACACTAGTCCGGCGGCCAACATAACAACAAATTATTGTCTAAATAATATATATACTGTACTGACGACGATCAGGTATGGCTGTATATCTAACGCCAAACACATGTTAATCCATCATCGAGCGAGGTGATTGACAAAAGTAAAAATGTTTGACTTCTCCGCCACATTAACCATCATAAATCAATCGCCGTTTCATTAACGAAATTACAACATCAACGTACGAATCGCCGCATAGTTCACACGACGATTAGAATCGATTAGAACGTCTTCCTGGTCGGAAAAAACGATCGGGTGTAAAAAGATTCATGCGTACATTTAATAGGATGTCGGTACACTATTTATTTTATCTGTCTGACCCACACTCGACATAGCAAAATTGCGTTCATAGAATCAGCCTATGTTGTTTAGCTTTAGAATTAAAGTGAATAGACCTGTTATCAATTTTATAGTTAAGAACATATTACGTGTGTTTTTGAATTGGTCTTTTTTATGATATTTCAATTTAAAAGTAAAATATTAGCATTTAACCTATGTTGTTTATGGTAACTGATCGAGAAACTAACGAGTTGAGAATATTTTTAAAATGTAACAAAATATTTAATGTTTTTCTTTTGATCCCGCCCATTATAGATGTCTGTTTAGCTGTGCCTCACTCGCTACACTTGACGGACCGTCTACAGAACCCACTGGTCTATAAAAATTCAGATCACCCAACGGCATATTGTGGCTAGGGAGGTCGGCCGCTAATTCTTGACCTCGGACCGCCGCAACACATAAATCCGAGCAGTCTATCGCTACGGAGAGAGATAACATTTATTGCACGCTCTAAAATATCTTGCTATAATATGTATACATATATATGCGTCTCGGGGTGCGAAATAAAAGTGATGACAATAAAATAAAACGTATATTTATTTATATATATATATATATATATTATATTCACAGAGAGAAGGCAAAAAATTCGCTCGAGACGAGCAAAATGCACACGCTGCACGCCGCGTATAATGCACTCATCGCATTGTTGCGCGCGCATATTTCGAAATCCTCGGCGATCCACTTACCACACTATTTGTACCATTGTTGTATTCAGCGCACGCGCATACCTATATGTATGTATATAATATGTACAGCCGTATAACCTACACCTATCCCGAGGACTTGCGGCGACGGACGTGTTTTTCAGTTTATCTGAGACCGGAGATCGGAAGAAAATATACGCGCGTGTATATACACATACGTATAATAATAATATACTATACAAACCGTGTGTATGGGCATTACACTGCAGGCACTATGTCGCGCGTTCAGTCGTTGCGTCGTGTGTTATTATTATCATGTGTTGTACTTGTGCGCAGCGGTTGTATACGAAATACGCGTGACGCGGCTTTTATCGAACGATTCGATCGATAGGAGAGGAAAGGTGCTGGAAAATCGCGCGCGCGCAAAAAAAAAAAATATATATATCTTTGCCGTAATAGGCAATAGCCATTTGCGCGTGAGATATATATATTTATTGTATGTTATTGTTATACCCGATACGTATAATATGTTATGGGCCGTAATGTACCCACGCGGAGACCTCTGCGAGCTGGTGTCAAGATTTTAAACTTTGGTCGGCCGTCGATGAACAATTATTTTGAACACGGACAAATACACGCGTAGTGACCGATGATTGACTAATAATTTGTATCCACGCAAAATTCCAAAACAACTTTCGGACGTTCAACGTCATAAATTGCACAATATAAAGTGACTCGCCGAATTGGTGAAAAAGGCGATCGCCCGATTTTCCGCCTTTAGTAGTAATGAATTTATTCAAATTTAAATGTTTGTTATAGACAGAAGATTTTTTTTAAATGTTGATTTGACATTTTAATGAGTAGTTTTTTAAATCTTTAAATAATGTATTATGCAAGTGCTATTTAGACAATGGGGTTAACAGGGTTGAACTACGGTCATATGTAACTTTGATGATTTAAAAATTATAGATTATCATTTATAAATGTGATATTATGATAATTAGTATTTCAAATTTCAAAAATTAGGTACATATTTAAAAAAAAATGCATCATAAACAGATAATCAAGTAATAGAAAAATTCACATTGCAAAAATGTGTTAACCTTGTCTATTTTTCAATATTTTTTCTAGTATTAAATACTCGTACATTTAATACTGGCTTGTTTAATATTAGACATTCGCTTTGATTTGAACCGTTATAAATCTCAACACGCAGACAATCGTAAACATGACGTGCAGTAACAACGGACACCTAACCTACAATATGGGAAAACACGAGGTTTTCTGAACTTGTGGTAATCTAAAAGGGCGTAGGTGACCACGATCGGTGAACCGCCCTGTACGAAGTGTGCTGCGGGTATATATATATATATATATATATATATATATATATATAGTCACACACCGCGTTGTATGCTGCGACTTTATCGCGCGGACATCGGGCGATGTGCGTCGGGCAAGTCTACGGATAGGCCAATCGACGCGTCGGCGACGTGGACAGCGAGCGCGCGCGCCATCAAGATACGACGACCGCGTCGACTAATTGCCCAAAGACATACCGCGCGCGGCCGCCTGCACATTGTTCGACTTACGGAATCGAACTCGTTTTTTAAACGCTAATGTAGATCTATTGTTGTTGTAATGTTGTTGTCGTCGTCGCCAGCACGTCCGTATTATTAATATTACCGTACGATCGGAATGCGCCCGTACTTTATACTATCATCATCATCTTTTTTTTATTTCGATCACATATCTGGTGCCTGTTTATCTGAAATATAAACAGGTGTATTATATTACGTATTTTTGAGCGCGTCTCTGCTCGCCGATACTATTATTATTTTGACGCGGAAAACAATCGGATATTTTGTCAAACGCGAACACAATGAATCGTAGCATAGGTACTATTGGATACTTTTAGCGGCAGAAGCAGCAAAAATAGCACAGGTATAATATAATACTGGTGCATTGCTAGCGGCGCGCGTTATTTTTTTTATTTTTTTTTTATTTAATGTGTACAGGCTGTACACCTCTCCTGCGGCGTGTAGCGCCCAAAGGCCTATAAGGACATCGCCGCGTGAAACGGCACTCGAAAACAAAACAGAAACAAAAACAAAATATGTTATCTCTGCGATTGAACACGTCGAGAAGCCACCGCCACCTCCGCCGCCGCCGCCGCCACGGTTGTACGTAACCCATGCTATGCGTCTATACCTATATAACACACCCGCACATATATAACACGTATAATACGACTATAATACACGCACACGACCTCTTGTTGCACCTTTCGCGCCTTATTATTATTATTATCGTCGCCGCCGCCGTCGTTATATTATTATTGTATAGGTATAATGTACGGGTACTCGAACCGCTGGCGCGCGCGACCCGATCATAACAAATCGATGCCGCCGCGACCATCGGATAACAATTATTGTGTTTCTCGTCGTCGTTTTCTTTTTCCTCTCCAAACGACACGTACCGGTTCCCACATTCGACTGTGGTCGTTGCACTGGACTCGAGCGTACCTACATTGGCAGTTGGCACCTATACATTACATATATTGTGTATAATAATATATATTATTTATTCTCTGTATATAGATGCGAACTGAGAGTATAAAATAATTCTCATGAGCGTTATCGCCGCGGAGAATAGTATTCTCATTTCGTATGAAAGTGTTGCTTGATGTAATATTTAAAATAGCTTTATCGCTATAAAAATTTCGGTAAAATAGATAGGTAGGTACTAACAAGGGATGTATAATGCTCACCCGGATCACCTCACGCAGTGATTTAAAATCAGGGGAGAGATAGTACAGTTGATGTTTATATGCTTTTCTAAATTATTCTATTATTGTTTTGGTAAAAAAAAAAAATAGACGATTTATCCAATACATGCTTCATAACACGGGTAACTTTTCTGTACATAATTTTTATTCAACATATTATCGAATTTTTTTAGCGCATAGTTTAGGATATAGAATATTTTAGATTTTTTAAAGGTTGTACTTTAGTGCTCTTTTTATCACTAAAAAAATCATAAAAAAAAACCAAAATAAAATTTTTCAAACTTATAAATGTATGCGTAGGTTTGCTAACCAGTTTAGCCACAATACACTCAAGAGTAACACAAACATTTGAAGACAATCTTCAAACGTTTAAAACATATTTTCAAAGTTAACATTGAATATTTGAA
Organism: Rhopalosiphum nymphaeae; assembly: GCA_036289425.1. Taxonomy (NCBI): domain Eukaryota; kingdom Metazoa; phylum Arthropoda; class Insecta; order Hemiptera; family Aphididae; genus Rhopalosiphum; species Rhopalosiphum nymphaeae. The sequence continues at coordinate 21,409,987 of JAZAQC010000013.1, forward strand.
TTAGATAAAAATTACTATGACAAAAATATCAATAATTTATTAGAATTCACAATTTCTTTAGGAGCGTATATTTTAAGGCATTATTTTGATACTTTTTAAAGCATAATAATTATGCGATTATTGCATGCAGATTGAATAGATTTTTATTTCATAAATATCCGTAAAATGATACTAATTTTCCAATTGTAAATGTTTCCTGAAATTAATACACATTTCCTCATAAGTCTTCATTCATTCCTAGAGCACGCGCGGGTGTGTCCAAGGGTTGAAAAACAGATATCAAACAATATGACGTATCTGTATTTTGTTTCGGGATCGTATTTATTATTTCTGCAGTGTCACACTTCTACAAGTTTTGTCCGGTTTAACGTTCGTTCACAGTCTTCCGAACGCGCATTACCTAAACCCGCTGCTTTTACATTTATAAAAAACATGAGCGTGATTAACGATTTACGATTGGATCCTCGAAGATTACGTATCGTAGGTATATTTTGTAATATCGGCGTAACGCCCCTTTTGTAAAGGAACAGAGTTAACGTAAAAAATGAAATAGACAAAATATAGCCGGTCATAGGAGCGTACTATATACGTAGATATAACATTATTAATACGGATAACCGCGCCTTTAGCCGCCCTGTACATGTGACGGCAGCGTCCGGCCATCTACCCGTCTCCGTAATAATATTATATTGAATGTATAGATGCCGGACGCGATGCTGTTGCTGGTGCTATAACGATTGATGGTCGAAATCGGCAGGGGCGGACACCGTAGACGGGAAGTTTAATATATTATGTGTATATACACATCAAAATATTACATTATACTCGAGAAGGACGGAGAACCACAAAATCCACTCTTCGTGAGTTTGTTAAATTTGTAATTATTTAATAATATTATTATGCAACAGAAAAAACGGTAAATACCGTTGTACGTCTGCACATACACTCGACGTGATTTCTGCGGCCGTAGCTTCCCACTTCCGTTGCATCCTCCACCACCTCTGCGCATACTATGGTGATTATTTGATATATTTGATATTATTTTATTATATACAGGTCCGATATTCAGTGTTAAGAGTATTTTTTAGATTCTGCCAAACAGTCGTACACGATTTACTGAAGCACTCAATCTATAACCTTAATCAAAGTACTTTCCCATAATAACAGTATACGAGTAGCATAAGCAGAGCTTAATAACCTCAAACAATATAAATAATGAAATTAATTGATGTATTCATTTATATTAAATATATTTTCATGTATAAGTAATATTAAGTATGAACACTCGGTGATTCAATTAACATGACTATTACTCAACAATCTCATCCTTTTCTTTAGTAAATTTATCACTTTTGGAACTACTAAGCATAATAAAAATATAAGGACCCAATTTTAAAATATAAACTTTTTATTTTTTAATTCACTAACCATTCTTTTTCTATTGTAGGTAGTTGATGAATGATTTTTTTCAAAAAATGTTATGTACTTACATAAATTTCAAATGAGTATTTTCTAACACTCGATTTATTTACACAAGTATACTAAAGAATAAGTAATATAACTCTCGTGATAATAAATTTAGTAGTTATGAAAGCTATGATGATTTAAAAATAGTTGTAATTTATTACTAATTAATATAAAATATTTATTATAACTTAATAATTTTTAAAAATGACTGGAATATAATAATAAGGGCTAGACAACATATTAAAAACTAAACTTTATATGAAACAATTATTAAAAAGCCAGGACTATCGCTTTATAAACATAATAATACTATTTTTTTTAATTTTAGATTAATATACACCAATTTTTTTGATTTTAAATGATTGATAAGTGATTTATTTTTATTTTTAAAAGTCAATTACAAGTAACAAAAAACTTTGACTTCTGTATATTTATAAAAATAAATTGCTTTTATATTATTGTTGTCAATTATGTTTATTTACGGATAAGAAATCTTAAACAAAATGTCACGTAAGGTTCTGTAGCTTTAGAATGAAAGACCTATACTATAAATAATAATAATAATAATAATATAATATTGCATACAAGTAGGTATAATAACAAACAATCTCGTCAATGACTTATATTAATATATATATTTTTTTATCTATCTATGTTTTATAATTGTATTTAAACAAATCAACTTTGCGTTTAAATCAATTTTTTATGCTTTACGTTTATGTGTTCACAATAGTTTTTAGTACATTAAATTCATAGTCCAGATGGCCACATGGACGAGAAACATCATACCACGCAGTGGACCAACACAGCCATAGGCACGTTTGTAATCGATAAACCGATTATCAGCGACTATATTACGTATTTTAGATCGCGATAATCTAAAATGTTATCCTTATATATAATAAAATATGTTAAAAGTATTATCATACAATATAATTTGTAGTATTTAATATTTTATTTGGTCGCGTATCGTGCGCAGAGTAATCCGTGGAATTCTTATTTTTTTACCATTGATCAGACGGAGTAACGGTCACTTGGAAATAAATTCTTATATTTACTCTCCTATATACAAGAAATTCGGGTATAGGATACATATAACCATATACTCTATTATACGTATATATACATTATAGTAAAAAACTAAGTATAGTTTTGTTAATATACAATATAAAAAAAGTATTAGTTAATCTCTCTAATCGCAGTGGTTCGAAACTCGTATTGCAAATTCAAACACTATTCAAATTTTGAACGTAAACCGAGAGCGGCTATAATACCTTTATCTGACCAAAAATCAGGGAAAATCCATTTTTAACGTATTAAAAATTAAATAAAAATAGTAAAAAATAAATTAACGATAATATAATATAGATGATTCGATGTCGATATCAATTCAACTGATATTATACGTTGCGGCACTGATGCGAAACATTAAAATAGATACCGGTTTTTTAAATGCTATCAATAGCATGAAACTTTATAGCTTAACACTGATGTGGGATTTTAAACACTTGGTACATTTAACAAGAGAATCGCGATTGATCGTGTGCAGTGAGCATAGAGTGGCATTTAAATTTTACCTAATATAATATTTATAAATATTAATATTATAATATTATAGGAATCGACAAAAAAATTTAATAACGTGGCGTTATGTTATAATATATAGACAGCCAGTGATTTGGAAATTACAATATTTTAATTAGCATAAGTAGACACACATGTTGAAATTTTAACGAACATAAAATATTTCTTTTATTTGACTAACGATAACGCCTTTTATAGTGTGTACATTACAAAATTATCATATAAAAACATATAGGGATCTTATATTATTGTAAACCATGAAGTATAGAACACAGAACGAGTAATCTGACTAAAATTCATATTCGTTCGCAAAAATTTTCCCTAAGCGTATCCGTTTTGTACATGTTTTATTTTATGTTCATTGATTTAGTTGCATAATAATACATCACGTAATACGAACGCTATTCTATATAAAATTATAATAATTCACATATTTTTATTTTTTTGGGAAGTTTCGGTTTCTTTGTGTATGAACAATTTTTGTATACAATAGTTAGTTAAATACATCATTGTAAACAATATTAGTTATTGTAGGTAGCTAATGTTCGATCTCCGATAAACATTTATTAGAAAATGTTGTTATAAATTTTGTAAGGCTACAGAATGAAACAAATCTATACACATCGCAATGCACTACAGACATATCACTTAAGAACAGGTTTTTATAACAATAAGAACTCTTATTTTCAACAAACTTCAAATTTTATTTTCAAGTTTAAATTGTTTTAAAAATACTTATTATTTATACCTACATTATATTCAATTTTAAACTATTATTTACATAAAAACGAACATAGGTGTTCTTATTAAAATATTAACTTAGTAGCTTTAGTTGGATGCTGATCCAATACTGATTAATTAACTTCGAGTTTTCCTATTGTCAACACTCTGCTTAGAACTTAGTTGTTGGTACTGTGTTGTTTTGGAAATTCGATATATCATTCTGCTGCAGCAAGACGTTAAGTGACAATAATTTCTAAACTATTTTAAAAGTGATTGATTATTAATATTGTAAAAAATAATAATTTCTGTACCTAAAATCTAATCAGTTGTGCGAATAATGCCGTGCTGGTTTGTAGAACAGTACCTATATATCTACCTACATACAAGAGTTTTGACTTGGCACCATTTTCAACTATTCTCTAAATTAAAAATCAATAAATTCTATACAGGTATATTTGTATATTTTTGTGTCATACATTTGTGGCCCAATACTCTTGTAACTTAATATAAACTAATATTATATACAAAACAAGTAGATAAAATGTGGATTCAATTATTGCCCTTACACAAATATCAAATATATTACATAATGCGTATATTATTTACTATCGAGATCAGATGAGGTATATTATCATAGGAATGTTTATCGATAACGATTATTAAAACTAAGTGGTTTACATTTTGTATAATTGTCTCAAAAATCTAGTTTTAACTTTTTTTTTAATTGTTTTAGTCTGCGTGACATGAATAGTGATACGCTAATAAATATTCAACAAACTGTAATAGATAATATATTATAGTATTTAATGAAACTAGTTTCGAACTAATCTGCAGTATGACATCGCATTTTAGGAATTCAACAACAAGTTTTCCGAAGATCATACTTTATTTTCTTCCATTTGTCAACTAAAACCATCATTATTATCATTATTACTTTTTAATTGTCAGCGTTCACTGGCGTACCAATGTTCATTAGGTACATACGTATTTATTAGGTACTTCAGTCGTACTACTTTTATTTTATTTCTACTTTTCCAATATATTATTTTTGACTTGCATTTAATAATCATAATAATTTACAAGTAAACATTTTTGAACATTTTTTAATGTAAGTTAATTAACTAAGTATACCAAAATACTATACGAATATTATGAATAGGACAGATTTCAATGTAATGTGTATTATTTTTTTTTGTGCTCTAGGATAATTTATTTAAATTCACTAATCAATTTCACTAATTCAATTCGAATTTTTAGGTTATTTTATTAATTGTTAGTACAATATTAAATAATATACAAGCTTTTAATATAAATAATTATTGCACTGGAAATGGATTTTTTTGATAATTTTTAAGGCATTTAAATCCAGGTCTTAGTTATGACTTCATAATTAATTGGTAAACTTGTTACGTTCAATTTTTAAAATTGTATTTAGTTACATGAAATCTTAGTGACAATTTCGGTATATGAGTATTCAATATATGGTTAGGGAAATTCAATAAGCTGACAAATTATTTAACAATCAAGCTAACAAGAAATAGCTTAAATATCTTATCATTAATTTTATTTGGTTTTTATTGCACAAAAGACTAAATTATATTTATTTTTAAAACATTTTAATCTTTTTTTTGTATGTATGTATGTACCTATTTACAACAAACAACATTTTTTTTAATTGAATTTGAATAAAATTATTTTTAAACAACATTGTCTTCTACAGTTTTTTCTATTTTAAATATCGGCAAATTGCGAGAAAGTTAAAGTTCCGAATACTGTCAGCCAAATTTTAAAGAGAAAAATATAGGAAAATTTATTTTATAACTTGTCAGTGGCAAAAAATGTAAGAAAATATTAGTTAGTGTGTGGATTTAATCTGAAAAATTACCATTTAAATACGCAATCTATTATCTATACTTACAACGATATAAAAGTAAGGTATCATATGAGAAATGTTTTGTCTTTTATTAAACCCTACCTAACTATTAATTCGCTAGTGGAACACAATAAGTGATAGTAAAAATAGCTCTTCAATTCCATTTAAATTTACATCGTGACTCGCAGTACAGCAGTCCACAGGGTGGTCATCGTTCACTTTTTTTTATATTCTTATTTTCGTGAATAATATGGATAACGTATTCTTAAATGATAAATATTTATTATTTACCAGTAATAAATGATTAAATTATTTTATTCTGTTAACACTTTGAGGACTTTCACGTGCTACGATGCAAAATTGAACAATTCTTCTTTTAAGTATATGGTATCAAAAATAATTTTGATCAACGATAAAAATACTATTTATTCTATTATAACAGGTTATTATACAATTAATAACACTTTTTATGTTTCTATCAATACAATATCGCCGATAATTGATTTAGGAGTAATATTCTTTAATAACGTCTTAATTAATGACTATATAACGTTTTGTATTCAAAAATAATCTAGAATCCTTTAATAGAGCATTGAATTAACAAAATTAAAAATATTCAAAAAACATTTATTTTTAATATAATAATATTATACATAATTTTCTGTTGAATTTATAGTTTATTTTCATTCAAAATAATGTACGTATATTTGTATAATTTCTAGTAAATTAGAATTAATAAAATGGGGTCCGTTTTAAAAATTAAAATCCGTCTATGGCTAATTTCGTCAGGCAGTGTCAAACGATTAGACTAAATTCCACCTTTTTATAAAATGCGAAAATATACACTCCCTTTTCCTTAAAGGCATTATATGCAGTAAGAAATTCCAAATAACTGTCTTTAAAGAGTATAATGTGTATGATATAAGAACGAGTTATAATGAAAGTAGAAGGTTTAATGTTGACAAATACGCAATGGAACACTCTCATTGAGTGTAGTCATCGCCACCGTGGAATGTTAAGGTTTTGGCAAATTGCAACAAAAATCCTTCTGGACCAACTCGTTTTAATACCTATTTATTATTATTATATTATATTCGTTTTGAAGTATGCGTATGCCAACAAATAGCACCGAGAAAGTTAAGATGCGTGATTTTACGACCAAATTAACGAAATGACCTCTCTCTGGCGTTATAAGCTCACTCGGATTATTTCAAGATACGCGTATACCGTATTTTATACATAAACGGTGCACAAGGGTTAAATAAAACTTAGAAAGTACTCAAATAGCTAACGAGTCCGGTCGTTAATTTTTTTCTTTTCGAAATAGATTAACCTGTAACACCATGTATACAGCGGTCGACGATTAAAAATATTTACTAAATTGCTGTATCGATCCACATTTTATTAATACTGGCAAGTAGGTACATATTATTATATTACTTTATTTACGATTATTATTATATTGTTTTGTCACGACAATAGACCATTTATAACATATAATGTTATTATGACATCCCAGTGAGTATAAGTATATATTATTTTAACAACGCGAACAAAATGTTAAACTCTGATTAAGCTCTGAATATTATATAATATTTTATAATGATGATTTTATAGTTACGACTACCAACAACTTATCGATACGCATGTAATATCAATATTCAATAATATTGTAAAAAATTAAAACATTAAATAATAAATTATTATACGACTATATTATTTTATATTATTACTTTAATATTAAAATAAACGTATACTTGTGGAGTATGTTGAAACATTAAAATAAATCCCTAATTTTATTTGACGATTAATTACTACGACTATAATATAAATAGTGTTATAACGGTTCGAACTTTGAAATTAAAACGCTCGCGTTATGTAGTCCAAGAATTTAAAACCGTTTTATATGTTTAAAAAACGCGTGGATGTTTTGCATTTGTGACCCGTGTATAGTATAATATATGTTATATTATAATACATTATCGGATATTGTTTTGGAACAAGCAACTAATGCCACAGAGTATTTATATTAATGTTTATAAAATATTTATTAAACCGATTTAATATAATACTAAAACGATTTAATTTCAACCCGTTTTATAGCCATCGGATAAACGTTAATATATATAACGTAGTTTATTGTTAGAAATTTTTAATTTACACTGCATTCAGGTTAGTACCAGAAATAAAATCATCTCTTGTTTCTGTTTCTTCGTGTAGCCAGTTCCACTCACTTTTTTTTTTTAAGTTAAAATTAAATATACAGTAATAAAATATATTTTTAATTACTGACAATATTGTTACTAGCAATAATTTAACTCTCAATTTCTTATCGACATGAATACATAATATTATGATAAAAAAACCAATAATGAATACAATGTGTATGTTGTAATGAAATTGATACTCTTTTATTCACATTATTTATTTAGTTCACAAGAGCAACACCGTTCAGTTGATAATTAATTATAGTTTCACAATAAATACGGATTGCGTGGGTAGTTATTTATTTTAATAATATTTAGTATAACTTATCAGAGTGCAGCCTACAGGATTTCTCTTCGCTTCTATTGGTCAATGATAATAAAGAGAATCTATCTATACGCTCCATTGTCTACGTCCACTTCGATAAATACCTATGATAATAGTTATTGCCAGCAGCTGTAACTGATATTTCGTTTAATGAAGTTGAAATGATTGGCCACGGTCGCTGTATCATAGTTATAATATATCTTTCTTGTATTTATTTTACAGTAATTAGACTGATTCAATACAATTGTTTACAAAGTAAAAATTATTATAATATTTTTATCTTTAATTATGAATCGTTTTTTATTTACACATTTAAAAGAGTATTTATAATTTTTATATCTTACATTTATAGACCGTTTTGTATAATATCAAATATCAAATAATTAGTATTAACGTATATTCACATAATTATTATAATATTGGGTTTTATTAATTGAAAATTACTTGTACGTAGAATGTAGGACGCTGAAACCTGTTAATACAAAAAAAAGTTCATGATAATAATATTATTTATAAGCTTAATAGCATGTAAATTTAAATATATTATTATTATTAATTATGTTATGGGGTTTTTATAAATTATATTGCTTATTAATATGTATACAGCAATCGAGTTGTTTTTTTTTCAAGAGAACGTTTTATGTGTTAAAGTATGATTTGTTTATGAGCATTTTAAAATTTTAAAATGCTCATAAATTACTTCAAAGTTAAAATATCATAAAAAAATCCACGAGAGAGTCGGGATAATATTTTTACCTTTAAATTTTTATAATTTGTCAATTTATTCTGGTATTAAAAATAACAGAGTAAAATAGGTTCTAAATCATGTGATATGTTATCTGTACGGCTACGGATTCAACGCAGTAAGATGACATCATCTTTAAGTATACTTTAATTACACTGAAATATTTGTTATTTACTTTTATAACCTGTCATATAAGTCCAAAATAATTTAAAATAAAATGATATTCAGTCACACGTTGAGTTCATTTTGAGCGCGAAGTCGTGTAGTATATTATATAAATATATAAGACTTATATAAAAGTATTCAGTATTCGCGGATACAGATTCTTTGCACACATTTGTGCATTTTAGTATATAAATTGTTTTTCGTTAATAAAATAATAATGTTTTATTTATATAATTAAAAATCAAAAACCTAATTTAGAAAAAAAAATGTTCGAGTTGTTTCAAAAAAATCTTAATTTAGTTGTTGTAGATGGTACGCGGTGATATGAAACAAATTTATTGGAAATGCATACAAATAAGGAATTTAAAAATCTTACTCTAAACAGTCGGTGTATTATAACCATAGACACACCCTCAGTAAAAATATAAGCGTGTTAACCGTCAATCTCTACGCAGCATAGAATGACGATGGGACTACACACTATACGATCTTTCAGGATTTCCACCAATACCTACTCGGACCGATCGTCGTTGTATCAATTGAAATCCGCACAAATTATCATTATAATGTATGACAATATATTAAACAATAATGATAATGTTATCCATGTCCGGCGGAAACCCAACCCGCAACTCCATTGGCCATCGACGAGATCGTCAGTGCTGATAAAATCGTACTGACGTGCATGGTCCGAAATAAATTCATGTATTTTACGGGAATATTATTATATTATATTAATTTATCGTCGCTTCGAATCTCGTTATCAATCTTCGCGTTATACGGTTATATAATATTATACACTGCGTTTAGGAACTTACTCATAAGTACCAACGATTTTATTTTTTTTCATGCGAAAATATAGTATGGATGTAATTTAGGTAACAATCTTAATGTATATATCTTAATATGATATTTACATATTTTTTTCGTACTGATAAAATTAGGTTTTTTTTTTCACTTATAATATTTTCAATAAGCATTAATTGGTGTATTATTTTATATTCAAGCAGAATATATTACTTGTTTCATGATAGACCTATTCACGACTGGGGTTTCGTTGAGATGAAACTTTTGTTATAGTAAACGATAAGCAAACAAATATTATATTATTTTCATGCTAATGAAAATTAAGATTTCTAAGTAACCTTAAAATAATATATATCTACGGGACTTTTCAATAGTGCCCAAAATGTTTTCTGCAACTGTTCACATTATGGTCTGATAAATGATTATTATATTCCACTGGCATTTTTTTACTACCTAACAAGAAAGTAAATCATACAAAAAAAGCTTCCACGTATTTGAACGAATTATGTTCAAAATATAATGTTACCTTTGCTTCTGATACCATGTTCATTGATTTTGAAATTCCAATTCATAATGCTGTGTGTACAGTTTAAGCAGAAGTGGAAATAAAAGGTTGCCGTTTTCATTTGAGACAATTGTGGTGTGTATAAATTAATAATCACATAAATAAATATAATAAATAGCTATATTCAGGATGATTCATTTTTTTGAAGTTGTTATCTACTCTCATTATTACGAAAATTATAATCTATTTTAAATTTTGAAAAAAAAATTGAGAATAATCAATACTTTTCGAGATAATGAGTGTAGTTACATAAAAATATTACTCTGTATAATAAATACTTATATAATTAATGGTTAATTTTAAAATAAATAAAATATGTTCTAGGTGGCGAAAAATATAAAATTTTGAATAGCCATTTTTACTTCGAGAAATGGTAACAGACACTAACGTATTTGCCTATAAAATAATTTTAATCACTCCGGTAGAATAATTATAATTTATTGATTATATATCAGAAAATTATATATCTAAAAATGCTCAATTTCCTCCAAGTATGCGGGCACAATGTTCGTTTAGTGTACAACAAACAACGAACGTATGTGAAGCATTTCATTCAAAATTCAACTCTTCTTTTTACTCTAACCATCCAAATATACATCAATTTATAAATGTTTTAAATTTATATTTATATGTTAATGAATAGCATAAATACACACAAAAAGATCATAAAACAAAAAAAAAAAATACCTAAAAAATTGACTATTTTAAATAAAGAAATAAAAAAATTCCGCTTTTATACATTTAAAAAACGTCATACTTAAATTTCGGCCAACATTATTTTAATAAAGTCATTAGTAAATTTTTTAGATTGCAATAGTTATTGTGCGCGCATGTATTTAACATTTTAAATCTTAAAAAATAAATTTTAGAACATTTTTTTCAATTAACTTGATTATAGTAAAGTTATAGTTGACAATTTACGATTAAATCAATTTTTATTATTAATAATAAATATTTTTTAACTAAGCAAAATTTTTTTGATGTATTTTTTTTATATAACTTGTAAATACTTTGTATAATTGTATTTATTTAAATGTCATGCGATTATGTAATGTATGACATAATTAAACTTACCGAGTGGAATTATATGCAATTAATCTATTCTATAAAATAGTTTGTAATAATCAATTTATGCTATGATTTTATTATACTTTATTAGTCAACGCAACAGGGTTATCTAAAAAGTTACTGTTGGACGCAAATCGTCTACTTACAATAATCTCAGACACAATTACAGTATGCACCGGCAGAAACTGTGGAAAATTTGAAAATGTATTAAGGTTTAATTACTAATATAAAAATATTAGATATAGGTATTATATTATAATATTATTATAAATTATTTTATTATGTAAAATTGTTTGTTTTTTCTTATATTTAATTCATATACTGATAGTATTATACATATAGTAAGTATCTATGATAAATCACTTTATAGTTAATACCGCTAGTTAATGTCTTCAGGAATTATTAACGTAACATCATTATACTATTATATTATATTATAGTATACAACATATTATTATTATTTTATCCAAACTGGTACTTCCGTATAAAACTGTTGCAATGTAGTATAGAAATGCATAATATATAAAATATAATACTCATAATATATTTATTTTATCTTATTTTATAACATTAAAATATTGTGCCTAATGTCTATCCATCAAATTATCATATTATATTAAAGTATGCTAATAGCTAATATATTTTAATTTTATATTTTTTACTATAAAAACATCCAACGTTTTTCTGAATAAAATATAAATTATAGTCTTGGTATTCCATACTTATATGCATACTAAAATAAATACTTATCATAATTATTCAAAAAAAAAAAAATAAGCACATTATTCTATATTATTATATCTATAACGCTTATACAATCATTTAATGTATGGCATATAACACATCATAATCTGTTGCTAAAGGTTAATTTTATATAATTTTTATTCATTTATAAACTTTAATTTTTTAAATAATTTTTTTCGTGTAAGACGGTTTTATTGTTTTCTCGCGTGTTGATTATCTTCATTTTGTCAATAACATTTCAACCCAACAAACTATGCAAATGATCACAAATCCAATTATCATTAAATTACGTACCGTTTTGCCAATCGTCGTTAGTACTCTAATCGAAAATATATGTCAATAACTAATATAAATATTACATTTTTATAAATACATAGTATTGCACTTAAAATATACACTTCAATTATTGTAAATGTCATTAGTATAGAATATTTATAGTTTATGGAGTTATTGTTCGTGTATAATAATTCAGACGTTATTCATTTGAGTTTACAATAATAGTTCATACAAAATACATTATGTCCATCGGTTTGTCAATCTGCTGTAGTTAAATGATTGTGTATATAATTTTATGCCCTTTTGTATAATAAAATAATAATAATACTATTAATAATATGGGAAATGAGAACAATGGGTATAAGAAATGGCGTACACATGAATTAATGGTGAAATGTCTATGTATATATAGAGTTTCACAATAATACGGCGTTCGATCCATATTTGTACGGAGTGATCCATTTAACCGCAGGCTATGCACATATTGCACTTGTATTCTGAGATAATTTTGCATTTATAGTTTGAACAATTTATCAGTGTACGGTGATTTTTAAGTTTTGAATTTCTTTTAATAACCCGTTATACATATATTACTATCTTTAAATTCATACTGTAATCTAAATATTTTCTTAATATGACTTTTATAGTTTTATGTTTAAATATTGATTATTTTAATAATTCAACATTGAGATGAGTGGGTAGAAGTGTGGATCACGTATTTTGTAGTTCAGTTTTATTTAGTTTGTCTATATAAACATTGAGTAATATTATATATTTAATAAATAACTTATACTATATTCATTTTGAACAGTATATATTGCATTAACAAATTAGAGAAACTAAAAAATCAATAACTAGGGATACAGTTATTTGTAAAAAAAAAAAGTGGAATAAAAGAGGTAGGCATATTTTTTGTTACATTATTACCAGTACATAATAAAACGTTAAGTTAAGTAAAGATGATATGTCAGAAATATAATTTATACACTAAATTAGAAAATAAAAATATTATTTACAATACACAATACGCTAAAACTAAATTTAACACCGATGCACTTTACACGGGCAATGGGCAATGATAAGTGATAAATAGTATAATAATATATTAATATAATATAGCAGTAGTGACAGGCAGATCGATCGCCATTCCCTTTCGAATTTATTTTATTTTTGAAATTTTTTTTTTTTTTGTAAATTTGTTTATCTTTGTTTAACCCATGAATGTGAAAATTAGATTTAGAAAAAGATAATAAATAATTATGAAAAACGAGATAATACACTGATACTGAGTAGCTATATTGCTACATAGGTTATACATATAGTTTAATTAAATAAACACAATAATAATAAATTAAAAGTAATAATTTGTAAACCAAATTATTAAAATAAATTTTATTGGGTAAAACTATGAAATTAAACAATACTTATAAGTGCAACACGCATGTATATAAAATATATTTTTGTTTATTGACAATTTTTTTTTTTTATCGATCGATCACTACAACCTGGGAAAACTCAGAGGTCAATTACAGCAAATCTATTAAAAGATGGCCATCTCTCCCCCTGGGACTTGATATTATATGGCTATAATATTATGTAACATACAGTATGTTGTATGTATATCACATACCACTTATTGTACATTGCAGTATTATAATTATTAAATTTAAGCATATGCCAATAATGTATACTTATAAAATAAGTATTCATCTATGATAATTGATAATTGTTCAAATTTGTATTTTATTACTATAAGCACATCTTTTCTATTGTCTACAATGAATTGCAACAATTTAAATACAACACACATGTATTGTAGAAAAACCACGGTAATACTTATTATGTTAATAGCATTCGGATGTCAGCCTGTTTTTTCTACTTATTTTTTATCTGAGTCGTTTCCGTTAAACGTAATATAATGTTATATTATACAGCATACTGAAGCAGACGGTTTGCGCCTGTCATGACATCGCGAACTATACAGTTCATTGTCACATATTATATATTATACTACTTATTACTTATTACTTATTATCTACCATTTACTGTTCACTGCTAATCTCGCACGTACCTACCTGCACGTACATAATTCATAAAGTCGTAAGTCGTAATTTTAACCGCGTATCTATAAGTAGATTGATGTATAGAAAAAGTATGCAAACCTTTTTTTTTTATAAAGCATTTATTAAAATTCTGATTAAATCATTTTTAAATAACTAGATTTTTATATAATAAAAGGAATGTCGAGGAATGTACAAATTATTATTATTTTTTTAAAATTTAGATGTACTTAAATTTAATTAAAACAATGAAGTTATTTGACTTTGTTTAAGTATTTAGAATATTATAGGTAGTCCTCAATAATAGTTGTGTAGAATAAATTATAAAAAAGATGTATAATACACAGTTCCGGGGTTTCAAATCCTATAATATGATCATGGATATTTTATCTTTAGTATGTTTATACTACAAAGTGTCAAAGTTTTAAATTAATCGAAAATGTTCGTTCATGTCTTGATTTAAAAACTACTTAGGTTTCATAAAGGATGCGTCAGTGTATTGTCATAGGCTTAGGAATTCGTGTTCTGTTCTGGTAACCTACAGATATTTGAGACTCGTTGGACCTGATTTGATCACCAACAACACAAATGTGTTGCGTTAAATGTGCATGATAATCAATAAGATAATAATTTAAAACATTATTAAAATTAAAAACATATATATTTGTAAATTACAAATGAATTTTCGACATTGTCTCTGATGTTGCGTTTTACGTATCGTAGTCCACCGTAATATTATCATCGCAGTTATTTCTGTTTCACAGCCACAGCGGCGTTTTCGACCAGCATTGTCCAAGTCCGTACACGGTTTTTTAGTTTTGATTCATTCTCGTATTATACAACACACATAGTATGTGTATTGTATAGTGTTATCAGTATTATATAGCATATGTCATATACGATTTCTAACTTATAAACACATTATTGGTATATCATATGACATTACTTTCGATGGAAAAAAAAAATATATACTGTATTATATTAGACTATACAATAACCTATTATACGGTTCCCGTGCCAAAACAAAGGCTTATTATACGATATCGGGAAACGGAACGGTGCCCAGGCGTGTCGCGTTTCGGGACATAAAATGCCGGATCGTGCGTTTGAAGCGCTACGATGGTACACGCTCACATGTTATTCAGACCACACAGATTTCAATAGACCCGGAGAGGCAGCAAATATCGCGACGGTTTTACGGTTTAATTAAACCGCCGCGTACGCGTCGGTATTTCGGCGGTACCCACGTAATACGTACTCTATGTTATGGCAAGTTGGAACATTAGGCATGTTGTAATGTGCCCGGTCTGGTAAATAGGCGTATATAATATTATAATACGCGCGCGCGTGTTATATGGTCGGATAGTGAAGTATTATAATGATAATAAATCGGCGCGTACGATGAATAGACGGTACGTATAGCAGCTGGTATATCTCTATATAATATTATTATTACCTATGCGATTCGGATTATCGGCACGACCCATCTTGTCGTATATATAATATAATATTATTATTGTTGTTGTTGTTGTTGACCTCAAAGCTCCACGACGGCCCACCGTATTATATCATAGGTGTTTATTTTTACTCGCTATTTTTATTTTTTTATTTTCAGTTTTCGTCATAATATTATATTGTATATCGTCTTTTTTTTTTTTTTTTGCCTTTTTGTTCCGTTCCCGCGGTGGCCGATAACAATAATAATTGCGCGTATCGAATCGCATCTGGTCCACGCGGAGGCGGCTCCGGCTATCGGCCGACCAATCAGATATATCATGTCCGGTCGCCTCCCAACCGGCTATTGTATGTCCAACAATCACGTGCCGCCCATAAAACAGATGATGATGTCGATTCGCACGACCTCGGTAACCTTTGCACTCGCGCGGGCGCGTCGTATGTAATACATAGGTACTACCTCCGTGAGTACGTATATACGTATCGATTGTCCAGTTATTATTATTTTTCGTTTTCCGCGTATCGATCAACAAGGCATACTGAGAGGAACCCGTGTTCACGTCGTCGCCAGTTCCCGAATTTCAATACCTTTTATTTTTCAAGTCTATACGCACCAAATCGAAAGTTATCTGTAAGACCGTGAGACGAGTCGGGCCGAAGAAAATGCTCGGAATGACCGAAATACAAAATACTGTGTGTATACGGTAATCTGAATTTTGTAGTAGATAACAAGTGAGAGCATAATGTATATAAATAACTCAAACTAACTGTTTACAGGCCGCGTTATCCTAATACTTATTTTTTTTTTAAATTTATATCATGAAATATATCGTATTATGCGCGTTTGAAAACTACGGGTTTTCTAAAGAAAAAACGTTCGAAAGAAGTAAGTAATTTTTCTGGTATACGAGGTGGGTTGTACACCTACTGAGTGATTAATACACGCGAACCTGTCTATTATAATATATTATATAATACAACTGCATTGTTATTTCGTATTACAATATCGCCATAGCGTTCAACGGGATAATAGCAGTATAACTCAAATTTTCCTAGCAAATAATGAACTAACACGTGGTATTACATCGTTTTATCTAGGTTGTAGCTTGTGTACATATCAGTTTGCTGTAAAATCAATAATTTTATTTTATGTATATTTATCATCGTTATTTTAAAATTAACTGAAAAAAATTAAGCTAATACGGTATTGACAATTTTTCTAGTTTTATTAAGCTTAACTTTGCAAAGGAAACAGTTTTAGCAATTTTTCAATTTTCCCGGACAGATAGCGCCACTAATAAACTCCTATTTTTTCGCTTGATATTCGATGGACGGGAGTTTAGTATATAGAACCATGCTTATAACAGTTATAACATACTTCGTAATGTGCTATTTTGAATGAAAAAAGGCAGTTGGAACTCGTTCGATAGTTTTCGAGATTATTCCGGACTTAAAAGGGTCCTTAAAAGGATCCTTATTGTATCGTAAATATAAAGATAGTAATATTGTGTATACTGTATAATATATTACAAATGTTAACTACATATTATTATTATGCAAAGTTAATAGTTCATTAAAATCTATTGTTACACGTCATATAATACCTAACCTAGGTTATGGATTCCGATCAGAATTTAATACTGGTTCTGTTTTTTGATTTTAACTGTTATTAAAAATAAGGTAAATATACTAAAAAGAACGAGTATTCGAGTATCGAGTGTTACAACGTTGAAATCCATTAACATTGTGGATTTAAATATAAATGTCTCTGGAGTAAAAATCAAGTAACATAGTATATTATATTTTATATACATTGTTTTAAATAAGTAAAAATAAGAATTATATTAACATTGGATTTCGTTGTATAGCAGCACCAGATTGAAGTGATTGAACACAGGGTCCGGTGTAACTGTCACAGATAGAATTTTGTAGATGATGTAATCGAATGTTACAACCACGGTAGACAATTATATTATTCTAATAAATGTATTAGTATTATGTAATATGCTGCAATATATTCTTAAATTTGTATAAAATAATAAAGATAATACAAATTTTGATTAAACTTTTGTAATGTGATTTAAATTTAGTATTTCGTTATAATTAAGAACCACTCGAGAGCTAAGAATACATGGAATAAAATTGACAAAAAAACTGTGGTTTTATATCAAAG
Organism: Rhopalosiphum nymphaeae; assembly: GCA_036289425.1. NCBI lineage: Eukaryota > Metazoa > Arthropoda > Insecta > Hemiptera > Aphididae > Rhopalosiphum > Rhopalosiphum nymphaeae. The sequence continues at coordinate 21,428,224 of JAZAQC010000013.1, forward strand.
CTCACGGAGAAACTACAATGCCGTTCAATAGATCAGGAAAATCAATCCGAAGCTTTGTTGGGTGACTACTATTATTGGTGCTTATCATTTTTTTATTCTAATAACATTGTACATCCAAAATAACTAATTGTACATAAAACAGAGTAGATATTGCAGAAATAGTAATTATTTTTCAAATAAAAAAAAGGGGGAAAGCAGGTTACCGCTTGTTTTGAAGTCGATGTACTTCGCCATTGAGTAGGCACTGTAATGGATATGTGAAATTTTAATTCAATAATAAATCATCGTGTAATATGTAAAACGATTCTAAGTGAAGACAGTTTTCTCAGTAACTTTGATTACTATACAATTTATTATTTTAAATAAAAATAAATATTTTATAATATTTAAATAATACGATTTTAACTAACGTTCACATTTTATTGAGTTTTACCAATTATTTTAAAAAGTAGTGAAAATTGTCTATTTATAACCAATTTGCAACCAAAACCTCCATCGAAGTTAATGATCAGCGTAGGTATAATATCTATTAGAAAAAATGTCTTCAGAGATAAAAATAAAAATAGTATAAACACACATGATCATTGTAAAATCAGTATATTGATTTCAACAACAATGATAAATAATATTTGTATATCTTTATATATTAAAATGACAATTTAGGTGTGCATCGAACAATGAAAAATAAATTACAGTATTCCCACATCACCTCCTGGCTATTTTTACTGTAGCGATAAAGATTGAATTTATAAATATTATCTCGGAAAATATAAGCCATTTTTTTTTTTTTTTTACGACATACTAAATTATTACTTACACAATCAACACTTTTCAGCGATTATCTGAATATTTGGTTTTGAAAAAAAAAAATGCAAGGAAGTACATTATATTACCCGAGTCTTATATAACAGTGTGCTCTAACTGGTTCGCGACAAAAGAATCACCATGTCGATCAAGGCCTAAGAAGTCGCGCAGTAATACTACAATACGTGCGTGTACCTAACTATTTATACATCGTGCGTGGACGTATAATATACAATACGTCAATTCCTATATGCGGTCGCCATCGTATAGGATAAACATAAAGAGAGAAAGAAAGAGATTTCTGCACCGCCGAACGGTTGTTGTTATTATTATTATTATTATTATTATTATTATTATTATTATTCCATTGTGCTTGATCAGTGTTTACTCGCGCGCTGTGACGTTGTCTCCGCGATTTCATTTACGCACACACACACACACACACTCATACGTGTAAGTATTATAATATATATGTATGTATGGATAGCTGATTTAGACGTGGACGAACGGCGGTGGTCGTCGCACAGCATCCTGCGTCGTCGGACTGTAGCGCAGAGAAGAGCACCGTTTCCGTACACATTATATGTGTACCGCGGCGGGCCCCGTTTGTCCATAACAAAATGCATATTAGCACCGCGGCACACGGCGGAGATTCCAATCTGGTTTAAATGCAAATTTATGTGGCGAAACGTATATACGTCGCCGCCGTCGCATTTCTATATTTTTTTTCGGACCCCTTTTTTTTTTCTTCTCTCTCGTTTATCGAGAACTCGTCATAGCCGCTGTCCACGTGTGTATTGACGAGAAGAGAAAGAGAAACCACACACACACACACATACACATACACATACACATAAATACTATATTATTTATGTGTACACAGTCGGCGGTATTATATTATTGTACAACTGCATGTATACTGAACGATCATTTAGCTATGCTGGTTATTTTTCAAGTCAATTTGTACATTTGTGTTTTTAAAAATAAAAATTGTTGGTATATTACTATATTATTTATGTAAATTATAAACGCCCAAGGGTATATAGTATAGTCAGTACAGATGCAAATCAAGTTAAGGAACTACATACAAAAATACAAATTTACAAATAATATGAAAAAATACACTTATTAGTATACAGTATATTTTATAACATCAATATTGATTTTAACAAAAACCATATTATCTTATTATATCTCACAAAATTTAAACAAGTGGAATAAAATGCATCAAAGTAAAGTCATTTTCCACTCGGGGCACCTTAACTCTAAACACTACATTATAGCCAATAAAAAAAATATTTATCTATACCATTTATTATACTAGTAGAATAGACTATAATAAATACCTAATTCAATATTCCCAATGTTTATACATATACAGTTTTTTAGAAATATGTAATTTTTTCTATTGTAAAGTTACTAAATGAATATAATGAATATAATTACTAAATTACTATATAATTGAATAGGGTTGTTATAAAAAAAAAAGAAAGCATTTAAAAATTAACAGATAACTATAGGTTATAACTATATACTTACTAAAAATTATTTTTATATGTATAATAATAATTTTTTTTCGATAAAAACATTCAATGGTTTTAAGCACTATATACCTTACAATTAATGTCCAATTTTTTAAATCTATAGTAAATTTTTTTCATAAATTAAAACAATGAAAGTTTCTCAAAGGAAAAATAATGGGAACTAACTTTAGACTTTTTAAAGATATTTAGTGTATAATATTAGACGTCGGTACATATAATAAGTATGTGCATAACAGCGGGCATTATTAATGTTATATGGATACAATATAATATTATATTATACACTCAATGTTTTAACCTTTAATTTCTAATCTTAAAAATTTTTATTTTTTATTATTAGTATTTTTATTAAATAGGTATATGAAATATATTAAAGCGTGCATAGCCCGTAGTCAAAAGGATCACTCCGTACATTTAACGTGAGCCTATACGTTTCCGCTCGAGTCTTTTTTTTTCTTCCTATTCCATTTATACTATTTTCTCCTCTTTTTAATTTCGTTCATCGTTTTTCCATTTCATATCCTCGCGCATTGCGTATTATACGTCGGCGTGAGCGTGTGCGTATACGATTATCCTGTACGGTTTATTCACTATATATATATATATAATACGTATATCATACGGGCAAAAGAATGGCCGCAATCGTCGTCGTGCAGAGTGCTTACATATATATATATATTATACATGTATATCGTGTATAAAATATATATTGTACACACACACACACATGTATACATATATAGGTACCGTAAGTGTACATATACGCGCCGGCCGGGTGTCCATTCAAACGTCCGAATAACTAATCAGGCCGCTTTTAGTGACAAATCACAGCCATCGGGAAACCTCTGTGCCGCGCGCCCGTGATTGATCGCTTACAAGACGCGCGCGACCTCCATTCGACTGTGCTGGATGCTGCGGATGCGACCGATCGGATGCCTACATGTATTTATATAGATACTTGTATTCGACGATGACCACACCGCGCACCGATCGGCCGTGTCTCTGTGTATGCATATAATATTATAAACATATTATTATATACGTATGCGATGCGAGTGACGACGCTCGTTGCACGTTTGCGAAGCCACGACAAATCGAGATATTGTAATATTATTGTCGTCGTTATGATAATATGACGATGACGCTTTTTAGTAGGTAACCTAGCGAATTGGGGCGTGCGTCACTGGGTCAACTAACCCAACTTAACCATTAACCGTATTTAACAGCTAGTTAGACATTTGTTTAAGCTGTAAAACTCAAAATACAACGCGTGAACCTCCGCCGCTTCAATGTCTGTGTTACCCGTGTTTGTAGGTAACCTACGTGTGTGACGCAAAATCGAACTACAAATCTAACAAACGTCGCGTTGCTTTCATGGTGTGATACAAAGATTTTGAGAAAATATATTAACCACAAAACAAGTAATCGACGGATACTGTTCATTACACGTTCTGCAGTAGGCAGTCATCCGTTCCATTCCTTCGATGATCGGAATTGCTATATAGTATAATACACTACGACGTGTTTCTCGAATGCACGAAATTAATTCTGTCCATCGTGATGTTAGCTATAAATTCGAAAGCGAATGTAAATTTAATCATTATATATGTTACATTGTGGCTTTATATACCCGCAGTCTATTCTTACAGGATATATTATGTTGTGAACATCCACCCTATATCGTTTTTGAATTTTATAGATTTAACACGGTCGAAAATTACTTACGAGTTACAATTAATGTGTGTGTGTGTGTGTGTGTGTGTGTGTGTGTATGTATTATCATAATATACGACGTACCTATACGCGTAACGCTGTATTATAAATCTTAATTGACCGTTCAAATTTGGCTAATTTATTAATACATAGCGGTTACAAATCCAAATGATAATACACGCTGTGTATAGGCACATTATATGTATAAACGCGTTTTTGTTTCTATAATATGTACACTCAGCGTAAGTACCGTCTTGTACCTAATTGCGTCTTATTGCGTATACCTAAATATTATATGTATACATCTATCTAAATACCATGTCATAAAATCTAAAAAAAATGTAAGAAATATTTTAAGTTGTTCTCAAATTGTATACCAACTATGGCTTTTTATCAGTACACGGTATATTAACTCATTTTCATGTGAACTTAATTATAGATCGATAATAATAAATTATCAGTGAAGAATTATACTACGCGGTCATCAATATGCACGGAAAAGTCGTGAAGATATGCTTAATATTGTGTTTTAACATTTCGATGCGCTCGTATGATTCCTATGAACATCGACGGAGGTATCGATTCGACTTTAATATAATTATATCGTGTTCGCGTTTTTTATTGGGTATGCAAAATGGTGAAATTACATAATCGCGTATAATTAAATGCTGTTGCTATAAATACCCATATTTTCCATTGCGATACGCCGTGACATGCTCATGAAAGAAGTAGGCCTAGAACTTCTGCGGTTGTATCTAAAAACTGTAAATCGTCGCACAAAATATTATTTTTGTGTCGTCCAATAAAAAAGCTTAAATTGTTGACACCATAATTTTAGACTCTTTAGACATTGCTGGCCCGGGGAAAAAATATTTTAATGTTTATTATTACATCAACGCATCGTACATCACACATTAATTGTAATGTACTTACTATAGTCCTATTTGAATATTTTGCGCTTTTATCCGCGTTTATGAATTTTAATTTTATGGCTGAGATTTTATGCTTATTTATTCTATATAACATACACATACACACAGATAATAATAGGTAAATACCGATGAAATTATAGTAAGTTTGTCGCTACCTATTAAAGGTGACAATATACGCATATTATAATATTATTAATAATTAAAAGTATATTTAATAACTAACAATACAGCATATTTTGTACTACTGAACGCAAATTTACCATGTCTTACGTTTTTACATTAAAGATAATATACCGCGCGGGTGTGGTGACCTCTTATTAATGCGACTGACCAATACGTAACTCGGCCATTCCGGCCGGTCGAATATCGCGATTGTTTTCACTAAATTAATTACATCCTCTAAACGGCATTTCATTGTGATAAAACTCATATACCTATAGTGTGTAACATACCTAACAGTCTGTATGCGTTTAGGAAAAATATTACCACTGCCGCTGTCTGCAGAATCCTCATGAGGACTTTTTGTTTAATACTCAAACTCGTGTTGATTTTATTTCGATCACGTCAATCTGCGGAAACTTGCTGCGTCTGGCACGTCGATGATCCAACCACTAAACCATAATGTTATGACCGAGACGACGGCAGCGGCGATCGACATGTATAAATTGGCGATGGGTCGTCCGCCCGTTGTATTTTAATTGATCGGTGTTTCAAATCGTATGGCTATAAGCGTATATACCTACAACGCAACCTACAAAACACCATGCGCGTTCGTGTATGTTTTATTATTCGACTATAATATCGTTTTATTTGAATATGTTAAAATACGTGTTTAGATTTTATGCCGTTTTAATGACGTGATTTAACGGAAACGCAGTTAAGAATCGGTTAACGTACGGCGGCGAGATAATTGAAAATTACACGTTTTTTCGGTGGTACTATATGTATATTATAATGATATGCCCGGTACACGGCTTGGTTGGCCGAAACCGCTGTTATATATATTTTGTCGATAGCGTATACTATTATCATACTATATATATATATATATGTATATATATAAATAGAACCTGATTTCATCGTCTCTCGTCGCTCGTCTCCGTGTACACACTAAACCTACATAAACACAAACACATAATAATATTATAGGCAACTGTATGATTGTACCGAATGTCTTTTTTTTTTTTTTTTAACAAACGCGTACGTCTGCTGCAGCGGTGCAGTGTGCGCACGACGGTCGCTCCTCTGCTGTTGCACGTGACGGCGTTTAATAGTCAAACGGGTTAAGTGGTCGTGTGTTTGATCTCTCGTCTTATATCATGACGAATTATACCGCCGACGTGCACGCCACAGCAATAGGTATATAATATAATATTGTCGTATACTATGCGTATACCGATGCGGCGAGTACACCTATGCATAACCCACTAAAACCATACCATACCACACACCGAACGTCATATGCAAAAATATGTTTCGAAATGGTATAAAAACGACCGTACAATATTATAATAAATGATGTCTCTCTGATTCCGTACTGTTTTTTCACCGACATTCGAGTTTCGGCGTGTGTGAGTTTTTAATTTTAATTTTTTTTTTTTTTTATTCAATATCGATTATTATCAATATAATATGATTATTATTATTAATTAAGTCGGTTGATCTAATGCACCACAAATTCTAATCATTAAATATAACAAAATAACTCTTTTATGCATTTTATATTTTATTTTATTTTATTTTATAACTCATATTGATTATCTTTTAAATTTAGATAAAAACATTATAATTATTAAATGTTATACCATACTTAACATTTTTATATAAAATATTGTAATAACTGTTCTTGTTTAGATTGTTTTATCAATTATTGCAAAATCTCGATGTTTAATATAGAAGGTAATTTAATTTGAGACACGGAGTTGCAACTTGACCATTTCCACCAACAGAAATGTCTTTTGTCAGGATAAAAAGTGATCATTAAAGAAAAGACGTGTACAGAAAAGCGTTGATTATATCATTAATATAATATTCTACAAATTTAAAAAAAAATTGGTGAAATGTACTAATTTTTCAACAACTATACCGCAGCAAGTATGTAACTCTGAAATTAAGTACATTTTTAAAAGCTCTAATCTAAGTATCCTATTTAACGATGACTACGAGAATAATTAGCCTTTTAGCCTATAAACGAGACCTTTATAATAATAACCTTGTTTGTAGGACTGTAACGATATTTCTATTATATTCTATCTGTTATATGTATATGAAAATAACTAAAGATATTATATTAATTTTATATATACCTAAATGCTTTCTATAGGTAATTTATTAATTTATATATATAATGAAGAATACGTGCTACCAAGTGTTGAACACAAAAATACTTTTTCTATTACTTACTGTCGTCTCAATCTATGCTTTTTCAAAATATTTCGACATAATGTACAACAGCTTTTTATATTATTATTACTCATTATTTAACAGCTAACATGTTGCATTGCAGTTTAATCCCAATTTCAATGTGGTTCTACTATACTGAATATTTTTAGTGAAGATTGAAAAAAAATTCTAGCTTACATAATACACAAGCCCAGAAATGTGTTTTTATGCTTTCATTCCACTACACACTTATGAATTTATAAATAAATTTACAAGTCACATAAGACGTGTTAAGGGAGATAAAAATACATTTGGGTGGATAAAAACAAAAAATAGACAGGGATATTGATTCTCCTTTGACGGTGGAAGAAGACTATGAATAAATTATTATGCCGAAGTACGTAGATGAATAGACCTCATCGGCAAGAAGTTTCCTTAAAAAATTAAAATCAACAGTTTGTCTTCGATCTGACAGAGAAGATAAATTTAAATATTGTTTAAAACAGGAGAGTAGTCACGAGGTGGGCAGTCAATTTTAAGGATGTATGATACGAAACGCGTAGGAATTTACATTGTACTCTTTTCAACATTTGAGTCACTGGACCGGTAGATGGATCCCAAACGACAGAACCATATATTCAATTAGTGGGCGTATTATATTATGTAATATAGGTGCCGGTGTACCTCGATTTCTCTATATCACGTGCCACCGGGACTGGCGCTCGTTTAATTCAAATTTATTCGAAATTAAATAATATATTATTATATTGTTTTCACTGCGCCGTAAAATAAAATAGAGAAACACTTCTCGCGTCGTCTCGCAGACGTCTGCGTCGTTAATAAATGAAATACGATTGGTACATTTCAAAAACGATCGTTAGTGCTGTAGCTACGTCGTCTTCGTCATTTTCAATTAAACGCTACGCGTTCTCCCATGTTTGTAATATTTCCATCGGTATTATTATTATTATTATTATTATTATTAGAATAAGCGTCTGCGACTCGCGTGCAACGTACATTATAATGTACGTATATCTACAAGAAGTGCTTTGGGCGTGTGCAAATACTCATTTGCCACAGGTCAAGATTGTCGACCGGGCAAATAACTTACCGACGTATTTCTTTTTTTACCTTTATTTATTATTCTATTTTTTCTTTTATTTTCAGCTCACATACCTACGCGTACACGTAACGATAAGGTTATACAAATACGAGTTCACGTATCGTAATACGACGAGAGTATAATGTAGACGATCGCACACCGTACGCGATATAATATTGTAATAAAATTAATATTATTATTACAACGACAATTTGCTGTTATTCCTTTCGGGACGCGACCGCATCTTCGATCGTAAAATCTGATTACGAAATCCGCGCTACGATTTAATGCAGGTGGGCATGTACGCGCCGCACGAGTACATAATAATGTGTGATACGCATTATGTTACATAGGCAGTATGCCACCTGGACGCGTCGCTACGATCCAATATTATATAATTCGAGGTAGCACTAGTGCGGCGATATTAATAATAAATTATTCGGTCGTAACTTCATCGGGTTTTCTGCACACGTAGTAGTACAGCACACGGCAATGATACGCGTATAATAGATATTACGATATTATATTCCATAAGACGCGTACTATTCCACGATATGCTTATACCGAAATACCATAAAAAATCGGTTATAGTGCCTTCCGCTGGGATACGTTTGGTATATAATGGTAATGATAATATTAATAATAAATAATAATAGTAATAATAAGCTAATCAAGACGTATTAATTCGAAACGGTCACGTAACAGTATAATGATAATATTATAACGTCTCGTCTGCGGGAGCATACGTATTATATAATATCGTGTCTACTCGGAAAATACGAAGTGGAGAAACCATTATATCGGCTCGTCCTAATCTTCTACAGACGCAAGCATCGAACTTAGAAAAAAAATATAAAATATAAAACATGCTCACAATACAAACAAGTTCTTTACGCAGCGGCGGGGGCAAATAATTTCAAAATTAGATTTTTAATAATTTTATTTTTAAACAAATATTAAAGTATTGTTATTGGTTTCTTGTATAAATGAATTACTAATGTATCATTAACAGATAATATATAGCTTAACTAAACTTTAAATATATTTTAAATTTTATTATTAATTGTTTTTTTCGTTAATGTTACCTAGTTATATTATATTTTGTTGGACATATGTATTATATTATTTCTTACATTTTATTTATTTATTTTTTATTCACGTAAACTTTTTTTTATAAAGTTAATTATGTTCTCTAACACCGAGTACATGCGTGGCAAATATTAGTTTCTCCATAATATATATTTTTTAACTTAATAGGCTATATCATTTAATTTTGATTATAAACATAAATTGTGTTTATATAATCATATTTTATATTTTCATATTAAAATCTGGTAAAATTAAATTAAACTTTTTAAGCATAGAAATTAATAATCGTAAAACAGAGTTTAAAATGAAATAAAAAGTACAGCATAAAAATATTGAAATTAGTTGTTTTTATTGGTGTACTTAATTTATGGTGTCACTAAAATATTGAGCATGTATGAATAATAAATTTATTTTATATATTTGAATTCCGTTGAACTGATTTGAATATTATATTGTATTGAAATCTTGAAATGTTTACGTCATAAAAATAATACCTATTATAAGTACTCCAACAGTATTAAAGTTATAATATAGAAGTAAAAAAATGTAAAAGGCTTTTATATAAGGATGATTTCATCGACCTTTTGAAGCACTTTTCAAACACTTTAAAAGATTTTCTTTAGATAAATTTACGTTCATAATGGAATTCAAACTTATCGAACAGTTTGAATAGTTCAGGGTGAATAATCAAATTCAAAATTTTCAAGTAAGACAATTTATAACAGCAGTTTAATTTTTATTTATATTTTATGAAGTACACTTAAACCGCTAAGTTATTATCTTACTTTACTCTTGTATTTTAAAATTTTACAAAGTACAAAAGTTTGAATATATTTCAAATATGATTAAAATTTGAGTTCGACCTATTTAAGAAAAAAAATTGGTTACATTTCAGGTCCACGAAAATTTGAAGTTCGATATATCCCTATTTTTAAATTTTCTACTCCTGCAGGCATTGGTATAATATATTTGATGTACATCATCAACATTACTCTATTTTGGTTTTATTGTCGAATCCACAATATTGCAATCATATTTTATAAGGTTTTTAGGCTTCTATAGTTTTATTTATAGTCACACTTCAACCAAAGGTGATATCTATCGAGTCAAAATCCGCGAATTCATTAGAACAAGTTCAGTAAGACGGCGTCTTGAATATGCAATATAGGTACAACGTGGTAGTGGTATCCCTTTCCGAAATCTCTTTAGCTAAAAATGTTATGTTATGTTTATTTTAAGTAACTATTATTAGCAATCAATAAAAATACTTACGAAATTCTGTTCTGTTAACAAAATGAATAAAATAGACGAGGAAAAAATATTATTACAATAATTACTTTTCAATATTTTAATAACAAATAAAAAATAAAAAAAAATGATTATATTTTTACTTTATATATTAGTACTTTCTATTTAAAATTGTATGCTATCGAATATAAAATAATAATTTTATGGAAAATTATTGTTCTCTACTGGAACCGGAATAAAATGTCATAATCAGTCACACATATGTATACATGTAAGGACGGAACTATTTCCTCTTACCTCGCCCAGCAACCATCACTAGTATACACAGCATAAATACTAATGTATAATATATTATGATAAATTAATACACATAAAAATTTAAGTATGTTCGCTGCCAAGATATATTATAATTTCGGTCTGAGTATTATAATTCTGTTCCCTCACACACCGATTGGAGGAGTGTCGAACCAAAATATTCAAATTGGATTCGACCCGATCATTTCATATAATATAAAAGCGATATTATTTTAAAAGGACATATTTTTATATTATTATTTATTAATCTTGAAAAACTACTTATTCAAAATACAAATAATACTGATACTTGTTAATAAATAGATTTTAAGTTATATTTGGAACGAGTGCAATAAACATTATTTTTTAAAACCCAAATGCAATTTGTTTGAAATTAATACAGTTAAATTTTTCCATTCTCTAAGATTGACATGTTAACTGATTGTCAATAAATATTATCAACCGAGAAGACGTGTCAGTATTTTTTTTTTTTTTTTTATGAGAAACGTTTAAAAGGGAAGATGTGAATAGATTTCTATAATAAAAAATGGTTTTCGTTTGAAAAATTGTATGTGAACCATACGATTGCCTTCATATTTGATATAAAATAAACGAATTTCACGTATAGTCTTTAATCATATTTATAATTTTCAAAAATCATAATTTGAATGAATTAATCATTAAAAATAAAAGTGAGTGTGTTTGGCGATTCACCTCATATATCATAATAATATAATAGCAACTTATCGCGCCAAATTCTGAAGAGCGACAATAAAAAACGCGTATGCTTATAACCATTTTGTTACTGCGGACAAATTCAAGACTTGTGTTCATAATAATAATACGATAGTTATTTTAAGTAGCGGGTGATACGATACGATGACGATCGAGATCGACAGGTGTCGACTTCCGTCCGTTCCGTTTGGTTCTTTCGAACCACTCCCGCACGATATATATATATATAATACGTATAATAATGATATTATTTATAAAACCTATGTAGATCATTATAGAAGTCATTGGTAACACGCGTGAACCTTTACTATCAGAAGTCCTAACACGCCATGCACAATATATAATTAATACGGTGCTAGACGCGCCTAAATCAGTGCATTGTAATAATAATAATAAACGACAGCAGCGGCACAATTATATAACAAAGACCCGGAGACTTCACAGGTATTATAATAATTATATTTGTAGCATGCGTATGACGTTTATACACAGTATATATTATTATAAATCGTTGCGAGATCGCGCGCGTGGTATTGTCCAATCGGTCGACATAGGTAGGTAGGTATAGGTACATATTATTATATTATAATATCCACGTACACGCGGAGTCGTTTACATATTATTATTATTATTCTACGACGATATATCAATTGGAAATGATGACTGATCAGAATCCGAACGGTAGCGGACATGTACGCGTTACATATATATATAATGTGTAATAATATATTGTAGTCAAATCCGGATCCGATCCACCGTACATAAATATGTTGTTACGTACACGTGTATATATTATAATTATATGCATTGTCGTCGGCGTCTAACTACAGCAGTGTACTCACAATAAATAATAGCATATTATGTGCATACGTGTATATATATCTATATATATATATATACATAGATGGCAATATAATTATTGTTGTGCACCAGTTTTGGTAAGTCATAACGAGACGCTAACCAATATATAGGTACTACAACATAATAAATATATAGCTATATATTGTGTATGGTATTGTGTATATCGACAGTCAATATGCGCGCGCGCTTCGTGTGTATTATTATATATTATGTTTGCATTTATAGATGTTAGTGAGTATGTTATTATATCTCAGTAAAAATTTTTATATTTTGTATTCATTGTATTAAATTTCTATTTGTAAATTGAAATATTTCTACAATGCATTGTACACGTTGTAAACCTACAATTATTACCATTGCCGCGGTGTTATAAAACAAAATTTAATCACGCCCAGGTAAATTGATCATTTTGTATAAAAAATTGCAAATAAATCAAACTTGACAATTTAATAGTAATATAAGTTCAAGTTTCAACATATATTTTATATTTGTAATAAAATATAGTGTTATATATATGACCTTCTGAATGACTAATATTAACCATTTGACGCTGTCATGAATAAATTTCATCAATGGGTATGCTTTCTTCACTCAAAACTCCTGCAAACGACTTAATATGAACCAAACGCTAATTCTAGAATAATTATATACATATATTTATTATGATAATATATAATAATTAACAAGAAAATGAATACATTTTTCATTCTCATAAAACGTGTGTTTAAATTATAAGTTCTGTAAGAAATGGGTCGATAATGAATAAATTGGAAAGTCAGTCGTATAGTGCATGATATTATGCATAATATAGTCTTTGCTGACAAAAATATTGATTTATTAAATTTATTGACGTCTAAGTAAATGTTTAAATAATAAATAAATTTAACAAACTAATTGTTACTGGTATGTTAAATTGATTAAGTATATTGATAAATAATATTAATATAGTTTACTACTTTCAATTTTATATTATAATTAATTATTATTTTTTTTAAATTAAATAACGTGAGTACAGATTACAGGCACAATAAACTATATTCATCGTATGATAAATTTATTAACGTGTATAAAGAACTAAACCTTTTTGTATATACAGGTTTAAAGCATTTATAGTTGTAATTAGTATTATAACACAATACAACAGAATATATAAATACTCAAATCGATTATAATAAGGAAAAATCATTTCATGGATATGTATGTTGAGTTTCTGTTTATCACCAAATTAAAAACATAAACAATTTAAATATATAACTTTTTAAATTTACATCAAATTTTGAATTTGATAATGAATTGAAGTTAATAAAGCATATTTAAGATTATTTTCTTATTTTGTGAATTAGGTACTATGCAATTACACTCCACTTATTTAAACATTAAATACTTATAAGTCATAATTAGACACTTAATTATTCATCCGAAATTTTAATTTTTCGTGTATAGAAATAATTTAAAAACATATTACTGATGCTTCGGAATATGAAATAAAAAGATGTTTTACAAATAGTAAAAACTCAAAAAATGATAACCATAAAAATAATAATCAATATAATTTATTCAAAAATTTTTTATGGTAATGGTTTTAAATTAAATAGAAAAAAAAAATTCATTACAAAAACCCGTTAATAATCTTCAATATAACGAGTGCGTAGTGTTAAATCGATCAGCCTGTATGGGTATAAAGGTTATGCAGTATAAATATTACGGAATGTGTGCGACAAATAGTTGTGGATCGTGTTTATGGGTTTTATTTTTAATTTCAATCGTACCCGGTTTATGAATATATATACATATATTTTTTTTTATCTTGTTAAGTTGTAAACAATTGTATTTTATCGATACGCCGCCAAAGTGTAAGATAATATACAAAATTATACAGGTATAATCGTACGCGTTACGCGATATTATTACCATATATTGGTACCTGCGTTTGGTCGGTTTCGCTGTAGGTAGGTACATTACCAACACTATATTATATAATATTAATTTATATATGCACGAGGTTACCGCGGTGTATACATATAAATTTGTTATTTTTATTATATACACACTTTTTATTGTATAAATATAATGTGTATTATTATACTCGTTTATATTATTATTTTCAATAAGATCACACGTCCCAAACGTAGGAAGGCTCGCGTATTAAATTATACGCCGCACACACTACCTATATTATCGCGGGCGCGTTAGCAATTTATATATCACACACACACACACATAACACCATATAGCTATATAAACTGGAATTTTAATTCGTTGTCGTATATAACAGACGTCCTACGTGTGTGCTGCAGCTATGACGGCGGCGTAATTGTACGCAATATTATTGCTCTTCGGCTTATTATCATTATTAAATTTTATATACATCTGTATATGACGTGTCGGTCAATCGTTAGCATGACTGGAAGAGGGTATATTATCGTACAAAAGGTGGCGGCTGCTACGGCGGGTGAAAGGATGACGACGGCGATGATAAAAATAATAATAAAAAAAAATTGTTTGTGTAAAAGGCGCTCGTTGGGATGATTCGGATTATATATTATATACGTATGTATAATATCATTGGTATTATAAGCATATATTAAGTACGTATTTTAATATCACGTTTGTGTTTACGGCGGTGGCGCGCGTGAAAAAATATCATATTTCGTGTGGTCATTGAAGTCTAACACGCTAATGCACTTTAATTTTATGACCGGGTTTTTATGCCCATTTGGTCTAGATAACACACACACAAACACTCGCACATATACCGGATGGAACCGGATTGGTTTATGTATAAAATATTATTATTCACTATCTCTATAATATATTTCTACATTCTGTCTCTCTTTCTCTCTCTCACACACACACATACTCATCGCCTTAATAGTTACTAAATATACATTGAATATATTTAAAAACTTAAAAATTCGAAGATCTTCGTCCGTCCGGAAACGACTACCATGATTGCCGACTATTTTAATAACGCTACTCGCATAGTATTTAGATATATAATAATAATATTGTGTAAGTAGGTATACTTATTTAATTTTCGACTTCAAAAGTTTGTTTTAGTTTAGAGTCCATCTCTTTTCTTCGGCTTTATATAATCCGAAAAAAAATCGTTTATTTCTTTTTGCACCAAAAATCTCATCTTATTATTATATCAATTCTACATTTTTGTCAGTCTACAATGGTAATGCTCTGTAGCTAATTTACTCCGTTTGAAGTTTTGTATTTTATAAATTTAAAAATAGGCTTTTGCTCACACGCCTTTGACGTTCGTTGTAAATATAGTGTGTCATAGTTTTATGTTCATCCTAGAAAGCTAGATGATTAGATAGACCTAAGGCTATGTTTAAAGTATAACGATTGTAATACAGTAACACTTGTTGACATTTCATTATAAAACGATAAATTTTTATTTTTTTTTTTATGATATTATTACAGTGTATTATTTTTTATAACTTACAGCAATCCATATAGTCTCGACACATACATGACGGATTTTTTCATAGCTGTGGATTTCATCAAAACTCGATAGAAACACAAGAAATATAAAAATAGTTATCTTATTTTTCCGATGTATACACCATAATAGATATCGTCATCATAATATTTATTACCATCACGACAAATTTACCGGGTGAAAGATTGTATACGAAGATAAATTGAGAAATTAATATTCGTTCAACTGAAAAAACCCTAATGTACTTAACGGTTTTATATTGACAACTCATTAATACGCACAAGCGGGGATGCGTGCCAAGAGAGAAATAATATGTACTTGGCAATAAAGAATAAACAAAATATTGGTATAGGGTTACTGCCTACCAAATGAACAGTGACAGAGGCCATTGATGGCGTGCGCACATTAAGTGTTGCGTGTAGGCATTCCGACGATGCGAAATGTGGGAATCGTTGAGAAAAAATTTCGAAAAAATATAAAATCTTCGGCTTACGAGTACGTTTATATAGGTATATATATTATACATAATATTATGGTACTCTGTTGTGGCTGCGGCGGCCGACGACAACGATACGTAAACGCTACACTGTCGTCGCTGCAGTAAAATAAAAAGTACAGAAAATATAAAGAACGGGAACAATGAAATAATAAAACGTTCGAGTTCCCACAGGTCGCGGACCGCGCGCGCATGCCTCTTCTTATACAGTATAATGTGCGCCTCTCCGATTTCCAATCCTCCTTCACCCCAACCCACCCACCGACCGACCGATCTCGATCCTCCCCACCCCCGACCGTCCGCCCGCCCGCCCACTCGATCGCCGGAGATCGGTCGGTCGCTCCATCTCGGCCGTATACGATAATTTATTGACAGTATAAATCATCACCGCCGGTCGGCCCGCAGCTTACACGCTAAGCATTTATTATATACACAGCTTACAGTTGTACATATTATATACATATATATATATATATATATATATATATATGATAGTATATACCTACGTACAATATAATATGTACGAATGCGATCGTTTTCCCCGTAAGTACATCATACGGGCGCGCAATCGACGACACCGATTTCCGATTTCCCGTTTGTCCGCCCAATTGACAATCACTACATTATAACATACAGAGTGATTCAGCTAGCATATTCACCCTTATTTTTTTCATTTAATAAAGAATTTAATCACTTTATGATTTTTGGAATTCTTAAACATAATTAAAGTCTTACGTTTTTAATATTTTTTACACTACTTGGGGAGTTTTCTGTGGTCATATTATAATACCTTCTGTTTCTCAAATGAAAACTCCTGGTTTTTATTGTAAATTATTTAGTCGATATTTTTCTGTACGTTTTGATGTATCAATATCAAAATTCAAATGGTAGTTTTTTAGTTATTTAACTTTTTTTACAATAGGTCCACTGTAATGCGTTTGGAAAACTATGATGACAGTAGTCATTTAAAACTTTTAATTTTCAACTTAAGCAATCTATTTAATAATTTTATAAAACTATTTTTAATGTCTATCACTCTTAGCATGATCATTTTAATAACCAAAAAATTATATTCGTTTAAATTTTGAATTAAATACACCAACAATTTCAAACGAATCATCCATTGCATAATTTAGAGTAGTAAACGGAAATTCTGATTTGAATAGCAGATGTCACGACTTAAGCACTCCTTAAATATTCCAAAAATTCTCAAGAATTTTAAAATACGGTGTTTATGACTAATTAAAGATTTCAAAAATCAGAATTTGAATATTAAACTCATTATTAAATGAAAACAAAAACGGGATAAACATTTTTTTTTTTTTTTTTTTAATCGCCGTATTATGATTATAATAAGCAATAGGCATTCACGTCGATTGTCGATAGTGCGTAACATTGCCTAAGTTACTGAAGCTGTTTGGCGTGATGGAAACTATACGCGCGGCGCGTCCGTCTCTATACATTGCGTACGTCGCGCGGACCTCGTGTTACTTTTTTTACATTATTAAACGATCTTCGCGTTTCGATAAATGATAAATATTGTCTACTCGACCGTCTCCCCAGCGCCGCCCGGCGACTCCCAGCACGAGATCGAATTACCCAGCATGTTTATGCATACGTATCTATATAATACGCTCGCACCCGACTTAACCGATATCGCAGCTATACAACATGCCCACGCACGTTGCATCTCGCGTAGTATAATAATATGTGTATCGATATACGACGATATATTATTATAACATGAACGATCGTGTCTATACGAGTGCAATGGTGCGCGTATAATATTACGCGCGATGATGGCGATGATATACTCGTATATGTAGTGTCGATGATCGCGTCCGATAGATCCTGTACGGCGCGTGCAATATAATATACAATATTATACAAATATCGTAAATATATATCGTTGTAATGCTGTTGCGAACGACGAACAATAATAACACTGCCCACGTGTACAATACGATGAGTGACTGTGGTATGAGGCTGTGAATTTGTAGACATTTTTTTAGCATACTAAATAACATCGTTACTGAACTCGACGTTTGCATTGATGGATTCAATTTGAAACTTTTATCATGCATTGTATTTCTTTTGGTCTTTTCAGGTGATTTTTCTTCTTTTTTATTTTTTTTTATTTACTTTCTTCAATATTTCCAATAATTTCCAGAGATTAAAACTTATTTTACGCATTTTATGAATTAATGTTTAATTTATGTGCCACGTATAATATTATACGTATACGTATACTATTACACAAAAAAAAAGAATCACAATTTTACAATTATTTGTGTGGAGATACATATGCTATAAATTGGTGGTTTACTTGACAAATACGCATTACATTTTGATCTGTATAAAAGTTACAATTTAATAATATACATTATCAACATAATACATTTTCACTGAATTAATAATCATTACAAACCAGAATGAACTGATAAAAACGGTTTAATTCCACCTAAATAATAATATCTACGAATATTAATGAAGACGAGGCGATAGTGGTTTTTTCAAACGGTGAATAAAAAAGTGTTACATAACGCGATACTATGTTATTATAGTTATCTACGTAATCTCCGTAGGTCGTGATTCGTCTTTAAGCGTATTAACTATAAAGAGACATGAATAGTGTGAAAATAGAAACTCGTTTAAGTCGCGTTCCGTACGACTATTAGGCGCAACTAAATGGTTAGGATGTGCGTCCTACACTTGTTATATACACTATGACGTCCGCCCGTATAGTAATATAATATTATATTTCTGCAAAATGTTTGAATATTTTTCGAAACGATTAAGCTCGTAGGTACGAATTGATAGCCGTTTTATTTTATAGTACAGCAGCATGTGCGTCAAAGGAATTCGAATGCATATAGACGAAGACACCAATTAATTGTTTCGATAAATCTTGAAGATTACACGCTCAGTATTATTGAAAAATAATATGATGCGTGAATATATTATACGTTCGACAATGTTTCATTCGCACACTTCTGTATTAATTAAAATAATTGTATAATTTTATATCATTAAACTGTTTGATTAACACATATTAGAATGGTATAATACAGTAATTTGTTTTAACATATTAATGTTTTTGCGATCAATACTTTTTTTGTCCAATTTCACATTACGTTATTTTTACCACTGGTTATAATAATTATATAACTGAATATTTTTCCGGAAAATTAATTTTCGATTATAACAATGCCCAAAAACATTATTTATGATTCGTCGAATTTCTTTGCAGAGGAAAAATTTCGAATAGTATGCTACACTTTTCTTTTTTTACAAATAATATACTTAGTACTAAGTTTTAGGATAATTTGTTTATATAGAGTTATATTTTTACATTATATTATATACAGGTGGTTGAAGTAAAATGATACATTTAGTTTTTGATAATATTATTCTGTAAATAAATATGGTTTATGTTTGCCAGTTTTTGGAAATGTTTCAAATTCTGAATTTAGTTTTAAATCAATCCATTATTATTTTATATGTGTATGGTATTGTGTATCTACTTATGTATAATATTATTATATATATAATTTCACATTTTTTTTTTATATACATTAATGTTTGTTAATATTATTACAAATAAAAAAACAAACATCTTGTAATTTTTACTACCGTGGTATAAGTTTATAATATCTGGATTAACCTAACCTAACATATCTTGTAAGTTTTCAATTAGTATGAAAACAAAATATAACCTAGCACATTTATAACACGATTTTTACGAAATATAAAGTTGTTGTTCGTTTTTGTTTACTTTGTCATGTTTTATATAGTTCAGAATTTACTATTCAAAGCTTTGCTATTTATATATTGAATTTTTATTTTATAAATTGCATAGATTTTATAACATATATTCAGATATGATATGATTGATTGAAGTGACCATTACCTATATAAATATAAACAATAATATAATACGGTTTGTTTGATAAAAAACTAAATTTACTACTTATTGTATAATTGACAAAATAATAAATTACTTGGTGTGTAATCAATTCTGTTTTAATAAATAGTTAAAACATTTTTTTCTCGTGAATATTATTATATCACTTACTATAATAACATTAATAACTGATAATTAATAGTTTTTATTGGTTTAACAAAACTAATTACTTATTAATTAATGCATATAGCTAGAGCTAAACACACATTTGCCAATTTTTTCTGTTAATATATAGTTTTTCGAATAAAGTCATATTTTATCATTCAAAGATTATTGAATATAAATGTACTGTTTATTATCATATTATACATATTAATATACTGTCGCGCGTTTGAATCGGCGCGTACCATATTATGATTATGACTGTTAGTTATTATGTTTATACATTGTTAAGTGTTTATTTGAAAGTACATACACGGCACACATTAAAAAGCCGATTTCGCATATAAACGATGGATAACATAAAGTCTCCAACACGCATAAATATATCTAAATACACACGCGTGCGTTTTTCTTTTTTTCAATTTAAATATTTTACCGCTGCAATCTTATAATTATGGGACATTGGCTATTATATTATACATGCATTTATACGTATACTGAGCATACGCAACGACATCTTCAGTCGCATATATATATATATATATATATATACAGTTGATTCAAAACTGTGTGTGTTTATGAGTTTTTGTGTATGTGTATAGGCACCTAATAATATATTAACCTATTGCGGGTTGGGTCGGTTGAATAATATAATAACATCGTTTTCTTGACGCGTTTTTATAACGCGCATGCCCGCCCGCCCGTCGGTCGCGCATTCGAGTCCCTCCCGAGAGCTGAAAGCATCGGACGCGACGCCGCGCGGGTAAACAGCGATTTTTCTTGGACGTGCACCAAAATCAATATAACCCGTCGAATGTATTCCAAGATATCACTTATTTAGTTATTTATATGATGATATAATGGAAATGGTTTACAATGTTATTCGTGTGCTGCGTTGCAGGAAAAAGAAAATTACAAACAACTATAATGGTATAATTAATAATGATAATAAAAGTTTAATCGCGGTCCGTGTAAATATATATAAACACAGGTTTAAAATAACTATTCCATTTATGAAGACATTTTAATAATATCGTAACGTATAATTGTAATAACATTCTACGTACCCACGGACAACTGGTATAATATCGATTATAATTTACCGTAACGATCTCCATCGACGCCGATGTATTATTGTAGTTACCTGTATGTCTGTCTAATATTACACCGTGCTCGCGACGGGTCAATACGTACATCAATACTTTAATCAGACATTTAGAATAAAAAATTATTTAATAATTATTCCAGTGGTCGACAGTATTTATAGTTAAGATAAATTCTACTACTCTAATATATTGGGCCAGCGAATAGACTAAGCGAATAAATAAATTAAATTAAAGAAATAATACGATAAATCGCTACCACTAACATGAGAAATCTCACGTGACGACTGAATACAATGTGTTAATACCACAAATATGGGCATAAATATATAATTTGAGATTTTTTTATTATTATTTTGATTGAAAATAATCGCTCTAAATGTTAAAACTTGTAGTTATCGAAGAAGATCGATTGAGTAGTTTTTTACAGATTGATTTTTTTATCATTGAACAGTCATTACTTCATCAAGTAATGAATTGTTTTTTTTTCCCAAAATTTTTTGTTTCATGCTTTTTTCAACCTGTATAACATTTTTATTTTTTCGTCCTTTTATTTATCAGTGAAATCACTCTGAAATGTTGATTCTCAAATGGTAATCTATATTAAAAATGTACTACATTAATAAGGCTATTTTGTTATAACTTTTAACGTTCAAATTATTATTTTTCGTTAATTCGTTAACGAGATACTGCTTTTAAAGGTTAGGTGGTTTTCGGTTTTTATAATACTTTATGTTTCTAAAGACCAATAATCAAATAGGTAATAAATAATAATAATAATAAGTAAATATTATCTCAACGCAGTAATGGACATTTTACCTGTAGTTACTACGTCCAACCTATTATAACATATTTCCATATCTAATTTAGATAATAACCAGTGATATGCTTGTAGTTTTGTTAAGCCATTTAATCTTTGTAAATGATAATTATTTTATAATCAACACCATACAGCCATAAATAACTTGTTGATGAATACCTGAAAACCTCAAACCACTCAAACTTTGAAAAATTATTATTTTGAAAAATAATTATTTTAACATTAAAATTCATAAAAAATATACATCCAATATTTTATGAAATTTTAAATATAGGTTGTCATTTGAAAATTAAAAGTTAATAGTGGTTTAACTAATAAATATAAGAGTAAAAAAATAAAAATATTAAATAGTTCTAGAAAAAAGCATGAAACTAAAAATTAAAAAAAAAAAAGTGTAATTGAAAAAAGTCAATATCTTTCGAAATAATGATAATTCAATGATAAAAAAATCACCCTGTATATGAATTTAACATAGGTAGATACACTCAATAATGCAAATGTATTTACAGGCACCTGTGTAATAGAAGCGTTCGGATTTAGTATGATTAATATTTAATTCAAGATTCCTTAAAAATTGTTTTTTCCCCTTATTAAAAATTTTAAAGATAACTACATATTATAGTGATAATTTTTTTTTATGAGGTTGTTTTGAGTTAAAACTTTTAACGTCAACAATATATAGTGCCAATAAACTTGAGTATATTATATTCTCGATTTCAATGAATGTAAATATATTTATAAAATTAAGATTAAACATATAATCTTTATAAACTTAAATCACTGTCGTGGTTATAACCATAAATAGAGCGCGTTTTAGCCCACTACTATAAAATCATATGCGTGAACGATAGATTATAAATTATAATTATATTTATATATTAAGCATATGCGATTATCGACACAGCCAAAGAACGCAAACTCTTAGAGACATAAAATATAATAATTTAGTATCAAATTATAAATAGCAGTTGTGCGGCGGCGGCGGTGGCATGACGGGATACACTGAAAATCGTGGAGATGCGACGACACACACGGCAAGCCGGTAACGATGGAGGTCTACACCAAAATAAGTACTTACCTATCATATATATAATACAGTGAAACTTCCATATAACGAACTTCCATTTAACGAAATTTTCTGTTTAACGAAATATTTTTAAGAACTATAACCTTCATTGTTAATTACACGTAAATTTATCTCCAAATAACGAATCTGATGTTTCTATATAACGAAATAATTATTCGATAAAAACCAGTTTTTGTAAATGTTGTCACTATCAAATTGATAGTTTATGTCATAGTTCTAAAATTGTACATGAACAAACATGAACATCCCCCAAATACAACAAGTTAGCTCCAACCAATGGACCAAGGAATAATAAATAATCATAAAGTGTATTATCGAAAACATATTTTGAACAAAGTTATTTCAAATCTTGAACAGAGAACAACAATTACTCTGCGAGATTGTATTTCTGAGGTATCGAAAGCTTGGAGAAGTGATGTAACGTCCGAAACCATAAAAAATTGTTTTTTCAAAGCTGGATTTACAAATGAAAATATTGAAACCGATATTGAAATACCAGATGTACAACGAGAATGGGAGTTAGTTCACTGCGATGGCGTTACTTTACAAGATTATTTGAAAATTGATGAAGATATCGCCGTATATGAATCACCTACTGAAGAAAGTATTGTAGAAGAGGTTAGAAAAAAGAAAATCCTGATGAATTTGAAGTAGAAGACGACGAAGAGGAACATGCAGTAGAACAATCCAAACTCACAGAAGAAGACATATTAAACGCTTTATTGGTGGTAAGAAATGGTTTTAGACAAGAAGCAAATGTTCCCGATGAAATTTTTTTAAAACTTGACGATATAGAAACTTTTTACGAAAGAAGGACAATTTTCAAAAATAATAAGCAAACAAAACTTACTGATTATTTCTTTTAAATTATATTTAAGGTTAAAAATTAAATTAAACTGTAATATGATGTTTGATGTTGTTTTTACATACATACAATATACATAATAAAAAAATAATAAAAAAAAAGTTGAAAAAAATACGTAATTCTATTTAACGAATTCCTCTATATAACGAATTTTTTTTGCTGCTTATTCGACTTCGTTATATGGAAGTTTCACTGTAATAATAATTGGTATGGTCACGGCTGTGAGATTTAAATATTGTAATATGCTATCGTTTATTATCGCCGCAAAGTGAGTTGTAAACCAGATAGCAAAAAACCGTATTCCTCCGACGGTTTTGTTGTTTTTAAAAACCATTTATGCATATGAACTACGCGGCGAAGAATGTATATTATTATTATCATAATGACTCCACCACCGCGACGTATTATATTATGTGTATTATTGCACTGTCACGCGCCGCGACGTCCGACCGGAATAGTATGATTTATAAACTATACGACACATATTTAATTTCATTAACTATACAGGGTGATTAATGTTTTGCCTTGGCTCTGTTAATACATTGGAGATTCGCGTGTATTATTTTCATTTTTAACGTTTATCGCGACAGAATATTCAGTGTTAATATTTATATTTGTAATCAGTGTCGAATTAAGGAATTTGCAGAAACATTCTAAACACTCATTTTGTAAGTACTCAATCTTGTCATGAACCCCACCCCCCTAAAATACACACATCACGAAAAGGTTTATATCATAAATGTTGTTTATTATAAACACGAAACACAATTATTTTTTATATTTTATTGAGAAAATACAAATTAATTTTTTTTTTTTTTTTTGGTACCCCGCAAATAGTGACGCCCGTAAGCCCGGGCCTTAATAAAAGCTAATGATTATTCTGACACCGATTCTACAACGGTCAAGTTCACGATAAAATCATCAACTTATAAACAAGTTGGATATGCTGCAAGGCGTGTATATTATATAAAATAATAATAATAATAGTAATAATCAGAATAATAGTATAGAGATGTGCGGACGTATACGTTTATGTCATTTTCATATTTTCCATTTCTCCCTCTCTCAGACTTAGCGCCCAATAAATCCACGGACGCGACTCATTGCGACGATCGCAGTGCCGAGATAAGTTATGAATAATCACCCATGCGCCGAGATGTACACACTGTATATATACGTCATACGCGTATACCTATATACACCACAATAGCAGTTTGTACCACCACAATGTTAGTACATTTATAATATTATTGTAGCGAGTCTATCCATAATAACACAAATCTGGTACGAATGGAATCACAGTAAAATTTGTTGTGATTATATATTTAAAATATTTGAAACATTAGAAAACCGTATTGGTTGTAAGAATGATGTGTATACGACTTTACTATGAAATGATTCGAAAAAGTTTAATTCAAAATTATATAATTTAGCGACAAACTGTTCGAGCGAATGCGTGATTAATACGCATAGTTATAACATAGTATTATCCTACCCTTAAAGTCATTACAAGATACTATTGAAATTAGACTTATATTATTGTATGGGTTATATAGAATCCAGTAGATTAATTAGTTATAACATAATGGAAATGTAACTATTTCATGGTGTACCATGTTTTATATATATATTTACCCTGAATTCAGAATGCGCCAACACGGTGACCGAAACACCTATATTTTTTCATTTGAAACAAAACCGTAATTACATCCTCGAATTCCTGTTGCAAATCACGTAATTTATATAGATTTGCGATTAGGACGTATACATGCAGTCGCGGTATCGAAACTTTGGAACAGACTCACGGGTTTAACTTGTTTAATAAATTCTGTTTTTATCACACGCGTAGGTTTTCCGTCATAAATAATTTGTATCGATCGCCATTAACGCCGACTTTACTATCGCACACACAAGCAAGTCGCACGTGTACGACAATACTGGACATCTTGATAGAATGACTGCATCTATACATTCGTGCGTATTCCGATCGCAAATTACACGCACGTACCTATATAATATTATACGCAGGTGTTAGACGCGAGCCCGTAAATCCGATCAATGAATCAATAACACGCAATCGACGCGCGTACAGCGATCGGTACTACTGCCAGTTGTTGGATTTATCTGTATCAGTGTATCGATAAACGATCTGTCATATATTTTGGAATGAATTTAATGTGCACATAACATTGTTATAAACGTTATAATATTATTTGATATCCGCCGGTACTTTCGACTGACCGGCTGACCATCGACTTCACAACACAGCCGCGTGATTTTAATATTATCACAAGAAGTTGTGTACAATAATAAAATATAATATCGTATTGAAGTCTGCGACGGTAGTGGTGGTGGTGGTGGTGGTAGTCGATAATCGTGCACGCGCATCGTAATCGAGACTCAGGAGAACGATTATGTATTATTCGGACGAGAGAGCGAGAAACGACTGTAACTCATAAACTTTTTAATGAAAGTTTAAACTTTGGTTCTGCTGTATTTATGTTCTTCCGCGATAGTATACCGATATTTCCGGATGTGACGTTTAAATGAATACAATTTACGAAATGGTACATTCGTATATAACGATAGATGTACAGTGCGTGCGATACCTACTATAACTAAGAGGGAATTATTATTTAGAAACACGTAGTCTACATATTCAACCATACCTGCCAATAAAATACAGAGCATTTTTTGTGTTACTTTTGTTTAACAATTATGGGCTGGAGATGTCGAATGTACAAACTTGGTTTTGCCCGGGTTTTATATACTACTAAAATTTAGTTTTTATCATACTACTTCACGAGTATTGCGTGTCGGTACATTTATATAAAACGTGTTTATTAAACGTATTATGTAGCATCGTATACGAAGAAAAACTTCGGAAAAGTACATTTTTGGCTTGTAAACAGCTGTTGCACACCGCTGCAGGGTTAACGCTGTATACGAGTATAATAATCGTGCGTGTTGGTTATTTATGATTGTAACCACTATAACGCGTTTCCACTGATCCGAAACTAATGGAACAGATATGTCAAAACATGACGATTAAAAATAATTTATAATGTATTAGAGTTATCGTCGAATGCGATCGCTGCGGCAGTGCAGCAACACGAGATACCATGATATTATAATAATATATTAGATGACCACAACGGTTTGGATATAATTGGCGTGTAAAAAATACGATTTTCATTCGCATAACAGACGTGCCGATCGATCATCTCGATATCTGACTATCGGATGTTCGGCTATATATTATAATATAATACGGATAGGTACGACTACCGAATGCTTTTCGGTGGGTACTCGCTCTTAACGATATTATAAAATATTCAAAATATTCAAATGATATTTATTCATGTGGGTTCCAAGACTCGCGTTATTATCTTATCGCCTGTATCATTTTTTTTTTTTTTATACAAGTTTATACGATTGCGCACATAATATATAATATGTAGTAAATATTATTTATTTTTTTTAACATTTTCGATATCGATTTCCGGGTACTGAAACTATGCGAGTGTAGATTATCCTGTATTCGTGTATTCATTTCGAAGAATATTATATGATGTGCACAATAATATCGTATCTTGTTTATGTCTATTACGATATATCATTGTGATATTATTAACGATGCTGATGTCATGCATGTTTTTGATAATCAAACGGCAAAAACGTCGAAAAATCGTTTAGACTGCTACTGATTCATAATAATAATAATAAATGCACACACACACACACACACGTGTGCTAA
This sequence comes from Rhopalosiphum nymphaeae, assembly GCA_036289425.1. Taxonomy (NCBI): domain Eukaryota; kingdom Metazoa; phylum Arthropoda; class Insecta; order Hemiptera; family Aphididae; genus Rhopalosiphum; species Rhopalosiphum nymphaeae. Next base: position 21,456,576 of record JAZAQC010000013.1, read on the forward strand.
AATAGTACTTACTGCTAAAAAGCAGTATCATAACCATGACAAATATTGTACTATTTTTATTTCAATCAAATCATTAAAACCAATTAGTTCTTTTTTAATTTGGAAATTTAATTTAGGCACACGATCGATTAAATAGCTAGTATATTATATGATTTATAGATATTGGCTTATTAATGCGTTTTAATTGATTGCTTAACCGTTATATGGTATTATGATCAACACCTGGGCTTTCGTATTTTTTCGGTTCGCTATAAATTAAATAACTGTTTTAAATTTTGTTTAAAACTGAGTATAACGAGTATTGTCTTATATAATGACGTTAAATTTTCAGTTTTTGTAATTACTGCACCACTAAAATGAGTGAAATATATAGATCAATAATTGTTTCAAATAATTTTTATTTGCAGCATCCTTGATAATATTATTGGTATAGTCGTATAGGAACGTACTATTTCTACCATATGTAAGTCATAAAAATGCTATGGTTAAATAATTTTGTAACTCCATTCATTGATATATACATATTATATTGTTTTTCAGTCGACATATATTATTATACATTACATTTTACATATGAAACTATACACTGAATAGAAGAAAATATTTGTGTGAAGTGCTTTGAATTCTAAACAACCGCGGTGAGCCTAAACTGGCCAAATACATATTAGGTACCTATAAAACGCGGTGATTTCATAGTTTAAGCCGTTTGAGACGAAACATAATTTTTTTTTAACGAAACGTATACTATATACTACGCAGTATGATGTACTCAAAATACAATTTTGTAGGTATATTAAATAACAACGTTATAATACGTCGTGGCCACTCGGTGAGATCGATCATGTAACGGATGACACGTCGGTCGTTTGCGATGATGAAAATTCGCGTACCTAACTTTTTTTCTCATAAATTTGTTGTGCGTTGATTATGCTTTAATTTTTGGTCATGTCATTTAGTCGTGTGCACTCTGGAGACTGAACCAGAGATCACACGTGCTGTATATATATACATGATACGCGTGTCGCCGTGACGGTTGTTGCGGGATGTTTTGAAATTATATTCTGAACGACGTCATACGTGTACGTCAATAACGGGGGAATTTATACGCGCACGTACATCTCAATAACATTATGATATATAATAAATAGTGTCGCCGTTGTCGAGACTTTCATATGAATATTATAATATCATGTTATTGGAGCGAAGCCGGTACGTGGCGCGAGGAAATTTATGCGCGCGACTCTCGGCGGACATGGTTGCGCAGAGGTTCTCACACGGATCGATGATAAACGATCGGTCGGCGGCGGCCCGTGGCGTAGGTATATTATAATGTATCTATCGTGTGCGCATGTACGAGGGGCTCCGCAGATCTATTTATCGGACGCCGAACGCGAGCGCCCGCGCGATAAATAACATCGGTTTTATTGGTCGGAGATGGGTTTTTATAGATCATCTCGCCGCCGCCGGTGCGGAAGGTGAATTTAAGGGCGATACGGCCGGCGATCTCGGATCAATGGATCACGAGGCCGTCTTGTAACAACGCTTGTGGACCCGACCATAATATTGTGTGATATATTATTTATATATATGTACGCCGCATTTATCGCAATATTTTATACGTTTTCCGTTTGATCGTGTGCGTCAGTCGGATTTACCTATAAGACGTACCTGTAGGACTCGTACACGCAACATTGTACAAGGCGCTTCGCCTGCAAGCACGATAAGCCCGTTTCTTTCTTCTACAGTTACGTGTTCTCAAATTTTGATTTTTCTACATTTTTATGCCCACAAACATACAGATGTGACCTTCTCTACGACTGTGTTTTCGAGTTATCGAGGTCTTTGTCTTTTTTATGACGGTCGTTTAGATATTTCCTGCTGCCGCCGATGCGGCCGCAACGGTTCGAAACCAATAAAAGCATCTGTGTCGATAGCAGCATCTACATATATATATATATACTCAATGGTTTCAAATCGTTGACTACGTAATAATCATGTTTGCGTCGGTAACAGCCAGCTGATGCAGCAGAGCCGCATTTTTCGCCAAAAACAAATATTACGTGAGCGGCATTATATCCATACACCTATTATATGCATTTATATTATAGATATACGTTACCCTTAGATAAGTGTCGTCTATCTAACAATTCGATTTTCGCTAGTTCTTGCGTTTTGCCGTCTTTGGTGTGTACATTATACCGGTGTATGTATGGAATCATCACCGCCGTCGATTTTTAACGCCTGTCGACGAGCAAACAAACGGCGAAAACGTAAAAAATCAGCTGCCACGGAGAAGAGTGCCAAAAGTATGTAGAAGTATCATGATGTGTAAGTATTCACGTATCGTATATCGTATTTACTCATAACACGAGTACCCACTCGCACATATTGATCGTTTACCACTTAACGACCCGGCGCGGCGGTACGTGCCAGTCTTTGACGTATTATTTATATGTTATGCGGTAAACATTGTAGCCTACACAACCTCACAAAAAATGGCGTGTCCTTCCCTTATAACTCCTATAAAACGAAAAAATAACTCAATCGGTTTGGGGTGTTGACTTGACGGATTGACCCGACCGGGCTCGGGGCGTTTACGCGTACACGCGGCACTCGAAAAACTCGTAGAATGATAATATAGAAGAAAACTTATACTTTTGTGTTGTTTAGATCGACATGAAAATTGAATATTACAAAATATTAACGAAATGCATCGCCGTCGACATAGATATTGCGGATATTGTTTAGATTTAAATAAAAATTAATTGTTTGCTGTTAATACTTGTGATATAAATATTTTTACTTATTGTATATTATAGTTCTGAAAAAATGACAATCTTTCTACAATACATGTAAGTATATATTCTGACTGTTAAAAATATAAACAAGCGTTTTTTTATCCATATAATTTATGGGAGGTGGTCGATTGGGTGAAGGTAATAATTTTTACCAAAAAAATAATGGTCCGTTTGGGCGACTATCATTGTACCGTTTAGGCGAGTGAAGTTATTTTTACCTATATGCGAGGTAAAAACCTGGTGACAAATACGGATGATATTATTTCTAATCATTATTAACATTATTATCGAAAATTTAAATAATTAATTGTTAAATGTATTCAAGTATATCATGAGCATTTTCATACAAAGCCAATAAATTAATTTAAAATGTACTAATTATATTATATGTAATTTTATTAATAATTTTTTGACTGTAGATTACTATTTACCTATATAACAATATTATTAATATCTACTCCAATATTTTTTTTAAATAAGACTTATTATTAATTATTTATATTTTGTATGATTTCGTTTAATTAATTGTCGAGTGTATGTTATAAGCATTTTAATAACGCCCAAACGGTAGATATTTTCTCGCCCAAACAAATCATATAATCGGTCGTTTGTGATAGCTCACCATTTTCTGTAGCTTCAAATTTTAATAATATAACGCGTTTCCCGAGTTAGTTTGAATGCCATAGGAGTGGTAAATGATATCGATTAAGTTTTGTAAAGTGAAAAAGCTGCGTTCGTGAACTTCAAAACCTTAATAACTACTTATCTGGAGTACTTAGTGACTATGTTTATGGTAACTGGTATATTTCTGGCAGATTGAAGTTTTAAAATTTTCAGGTTGACACGACTCATCCGGACGCTTAGAAAACCTATTGAAAAAAACACGATTTCGCCATCGCGCCCTCCACCGGAGTGGCTGGCACGTAACCGAGCCAACGTCGTTGCCAAATCGGTGTCTCGTTTGGACGTCATATAGCGTTTATTTATTTCTTCGAAGTCCGAAACGCTGTGCACTCCTCTCCGGAGCTACACGGACGGCCATAAGTATAATGTATAATAATAATATATGTGTACACGCATCACGTTCAATTAGCTGGAGTTTAAATAACGTCCACGACTCGAGCGGCTACCTGTACAGCTGCGGCGACAGTAGGTACGGGTTAGGTATCCACCTGTATAACCTACCTGCCTACCGAAACGGGACATGCATTTTATCCCGCTGCTGTGCGCCGAGATCGATATCGGGCTTGGCGATAATTATAGGATTTATGGTACACGCCGTATCAGATAAGCGAATCGCGGCCGATGCGGCAGCAGTGTTCCTCATTAAAGCTATTTTGGATTCGCGTATTATATTATATTATGTCCAGTAGCGCGGCGCACGTTACTATATTATATTGTAGGTAATCGAAGAAGCGTCACCGCAGCAGCTACACAGTGCACTGTCGCCAGCGGATACTTTCTAACGGATATTTATTTATTTTTTTTTTTCACCGTACGAACAGTTTTATACGAGATTATTGTTTTGCAGCGTTTTCCGTATAATAAATTAAAATTCTGCCGTCATCCGTCTCGGACGGCCCGGAGTGCTTTGACCGCAGTACGCAGTGTAACGTGCCTATATGTGCATGTTATATACCCGAGTATAAGTGCGCGCGCAATCATATCGCGTGTGCGTGGAGAATGAGGCGCGTGTGGTTATCAACGTGGGGATATAATTAGGATTGATTTATCGTGATATATTGAGAAAGCGAATGCATGGTTAATTCGATTTATCCTAATCGTTTGATTGTAAACGAAATGATATTTAATTACTATTAGTCCCGGACGCGGATGTTTACTTAACATTCAATTATATGATTATAAATTATAATCATACGATGAAACGCTTGACCTCACGCGAACCGTTCGTTCTCAATGCAAACGCTTAAACTAAATAACAATAATAATAGAAAAAAAAAATTGATTTTCAGTTTTAATGCCAAATCATAATAATATTTCTTAACGCTAGTAAACTATTTGTAGTTAAACATTGTTTAACAAGTCTGCGTGGTATGTCAGCATTCAGCACTCATCAAACGGTGTGGCGAGAGTTTAGAAAATAAATCGGTAATCGCCAGAGTTATATTTCCAAAACATAATAATACAATCGAACATTGAGGTGTGGTTTCAACATGTCTTGTGAACAGTCGTTTTTGTTTGAAGATTATTAGATATTATAGTATTTTTTACTATACCATTATATTATTAAATCTATTAAACGTTTTAGATTGAAAAAATTATAATTGTACAGTCCATAATTTTTTGCATACTACTTTCTTGATATCTGAATTGTACGGCATTTAACTCGTTAAAGCAGACAATTTTTAAAATATATTTCTAATTTTTTATGGATTATGGATTAATTTTAATAAAATAAATAATAGATCCATTATAAACTCTATTTTATATTTTCGTAATGCTATTTATAAGAACTATCATTCTTAGTGTATACATTTTAATAAATCAGAAACTAAATTCGCACAAATTCTTAATTTGATCTCAAAAACAAAATATTGACTAAATAGTTAATAGTAAAAAAAACCGATACATTACTCTGTATATTGTACTATAGTTTATGTTTGTGATTATTTGTACGTTTGGCTTATTTTTTTATCAAATTCCTAAATTGCTTAAATTATTTTGTTAAAGTTTTTTTTGTCTAATTAAGTTTTTTACCAATTCAATAATTATTTATTGCTTTTGTTTTCATGTGTGTGTATGTGTGTGATGTCACTACATATATATTATATAATATTTTGACATAATTCACGATATCAAAGCATCTCTATGGTACCTTTTTTAGTTAATTTGTCATACCATGTGCCGTACGGGTATATAAATCGAAACGATTTCAATTTGCCTAACGCGGTAAAAACTTTCACAAAACCACAAGATTTACATTTAAACACATCAGTGCGTATTATATATTATCTCCTTGCCACACGTCGTTCGACTTTGAATTGCGCATCCTGCCACGACCATAATTAGTAGTTGTTTTTACGATGCGCGCGCGCACTATAATAATACCACGCGGCGTAAACGTGATTTTTACGATATTTTTCAGTTTTCTCTCTATTGTAGAAACTTTCGCTGGTGAAGAAAAAACATAGTCAATCAATAATCATTGTAGTACGTAATGCAGTGTTATAGTAATAAAATCACAGCATAGAATAAGGCGTAACAGAGTATAATTCTTGAATTTAAAATGTTCAAATCATACAGATTGCAAAAAATATGTCAAAGAAATTGAAATTTTTATATATTTACAATATTTTCAGTAAAATGAATATATCGCATACCATTTGTGTACGTATTACAATATCAAATAGGTTATAACTTATAACTTCCGTTAATAAATATTCACGGCAATACATTGAAATATAACCTAATACAATGTGATATAATGTGACATTATTATACACAGTGAGTTTATGTGATAAATAGAGAAAACAAAATTACGTTATTAAGAATATATGAATGTAGGTGCGCTTTAGATACATTTAGCTTGCGGTTAATATAACAGTTAAAAGAAAATTAAATAAATCTCTGATAGAGCGTAATCATCTTGAATTTTCAGCGAAAGTTTCCACGAAGTGAAAAAAGTAATAAATGTATAATAATGAATGTATAATATGCATAAGCAATAATTGCTTTATGAATGGATAATTTTATGTTTTTTGTTCTATTTAACAGAATAAAAAGTAGTTTATACAATAGTGTCTACATCCGGAGTGATCACAACAAAGCTCATTATCAGCATGCGGCTCTTGAGACAGCCGTATGAGATTGTTAACATCAAACTTAGAGTAAAATTATTAACTATTTTAATTAATTTATAAACATCTCTTAATAATATAGCTCGCTTAGAATTAGCTTTATAAATTTGAGGCTCCCAAAATTAATATTATTTGTCACCCTTGATCTACATCAAAAAAGCTTATTATTTTACTTTATTAATCCCTAGGTAACTAATTGGTTGGATGTAATTTGTGCCACTAGCTGTCACATCTAAAAATTAATTTTTGTAATTTACGTCATATAATACTAGAGAAAATGGTATTATGTAATCTGCGTAATCTTTTAACTACAGAAATTGTATTTTTACTTCTACTTTTAAACTATTGTTAATATATATAATTTTTTCAATAGATACATACTAAAAAATATGTTGAAATGTACACCAAGTAGAATAGAAAAATGCAAGCTCATTATAATTTAAATTATACGTCCTTTGTGTATAAATAAAAAATACTTCAGTTAATAATAAAATATGTAAAAATCAAAAATATTATAATTGGTTTTCCAATAATAATTATTATTCATGTTATTTATTCTCGTTATATGATGTGTTATAAATTATATAAACGCAGTAAATTTATCTGGTAAAATCCGAGAAACTAAATTAAAAGTGTTATACATAATATAACCAACATTAATATTTAGATATGAAGCAAATTATAACTACTAAAACTATCACAACATACTGTACCCAATAAAAATTTGTCGATTGTCTGAGCATCGTACATATTAAGAATATACTTCTTTATAGTGACATTTATCACTTTTTCTTCATATTCGATAAATATAAAATATATAAATATTTTGACTGCGGGGAAATTTAGTTATTTATTTTAAAAAAAATGTGAATAATTAATTTCTTGTTAATTTATTTAACATATTTATTTTTCAATTACATAAACATTATTTATTTTGAATTTGGTCAAACTTAACTAATAGTCTTGGGCTCTTATTGACACTTGACGATGGAAATTGACAGTAGATTGATAAATTGTCATTTTCAAGGGTTGGCTGAAAAAGTCTGTCCGCGATTTTAACTGAGTGATTAGCAATTGACCGCGAAGACTGAATAATACAAAATTATTGCATTTTTAATCGTTCATTTTAATAGCGAAAGTGCTTGTATTTATAATATTAGTTGAAGTCGTAATTTTATTTCGTTGTTCAATTATATTTTATACAACGCACGTAATTGCAAATCTTTTCTATTTTATTATTCTTTTACCTCTTTATTATAATATATATGAGCGCTAATCACCACAGGTTATAATAATAATAATATTCTTTATTCACAGGAAAAAAAATATCCAATTAGATAAAATAAAATGCAAAGACATAATGTAATAAGTAATTATTGTATAATAGTAACACGCTTATTTAAATACGAGGAATGAAAAAATAAAAAAATAATATATAAATATTAAATAGCCGATGATATGATAGTTGTTATGAATTTATGATTTAAAAATATATAAAATATAAAATGATATGAATATATATGATGATAATTTTTTTTATAAGTTATATTATATTAGCTTTTATATAGCAATAAATGTATTATATATTTAGTTCTTAAAGATACCTATTAGATAGCCAATATATTCACTGACAAATTGTAACTGATTTATTGTTAATTATTTCATATTGTTGTTGGCCTAGAAAACCGATATTTATTTATATAATTTTTGTTAATGCAGTGACTTATTATTTATATTTGGATTGAATCAATAAATACAATCCTTTTTCAACAACTATTAATTTTAAAGTTTTAAAGAATAGGTTATAACACCTTACGTGTTATAAGAAAAATACACATAATTATGTATTCCTACTTATCTTGCGTACAGATCGATTTTTAACCCTTTGCAATAGTCGACCAAGTTGTTACATACAAACGATTTCAATGTGATGAACTTAACCAAGTCGAAGAGACCATCTCCACCAAAAGTATTCGGTTTCCATGAAAGTTCACTCGTGAGATTATTGGTTAAAATAGCATTTATAATGAAACTGTGTGCCATGATTGTCGATGTGGGGAGTGATCCCTTTCTCGACCCTTCTGTCAACACGCCGGTCAATAACTCTACATCATCAACGTTTTTATACAAATTTTTCAATTTATCAGCGGTTTCCCAGTTTTTGGTCAGTTGGAAAAAGCTATCGTATGCAGGCAGCCCGAATCGTCTCCGATAGTTATTAAAACTCTGCACGGCATGTTCTCGGGATAGTTTCATTAAGATCTTAGTTAGAGGTTTCGTCGAAAACCCGTCGTTATGAGCCGAGATCCTGCCCATAGTTTGGCTGATCATGAACTGCAGTGTACTTTTTAAACCCGCTTCCAACACTTCTCTAATAACATTTAAGAATTTATTTGAATAAGTACACTATTTATATATGTATAATTTATACACACACACACACACACACACACACACATATATATATATATATAATATATTGCATATACGTCGTATTTATTTATGTGACCTGATAATCTAATCTAACCCCTCACCCCTATCAAACTCTTTAACAGAGGACTTCTACTGTAGAATATCGTATAGCCACTTTACAAATATTGTTTTATGTTAGAAGGCAGTAATTATTTTGTTCTAATTATTAGTAAGTCCAGCCGCCGTAAAATGCGGGTTGCAAAATGGCTATAGATAACATGATATTATCTATGGATTTTTGTATAGGCACATTAAAATAATAGACAACAGTAAATAATATTAATTACATTGCTTAAGTTAGAATAATTTCAAATTAACTTGATTAAACGGAGGTGGAGCTGCATAAGCGAAATTTGAGTTTTAATTTTTTTTTTTTGAGGGGAGGGGTGCTTCCTGAAATATATAAAGGTGGTAGGAGATATATACAAACTATTTCGGGGGGCTATGATTGATTTTGAGGGAGCTTAGCCCTCCTCAAATTGTGCTTATGGGTATACTGGGTGTAGGTGTAGGGGTTAATGAAAAAAACACCCCTAAAACTGCTACATACTTAGCATATGGTTTTAAGCACACTCACAAATAATTTTAGGACTACATCCCTGCTTCTACATATACTTAGAAGACTCGCAATATATCACTCAACAGTTTAATTTCGAACTAAATTTTTAATTTGATGATATGACCATACGCAAATATAATACCTACAGGGCTACGGATAAAGATTTGCGGGATTAAGGAACCTCGATCGCAGAGCAGTGTCAATTGCCGGTAGGTTTCATAGTAGTTATAGTACTGTTTGTAATATTTTCAGTATTTTACTTAAGCCTTTTTCCAGTTTAAGTACTGTACCTGAAAATAACTTTGTGTTCGTTCATATTGTATCGGCATATTGTGTAGTACCATCCTTGTATCATGAATATTTTAATATTTTAAATAGTTCAAAGAGTATAAATAATGTATTGTTTAAAAATATGAAGATATAATAACTGTGTTTACAATATATTATATAGGTACACCTTGTATATAAATCCTCGATTAAACGTATTATTTCGTTCAAAGTTTGTCATGGATGAATTTTAAATTTGTGTTTATCCATATTAAGTTCCAGACTTACTTGCTGTTACCGAAGAACATTGAACTCATAGGAGCACTATTAAACTGTTCCGGTAGACTGGATACGGCCATCAACAAAACTAGTTCAATTGGTATAGTGGAACCACTGATGTTTTGGATTTGGTGGTGATAAACTTCCGGGCGGAGCTTCAGTGGATACGCGTGTCCTGTATGCATGTTTAAGATTTCGTTCATCATAATTACCATCATCTGGCCGGTGACAACCTTTCTGGCCGTCTTGTAGATTTCTTCATCTGTCCATTTCGGAGGCGGCATCAGTGACAGCATGTCACACACGCGGTTGTGTTCACGGACCCAAAGTGTCGATATTGCATAAAGCATTGGGCTCAGGCTCAACATCTTTGGCTTCCATATTCTGTTGAACTATTTCACAAAAATTGATATGTTAAGTGATTTTTTCACAATTATCATTTGACACTCACTAAATCTTAGAATATATATAATTTTGAAAATAATTTTTTTTTATTAAAAAACAACATAATATTTGAAAAAAGTAATGATTTTAGTTTAGGTATTTAGTTTTTTAAATGATAGGTTTAATATTCTAAAACTGAATATTTTTTCCAAGCATTTCAAAGTACTAACATTTAATTGGCAATGATAAGTTAACTTTTAATAAGTACCTATTAAAAGTTTAAAGTGCGAAATAGCAATAAAAAATGTTGCATGGTACAGCTATAGAATATACTATACCACTCTGCACATCTTAGTTTTTAATGTTCTTTAGTCAATTACAACTAATTCTATTTTTATTATTCAAACAATTAAAAATTTACCTTTTTTTCAACAATTCATTTTATTGTGATTTAAAATTATGGAAAAAATAATTCAAAACTCTTAATACTGTTTAAAATTATATTCCCGTATAACATTAAGCTGCTATTCTAAATATTACTTTTATTATTTCTACAAATCGAGGAAATTGGTATTCGGGTTACACACAAAATTCAATTAAAGTTACTCACTATGAGTGAAATGGTCGAAACGCTATCCATCGAAACGAACGTTGATTCGAGAAATTCTTTTAAGTATACGTTTGAGCGTAGTATCGGTGACATGTAAGGTGCATAGTGTTCGTTATTAAAGTACAGTGTCTTGAGTTTACCGCCAGAGAACGATCTCAACGATCTTTCCGACTCTGCGTTATTGCCGTATAATTGGGAAGCCGTTACCTGTACATGGACATAATAAAATACAACGTAAATATAGTGGTTGTGGTATCATTTTAAACGCGTACGTAATAGAATATTATTATACACGAACCGTTAAGTTGGAATCGGAGTCAAAAAATTGCAAAATGAAATACTGATAAAAAGCTTGAAATAGTAAATTTCGATTTTTCAGATCCGGTTTGAACTGACCGGATTTACGTTCAAAAATCTCAGTGTACAATATATTTAGCGGCGGTAAATTTTCTGAAAAAAGTAAACTATTGATAACTACGTCCGAATACTTTGATAAACAACAATTATAACAGTTTGAATCCGCACTATACGACCATGGAAATACTAAGTTTATTTTATATTATTATATTAGCGATAGAACATTTACTATCGTTTGGACACATCAGTGGACGCGAACGTGGCAATAATCTCCCGTCGATGTCGAGTTCGTTTGCCTCACTGCCGGGACTATAAAACCCGTCTTCTAAGCTTTTCAATACACTTTGATGGACTTTAAATAAAAAAATAAGTATATTATGCGATTATTATATCCACTTAAAACTAGTATTTAACATGAATACATGATAACGTGTCATTTTATGATAATATAATAGAATACTATATCATGACGAGTATTTTCTATTCTATTCGAAAATTATTTACCCACCTAAAATTAGTACGCTTATTAGGATTGCATTTAAATTATCGTTTTGTTTACAAATACTGAAATAATCTTTAATACGTTTAGCTTGAGTTCTTGTTTACTTTATAAATATCTTCACATTAACTTGACAGATAAAATAAATTTGATTTAATTATAAATACTCGTCAATCTAATATATAGGTATATAGGTTATATTCTCAAAATTAAAAAATGTAAACACTTTGAATAATAATTCGGAATTCCGTTTAATGATATATTAGTATAAAATATAAACATATTCCTTGGATAATATGAAAATTGACATCAATTTTCACAGTTTTAATGTTGTAAAATTAAGACAAGTGTCTGCAGCATTACATTTTTAATTTAAGTTATTCAAAAATACGAACGATGTATCACACTATTCATACTATATAAGACGTTTAATATTGTGACTTAGACAATTATTATTATATATTGTTGTAAAAAAAAAAAAAAAAGGAAGACATTTCGATGTTTTAATATCAAATATTGTTACCTATGTTTTTATTCGTACATATCTATTGTTAACATTATTATTATACCAATTACATCATATAGCTTTTTTTTTTCGTTTTGACATGAAAATAAACTTATTTTATTTTATTATCAATATATAACTTACACGCGTAAACGGTTGCCAACTGGCGTCCCGAAGTAAACGGAACGATGCGCCACCAATTCATCGGTATGCCCCAGCTCACGTCCGAATCGCGGATCCACGTTAATACCATTGATACCACGGATATCGCTGCGAATCATAAGAAATATTATGAACGTAACAAACGTTTAATTATTCAATCAGTTATGTTATATTGATTTATAAAATTGTAAACAATCGCTAAATGTATCGGGCCAAGCGAAATTTGCACAGGAACCGTAATTATTTTTATAGTTGGGCCACTTTGGTGCTTTGGTGTACAATACACAAACTCGCTGTACGCACCTTTCTCGCAATTTTTCCCGCTATGTTTTGGTGTGCATTCGCACACAATGCCCCGTACATCGTCGTCATATTTTAACAACCCACCGTTTTCGCAACGGCGGGTATCAAACGTGTAGCATAGCTTCACCTGCTTTTCCAATTTAATTTTTGCTTTATCTGAAATACAGTACAGTATATTATATCATATTAATAATAAGACTCGAGCGCGCACAGATTAAACGTCTGATGAAATGGGAGGTCAAAATTATTTTGAAAAAAAATTTAACGTAATAATTATTTCAAAGGCCACCCATTTCGCCGTGCGGTAAAATACTCACCAATTTTATTGCTTTCATAGGACATCACGATTATCATTGTCACAACGAATAGCAAGGAATAGAAACCCGGATAATTGACTGAAAATGAAACGATGTATTAAGTTTTACGTACAACGGATAAAAAGCAGTGGCTGCAAATTGCAATTTCTTTCAGAGCCCTCAGCAGTCTCCGATTTCGGTCGCAAAACATTTGAAACGGCGCGTAAAAGAAATTACACTCGTGAGTAGGCAAATTCGTTTGTCGAGACTTTTACATCAGAGTAACGCAATTCTATCGCTCCGTGTTATCATTAAATGTCATATTAAATGTTCGATACTTACAAAATATTTTTACCATTTTAACACAGTTGAAATAAAAAGACATGATCAATGACTATACAAAAACGAATCGTTAGTGCTACAATAATAATAACTGAAAATATTATTATAACAATTAACAATATAATATCAGTTCGATTTTATTAACACGCGTGAATTATCGTTGAAACAGTATAACAATGATAATTTAATATAAGTTTCAATCAAACTACGAATGTATTATAAAACAATCTCGTTGCCATGCCTACAACGAAATATATAAGTAGAGTCGTGTATAATATTAATATACTTAGACAATATAATATATTAATATACGTGTGTATGTGATAAATAGGCAACACAAAATTACAGTATTAAGAATACTGTCCGTTGGATACATTTAGTTTAAAGTTAATACAAAAGTTTAAAGAAAATTAAAAAAAAAAAATCATGTTACCAAATTATTTTGAATCTTAGATACATCTAAAAAAAAAAAAATATTAAAATGTATATAAAGTAGAATAGGAAAAAGCGAACTCATTATAATAAAATTTCAGGTATACGTTATTTGTGTTTCAATGAATAACATTTCAGTAAATATTAAAATACGTAAAAGTCAGGAATATTATAATTCATTGTCCGGTAATTGTTCATATTACGAATAGACCATGATATTTATTCACGTTGTGTAATGTGCTTTAAATGATATGAACACAGTAAATTTATATGGTAATTAAAAGTGCTGTGTATAATATTACCAATATTAATATTTATAAGTATATAAAGCAAATTGCAACTACTAAAATTATCACAAATATTATTTCCAGTAAAAATTTGTTGGTTATTTGAGCATTGCACGTGTTACAAACATAACTTTCTTACACAATGACACTGACAAGTATGCAATTATTTTTAAACGAAAAGAGAATACTACTTTATCATATTCGGTCGAGTGTATGAGTATCAGCCACATGATCGGATGATACAATAAATTTAAAAATTATAACAACACTTCATATGCTATAAAGTGTATCATAAATTATTTAAATTTGAAATTTAATTAACTGATATTATAATGAATATAGCCAAACTGAGATTTTATCTTAATAATATTTTACATAACAATTTATAGTTTTTTTATAACCACAAAAATATAAAACTCGACTTAAAAAAAGTTTATTCCTAACAATAACGATGAATATCTAATATCTAACGCTGTTTTAATAATAGCCATGACCAAAAATTGGCTTTTAAAAAGATCATTTGTAAAAATTATGATATCTAACCGGCCATGGACCAATTGCGCACAAAACAAAATTTTCGTTTAGGATCAGTATACCAATTTTAATCCTTATATTTTAAGATCAGTGTACCAATTGCGTTCCTTATATTTTAGGGCAAGTCTACAAATTACGCTTGTATAACACATACTCAAATGCTTGAAAATTAAAATTTATTTATTGATCAATTGATTACTGATTAAAGTGACTGGATATAATATATTTTATAACAGTATTATCGGGAATGTTATGAAATGAATTATAATGTGATGTATAACTGATATTTAATTTTGAATAATTGACAATCAAAAAAAAACTTGTAAAATGCGAAAAAAATTATTTATTTATATTATAGTATATTATGTATTAATACTCAACAAAAATCGGTTAGTTTTTTTATTTATTATACAATAATAGTTATAACTATCTAATACATTTTCCTTAGGTATTTTAAAATGTTTTGAGTGAAATTGGTATATAAAAAAATAATTTTAGGCGCGATTGGTATATTGCCACTTAACCAATAAACCTATAAGTATACCAAAATTCACAGGTTTAAAGTAATACTATTATGTAATTCAAAACGGTTATTTATACATATATTTGGTTAAACAGTAAAGGTATAGGCGTTGTCATATATTATTATTATTATAAAAGTGTTATCAAAAACCGTTATTAAATAATTACGTAATACAATTTAAAGCTAATACACCAGGAGTTGCCAATAAATTTCCAAAATTGAATTAATACCTACAAAATCACTGTAATATACAAATAATGTTTTTGGAAGAATGTTTCTTTTGCCCTATATACATTTTATTCGTGGATAAATTGCATTCCATAATAATATATAGTATTGAGTATTGACTATCTAAATAGTCGCGCGTAGCTTAATTATTTGGTTTTTATTTTTTCAATTTCTATAACAAACAATTATTTGAACCCTAATTGATATACTTATTAGTTCATTTCCATGTTATAAAAATATTATGTTTGATGTTTGGTACTAACGACCAGTTTCGCGTTAAACTATATTTATTATTTTTTTTTCATTTTAAATAAGAATTAATTACTATATACATTTTATTAAAACTGTCAAATTATAAATAATTATATGTATGCTACAGTCCACTTAATTATTTTATCAAAATAAAGTAGCTTATATATATATATATATAAATACATATTATATCTAATACTGTTTTCTAATTATTATTATTTTTATTTTATGTTTTCATCGTGGGGGATCATGGTTTTTTTCGTTTTTAGTACCACTATCGTTCTCTCGCGCATTTCTAACCAGCGTTTGACAAGATCGATTAAACAACAATTTTGAGTATTTAAACGTTTAGAATTTTATTTGAAACCATAAAAATTTTGTTGTGATCCATTTATTTTTATCGTGCCAATGGATTGAGCTGATATGAGTAGTATATATTTTATATAGTTTTCAGACCAGATTTTACGTTCAACGAAACATCGGGTTTTCGTGTACCTGTCACCGCAATAGGCATACGCGGGTTTGAGAATCTTCTAATTCGTTTTTTATGTCTCCTTCGGCTTGACATAAGCCCAGCTCTTAGGATTTTATGTTCGAGTTTTACGATGACGGGTACCTAGATACTTCAGTTGTATATACGTCAAAAATTAATGTACTTAATCATTACAACATAAATCGAAACCGCGTGGCGTGGCCCTGCGCCGGAAATCAATGTATTAAGATTAACACTTTATCGCGTGTACGCTAGCTGTTATTGTAAAATTTTACGCGCAACTTCGAAAAACAAAAATAATATAATAATTATAATTAATATATTCGTCGATCACGATTATACCAGTATAAAATATATAGAGATCTAAACCGATCGCGGTGTGTGATTACACACATAATCATTATACCATTATACGGGGATTTGTTAAATCGAAATATGTCGAAATAATTGTCGGCACATTACCGAGAGCTATTATATTATTAAAATAATTAATATCGATTTGACGTCAATTGCAGATGCGTTATATTCTTATATTGTATACAAAAATGAGATTCACCACTAGAGTGATTGTCGACGGCTTGAAATTAACACCTCAGCTTTGTCAAGAAAATGGCATTATTCATTCCAGATAGTTTTCCTTTAAACCTATAGACACAATTGTTATTTTGCGTGTTTCTGATTGGGAACGATATTTAAACTGTGGATTACTATAATAGTGGCACATACAAAGATTATGTTTGTTGTATGGCGTTGGATTCGTATTATAATGAGGTTGGTGAAAGATTTTCATCTTATGTTCCTGCGTTGTAAACTAGTGCGCTCGATTCTTGGATGTATGGAATAATCCATTTGTGATACGCGTACATCAATTCGGTCCCAACTTTAAAATTTTTGAAAATCTTATACATAAGCATTAAGTATGATATTTTCATAAAATATTCAAAATGTGTATTACCTTGGTTTTCCATTATCATGGACAAATATTGGAATATGACAGAGATGTGGTTTTAGCTCCAATATAATGGTTAAAAAATATACTCAAAAGTTTAAATTTAACTTAATTTGTGATAATGTAAAAAATACATAAATTTATTTTCTTAATACAATCAATAAGACCAAAAACTAATTTTTAAAGAATAAAATAAAAATCATCTAATATTTTGCTTACAATTTTTTTTTTAATAACTGTGGGGCGGGTATGCAGGCAAAGCCCCCCCACCAGAATGTGTTAAATCATTTTTCTTTTGGAATGCAGTTTTAAACCGTTAGATTGAGTTCTTCTAGTTAATTTTTCCCAATTTGAGTACTAATATGGGTTACAAAGTGAGTTCTGTCCTTATCTGCATATTATATTGTTAGACAACTCGGCGCTTTTTTCCTATGTCAGTCCACTTTTAAATTCCTCAATCCTTAACCGTCAATTGCGAAATGATTTTGTAAGCCAATTGATGAGTGCATCGTGCCTATGCGAATTTCTCTCACAATTTCTAAGCTATTGTCAATACTTGATTAATATTGCTCATCGTAATATATTTATGTAACAAAAGAGCGATAATATAATACACGATTACCATACGTATTATAATAGCATAATATGGGTGTATATGTCATGAATGTAATACAAATTTTTGTTTAGAAACATAATGTTTACAAACGCCTGAGATCGTTTCAAATTCAAAACCAGATAGGTCGGGTTCTGATATGTTGACACATTTTACGACGCCCCCCTTGTTTCGTATTATGTAGCGTTGGAGCAGGTGCCGAATGCTTATAGGTTTTTTTCTTCTGCCGCAACATGCGGACGGAGGTGAATATATTTTTATAAAAGGTATGTTATTATTGTTATATACTATATTAATTATTAAGGTATTTCTGAATGTTTTTTACATTTTTTTTTGTAGCGTATTCTATTTCACAACGCAACAACAATGTATAATATGATATATTACCAGTTATAATATGCTTACTTAATACGGATTATGGAAAATAAAAAAGGTTTTCGACGATGTAACTGAGTAACTGCGGTACAGTATACATATTATACTGCATTTCACAATAAACCTATATTAGTACGTTAAATCGTTAAAAATCCACCAATCCACGGACACTCGCTTTCTTACATTGATATAGTTTGATCTTATCATCTATATACCAGTAAAAATACAATTATAAAAAACTGTTAAAACGCCATCATATAAACGCACTACACGATTGAGTATATCGGCCGTACAGTCGGTATTTGTGCCGACGTATTTGTCTTGCGGGCACCTTCCTCCTCGTCATCTATATATGTATATACATATAATAATATATTACATTATACCTATATAATGCTATGTTTTATTTACCTTTGTCGCTCTAAAATGTTAAAGATTTTCCGTCAACTTATTGGACAACGATATAGTGAAAAGTTCAACCGTTTCATCTCTCCAACGGACAAACATATACTAAACCTATTAGGCCTGCCCAGTTTAAATGGTCTCAGTAAACGATGAGCATTCAATGAAAACGAAAATGCATTTCTTTGACTATAAGAATTATAATATATACAATTGGCAACGCATGTCTTTGGTGTTTATGGAATGTGAAAGGGGTGCGGACATAACCGGTAACACGTAGCCGCCCGTTTCATTCATAAGAGTGCGCTATAAAAAAACTTATTTCACTGGTCGGGAAATTGATCGCTTCGATTATTAATGATTACAACGTAACGGTAATATTTTTGTGATATTTTTATACGAAAAGACTTTAAATTTTGTGTTTCTTGAGTTCCGCGGAATAACAGACGGCGTCCGAACTATATGGCCAATTTTCGCCGTCTTCCACGTGCAAATACAAACGAAACGGCGGTGATGCAAAAAGCTGCAGATGGACAAAACCAACGCGAATACGTCGGTTCATCGTCAACATACAACGTATGGAGGTATACATACCTATAATAAGAAGAACGGCACACGACAGACACCCGTATTTATTCATCTCCGCATTCCGACGCGAAATAATTTCTCCGCTTATATTATTATTGTACAAACGCCGTCATATTTTAAATCGCATTCCTCGTATTCGCTCACGCGCGTTTCCATATAGATATATGTAATATTGTATAAGATACGTAATATATAATATTATTGTAAATGTATATGTATATATAGGTATGTGTGTGTGTGTGTGTGTGTGTGTGGATTGACCTGGGTTCGCGGTATAAACCTATAACGTATAAACGGACGAACGTGTATGTATTTGGTGGCATAGGCGCGTGTGGGTGTGCACATAATATATTAATAATATTATAATATTATTGTTGTCCATCCTCATGGTACACACACACACACACACACACATACACACAATGACCCGCGCTGACCCGATAGACCACGAGACCTATCGCCGCCGACACAGACCTCTCGGCGATCTCTGTACAGCCTCCCAAAGTATAATGATAATGGTTGGTGAGGTGGTACTTGCCGGCCGCTGCCATCGTTTCGTATATACGGCGTTAGTGCAGTAATAAATGACCGGAAATCGAAATTTCGCCGCGTTTACGTCGATAAATATCAGTAAAAAACGAGCGACAGTGATGTACCGTGGGCCTACCCATAGGTTAGTACTCATACATGTATTTTATGCACAGCGCGTAAGTCTACGTAAAAAGTAGTCGGAAGAAGTGCAAAGGTCGCCTACAAACCTAAATAAGATAAACGTGGAGATTATTCCAGACTGGAAGACCCGTCACAGTGTTTACATTGTACACTCGATTGTGATGGTTAAGAACGAACAACCCACCGTTGTAAGACGTATTGTAACGCAGTAACAATATACACTGATTATACATTGCAGTCGTGGTGGTGATGGATGGCAGTTTGTATAAAATCACAACCAAAACAGAAGTTTGATTCGTTTAAAACTATTATTATGTTGTTTTTTTTTACTAAAAATTATGCCACAACATATTTACACTCCCGTGCTGCCTTAAAATTATTTAATTTTCTCAATTTTAGTATTACGCTTACGGACAATTCATTAGCGTGGAAACTTCTAAATAGGTAATTCTTATACGAAAAAAAAAATGAAAAGATTATCGAGATGCTGTCTTCGTTTTATACATTTTCTTTTAAATATTGTAATCTGTGTATAGGGTTTTGTCATCATCTATTTTTATTGATCGCGTTAATATTGTACATGTGAGGTTTTTAAATATCTGTGAGCACAATTTCAAAGTATGTTAGACATCTGTCCCTTAAAAAATTGAATTTATTTGCAGATTTTTGAACTTTGAACGTGGAAAAATAATAAACACTCGCTAACTTATTATAGTAATTCGCATACTTCAGGGACAACTCAAATTGTTCTTAAATGTCAAAAAAATGATCTTAACTTTGGATACGCACAACTCGGCCTATATGATAATATGTATACGGAGTAAGCCCATATACGTACAAACGGCGCATCATGAGTACCTATTGGATAATATTATTCTTACGTTATAAAACGTCAATATTCGTCCTGACTCTCATATCGTCTGGCGTATATGGAATCGCACTGCACGGCCGTACGCGACAGAATATCGTTTATAACAGAGTTGCGTGTGCAATTCATACGGACATTACGATAATAATATAGATAAATGTCAAGTCCGTCGTTTACGGAAGCGTCGAAAAGACAAAAAATAAGTAGACGCTCGGAAATTTCACTAAAATAAACAATCGCCGAAAATATTGATTACATTTTTAATCAACTTAAACAATCTATATGAATCTATCCTTTATTGCATCAGGCACATTTCAAGCCTCTAGCTATCATAATTTTGGCAATTCGTCGATTATGGACCAGTCGGTGGATCATTCAGTTTGGACTCTTTATTTTTTATATTTTAATATATACAGATACACAGCCGAGTATAATATGTTTTTATACGTAGACGGTGTGCTTATATTATAATTCACGAGCGGCGCGAATGTCAGCGGGTGGCGTCGCGTCATTATCGTTAATTATATACTATATACGCGCGTATATGTATAGATAAAAAATAAAAAAATAAAATGACGATGGTAATATGCACGGCGGCTCGTATTATCGTATTAGCTATAATATTATAATATTATTATTATTTAAAAATATATATATATATATATATATATATAGGTAGGTCCTCGGCCAGCCGGTACGTATAATAATATTACCGGTCGAAAAGGGGCGCCCGCGCGTGATATATTGCAAACGATATCGTCTCGTCGACACGTCGTCGTCGACGCGAATGCTCGCAGTTATTATAATATTATAATGTATGTATAATTTTCGAATACGCACGTCGCGTTAAAGTATATAAACGCGGATCAGTGAAGGTGTAGGTGCGCGCATATATCACGAATAATATATTATTATTATTATTATTATTAATACAATTTTTATTTTATATTTTATCATTAAAATTTACGCCACATGTCCGAGTGTCGCTGTTGTGATGTCATTCACGTATATAATATAATATATAGGTATACTTTATGCACGATTTGCACACGTTGCTAATGAACATAAAAATTTTTTTTTTCTTTTTACTTTTCACAAGGTAAATAAAATCTCAACTCGCAGAGTTGAAAAAAATTGTCTCAAATACGTCGCACGCGCGCCCGCGAGACTCGTCAAAACCGGTTCGCCGCCGCCGCCGCCGCTATATTATGTTATTATTAAAATAATATACCACTGCACGTGTAATACAATATATAATAATACGTACTATATTATTTAGATATAATGCGATAATACATACGCGATTATTGTAAAGTAAAGTCATTACTTGGTTGTTTATTAAGTTATATTTTATACTGAACCTACCTAAGAACAGCATTATTAGATCGTCATCAGTGCGTGCGTACCGATCGATGATTGTTCGTTTCGTTGTGTATAATAATATAAGCACATTGAGGAAAATCGAATTTTGCGAATGAGTAACATACTCAGCCAAACGATACAAACTGCGATTTGTAATATACCTACGTCACGATTTAGTATACGTATATATTGCAGCTGGATGATTCACTAACTACACATTACACCAACCTTTTTATCATTTATTAAAATTCCAATTTTTGAATTAAAACTTCTTTTCTGAGGATATGACAAAAATATTTAGTCACGTGACCGACTGATACGTTCGAATGAAATGCACAAATTAAACGCTTGTATGTGACGTCCTAACATATCTAAAGACGCAACATTTATGATAATAATAATTATGGTGATAATTGGATTTGTATGGTTGTTGTACATATACCTATACATATATTTCCATGAAACCGTTTCCACGGAAAAGTTACTTTCGAGAAGAAGTGGACTTATCAACGGAAAAACAAAATTTGGCTATGGTAAATAGTTGAATAGTTGAATAGTTGGTGTAGTAAATATTTTAGCTGTATCAAACAATGTGTTTATTTAAAAGTTCTAAAATAAATTAGTTGAATAATTATTATAGTCAAACCAAATTGCTTCATACTTATTTCAACTATATAAAATTATAAACCAGTAATATTCAAACATAACCATATGAAATAATTAAACAGTTATAACAACCATATTAACCATGGCGCAACTGTCCACCTGATTCAAAAGTTGGTATGTATACTAAGTAATATGAATTGTAAAATGACATTGATGTCAAATGATTAAAATTTGGTTTAAATATAATTAAAAACGTATAGGCACATCAGATAACCTTATGCCTATAACTAGTTCAAAGAAAGATAGCTTGCATACTCCATGATCTGTACTTCGTAATTAAAGTAGTTCTAATTACACTATATTCGCGAAAAAGAGTTAATTGTATACATGTGCGGATTATGTGGTCTAGAATAATCTAGAGTACTCACCGTTAAATCAAATTTCATTGCGGTTTTTAGGTTTGTAAAATTGTTTGTGATTTACGATTATTTTACGGCTCAGAAAGAAATTTCACTTCATATGCGCGTACTTGCAATACGTACCAGATTTTTGAAAATTTTAATTCTCTTAATATTGCCAATTTGGAACCTATTACGACCCTATTACGACTGTAAATTGTTAAGTACATATTTTTTTTCAAATATTGACTTATCTAAATTGAAATTCAAACAAATGATTCCAGAGTTGTTACGGTTTATACACTAAGCATAATAATGATTGTAGTCTTTCAAAATAAATTAAAATAAAATATAGGGCAGTTGTAATATTTAGTCTAGTATACTCATGACACAACGAGACAATTTTTAAAAACTATAAAATGTTAAAATATTACTATTAAATTTAGTTAATACCATGATATAATATTAAATCATTATTTTCACCCTAATACATATATTATATTGCGAGCTATACAATACTGTTTTAAAAAATAGCATTTTTAGTTTAATTAACGTATTAACTCAGAAACTGCAATCGTTCGAATTTCAATTTGTATTCATCAATATTATTTTTAAGAATCATCCGTTCACAGCTATTAGGTACACAGAAATAAAAAGTAGTTTTCATTAGAAATGAAGTTTATACGACAATTAGATCAAAGTACTCGCATTAAATTCTAAAACCAAAATCAAAATAAACAAGCAAAAAATGAAATTAATTAAGGCTCAGATATGACATAACCCTATAATAATACAATACATATCCATGTATATATATATAAGTATATTGTATAATCATATGTACTCTGGTAGTATATTTCATATTGTATAATACGAGGGATGATCGTCATACTCGTCGGTTGTATCTATTCTTAATCTTAAGCATATTTCGCTTTCCAACGCTATTTACTTAAACAATATAGTTGTCGTAAAATCATTATGCAACAGCTACAGCTATATCATATTCTATTATACATGGTCACTGAACAACGAATTTGACGACAAAAAAAAAAAAATGATTAAGATAAATATCATAGAGGTTTTTACATTTTAGAATAATCACAATTTCCGAAAATTAATGTTCACTGTCCAGATGTCAAACTACGTTTAAATTAAAAACAGTTTGGCCGGGGCCGTCAAAACGCATAAATTATTGTTATTTATTCTGCAATGCATACTACGCGCCACTCGTTGTCCGGATGTAGCTATAATCAAATACGTTCGAATTGATGTGCCTATATACGGCTATGCGTATATGTATGATATTATAATGGGCATATTTTATAAAAATTACGAAATGACATGTAAAAATCACAAAACTAACGGTAAAAACCACACGAATACAATTTAAACCGGTGCTATACTCGTGACAATTTTTTTATAAGATAACACGACAAATAATCCGTTTAAAACGGTTTTAGTTATCCATGTTATATATTTATGGGCGCTGTTTGCATCTATAAACGTGCCGAGAAACAAATATTATGGAACTGTGTAATTATTTTCTCATTGAATCAAATTATATCCATACCGAACACACTACTGTACGTTTTAGGTCGCTTTTATAGAAAAATAATATTATTACTATACTATATTTTTCAAACAATTTAATACAACGAAAAAGTGCATAAAATAAACATTTCTGTAACAATCATGAAATAAATTGTTTTTCTTTACAAAAAAAGCAACCTTTTACCTTTTTATACCTTCACCTGTATAAAACATGAAATATAGAGCATAAAAAACAAAAGTAATAACTTACTATACTAAAATAGAAAATTTTTAATGCAAATATGGAATTGAAAACACTTACTGGAGTGTTCAATGGTAAAAACTAGATGCCAAAGATCTTTCCCGAACTAAGAGACATGGTAATTAAAGGAATCTATTTTTGGATTAAATGTGGAATTTAAGCTAACTGTCACGATACAAACGAAATTAATACACTCGTCGTATATATTAAAATTATTATACATCCGTCTCTACTCTCTACAATAATCAATCTATATCAACTCTATAGCTATATAGTAACCATTTTTCTACTCCCTAGCTGTCTTTGTAGAATATATACAGATTATACATTAATTATAAGTACCATCAGTATAATGTCAATAACCCTGTGATACCTTCGCATTCAGAAAATGTGAAATCCACGCGTGCCAAATCGTCTAGTTTATTAAACTCAGATTTCCAGGTTAATTAACAACAAACCTGAAACACAAAATTAAAGAGTGCTTACTTATTAATATTTCAGGAATTATGAAAGGCAGTATTATTAGTGAATTTAAAGCTCATTATAATAGCATAATCGCATACGAACTATACATTATGGGTAATTATACGAAAATCAAGACCTTAAATATTTTCGTCGGGTCACATAAAATGATTAACCTGTACGTCGTCAGAATATATATTCGGATCATCCGTCGGATAACATGTATAGGTACGTATAATAATATTATGTATACGCGCATGTCATGAATCCGGACATCGGTTAAACCACTAATTACTGATTACCGTGCAGTAAAGAGAGTTTTGCCGCGTGTCTCGTAAACGATCATAAAAAAAAAAAAAAAATCATGACGAAACAAATAGGTATACGATCACAATAAATTGGATTTCATTCGGTCACGCGCATACGAGGTTGGAAGAGACTTGCTCGTTGTCTGATCGCCTTATATTTTAATACCCGCATAGTATAATGATAGCAATGGCGTAACCAAGAGGGATCAGTGAATATGCCAACACTGGGGCATGGATACTAGCGAGTCTGAAGAATGTTTTTGCTTTAGGAGGGCGTCACAGCCGCATGTGTTGTCTCCGTCTCACAAGTACGTAACGCACCAAGTTTACGTTCAGTAGATAACGTTTAGCTCCGTTAGTTTAAAAACTAGAGTGAATCAACCTATCATGAAACTTTATGGTAAAAACATTATCTGCGTTTGTATTTTGTTTTTTTTACGGTGGTTGAACTTTTTAGCGAGTCATAGGTAGACTCATATTTTCAAATCACGAGTTCTTTGACGATTTTACTAAAAACAGTCACTGCTGCGTATATTATTATGCTACTTACTATAGTTCATTTTCATGAAACGATGTATACATATACATATGATAAAACATGAGATAATATTAAAAAGTGTATAAAATAATCTCAACAAATGGACCGACACATTCACTGGGATCGAAATTACGTATCTAAATAATACGATCACAGAAATTCATCTATTCTGTGATACGACATCGCAGCACGATATCGACCACCGATGACAATCCACTGGAGAATCTCGGCGTTTTTCTCGACATTGCGCGTATCACCGGAGTCGACGTGAACACATACATAGGTGACCTGTTAGTGTTGTCGTGGATAATATAATTATTATACTGTAATATATATGATCGTCTCCTTTCGCCGGCGGCTGGCTGGCTGGCGGGTTGGGCTAAACAATTATGGTATTACGTACGTTTATATTAGTTTAATTATTATAAAAAATATTATACGTCGGTGTAAAACTGCATAATACGTTATAACAATGTTCCTCCACCAACTCCGTACTTGTAATAATAATAATAATAATACGGATATTATATTTTACCTACGTACGTCTCGCGCGACCCCTATACGGCAGAGGTCATGACGTAGTGCATTATTATGTATAATAACAACATTATTAAACAATATTTTACTACACACAGCGCATTAATACCATACTACACAACACGCATAACGTAAACCGTATTATAACAATATCGTGGTGTATATGTGGTCGACCGCCGCGATTATTACGATTGTTCCAATATGATTTTTTTTTTTTTTTTTTTTTTTTTATTTAATTCTTTACGAGACAATGCGCGATAGCAGGCGATGATCCGTATCTCGGCCGTTTATAGATTTCGGCGTACACGACTTATACGCGTGTTATTGAGCACACACGCACATATATATATATATATATATATATTATATACGCACACATACACACGCGAATGTAATAATATCCTACGAGCGTATTATAATACATCATCATGTATACCTCTGTGCGCGCGCGCGCGTGTGTAATATTATAATATTAAACGCGTATACGAGTTACAACCGACGCGACGGCCGGACGGACGACTCGCGGACAGTGCGCGCTCACACAGTGCTGCGGCACCGCACCCTCGTACAGTCGGAGCATTCCCACGGCCCATTCATGTACATAGGTGTACGCCGTACACACATCGCTGACGAGCCGCGAGGCTGAAACAATATTATTATTATTATTATTATTATTTCGTTTTTTATTCATTTTATTTTTCTTCGTCCGTCCGTCCGTCCGTCTCTCTCGGTTTTAATTAATTCCGTGCCCGCACTTTGAACCTTATGCGCTGCCCGCGCGCCGTCCGCCGCCGACTCGAAAGTATACGGCGACGGCGACGGCGACGACGACGACAATCAGTGATATTATTATTATTATTTTTTATACGCGTCACTGATATTATGCACGTTACTTACTATAAGATTGTTATGTAATCATATTAATATCATAATATTCGATTGTAAGTGGTATTTTTTTATTCTTAAGAAAGCGCCATGGTGTGATCATCACGTTATAATCGCCGAGTTGATGGTTTATTTTATTTTATTATTTGAATTTTGATGTCTTGTAATCTGCATAGAATCACGAACCAGCATTATTTATCAACTACTTGCGTTAAAGTTATTTATTGGGATTTTTAATTGTCATGGTCAAGCGAGCACTGCTGACAATTGGACAACAGAAAAATGTGATAAAATTATTACATATAAAATATAAATAAAATAATATTGCGATAAAAATGCTGGGGAGCTATAATATATTATACAGTAAGTATGTGCTATTTCCGGATTGTCTAAAAAAACGAAGAATGTATTAATACAATACATACAAAAAATAAAAAACATGAATCTGAAAATATTTAAAGAAAACGATACGTCTCAAATATTTACCTATATATTTGTTCCATCTACAAAAATAACACGTAAAAGGGTTATAATTTATAGACTATGATTATATAGTTATATCTATCTCTTAGGTACACTTCTGACAGGCTTTATGTCTAATCAGTCATACTCAGTAGTGTAATTAAGACTTGATGTTGGAAGGGAGTTTCAATACTCAAACATATATACTACAAATACAATAATATACATAATATATGGAAATGATACATTATAATAAATACATTTCTAACAATACGCTACACAGCTTAATTTAATAAATTATTTATATCCATAAGTAATTTCCAGTTAAAGTATATATTTTTTTATTCAAACACAATGTTCAAAATAATAAAAAAATAAAAATATTTCAATGATATAATAAAGGTGTAACATTAAATTATCAATCGGTTCTTTGTAATCTTACTACTTCACTATATTATATACTCTTTTTTAAGTTTCCTCACTAGGATGATTTTTTTTTAAAGTTTAAAGTTTTTAATATTCTAATTTTATTTTTAAAATTAATAAGTTATTTACACAAAAAAATTTAAAGTTTACACTAAGATAAAAGCACTAAGCAGTAATAAATGTGAAATCATTAATAATTATTAATTACTATAAAACAATGATCACAGAAATACATCATAGACAGGTTGTAATGTACATTACTCTGAACCCTTCCTCACATTCAAAACATTGCAATTTTTTATTTATATAATGTCATAAATGTACTATTTATTTTGTTTGTTTTTTTTTTATTTTATTATAAGCCTCGGCGACTATGGCCACTAGCATACAAAGTGTTACAAATTCTTAAGAATTAACAGTATTTACATAAAATATTATAAAATATTACAGATTATAAGCTATTATTTTGTTTAATCTCTACAATAATACGTAATTGATCGAATCGGGTTTTGAGTATCGCCTACGTGCTAAATACGCGTACAAGACTTAAATTAGGTTAATAGATAAATAGCAAAACTGTAATAATATAGCTAGGCATACCTCAAATCTCTAATTTAGTAACTAATCTTAAATTTATTCTATTAAAATAATGTATGTACATTGTACGAAATGTTACTTATGCATTATTGCACTGTGCATTGATTTAAAATAAAAAATTTGGGAGGTACAATACCTATTCACTCCCTTAATTACGCTACCTATTATGATTATTAATGAATTTTCAAAGTTTCATGAAATACATATTTTGTTTGTCTTAAATATGTCCTCTCTGCGACCTTTTCCTCAACATCATATTTATCATCACCTAACTTAACTCTACTTTGACCAATGAGAAAAAAAACCAACAAAAAAAATGTGTTTTATTTCTGTAATTCATACGTTTCTCGGTGTATCTTTATTCTATATCATAATGTACAATAAGTGATACTTTTGATACCTACATTAATTACTACACATTAATTTTTCCAAACAGTACTTGTACTTTTTATTATTTTACATTGATTTAAGTAGGTATTATAATTTTAACGTTACGCGTCCTTATATAATATATTAAAAAAAAAGTTTTACTTATTTTATGTCAACGGTTTTTTATAAAAAAAAATATCAACAACTTAAGCACCTATGTTATGTATTATTTTTAATTTCATTATTATCAGAACAAGCATAATATAATTTTCAAAAAAATAATGACGTAAACAATATGTCGACTGTTTAATTAATAGTAACTTATCAATACACGTTTAAAGTTTAGTTGAGCAGAGCATTAGACTGTGACCAAGCAACTGGAAAAACTTGGGAAATCAGCGTGCGTGTATCGCATACATAAACGGGTATATTGCCGTTTAATGTATCACTCCGTACGTTTTACACTTTAGTTCGCGGATTTCGTTGGTACTCGGACAAATAATAATAATAATAACAACAATAATAAACCATTCCTATTATAATAATAATATATTACACACAGGTAAATTGCGTTACACCTATTTATATGCGCACGTGATGTTATAAATTATAATATACATCATGTAGTATAGAAGTGTGTGTATATATTTTAATTATTGTTTTAATATACAGCATCGCTCGCACACTCATAACATACAACAACCTACCTGCACCACATCGACCTACCTGTGTACGGGGGAGGGAGACGGATTAAAAAAAAAAAAAACTGTATTAATCACGTAGTTTAATTAGTGTCGGACGACGAGTGAAAAATAATAATATAACAGTAATGACGGGACCCCCCCCCCACCCTCACCACTTATTCCCACGCGGACACACTCGAAACTTCAAACCCTCCCGCCCGGCCAGCACGCGTACACCTCCGCCCTTAGACGCGCTCGCGTACCTATACCTATATTCCAATTATATATTTTATTCGTTAATTTGCGCGCCTCGAGACGCTACCTGCGTACATGTACGTAAGTAAATTACTCACACACGGACGGATTATTATTATTATTGTGTGCGGTGAAAATCGTGTGATGGTGTGGGAGTTGCAGCCGTATGTTATTATTATGCACAATCTAGGCGGCGGCAGCGGCCGTCTTCCAGAGACGTGAATTATGAGCTCGACAAGTGTCCGACGACGGCGGCGTTTAAACGCAATGTATGCATTTCGGCGGGTACGATTAAAACGCATTAACTACAAATCACATTAGTTTTAATTATCGTGGATGTGGTTTTTTTGGCGTGACGTCCGCTTTATACGGTGCAGCAGACCCGCCAAAACGCGGACGGTGTGCCGCGGCCCTGGGCTGTCGGCCCGTAATAAGAAGACTGCAAACACTCATTGTTTTGTGCGTTTTGAATAATAATTGTGTTATCCGTCGTGTATATCAATTCAACTAATAAAGCGATATAATTTCTGAAAACAGTTTTGAACTACTCACGAAATAAACCCGTAAACAACTTTCCCGGTTTTTTTAAATTTTACCTTTGACCTTCCACTAAACAACTACATTTTATTTTCAACTTCTTAACATTTAAAAAAAATTAACAATAATCTTATTACTACGCATTATTATAAATCATAATTAATTTCGACCTAAAATCTGATTTATAAAATCTATTATATTATCTGATAATTAGATCGATCATCAATCGGTTCGATGGACATAAAGTACCACATTTTATTGGCGAAAAATAAACGTTTTCGCTCGTGACATAAATTATACTATAATTATATGATGATTAACTAAGCGCGCATAACAAAACGACTCGTAACGAACGGGTATCCGTCGCGCGCCACACATACTAAAGTGTTTTTAAAAAATCGTTAAAAAGCGTTTATTTCCACGACGAATTTGAGGGGTTATCTGATTTCTACGATAAAACTTGGGCAGCAGTCATTGATAAAAAATATTAAAATGTTTTCCTCGCGTGAAACTACGTATAACTTATACGCATCTAACCTGACCTAACCTAACCTAAATATAAGAGCACACTTCTCGCGGTGTTCGGGTCATTTCGTCACATACGTATAACAGTGTCGACGTACAGTGATTTAATGGTCCACCTACGTTCGACATAATAATAATAAAAACTACATTGAGCATTAATAATATTATGATACGATGAAAAAAATTATCCTAAAAAAATGAAAGCTCTGGTTTGGACTTGGACACAATAATTATATAACATTATAAGCACCTCACAAAGGTGTAAGTTGGTAATGACGAATGAATATAAATAAAAAGTTATTAAAGACGTTATAATGGGTAGGTAAAATGCGGTATGATAATATAAAATAATAAGTGTATAATAACTTATCTCTGTAGTGCAAACAATACAGATTTAATTTTATAAGATTTTTTTTTTTTTATTGGCCCTCCCCTTTTAGAAATCCTTTCTACGCCACTACCCACGTATGATATGATAATATCGTCTGTCTTCGTCGTCCCCGAGAACGCGCGCTAGCAGTCCGTCTCGCCCGATATAATATTATTATATATTTATGTAACACGTTTATCGTCGTCCGGCGCGCGATTCTCCGAATAAACCGCGTAGGTACAGCGCGTTATTATTATAATAAATAATATTATTAAATAACGCGCGCGCGTCGTCGTAAATTTCGCGCGTAAACGTATATTTACTTATTCGCCCGGTCGTTAAAAACAACAACGAAATATCCACCTGTGCGCAATACATTAACATATAATGATATCGTTATATTGTATACCTATATATTGCAGTGGCCGCTGCCAGAGGATCTGCAGCGCCGCGTGTATAATATGCGCCGTTGCAGTGCTCTGCGGTGTGCTGCAGCACGTCACAGTGATAATAATAATAATAATAATAATATCGCGAGTGCTTGTGACACGACCGGAGGTGAAAATAATTGAGTTCGGTAAATTGAAGAGACGAAGATCCGACGGCGTCCGCTGAGTGAAACAGGAAACATAAAATTCGACGGTTTTTCTGTCATATAATAATAATAATAATAATAATAGTAATAACCGCGTATGTTTATACTGTTATATATTATACTCGAGTACATAAAAAAGGCAGTGCAGCGCGCGCAACATTATAGTCGTCGATCGCACGGGCCCGGTTTTTCTCCGTTGGTTTCCAAACGCAGTCTGTAGAACTGCGGGCTGTCGCATAGGCTGTTGTAATATTTTATCACAGGCGTAAACGCCGCGTTTTAAAATATGGTTGGGGAATAGTATTAGTATTGGATAACGCGTTTTAGGAGTTCACGATGATGACATTGGGATTTTTGATCTGTATAAACTATAAATGCATTACGGTGTTGTAAATTTACATTTATATATATATTGTACTATATATAGTAATCACTCAGAATACTTCTATAGTTTTATAAATATTACTATGACATTTAATAACTATTAAATGAATATTAAATAACGAATGTTAAAATAATGCACATTATAAGATACCGAAAATTTTTTTTTTAGTTTTAATATTGCGTATTATGAAGTTTTGAGTTATGTTTACGAGTTTCTAACTCGAAAGTTATGACTTCATTAGGTTATAATATTATGTTTATAAACTGTTGTTTATGTTGTATATATATATATGTATAAAGAAGCATCTACATTATATATTAATGGCTTATCTTTGTTTCATACAATAAACATACTTTGAATAATGATCTTCCGTTTTGTAAGTATAAACTAAATACTATTAACACATTCATTATTTTTTTTTAATTTTGAACAAAGCAATAAATTGATTGTATTTACGATGTTGAGGTTGTTTTTATTTTTGACACTATTCAAAAAAAAAAAAAGTTTCAATAAAAAAAATTATCGACTTTGAGTGTGGTTTTTGGTATATATCAAATTGGATGTAGTTAGTAGTTTAAGGCGTTGTTAACCTCTCGGTCTTAAGCAAAGTTAGCGGCAGCCAGTACGGCAGTGCCCTTATGTATGAATGAATGTGATATAAATATTAAATATATTACACTGTTATAATAATAAATAATAATATAATATAAAATATGTAATATTTTTGAAAAATGTAATTTAACTTACCCTACAACTTATGTAAAATAAACTTTTATCAACAATTATTATACTAAGTAATATCGGCTGAAAGACCATACTCCGCTCAAAATCGTTTTTATTGTGCAATCATTCGTCATTAAATTAAAATTAAACACATCCATCACATTGAACAGGACAAGCACACTTTCTATACAACAGATTGATAACTTAATTACCCGTTTTAATTTTTTTTTAATTTAAGATTTATTGTTATTATTCTTACAAAATAGATAAAATAAATGCAATAGTTCAAGAACTATAACACATAATTAATTTTAATTTATATTATTTTAATAAATTATATTGATATATTAAACGATTATTTACACGTACATTTATTACTTTTAGTCAGTTAGGCTCTAATATTAAAATTACTAGAGTTCTCATTAACTGACTAATTGCTCGAGTAATGAAAAAATATGTTGATAAGTTTCAATCCCATAATTAATGAATACGTTTATTTTCAAACTTTTTCATAGATAAGTCGATGATCGAACGGCAATATGTTTACAACGGTGTAGATTCGCTTTTGGAAGACTATGCAATATCTCGTATAAGTACGGTGTAAGTGTATTATAAATACAAGTTTTAGATTTCAATAGTACGTTAGACATATACATTCCGAATTGCCGTTCAACCTTTAAACTATTTCACATAGTATTGTTCAATGGTTTGGAGGAGAAAAAAGTTTAAAAAAAACTTTTCAAAAAATCTGGAGCAGACTGAGTGCGAACGAGTGAGAATCCATTGCACAATCGTCAGTGTTGTCATCCATAAAATCGCAGCATAAAATAAACATTCCTGTATAGATATTGCTTTACAACAGAAATTGTGAAGTTATATAAAAAAAAAATAAATAATAAATAATAATATTATATTATGATGAAGTCTGGTAATGGATTTATTTTGTTTACGGGTTCGCGGTACACGATTTTTAATGTATATATACTACACAGGTATAAACATTTAAATACACGAACGCGCCCGCGTTGTACACAAACCGTTTTCGTGTCGAAACGTATAATATTAATCATATTATTATAATGTACGTAAGTGCACTGCTGCACACTATAATATTATGCACTGTACAGTATTATAAACACACGAGCGGACGCGCACAGCACAATAATAATATATTACAACTTGCGACGACGACAGCCACAGAGATACGCCTCGTCTCGGAAGTATCCCGTTTTCGTGTCAGTAGGGTAAAGATTATCTCAACTGCAGTCACACGGGTTTTACGTTCCTATAATATTGTAATGTCGCCACGACGCCTAACCTAACCTAACCTTACCGGCCCGCCGTCTGCAGCATACGATATGGGTAAAATATGTAATCTGTAGTTGATGATAATAATAATAATAATAATAATAATTATATATTATGCCTCGTCGGCAGCGCGTGATCAGCATATAGGTAGGCAAATTCCGCAGCATCGCAAATTTATTATTCTACAACAAGATTTTTTTTATTTCAACGCGAGACGTTCAGATCTTCTCCTCCTCGACGAATACAGCTGTTAAGTTTGTATAATAGTCATATTATACCATACAGTTTTCAAAATCTAGTACACATTATAATATATACACCTTCATATTATGTAAGATGATTTTTGTCATTCGACATTTTACCGATTGATTTTCTAAAAAAAAATGTTTGCTATTTATATTTAAATTTTTTTATAATTTACCTATTTCTTTATACATTATTTGAAATTTATGTTTTACCTCAACGATAATTCAAAGTTGTTTAGTTTTTTAAACTTAGACTCAAAGTATTTTTTGTATTTTCTTACATCGAATCAGAATTTTTTATTAACTTTATATTCAGCTACCTATAACAACTGTTTAGATATAATGAATAATAAATTAAAATTGTATAAATTTGATGCAATAACGAGATTATATTACATACATATAATGATTCTCCAGAATAAAGCTTTGGTAATATAAATGATTCTCAACTTGTTAAGCATTCAGTAACACAATATTAAAAGAGCAAATATAGGAATACAAATATAACAATTATAATAATATAATATTATAATTTTGTAAGCTTTTGAGTAAAAAAGCCTTGAAACATTACTCTTTAAATTAGCAGAAATTGAAAAAAAAATTGAAAATATTATCACGCCTTTAATATATTACTAAATTAGGAACGTATCGCTATAAATTGTACAATTTAAATGTTTATTTAAACTCAAATTGGTCAAAAACTACCTTTTTCTGTCATTTTCCAATAGTTACGAACATTTTCAAAAATCAATGAAGACTTTTCATAAGTATTGGTTAAATAAAAAAAAAAATGGAAATGGATACACAATACACGCGTATTAATATTTAATTGTGTCAAGTCTTTCGGTCATAAAACTGTTCACAAACAAATTAAATAAATAAATAGCATAATTTATTGTAATACCACTACAGCTCACGAATTTAATAGTACTGGATTGCTGTGGGTGTATGCTTGCTACGTCGAGTCGCATAAAAAAAATAATTGATTTAATTATTCACTAAAATTTAAAGAACAATTTTGGCAAACAAATTAAATCATGTTTAAAGAGCCATTGATTATTGTTTACTATATTGATTCATCAAATTAATGATTGCTTATGAAACCTACAATATTATAACGCTATTTTAGGTTCATACAGTAACAGTATCCTTGTAATACAAACCGAGAACGAAAACTCAATCCGGCACATATTAGACCGTGTGTTACTATGAAATAAAATAAATCGGTAAATAAATAAATAAAACCTCAAAAAATCACTTCACACCCATCAATAATGCCATCAGTAAAGTTACACACGTATTTTTCATGATGGCGGTAAATCGTTTTCAGCGACGGCGCGCGTCGTAAGCAACACAACCGTCACGCGCGTCATCCGCCCGTAACGGCTGAAGGGCGAAATTGCCATCCCCCAGCGCCGCCCGTACGAACGAATGGCTGTCGACATTTCACCCTCTATACAGCGCACTCTGTAGTATGGAACACAGTTTAATATTTCAGAGGGTGTCATAATATATGCGTATTATTTGTTTCATTGTATTCGCATGTATACAGCTGATAAATCGTCCAATGACGTTGGAGATAAAACACTGTGAAACAAAACCGATATGAAAATAAAAATATATAATAGCAATAATTATTTTATCTACAGCATGTAATGTGTGCACGATAAAAACAATATTACTGCTGACCAAACATAGGTAGGTACGTATAGAATTATTATAATATTAACATGGCTTTTACACGCGTTTCAAACTGGACTTTGGAAAATATAATTATTCAGTGTTTTAAAAATATAAAAACCACAAACTCGTCTAATATTGTATTATATATAATACACATAGATGTTTTTATGCATTATCGTTGGTGATATTTTACGATAGTGATTGAAATTATATAAGTGTATCTTCGATGCGGCTGTTTTTTTTCCTTGCGTTTAAACCGGTATTTCGTGTCAATATTATGGTCGATATCTTGTTGGATCGATTGCTGTTTCAAATTTAAATTAAATAATATGTAAAAAAAAAATAAAATACCGTATGATAAATTAAAATTTACATTTTAAAAACGTACATTAAAAATAAGTACTATTATATACTATATCTATAAATTATATAATAAATATGTATTTATTGTTGTGAAAAAAGAAGGTAAACCTAAAAATACGCACTTAGTATGTACATCGTTTATGATATTTTACCAAAGAAATATAGGGAACGGATACAAATATTGTAAAAAAAACATCAAGTTCTAACTACGACATTTTTTTTATACATCAAAGAATTCAAAAATGAATTTTTTAATAACATTTTAGATTTTTAAATAATTTTTAGTGCATTTTTTTTATATATTTTATACAGTCAATGTAACTTAAAATATTTGATCATTTTTTTCCCCAGAATTTTTACCTAATATTTGCGTAGACGTGGCAAACTTTAAGTTTTCGTCTTAAAAACGAGCAGAGTTGATCCAAAGACGTGAACAAATTAAACGAAATAATTATTGTAAATCACGTAAAACTTAAGAAGTGACTTTGCAGTGGACACAACAGTCCACACGCATACATATTACAAAATAACACGATCACAACATTTTCAATATTATTAATATTATAGCTACACAAAACTTGGCCCACTAGGCGGCGA
This sequence comes from Rhopalosiphum nymphaeae, assembly GCA_036289425.1. Taxonomy (NCBI): domain Eukaryota; kingdom Metazoa; phylum Arthropoda; class Insecta; order Hemiptera; family Aphididae; genus Rhopalosiphum; species Rhopalosiphum nymphaeae. Next base: position 21,494,454 of record JAZAQC010000013.1, read on the forward strand.
TCTAAATATTATATTAATATTATTATTACGCTAGCGCCCATGCAACGACGATGTTATAGTGTAACGTGTATGTATTCGATACGGTGTCCGGAGCGGCGTTTTACACGATATTATTATCATTATATTATCGTATTATTTATACCGGTTTGTGTTTTATAAAAACAACGTATAACCCGACAAACGATTTTCAAAATGTGTGTGAATTTTAGTGTCCGGTCACGATTTAGTTCGATTTCAAGGTGCCTCTATGTATCACATCATATACTTTAAATAATTAATAATAAACTCATTATATTATTATATAGGTACGTTATTATAAACATCCACACGTAATGCAATATTATATGATATTAATATGTTGCGTTCGAAGACCAGATCGTCGAGTTGAATAATAATAATATAACGAAATAGCATTGTAATATCATAACAAATGCACATACTGGCATACCCATATAATATAAATTATATTCAGTTTTAATCTCTTTTTTTTCGGAATTCTGAGTGTTGGATCATTCCGCTAACGCTCCATCCAAAATATAAAAATAAAAATAGAAGTAGGTATACCGACGTCTGACAAATTACCGCAGACGTATTTACTATATCAAAATATTATGACTTTCAAATCACCTCCAATGATCGCACTGTGATCGCAAAGCTGATACACATAACTTTTAAATAAGTACTTTAGTACTTTACAAATCAAATATTTTTTAATTTAATAATTTAGACATTCAATTGACAAACTTCTAATATTACTTTAACTATATTCTATACATTTAAGTATAGATAGTGTGCAAATAAAAAGGAATAGTGCGTAATTAGTAGGATGTGTTTTTAAAAAATTGTTTAGTTATTATATTTAAAATATTTGAAAATTGGACAATCGCTGCATGTAATTTCGTAAGTAGTAAATAAACTTCTTTTTAACTAAGTTAAGTTAGAATTTTTCTCTTTATTAACATTGTATTTTTTAGTTAGTATTGTTTGTTAACATTAGTAACACATATTGATTTTTTTTCATTAGATCATTAGAGAGGATTACACATGTATACATATTATTAATTATATTGTCATTGAACAAGTTTGAATGTTGGAGAAGTAATGAAAAACTCAACTCAGATCATCGAGATGGATCTTTTACATAGAAAATTGATGTTGGGGCAGATCAAATTTCGTCGTGGGTACCTCAGCAGCATTTATTCCTGATAAAATGCCACCTGTGGCACCCATTGTGCTACGACCACCAGCTCTATAGATGACACCCACCATTCAACGCCAAGTACTTCCTAAACCGTTACCTCTACGGCTCTGCCACCCATAATGACAACCAATTAGCCGTTGAGCTCTCCTCCTACAGATAACAGGTAAAAGATGCAATCTGATGCAATACCCCATTTTCAAATTACAACTGAACTCCTTAAATAGGTATTACTGAAACTTCCCGTATAAATAATAAAGCTCGGGATAAGAGAATGATGTCAAATAAAATTAATGTGCTCTCAACTCGCGCTGCAACTAGAATGCAAGAACGAATGATATGTGCAAAAAAATTAAGTTTAAAAGGTTATAATAAATACGTAATTATAAATTAAGAATAATAATATAATATTATAATATAACCATGTTTATCATAAAATAAAAAAATTCTTACTTAACTATTTTTATTCATTGTGTATAAATTAGCACTAATTATAATATTATATGTGTTTATGTAAGATGTTATAGTATTATTTACTATCGAGAACAATTTTCTCGACTAACTACGCAAAAGCATTATAATTGGCACATACCGATTTTTGTAAATAATTACGCATTTGGCTAATTTTATCCATTTTATTTCATGACAATCTATATCTGATATCAATCTATATTGTTGAAGTTGATAATTCTAAATTATTTAATATTGGATAATTTACTACCTTTTGATTAGACATAATGCCACATGCGGTTGTTGGAACTAACGGTTCGCATACGCTGTAACGGTATGGAAAATTATAATTAATAATTTTATTATTTTATTAAATTTAAAATTTTTGTAAATATTATAGTTTCCCGACTATTGTGTATAATAATGAAAAATGGTTTAAAATAGTAGCTCATTTAATAATTATTAATAATATTTATACCAAAATAAAAACGTGGTATTTAAAAGTCACAAATTACAATAATATTCATTACCGTGCATTTATTTATTATAAAATATGTATCATTATTATAAACAATAATAATGATTATAATATAATACATAAATAGTCGCCCCTTATTGTATATGAAGTTGTGCCGTAGAGTATTTTTACAATGTAATATATGAATTGTTATAAATATATTATAAGTTAACCGACATGATTTTCTCGTATGATTATATGTATATTACATGAGCCAGACAAAATTCAATATACATAAAAAATAATGAAGCTTTTTGTATAGTACCATTGACCGGATGATTAAATTAACATCATAATATACTGGTATACAGAAATACTCGTTTAGGATTGTGTTACATGCATAATAATTGGAGTTTAAGTTTTTATTTTTTTACTATTAATTTAAAATATTTTTTTCCTTGTAACTCACATTTTTATTTACAATATTGTATTATACTATAATGTATACATATTATTATACTACACGACGGAATTTTTATAATACCGAGTCTCAACAATATAACACGCGTTTGTCCGGCCTCGTCGTGTGGGCATCGAGACGGCGTGCGATTATACCTACCTATGTATGTAGGTGTATATAATATTGGTTTTTGTGATCAACAATGTTATTATTTAATAATATATATAAATATATTAAATGTATATTTTTTTAATCACGTCGGTTCTGATCGAAAACCATTATATGATTATATTAGTCGTCAAAAAAGAAATAAAAAGTTCTGAATTTTTACAGGCAATTTTTTGAGAGGACTCCAAGTGCAATCATTTTATAGTTATATCTTATATATATATCATAGAAACACATACTTAAGAACGAATACTATGCCTGTAATAATTCAAATATCCACTAAAAAAAAAAATAATAGCCAAATTCTTCATTTTCGGTCAAAATAAATAATATGTCTTCATTTAAAAACTGATAGAGTACGCTGAATACATTATTCATTTAAAAGGATCAACGGACGAATCACATCCTAACAGAAACATTTTGTTAAAAATCAAAATTAAATTTTATTTCATGCAAAAAAAAAAAAAAAGGAGAATAGTTCAATACGGACATCTATAGAGCCACTACACCACTGATTTTACTATTTACGTTAATATCCACATGACGTGTTGGTCTACAACCTTCACTGGCTTGAGATACATTGAGTTTAAAATTTTCCAGAAAAATACGTATAATATACAAAGCGATTTTTTTATTGAACAACCACTCATCATTTCAAAATCTTTTAGCGTTTTTTATTTTTTTTGTTACATAATTTCCAGTTAAAATAAAACAGTATTTTTTATAAAGTTATAAATAGGTTTTTAAAGTTTAGGTGTATAAATTGGTGAGGTACAGAGATTTATTTCGGATTTCTCGCAAAATTTTGGTCTACTTTACTCCACTCACCTAAACTAAATACTTAAAAAACTTAAAATAACTCATAAATTATTTGTCCGAATTTCAATTTTTACACATTGAAGTACTTCAAAAAAGTATTCTTTTTAATTGTAATATAAAACTAAAAATGTATGTTGTTATTTAGAAAAGTAAAAACTTAAAAAATGATCACGACAAAAAACATTAAAAGTAAAAAAATAATTAAATACTATTTTGACTGGAATTTTTTTTTCAAAATGTTTATAGATTTTTAAATAATGAGTACAGTTCGAAAAAATAATCACCCAAAGCTATACGTAACCGGTAGTTTGGGAATCTCTAAAGGTACTAAAATATATTATATTTTGTGCTATCTTAAATAGTTATTATTAAAATAATGGGACGCGCCCGCACGAAATTGTCTATATCAATAGTAATATAATATCGCATATAAGATCGAAAAATACTTACGTAGGTAATATATTAGGTACTATATTAGTATACCGGAACCGGTGTTTGCCTCAATAATGGTCGCACACGACGCACCAAAATACTTATATTATACTAATAAAATATTGTGATATTTATTGTTTATTGTTATGGTATTGATACGTGAATGAGACGTATAATGTCGCCGTGGTGAAATAGAAAAACCTGTAAAAATAAAAAAAAACACGAAGGCGAAAACGATTTCGCGTTGGTGGAGTCGCGTCCATCACGCACCCTAATGGACTCGTAATAGCTCATTACGCGCTACATCGCGGATGGCCATCGCCGCCGCGTTTGTACAAAACGTGGTTTTGTATTTTTATTTTTTCACTCCGCCACGCAAATATCCGTCTACATCGATACAACGCAACTATGATATTACAATATAATATTTCGACTTTTTTTTATCGCGTTCGTAAATCTCTGCAACGGTTGAGCTATCATCGAGTGGTGTATTCGAGGAGGGGAGGGACCGCGGTACCATCAAAACCTTTATGACGTTTCACCATACGAGCGTGTATTATGTTGCGATTATTATACAGTTTTTATCCTAACCTATGTCTCGATACCAAGCGATTTGTCGACCTCGGACGGCCGGACGTTCGGATAATAGGCAGATCGTAGGTATTGCGCATTTACGTAGTACTGTATACGCGTACCGATATATAGTTATACCACACATGCTGCGGTGAGCCGTTTTTTAGTTTCATTACTCCTCGCGCGGCTCCGCATAAATGAATCGTAAACCAGCGTGTTTTACTTAAAACTATAAAAAAAAATAAATGTTACCTGACCTACGGTGATAGTCGTTTTTAGTTCATACATTCGATAACGCATTATTTTCTGTATCATAACAACGGTAATTTATGGCGAGAGAGAAGTATTTTTTTTTTAATGTTTATTACGCGAGAGACGATGTTATATTATATAATGCTATAGATTATTAAAATACAAATATATTATGTACGCGCATACATATTCGAGGACGTCCTCCGCTCGAACTCGTGGTAAATACATGATGGGTATCTATCGTATATAATATATATATTATATTATATATAATACGCCACCGACAGAGTTATTATATTCTTGTTTAGCTCAATATTGCGGCGATGTACGATTATTACAGTTAAACCGCACTACAAACGTTTGGCGTTTACGCGTTTCCAGGCGAAAGGATATATCGTCGTCGTTTAAGTCTCTGCAGGAATATGGCGATGCGCGCGTATCGTATAATAATTTTACGCGTTGTACGTATAAAACACACCACACACGCGCGCACACACACACAAATAATTATAAATATGTATTCTTATGTTATATGCGTGTAATACTCAGCCACATACATATAATATGTATATCCGTATAGCGTAAGGCGGCGTGGTCTATACCGGAGAACCGGTCATTATAACATAATATCGGTCTGGTCACTATATATATATTATATACACTTGCACGCGCGTATATTATATATAATAATAATATACATATACAGGGGGCCCCGTCGTCCTTTAAGTCTTAATAAACCGACGTAATTTTAATAATAAAATTAAATATCCTACGTATATATAGGTACACGGTGCTGGGCCGAACGGGTAATTATCGTTTCCAATGAATGCGGCCGGTAACGTAATTTATGTCCGGCTAATGCGTCCGATGGGACGTGTCATGACGCGCACAATAATAATAATAATAATAATAATATAACGCGTACGTACACATACAATATATTATATTATGCTATACCTACGTAACGTGCACATAGAGACGCAGACACCAGGTTGGTCGTTTTTAGTCGCCCCCGCCCGCCACTCCACATAAAATCACAATTATTTTTTATAATATATATTATGTTTATAATACGGATATAATATACCCGGTATATACATACACGTGAGATTATGCGCACTGTCTTCCAACAGTGGATCCTCCCTCTAGCAGCAGTTTGCGGAGAAAAAAACGAAATGAAAACTGACTTATTACCTCCAGATGAATACGTCTATTTCAGCGTCGAATCTTCGCTGTCTCGGTCGTATCCGGTTAGATTGTGGAGTCTGTTTTAGACTCCCGCAGTGTTTAGAAACCAATATTGACTGTCGTAATACTGCAGTACATCACAAATAACCATTTCTACGATTCAGAGTGTCAATAATTTTTGCACGACTTCCGGACAGAAATGTACTATATTATTCAAGAAAACGCATGCATAAAGTATATAACCATAGAAGCAAATATAGATCTTAAATGTTGGGGGTACTAAAATAATACAGAATTTACGATACTATAAACACTATTTTCTCGTTCGCCATATTTGTAATACTTATGATAATAATCTATTATTTAAGTAAAAATAGGTATCTATCATAAATTTATTTAATGACACGGCTTGCAAATATATTGATTAAATCTTCCGTTTAGTAAAAAGTTTGAAAATCGTTCTTGAGTCATACGGCATAGTCCATAGCGCATTTACATTAATTAATGCACTATTACAGTACAAGTATATAATATTATTCAAGTTATTTGAGGGTGCTAAACAGTAAGCACCCCCTAGTCCCGCCTTTTTTTACCTATGTACATCATACTATAAAATATGATTGCTTACAAAATAAACGAAATTGTTTTGGTGCTGTACTATATACTCTGCACACATACAACAAGATACAGCGTGTGACACACCGTGTGTCTACTGCTACTCCTTTGTCGCAGCGTTATATTGATAATATAACGTGTTCGTCACGATTGACAATGATAATAATAATTATTATACAAGCACGTATCGTGTGTATATAATATGTAATTGTTTTAATTGACGTAGTTTGAGTACATAATTTGTCATGTTACTTTTAATTAGAAATGTGGTTTCGAGGAGATGAAAAAAACGAACGCTTATTATGTATACAAATAGACGTGTAGCTGTTATACCTTAGATACGCGAACGTGATGTCCTAATTTCTGATTTCAAACGATATATTAATATTATCATAATGTTTGTGCAAAAATAAAATGTCTGCGCGTCATATTATATACTATACACGTATACTCGTATATACAAGATAATAATACTTAGACGCTTATAATAATATATTATATGGTATATGCCTTCGGACGTTGATTCACGATTTTCTCACCATTATCGTACATTTTGCGCGATCATCTATACATACCATGGCAATCTTGATAATATCGGTACTTTATAATGTGATTTAATGATCATTTTTCACCCTCTCGCTCATTTTCTTCCATTAATGAATTAATTTAAATTCTGATTTTCAAGTATAATTATAAGAATCATAATAATATTCACAAACACTTGGCTTATTTGTGTACAAATTAAAAAGTATTGAGTGCAAACTTCATTTTTTTTTTTTTTTAATGACAGCCACCTTTTTGCTGTTAATTATTGTATCATGTATTAAAAAGATAATATTTTTTAAAAATAAATGAAATGTCAATTAACTAAAAACTAAGGACAATATTGCATTATTATAAAATACGCGAGGACAATGATGCGGCTTGAATATCGTATTAAATAATTATTACAACTGTATAATGCATACAGATTATCAGAATGTAATAATAAGTATTTATATATTAGACTAAATATTACATACATTGATATATTTGGAGTAAATCCATTATTATAAGGACTTTTTATCATTAATAAAGTCGATGAAGATAAATGATTCGGAGTTCTCTTTTGATTTAAATACGTCAACATTTTCATGAAAATCACCTGATTAACAAATTATATCAGGATAGTGTTAATGATATAAAAATGTAACTATTTTAAAATGCGTATTATGATATGTATTTTTTTAGTGTTCCTGCCTAAAAAAAAATCAGTATTTTAATCAATTGTTAATTAAAGATAAAATATGTGGAGTGAGCATCTTCGGTGAACCATCTTTTTCTTTTATATAAACATATTAATATACAATATACATACTTTAAAATTTTCTGTTTTCAATCTACTGCAGAGTTCATGTAGTACCAAATAATATTAGTTAGTTATCAACGTTTAATAGTGATTTCGTTTGGTTCGGGATGATAAATAATTAAACACAAGTATGATGGGACTATAAGTTACTAAAATGTATTTTTACGACATGTTTCTGCAGGTTTGGCGTACTATACATATTATCTTTTTCTTCTGCGCAAGCATGTATAACCGTTTTTCGGATATTTATATTGCAATAATATACTTATCACAATGCCCACGATGACCGAAAATCGCACCGTAAAAAAATATTAATATTAGTTACATCTATTCGACCAGTCGATTACTAATAAACGTCATTCACCATATGTCGTGCGCTAGCATTAAATTCAAATGGTAGTTCGGGTGTGTAACGCATAGAAGGGTACCCTTATGGCTTATTCGCATTCTCGCATCAATAGTAATAGGTATCTATAATATATATACATTATGTACTTAAAGGCCGTATGGCGTATGTATATATATATATAAGTACGAAACGAAAGAAATCATTCCGGGGACGCGTAATGTGTCTACTCCAATCTGTATAGTATATTATGTATCTTTACCGCCGAACGAAAACGAGAGGGTAAAATATCTAATACAAAAAAATATATATAATGGGCGGACTGGGGGTGGTAGATGAGCCACGAGCGAGTTAAAATAATATTATATTTTATGAAATCGGAGACGTCTGCAGCGCACGGCGGTCGTTTCAAATTAATCGTAAATATAATATAACATATATTTATGCCATGATGCTCAGACATATGTGTATATACAAATATGCGTGTATACATCATACCCGTGTAGGATCCAATTGCGGACCAAACGTTTTTGCGCACGTTTATAATATGTACAATATAGAAAATGACGTATATTGTATATATATTTATTATTATTATTATTATTATTATTATTGTAACGTAACAATTATAAACGGAGAAAGCGGTAGGTACCTGCAGGCGGTGTAGTGTGTACAAATAATATTAAATATACGCAACGTCCCGAGCCAAACACCTTTATAAATTATTATAATAAATCCGTGTGCCAGTATACAGGGTGTTTGAAGAGTAAATAAATTGACTTTTTTATAGCGGCCAGATTGTGTGGGCATTGTAGTACACGGGTTAATGCAGTAAGCATGTTCACTGTTCAGTAACGTCAAAATGATTACGGGGTGTATATGGGGGAGATAAATCCATCCCCTACTACGTATGCGCTTTGTTTATATGTTATTGTATTGTCCACAAAATCATAAATTTAAATACAAATTTATTTATTTTGACAAAAAAAAAAAAAAAGATATTTTTTATATCCTTTCCATTCCTTCCATAGAACAGTTCCAACTACATCGCTGAGCATATTGTAAGCGTCAAGCTAATAAATTCTCTGTAGACGGAACTTCAACCGTTTTATTACATTTTATCTCGGTGGACACATTTTCGGTTAATTTCATACTCTAAAAGTATTGACACGAAAAACGATAGATTTTCAGGAAATAATTATGAAGTCATATTATATTAGTATATTTTTACACTAACTATTATGCGTTATTGAGCTGATAGTTTTTATTATTTATAAATCGTAATTGTTTTGAGTTTAGTATGAAACGTATGTTATATTTTGATGAGTTTATATGTATAATTAATGTCGGAATACGATTTTTCACTAAAAACAAATTATTTTAATTCATTTTTCATCATTTATAAATCAATTTATTATGGTATATGTCAATTGTCAATACATAGATTATAATATACTTAACAATGAAATTAAAAATAATATCTGCCACTTGAAAATAGCTTATAATACAAAAATTATATTCTCATAAAAAGTAACAAACAATGTAGATTTTACTTACGAAAATTAATGGTTTTCAAAGTACCTAAATGTATTACGAGTAAAAAAAATATTATATAATTGCGTTTTAACATTGAAAAACATAACATCTCCGTCAAAACGTTACAAATTCACCATATAGGTGTATTACAGGTAGACGTAGATTTTATGGGTGTAGACGGTGATAACTCATCCTTTCCAACTAAATCGTTCCCTTCTCTTTTCGATCAAACAAAAACATTGATATTTACTTTATGCTAAACATATTGGTAGAAAATTATTAATAATATAAATTGTATAAAAATTATGTAATATAAAAATAAAAATACATATCTATTATATAATTTTTGTAATTAATTATTTTATCGGTGGTCATCAAGCTTGATTATGATGATAACTACCATATACATAAGTATATTTACGAAAATCTATCATTGAGCGTATCGTTAACTAGTCATTATCGTTTATAAATAGTTAAAAAGTAATAATAAGAAATACATTTTTAATTATTTTCTTTATACATAATCATAAAGTATAAATCAGGGGTGGCCTAACTTGTTTTGGTAAAATATACTTCACCTTTGAAGATCGACTTCCATAGAAATTTTTTTTTTTATTGAATAACTATAATTATTAAGAAAAATAGTGTATATGAACATGCAACGAATATTATAAATTAATTACTAATTAGTAATTACCAAAATAAATTCTAACATGATCGACATTGAAATCGTCCGCGATCGACCGTTCGTCCGCCCCTGGTATAAATATAAATCTTGTTTTGTTTATCCTAAAAGTGAAGGTTACGATTTCGGTCGAAAAATGGTCATGTCCAATAGACGTTAATTATTAAGATCATTCCTATATTTTTACAACCCTCGAGATCAGAGTCTGCTGCAGACGCACGACAAGAACTAACGTGGTCCACATATTATACAGTGTGATATACACACGTATATATCGTACACACAAATACACAATGTATGCGTAATAATATTTTTTTTTTTTTTTTTGTTATCAATACTTAGTATCGATAAAATGTATAGATCGTAATACACTATACGGTACGATATACATTATATTAGTACAATACCGCCGAGGTAGCCGACGAAAAAAACCATCACGTTATGTGTGTATTATACATAATATAATACGCATATTATAATATTCATTGTATGGTATATAATAATAACGGGCCGTAGTCGAAAAATAAGCTACCGGACCAGAGAACGCGATACGGAGCATTATCATAGAATAATATACACGGTCATTAGAGGCGGCGTGCTACCGATCGTAGGCGGAGCGATGATAAATCTATAATATAATATAGTGTATTATTATTGTACACGCTTATGCGCCCGCGTGCGCGCGTATGTGTGTGTGTGTGTGTAACATACATTATATATTTATATATAATATAGGTTTAGGCTACTGTTGTGTGCATTCATATAATAATACGTATGCGTAAGTATATAGGTACGCGTGTGCGTATAAGTCGCTCGGTATATTATAATATCGTACAAGCGTACTATAATATATTAATAGCATAATCACCGAGCGGACGGCGGCCGCATGATTGGTTTTCAACGAGAAATATTATTATGCGATCATACCCGTGACCGGGTATACGGTGTAAGTAATGATATATGATATACATACATATATATGTATATCGGTAACTCGTCTTCAGTCGCGCGGCGGTTAATCATCGATGTGTCGTATACATAATACGTACCGTATCGCGGATATGCATAATATATAGAGGTATACGTACATAATGTACGCTATATAATATGCATATAGAGATCAATATATTAAAATGCACACGCTCGCGTTCGTGAGACCGAGTGTGTTATTTTCGTATGTTTTTCCGCTCATCGGCAACAATTGTGGGTGAAAAAACTAGTAATTTATACACACACATATAAGCGCACGATGATGTATACGAATATCGTCGAGTTCACATGCGGAACACATTTATTTATGTGTAACCTAAACCTATACGGTTAGTGCGCGAGGCTCGTCTAAATATTATAATGTATAATATACATCGATACGCGACGGCCGACCGTCATGGGAAAAATACCAATCGGCCCGCGCGTGTTTAAAGTATAATAATAATAATAATATATAGGTTTAATGTTATTATGTGTATTAATAACGTGAGCGCTCTGAATGTCGAAATGCTATTGGTGGTAAAATTTATTATCGCGCAGACAACTGTTGTACGAGCCGATCGTATTTTCGAGACGCGTGGGTGCCATATACGAAAACGTATGGTGATAATGAAATGATATTAGAATATAAATAGGTATTATAGTGCGAGCGGCTGTGTGAACGAATTCGACGGTTGACGGTGGACAAAAGGAGAAAATTGATCACGTGTTTTTTTTTTTTAAATAATTTAAAGTGGTACGAAAACGAATTACGAGTATAACATAATATGATAATACAGTTCAAGTCAATCGACTTGTTTTGTAAACGCGTTCGGACTTATAAATAACTTTTTTATTAGATAAAATAGAATATTTACAATCTGTAATTTTATATATACATACAATGAGTAAATTTGGTAATGAAAGAAACAACAACAACATGAATGGCTTGAGGAGGGAGGCCCACCAGTGTGGATCCCTCTAGGATAAATAACTACACGCAAAAACTAGCGACTGTCGGCAGCGAAATATCTCATTACGTAAAGCGCTCTTGAAATTAAAATATATTTATATATTATTTTTACATTGGACATAATATATATTATAAATAAATTACCGACATACTTATACATAACGACAAAGTTCTTAACTGTCCCGTCAAAATTGTTGTTATGTTATGTATAAACTCATTTATTAGAAAATATTGTTCTGAATCAAAACTTCTGATAAATGTATAATATATATTATACTAGCTGAATTACCAGATTTCGCTCATGTGTTAAATAATCGATTCGTATATAAATTGTTTTTTTTTTTATTATAATTAAACTATTTAAATCCTAGCCATGCAATACATAATGTTTTTTATAATTTAAATTAATTTATGATATTTATGACTAAAATGAAATTGGAAGAAATAAGAGTGATTATTTATTCGTAGACTCATTTGGTACAACCTTGTGAAAAAAAAAATCGTTAAATTATTTAAATAACACGCAAAAAATCGGATAACCTGGTGACACTCAAAAGAGTATTTGAAATATCTCTGTGAAAAAAAAAAAGGAAATAATTTAAATAGTATCGTCACAAAATTGGAACATAAAAAAGGCTTGTTCTTCTTTTAAATATATATAAATAAAATTGACTTATTATCAGATTCGAGTATAAGTCTTAAATCTACAGGGAATAATGCATGGAAAGTATTATCGTTTTGATCTTTGATTTAGGTAAATTTATAGATACTGATATTAATGATACTTTCAATAAATTATTTTTAATATTTTTGATTTTAATTTAAGCTAGTTAGCTTATTTATTATATTTAATAACAGATCTGTACAGCTTTTACAGTTTCTATAGTTACGGCAATTTTAGTAGCCTGCGCCTACCATTCAACAGCTCTAATAACTGACATTACTATTTATCAATATATTAGTTAGATTTATTGAATAAAGTTATTGATAATACTTTTTTTATCTGGCTCGACTATCAAAATGAAAATGTTAATTATACTTATATAACAAAAATTGATTTTGAAAAGAAACTATAAATATATTAAGGTTTTTAAGCGAATATTTAAGTGAATAGAATTAATTTCCATTAATATGAATTATATTTTTGATTCACATATTATATTATATTTAAAGTAGATATGTAGTCTTGGTTTTATGGATGGCTTATACTTACTTTTTACGGGATTGTATTAAATAATTTTGCACTTGGGACACCATTTTTAAATCATTGGATTAAACTCCTTTACTTCGTCTTTCCTAATTCAAACTATGTACACGTAACACACTTACCCAAACCTTGTTGTTATCTTTTCTTTGATATTGCAGTGAAGGTGACATCCCATAATACTTTTATTAGCCGATTTTTCGAGTGTTAAATTCCAAGACATTGAAAAAGGATAAAAAATAAAAATAAAAATTATTATTACATGTAATATATATATATATTATTATTAAGCCTTAAACATATTTTATCTTTTATATTACCGGTGTTATATATTTATTTAATTAGAATTTTTACGTGACTGAATTGTCTCCGACATTCATTAGTCATAGGTTTAATAGGCATACATGCAGAGTGAATTTTTGTTCATATATATCGATTTTAATAAAATATCTTCTTTCGCGGTATTGTTAAAGTTGTATTATTATTATATTATTTTACGTCATAATACAATATTAAGAGTTTTGTAAGTTTAATTAGTGAGTTGTGAGTACTATGTACAATTATACGATACGAGAATGCTTATAACAGTCATAACATACTTAAAAATTGAAATACCGTTCACAAAAAAAAAAGTTAAAACGCAGATGATGTTCTTGCCTTAAGGTTGTTTAGAGAATAATATACGTAGATCGGACCAATAATAAGGTTATAACACAAAATCGATTCTACTGGACGTAAATTTGCTATGCTGTAAACATGTAAGACACAAAGACTGAGACGAAATCATTTGCTAAGGATTTCGGATAGAAAAAAAAACACTCTTCACGTTATTATTTAAGTAAACCAAAAATGATTGTGTATTGGTAGTTTTAATAAGACTATCGTGTATGCGTTGATTAGCCAACATTTAAACACCCACATTTACCTACACATTACATTCGTTGCCTAAGTATGTACATCATAATGATATTTTTACAGCATATATGCTATAGCATATATATATATATACATGCGTATTCGAAATCTCAGCACTTTTTAAAACGATATAAAGATGATACAGGAAATCAAATAAACGCAGTTTAGTTGCCTACATCACAGCTGCATCTCGCGTGTACATAAATTTGAATTTTTTCTGTAAATTATTCCCTTTAAAAACACTTATCTATTACGGATTAAATCGATAAAATGGAATAGGAGGTTAAACCGACTGAAAAAAAAATAATAATAATAATAGCATAACTAAACAAGCGGAAACCAAATATCATGCATAATATACATAAATAAACTGCGAAATACATACAAACGGTGTATCTTAATGTGTGCCGTTGCTGCAGCTGCGGAGGTGTGATAATCGCGAGCTCATACAATGGAATTATAATATTATTATGTATATGCGTGTATACACACATATTATCGTAATCTATCCAATTACGTTTTTCGCGTTCGTGCAGAAGTGCTGCATAATTTCTTTCCGGAAAATCGATAAATTACGCGTGTATCTATATTATGCATCTCGGCTCGAACGCGTACTACAGGAGATCATAACCCACATCTTTGGATAAGTTCGCGTCTCCGGGACCGCCGTCACCGCGGAGTCCCGTACTTATAGTAGCTGCAGCCACAACCACCGCGCGTCTGTTGCGGCGGAATAATTGACCCACGAAATTAACATAACATCCGCAGCGTGTGTTTTTCCTCGGTCCGGAATACGCTAAGACGGGGAAAACGTTTATTTGTTTATTATTATTATTATTATTTTTTTTTTTTTTAAACAGCGTCGAGAAATTGCGGTGGTGCCTATTCGCGTGGACATGCTGTGTACCATTATAGACGCGAAGACACGAATATATAAAGCGTAGGCGAACGAATATGATAATAATAATAATAATAATAATAATAATAATAATAATAATGTAATGTCGTCATCGCGCATATTATTATAGATACGCGAGTATAATGTACGGTTAAATGGACACAGATGGGCAGTAGCGATCCGGGTGGACGTCCGATCACACATAGTATTATTTAACAATATATTATAATATTATCATAATAAGTATACTGCGGTTTAACACGCAGCATTAATAACATAATTTATATTCTTATTATCTATTTTATCTATTCTAATTTATATTCTCCGAAAAGAAAAATCCGAAAACGAGTGTTTGTGTAGTAATTATAGCTATATATACAACACGGTGTATAATAATCATAGGCGTGTGTACGGGTTGTGTTTAGTGTACTGATGCTTCTGCTGTACACATTTTACATATTCTACTTTTTTGATTTATATGTATATACAAATATTATTACTATATTTTTTAATTACAGGTATAATGTATAACGAAATAGGTAACCGTTTCGATGTACTGCATGTAAGTGTCGAGTGTACAAAAAATTAAAGAAATAATATTTATATACATTATATATTTTTAACAAAAAAAGGACAAATATTTCGTAAGAAGTTTCTTTACTAAAATGTATTATTCTAAACATACCACGGAAATATCTTTGGCATGTCTATATGGGTAAGTATATTGATATATTTTATATTTTTATTTTATTTACTAACTATATACTACTTACGGCTCTTAAAAAAACCACCAGATAAATAGATCTTTTTTTTACAACTATAACACAAACATTGTTATACATTTTTTTAAGTGGAACTATATTTCAAACGCCTCGTAATAGATAGGTCCTGTCGAATAACAAGAGCGAACATCTATCACAAACAAATAGTATACCTATTGATCGTTTAAAACCATTCACATATGTTATGTGAACACAGATATTGTTTAAGAACATTAATTTAATATTTCAACCAACTTTCTAGTGGTTATTAGCTTATTACAGTCTCTCAACACAACTAGTGTATAATACTAAATAGTTATTTTAATTGTAAACACTCATAATCTCGAAAAAATGTGTAAGTCTTTAAAAATATTTTCTTCTAGGTACATAACTCAAAGTCAATATAAAACCATTGTTTTTATAATAATATTTATGTTTACATGCTTAGTTATTAATATTTATAATTAACTGAAAATGCATAAACATGAAAATATATTTTTAATGTATGACTTTTAAAAGTGTTGATAATCGAAATAAACTAACACAGAGTCAGTAAGACGTAAAAGGTCCTCTACTTCAATCATCAAACTTTAAATTCTTATAAAGTCACAACTATTGTATAATTAACTATTCTCTTTAAAATTGGATGTAAGTATGTATCGGAAGTCTTAGAAAAACATTCTGATTAAAAACATGAAATTAATATTGTTTAAAAAAAAAAAAACTTAAAAAGAATATAGCAAACAAAAAAATGCCTTGTAATCTAGGTAAGTTTCTATACTTTAAATAATAAAAACGAAAGTTTTTAAAAACTAATATATTTCGAGATTATGATGAATATTTATTGTTCAAAAGATCTCCGTAAATATCTCTATATCCACCATTATGCAATAGTATATTTTCATTCAAAATGAAGTTGTATTTATGTAGTTAATTTTATATTATAGTCATATATATTTAACGATTTTTATTTTTATATTTAAGAGATTAAAATATATTGTTACAGTTTTTAAATGTAACATTTTCTGGAGACTTTGATTAACACTGATTAAATACAAATGTATAATCCAATAAATCAGGATCAGCACAATATTCTGTATAGTTACATGCCGTACGTATATTAAATAATTGGTGTAGACAAATAACCGTAAAGTGATTTTATGTTTTAACTATCCTGCGTAAAAATTTTTATGAAAACCGAATGGGTGTCTTTGAATATAACACGCCCATGAAATATATTTTATTATAGGCGTACGTCATATAATAATATAAAATATTATTACATGATCCGTCCTACTCGCGGATGAGACAGAAGACGTGGAAGATGACGTGTGTCTAATTATTGCACGTTGACTGCGTATCAGTATATACGCTTAGTATAATATTATGTTGATATGCGTATAGAGGTTGTTACACGTTATATATACATACATAGATGGTGGGAAACCGGAAAACGTTTCATTAAATAATTAGTCAAATAAAATAATAACTCAGTTTTGTTTTTAACACAATGGACAGACACTAAATTATATTAAACGATATTATATTATAATAGCTAAATATAGCTTCGTGTTTGCGGCCACGCGCGCGAGTGTACTACATAATTATTATATAGCTGCAGATACAAACTCGGACGTCCGTTAAGGGCCTCCCTCTCCGATTTTTTTTTAATAATCGACTAACTCTATACTTGTGCCAATAGATTTTAACTAATTTTCAACTCCATTTTTTTACCGCAAGGGTAAATTTTTAAGATGGCCAATTTCACGTAGCCTCCTGTCTTTGTCCGATACAATCCAAACTCATGCCAATATTTTGAGACCATTTTCAATAACTGATAACGTCGATAAAAATCTGAGATTTAAAAATATTATTCAAGGTGCCTAATAAGTTAATATTAAAGCATTTAAAAATTTTAAAGATTCTAAGGTACGATTTTATTATATATGTATAAGAATTTGAAGTACAAATGTTAACAACATTTGTAAAAATAACGCAAATTTGGATATTACTTTGTAATTCAAAATTTATCAAATGTTCAATTTTAAAGCTAATGTTTAATAACCAAAGTTTCCCATAAGTATTTAATCATGAACCCGAGAACCCCCTCGATAATCCCAAGTCGAATGTATACATGTTTGACCATTGTGCTCTTCTCGTTTAAAATATTCTGTATGTATAGTCCTGACTAATTCTTAACTTATACATAAGATTAATGTATACTACATTCTACAAGAATCATTAATTTTATTCGAACAATTTCACCATTTTAAAGGGTTTTCATCTGTACTCATATATTTAAATTGTTGATTCGAGCACAACATTTAAAATTTCCAATTTGTATGACACAGATTTTAAAATGTATACTGAAATAAATTGTTATATCTAAAACATGACTTGCAAAGTGAATTTTTAACGGCCAAGGTTTAGCTTAGAATCGTTTCCGGATGATTCATCACGATTCTTTAACGCTCATGCCAAGTCGCATAAAAATGTATTGATTTAATAGTACACTATAATGTAATGAACTAATCAACGTATTATTAATTTATTAAAACAATGTAAAATGTTATGTGATTGTATATGCCATCATACCTAAAACTAATTGGATCCAAACTTGATAATCATATTATAACATACATTTTAAGAAATAAATAATCAATCAATGGATATATTTTACTATTAATTAGATTTGTTATTTGTAACAATTTTGATGTATAGTTTCTTACCGTCTAACAATAAGGTAATGCTATAAATGCCAGTAATGTGTAAATACTGCGAATGCGTATCCACATTCCAAACACGGAACCTATGAATGTCTAATGGCGACAGAATGGCACAACAAGTGAGTGGTATAGCACATGGCTTAATATTAGCAACCTTAGGTGCCAGTACTTTTTTAGTGAGAGACTTTGTTCCTTCTTTACACAAGTCCGTTCATACAATCAATTGCCGTCCCTTCACAGTTATCAAGCGTGAAGCGGTAAGTTCCCGCTACAATTTGTTTTTCCCCGTTAGGTTAGATTAACTTGAAAAAATTAAATTTCAACGTCAAACTATCGCCACCGGAAAACCTCTACACTCATATATTTTAATATTATTATTTATTTAATGTATAAAGCTTATCTTGTCTAGGTTATGTAACAGATGACCTAAATTAAAAAATATATGTTAAAAAAAAAAAAATATATATTCCTGATTTCGAAAATCGATTTCTCTTGGATATTAAAATATAGTTATGTAAGTTGTATCCTATAAGATAGAAGTGGGTAGAAATCTACTAATGTGTGTACGTGCTAAACATGTACAAATTGATAAAAGCTTTTGTGGATTGTATAGGTATCGTACTATAAAGCGAGTAACCGAATATATAACGCATTAACGCGGTATAAAAATATTGTTTACAGATGTATGTAGCACGTATGTAGCATGAGTGGACCATTGCCGTGGTCGATTTAATAACATTACGGCAATTATACATAAATATTATAATATTATTTAGGCCAGCTCCACCGCGACATGCGGTGAATCGTAAAAGTCAAATTCGTTTTATTTCTATTCATTTAATATATATATATATTTTTTAATGTGCAGCAAAAAAATCGCCATCCATTTTATAATGGTATAAAATATTATTTACATAATCATAATAACCGTACCTATACGTATATACAATTTGCAGTGTATTAGTCTCCACTAAACTTATATGGCTTTATTTTTTTTTAATGCGACCTGGTATCATTAACGGGCTTATGCTAATAGCAGTTGTTATTATACGACTGCGGACGGCATCGAATGTGCAAGTTTATATTACATATTTACGTATTATTATTGTTTGTTATTAGTGTCATCGTCGCTATTATATAATATTTGATTATCCGTTGGGATTGTATAAAAAATATTTTTTTAAATATCACACTCTGTTTATAAGTATAATAATAAGTATATACAGTGCTACATTTATTATACAAAGATTTAAATTGGTTTTTGGTTACCAAACTTTGTTGTTATAAGTGACTTAAACAGATATGATGTATACTGTTGCAAAATTGGTTTTCGCGTTATTACATCGTATTCACATATATTGAAACTAAAACCAACCAGGACGTTTGTCGCGTACAAATAAAAAACCCACACAATCAATATGTCAATTTTTAGTTACGGCAATTGATTTTAAATTGTAATATTATAATTTTTTTATCAGTCATACGCACGCGATGCACAGTATAATATTATATATTCTATAGGTTTTTGTCAAATCACATCATATCGTACATATTATATGTTTATGTATGTGCTGTACATCTAATCGCTATATTGAAACCGTTTTTGAAATTGAAAAGAGCGTCGATATTATACACATACATTTATTGCAGTATACGGTTTATAGGCGTTAACAAGGGCGGTATATGTGATAAGCACAATGCACATGCACCACTCGAAGACGTTGGTACCTAACTTTATCTCGGAAAATAACTGAAATGAGTGAACTGCGTCTTTTAATTACGGTTAATGGAAATCCTTTTAATAGCTTATTAAAGTTTTATTATACAAATAACATACGTCGGTTCAAGACATTGTTGTTTTGTTGGAGGTTTACCGGAATAAAAATATGGAAAAAGTACATCGCTTATGAACGATATCTGTGCGTTCCCATCTGGTGTAGGTATCTGCAGTAATACCATATACCTATTTAATAATATTATGTATACGAGTATTATTCTGATGATGATTGTATTTCATCGTTTTACCATTGTTTTTTTTTTCTCATTCCGTCAAAAGACGCCCACGTAACGCGCGTATACGATTCTTATTATATAGTATTGCGATAGGTATTATATATATATTTGTTTTATCGGGATGCGTTACACTGTTGTCGGGTTATGTAATAGGTTTTTCTGTGGAAAAAAATAGTTCCCATAATCTTGGACGCGGTGGCAAGACGAAGAAGCGTCGCGGACCACATCACATGCGTCACTGTAATACACACACACACACACACACACACACATATATAAATATAACATTATAACGGGTAGTAACGGCTTCGCACTGATTGCCTACAATAATTCAAAAGTAAATTCGTGTGTTTTTGACACATGCTCGTGCATCTGTCAAAACAGCCACTTGACCGGATGATTTATACTTTCACTACGCACCGTACGCGCCGTCGTTCCACAATTGTTTCCGAATTAAAAAATAATAATAACAATAATAATAGTAATATTCGTGATTAAAAGAACGAGAGAGGAAAAAACAACACTCTGCCGTGATTGAAGTCTTCATCATCATTGTCGCCGTCGCGTCCGTCGTCGTCATCGCATAATCATCATCATCATCATCATCATCATCGCCATCATCGCCATCATCGCCATCATCGCCATCGTCGTCGTCGTCGTCATCGGTATCGCCGTCGCGTCTGGTCACGAAAACGCGTTCGTGTCTGTACGTACGCATAGTATAATGTTGTTCACGTCGTTTGTGCGGTTGCTGCCGTTGTTGTGATAATATTATTATTATTATTATTAATATTATTATTGAAGCACAAGTCGCTGGCGGTTTGTGTGAAAACCGTCATCGAGTGATTGTATTTATTTTCAACGAAAAATATTATTATTCGTCCGCGTGCATATCGTCATAACATTATAAAGTATAATATTAATATAACGTACAACACAATACGAAACGAAACGTGCGGCGCGCCGAGTCAAACCGAATGGTGTCTCGGGGCTGCTGCTGCTGCTGCTGCGCGGTATTGCACGGCGATTCGAGTGTTTTCTTATGGAATTCTCGCGGCCATTGTGTCCGCGACGCGACCACCCGCGGACACCCCGGCGGAGTGTATAAACCGGACTACTTAAGCACCTGATCCTATTAAATTCGAAAACTCTATTTTTTTTCTCCCCCTCGGCTGTTTGTTCTTAAGTGACGTGGAATGCGAAAATCGAGAGCGCCGCACCCTCGCACAGACGCGCGGTATCCGCACCACCGCGCACACATCTGCAAGGTCGGGACGACGCGCAGGTACGACAGTCGTGTGTACATACATTATTTTGTTATTATTATTATTATTATTATTATTATTATTTTATGCGTATATATGCGGTCAAAGGGTGTCGCGAGAATATAATAATATAATCCGAATATTATAATGTTGTTATGTAGAGGTTTATGTCTTTGATTTCGTCACGTACACATCACACACCACACAACAAACACAGTCAGTCAAAGAAAAAAAACACTCGTAACACAATATTAAATTGTCGAATATACCACTAAATCGTTTAAATCGTCTTGTACTGGATAATATATAGTTGTTATAACACGGCATAATCTACGCGTCTAATAAATAACATACATTATAGGACTCTGACGTAACACAGCAACATAACGTATAATCACTAGACCTAGTTGGCCGGTTCGACAGATGATGTCTACTGCAGTTCGCTGCAGTCTTTATTAATCGTATATTTTTTCAACGGGCGTCAATCACAGGGATTGAATCAACACTGTGGAATCATCATTAAAATATTAATTGATCGCTCTTTTAAATTTGAAAACGAAAAAAATATAATATATAATATGAGTACGTGTACATTTTTCGTTTTAATAACAGCGTCCAATATGGCGATTTATTGTGGTCTACAAATAAATTATATGGTGCAATTAATAATATGTGTGATCTATATAAATGTAATAATTGTTTTGATAGTAACATGTTATAATATTCCGCCCGCACAAAGTAATATTGTAAATAATGTACTTGGTTGGAGCTTTGCATTCTGCACAATTCGTTCGCAATCCTTCTTTAATTTGTTTTTCGCAAGCTAAGAGTATTTAACTTTGATACGAATAATCTGAACGAATATCATAAATTATTAAAATTTTAAATAAAATATAACGGACTTCATACTGTAATACCTTATCAAATACAATATTTTCAATTGATTTCTCTTCAAATTTGCATTCCATTATGTGATTCATTCACGACTTTTACATCGGGAATATTCAATGTATAATTTACGTGTAACAAATAAATCATTATTCTAAAAGCTTTATTAACTTATTGACAAATTCAAAACTATCACTATAAATTGTTATCTTTTATCTCGTAATACTTTTTGATTTTTGTCTATTCTTTTCTCTGGTTTTTTCTTTATTTATTTTTTTTTTTTTTTTGATATTATCCATTTTTCGTAGCATGCACTCTTTATCTGATAACTGATATGTACCTGTGTCGCATTATGAACGTTGATACCAACGATCAACCGTTATTTGTATATTAGTCAAAGTTATTTTTTTTTTATAATTTTTCAAATTATTTGAAATTTTTACGTAGCATATGATAAATATAAATACATATTATTATTATTATTACTAATATACGAGTATGTATAGGTATACAAACAACTAACAAAATTCATTTAAAATTTACAAATATCGAATTTTGAATGTTTTGACTAATGTTTGGTTTATACGTTTTACTTTTAAAACACATTAAGTGTAGATATGTTGATAATGGGTAATATTTTTATTTTACGGTTCCATTGAGTATAATCTACAATAAATTTTGATAAACCTTAAGAATTGTTAACAAAATGTGACCATAAAATATATTGACTATACGTTTATGAATCTATTAACTGTGTAATTTACTATTTAATAAATTATAACAAATAGCATTTTGATTACACGCATTTTGTTATTATAACAATTGCATAATTCGTATTTTATTATCTACATAGAGCACGGGTCACCAACTGACGGACCGCGAACACTTTTACTGATCTCTATCAATGGAGTATATATCATACATTTATTATATATAATATATAAATAAATAAAACTATAAGTGTGCCATATACAATTTATATTACGACAAAAAAATTATTTAAGTAATAAAAAAATAATCTGTATTTCTGTAATTACTAAGTGTTAAAGACCGCAGTCAATTGGGTAAGTTTCAAAATGAACCTCCATAGAAATTAGTTTGTGACCCCTGCTCTAGAGTATAGGTATTTTTCTTATATATTATATTATTGAAATAAATTTGTTTTGCTGTCATAACGTTTTATATATAATTTAAAATAATGGGCACTATATTTGTATAATATATACATATATTCACGATTTTTCAAGCAAGATTAGTGAAATAGGTATTTTATATTTTCTGTATAATATTATTAACATATTGAACAAAAAATTTTTTGGTAGGTCATCACGTCATATTGAATTGATACTTTTTTTTTTTACTAAAGTGATGTAGATAATATTACATAAAATATCAGACTTAACAGATTGAGTGTGTTCCATTTGAGAAAGAATCGTCTGGTCATTATCCGTAATTGTAAATAATTTTGTGTGACATAATAAAGGTAAGAGCATACAATAATAACAATATTCTGAAAATATGTATCTATATAAATGAATGATGATAATATACCCCGCCGGCCACATGAGCTTGTATAAAAATAGGTCTCATACGCCGCCGCGAGTATAAGTTATACGATGACCAGTGCGAGCGCCCGAAGAGAAAGCTCATTATTATTATTATTATTTAGTTCGTACGGTCTGGTAATCGATGCGGTTCTAATTTACAGCATTTTACAAGACGTTTTATTACCGTCGTAACGCGCCGGTGTGTTTAATAATAATAATATAATTGTCGTAAAGTCGACGGCTGTTTTACGACAAAACCTTATTAGCAGCTCGTCTTATGGGTCGGAGAAAAAAAAAATCTAACAAAGTCGTATGCGCAGTATAATTAAAATAGTATACCAGCAGCAACAGGTACCGCTACTACCTATTATTATTAAATAATATAGTGGTTGCAAGTACAGTAGTGATGGTGTAGTCGCGTAAACGCGCGGTATATAATAATATATATTCTCAGGAGCTCGTACTTATACTCTTACATGTTATTAGTATGTGGAACATTTTGCGGGTATTGTGTACTGATAGTAGTTTACGCAAAACAGATCACCGCCGCCAAAGAAGTGTGTTGCTGCAACGCAGATCGTAACTTAGGTATAGCAGCTGAGTATTCTACATAGTACATACAACACACTTATTACACCTCAGCATAACGTTTCAAAAACAATAAATTAACTTATACGGTAAAAAAGTTTGTCCCTCTACCCCCCCCCCCCACCACAACAGTATTTGTCAGGATCACCACATATGAGGAACATCAATTTACCTACCTATTTGTGGTTAAAATAATAAAATAAATAAAAAATAGTGCAAAAATGTTTTCCGGGAATTGAATCAGTTTATGTTTATCTGTTGGTTAAAATTGATTAATTTCACATGGAACGGTAATCAAATAGACATTATATATTTTCTAAAATGTACTGACGAAAATGTGAAAAAAAGACGTTATTGTATTGGTATATTGTTATGGTCTGTTTGCTTAACAGGCTCTTGAATTAAATCGACTATACATAAAATATGTTATCTATTCGCGATTATTTACTATGATAATCAAAAACACAATAATGTGCTAAATAAACAATAATATTATTGTATATGCATTATACATTATATATCTAATTGATACAACTGGGAGGTAAACAATTTTCTGACAGATCATCTCCGCTCGGAATCGTTTTTCGTACGCGGTGATGGTTTATCATTAAATTCAAACTAACATATGCGTTTCAATTATTGATTCAATGAAAAAGTCACATTGTACAGTAAAACTTTTCCCCTTTTTACATTTTTTTCATTCTATTATTGTCTATTATTGAAAAATATATTTTACTCTTAGCTTGTAATTGTTTAAAAAAAATAAATGCTATCAAAATCTGATTATCTAACATACGCTAACGGTTTATTTTACATATACTATAAAGTGTTAATATTATATTTAATAACAAATTCCTGTTCTCGGACGTTAAAGTTGAACTTTTGTCAAGGCTCAGCCGTTTAGTCACGATTATCGATAAAGGATAGTTTCCTATTTTCCAATCTCATAAGTGAAAGTTTCTTTTTTTCACAACGTATATGACATGTTCCAATACTCAATTGTTACACGTTGATCATAATGTACGCGGTGTATAGATGGCAGGTAATAAGTAATTATTAATGGAAGTATAATACTGAGTGGGTGGACCATATGTTGCATAATATAATTATTATTAAAATGTTAATGACGACGGCGACTGGGAGAACGCGGATAACGACTCAATCCCGGACGTGGGGTGTGTGTGAACGAAATTCATCAGCATCCACCGCTGAACTTGGACCGAACACACACACCCATCATAATAATATATACCATCACGTGATATAATATATATCACGTCCATTGGTGTGCTCTGCGTTTAAGTCTCCCGGAGCTATATATATATTATAACATATATTATGTTATGTTCCTGAATCCTAAATGTACTACACTTGCTGTAATTACCATCGTTGCGGGCCTGTGTGCATATGCGTACGCCGAATGAACAATGATGCCGAGTTAATATATTATTATATAGACACGCGTAGTTACACTACATAATATTATAGGTATAAACTTTTAAAATACGATCGCGACGTGGAACATAATATTATATATTATATTATTATACATCAGTTGGGTATTTATATATTATAATGTATCGTAAAATGTAAAAGGCGTAAAGCGAGTAGTCACTTCAAAAACGGAGATGCGATTTTGTTTCCTCCTCGTCATATTCCGACGTACATTATAACGTACGCCTCCTGTTTACGATATATCGTAATATTCATAATATATCATAATATGTTATGATAGCCGGCCGCCTCGATAACGCACCGCACTTCCGTTGTGTGTAATGGAAAATATTTCTGCGGCACATAAACTAAACTACATTTTGTTATTAAAATGCATATAATTACATAATTACTAAAGTCTACGCACTATACTCGTATTATACTATATACGATAATATAGTTTTTTTTAAATCTTTAACGATGTAAATTTTACATATTTATTATTATAATAAATAGCATGAAAATAGGCGCGTACGTGGTTAAAATACCAGAAAAATTATTAAGTAGGTATGTTTAGTTATTTGAAAATGATCGCAAGTCACTTTATGCAATACACGTTGTGCAATAAATCACAACTCTTAATAATAAATACATTTTCAAATTTGTTTAATTAAACATTTATTTATACTCATAATTTTATTAAATAAAAAAAAAGGATTCTGATGTATATTTAAAAATATCTTATACATCAAAATAAAATGTTTATTTTGTCTACCTATTCGCTATAGCTCAAGTCTTATTATTCAAACCCGTTGACCAAATAAATCGATCTTTCCCTTTCGATCCCTCCTTGACTATTAGGTCGGGTTGGTCGAGACGTGCACACTACAACTGCACAATATTCAATGACAACAACAAAAAAAAAATCGACGACACCCCTATAAGACATATAATACAATATACAGCCATAAAGGTAACTATAATCTTATCTCCTACGCGTATATAATATTATTCCGCACCAGACGTATTATGTGTCCGTCTGTTAGTTTTGGACGTCTGACGCGTCGACGTTTTAAAACCTAACAAGCACGGTACAATGTGTGTATATGTGTATACGAATAATAATATTATATCATATAGTGTTACGGAACGTTTCGTGCGTGTATTTCGATTTATAACGATCTCGGTCGGCCCGGGGGATTGAATGTCGGTTAAAAAAAAAGAGTAATAATAATATAACGTTTCGTCGCTGGCGACGCATTATCCTTGTGAAAAACACCGTAAAAATGATAATATGTATATTATATATATATACAAGGTGATTCATCAAACATGTTCACCCCCTTTTATCCGTTATAATAATGCATTAATCCGAATTTTGATTTTTGGATTTATTTATTTTACTTCGAGACTTTAATTTCAGATACTCAGATTCGTCCATTCTACAGAGAATTTTTACAGAGGAATTTACAGAGTGTCATACGTTGGATAATTATCGACATTTAGACGAGTATAGTTTCTGATCTATCAGACGTCATCTAGGAATTAAGGATTTTTCTCGTATGAAATAAATAAATATATAATACATACCGCAAAGAATATTACAAGACACTATTTAAATAAGAAAACAAATTAATTATATCATAAATACAATATTCTTAGGTGTCATAAAAAATTCCAAAAATCAAAATTTAAATAAATATATTATTAAGATTAATAATAGTGGTTCACCCTATATATATACTACATGCACGTTTATAAGATTAGTGGCACTATATATTTTGTATATTTATTGCGTAAGTCCAAACCCTGTAAATGTTGTCGTCAACTGTTATTATATACCTGTGCAAGCGACCGTAAATTACTGAATACCAGGTATAAAACAGTACGTTTGCACTGCATGTAAAATACAAATAGCATGGAAATTATATATATATATACATGAATAAAACTCCTTTGTGTGCATGCAGTACGTCTTAAATTATGATAAAATCATTATTATAACGGTTGAACACAAGTGTGCGTATTTGGATCCATAGAACTTCACCCACCGTTACCATACTGAACAGTATTGGCTACATTTATACATACTATATAAGTACTGTCGTATATAACAATTATTTGGACGTAAACTAATAAATCTAAACACATACAATTAAATATTTTGTATGCACTTAATTTATACCACGGTCAATAATTAATCAAGCGATTGCCGTTAGAGAACACCCTAATCTGTTTTCTCTCATTATATTTAATCGTATAACTTAATATAGATTTCTATGTTGATATACTTAGGTAATTGTTATTAGCCTTATAATATTGAATACAAAAATACACTTGAATGACTAAAGCCTTAATTATAAATGTGGTTACATAGGTATTAAATAATTTTTTTTAAACTTATTTTCGCATTCTTATAATTGTGTATATAAATTGTAACTACAGTAGCAACATAATATGCACCTGTTTCCTAATATTCAAACTTAATGTACATAATTACAATATTTAATGCTTCAATAACAGTACCAAAAATCTAGCAGATGAATTATACACGTATATCCTTTTTTGTACCGAAACCAGAAATCGTTTTATGTAATGTTACAATTATAATATTAGTGTCAAATTTTATTATAAAATATGTAAAACAAATACAAATAATCATAATGTATTTTTAACATATCAAAATAAAAATGTTGTTCAAAAAATTGTTGATGATGTTCATAAAAAAGTTTTCAGTGTGTTTTAATGAGCATTTAATGTTTAGATTTTATTCAGACAAATAAAGAGCGCATGCAAAGTAAGGCCATCAAATAATTATAATGGTACCCCACATAATTACTGAATTTGTTAAACTTTTAATACTAATTTATATATATATAAAAAATTATTGAAAAAATTATTAACTAACATCCTAACTGAACTTAATTTAATAATCGATATTGATTATCATCTATTTAGGTGTCATTAAAAAAAAAAAAAAAAACTGCAAGTAGTTTGATTTTTTCATACGTAATAGAATATCAATACATTTTCAAAAAACCAAAATTGAACAAGATAATGCGAATTTTATTGTTACAACAACCAACCTGTATAATATAATTGTAAATAACCGGGTGGGTACTTTATAATAACAATAAAAAATTTTACAACAAATTTTGGAGGTAGGCGGAAATAATATAGCGATGGCCCCGGTAGTGAAAACAAGTTTATGGTACCACCTATGACGTACATAGAATATACATTATTAATATATATCACATTTATAATAATAATACGCGAGACGAAACAAAAAGGCAACACATGAGAACAAAGTGCCAAAATAACAAGAATCATTATTTTGATTTTTTAACACGTTATATCGATATATTACAATATCAGTAAAAAGATTAGGTATGATAATAAATGATTCTGTACATCGTGTTAGTGGATTAATGCATAACGAATCTATAAACGATGAGATTATAATTTGTATCCGCAAACATACACATTAATTGGTATTATATATTGTATATGGCCTTAAATCAAAACGCGTGAGCCGTTAAATTATGGTATACATTTTGGGCTTGCGGATATCAAGATAGTAAAACAGAATAAAAACTAAATACAATATTGTACAAAAAAATCCTAAAATTGTATTTTTAATTTTATAGATTAATAACATTTAATTTATCAATTATTATAATATACTTCGATTTTTCAGAAATCTATTTTTATTTATTAATTCTCAAATATTAATACAATATTTAAAATAATAAAATTGTTAATAATATTACAATTTAAATACTTACTTCATGATACATAAATAAACATTACTTAAATTATACTATTTGTATTACATTTTATTTTACGATTTAAGGATTTAAAAAATACCGATTTTTTTTTTTTTTTTTTTTACCAAGCATGATCTTTCTTTCGAATGATAATAACAGTAATAAGTAATAAATAATAACAGAAAAGTCTTGATTATCTGAATTTTTATAAAAACAACGTGAAAGTCAAAAATGCATGATGTGATAAAATCATACAACATAATAGTAGGTATACTTTTTTCCGTCAAACACCTACAGGTTACGGGGAAAATAAGTTGTAGGTCAATTATAAGTAGTTACATAGATTACTTAGTAAACTTTTATCATAAGTATACACTCATCGAAGAATCGTTTTCTAAAAAAACCGATATTATAAACATTTCGAAAATATTGTATGTTGGTTCTCCTTTCGATTTAGTTGGTATGACTTAAAAATTCATATTCTGAAACTATATAGGTATATATATATACGCAATAGAAAATGTAATTACTCAATACTTACAAGTTACAAGTTACTACCAACTATTTGCATAATATAAACCGACTAAAGTTTGAATTACAATTATTTTTCTTGTACTAATACGATTTTATTGTGTTTAAAAAACTTTTTATTTGTACACATCTAAAACACGGACTTTTATCAATTTTCCTATATGTGATTTATTCTAATTTTCTATAAAACATGTCCTTTCTTAAATCGTCTTATTTTTTTTTTTTTTAGTCTCATATGTTATACGCCATACACACATAACGTGATAAATAAAAAAATCATCATAATCATAATATATAAATACATATATAATCATGACGCAATAGTTGTCCATAAATTAAAATGTTCATATGAATTCGCTCATGCATTCTTTATTCTATTTTTGTTATGTCCAAACTTCCCGGACTCGAGTATAATATATTTTATTATGTTTTCGAATAGCGCCGCGACCAATTTTAGTTCGTTAATTACGTACACAATCCGACGTTTCGAAATAATCATATTTTTACTGTGCGATGACCACCAATAACGAATATATGACCCGTGGTCGAGCGCATTATCGTTGCGCTTCGTGTTATTCCAATCGAATTCATCGTATATATTATAATAATGATAATTATCACGACGTGTATTATATTAAATGGTAGGGTACCTACTTACCAAATAATCGTCGAATAAAATAATTTACGATATTCATGCACATTGCGCATGGACATGGTTGAAGCAAACGACATTGGTCCGAGCTTACTAGACACACCACGATAGCAAATAAAGTGGAATTCGAGGAGTTTAATTCCCCTCTTCTTCCATCTTAATAACCTGATATATTTTATGATTTATTTTATATAGACTCTCCTGCGGCTGTGCATGCACTATTAACAAAAATTATAAAAACATGTCCATGTTATAATACACTATAATAACATTATCAATTATTACAACACAATCTAAACTATATTATGATATTATATGAATGTTAATTTTTGGCCACGAAGAGATTAAAAATAAAGATCAGGTAAACAGTGTTGTAAGTGTGATTATATTCGTATTAATAAATAGAAAGATATTCTAGTATCATAAAATGGTTTTTGCAATATTTATAAGTTATAACAATAGAACCAATTGTATACTATAATATTAGTAATATAATGTTTACCTTTATTTTAATAAATTGTAAAATATGATAATTAAATTTACTGATTTACTTAAAAAATTACAGTAAAATTGTATTATTTCTATGGTTCTAATAATGACGAGGATAAAGCTTCTCCTGTAAATTATTAATTAAAAAACTGTCAATTTAATTCGTTATTGTTTCTATTTTTAGAATTTCGTTTAAGAATTTTCCACGTTTAGATCGGTTGCGAACTATGCTACAGCAAAATTTTAAACGGCCCCAAGTCGTGTCGTTTCACAATATTATAATAAGGGTTATAGATCAAATGATCTACTGTCATCACTATTCACTCGATTAAGATTCTTCCAAATCCCGCGGACAAATCTGTTGTTCCCTATAAACTAACCAGCTATAAGAATTCATTTCAAACGTTCACCGTTCCTGCTCAGTTATTTTTATCCTACGCCAATGGTGTCTGGTTCTATGCCCTATGGCCAGCGGCCATAATACGGAGTACTTCGCCAAACTGAAAGTACTTATATGACAATAATTTATAGTTATTATAATATTTTATAAGTCAAAAATAATTACATACTATTATATAATTAACTTTTTAAAACGTCTTATAACTCATAATATGATATTTTAAAAATGAAAAATTACATTGTAATAATATTCAATACTGTCATAAATATTCTCGTATCTTTAAAAGAAACAAATGGAATATTATTCAGAAAATATATTAATATTATATTATTATAAGTTTTAATTTTAGTACGGATAAAAAAACAATATTTAAAATGTCCAGATGGTATTGTGTTTTTCGAATTAAGTGCTTTCGTTTGATTCTGTGAGTGTAGGGAAAACTGATTTTGGTTCATCTAAAAGAACGAACCCAATATTACTCAAAACAAAATTATATAATCTTAAATTTAACATGAATGATATCACATACTGCACAGAGACATTTATTAAATTTTACCGCAATTTTAAAGTACAATTTAAAAATTCTGTACACATTGGCACACACAACACCTGCAGTATTTTAAAATAGTATTAAGTACTAGATTATCATTGATTTTATTGAAGTCGTCTTTAATAGTCACAGCCGTACACTAATTTAATTGATATCTATGCACATAGGTAAGTCTCCCACCCAATGGTAGATCTAAGATGAGTTATATATGAGGAGTTTTTATTATTATTATTTTTAATCTATACTCCTTAATAATATGGTGTATATATAAATAAAAATTAGTATATCTCCCCCTCCCCATAATCTATACTGTACTTCTACCTAAATTTTTACACTTTGATTGTACGGACATGATAATATTGCAATGTATTATATCTTCATCGAGGTTACAATACTAATATATATCACACAGTAAAACTTAATCGTAACGTATATTATACTTTATTATTGATAAGCTAAAAATAATTATTATTCTAACGTACCTATAAAATTTAATTGGTTATTAATTTATTATTAATCACGAATATCTTCTCCGTATAAAAACGTTTTTATGCGAGTACAGCTTAAGTGTTGTACCTATACAATAATATAATTTTATTATTATAAAACAAAATCATTAAACTGTTCACCTTGAATGCATACGGTTTAAGTACATGTGATTAAAAAATTTATAAACCGTTTTTATTCCGACAATGTATGGCAATCCCGTGCAAGTTTAGTTTTGACATTATTACGCCACTCCCCTTCCCGTAAAAAAGAAAAAAAAATGAAAATTACATAAAAGAATCAACAACAGTCTCTCCAGACTCTAATAGAGTAACTAAAAAATAACTTTTTCATATATTTGTACGAGTATAATGTTTATGTCATTATCGTGAACTTTTGTGCTTAGTTTTAACATTAAAATAGTACTCCTTAGTCCTTATCGATACTTTCTATTATTCTTTTGTATAATTATGAATATTTTAATACCTAAAAATGGAAATTATTTTTTATTTATTCAATTTGTTATTAACCTAAATGGCTGCACCTAGTAATATTAACTATCATAAATTTGAAATGACACTGTTTTCTTTATAATATTTATTGTTGTGACACAGTGATCTCATAAAGTTTTTTATCATATCCATAATACCATGGTTAAAAATTCGACTTAACGTAGGTATGTAATATGTATCAAAGTAATCCAAAAATATTTTCCTAGGAATATGAAATTGAATATATATGCTATCATTTAGAAATATTGAAAACTTAAAAAAAAATTTTAATGATAAGTAGCAAAATATAATTTTTATTCATAAATGTTGTTTTTTATTTGATATCAAGTTATATAAAAACAATAATTTCAAAAATGTTTAAACTTTTTGAAACAATATGTGTTGATACTTACGTACGAGCGGATACGACGTATAAGCGGATCACCTTGTTCATAATATATCCAATACAAAGATCAAGATATTTTGATGGAGCTGAAATAAAAATATAAAATATAATATATATCAGTCGTTAGATGTTTTGCAATTCTATTGTTGCACATAAATATTTGACGACTTCGATGAAAGCCTATCAAAAGAATGAACAATAGAATAACGTAATGATAATAATAATAATATAAAATTTTTATTAATATAAAATCATTATTATTATAGTATTATTAATAACGGCCAATAATAGTTATGACAGTGACACCTCAAAACTTGACCTCATCACCCGCCTGCTGTCCAATCACTACTGAATTACACAGTCACGTGCAAGGATTGCATGAAAAATTGTTTTACGATCGTTTAGTATTAAAATCTACGACCCTGTACAATAAAATCCGTCCGTAAAACCGAACATAAACGCTACAAAACAAAACATATTTGGTATCACACAGGTAGGTAATTAAATTGATTTTTGTCGTCAGACGAATATCGTATATCGAATTGTGTCTTGTGTATTGTACGTATAGGTAATATACGAATGTCGATTTACGTTCGATTTCGATCGATGTCATTAAATAATAATTAAGCATTACTGGTCTGTAATACATTTTAGCAGCTGTATATTAATATACCTATAAACGTTGCTGAAATTATACTTTAATCTTATCGTGATCCAAGACTTTCGTTGATCATAATTTTAGTTTCATTTTAAAACACATAATATTCTATAAATGAATCATGAACTCAAGGAATTTTTCGTATTGCCGTCTCTGTAATATATTATTTTGTTTGTCGTTATGTTAACGCACTTACCACACATTCACTCTTTGACTTAGATTATTTATTCAACAATATTTGAAAGACATACAGATTATTTAGAGGCCACTATAAGTGATGTCCAATCATGGCACTTATACTCACACATCTGGTAGTCGATGGGAGGGAGGGGAATTAAGTTTTTTTAATAAGTCACGTTCAAGCTCATCCGATAAATCTGTATGTGATAGTTCATGAATAATTTGTGTAGGATTCATTTTGCATAAAGTTAGTGTGGGTGCTATATGATATATAGTCATATGGGAAGTATATACCTAGTTATTAGTTATTTATTGAATTGAAACATGATGACTTTGATCGTATGCTACTTAACGTTACATCTGGTTCAATGTAGAAATCAATATTTCACCTTAAAAAGAGCCCCAATATCTGTGATCTTAAAAAAATTGTATTATAATTTATATAAATTCCTCAAAGTAGATCACTTGTGAACTTCATAATTTTGAATACACGGTAACTCAAGGTATTGAAGACAAACTATTTTGCTTTGTTGCAGTATTAACCTGCGCCATTTCTGGCGGGTATCATTCAATAATACTATGTATCGATTGCGATATTTTCAAACCACTCGATAAATTTTAATATTTATTCAGTTAATTATTTATCATTTAATCACATCTATGGACATTTTAATATAATAATTTCATTTTTGTAAAAGGCAGCAATGTACTATGTCTTAAGAACATAATAATGTGTTCTATATGAGCAGGGCACATCAATCACATTTCTACACCAATGACTTGTGTACATTGTACACGTTCTATCTGCGAACTGTTTAAACTAAATGCGAGAACGGCCATCCGAAATGAAGACGAAACTATATCGATATTATAATTAATAATATATTAATAGGTACCTACATCATAAGTAATCGCATACGAATATCGCATCGACACATCAGAAACGTGCACGAGCAATAATATTATAAAGGTATACCTCGCATAGTTTTTTTTCTCCCTGTTTTATAATACTATTATATATCCATGGTACGATTGTTATCAGAACAATATTCTAAAATAATTACGACCACAAGTCCACAATTCATAATAATTTATAATTACACTCATCCCACAAAGTCCGAACCCACAACGTATAATATATTATTATTTAATAATAATATTATTATTATTATTATAATGATTATGTAAGTCGTCCCGATATTTATATTCGTATTATAATATACGACTTCACGATCGTTGTACATACTATATATATAATATCTTAATATTCGAAGACGCGCAATAGGTATAACGTTAAGTACCCGTTTACTGAATATAACATATATATATATATATATATATATATATATATATATATGTATATATTTATATGCGCACACACACACACACACACTATACTGCAGGTATAATATGTCTAATAAGACATCTGAAACCTATTATTTGTTTTATCGAGTCTAATATTACAATCATATCGTTATAGAATCATGAAACTAATTATTTTTGAAACGACGATTTTGCCCCCCCCCCCCCTTCCCCTTGCACCATTTCCCCCACACCGCATAAACTCGATGATTCCGCTCCCTATAGATATGGACACTGCGTGGTCTAAGACGTAGGTAGTACGTATTGTGCATATCACTACGTAATACGCACTATAACAATATCAACTACAGCGGTTACCGCGATACACGGTCACAGCCGTCCGGCGGTATTTAAAATCGAATATGAGATATTATTCATTGTAATAATAAGCACACTGCATAATATACGCTTATACGGGTACAATGGACGCATAGTCGAGGGTAATCGTGTGTCGGCGAAACGGCGTTTGAAATCAAATCGACCGGGAAAATCTTGAACGCGCGCCGTCACCGCCACCGCCGTCGTTTTCGACGAAATTTTCATTGCCCGCGAAATCCGCGCGCAATCGTTTTTAAGATAGCTACACTCGGCGGCCGGCGTACGATTGCTTTTAAACAAATCGTGTTCAGCGAGCTCCTCTGTATTATAATGTATTTTAACGATATTATAACAGTACACATAGTGATAATATGGTGTTATATGCGCGCACTCGTAACGCGGAATCGTTTGTAAAACACGTGTTGCGTATTGTACGACGCATGTCGTATGATTTATGTTGTACGAGACGTAAAAAAATCGGGTCGCACAAAGGACGCGACATGTGAAACCGTATAATAATAATAATAATAATAATAATAATAATAATAATATCGCGAAGAAGAAATCTCGCGTCGTAGATATGTATATGAACGTGAAAAGTCGCGTCCCTCGACAAACAAAAAAAAAAAAGATTACTTTCTTCTTCTTCTCCTTCTCTTCTTTTCTTCTCGTTCTGATCGATTGATTTCGAACAACATTTTTTCTCTCTTAGTTTTCACGATTTTTATTTATATAGTAATGTATATTTTACGCCCGCAGTCGTTTGTCCCGCGGCTTGTCGTCGTTCGCACACCCTCCCCCCGACCGAGCGCACACGGCACCACAATATAATAATAAATACATTATGCTATTATTGTGGTGCGCGCGTGTGTGTGTGCGAGTGCGAGTGCGAGTGCGTATACGTGGACGACGGCCGATGTGTGAAAGAACTGGGACGGCCGACGACGAGAAGACGACCGAATAAATATTATTCGTGCGGGTGGAACGCGCTATTATTATTATTATTATTATTATTATTATTATTATTATTATTACTATATACCCGGCATCACAATGGCACTCGCGAGTCGCGATGCACATGTAGAAAAATCGGTCATTGTCAGACTTGACGTTAATAAATACAAATTGCGCGACGCCACTGTCCGCCGGTCTACCTCCGCCCGCGCAATAGTCGGCGGCGGTAGTCGTCATCGTCGTTTGTTACATTATTTTCGACAACACACGATTTTCCCACAGTAGTATACGCCTTGTATATATATATATATATATATTGGCATTTACGAGTATTTGTACGGTGTGTATATCTGTATCTATACACAATATAATGTGTATAGTTATTTCACTCAAAGACAGTGGCCGATTTATGTTATCTTTAACTGTATATAAAGGTATGTGTATTTCTTTTGCAATAGAACCACCTGTTTTCACCCCCTTGCAGCCAACCCATATGCATATCGCGTGCGTACCCATTTGTAAGTCACATCAATGACCAATAAGATATTATATTATTATGATTTGCTAAGTTCATGTAATATGGGAATTGTTTTTACTTGCATTTCGTAGGTATCGCCACTATCCACTCACACTCAGTATCGTCATTTTTTTCTGCACAATGTGCGTCGTACACTATAATATAGACGTATATATATATATAAATTTCGATTTAAACTAGACCATGCCAACAATTTAGATACTTTACACTAGTATATTGTACATGTATCTTTATTTTAAAGTTAAGTTTTTTATTTCACACTATTTTACTAAACACTAAATATATTAATTTATTCTACGAGCTGCTTTGTTTTAAAGGTTATTGCTCCATCTGATATATCTTACTTTTGAGTACATGGTGAGTATAGGTAGGTAAGTAGGCACTTTTATCAATCATTCGAATTTTAAATATTACGATAAATTGTATAAATAATATCTATAGGACATGAAAAAAATAATTAATTAACTAATAGATAAGTACAATAATGTATCGTATTAAATGAAAATAATATCAATAAATTGAACGCATATATTAATATGAAAAAAAATAAAAAGTCAAACTTTATCACGTAAATTTGATACACCATACTAATAATATTGATAATTGTTCAACCAGGGACATCGTTTGAAGGTTAACTGCAGGGTGTACTTAGGCATCCCTGTGTATTATCTGCATCTTATTGGTATGCCATAAAATATACATACACATTCAAACAGCCAATCCATAAAAGTTAAAATATATTATAAAAACCATGATTTAGAGCAAAAGCTTGTCTGAGTCATTATTAAAAATCGTTTATCTAATTGCCCGTAATTGAAAATGTATTAATTTGAGAAAAGTGATTGTAATTTAGACCTAAAGTAAATATATAGAATGTTTGTGGCATGCATAATATATATATATTATGTGTTAATACACGAGAGACGTTATCAAGGGCAGGTATTTGACTCAATAACACAGGACATTCGTTTTAGAAAATAACTAACTTGTAATGTCAAAGCACACCAATTAAACTTTCTTTTATTTTCATGTGGTTCAACATCAATATTGGTTAGTAGTTGTTCAAGAGATGTGCCTATTTTGTTTGTTTTATATGCAAGCACCTATCCGTAAAAACCTAACTATATGGAGTAAATACACAGAGAGCTTTATTATACATGGTATTTCGTAAAAAAGAAATGCAGTATTTTCAATATTTTTTCGATAGTACTTTTTGTTTCTTGATCAAAAAGCTTGAGAATTCAAAATAAGGTTTCCCTGAGAATTTTATAGCTATTAAAAAAAAAAAATTGAAAACATACGTATAGTCACAAATGTCACAAGCAATATAGATTAATTTGACAGTATAATCATGTTGGAGCATTTATTAATAACATGACATCGAATAAAATCCAATTAATAACGTATTATTAACGGTTGGTTTATAAAAATCAATAAGATTTTCTGCAGCCTATAACAATGATGTTCAATAACGTATACGAAAATAAAATTTTCAAAACATTTACAAATTTTTGTAATATTGACTGCCTATTGATAATGTAGACACTTAAATGGATCACCTTGTACAACATAAATCATCGTTTACGCGCATAGAGTTCAGAGACCTCACACACCATTGCACGCGCGCACACATACACGAATAGATACGCAAGTACGCTCCCGGGACGAGTTCAGATCGTTTCCGATACGACGCGGCAGAGGAGTCGGTCGACGACGCCGTTAATGGACGAGCGCGATAACAGCCGCACCCGCGCCCGCGATCCAATAAAATACATCTCGTGCAGCCGTTTTCCTTTTCCTTTTCGCATTTTTTTCTTTTCTATTTATTTTTTTCATTCTCCGTTTTGTCTAATGAGCAGACTCGCGATGGCCGAGCGTCCTCTTATATTCCACTACAGGCGCACCTATATATATATTATGTGCTGTGTACGCAGCCAGTGCGTGTGATGGGGGCGACCCATAACACTATCAAAAAGGTCGGATTACGCGGTGGCGTAAATTTTTACGGAAAATAATATATTATATTATTATCGATCCGCACACTAGGGGTCACGGAGCACACGATTCTCGCACGGAAAGAATGCGTTCTGCGATCGAGATTCCGTCGATAGATTCCGCTCGTATCGCAGAGCGGATTGTGCGCTTGTATATACCTGCATAATACTGCTGCAATTTATTTATCTCATAACAGTAATAATAATAATGTAGGTATGCGATACGTTGTTTTTCTAGTCGAATCCGCAAGCGTAGTGAAATGTGCACCATAAATGTTTTTAACTGTATAAAAATCACGCGTCGTGTGTTTCGTATTGTTATTAAATTAATAATATTACGATACTGAAGTATAGATTTGCAGCACGGAGTAGATATTAGTTTTGTCGAGTCGACTAGAGTGAATACACACACAACAGGATGATATTATAGACGACGGGTTCGAAGGGGGTGTACTTCTAGAATCACGTGATTCATAAAAAAAAAAAAAAATTAATAAACTCGTGCGCGTCTCGTCTGAGCATAAGCGATAAACCCGAATATTCGTTTTAATATTTGCACAGTAAAATAATAACTATTACCTGTTGATTCAATCGAGTATGGAAATTAGCTGATGCACGGTTATAGATATCTGTACGCTATACGCTAAATATAAATAATATTATATGAGTAATTGATAATCATTTATTATTACAATAATATTATGTATAGGTAAAGGAAAACAGTTATGAATATATTTAGAATTCATTATCTTGACAAAAAATATATTTTAAAATATAAAATCTCATTTTAAGAGCCAATTATGTACCTATATACATCTTATTTAGTATTTACTATGCATTTTTAAATATATGAAACAAGCAAGATTAAAATAATCTCTGAATAATAAATATTAATTACATAGGTTTAATGTTTATATTTCTCGCAGTAACTATGGTCATATAGTCTGATGGGAAAGTTTCAAACAATAAAACTAGATATTATAATTAAATTACCCAGAACAGTTGTGATTATTAAGAATATCTTAATATGGATTGTACCGATTTGGGATGGTAGCTAATATGTTTGCTCATGAAATATCACTAAATATGATAAAATACAATTATTATGATAAACTTTTAATAATTTAATCGTAGTTCTTATAACTCAT
This sequence comes from Rhopalosiphum nymphaeae, assembly GCA_036289425.1. Classification (NCBI taxonomy): domain Eukaryota; kingdom Metazoa; phylum Arthropoda; class Insecta; order Hemiptera; family Aphididae; genus Rhopalosiphum; species Rhopalosiphum nymphaeae. Next base: position 21,536,089 of record JAZAQC010000013.1, read on the forward strand.
ACTTGGCAATAAATCTCAGATAATTTTCTCACAAAAAATACATGTAAATGAAACGACTTTTGTTCTATTAATCACTGATGGGTGAAACTTGTAGTGTCAAAATGAACGGTGCGCAAACTACCTGTAAACAAATATATTCATACGAAATTTGTCATCCGGAAGACTGCGATATGTCTCCCGCGCGGCAAGGCTGTAAAAATCGAGTTCGAAACTTTAAGCACGCCGCAGGAAACCGAATTCGGACCCCATGCTGCAGCTTTCTATAATATTTCGAATAATATCATATGTTTATTACGTAGTATATATACATATATGTATTATATGTGCGCGCAAACGATTATAATATAGTTTATATATACCGCGTGCGGCGTGTACATGTACATGACAAACCAGTATAATATTACGGCGTGGCGGGAAGGGGACCGGGGAAAACGCTCTCCGTCATGATGTACGACGGAAGATTCGTGTCGGGCTTTCGATGGCAGTCCGGCGTACCTGTACATATCATATTATACACACACGCGAAACTAGTACGATTCCACTGCTGTACGGTCGCGCGCGTTCGACGGAGGTCGCGTCATCGTAAAATCGACGAAATATAATATTGTACGTTGGCGCTCGCGTAGACACGCGTTTTCGAAAGACGCCTGTTGCACACACATACACGACGCGTGCATATTATATATATGTGTGTGTGTGTGTGTGTGTGTGTGTGTGTGTGTGTGCGCGCGCGCGCGCGTATTTATGATATTGTGATATCGTGCGATGACGGCGGCGGATGTAGTTGTCATATAATAATATAATATCGCCGTCGCTGCCCAAGCACAGCCGACGATTACATATACATTACACAATATCGGTTAGCGCGTATGCACAGTACATACAGTAACTATATACCCATACGACTGTACACATAATATATGTTATTATTGTTGTGCATATAATGATAACAATATATATTATATTATGCGCGTGTGCTATATTATGGTTTGTGCATCGGATTGAGTTGTAATTCACGCACAGCGGCCGTCGTCAGCGGCGACGCGACGACGACGACGACGACGACGGGGCAGCGCGCCTGCCCGAGAGGATAGTAATACAAAAAACGCGACGATAATAATGTTGTTATGATAATATTATATTGTTATTATTATTATTATTATTATATGTACGTACGCGCGACGTGGTGTACGATATACGCCCGGTGTGGTGTGTTACGTCACTACATTATAATACTATGCGCACACGGGCACGAGTCGAAGGAGACGAGCACGCGTAGTTGTCGCCGTCGTCGACCGGGTAATACGACACCCGTGACGCACTCGACGGTGGACATCATAAAACGATCGAGTTTATACGAGCGCGGACGACGCGTGTCTGCGCCGCGTCCGTTTCGGCGGACTGCGAAAAACATTATGTCTCGCGTTTAATAATAATAATAACATATTATTTTTTTTATTATTACGGACATCGCCGCCCGTATAACATTAAATATTATTATTATTCTGAACTCGAATTATTCGTCTCTCACTCTCTTCCTGTACCGGACCTGAACGTCTACGACAACGAAAACCGTCGATTGTAAACGTCGTCGCCGCCGCCGATTATTATAATTAGCAAACGATAATGCGTCTTAACCGATGCCAGTAAAATTCACTCTTCTCGTCTGTTTAATCGATTCCAAAAAATATCTCTATGTTTTCCGAATAATTACAAATTGAATTTTTAGATTTTGCACATGAGTCATTTAAATAAAAAACCATAACACGAGAGGTAAACATCACTCGCAGCCACCCGTCTTTGTCGGATCGAATCGAAAAAATATTGATTTTAAAATTCTAAAAACTAATTCACAATTAATTTGCAAAATATTAACATCGTTTTTATAGAATATATCAGATATAGTCAATATAGCAACTTTACGACATAATATAAAAATTTGATAGAGAAAAAAAATAGAGATGGTTCGAGTTGTTATTGTATTGTACAAATATAAAATAATTCATTAAACGTGTTCATAGTTTACGACCATTCAATGTACTAAAAATACTGTTCGAAATAAACGTACTATATCAATTTTCTAACTTTTAACTTTTTTTCATCCTTTTTATGTCGTTTTTCCGGGTTAGTAGATTCAACCCTGTTGTTCTTATGTACCTTTACAATGGTACCTACTCGTGAATTTGAGTTAAATCTCTTAATCAGATAGGAAACTAAAGAACGAGAAATAACATATAAATATAAGTATATATGTATAAATACATTGTAAAACTTGTTTTGGAAAATAAAAATTAGACAAGGTTTAATCATCCGAGTGTTCTTCATTTTGAGATCTCGTGTAACGATTACATTACTAAAAATAAAATAATAAACAATAAATTGCTTGTTCAAGAATGAAATTAATAATTACAAAACACTAAAATGTCTTAATTGAACCAAGTAGAAAAAATGTAAGGATTATGTTATATTTAATATTTATGTACTATTATATATAATAAAAAAACAATTACTGCGTACCTTTTTAACTTTACATAAAATAATTTGTGTTTAATTACTATGCAAAATTACCGAAAACCTCAATGCAAATGAACCAAACGTAGAAAAATTATAATTTTTAGTTAGGAAACAAAACAAATCGTTTTAAAATAATAATCATATATCTATACAATAATATTGTAAATGGTTTTTCTCGCTCACATAATATAACTTGCATCTCGTTTACAGTGACTGTACAAAACACATAACTGAAGTAATTAATGCATTTAATACCTAAGTCATAAACGGTTTATTAATAATTTTAAGTACAAAAAAAAATCGTAAAATATCTCCAACGTTTTATAATACGCTGCGTCGGTATAACACAATATTAATGCGATAAAATCATAACTGATCACACTGCTATATCATATATTTTATTTACCTGAAAACGGTACCGTATATTGAAATCAAGCGATTTATAGATGCATAAATTTTAATTGAAATCGTTAAGATTCAAGGATTTTTATAGTTTTGCTATACCATATACTTACACAATATTTTATTGTAATATTATTTATTATTATTTAAAAAAGAATTATTTCGTATTGATTAGACGGGGAGCCATAAGTCAACATTAACTACGACGTCATCGGAATAAATAATGTTATATTACATAAATTTAAAACATTTGTATAATAATTTATTGAAAAAAAATAGTCTGCTATATAGTAAAAGACTTAATAAAAAATGATTATTAATTCATAACTATACGAAATACGAAATAAATGAAAAATACATACTTTTCTATTACAATTCCCTATGTGTTATTCAAAGTATATATTGCCCATCGGGGCAACGACTTATCAATTATCAAAATTATAATAATAATACTATTATGTTTGTTTTTTTTTTACTACTCTAAAACTCTTAAAATATTCTTTTATCTTAGTTGAATGATTTTACTATGCTTCAGTAGTTTTGTTATATTATTATATAAACCGAAATAAATTTATTGTTTTTCGACGAGTAATTATATTTAATAAAATAAGTGTTTTAAGTTTATAATAATAAACAATTCAAACGCATAAAAAATTAAAATCCATTAGCATAAATTATTAATGAAAAATAAATAGCACGTATGTATCTCTTTATTACACTCATGGAGTGTAGGTACCTACATTATTACGTATACATTAAGTATGGCATAAATTTTAACACCTTCAGATACACTTGTCTTGAAAAAATTAATTGAATGCAACGCAACATTAGAACATTTGAATTATAGCGCTATTAAAACGTAACGAATAATTATTATCAGAGTTGCGAATTTGTAGCAAAATGTAAAAAAAATGTTATTAAACTAGTGTAATGCAAAACATTGAACATACTTTTTAGTTTTTTAAAATAATATTTGAACTCAATTTTAAAACTTTTATTTTACATAGTTTTTATTTATTTTTAAATTGAAAAATGTTTTACTTCTCTCTTGGTTTTAGGTAGTTTTAGATTCTGAGCGTGATTTTTTATTTTTTGTGTCCGAAGACTGTTCTAGTAGAAAATTATATTAGAATCAACTTCAATAAAGGTTTTCGGTAATAAATTAGATCTAATTGGTACTTTTAGAAGGTCTACATTTAAAATTCTCAGTACTTTTTAAAAAAATTGGAAATAAAAATATAAACATTTGTTATAGTTGTAATATTTCATCATTGAAATAATTGTTTGTTAATCTTGATTTTATAAGTTGACAGAATCCATCTTTGCTCAGAATCCGTTTTTTATATACAATAATTTATAAATGAATTCAAATTTAACACAAACATTACAGTGATTTACTAACTATATATATTATATACCCATTATTAGGTATACAGTTGAACAGTTACCAACTTTTTTCCTTATTTAATATTATTTATTTTTATTTGTATAAGTACTGACCTACCTACCTATAACTTAAATAATTATTTAAAAATATGAACAGGAAAATATGGTTATTTTTATTTTTAATAAGACATGATGTTGGTTATATTAAATAAAATGTTGACAATTTTGACGTTTTTTAAAATGCATATTTCAGTACATTTATTGAAATTTTAAGCTGGAATCTTAGAGTTTTATATGCTTATTTTAAGATTTCATTGTGCTTAAAATACATAGCTCTGCCTCCTGTTATAATTATTATTATTAATTGTCTATACAGGCACATATTAGATAACAATAATTTAATCTTTATGATTGTGCATTTTCAATGCAGAGTTAATAAAAAATAATTAAAATCTTTTTATAATTATTGACTTAGCGTCATTGCGCGTTAAGATGTAGAATAAAAAAAATCAATTCATAATGTACAGACGATAGAAAACTGCAGTAAATTATGTCTTTATAACAATATGATTCACGTCGATATTATATATATATATATATATATATTATACTTGTATCTATTATATACGTATGTAAAGGCGTTTCGATTATACGGCGATAATGAGATCGGAGAATCAGACAGCGCTGCGGAAGATTATCTCATATAATATTATGTTGGGATGAACCTTCCGATCGGATCTCGGTTTCCGGTCACAGCGATATTTTTTCCTCCGATCGTCAAACTCGTCCCACCCGAGATAGCCAGCGCCATTGCCCACAAGAACGACGTACACGGACGTATATAATATTATATAGTTGTAGGTAAAAGTATAATGTATGTTATGTTTCTCTTTATCAACGACTTCAAAACTACGACGCATAAAACAATAATTATCGTGGCGGCGGCGTCGTTGAGTAACGCAGTCACGTTTTTCCATTGACGGGAAATCGAGACTGGCGCGATGACCGTCGGCAAGACTAAAAAATAAAAAAATTAACGTCTCTGGCGCAGACGATCGCTGCAGACAATAATAATATTTCTCTTCGTCTTTTCGAGAAAAGGGCTTCAAACCCGTTGTCTGGCGCTTGATAAAACGAAATGAAAAAAAAAATACCGCCGAAAAGGTGATTTCCGGTGTATACGGCGTGCGGAGAATGGCGATCAGAGAGATAGCAATATATCACACGCGGAAGATACGCATAGGTACATAATATAAACATAATACGAGTGTACGCATACATTATTATATTATATATAGGTACGTACGGCGACGTGTACGGGGTTGTTGTACGCGGCAGTTGTGCCGCCGCCGATACTACCGAAAAGGGTGACAACGATATTGTTTAAATCGAACGTCTTCCTGCTTATACATTAGTCATATTACATGTGCGTGCGTGTGTATTTTTTCCACCAACACACTCAAAACATTCGTTCCGCACTCGATAACATTATCTACGGTTTCGTTCGGTCTCTAGTCTTCTGCGGTACGTAATTATGCGAACGGCGCGGGTATTTGATTTATTGTGAGACATTATTCCGAAAATTAAAATTCACCGGCACCCGGATCGCGGACCCGGACCGACTGAAAAAAAATAAAAATAAATAAGCGACGTGTTCCCGAAATGTTACGTTCGTTAAGGCCGAATTCGAAAAGTAAACGGCGGCGACGATTTGTTTTCTCGTTATATGACGCTGCGCGTCGCTGGGACGTCTAGCTTATACCGCCTAGCTATATAATACTTACATGTCGCGATTTACCTGTTGTAGCGATGAACGGGTTCAAGGACAACGTACACGACGAAAAACGGATTAGGCGATTCACGTATTTAATAAAATTGTATGTTAGTGGTCGTGTGTCATTCGTATTTCCGGTCGAAAAAAAACGTTTTTACGCCTGTTCAATTTGACATTTACGATGCGAGCTAGCTAGTATCTACCTATAATAGCGACGTATGATTCTTTGTTAAATCGTTCAACTTTAACGAAAACAAATTTAGGATTTTACTTGATATATAATATTATATTTTAAAACCACGACGACACAGTTCGCGTGACGAATTTCGTCTAATGTGATTAATGATTTAAAAAAATACTAACATTTATTGGAATTAAAAAAGATAAACCAAATAGCTTACTAAATCATCATAAATAAATGTGATTTATGTTAAATAAACCATCCTGTATGTTTTAGATATTTATAACATTTATTTTATAAACTTTACTTTTTTTTGATATAATGACTTTTAGTTTTTGTCAAAATCAAAGCAATATAAATATATTTATATATATATAATAAATAATTTGTCAAACAAATGTTAATTCGATAGTTTCCTGATAATCCTAAAACAACGAATTATTACCTTTATTTAATTTTATTTTAAAACAAAATTGATGACTTATTGTACACATTATATTATTATGTATTTTAAATTTATATTAGGTATTATGAAAAAATAGAATACGCAATGTTCGAGTGAAATCGACTATACAATAGTTATTCAGACTCATTATTTTGTTTTTCTATCATAATATGAATAATGTATTTTATTCTCATCAAATTTATAAGTATAACAATAGGTACAGGTTAATAATTTAATAAAAAAAAATTTATTGAATAAAATATATATTATTATATGACCTGCATTAATGTGATGATATTGAAACGAATTCATTGTATAATTCATTAATTCACTCGCAAGAATTTAGGCCTTAGATGCATATCCGTAAACACGTTTATACTACGTCGTCTGCCCTTTCGGAGAAGAAATTGCTTGTATTATTATAATTATAAACTCGTATAGTACACAATGCTATACCAGTTGCTTCGCATTTTTTGTGGGCTTATATTATAATAATATATTATGCTCGTAAGTTATAAATATTTGTTTCGCATTCTATCGTAAAGACATAGCAGAAAATAGTCCAACAATCTCGTAAATACCATTTTGTACACTACTTTATTTGAATGTCAAAATCAACTATCGTTTCACACGCGTAGTTTTTTAAGTTATTATTTACTAAATGTGTGTCTATCAGATCAACCGGATTAGAAATTAATAGAATAATTACAAAATATTATAAAATTGGGTAAACTAGCCCGGTGACTTTTCCCCAGACATAAAGTTTATAATTTATCGTACTCGTCATTAATAACATATATATTAATGTTGATTATTATACACTATACATATTCATCGTTGTAAATTTGTCATCTATACTTTCCCAAAATATCTCTCGATGACATCTACAACGTGTGAATAGAATTTATATTTAATCTACCAAATTCGGTTTGATGGCATTTTTCACTTTTACTTTTAACGCTTCTATGAATAATAGGTACTTGTGTCAGCACACATCAACAGCTTTGTAGTAATCACGACCAAATCTTGTTTCCTCCTTCAAAATTAATAATTGTGTTAGTGTACTTAAGTGAATTGAGTGCAAAAAACGTGCGTATACCTACATCAAATAATGTCTTTTTTACAATTTTTTTTTTTTAAGACGTCACCTATCCCATTAAATAGCATTGTAGGCCATTCTATAATATCATCATTTCGTCACATTTTATTCTTTTTTCTTAATGCCGTTTTGGTTTGAACAACAAGATGCTCTCAAAAACACTTAAACAAATCCTTTGACTACTAGATACAACTCTATTGTAGCTCGAGTAAAACAGGATGGCGTTTTTATAAAAAATGTTTGTATATTTAACGATTTTCTGTTCTTGACACGAATTGTAAAGTATAAATTTGTTCTCTTTTCACTTAAAACGTGATTGGTCAAATATTTTTTTAAAAATTCATATATTTGATATATATATTATAAATATCATTTGTATGTAGAAAAAACCACTTGTTTAATAATAATAATAATAAATAAAAACTCATATGTGCTACCCTATGCAATAAATCGTTAATTAAAATATACCTTCTATTATGTGATTAAAAATGTGTAATATAATATGACAACATAACTACATTAAAAAAAATCTTATTCTACGTAAGCTTTACAAAAAATATTTAAAACTAATAAAATCTCCAATGTGGCAATGCAATATAATATTATTTAACTTTAAAATTGTACACATTAATATCTCGTGTCGCTATTATTATCAATAGTTTTTGATACCTACACATTTCACTAAACCTATAATAATATTTAAACAGCAGATATAAGGTGTATAAAATAAATTTAAAAAAACAGTACGTTTATCTACAATATTCATGATTTATTAAATATTATTTAAAAATTATAACACATGAATAGAATGTATTTTATAATTTAGCATTTACAAAAGTTAAAGATTCATCGCTTGCCTCTTTATAAACACCAGATATTTTAACACATCGGAGGTTCTTTTTAAATTATAAATATTATTTTCTGAAAATACTGGCACCGAATATAAAAAATATATTATGTTTACGCACTGTGCACGTCATAGGATGTTTCCAGCCCAATGATACGATACCTATCTATATATTTTTATATCGCAACATTCGCAGTATCGTAAAAATATCAAAATCTACAAGCACAAGAAGCGGTTCAAAGTTAATGGTTATCGTGATTGGCTGTACCAATATACCGCCACTTAATATACAACTAGCAAACGGTTTGTGCCGGTGGCTTACCGTCTGTCGTCTTGTAACGATAATATTATTATGCCAAGAAAAGCCCGCCGCCGCCGCCACCTGGCCCTCGCGAAAAACCTCGAGACGGCGATATTATTACAACAAATAGGGTCCCCCTCGATCGAATCCGGCGAATTTTCCACGGCTGTCGGCGCAATAACTCTTTGGCCTTTTTCCGTTTTAATAGGTTTAACTCGCCGTATATATAAATTACATCGTTACGCGTACAGTACGCACGTATAATATATTATTATAATATACCACCGTGTACGGTTTTGGTTTTTATTCGTTTTGCAGTTAAGACGTCACCCGGTACGCGACGCGTATTTATAAAAAAAAAAAATGTAAGCAAAAACGTTTCTAATAATCCGCAAGCATGTACATATGCATTAATGTTATTATTATCATCATTATTATTATTGTCATTTAAATTAATCGGACGGTTTTGTGTTTCGGGTAGCTCATAATTCATCATTACACGTCCTTTATGCCGACCCGTCGGCGTGGATAATGAGCATGGCGTGCATGTACTACGGGCGAGTAAATTGCACCGATCCTCGCCGTGTATAATATTAATATGTTCTAACCGCGGAGAGCGTATATTATTATTATTATCATCGTCGTCGTCGTCGTCAAAACCATCGTGTGCGCCGCGAATATCGCACACCGCAAGTCCACCAGCAACAACAATTATTATAATAATAATAACAATAATAGCACGATATGATATAATACCCGCAATTTAAATCAGCATTGTTCGACGCGGCCGCGGTTATATCCCACACACCGCCTATCTCCACCTAAATCACCGGCAGGGTGGTTTTCGTGATTTTTATTTATTATTTTTATTTTTTTTTTTCATTATTCGTTTTTGGACGTGCGCCGCCGATTAACGTCACACATGCGAAATCGCGGCCGTGATAGTCAACACTGCTGCTGCTGCTACACGATGACTGCGCATACGCCAATTTTTTATTATAAAACGCCAATGATTATTATGACCTCGTGTATAATACACGCTGGCAATAATAATTCTCGATCGTAATACGCCTCACTAGCGTATATAGGGTTTGCGTGCTTGTAATTATTTTCTGGATTTTCCAACGGACGACGTTATTGGGGCGTCGCGGTGCCTATTCGGATGAAATGCCGTTATACGTGATGTGCACATACTCGTTTGAATTTTACGTCAAAATTCTTTAATTTATTAAAGGTCAATACGATTTTTTTTTTAAGCGTGATGATTTAAAAATTTAAACATACATCTTCAGTTGCGGTTGACGCGTGTACAGGAAAGTTTTTCCAGGTAAACACACAAACTCGTGTTCCACATACGCAGGGATAAGCGATTTACATGAAAAGTGATGTAGTATATACCTATGATCACTAACATAGTATTCATAGTAATGTGTAACAAAACTACTAGATAATAGAGATAACTGTACAATATAGCCTATTCCCCTATTAGCCTAAAACTAACAGTGGTAGAACAAGTTTTTGTTTAGATGAGCGACGAGAACATATTCAAATCCTAAATACTATAGGTAATAAGTAACATTACACCCAACAGCAATTCATCAGTTTATCAGTATTGATGCATGAATAGATTATCATCATATACAGATTGGTAACAATAATAAATCTTAATAAAAAATACCAGATAATGGAAACAATTATGCACACTCGAATTACACGTGTCAAATGACACTTTTATTTACTTTGAATTGTTTTATTTTCATTAAAATTTCAATAACTATTTGTGTTGCAAGTATGTTTATAAATCCCATCAATCCAGTACGATACTACCAAGTGCAGAAACTTTCAAATATTTTTTACGAAACATATTTTCAATTAAGTTTGTGATTCCGTCAATCATGCAGTTCTATAGATCTATAATTGCTGCTATCAGCAATGACATAAGACAATTTAATTACGTATAATTAAATAAATTATAATCATTAATTAGTTATTCATTTTTAAAACAAATGCATCTTATTACAACATAAAATAATAAAATAACTAGATACAATTGTCGGATGTTCAATGATGAAATATGCAAAAATATTTAAATTACACTCACTTTTTTGTATTTATTTTCAAATAAATATTATTAAATACACTAAGTGTATATAACTCCATCATGTTTTTTTAGTTTTAAACTTAATTACTAACTGATATTGTATCTAATATAGTATTAATAATATTATGTATATTTTACTACGCCAAATTAGGTCTTGCACAATTGAATGCTCCAGGAACTTAACCCATCAAAAATTTCAATATCACTTCTGAATAATATTGTATGTACTAATAAATATACCAGGGAAAGGTAACTCAAAGTTACTAGAAAATTAATTTTTAGAACTTTAAAATTAATAGACCAAAGAGTATAGGAAGTAAAAAAAATTTTTTAAATAAAATTAATAATAAAATTTACAATTTACATTTACTTTTTATATTTACTAACATGTTTTAATGTTTAAAAAGCATGATAAATAAAATATTTATTAACACTAAAATTCTATAAAGTAATTTGAAAATTTAGCACTACGAGTCAGATAAAAAAGGTACGCGAACCGCCGTGCCAGTTACCCATTCTTGATATATACCTCTCTAACATCCGTTAATAATAATTAACACTTTAATTTGAATAATACTAGCACACACTCCCCGCCCTCCAAAAAAACCAGCAAATGTCCACATATGCTTTAATCAAGTTTTAAAAACCAATATAGCTAGTCGATTGCAAAACTTTATCAAGAAATTATAAATTATATACATAATATTTTTTTAAATGAAATAAATTGCTGACGATTAGTTTAAAAATACATATTTTTTAGGTCAAATTTTTTGTTCATTGAAATTAATGTTGTTTTTTATAAGTATAAAAAAGTAAAATGTATAGTTGTGATACAACCTATTATTTATTGTGTATACCATATTAATAAAATTTTGCAACAAAAAAGCAGTAAAGTTATTCAATTTTTTTTTTCATATGGTATCACAACTTTCCGATTTTTTTTTTTTTTTTGATATAGAATATTATTATTATTTTTTTTTTTAACAATTTAAAACATATATACTGTCTTTAAAATAGGTGGATTACATAAAAAGTTATAACGATTATAAAAAAAATCACATTTTTCAGAAAATGTTGTTTATTCTACATATATTAACTTTAAAGTATTTCAAACAAACTTTTCCCTATAACGTTAAAATGTATGATGAAAACGATTGATGGTTTCTTTTAAAAGAATCATCCTGTAAATAACATAATAATATGCCGAAGCGATGGGAACGTGACGCCATTTTTTGCCATTATCTGTACGTTAGGGGGACAGACATTTCAGAGACCACGCGCGTGATGATTATGAATAATATAATAATATTATAATCAATAGATAGATTTCCCTTCGTTATCTCTCGTGATGTGGGTAATTTATTATTATTTTTCTCCTATATATATGCAAACCTCCCGATGCGTTCGATCCAACGAAATTACCATATTCGTTAACACATTACCTATACGTACACAATTTCTAATCGTTTTTGCACTTTAACGTGTATATATGTATGTGTGTATTATTACGCGCGTGCTAAAAATGTAAAATCACGTTTATGGGGAAATTTAATAGAATACCGAGTGATACGGCCGATATGATAATATATTATTATAATATAATATATAATAGGTATTAGATATACACCGCCTGCACACGTTTGTACTATTGCATAGTTCGAATTTATTATTCACGTTCAATGTTCATTACAATCGTTCGGCTGGAACTGCAATCATCGCAAAAGCTTTTAACAGAGTGAAATTTATTTAATAGCGAAGTAATACGATAGTGCGCTTGCTTGGATCGCAAATATTTCGTCTCGTGGCAATTGAAACCGTAATTAAAAATACCTGAATTGGAACCGGTACCTACCGAAAATCGTGAAACCGGAACCCCTCTGGTAGGTATTTAATGTTCTCGGGGTAATCAAATTTTAATCGCTACCAATAACAATGGTGATTTACTTTTTTACGATTTTTTTATAAAATTGTCTGTAAAGATAGTATAATATTATAGTTATATTTTTTAGTAGATATATTTTAAATATTATTATATTTAAAAACAAATACAATAAAAAAGATTGTAAATTGTATCTGATGACTTTTTTTCATACTTAATATATGTTATGTCTTTGATGATATAACTTCTTTATACTTATTCTATTTACATTTTGATTACCAACCTTGCATTTTTTTAAATTCTGGTATACAATAAACTTGAAACTTTTATCCGTAACTATTTAAGTGCCAAACATAAATCGAAATCAAAAAAATGTAACATCACTGACCAATTTCAAATAAAAAACAAGGTTCCACACTCCGGTATATACGCTATATAGATGAGAACATTTCTTAGTCAACTGGTATGAAACTGATATACGACCGTATAAGATCACTATGGCGCATTAATACGATAATAATCATATCGGATATTAAACGTGCCCATAAGGCTGAAAAACATAAATGTAAGCGACGAATAGTTAGTGCGGATATTATAATAGAAAATTTCTTAGATAACTATATTTGTGGGAAATATCAAATAAAAAAATAAAATTATTAACTTTTCTAAATTACTGTACAATTAAATTTAAATATAATATCATACATAGACCATAAAGTGTATAATATTCTATTAAACGCAAATTTGGAAATTTATCAAAAATATACGCTACGTAAATACATAGCCACGTGTAGCTTACAAATCAACAATAAAACTTACTAGATCCGACAATTATATTGCATCGCGATGACGTGCCGTATTAGCTACTGAAAGCGTGGAAGCGATCAGATCAAGAAGAAAATTCCTGCCGGTGACGCGGTTTCGGGGGCCGCGTCACAATAGTCTCCGGCGCATCGCGCTATATGTAAGTACTGAAATATTATTATACTATTATGCCCTCGACCCGGAGAACGACAGTTCAATTTTCTCACACCTGTTCGCGCGTACGGACATGTCCGCATGTGCAGTGTATAGGTACAGCAGCGGCGCACATTCTCCGCCACGGATTTGCGTTCACGTAATCGGATAATCGCATATTATTTGCTTTTATGCTAATAACGACGTCACATAATAATGTGTGTGCGCGGCGGTGCGACTTAAATAATATAATAATATGTATACAAATATTACACTGCCGATGCGTAGGTACCTATATGTATATATGTGTGTACGGCGAGTGAGCTAGCGATCCGTCAAGCGAGGGTCACGTGTACAATAAAATATAACAAACAATAAATACGAACGGGGGAAAAATATAATGTACGGAAAAAAATAACCGGCGGATTTTTTATTGCCTTTTTTTTTTTTTCGCCCGAATCGTTTTCGATACGCCGGATCTAGAAATCATCTGCCAGCGCGTATATTTGAAATGTCGAAATGATGAGTTGTGTGCATAGGTATTCGTGTAGGTACGCGCGAGACGCAAAAATCGAGCGAATAAAAAAAAATAAATAAATAAATAATAACCGCACCGAGTCCAAATAAATAATGTGTGCGTATACGTATACCTCGCTGTTCTATGTCCGCCGCAGTTCGGTCTCTCCGACGTGCCGTCTCTTTTAACCTCCACCGCCACCAATCTGTCATTTAAAACGTACCGTTTATACGCATACGCGGTAATGGGATATTGATTGCCAGGAATTCGCCGCCGCCGTCAAAAGCCGGACAAACAAGAACGAGACGTGTCCATTTACGGGGACGCGATCGGAGACGAGAAATTGAGCTGTACACATATTATTACAGCCGCACAGTGTAAACGGATTAAACGTCTTCGATATTGGGTGTACGCATAAATAACAAGTGCCGTTTTTGCGAAACGCCGACGACCGGCGGCGACTCCCTTGCCACTGCTGCCGGTCCACCCCTTCGCCCGTCGGACCCGTTACTATTATTATTATCATTTATAGAACAATGGACCACATTTCGGACGGTCCTTTCTCTTTTTTTGAATTTATATCGAATTTGTTTTTTTTTTCACATACATGTCATGTACAGGTATGCTACGCGTACGTTTCTCATTTCGTTTATCGATCCGCCGTAGGTATCGAGCGCTATATATATAACTCACTACCGTAGAGTCCGCCGCGATGAATCATTATCATTGAACAACTCGAATCGCGGACGACTGCGACACGATCTGCTGCTACTGCTACTGCTGCTGCTGCTGCTGCTGCTGCTGCAGAAGGAGATGAAAAAAAAAGCGTAAAACAGATCGCAAAAACACAATGAGAGTTGTCTCGTACACTGTATAAGTATTATTCGTGTATAC
Organism: Rhopalosiphum nymphaeae; assembly: GCA_036289425.1. Taxonomy (NCBI): domain Eukaryota; kingdom Metazoa; phylum Arthropoda; class Insecta; order Hemiptera; family Aphididae; genus Rhopalosiphum; species Rhopalosiphum nymphaeae. The sequence continues at coordinate 21,551,386 of JAZAQC010000013.1, forward strand.
GTTATACGTAACATGTCGTTGCGCGTCGAATATATATTATATCAGTCCCGAGTGAATTTTTTTTTCTGCGCGCGCGCTAAACATAAATTATTATTATTATACTTCGCAGACGTGCTGTAGAAGTCTTAAGTCGGTTCTTATAACCTGCGCCGTACGATTATTATATTATGACGCGCCGCCGCCGGTCGTATTCTCCTGGTGCTGCTGCTGATGTTGCTACTGCTGCTGCTGCTGCGGAGGTACACACTTTCTTTTTATCGCCGCGTCTTCTTCTTCTCGGCAAATAATAATAAACGCGTATATTATTATTATTGTGCGCGGGTAACGCGGCTGGTATGCCAACGTAGTATTATTATATAGGTACGAGTCGACTGGTCATATTTCATTCGGCAGATTTATACCGGACTATCATTTTTACTGTTATGCCGGTTTGATTTTGACCGTCGCCGTTGTGTATATATAGGTATTTAATACTATATTATCACTCGTGAGAGCGTTTGAGATTCACAATATCTACCTACCTCCGCACTCGTATTAATGATTATTGCTTACATACATCACTACTATACGGCTGGGCGTTAATTACTGACTGGGTGATGTACAGATAAGATATAACCCGAAAATTATCAAGATAAGATAACAGAGAATTTATCGACATTGTATCGAGATAATGGATAACACTCGTATGTATATAATATATAATGTCATTATGATACGAGTTTAAATTGTTACACTAGTGAATACATAAAAAATTTGTAACACGATTACCAATCAATATATTTACAAAGAAATTTATAAATTACTATAAAATAACTATAACAAGACATATATATATATAACAGAACTAAACAGAAATAAAATCGCAAATTAGTTAATATTTTTATGATTATTTAATACAATAAAAAAATATTCTTATATATAATGGGTTGAGTTTTCGCACAATAAAAAACAGAAAATCAAACTAGAATAGAACTGAAATTGAAAATATGCAATACGTACGAACGCTTTGGAATCAATCAAAATGTTGTTCGATAAATTATAATTTAATTCATTTTCCGTTCTTTTTGGTTTTCTATTGAAATTTTAAATACGTATCGTTATAAAACGTTCGTTTTTAATTATTTTATCACAATTAATAATATAATACAATAAGTATTGAAAAAACGATAGATCTAGTATATTATCACCTGATTTGACCATGTGACGATTTCCAATTATCTAACACTTGTTTACAATGTATTCAACTTATTTAAACGTTCGAATAGTAATACAGTGTAAACCTAAAATATAATTGTATTGTTTTTTAAATTTAACGTGGGTCGCTCTAGAACCCAATACCTTTTTTTTGACTTATTTGGGTTTGCTAGTAACGCATTATATGTTGTCGAAAGTTAGTTGTTGTCATCGATCGTATCGAACGAAACTATAATTTATATAATTTCGTCGTCGTATTCGATTTATTTTTGAATTTCACTCGACCGGTCCTCTGGAAACTATTTTATTAAATACTGTCCACAATATTATTGTCGTTTCGACATGATGTATTATGTATATTGATATATATATCGACGCAGGCTCGACTGGTCAGACGTTCGTTCGTCATTGTCTACGTCACATAAACGCGCATCAAACGAATCGTTTGAAAAATATATAATATTATAAGAAAATTTGAAAATATCTTATTATTTGACCTGTGTCAATGGATTAGAATGTACAAAATATCATATACGTAAATAATATACATGTATATAAATTCAATACCTGCAATGACGTGCGGGTCTTTTGCGCCACGGTGAAATATTAAGTAATATATTCTTACAGTATGATGCAGACTACAGCGATTTGTATCTCACAGTTGATCCCTTTATAGGTAGGTGGGTGGGTTTTTACCTCTTTGTACGGCGACTTACATAATAATAATAATAATAATAACATAATATTCTTAATCATTGGGGCGTTTTTAAGCTGTACGCGCTTATAGGCGGTTTCAGATTGCATTCCTCTTGGCGTACCGTTGAAGCCGAACAAGATATCGACACGTCAAATTGTAAATTAAAGGTCAGAATACAGAATATTAAATCTTTTTTTAAAAAAAGAAAAGAAAAGAGTACAGTACATTAGACAAGTATAATATATTATATTATTGATTGGGTGAATGATGATATAAAACATAATGTATTATTGTTGGAAATATTAGCCACCAATAGGCCTGCTTAGAATTGCTATAAAAAAAAATTAAAATAAGTATAATCAACAATTTTTCTTTTAATTATCAAATGTATTATTACATACGATTCGTCGAGTTTTGATCGTTTGCTAAATCACATCCCATGTGTAGAAAGAAAAAAATTAGGAATTTCAAATGAAAATATGAAATCGAGTAAAAATTCCTATAGTAATTTCAATGACACACTAACATAATATTATAAAATAACATTCTTTTTTGGGCATACAATGCAAAACTATAATATTATAATCTAATATATTTTATGTATACGCTGACCTTTAGACTTATCAAAATTTGTCAACCACATTTCATGAGTAATTACGAGGTGTAGAACGAGTTTTTAATTTCGAATTGAAAACATTCCTCACACTGATTTATGAGTTATGACAAATATTTTTGTGCGCTGGCAAAACATTGAATGGATTTTATTTGCGCTCATCCTATATTCCGGTTGTATAATATTATATCATGATAATATGTGTGTTCGTTTAATTACTGTGGAAACCCGAAACACGATCCAAAAATGTGTACGAGTTATTGTAAACGTATTTTTTTTTTTTTACAAAATTCTTCTGTCTACTTTACTGTGCTGTGTTCCAATCTATAGGTTACATTGAAAACCGTTTGTCAAACATTAACATAAATTATTATACCTATAGTACTATTTATATTATTATCTATATAATTCGTGTTCGTGTTTACTAAATATTTATTTTAAATATGTTTGAGTTGTTGACATTTAAAATTTGGGTTTTTATGTCATCATTTCGATAAGCCCGAATATAATGCAAAGAGTAATGAAAATATTAAGTTGGTGTATTTATTTATTATATATAACATACGGAATTATTATCATTATTATTGCATAATATTATAACTAAATAATGATCACTAATAATGTACTATAACATCAGCAATGAGATAGGTACTCTTTAAAACGATTGGAAGCTGTTTTATTATTACATATTTTATATGGGTAGTATACATAGATGATAACTTACGCCATCATATATTGCATTATAGTAGCCCTTTTTTTTGGGGTTGTTTGCTGTTTTTGTTCGTTGAGCGAAATCATTTGATGTATAAAGAAAACAACAAAATAGAAACAACAAAAACTGAGGTAGGTCGCGCATTTGGGGTGATATTCCCTCCATTAATCAGCCCCTACTTTGTATAGGGTGCTCGCGGTATGTGTGGCACGTTTGTGTGTTATTTTTCAATTTCCTTTCCACAGGGGTGCTCGATTTTTTCTTTTTGTCACCGATGTCGTTGTTTGCGTTTTATATTAAGTCGTCAACGTACGTGTCATCGACATGCCGCTGGCACCGTTCACATCATCAATTTGATTAATAAAAAGTCAACCCTACCTCCAACGCGGTCTCGTCGGGCATCATTTACTCGTGATACGATGTACATGTTCGTGTCGTGTAGGTATCTAATATAATATATTGTATAACATGTATATACGGCAGACGAGGCGAGACTGACTATGTGTATGTCGAGTGAAAAAAAAATTCGGGCGAAATAAAATTTACGAGAAACGAAACGACCGCATAGTCATTATTATGTATATGCGTATAATATAATACTCAACGGCATCGCACCTATCGTGATCATACGCATTTAATATAATATATATACATATACATTTATATAAGATTTAATTTTCGTTTAACTCTGCGCGGTTTCAGCGTATATCTCGACTCCGATCTAAAACCGTTGTACACATTAATCTTCGTTTTTCGGCCGTCGCCGTTGTAATGGATATTATATACAACATATATTATACAATATACATATACATATACAGGGTGATTCACCAACTATGCTCACCACCATTTATTTATTTAATAATGAATTTATTCAAATTCTCATTTTTGGAATTTTTTAACTATATTTAATTTAAGAACCATTCTTTAAAATACTTACATTAAATATTAGGTACACATTTTAAAGAGTGTATAAGTACTATAGTGAAACGAAATGCTTATTTTAAGAATCAATTTTAAAGTGTATAAACTATAATATATGAACTATAAGATTATTTTGATTTTGAAATTGTTGACTACGTACTTTCTGATGAGTTAATAAAATATTAACAAAAAAATCATAAGCGTCTAATAAAAGGATTAATAATTGTCAAACGATATTTGACCAGATTTTTTCTTTCGTCCATATATTCTAATGAAACTGTATAATACAATGCAGAATAGCATTTTTTCCATGTTGCATTACACGGGTTTTCGTTGTGTATAAACCCGAACCCACGCGAAAATAATCAACTGCGGACTCTGGTACGACTACAAGTATAATATATATTATGTGTGAGCGTTTTCAGATTCATAACACGACGACAAGTTTATTTATTTTTATAGCCTATTACGATATGCCTAAAACGGAACATTGCGATCTTTCGAAATATGTGCGCATTATTTTTAGTATACATAATATACGAGTGGTAGTTAATTTGAAATGTACGGTGTTGCACGAACCAGAGTAACATACACTTTTTTATAAATGTTTACCGATTTAGTTGCGACGAATAACATCATGCCGGTATTTTATATATACATATTAATATTTATATATACAGCTGGTATCTATATTATATATTATACACTAAACATCTGTCGAGACTTATTATTACTTCCTCGGTATTTTGTGACCGTTCGTTAAAGTCACTGTGTACATGTAATTTTTGGCTCGCAATTCGTTACATACTCGTGTACGGTACACGTGTTTTGTTTTCGTCGGTCATCGTCGCGTGTGTGTGTGCAGTTGCAGAGTAACTATATATACATATATATATATATATATTATACACTGATATAAATTTTAAAGCGTACGACAATTATATTATAGTAATTTATTGTATAATATATACACATGATATTATCATGCGATAAATTCATTGCTATATAAAGATACGTTATTGGCATAGACGCGTGCTGTACATAGTGTATTATATTTGGTATATAATTCGGTATACATAATTGACGATAATGTTGTACTTACATACACAATAAACATATATATGTATTCCAAACGTATATATATCTGTAGTATAAAATATATGTATTGTAATATATTATCTGAAAAATGCATATTACACTGCGCCAAAGGTGATTAATTATATCAAGCGGATGTATAATAGTATACAAATCTGACGTCGGATTAAGATATAGCTATTTATATACGTACCAGCTTATTATCGTGCGAGATGCACCACGGTGCACCTAACCATACATATACAATGTAATATAATGTTAATATATTTTAATACGAACACAAAGCTTATAATATATTATTTAACTATCGCGGCAATTTGTTGCCACACGCGTACACTGCTGAAGCATCATCCGTGCCAGGCGGATTCGCGCACCGTGTACAGCTTCACCGCGGTAGGGATTTGCATTTGCATTTGCGTGTTGTTTTGATTAATACGAGCATAATCGAAATGACAGTTGCAAATTCGATTTGTCGTTTCACATGATAATAATAACAACGCTAACGTGCGCTCAAGGAAGAATTTATCCGACACACATGTATATTATATTAGACATAATCGTGTAATACAGTACTCGGATATCCAAATTTTCTATAATTTATTACGGATGGCGTGTTGTGAAGAACGTTTATATTATTATTATATTGTAACTAGTTTAGAAAGAACTTATACCGAGAATTATTAACGATTAATGTATACCACTACTGTAATATGTGTTGATAAAAAAATCGAGTATAAATCATCTTTAAACGAGCGTGTACGTGTCTAATACACATAAATTGTTTTAATTTAAATTGCGCGTGTTCTTATATGATCACACATATTTTGTTTATAGATGCAATTATTCTAAATACATTTCTTCAGGATGTCTAATGCTTTGACATTAAAACGGTACATATTGGATATATTGCATTTGATTTGTCGATTTGTCTCAATCGGAGAGAAACATAATTATTTATGTAGATATACGTACTAAGCGTGAGTACAATTTTTCATTTAAATATTATTATACTATATAGATATGAATATGTATTGCAAATAAAAATAAACACCTAAACTCCGTGTGTCATACGGACAATATATAATAATAATAAAATATACCGTTCTATATCGTGAACAGTCCTTAAACGCAGTTTAATAGTAACGAAAAGTATTGTTCATAATTATAAGGATCACACAAATACGACGGACGACGGGCTCATATGACGGTGGAATCCAAGTACATCGGACTGTGCATTGACAACTGACAAGTAGCCCCTGATTAACATTACTACACATGCGTAGATACTGTATATTACAGATTATTGTAAATTCTTTCTGTTACACTCTGTATAACATGACTTACATAACTCATCAAACGTCTCAATAAGTTCATATACCTACCGATCATTTGTTTTTTTTTCCTTTTACAACTTTACGCGTTTGTACATTTACATACATAATATAGGATACCTACGTGGCTACGTATAATTTAAGACTAAAGTCGGTTTATTGAACACGCACGAAGGAATTCACATTAAAATAACCATGATAATAACAATAATAATAATAATAATAATAAATGAGCTACAAATAATATACGTCTTTCGGGTAAAAAGAACCTCAGAAACGTGAAAAATAAATACATAAAAAACACCACGATTTTGAGTATTGTATTATAATAACAATTGTACTTACTCCTATATTATAATACCGCTGCTATTTCGCGTTACACATTATTATAGTACACACTATACACATGTCTACAATGTACCAATCATACATAACATGAAAGTAATATAATATCTGCACAACCAATTTCGATATTCCTAGTTTTCAATGATCTCATACATTATATATTATATTATTATAATGTACATATAAGGTAATAGGCATCTGGCGTGTATTATAGTATGATTTTTCATATAATTTTGCGAGAAAAAAATCGTGACGACCGTCGAGCCGCCGCCGGCGACAACATTACCTAGGTATGTATATTACGATGCTGCCGTACGACTGTCGGCGGTCGATTAGACGGAGAACAAATTTTCCATAAAAAAAAAACCGCGAAACGTAATGAAAAAAAAAAAAATCAAAACAACAAATAATTTATTGTACATTATTATGTTTACTGTGCACGTCTATATATAAGTGATCGAGTCTATACATATACATAATATTATGTATTATAATAGTGGGATAGCTCGTGCCCGAACCATCACTCTGGCAGTATAACACAAAACCGGCGGCGCGCAACGTCAAGTCCTGAAAACCGAGTTAATCCGATGACGACGACGGCGACGACCTGTAATATACTTTAGATGCCGCCGCCGCAGACGATAGATGACGGACTATGCCGCGGTTTGATTGCGTCGGCCGCGCGTACAATATATATAATATACCAACGGAGCACAACAATCGCGCCGCGGAATTCAGAAGTCAATTTCAGAGAGATATAACATACATTTCCGGGCGTAATCGAAAACCGCAGAATCGTTAACATAATAGAAATAGAAATAACATAAAAAAAAATAATAAAATAAAAACATTGGCTCCGGATCCTCTCTGTCGTCTAATCAAATCGTGTACCGCACAGGATGTCACGGTGTGTATATACCTATACTTTGTACCTTGTAGTGTATATTATAAGAGTATATGCGGCTGCAATAACGTGCATACGCCCACTACGACCAGGCCTGACTGTTCGCCGCGCAAACCATTACCCGGACCTCCCCGAATATTTATTTTAATAATAACAACGATTATTATCATTGCAGTCGTCAAATTCGTCTGAGCGGAAGGATCGGCCTGCCGCAGACACTATATAAGATTTACTGCGGGAGACGATGACGGATAATAAAGTCATAGTATATATTATTATTATACTCGCGAAATGTGATACGGACAAAATTATAATTTATTGAGATAATAATATAGATAATAAGAGTATACGAATAGGACAGTCATGTCTGTATACAAGTGTTATTGGATTACACTAGACGTATATATTCGTTATTGGAGTAATAATATTGTTTGTTTCCCTTGGCGGTATTCCATTTTTACTTAAACGCGGTAGGGAAATAAAAAAAAAATCATACATAAATAAACACATATAAATTTCGGCTAACTGCGATTTCGGTTCGCTCGAACAAACAATATTGGGTGATATACCTAGTGATAATTGATCACAGAAAATGATTACTGCTGTGCGTGGTTATCATTGCGGTATAGTTTTGATATTGTCGAGGCGAATATCTTAAATCCGAGAACGCTCTCCCGTTGGCGTTCAGTAGATATATATCGTTTTCCTATCTATTATTTACCATCTGTCGATGTATTATGCTACTGTTGGGTCGTTCTTCGTCGAATTTTCCACCAGTCACCATATAATACGTACCACGCTGACCTACAATATTATAACAGGTATCGCGCGATTCGGTTAGTAGACAATATTGTATAGTTTTGAAATCGAGTGATTTTTATCGGTTCCAGAGTGCGTATTTATCATGTATCGTCGAGTCGTTGACGCCAGTTTAAAAATCATCATTAATTATTAATATAATACGAACTACCTGGGGATTTCAGGTAAATGGAACAAAATTCGTTAATGTCTTTTTTATTATACTTTATAACTTCATAAAGGTCTAAGCTTTATTATTAATAGTTCGTAAACAACTACACGAACCTACAGCAGGTAGCGGAAATGATTAACAACAATTATTATAAATTATTATTGTGGCGGAGGCTAATTACGATGGTCGACGAGAGATACCTACAAGTACCCAAACGGCATAGCAAACAACGATAATAGCGATATTGCTGTGGTCGATGCGATTTTCGGATTGTCATTGTGGTCGGGATAGAAACGCATCCTAATGGAAGATTTTACGTCACGTTTGTATATTCTGTGCATAATAATATAGGTAATGTATTATGTATCGGTACCGGCGTGGCTTGATTTATAATACGTATAATGACGACGCTGTTCTGTCATTGCGCAAATAAGACGGGGCTCCGCGGAGTTGGGACACCCTGGATTCGAATTTCCCTAAACAAAAAAAAAAAAAAAATCTCAACGCAAACGCGCGCACAATGAGCCGTATACGAGGGCGGTTTGACGAGTTTCAGTTGCAGGTGTAACGCGCGATACACACACACACAATGAGGGGGTACATTATATACGAGGCATGTATAGCAGTTACATATTATTATTATTATTATTCGGATCCCCGTGGCGACACGGACACGTTTTACACACGGTATTTTTTTATCGAGCTGTTTTATATTTTTTCGTATTTATACATGACGGCGGCGGCGTTCCCGTGAAAAGATCGCCCGAGTTGTGTTATAACAGCGTCTGTTGGCTTGCGAACGCGTCGCCTTAACGAGTACAAAATAACAATCATAAAAAAAAAAAAAAAAAATGAGCTCGCAAAATAATTTATACGATAGATGTATACATAAATAAAATAATATTATTATAATATGACAACCGCGTAAAGTCTTCGATATATGGGAAGATAATAATATTATTCTCTCGTATTATTCTAATTACGAGTCCATTGTGAAAGTATATGATTATGGGTGTTGCACATCTTGCGGTCTGGACAGCATTAGTTTAATGCCAACGGACGTAATGGACATGCGCGACTTAATAACAATGGTCGACCGTAATATTTCGGTATTAAAGAAAAAAAGAGAGTTTGCTTCGCCGCCGCCGCCGCCGTTTCTGACAGCAGCATTTCGCATGCTAATTTCATACTTCAGATTCACGACGACGTTATGTGTTCCCGCAGCATATACTTATAAGTTAAAATATATATTTTTCGTTTTCGTACGTTCTGTACATATGACATACCCTCATTATAATATTATATTGTACGTGTATTTTATATTATGCACCGAGTGCGAGTGTTTAATGTAATGATAATACACGAACTCGGGACGACTATATATACTCCGCTGCGGTTTCGTCAAAGAACTGTACGATTCCGTGTGAAAATTATCACCATCGACCTGGAAATATGTTAATGCGCACATCCTACGAATTCGCTACTTGAGGCCCGTATTCGCGGCAATACACGTTTCCGCGTATCTATATAACCCGGGTGTACGCGTCAAGCGGATTTAAATAACGATTTAAAATTTCTATTCCGCCCATAATATAGCATAGAAGAATGCGATATTGATTCGAACGACAACGTCATGCATGTTCTCTCGGTTTGGCGTGTTTGCGCACATTACTATGTGTATATATCATATAATATATATTATGTATTATTATATTTGTATTGACCTAATGCGCGTGTAAACGTCCGAAATATGGTGCACAAACCGACTAACGACAATACCATTAGTTTGGAAGTACAATTTTTTATTTTTTATATTGTTATTATATTTTAAGTGCACATATATATATAATATTATATATATTATTATTAGACGTCAGAGGCGGTCACCAGGTAATGACGATGGTTTTTTCACAGTTCCCACGGTCGGCGCAGTCTCCTAACCCATCTTTATTCCATTTTTTACGGAAAATCTATATCAACCCGTCGCCACTACAAGCGTACTGCATTAATCCTTTTTTTAAAGCTCGTTTATCATTTCGTCCATTAACCCTTTTTTCGGTGACTCGGCCTTCGTTTCGGTCACGACAACCAGGCGTACAGAGAAAGACGTTACGGGAACGAGTTACGCGCGCGAAAACACGGTAAACCACATGACACGCGTCCTTGGTCATAATATAATATATATATATATATAGACAGCGCGTACAACCCGACATTTTCGACTAACTAATATTGTATCGTAGAGGGCACACCAAAATATTAACCTAAACTAATATTTTTGCAAAATTATCCGATACGTAATATAATTTTTATACAATAACTGAATTAATACAATTCGTGATAAAATTAATAAAGTATTGCATTATCATATACTACATTTATCATTAAAATAGTATTGCATAAATAATATTTTTTTTAAAATTTATAATCAAAATGTCTATATAAAACTGAATATTGTAATAGGTAATCACTGCAGTTTTTACTTATAGTTAATGATATCCATTTTCGGAGAATTTCTCATCAGTCATTAATAATTATTTTTAAGCTTAACACAATAAACATTTAATATTCTCAGGTCCATATTGCACCGAAATAATTACACAAGATTAACAAAATTTCTGACTTTTATTACTTATTATTTACGATTTTAAAACAAACAATTTCATAACACATAATGAATAATAACTATATGATAACTTTGTACGCACAAATCCAACTTAATTGATGTGACTAAAATAATAAATAATTAAAACATATTTGAGATAAACTACGGAATACTGCTATACATTTTGTGTTTTTCCTATTTATATAATTTTAAAAATAATAATATATAATTATATTACATATTATTATTTATATAACTTTATTTTAATTTTTTAATTGTAATTGTTAATTGGTACTTGCATACTACAATTAAAAGCATAATATAGTAAGTTATAAATGCCCTTTCAATACGCATAAATATTTACACTATAATTATTTCCATAAATACAATTTAAATTAATTTTCCCAAGTAGAAACAAATCAACCTGAATGATAATCACAATCAACAGAAAATTTAAACTTTGTATCAATCGGATAAAATAGTTCTTAATTAAAATAATCTATACAAGTTAAATAGTTATTATATATATACACACACATACACATACATATATATATATACATATAGGTCATAAAGATAAAAATAAAATATTAAAGGAGTAATATTATTATATATTATGGCTTTGGTGAGTGTTTCATGAAGAACGAGGATGTCTCAAATAATGACAATTTTTTGTTATCGGTCGGTCCACATAATAGGATAATATTACGACAAGGTGTACACAATATAAACTGCACTACTCTTTACATTGGTGGGTAGTATTGGTACGTACATAAAATAAAACCTAATGAATCACCAAACTTATGTTAAGTACATTAAATTATAGGTGTATCGTCATCTTCGTCATAAATACTTCAGATTTTTTGAATTTTCCCACGAAATCGGCAAAATTAAAATCGTTTCAGAGCATTCCGATAATAATAATTATTGTCGGACGCCTATATGGCTATACTACACGTATGATGTTATTATTATAAGATATTTTATGATGTATAAAATGTACGGCAATGTATAGGTACAGACACGCAACGCGTGCATAGGGTGAAACTATGGGGAAAAAACCCAAAAAAAAACATACACGCGTATTTGGTATATATATATATATATATATATATATAATATGTGTAGGTTAAATAATGATATACACTATTTATTACTAATATATTATATATTTGTTGGATATGTTACGAATTATATTTATCTATATATATTATATATAAGATATTAAATCATTTGTGTCTGCTGGCTTGAAACGTATATTTGGTACCGACGATTACAGGTAGCAAAAAAAAAAAAATAATAATACGTGCAGTAAACTAAACCCGAACGTTTATCAGTTATATAAAATATATATATACACACACACACACACACACACACACACACACACAGATATATATATATATAGGAAGTGAAAAAAAGTTAATTGTAAAATTTGCCTGATAAATATTGTATTAAACGTACACAGTGAAAACGATAACACGTAAGTCAGTGTATAGGACTATCGATTATAAGAAAAGCGATTTTGAAAACCTTTTTGGAATTATGATATTGTGACTTATATCATTATCTCTATGAATATACCGATGGTAAATTTTTCTGTCTCTTCATAATAAATGAAAATTGATAAGTAAGCAAAGGCTGTAAGCTATGATAGTATGCTTATTTATAATGAAGATTGGTTGGTTATAACTATTGAATTATAAAAATATATATATTTATGGATTTAATTACCTATCTTAATCCCTTCTTGTTTATCCCTCTTTGATATCCTTGATAACCAGCTAGGCTGGATTCTAAATTTAAATTTATCTTCAATTTCTATGGTTGTTTATATAATAATTATAATGATTGTGCATTAATAGATAAAAGATAAAGATCGATAATACTTCCTGTATTATGTTTACCTATATCGTTAAATGTTTGTTTGGTTTTCTATTATTCTTTAATCGTAAGAATTAATTCATTTTCTAAAGGGGTTAAACGATTAGATTGTTTGTAGTGAATGAAAATGATGATGTTTTTTATTTATCTTCGATTGAATAACTGTTGTTAATTTTACGATCACATTTTCTGTGAGCTAGCTGTTTTTATAATAATACCATCTGAAATTTCACTGATACGTCACTGATGACGTCTTCAGATTTTATGCCAAAACGGATTAATTAGAAATTATTTTATATAATTTTTTTATTTTTTGTAATCTGGTGATCACTGATATTCCTTTTTCGTCTAATCTATATTTATGGACTAAGTAACTGCAAAATTTTTATATTCCATATCAGGTCATCAGGGAAGGTACATTGTAATCCTTGATATAGCTTTAATAATTATAATACAAAATTAATACCAAAACAAATAAATCTTGTAAACTGAATATTTTAATATTTACTTATAAAAATACATACGCTTATAAAAATATTTTTAAATAATATAAAATCATAATATATTACATTATACATTTAATATAATACATACATACTTATTATTATAATACTGTACGTGTTCTGTATATGATGATTATAATTCATTTACTTATAGGCACGCACAGAGTGCCGTAGACAAGTGTAGTTGTGAAGAGAAATCGGCCGTTGATGGAACTCGTTAAGTTAGAATTTACATAGTATTACCTAAATTACCTACCTAAATAGATTGATTATACTTTATACTATAAGAACTCTCTGCACCAATTTATTTTCACGCGGCGAACCATACCGATGACTAATACGGCGATTGTTGGATGTAGAGACCGTCATTACGGTTGTTTTGCATAATTTTGGAGTATATTTCTGAACCTTAAATATACATTAATATATTATAACGTGCAGAAATAACATTTCTTGATCATTTCCATAATATAATATACACTCAAATGGCTGACACTAATAAACTGCGTGGTTATGTTATTGTATAGCGATATATGTACACAATATTTTTACAATTTCATTACACAAAAACGTATATATGTAAGTACCTTCACCACGTTCTAATACCTCATATAGATGTTTCCACCAGCTTGCGACACTTATAATTTGGTAAATCGATATTTGAATTATATTATTATATAATGAACACGTAAGTACAATAATATAGACTGCAGATTATCGCCGACGACAACATTAGCGGCAACATACAACAATGACGTTTTCCGAAATTTCATCCAAGAATATAATACATTATTGTTATTATTACTATACTTGACGTTTTGACGTAACTAGTGTACCGTACATTACGGATATATTTTTTGCGGTTAAAAATTCAGACTCCGAATAAACCGCGTACGTTCGTGTCGTTCAAGTCATTATTATTATTATTATTATTATATATTACATATATGTTATCATGTAACTTGCGCTCGCGTGTGGTCTTCGTCCAGTTATAATAATATTGTGTATTCGTACATAATATCATATTATATACATACTATAATAATTAAAAAAAAAAAATAATACTAATAAAGAAGAAACGGTAAAACATAAAAAAGGGGGTATCCACTTCGCAGCAGAAACACGAGATCCTTCGATCCTTCTCTCTCGCTCTTCACCTTTACGTCTCGTATCTTCGCGGTGTTCGCGTGGAGCAGATGTTTGCAGGCATTTTGATAAATGATTCTGGTTTTGTTTTACACTGTACTGCACACGGGTATCCGCCTTATCCGCGGACGTATCGAAATGTTCTCATTAACGGAATGTTATGGGAGGGAAAAAAGATAAACGTATTTGCTGTTGTAATGTTATGTGTAGTCTCTTCGCGCTGAGTAGACGCCGTCACCGCACCACACCGCCTTAGATCGGCCTGAGATATTATATCGCAGCGGCCAGCGAGTAACTGAACGGTACCTATATAAAATATAAACAAATAAATTAACAAAACGAAACGGACCATGAAATAATATCAAATGAATGATTATTTTAATTACATCGTCGTCTGCGCGTGCCTAAATTGAAATAAATACAATAAATAAATATAGCCAATATAGGTATATTAAAGCATCAAGCGGTTTTAATCGAATACACAATATTGAAAATAATTATTCAGAAACATATATTAAACATATTTTTATGTATTATTTATTCTTGTGAAAAATACAATATACCTACTTATTGACACGACAATAATTGTATTGTTTGTTGCAAAAAACGATGTTGTTAAAGTTTAGGTACATTGTATCATTGGAAATAAATTATAACCTGTTACTAAACATCTCTTTTAACACTATGAACAGCCTAATGTTTGCATAATAATCAAAGAAAGCATTTTTCGTGTCCATTATTATCCATATTATATATTTGAGGTTGTTACGACAATATTTGGGAGTTATAGTTAAAATTATGCTAACATATTATTATTATTTTCAATACAACTGCAGTTATATAATGTTATAATAAATGTTGTATTCTCAAAATGTTAAACAGACTGTGAAGTCACATTTAAACTTTAATAATAGAGGGTTACGAAAATTAAAGTTATAATAACGCGTTATCGAACATAAAATGTGAAAAAAATTCAAACACGTATTCTGAATGCAGTACAAAAGTACTACTCACAAGACTGGTGTTGTATAGGTGTGATAGATCATGGATGTAATAATATAATTGGTCTAATTATTATTATTATTATTGGTCGCCGACAGAGAGCCTGCAAGTACAGTAAGTGCACGCACACGCACATATTATAATGGTATGCGCGTGTGCGAATTCTTTTTCTGCAGCCTTTCGACCGAAACAATAATTATTACGTCCATGCTCACATTAAATATTATACACGGTTGTGTTACACATTCATATATTATTATTATTTATTATATATACGTAAACACGTAATCGGTGAGCGCGGCCATAAATATGCTATATTATACGCGTATGGGTATGCGGTGCGGCAGAAGCGAGAGGAATAAAAAAAAAAAAAACACATATTATCCGCTCGCCGCGTCGTGATTAGCCCGAAAACAAACAACAGTTCTCACGGGTGCTCCGGCACACCGTGTATATACCTATATCTTATACAAGTACTGGTATATGGTATAAGGTATAAGGTATAATGTATACATACGTATATGTGTGTGTGTGTGTGTGTGTGAGTGAGTGCGTCGTCGGACGGCTATTATAACACCGGCGTGCAGTATATTTACGCGCGCACATATATTACACTGTTGTACATAATGTGTATTCGACGGCCGTAATGGATTTTAATGTTTTTAGAGCTTCTGTGCGAACGCGCATGGCTATAATAATAGGAACCGCGCGGCGGCGAGGGCGGCCGCGGTGTGTGCCCACGACCGCCGCCGGCTGCCGAGAGACTGCCGCATAGGAGAGGTGTAGGTGCGCGCATATAATGATATAATTCGGCGTTTCATATTTTTTTTTTTTTTTTTACTTTTTAATATTTTATTCAGGTGAAAAAAAGTCTGCGGGCGGATGGTTACGGGATGTGGGAAGCGCACCCTACGAACTGCTTACGCGGAGCCGTCCCTAAAAAATCATATATACCTACCTATACATAGCACATATAGACATCACAGAAATGCGCGAAACAGGTATATTATGTTTGGATATAAGCGGCGTCAATAAAGTTTTAATCGGGTTATACTTGCTCGAATCAATTGTATTTACTCGCACCGTTAGATAAATGATTTTAAATTAATGTTTTGTACGACATAGAATTAAACATAACATTAATATATCTTATATTATTATTAGAATTTAACAGCTTAAGTCAAAAATCAAAAGCGGTGAGTATACTAATAGTTTAGTTATAAACTAGTAGTTTATATATACTATATATATAAGTATATAATAGTTTAGCTTAGAAACTTGATCTCAATTAAATTTATACCTAAAAATACGCCCACATATCTATATAATGATATAAAATATATATATACTAACTCAAAAAGTACTGGAAGGTTTTTAAAAAAATTCAAGACAAATAGATTCCTTGAGACTGTGTTTATAGCTTATTTTTTCAATCTATATAGGTTGCTATACAGGAGCTCATATAATTCATACATTAATTTAGTTTTGACTAATGATTATATATTTTTTTTTATTTAAATGGTTACCGTAGGTCATCAATTAATTTAGTAGAAATATCTATGTAAAAATATTTACAGTTTTATATATAAAAAAAAAAGTTAAATCAACTATGTACTTATAAACACAATAGTTGCGACGAAAATGTTATGATTTGCAATCACAATTTGACTTCTTAATTTTGGACACTTTTTTTATGTAACTGTAAAACGATAAATAACAATTTTAACGATATTGGATTTATGTTACTGTCTTTAAGCATTCGTAAAATATGTCTCCTGTTTTTTGTGTATTTACAATATATTAAGAATTATGAAGCAGAATATCATTAAATTAATTATTGTAATAAATTGTGATTGTATTTTACTATATATTTTAAACTGTAGCAAAATGGGAAAAAAATAAAAAGGTAGATTAATTTTAAACTACGGTTAGTTGGGTAATTCTACTATAGTAAATTAGTATAATATTACGCAACAGCTACAAACATTTTTCGAAGAGTGGAAGGAGCAAAAGCTTATTATACCTGTGTATATATATAATGAAAAATATTGTTATGTTTCATGTCTGATTGTAAATAACTTAGAAGGAGGAGGAAATTTAAAATGTTCAACCTTTCATGCGCTTATTATACAGCAATTCGGAATACCTATTCATAATATTATATTGATAGACGTTCACTATAAGGAAATGACTGCGAGACACGTCGAGGACTCCCTGTTAGGCAATATCCCCGGCTACGAGTACGATACACTACAACGACCATGTATAAGTACGACAACAAGATTATTGCGGTAGCGGAGGCGGTGGCGGCGGCACTTTGACATACCGCCGCCGATCGTGCGGGATTTGATGGTGCATTATATATCATAATATAATACGAATGGGCGCCGGACGACGATATTACAGAAACGGACCGGCATGCCGGCGGTTCAATATACCGGTCGGATGTGTCGTATCATTATTATAGTGTAATGTATATTATCACCGGGTGTGTAATTTGTATTAGGATATAATATTATACGGCCCACACAGTGGTGCACTGACGTCAGCCCTTAACATTGTCGTGACGTGTTTAACCACGTCTTATTAAGTTATATTAATATTATACGTATATGCATGTCCACGTGCTATAGGTGTTTATATATCATGTCTTGTAATACCTCGAAAACGCGGTGAATCGCAATGCATACATAGATAATCAGAAGTATATATGCAGGTCCGAAGACAACCCTGTGTGAACAATTCTGCATACAGCCCATGGGCGTAAATTCGGTTTTTTTTTTTTTTATAAAGTATGACGAATTAAATGCAAGGAGGTTCTCTTTCGCAGGCCACCAAAAACACTTCATACATGATTTCATATCGAACACCTCCATCGCGTAAACACTGCAGACAAATCTCCTGGTTTTACCGTACTACTTTCACGAATTATTACATTATAATATTTATGTCATCGCCAACTTACAATATTAAAAAATGAAATGATATTAGGTGAAAAAAAAGATATATAATGGCTTACATTATTATTCTACATTTATTCCATATTTTAAGCTGCACTATTCTCAAAAAATAAAGTTTCTTAAATTTATTTATAAATGATGCAGAATTCTGTTCCAAAAATGTATAAAACTCTTGCTTTGATCACAATTTGAAAATAATATTAGATTGTAATCTTTTATGATTTGTAAAACTAACAAGAATGTTTGAACAAAACATGTCAAAACAGTTTAACTTTCTTTTATTTGAGCTTACTCTCACTTGCTTTACTTAACCATCTAGCATTACTCACATCAGATATATATATAGGTATATAATATAAAATGTGCAATATCATCAAATTTAAATATTGTTCTAAATCATAAAAATCGGTGATTGTTCGAGCGCATTGACATATAGTTTTTAAATTTTATCAGTGCAAAATGGAAATTGTAAACGATTTCAGAAATAAATTGTAATTTATTGTTATCGAAATTAGAGTATGTACGTTAAAAAATAATAATAATACGTCAATCGTATGGATTGTAATGAAAAAAAAATTGTAAGTCATCAAACTTTCACTTATTTTATGGCGTTGGTATATTATAGACAACTTTAACTAACCAATATCAGTCACTTTCGGATCGCTCGTAAAAAAGTACAAGTACACAAACACACACACACACACGCGCGCGCGCGCAATACCACTACATCATCGCACACACTATGTGTCTATAGGTACATAGGTACGCACATATTCGTTACGCCTCCTCCGGGCACATAATAATTCGGCGCACACGTACGCATATCATCGGACCAAACTAGACCTTGTCGGCTGTACGTCGGGCGGTTCCGCATAGGATACGCTTATATCCGTATATAATATTATATTTTATAATAATACGATATTTTTGGTTTATTCAATTATTAAATCCGATGGGCGGCATTGGTTTATTATTATTACTATAATGTTGTACACGATCCTGTCATAACATCGTACGCCGCGTGCGCGCACATAAGGCGGCCATATAATACGACGACCGCGACGACAACGGAATCTGCAGCGGCGTGCCCGCGAACCCGGCAGACGCCAAGATAGAAGAGACTCAGAGAGAGAGAGAGAGAGAGAAGGAGAGAGTGAGCGATCGTGTTTGGAAGACAGTGATGGCGAGCGCGTTTAAGGTGTTTGAAAAGTTGATCATAATAATTATCTTGTACAGGTACGCACATATAGGTATGTATATAATATCTAACGCGCGAGTGCGAGTATCGGATTAATCGTACGATAATATCATACGCCCTTCGCACCTGAGTCCACGTCATTATTGTCAAGCTCGTGTTTTTCATCATCATCGTCATTATCGTCATCATCGTAATCATCGCATCTCGTCGTCGCGCCGTCTTCGACTTTGTCGTCATCATCATCCGCGCGTCCGGGAAACCCGTGATTTTCTTGTCAGTAATAGGCACGTCGTCGTTATTCCGATCGGACGCGTGTACCGTGTTTTTCTATACCACACCGTTACTGTATATTACATAGGCACATGTACCTTATGTTTTTGAAATATTATGCGTATGCTGTATGCGTGCGAGTACGTGTGCGTTCGTGTAAGTACCTCTATATGTATATATATATATATATACGTCAGATCGGCGTAGTTGTTATTAAAAACAAAATATCACGTCCGAGGATTTCTCTCGCTCGCGCTTGTAATGCCTCTCGTAAATGAGCATATATTGTATTTCAGATAAATATTTCGGTACGCCCCGAAAAAAAAAAAAAGAGAAATAAAATCCGCGGGTTCGCCAGAAGAGTTCTTTCTTTCTTTTTTTAAATTAAAAATACGCGCATGGACAGAGGAATTCGACCCTCTTTTTCTGTATAAACACGTGTACGCGTACGTATATATAATATGTGTAATATAATAAATATAGTATATATACATAATATATTATAGGCACATAAAATATATCGTTTTGCAACGTCGTTGTTGTCGGGAGCCTCTATAAAATGACGCGCATATATGAAACTATAATAATGTTAATGTATTTATATATATATATATATAACGTAAGTACGCAGTGTGTACGTGTGTGTGTGTGTGTAAGTTTATGGATAGTGACAACCCGATTTTTAACAAGAACAAAAACGCCGTCTGCGACGGTCCATTAGAGATTG
Organism: Rhopalosiphum nymphaeae; assembly: GCA_036289425.1. Taxonomy (NCBI): domain Eukaryota; kingdom Metazoa; phylum Arthropoda; class Insecta; order Hemiptera; family Aphididae; genus Rhopalosiphum; species Rhopalosiphum nymphaeae. The sequence continues at coordinate 21,572,466 of JAZAQC010000013.1, forward strand.
GGGTAAAAATGCCGTTTCTCCGGTTATAGGTCGGGATCAGTGAAATGAAATATATATATATATATGTTTAATAATATAAAACATGTATAAAAAAAAGTAATAATAATAATAATAAAATATATAACCTTGCGTATGTCTACCTGTGCGGACACCCTAATTTACATGTGGGGTGCACGAGATATTTATAACTGTTGATCTCGTATCGCCCCGGTGCGGGGGTTGAGAACGAACCCGTCCCGCACCGCACATACCTTTCTCCGTGACGTTTATTATATATGTAAGCATATATATATATATACACATATGTGATGGCAATAATATTCTCTTCGGGTCCTGATCTATTTCCAAGGATCAGATAACGCGCGCGTCCCCCTGTGCAGCGTCTGAAGTCAAACAGAAACATATTTTATTTACAAGGGATTCGAGGGCGGAGTGGAATTCCATAATAAAATATATATATAGTGGCAACGGTGCAACAGCAACCGATGGCCCGTAAAAACCGTCTGGAACTATAAGGAGAAGAGATAGAAAGGAAAAAAAAATAATAACATTCGTATCACGGCGACCCTCTTATTTTATTTTTATTTTTTTTTTTTTTTTTTGTTACCTGTATTATTTTTTACTCCCTTGACAGCCGTGAAAGTCTCTCGGACACTTTATCATACGATTTTGGCAAAAAGCCGTTTTTAAATAAAAGAACAAAACGAGAATACGTCCAACAGGTTTAATCGTATTATGTGCACTTTACAAAACGCCCCGTAATGGTAGCCAGACGTTGATGAGAATTTATGACTAAACCCTCCCACTATACGTTCATGTATAATATCTATAATGCGTCGTTTTATATACGCGTATATTCAATTTCGTTCGTTATTGTTGGTAATAAAAAAAAATATATACATACAAAAATGCATCCATGTAAATGACTTGCGGAATCGACGAATAATTATATATATAAAAAATATTTGCCCAAAGAAACTTACCTATATGAGTTATGTTATATTATACGTTCCCGTATAGGTGTTTCTGGGACCTGCGTTACATAATATCTATTTTACTTGTTCCGTCAAAACGATTGTGTATCCCGAAAGTTAAAAACTGATGTTGTATCATATAAAATCGAAATAATATTAAGTTCCTGACTATGCATACATATATAGTATATACTTTTTTTAAACATTGTTTTCACGAAGGCAGTAAAATTTTCTTCATGGCACACATACATAATTATATTATCGTTGCAATGGAACACAGTTGACAAAAACATTAATCTAATTTATGCAGATGCACATCTTTTTCATAAACGTTCATTATGTATTTGATATTTAAGACCTTGGAATGACGTTATCTCAAAATTTTCATTTACCAATTCCTATTACTTTATGAATATTTTAGAATACACATTTAATATATCATGCACAATGTATTATATATTTAAATACGAAACTAATGAACGTTTCAGTGTTTCCGCCTGAAAAAATACAACTCTTAAGTACCACAAACAGTTATATTTATTTCGAAAAAAAAAATTGTAATTTAGTTAATTGTGTAATTTTTTATTTATTTATTTTTTAAATTAATTCATAAAAAATAAATCATCTACTTATTATGTTTAAACTGTATAAATTATTCCTCAAAATACCACAACGTTATTATTTTATCAATTTCATTCAATTATTTTAATTTACTCACTTTTTTGCATTTAATTTAATTATAATATGAGTTGTGGCCATTGTTCAATATTATGTCTATTTTTGATTTTTCAGTTTATTACATTTTCTTGAAGATAAATTAGCGTTGTTAACCAAAACTAATTTTAAGTAACAAATTTTATAATCATGTAGAATAAACATAACAATAATTTACAAACACCAGTGGTTATATGTATTTTAAAATTAGGTAATCGATAGTTTTACATTAAGTAGGTAATTGGTATGGAAATTGTTCTATCTATCTTTAGTAAACATTAAAGATATAATATATTATATACATAAACCTCATTGACTACACAAGTTCAAGGTTCTATAATGCGTCATTTTAAGATAACAGCTGTATAGATTACATTACTTAATTAGTTATACACTCAAATATTCTCTACTATATGGAAAAATAATTAATAATTTAGCTTAGAAGTACAACTAAATGTCAATGAATTAATTTAATGACATACCTAAATAACATATTATTTTTTCATAATAGGAACATATCTTTATTTAATAAAGGAAAACAAATTATAATAGTCATCTAATATATGTTCACCATGCACAAATTTACCTTGGTATTAAAAAGAGTTTATTAATTATTATTTATTAGTAGCCATTTAATACGAATTGTGCAAATCAGAAGTGTAAATGCTTAAATCATATTGTAAAATTTTGAGAAAACAATTTCAGTACACATTTTAAAATTGTCTATTGTTCGTACATTCAAACATTGAAAAATAATATTAAATTTAAATAAAAAAACATAAGAATTAAGGTTCCTGTATAGTATTTCAGTGTAAATGAAAAAAAAATTAAAAGCGTTATGTATCTATTTATTGAAATTACGGACTGGTGACTTAATGGTTACATTACAAAAAACGAGGAAATAGTTGAAATATCGTCCAATTAAAAAATATGATAAGAAACAAAACAGCAAAAATGTATAATGAACAACAAAAAAAATATAAAATATATATAATAAAATACTTACAGTAAGTAAACTATAAGAGTGAGACGGTCCAGTATTAACGATTCTCATCATTCCTACAAGCGCCTTATAAGCAGCATAGTTTGTGTTACAAACAGAAATATAAAACGGATAGTTATTACCCAAAGTAGGAAAACGTGGAGATTTCAAAATTAATGTAAAAGTTGAAATTTGGGGTTGTATAATATGTAATATAATGTATACTATACGTATCAATATTATTACCAATTTTTGTTTATTATATGTAATAAAATTGTTTGACACAAAATGTTAATAGCCTGCATCCATTTTTCTATACAAAATGTTTTTTTTAACGAATATGTATATATGTTTAGTCAAAATTAAGTACATTTTATATTTCTAAACATTTCGTTATTCTCGGAGAGTAAAATGTATTATTCGGTTATTATTGCATTTGTTGTGCTCGCCCGAGTCAATTGTTTACTACTAATTAAAAAGAAAGTTAAAAAACGATGTTTCAATCTCTCGCGTACATCATCCAATCCGTAGTCAATTCAAAATCATAAAACCGCGTGTACAATAATAACAATAAAGCCCATATGCTTCAATTCACATGTACAATGCTATTATGTATTACAATTCGTGATAATTTTTCAGGTCAAAAAGACGTGTGTAGTGATGGGTGCATCGTTTTCATTGTTGAAGAGCCTTCGAATAGAAACTTCTCAGTGTGACATCGAAAACTCAATTGGAGTTCGGGAGCGCATTATTATACTTTGAAATATCGCAACAAATGTCAACTTATAAATGAGAAACCTCGTAGATACAATTAATACCGACACACATATTATAAATTACAATATGGTACCTATTTGATAATCATCATCGGGGTTTTCGCAAATTGTATTTTTACGGCGTATTTTTTCGACACGCGTACATCCGAAAATAATTTATACATAGTATTATCTCGCGTCTCAATTGTATACCTGTATTATATGTGTAAAACGCGTGCAACGTACATCATATCATTATAATGTAATCGGTATAGTTATACGTATTATGTTATGTTTTTTACGTTTCGTTAGCTATTGTTTACGGTAAAACACATAATTACGATAATATAAATAGTTAATTTATAATAAATCAATGTAAGCACCTAATGGTTAGTACAGCATATAGTTTCGTCGTTATGACTAACAATCGAAATAAGTTGTGTTGTTCATTAGTGCGATACATCAATAAGTTAGTTTAGACTATAATCAACATTTTAAATACATTTTATTTGTCGACCTATATTACGAATGAGCAATTATAGTTAACTGAAATGCGCATAGATTATTTGACAAATACACTATTTACGGATGTATGAAAATAACACAACCTTGCTATTTTTATTTAAAGCGAATAACTATTAGTCGGTAATTATAATCAAATCGTATTTACGCAACGTATTTTGTCTATTAAACCATTGATTACAGATTGCTGTATTGCAGATCATCTGGAAAGTCAAGTAAATAAAAACAAATAACATATGTTTATATAATATTTTCTTTGTGTTTCAACAAATTTTTATCCAAATATTGGCCTTATAACTGAGGTTATATCAATGTATGTATTAATTAATATTTACAGAATACTACAGAAATGACGAAAATTCGAGTAGCTTACATTTATTACATTCCACACGTTCATTTAATATTTATACGGTTTTTATAGTATATTATACTCGCTAGTGGTGCTTCTAAAGAATACATAATATAGATAACAACTTAAACTAAACATTATAAATCATTTTCTTAGACTACACAATCAATAACATATCTACACAAATAATGATTTGATAAAAATAATATTAATATAGAATGAATTTTTTTTTTTTTTTTTTTGACATTTAAATAATTGGAATCTCCAGTCAACTCGAGAAAAAAGTGGTTTTTCAGATATCGCAAACCCGAGAGAAAGCAGTTTAATATTTTTATTTCATATGGATACAAAGAATATTTATTTTTTTTACAGTTAATAATGTTGTTAATACTTGTCGAATAGTCGATTACAGAGAAATATTATCATGATATTTAATTAGTTGACTATTCGATTTGATAATTCTTGTTCCGAAATAAACGTGTTTATAAACATAATATTAAAATACGACAATATCATGTAGAACTCGATGGATAAATAAATTAAGATATTTGTAACACGTTATACCAGCAGATTTATAAAAAATGAACATTGTTTTGGTAAATAATATATTTTAAACGGTTTGTTTGTAAATGTGGTAAATTTCAAATAAAGCTCTCGGACCAGAAGAAGTTTATTTTATTCGCATTCATAGCAGCATCTTTGATTTAAAGGCGTAAAATAGCGCGGCAGTGTCGCCGTTGGAAAATTCAGCAAAACACACCGACATTTTTGTGAAACCGAATCGGAAGGGATACAGGGATGAGTGGATGCCGATTCCGGATTCCTCGTTGATGGTTTTGCTCTCCGTCTAAAAAAAAAAAAAAAAGGTCAATAACAACAAACCGTCGGGCAAAAACGCCGCGCGACGCGTAACGTCGGGCAAAAGAATATCGCGCGGGCAACGGTTTTTCCGTCGCCGCACCGTAAAGCTGTCCGGTCCGTGCACCGTGCCGCGGCGCGTCGCGTACAGGCGCACCGTGCGCGTCCTGCGCGCGACATAATAAATAACAGTCGCGCGCACACGTACACACGTACACGCGTTTGTGCGCGACAGCCGTACCGTGCACGAGCGGACCGAGTGTGGCGAGTTATTACGAGGTCACGGGCGGCCGGCCGAGAGAGCGTCCGCAAATGCAGTGCGCTTGTTGGCGCTGCAGCACATGAACGCGCCGGCCACTCGGGGGGGGGGGGGGGGGGGGGGGGGAATTTTCTTCGGAAAAACGCCCGCAGTCTCTCGCTCGGTGCAGCCGGTAATTCGCGACCGCGTTGCAGTGCGTACACCGATGTAATAACACGCGTGTATCCGCATACCGTTCTTTTTCAAAAACTGTTACTGTCGTTATTTTACAACCGTCTCTGTACAACGCCGGCGTGTGCACGGCCGTATGAATTCATTTCGTTTGCGTGCCGCTTGTACGACGGCCAACCGTACACCATGACGACACAGCGTATGCGCGCGCGCGGACGCGTGTGTGTGTGTGTGTGTGTGTGTGTGCGCGCACAAGGTGTCTGGGCCGCGGACGGGACGGAGGAAATATAGTACTCTGGAAAATGTTTTTGGCGTACAGTTGAACATTTAAATGTTTACCGAGTGCAAGCACTTGCTACCCTCATCGATACTTTATCACTAGACACTTCTCATTCTGCCGGTCTTTTTTTCAGTCGTACACCGCCACTGCGATCTATCCCGACGCACACGCTCACCAGCTGACACATGATTATGCGCTTTTATATAATATACGTATATTATTTACACGAATGTTTGAAATTCGAACGCTGCGCATTAGTTATTTGATTTTTTTTTTTAATGTTTACACTAGTCTTCTGTAGGGCCTAGTTTCTAGGTATACCTCTAAATGTGAATCGTTCGCTTCTTATCGTATCACGCCAAAACGCGAAAACAAACATTTTAATAACCGACTGCAACACCGTGAAACACCCTGTATATATAGGCGTACAGCTAACGCGCGCATATTATAATATCATCTCTGTGCGAGCTATTAATTTATTTCTACGAGTGCATACTCGTATGGGAAACGAAAGAGAGAGAGACGGAGATAATAATTTCCGAAGTAAAGTGCGCACAGCGAAAAACAACGGCTGCCACAGACTGCAGTAAAGTTGCGGAACAACGTTTACAATTTGCATTTACATAATGCTATATACTATACACACACACACACACACACACACATATATATAAGGTACATATAATATTATAATAATATATCCATATGCGCATGATATAGTCGTTGTTTATCCTCTTCTTGTTTCGTTATTTTATATATACACTATACGGTGCGTATAATGTTATCGATTAATTATTACGTTTATTTTGCGCACAATTTGTTTTATGCGAATCGCCGGACCATAAAAAAAATATGTTTATTATATACGTATATTATAAGTCAACGGGCTCGAGTCCGTCCGCACGATTTTATACTCGCAGTACAGTACACACACGCCGTGGCGACTGTAACGCATGTGTATACATAATATGTGTTATGTATATCTCGTGTGATGAGAGAAGACTTAATTATTATTATATGCGTCGTCGTCCGTATACGTGTGTACGATGTTGTCTTTTAAACGAGACGATCGGTTAATTACGAGCTCTTCACTCTCGCGCTGCATTTTCTCAAAACGTGTAATGTGTATACGTATATACATTATATACGTATATGTGTATGTATCCACACCTGTAATATACATTAAGAGTTAGCATCGCTTTTATTATACTAATTATAAAATTATTATTTATGACCATTTAAGTTTACAGAAAAGTATAATTATTTTTTTTATTTTATTCAATATTTTAATAACGTTTGGCTTAGACATAAGTATCGCACTAATAACATAAAAAAAACAAAATAACTTAAAAAATCTTTTTAATTGTATTAACCTTTTAAAAGTACATTTCCGAGACGCTTTTTGTACAACTAGCAAGTATGCTACGCCATCATGATTACTCTGGTAATTACTCTTTTTTTTAAATCTTATACTGTCCTATAGGATATATTGATATATATAAATATATATTTTAGAAATTATGGACCGGTATTAGTCACTAAAAAGCAATAAAAATATACCAAAAACCATTGGTAATCACTTAAAAGCAACAAAAAATAATACTAATATGTCAAAAAGAATTAAAATAATTTTTTTTAATTCATTTAAAAATGTCCTATAAAAATAATTTTAAACTGTTAACATGTTTTATGCTTAATAGTTAGTAATAATTATTCTATTTTTATTAATTCATGATGAAATTAATAATGAAGAATTAGGTTAAATAATGTATTATATTAATTTTTTCGAATTTTAATAAAATAACAAGTTACAAAAAAAGTATGAAAATATTCAAATAATATCTAAAAAAAATTGGGAAAATGCAACCCAACTGTTAAAAATAACATTAAATCCAAAATTATCTCAAAAATTCAAAAAATGTGTATACTATCAAATTGAGCATGATATTAATCAAATTATGAGTATCATACAATGCATTAAAAAAAAAATAATATACAATGCGAATGCATCAAAGGTGCAACCGGTGTAGAGACTACAGTTTAATTGATATAAATTAATTACCATTTAAAACTATAATAAATAGAAATGAAATATAATATTATGAGATAACACCATTAATGCAGGTAACTCTGTACACTATATAAGTAAAGATGGTGTTTTGAAATAAAGAAATACAAAATAATACGTTACGTTTTGGGGCCTATAACCGATGCCATCAATGTGTCGATATGCACCCGGATAATTTTTATTTGCACATGCGCATAGTATTTACATAGAACGGTCTATTATGATGAAAAATAAAAGTACAATAGATCATATCATATTATATCCGTCAAAAAAGCGAGATTTGGTTATTTTTTGACAACCGTCGGTTTTCGTGACAAATGCGTGTTTACACGCGCGACATGATCGATAACGGCGTCGCGGTCGTGTCGGTCGTGTCGGCGGTGCAGGAGTAGTAGGGGAGACGTGTCTGTCGTCGGCGACCGTGATGGGGAATGACCGCAACACGCGTTTTTTCGGAAAATTTCCCGTCGCGCAGAGTCAATAAAAAAATAAAAAATAAAAAATAAAAAAAAAATGAAAGAAAGAAAGAAAAGAAATAAACCGTCACACAAGTGGAGTGCATTATTGTCGACTCGAGGCGGGATTGCTGCGGCGCAGATGTCCCGTTATCAGTTTTTTGAATCCCCGAAAAAAACACACGACGTTCGACTGCGGGGTGCGAAATTTGTCAACAAAACCGTGTGGCCATCATCGTGGATTTTCGTACGCCTTTCACACAGAACGTTTCTGGTCGACTGGCCCGGCATAATGGGTGACGCGTCGCCTTGTTGCTGCGGGTGTGTTGCGTATATTATATTATATTATATACTATATAATATTATATAGCTGCAGTGTATACGCGACGTGTTTATGCGCCCGTTTTGCCTTTTGAGCACAAAAAAAAAAAAAAATCAAACATAATAATAAAAACCCCCGAGAAAAAGGTATCGCGCGAGTAAAAGCGTTGTACACCGTATATGTGTGTGTGTGTGTGTATCGTTGTCAAAATATCTCACATTATCCCCATTGTCGAGTCGGTCGGTCCGTCGGCCGGCCGGCTGCTGACGCTACTCCGAGACCAATAATATCTATCGGCCATCTCTGTTTAATAAAGTAGCTTTATTATATTATATTATGTAGACGTAGACGTTGTTGTGTTGCTGCCGGGCAGGTGATTTATTGCCTGTAAGTAATCCGCATGTGGTCCCAATGAGAAGATATCACACACACACACACAACACACACACACACACACATATACACACCCGCACAGACATGAGCGCGCGTACAACCTCCGAAACAAATGGACCAATTAATAATTTATTATCGTTATAGATCAATGCGCGCTGCACTGATGCTGCTGCACGATCGCCGGATCGCGAGATGTGATATGCGCTTGCGTCCCTAGAGCACCGAGGCTTAAGGCGCCATTCATCATAGTCATCGTCGGTCGAAGTGTACAAATGTGTTCTGCAACAACCGACGAGCATTATATACACGTCCCTTATCCGTTGCCATTGTATGCGTACGCGCATATGAGCGACAATCCATAATAATATTATACACCCATAGGTATACTGCTTATTATAATAAGGTACGCGCTGGAATGACCGCGCGAACCGAACACGATTTTGTTTTTAGTGTATATACACTCGACTGCTCGAGTAACGAAACGTCCGTCGTACGGTTCACCCGAACGCATTATATACACAACTATATAATTAATAATAATAATAATAATATTAATAAAAAATAAAACACAAATTCATGACTGCGTGTATATATGACATATGGGAAATACCTATTTCAATATTAAAAATAAAAATTCGCGCGTTATTAATTTTTAGTTATTTATAGTTTTTTGTTTATATATTTATATGTATAATAAAGAGCGTAATAGTATATATTAAATATTATGATTTAAAAATATAATATTATCTATATATTATTATTGCGTATTAAACGTATAGTGGAGAAATTAATAATAATAAGTTTATGGACCAAATTATGTGTTTTTTTTGGTTTTTTCGATATGTCACATTGCTATTTTGAACTTAAACATTGTATTTTTTTTAATTCTACAGTGTACCTACTCATATAAATTAGCCATTAGATATATTACTTAGCTTAGCCTATGAGTTCAATATGAAATAAAAAAAAATTGTATTATTTGTATTCCATTTAAACATAAAATACAACACATAGACGTATATATAATATACCATATTCAATAAAGTATTAATTGACTAAAATATAATTTTCTGACGCTAATACCTATAAGCCCAGTTAAAATTGTATTGCGTACTGTTCGTTCCGAATTTGTTTTTAATTCTTTTAAGCCTTTAAAACGCTCTCTGATTGTAGAACAGCTAGTACTTAGTATAGTTAAATGTAATTTCAGAGCAGTGTTTAAATTGAAGAACACGTTCATAGATGACTATAAGTCAAACAATCACGAAATTGAACTGTTAAATTAATTTATTTGTGATAAAATTATCTGATTTTTTCATAAATAGTAACATATAATTTGTAATTCTGTTTTAAATATTATTTTCTTCTTTGTTATTGAAATTGTTCCTATGACTAATTGGAGTACTATCGCACAGTTTTGATATAAAAAAGTTGAACAGGAATTATTATTAGTTTTTTTTTTTTTTTAGTGTTACGCACAATATTTTATGAGTAATAATATTAAAATACTATAGGTAAATATGTTGGTAGCTGTTTGATTAGAGGTCTTTAAAAAAAATCTCAAGTCTTTTGGCCGGGAGGCTTCATCCTGGCATGTAGGTAGGTACTCGTATACTGCGTACACCGCGGTGGACGAGTATGCGCGAAAGATGAATTAACGAACAATTGAACTGTGTGAGACGCGTTAGAGCCGTCACGCACACCCCGCGACGACGGGCTGTAGTTCTGAGCTGAAACACAAAATTTACTGCTCCTTGTTTTGACCCTAAAAGGTAAACACACATCGTACATATACATATTATACATATGAATATTATACACGCGGGGAGGCGTGAACGTTCGCGCGCGCGCCCGCGCGGTTGAACGCTTTTGTCAACGGTCGATTTTTCACGGGTCATTAAGTCCTCTTCTATAATATATTTAGCTCGACGATCGAATACGCGTATACCCACCACGGCGGCGCAATATATCATCGTTGTCGTATCAGCTAAATTAATATTGTTATATCGTCGAGATTTCATAGACTTCCTGCAACGGGCACGCACACACGCACACACACACACACACACGCCACGTCTAAACGCCAATGCCCGCCATTGTCCGGCGCCCATTATTCCTATTTCGCGTACAGACAGACAGACAGACAGACACTCGTACACCGTTACAAACCGAACCATCGTCATCCCATTGTGTGCCCGTGCACTTAAAGCCACACCGCCGCCGTCGCACCGCGTACAGAATATACCCGAATGCACGCGCGTACATAAATAACAGCGGTTATAACAATATTTTGACGGGTATAGGCGCGGAGAAAAAAATGTAATTCAAATCGCTAATATATTACCTAGGAATTTTTTTTTTTTCTTATGGACCGTGGAACTGTTTTTGAAAAAGTCCATCACCTTATACGTATATAACCGTATTTATATAAACACGTATTATACGTTTACAGTGCCTACCTATATAATATCTACACTATACCTGCGCACAATATGATATCATATATTATATAATATTATATACTTAAAACGAGATTTATGTGAAGTCTGTGAATGCGGATTATCAATGGTTAATATTTTATTTATTTATTTTTTTTTTTAACTCGAGAACTATAAGAAGATTTCATTTGTAAGCACCACACACGGCGCGTATACACTGCTATACACACAATACAAATCTACATTACTTCATCGTTTCACCATAAAAATGTATGTGTACCTATACTTCATAACCATAGTTGACTGTGGAAACGGACAAAAACGGTCGAATATATTATAATGATATTGAATGTATATAGGTATGACGGCGAGACTAAACCATAACTGAGATGGTATTCAGGTACAGACGACTATTGGAAAGTATAAACCTGCGAAGTGTTTTTACAATAATATTATGTTATTATTAATTAAATATCGTATAGCAGATTTTATTATTCGAATCTATACATATGATTATGTCTCCATAGACGTTGTTTGTGTGATTTCTGCAGCAACACATAAATACATAATACACCTATGTGTACATAATAATAATATGCGATATTGCAACGGTAAATTGGTGTGTTTGGCATTTAAAATACGCCACTTATATAATGATTTAGTCTCCTCGCAGTTGGTCTTTATTAGTATATGTATAATATATACTTACACTTGAGAAATACGACGGATTGTCGTGTATCTTTTACGTTTTAAAACTGACTATATACCTACATACGTGTGTTTCAGTTTTAGACTTTGGTTGATTATTATCATGTATATATACGTCTGGCGCGCATGTTTTTTTCTTTCTTAACTTGCGCAGTACTGCCTATACACATCATAGATATACTGTAGTCATAGTGCTTATATACAGGGCATATTATATTATATACGTGAAAACATTATATTATAAATTACGACACATTACTTCACTATAGCCGCGCGCACGATAATTATTGGTGTTCTAACTTCTGCATTTTATCTTGACACCCAACCCCTCGGGGCGTGCGCAAAGACTCTCCTTCAACAACTACGTGTATATAGAGGTCAAACCTGCTCATCACTGAACGTCCGAACAAACGAGACTGCATGTATAAATAGCTGCTGCAGCGAAACGGTGTAAACATAAAGACAAATGTAGGTCCGTCCTCTGTTAAATATTATAAATTAGGTATTACTATATTTTGTCAGTGCTATTTTTATATATGTATATATTTATTATCTCGTTTATAATATCACACTATATTATAATTTAGAAAAATTGATGCTGCGGCTACCGGCTCTGTGTAAACATGTTTCTATACATGCAAACTCGTATATTAAACATTTTTCAACATTATACGAGATGGTAACTCGTATTAACCCCTTTGCTCTTCGTTCCGGAATCGTAAAATAACTGTTCCTAAATAGTCACATTAATAATAATACATAATATTTGTCTGACGCTAGATCTGACATACATATAGTATAATATAATGTATGTTCACACGCCACCAAGCTCAGATCACTCTGAATACTGAAGATTTCAATAAGAATAATAACTGTTCATCGATTAATTTATCGTATTATTTAAAATTATTCTATTTCTTTTTTTTTTTTTTAAATACTATTCCATTATAATCGTCGTTGTCAGCTGTCGGTTAATGTTATTACTATGAAGTAACAATCTATAAAGAAGTTGTACTATTCAAGTAAAACAGCAAAGTAAAAACAGAATGTCAAGTTTTATTAGTGTAACAACAAGATCGGATTGCTATAAGACAAACATATACTTAATAGGTTATAATCTCTCAGCTATAGAAGTATAAGATTTCAAACAAATTATTTTATTTTATTAAAAAACGACACTATTGTATAATCAATATTAGTAATACTAATATAACATACGCATAGCGAAGAGTACATAATCATTAAACTATTTAGTTCATTCGTAAGTTTTTAAATAATTGTTATAACTTGTTACAATGCGTTATCCGGTCTTATATCACAAGAATTATTAAGCCAATAATAATTGTATTTATGTAAAATAAATTTCACACTCAACCAAAATCTATTTGGCTGTAGTTTAAAAATGTATTAAATAATAATTCTATAATAATTTAAACCGTGTTAAATGCGTTTGTCTAATTCAAGGTTGAGATAACTTAATTTTACACTGCGTTATACCTATAGTTGATTACGTCGATTACGGCATCATGTGCATATAAAGAGAATTCTGACGAAAGTTTTTGTTCAAATGTAAACTTATAAGCGTATAGAAAAACAAATACACATTATTAAAAGTATTTATCTGACAAAAAACAAATCTTACACAATGTTTGCAAAAAAAAAAAAAAGAGAAAGGCTGTTATATAGTTAATTTTTAAGAAATGGAACTGCAGAAATACCAATATTTATTTAAAAAATATTTTTTAAACTGAATCCTTGCTAGGTGTTACTACATCTGTATAATATTTATTATTTACTAAAACTAATGCATGTTCACTAAAACGTATTGGGAATATGTATTAATAGCATAATACAAAAATCTTTTTTAAACAGTTTATACTCTCGTGAGACAATCTATAAATGGATAACATTTGAACTCTGAAGTACACTCATTTATCCACTTAGGTGTAAAAACAAATACAAAGGATGAATTAGGAAACGCATTCGGCGTATAATATAACCTGCTGAAACGACTATAACAGTTCGACGGTATACGGGTGTCGGGAGTGTTGTTAACGACAACGACGACGGCGTCGATTGATTTAATTTGTGTGAAAACCAGTTCGACAGAAGAGATGAGCGCTATCGACGATTCGACCGGCGAAAACGAGAGAAAACCAAAAAATAATGTGTGCGATATTGTGTGTGTGTGTGTGTGTGTGTGTGTGTAAAAGACTGTCCGATACCGACGGCCGATGGTAGTGAGTGAGCTCGGTCGGCGGCTACATTATAGTGTGTCGATATTGAAAAAAAAATACAGTTATTTGGGTAGTCGGATGGCGTGGAAAAAAAAAAAAAAGATACAGAATAATAACAACGATACATAAAAATAATAAAATACCATAATACAAAAAAAATAAAAAATCGTGCGGAGGCGGCAGCGCGCATCATGATAATGAGAGAAGAAAATTTCGGTTTTTCGTGCAATACGTACACTCGCGGTGGTGGTGTTTGAGCGAATTACGTTGGCGCGGCGTGAACAACACCATATACGTGTCTCTAATAATACTATCGTATAGTTCTGGGCGACGCGGCGCATACGCATTATGCAGGTATATACAAGGCACACATAATATTATATATTATACAGACGTATACGCGTGAAGAGATCGTGATCGTGATCTTCGCATTACGCGTCGTACACAGGCGTACAGGGTGCCGTGGCCGAAAAACACCTCCGGATTTGCGCGCGTTTATATCAGCCGCTCTGTCATCATCGGCACACCACCGCCGCCGTCATCGACGAATCTGAAAATAATAATAATAATAATAATAATAATAATAATAATAATAATATTGCGCTCGTACGCCGCGAGTGTGCCCGAAGTACCTGTACAATACCGTGTGATGTGGGTGCACATATCACCTATACACGTTGTACACCTGAAACCAGTGTATATGCGTACGAGTACTCGCGGTAAGGTCACAAATGTGCGCGGGGGTCATACGAAATGCACAAGCACGACCTGGCCGGCCAGTGCCTGCGGTTTTTTTATTTCTTCACTTGTTCTTCAATTTTTTTTTTTTTTTTTTTTTTTATTCGTCCTCCGCTTTTCCATAATAATAATTTTTTTTTTTTTTTTAGAAAGCGCGCGCGGTCTCGCACACACACACACTCCGGTATCACAGCACAATACTCATTTTATATGTGTGTGTGTGTGTGTGGGTACGATTTTTCTTATACTTTGCCGTTCTACCGTCGGGCGCGGAAACGAAAACGAAATATAATAAACGGTTATGTGCCGTCGTTTCTAGCACTATACAGGTACGCGTACGCCGGCGCACGAGACGGCGGAGGTACCTATTAACGCGTACCTCCTACATGAGCCATAATCGTCGTCTCGCCGTCGTTCCGGACGCAATTCGAACAACGGCGGTACATATTGGTCGCTCAAAAGCTGTATAGTCGAGCACCGGCACACCGCCACCGAAGGGAAAATTTCTCTCGAATAAGTTACCTATAAAAGGTAGGTATAGGTCGTTGCGTTGTGTGTACGCGATGCGCTCCGTTATTACGCACACATGCTGCGTGTCCCGTAGGCGACGTGAGAACGGTGTACATTATTAAAACATGATTTAAAATCTAAAAGACATTTACCAGTTCGGCTGAAATGCGTTTGGTATATTATGTAAATCTCGTCGTCTGACGGATGTACGGAATATTTTTGGAAACTGATATGCAAACCGACTATTTATTTTTACTTATTTATTTTTGAGACGTCGCGATTTCGTTGATATGATTCTATTATATATATACATATTCTTCCTAAGGCAGATACATGCGTACTCGGACACTGCAATGGAAATTAGTTTTTTATGCAAATCCCTCATCTGATTTTGACCATTCGTTACGAAAATAAATAATCATAATAATATTATTAAATATCGTTACGTACGAATGCCTCGTGGTGTTTAAGGATGGCACATATTAGGCGCGATTCATAATAAACCACGGTTTTTTTAAGTTTCCATAACGAGTGATAAGCAGCATTAATTATTGTTAGTCGATGTACCGATAAGACATTTACTTGAAGCGATTTTTTATTTGTAGCTCTTCTACACTTCTAACACTTATATAAAACACAACATATAGCAGTGACTTTCAAAACATACACAATATTGTTTAAATTGAGTGTATTTTTTGAAAGTTACGAATTATAATAAATGCCGTGGCAAAATATTTCTGTAGTTAATTGTTAAAAAATCTAATGTATAATATCTCATAATTACATGCTGCAAACAGTACATAACACAATTTAAATTCAATTTGGAAGTAGGATATCCTTATTATTTTAGTAAATAATAATACAATCATTCATTCATTTTCTTCGATCGTTACATATTATAACTATTAAAAATAACTCAATTAATCACTGAAATACCAAAAAATGTACATATCATTTCAGTAATTTTTTGTTTATAATGCTTAATATCCACTTAATTAATTTTAAATCGTTTCTCAAAGAATTCGTTGCAGAAATCACGCACTTCAGCGTCATAGTATATACCATATATGGCTGTATAATAATTGTTTTGATGGTTAATCAAACTGATCGATCGTCTAATTTAATAATAAAACCAATGAAATTTCGTTTTAAGCCACGTAACATTGGTACTAAATAATTGCTGCTGTCTATATATCGGGGAAAAAAACGATCGTCTACTCGTAATTTATATCGAATTATCGAAGGATTGGTGTAAAAAATTTAAAATTCTTTAAAATCATTATAATATATTATTATTGTATACAAACACTCGTGTAATATATTACATAGCTAGAAGAAGAATATATACGCGTATAGCGTACGGAACAAAACATATAAGCTCGGACATTATGATATGGCCTTATAGGTATGACTACACGGCCTCTCCGCGGAACGCGCGTGGGTGGTGGCGGACGCTCTATATTTCACCTCCGAGCGAATTTATTGCGCCGTCGTGGAAATTTATAGTAAGTACTGCAGGCACGTATACACGCAGCGGCGACGTGTGGGCAGATTGGTCGGAGTAATGAGTTCGGCGGGAAGCGAACACGTAAACCGACGATTTTTCAACGATTGGTGTTTCGCCGAAATGTGCGTGTAAGACGCAGACTGTACAATACTTAGTGATTGATAAAATATGTATTATAAATCAACAGTTATTTCAGCCGTGGTGAGACTATCGTTCGATCATTTTTTTTTTTTACCAAACAACTTTTTAATCGTACATTTTACTCGATTATATTTTAGATTAGTCATGTATATTTTATGTATTTATCAATTATATTGATTTTCACAACGATTAATGTTCATCGAAACCCGATTTTTTTTTCGATAATTAATTTCTACGACAAAATGCCCAAAACAATAAACGTACGATAAGTATTAATAATAGAATGTAAAATACTTCCAAATAAAAAAAAACATAATGAGTACCTAAACGTCCTAAACGATCGACTGGTCACGATAATCGGCCTCGATTCGAATATTTCGATTAATTACATTTTGATTACGTATTATTAATCGGTCATTATATGATTAATGCATTTCATAAAAGCTGGAATATAAAAGATAAAATTAAATCAAAATAATAATCGATTAATTGATTAATCAACTGTAGATAGTATAAATCGATTATTGATCTGTAACGATTCGCGCGTGTCTATGTCGATTAAACGTGATCTAATAGCGCTATAAGTATACATATAGTATACGTCGCACACAAAGGTCTTCATAGAATAATATACAAATTAAACTCGATCCATTGACCGAGTTTTTATTTACCTGTGATCATAAGTTTGAATCTCCAAATAACATATAGCCCGCTCACAATAACCTGAGGTCAGTAGTTTACAATTATGCGTTATTGTTTACCCGAGTCACGAAAACGTTTACTCCAACGGTGTTGAATGCCACACACTGTTGTAGGCGTGGTAAGGTCTAAGATATATTCCAAACTAATGGAAAACCCGTAGGTATACGAGGAAACCCCGCCAACACTTAAAAAATATACCTAATGACGGAAAACGACAATATTAAAAATCACGGGTTCAACTGCCTCTTAATTTCAGTTTCAGTCTAGATATAAACTTTTTTCACATTGATATTTTTCTCGTCATTGGTACACTGGTAGTAATACATTTCGTCATGGTATAACACTCGATACAGGTAAAATTCACCACGAACCATGATTACAGGTATATAGTGTGATTTAGATAGGTAATATATGTACACTATATGCGTGAACCGATTTAATTCATATATACACACTCGTTATGTGTCTAATGTCTCCCGCCTCCTGTACAATAAGTGCACCAGACTCATCCTCGCGCTGGTGCTCGAGTCGTTGACGAGGCCTCTACATCGGTGATGCGAAATCTTTATTATTGAACTAATTACCTTATAAAATGTATTGAACTTCATTTTGTCTATTTATATACTATTTTTTGTTCCTTATTCATAGTCAACTTCGCTTAATGCTAATTACATATAATAATCTTCACGATACCCAATCTCTGTGGCAATGTATTTTCTTTCTGTTCTTGGCCGCCCGATACGCTGTCATCCAGCCCAGTCTGGTTGGTCTTCTAAGTCATTAATTTCAGGTAATTGAGGGTCTAGTGTGTTTTTGATAAAAAGTCTTTCTCAGCAATTTGCCGTCTAAGTAATTTTTTTTAAATATTAGCTTTTAGTTGGTTTTTAACAGTCAAAATGCCTACTACAGTGTTTCACTAATCATATAATATATCTTATTATATATTTTTTTGCATGATATATTTTATTTTAAGTTTGTGGTGATGATATTTTCGTTCATTGGCAACATTAAAAGTTTCCTGTTACAAAACATATTTTGAAAGTTGTATCATATTCTCTAAGAAATTTAAAAATAATATAATTTGTACTATCAGTAAAATATGAGACCACAAGACAAAAGAGTAAATTATAGAGTATTGATATTCTTAAATTTGTATTTTTCTTCTGCACACTTATAAATATGGTCTTTAATTACAAATTATCAAAACAATATTATATTATAATGATAAAAATACTGAACATTAAATAGGAGCCAATCATATAATTATCATTTACCACTGAACAATGAATTTGATTTTACGAAAAATCACTTTTTTTGATTTGTGATCTTATTGCACTAACAATGTAAATATTATTCATTGAACGCCTTATTTATGTTTACATATTTATATAATCTTTTTTTGAATCACGACTACTAATAAATTTAAAAAAGCCAAAAGCTCACTTTTATCTCAGAGTTTGTTAATTGTAAATTTATTATACTTATTTTAAGCATATTTATTTATTTATTTATTTATTTATTTCAGCAAAATCAATATCATTATTTCAATACAATAATCAAATTACAAAAATTAAATTATTACAATAATAGTGATAAGAGCTGATACGTATACCAACTGAGCACATTAACTCAAATCGTCTAGTCAATATTCAAGTACACGGCTATTACGAGATTTGCAGGAAACGAAAAATTGAAATACAATTTATAACATTAACGAAAAATTTGAAAACTATTAAGAAGATACGTTAAGAAGTATTATGTATTCTATAATATTAATAAGTTACTTTATTCTTATGTTTAAATATATTATATAATATAAATAAAATGCTATAAGTTAATCCGATTTATACTGTATTGTATACTAATTGTATAATTATATTACAAATGTGTTACGATATTTCTCAATATTCTATGTGGATATTTATTTATTGTTATTTGTTATTATATTTTATCGTGAAATATATACATAAAAATATTTATTATAGATTAATAGTATGTAGTGTTTTTACTTGAGTTATGTCACTGTTTATAGACATCACCATATATATGTATTTACTAAATAAAATATCCAAGTTTTTATTCATAAGAACTTACGATTACATACATAATTTATACTTATATAATTGTTGAACGTACTTAACTATAAGTGGTATAACAGTGATGGTAACCTAACAGATTTACTCATTTTGATGAAAAATGCCCACATGTTTATATTTATATCACGAAAATATATTTATTTATTTTTAGTGAAACACAACTAAAACACTATTTTTTTATGACACAATAAAAATATATTTATATAATATCATCAATACATTAAATTATATAATTTAAGTCCAATACACTTGAAGAAATTAACTAAACTACATGTCTATGGTATTTTACTAGCGTTTGTATAATATAACAACCGTGCTTATGAAATATAAGTAGGTATCTACTACTATTTCTACATTTCTACGATTCTCCAACAAATAACCAAAATCATTAATAATTTATAAACTGCTTTATTTAGGTAACGTACGTTTGCATATTAATTTTATATCAGATCAAAGTAACTGAAAATATAGACTTACAAAACAAAAATAAAAATAAACGATTTAAATTATAGTGAAATGTAATACTGTATTTTTTTACTTGTCTACAAAATTTTTGTTGCGATAAACGGTGAAGAGATGAATAATTATTGTATGAAAAACCTTGAGCTCACATTCAACATATAATGTACCGACACAATACAGCTAGTTAGTAGTGATATTGTACATAAAAAACAATAGACCGGTAGTCTAAAGATTCACTGGCCCACAATTGTGGGGTGGTCAAACTTCAGATCTAATATACACTCGGAACAATAACGGACGTTACAGGTCAGATGTAGGTTAAACGCAATAATATAAACGTCGCTTTCACTCTCCTGGACAGACTACACCGATCAATAAGCATGACCCTATAAAATTTTCTGGTGAAATATATTTATTTTCGTTTTCTATATTAGGAAAATTAAAATTTGATTAATCGTAAGACAATACAATATATATTATTTAGCGGTTACGCGTTCGTGGAAGTCGACATAGCTCATCATCCTTCCGTCGTCGCTTTTGGCATCGTTAATCGTATATTCCTGACTATGTTTAAATCGACAGCGTCAAAATTCAATACTACGATTTTAGTAAATATAATCAGACTGATACAAAATTCTCTCTTAATACAAAATGTGTACAGATGAATACGTATTGTTATGCCTTGACCGAATAATAAATAAATAAAACACCTGCTTGATTAAAAAAAATATGTTTGTACTTAATTTCCAAGAATATTTTCAAATAGCTACATATACTATCATGTTTTTTTCTCTCGTAATAATTATATATCTTCCTAAAGATTTATCTAATTTCATCTGCTATAATGCTGTGAACATCATCGAGTACAGTAAATCGCAAAACATATACACGGGCGTTATAATAACTTTGATGTCGTGTTAAACGACACATAAGTCAATTGCTTAACGATAATATTATGGATACACCGTATCCTCATGTTTTCTCATCAGTATCGTGTTCTTATAAGAACGCCTAATTTAAAGTGATTATCGTGTACAAGTTTTAGGCTTCGGTAAACGTTAAAATTGCCAGAGGCTGTGACGAGTCACATATATAACACGGGTAGTTGGTACCTTCTGATTAGTGTTATTATTTTTGTTTTTTGCACCGCTGGCTGCTAAAGACGGTACCGAAAAAAAAATGTTATAAATAAAGTGTTATACTCGAAATAGGTACATTCTGTTACGCAATTGTTTAGACTTGCACAATTGATATACAGCGATGGTCTTGTCATTCAGTCAACGGGATATATCATATTTTTTGTCTCCAATCGTCATTGTTCTGCTCTCGACCATTATAATATATATGTAATTATATATATAAATGTGTGTGTGTGTGTGTAATAATTGGAAAATTATTACAGTCTGTCGATATTTTAGCTCATATAACTACTACACGTCGATAGCAGTATATTGTGTTATTGTTTTATTATTGTACAACGAAACTCGGTCATATCGGATGCAATCGAAAATCTCATTAGGCGTATTATCTTTTTGAAATAACAAAATATATTTCGAAACACACCGTGTGTCTCGGTTTCCATACCAACCGCGATATTGTAATATTGACAATATTGTACACATAATATAATTTACTGCCGGTATAACAGTGCGATATAGTATTCGAATATATTCGACTGCACCTATACTATATTATACATGTCTTATTCGAAAATAACGACATTTCAACAATCGTTTGTAATTAGCTCAAAATGTTATGTGAAATCTTAATTTTATTTAATATTTCAAAAACAAATGGTCAATTTGCGAGGTTTTTACACCAAGGTCTAAATATCCAGTATTTACTCCTCACACATAGCCAGATAGGTGTGCGTTTATTGAAACCACGCATATACCATGTGTCATACTGTACTATAGTTGGGTTCCTTCTCATTTCAATAGACTTAGAACTGTTTGTTCAATTTAAATTTAAATCAAACGGTTCATCACATGTGTTTGTAGATCCCGTTGTTTGGCAGTTTAAACTATTTTGACCATAATCTTTAGAAGGAACTTTATGCTTCAGGGTGAATACAATTTTTTAATAAATAATCTGGGAACTTTCTCAATCGTCCATCATCTGATACTGAAAGCATTATAACATTGTTTAGAAAACGATTGTTAACATCGTTGGATGGTATGAAAAAAAATATTAAAATAAAATATTTTAGGTCATTACCCAAATCTGATACTTTTATAAGCACCATTCAATCCTAAAATTAGAAAAGTACGGAACCTATACATTTGTAGAACATTATATATTACGATAATTTTATACAGATTCAATTATTCTAACTCATAATTTTATATATTCAAACCCAATTCGTACACAGTTCTAAATGAACTGAAATTATTTTGAACCCAGCTCGGGATTTAGCCATATTTTCATGGACTATTTTTTTTTTAATATTCCTATAAAAATAAAATCACATGAAAAACCATATAATAGTATAATATAATAACTATTGGAAGGCGACGGCTACCGGTTTTGTATCTGTACCGACCGGAACATATAAAATATCGACATGCGCATGATAGTAGGTTTATATACCATAATATTATTGCTGTAAGTATACGTATATTATATAGGTATATGATGAAAATTCTCGAGGCGTACCTATACAGTATACATACATATATATATACTACTACTACTACTAATAATAATAATAATAATACGCATTTTGTTGCCCCTTTGTTTACAATTTATGGCCTTACATTATGGCAAGCCTCTCTCTCTTGCATACCTTGTACCCGGTATATAGGTGTAAACTAGAGTACTCATACATACCACGATATGTGCGCAGTGAAGAAGTTTTTAACGCGTGTTTTCTAGGTCGTCGTCGCCATTGCCGGGTCTTTGGGGGTCATGTGCGATATCAGCTGATAATGATGTTTTGCAGGGCACGTGAGAGATAGATTGTAAGGTACCAGTGCCGTAGAGGGAACGCATATGAGATAAATAGCATTGTATTGTCGTACGATAGAGACAATAATAAAATATTGCTACTGCGCGCGCGCATAAACACACACACACACACACACACACACACACACACACACACACACACATACACAATTTGGTTCAAAGGTCCCAACCGAGCACTCGGCGTGTATAATATATGTTCACGGTAACGATTTGATTGGTCGCTGCAGTATGCAGTATACAATGCGATTATTTTATAATCGAAGACCGTTCGATGTATGTTGAAGACGATTTAAAATAATATTATATTGTAATAAGTGTACACCGTGGGCTGGATATTATTATATAACGCTAATAAATCGGAATAACCCAACCTAACTATATACCGAAATAGTTTATGACGTATTGATTGATCGTCCGTGTACGTTTGACGACAACGGTTTGCCTGCAAATATCGTGCAACGATGATCGTCATCGATGATATGGCAGAAAACCTGCAGAAATACCACTCCGTGAACATAATGTATACGCGAGTTTCTGACCGTTTTCTTTTTACTGCACTTCCATTGCGATTGCATGCACTTACTCAGAGTGTAAAGTGCACTGACTGTACATAATATTATACGGGTACTTGATATTTTATCGTATGCAGAGGAGCTATGGTATATTGCCTATTGTATTACACTTATACACTACAACGAGATTGCACTACTACTATATTACCCATTACGTGCATGTACTTATACATTATACTATACCTATCGGTGGTACTGCACAATTAGGAAATATATAATAAAATAAGGTTTGGACGTTCTGTGACACGGTGTTTTTACTTGTTGCTTGTCTTCGCGGAACGCGCGTCCGATGACGGGAAATCGTGGCCGATTAGCATAAAGTCGTGTCGTCCGGCTAATCGTCGCGGCAAAAAGTTGCCATCGTACACGTACGAGCGCATCAATCGATATAAATAAAACATTTATTATACTATGCTGTGCGCGCACAGAGGGTACATAACTGCAGCTTAGCTCAGCTATATATGTGTATATATCTGCTGCTTCTGCTTCTGCTGCTGCCGCCGCTGTTCACCGCGGGTTCCTATATATGTTTATATCTTTAGAGTTTAGACACAGCCTACTTTCCTAATAGTTGTTTACGGCCGCCGCTCGTCCCGGATGGTAATCGATGGCCCCCGGGCGCCCGCCGCAAATAACTACGCGTAGTACATATATATGTATATTGTGTACACCTATTATACCCGTGTATACCGCTACCGCGGTGCTGCTGGACGAACAGTTCTGTGCGGGGAGAAATAAAAAAAAAAATTGTCTCAAAAATAAATACGCACGGACGACCGTCAATGATTTATGTATATATAGTGTTACGCGCGCATCACGACTACCCATAATAATATAATATCACATACCTCGGCATATACACATATAGGAGGTATATTATACGCATATAATAGCATTATAGTCGATGACCTCCGTCGCCACGATGACGTAACCCGCGAGTCTCGCTGATAAGGGACACAGATAACGCGGTTACAATACACACACATATATATATATATATATATATACATAAGTATTATTACTATTATATTATATGGCCAGGCGAACCGAGACCGTCGTCGAACTCGTGGGTTTTTCAACCTTGTCAAATACGACCGGCGCATAAATCCGTAGACGTCCGTCAGTACGTCGCGCGTGTTGTAAATTCGTCTTCCTTTGCGAACGCGCTCATAGGTATAATGGTAGCTATAGGCACCTAACCTATATGCATCCGCTCGACAGATCTCGGGAAACGATATATTGCAGCGAGTCCGTACTGCGCTTTTGTTCTCCTCAGCGAATGACCGCGACGCGACGTATGTTATATGTATACGCGTACATACCCATCATATGTAAGACCACAGCGGTATGAGGGCTTATCTATATACTTTATGTAATATTTGTCTAAATATTATACGATAATATCTATCTATGTACAGTTTTGTGGGTTCGTTGTCAAAAATCCGGAAAAATATGGAATGTGATATTTTGTACAAAATTTTAGTAAAATTGTAATTTTCCGCACCAGTTTAGTTTCTATAGGCGTATGCATTTAAGTAAGTGTGTATAATCTACGACTATATATCGAATAAAAACATGTTAATATATGCCCCACATCTAAATGTGTATTTATTATAAGTATTTTGGTAATCTGCGCTCTACAACTTCAATTTTAATTATTTTAATTTACTTGATAAATTTACTGAACTAAGTAACATAAGTAATTCTATCTACGAGTATATATATATATATATATATATATAAAAACTTAGAAAACATTTTAAAAATAATATGATTAGAAAAATAATTATGATGCTAATTTATCATATTTTAATATTAACTGAAATATTATTCATTTTTACACCCAGTATAGGTATACTGTTACAAATACAATTAACTTAATAATAATTTTCTTACTTTAAGTATACTTAACCACGTAGTGTTAATAATTTTATTGACAATAAATTTTATAAAAATTAACCTAATTGATGAATGACTTAAAATAAATATAAATATAAATAAGTTTAAAAACAAAATAATTCTTCATTATTTTAAAATGGCGTGAATTAAAATTGTTTTTGGTTGTCAGCAAATTATATACATCTAAAAATATTACTTATATTTGCTATTATATACCGCCCATACACCGTCGCAGTCTAGTTGGAAAACGTGAGTGTTAGTGTATATACCTAGCAAACGATGTGTCATTGTGTACATGATCCTTTCTTAAATTAATAATTTAATGATTTCTAAATGTTATATTATCATGAATGTTTAACGTAGATATATATAGGTTTGGGTACTTATATCGTATAGGTTATTGTCAGTACTATAAATCAGAATTTTCTTTACCAAGAAATATAGTAAAGCGATGTCAAAGTAGTATTGAAGGATTTCGTTTAGGTCTGAGTATGAAAATTAACAGTATTAGTTAACCACGATACTGCTATTTTATAACCTCAAATCCTTGAAAGTTGTAAAAAAATAAAAATGCAAGTAGCATAAATTGTAGGTCTTGTACGATTATAGCATTGGATATTATAATTTATGGTTATTATATGGATATTAAAGTTGTTTCGCGTGTTATTGTATATGAATAGAATATTAGAGCTGTCACCCATCCAATTCTTCTTTATGTAATTAATTTGTATACTTTTACGACGTAAGTAATTTATGGTTATAAAGAATTAAGCAATATGGTTTACAGTCTGTACTATCGACACAATTAATAATTTCACCAAGAAATGTCATAAATAATTATTGTTAGTGAATGAGTCAAGCTAATCGTTTATGCTTATTTCTATAAATGAAAATAAACAATTTTTTTTTCTATCTAAATACGTTTACAAATGATAAAAGTTTGTATTTTATATTTTATTTTAACTCCAATTAAATAATCTATAATACATCCGTGCACACGATCACTAAAAATTGCTTTAAAATTAATATAATATAATATTTTTATACTTAACGGCGAATAAATATTATGAAAAATTTCGTAACCAAATATTTATTTAAAAATGTTTACTACCATGCAATCACACGACCATAATGCTTCAAATGAATACGATGATAAAAGTATTATATCAACTTTATTTAATAATACCTCTATAAAATTTAATTTAACACAATACTATAACACTACAAAAAGTTAAAAATTTCTCTTATAAACATCAACTAATAAGGATAATTGAAATAAACAAATAAGCGTTGTAGTTACGTATATACATTTTATGTCATACTATGTATTCATATCTATAATCTATATAGTATCTACGTATATCTGTATATATATATGCATTTGTGCATTTGTATGTATAAATAATATCCTGAAATTTAATTTTTTATTCATTGTAATATATAATCAGCTATATTATGGCATACTTGCGTACCTACTAGGTGGTCGGAAAATCTAAATATATTATGTATGGCTAATACCCAACTTCGGCGGTGATGGTGGCGGCGGCGCCGGTGGAGAAAACGTGTACCGATAAATTGTCCGAAGCACTCGCCGCGCATACGTCATACAATACAGTCTAAACTATATAAGTTTTAAATCCATATAAAGATATCTTACAATATTATACGCGTATATGATGCGTATATACGCACGAACAACTTTTTAAACTCAAAACATTGCACATTATTTGCAACAACATATTATATAAGTTTAAAACTGATTTACAATAATATATACATCCGGCTGGAGGGGCCTGTCACTTTAAGAAATGTTCCATGGTCTATAGATCATAAATACGCACGTCATACATACACATCCGGCAGCGCGTGCATTTTAACGACATTTATAAGTGACAGCATTTTTTTTACCTTTTTGTAACACGAGCAAAATAGTTTTACGACCGTTTTACATTCTTCGAGGCTGCAATAACATACAATGTATATATACGGTCTGACTGTTATAAAACTTATAACTGTGACGGCAGCAACGGCGCAACACATAATTGTTTCGCAAATGTATTTATTATTATTATTATTATTATTACGGTTATTATTATTAGGTATTCAATCTACAATGGGCAATCGGGCAAATATTTCTTGTAATATATTATTATGCAGTCGCGTCCATTCTTCAATAGAGATGCGCATACATAACAGTATCTATAGTGTTGTGTATAATATAATTATATATATATATAACTATAATTTAATAGGTAATATGCGGTGCATGTGCGGTCGGATTTTAATTCATTCGCAGCCAGCAGCTCGTGCGGAGACCGCGTGCTGGCGGCGGTAGACGACGAATATCTGTTATAAAGGGATGGGCATCGACCGTTTTTATGTAGGTATTACCTATACGGCGCGGCGGCCCGCAATAAAAATAATAGCTTCTCATTGCGTTTATTACGTATTAAATTATGAGTATGTGTTCCTATAGATGTTCTCGCTAACTCGAATGAAAAATATCTTTGCCAACTTTTACTTGAAAACACGACCAAGACATTATATGTTATTATATTATTATATACCGTCATCGTCACACGTGCAGCACATACCTACGTGTATGACATATATATGTGTGTGTGAGTATATATAAATAAAAAATCGCTTTATCTTACAAACTAGACTCATCGGTCGTGGCAGTGATGAGCTTTTTTTATTTTATACACTGCGTGGCACATATATTATACACGCGCATATTTTACGCATACCTACAAAGATGACGTTATTTTAATGCAGGCGATATAACATAAATACGATAAATACGTGCTTTATGGTGTTTTAACATTCTCCGACAACGGTGCATTAAAACATATAATATACTTTACATTCATTTATATATTATACGACCGATAGTAAATGAATAACTTGACGAAACGACACATTTCCGGCGCGTAGAGACTTAAACGAAAGACCAGAACGTCTCGCACACATAGTTATATATTAACACACAAAGAGGTAGATTAGCGTTTTTTTCAAACTGATTTCAACTATTACACGAAACGCGAGACATTAGTTGAATAGACAAAAATCAATATGCATACAGATCATAATTGATTTATTTTAATAGATATATAATAGTAGCTATATGTGTGTGTGTGTGTGCGTGTATTATATATTATACTTATACTATAAATTAGATATACAGATTAAAATGATTAAAATTTATTGAATATAATATTATATAATAACTATAATTTACACAGAAAATCGCGGTGCCAAATATTATAATAAATTAAAATGGTAGTTTTATAATTATTACACTAATAATTAATACAACAACTAATAATAAATAGTACAAGTATAGGTATTACCTACACTGACAAATAAAAGATTGATAATTTACTACACGTTGCACTTTCAGAATGCAAATATAGAGATGAGCGTGGAGATTTTGTAATCGAAAACTCGTGCCAAAAATCTACATTTAAATCTAACGAGTTCTGTTATTCCGGTGACATATCATACACCGTTTGAAATTTATTTACCGGTGTTGTGTAGTAAAGTTATATTATTACAATATATAGGTACATAAATAAATTTCCGTGTGTATGATATATTGCTTTAAACAAATCGTTTTGAAATCATCGTGCAGTATACCTTTCACAAATTTAATACTATTTAATATTATTCTATACATTTATGTATATTGTATAATGTATTTACATTATAATTAAAGCAACATCTATACCACAACTTGGTTGAGTTCATATTATATTATACATTTGAGGTACATGTAAGTTAATATTACCGTAGTTTGTCCTTAAAAAACGACCATTATACGTACTGATAAGTGGAGAAATTAGAAGTAATATATAGCTAATACAGTATATAGTATGTACATAAATATTGAATTAATATAATAAATAATATATATGGTATAATAGCCAATAGGTAATAATTGATAAGTGCCTATTATATAATTATAATTAGACAAAGTATTTTTCAGATTTTTAAATGAAAGAGTAATTTTATTAATGGTATTTATATATTTGTACGGGTATAGGTAGTGTAATATCAATAAATATATTGTAATATGATGTAAGATTAATTAAAAGATCTTGTATGATGTAAATTATATTATACTATATATGTATCATTATATACATATTACACATAAAATATGATAGTTTTTGAAACTATACATGTACCTATACAAGTTTCAATGATAAATGTGTATTAGATTTATAATTAAGGTATATATAAAACATAAATAACTTAGACATACATGTCTATAATATTTATGAAAAAATTTGTTTAAAAATCAATGTAATTCAAATAAATTTGTAAATTATTTTAATTTAATTTTACTCCAACATTTATAGCTAGTATATGTTATTAGTGGTTCGACTTTGTATGATATGATAATTTAAAAAAACTCGTTAAAAATACGAATTTTACTATTTTAAAATGTAAATAATAAACATTATTTTGTACGCAATAATAGAATTCATTTATCATTATCAGTGACGACCTCCCAAAATAAGAATTATATGATAATAAGACAAGATAAATAGATGTAAGTCTTTGGTTTAATCTAGAAAATATAATCTCGTTGACTTGCAAACTAGATTCGTGTAGTTTCATTTTTTTTTTTTTTGCAAAACATAATTTTAACCACCGCAGACAGTAATAATATTTTATATTGATAATAATAATAATTCGTATTTACCAGCTACTAACGGTAAACAAACTCATCAGGTAGAATCCAATTAACCGGGCTAATAACATTTTGTACGTCGATTAGGCTCTGGACAAGAACAATGTAAGTCAATTACAATCTGAAATTAGAGTGGGAAAACGCAACATTATAAATCGATTTTTACTTTACGTCGTTGACTGTATATTTATGTGGTTCAAAAAAAAAAAAAAAGTAATCAATGGGTTTTGGTTTTAAATTACAATAATAATGTTTATATTTGTGCAGTAGATGCATATTATAAAAGAAACCAATGCATACAAAATTAAGCGTACGGCATAACAGATTTACAGCTGCACAGTATATACCTACATACACATTTTCCATAAGCCATTAGGTACATATATATAAATGCATATTATATTCCCTACACTAGCTTGGGGTCACCAAACGGCGGAACGTGAACAATTTTTTTTACGGACCCTAACTATATATGTAACCTCTAAATACAATTTAAACAAACGTGTTTGAAAATCATTCTGTCATAGGTTTTGTGTTTATAATAAGATAAGTAAAAAATAAAACGATTCGGTCCGCCATTTGGTGACCCACGCACCTGCAGCTGTATATTAATACGGCGCATGTCCATATATTTTTAATTCTATATCATATACTTAATGGCAGATTTATTTTATATTTTTATATACCTTTAAATATTATACATACTACTGTATAGTATGAATATAATATTATAAGCCTACCTATACAAAATAGTTATGATTTAAATATTATACAGATACGTACACTCGAAGGTTTCCCGCTTTACGGTTAACCTTTAAACGACAATGATGCATTTTTATTAACACGCGCACACTAGAAATGGCGGTAAAGTAAAACCGACGTGAACTTCTTTCGGTTTAAGACTAATCTAGTTAATGTGGACCATAATTTACATTGCGCCACTATACGCCATAAGCACCTATTCAATTTATAACAACATCCACATTTTATATATAACGCACACACCATATTTTCACAGATTAAACAAGACTGTCAAATATATAAAAATAAAAATATAAAAAGTCTATATATACAGACATAATCGAATGTAAATATACATTTGTACATGGCAATAATTTAATCCATATTATTATGTTGTCCAATAAACATAAAAAATAAAAATACACCTCTGCACAATAATCGTATTAAAAATATGTTTATAATAATGCATGTAAAATATTATCAAATAATGGTACTGCATCAGAAAATTTATTTTTATTTTTTTTTAATAACAACGAACCAATACACATTTATAGAAATCAGTTTTTATACGAAATCCAGAGCCTGAGTAGTTTTGATTGTCAGGTGTGGTTTTTAAAAGCCAAACGACAATCATAAACCATAATATAATTTGGGATAATTCAAATAAATATAATTTATGAAAAAAAAAAATAACAAATTATATTTTATTTTGTTTTGTTTGATTTAATATTGTCTATCAAATAATATAATTCTTAAGTTTATGTAATGTATTATAAATTGTATAAGTATATACTTATTATACATAGGTGTATGTGGACATATGGGGGGATACATGTCGCTTGATGGTAATTTGGGACAGAATGTGCTATTAGCTTTCAAACTTACGACTCTTATGAGTTATTTCTACATTTGCAGTGTACGAATATTAAGAATATTCGGTTAATTCAAGTACAAGACTTGATTTCAAATTAACTAAATTGCCGTAACACAATTTTTCCGGTACGCATATTATACCTACATCCCAATGATTATTAAAATAACGGTTCACGGAAATGTTAGGTTGGGTATATATAGATACATAGGCAGATGCATATAGTTACATTCAACACAAACGTTTAAATCGTGTATAACGACTACAACGTAACATATTATATTATACACACGTACACAAATATATATTTATAGATATATATAGCTATATTATAGAACTGCAGTCGTCATCACTAATAGTGTACATGCGCGTCTACCTACATCTCTCATTAAATTGTTTTGCTCGAAAATGTCCTCGAGTAAGGCATTAAAATTAGTTTTACTTGTATTTTTATTACAAATAGTGACGTTTAAACCGAATATAATATGTTATTAATAAAATAATAGTACCTAAATGCAATTAAAGTAAAATATTACAAATATTTTTTTTTATTATATCCACTGCAGCGGTCAAATAATTGAAATAGTCGTATCCAACATAGATATACCTACAATAAGTACCTGTTCGCTGTTCAGACTGTTCAGAGTATACCTACAAACGTTTGCAGGTAAGTTAGAATATTTCTCAATGATATCGTTGGCTGTTAAATTTTACTTATATTTTACGTCTAGTTTAAATGGTTTTGACATAATTTCGACGAGAGCTATATTGAAATATTTGATAGCAATTAATTATAATAACGAATTAAACAAAAGATTTTAGTGTTATTTTAATGATTTTATTACGGGCTTATTTGACACGATAATGTCGGTGAATAATCTAATATTACTTACACCTCCGCACTGACCGCACCTACACCAAAGGATATCTATCACTATAATGTGTCTAATATTTAGAATGAGATAAGTACCTACCTACCTGCCTACGACTTACAAGTATAATATTTTACGACAGATATACCCATACTTAAATTATAATTATTGTTCTTTCATTATTACTGCGCGCGTGATTGAATAATTGTTCACCATTAAGTATGTTATATTATCTACTATGTTTTAGGTAAGTATACACGTTTAATTTGATCTGTGCAACCTTCGATATATACATATAATATACACATTTTATATTATTATCATTATTATTCATTACGCAAATTATATAATATATAATATGTTTTAAAATGTGCGTATGTATATATGCCATGTGCGTAGTTAATTTTTTTATAAAATTAAAGTCATTACTTACTATATACCCATATATATATACACACACACACATAATAATAACAATATTTCCCAACGAAGTCTAAAATATAACACAAACATCCGTATATTAAATATATTATAATTTATACGCCATGTATATTATGTATATATATATATATAGCTATTACTTGGATATATTTTTGTACGCGCGTTTAACAGCACGCAAAAAAACATTACTTGTACATAGGTGTATACCTATATCACTGCAGTACACCTATAATTATCAATCCGACTGCTCTCACACATACACACATCACTTTGAAGTAATAAATGTCTGCATAAACCAATACGACCGATACAAATGCAAACCGATTGGTTTTGCGTTGATTGGTTTCTTGTGCTGTAGGTATTAGGTGTACGCGGCGGCGGTAATTTGACGGCCGCGTTTGCGTTTTGGCTCGGCGCGTATATAATAATTAGTCCGGTGATAAATTCGTGGGAAAATCGAAAACCATTAGCCGCGGGTATGTGCGCCTAAATACACCTATTAAACAGGCAGGTTTACCTATGTATAATGTTATCGTAATATAGCGGGTACCTATCATTACGCACGGTAACGCGCAATACCACTACATTATTGTAAAAGCGTCGTCGACGGCGCAGAAGAAAAATGTTTTGGCGATTTTTCACTGCCTAAGAAAAATCGGCGATCGATTGTGTACGGATAGATCGTACCAGCCGTTATTCGCGGCGAATATCAAATAGCCAACACAATAACGTTACAACAGCGGAAGTCTCGGACGACGGCGGCGATGACCGTGTGGTGACGTGCTCGGTGCGCGTCGTACAGCAGGTGTGAACCGCCGCCGAGCGAATGTATCGCTGTACGAGCGGTGGCGGCGGCGGCGGTGTAAAAAGGGGCGAGTTTCGCGCGACGGCCCGGGCGGTGGGGCCGACCCGGCATTGGTGCGTTTCGGGCACGCCCCCCCGCAGCTCCCACCGCGGCAACGACGCCGACCCGGTACCCCCACCGAGGAACCGGTGCGTCGCGGCCCCCCGGAACGAGATCGCGGCCCGGGCCAGTACAAGCCGGCAGGCGCTCCGGACCAGTTCGTGTTTTCCCGTCACACCGCGAATCGCCGTGGCCCCCGTCGTGGTCGTCAATCGTCACTCGTCGTCGTTGCTAGTTATTGCGCCGCTGTGACAACGTCGTCACCGCCGCGAAACGATATTCGATCACATTCGATCGTACGCGAACGAATCCGGTCACGCCGCCGCCGACGAATTATTTTATTACAATTGCATTTTGTTTCGTCGCCTGAATTTCGAACGACCGCCAATATTGTATGTTTGATTTTTTTTATCGTGGTTTTTCGACGAAAAGTTACGACCGTTTATTTGTCCTTTGAACTATTTTCTGTGCGTTTTCGGCCATGAGGACCAGACGGTGACGTCCAGAAAACCGCGAGACGGAAAAGGACATTTCGGCACATTTCTATTGGATATGCTGCATGCCTACGCTTCGATTTAAAATTAAATGTAAGTAAAACGTTTTCATCGACGATTATAATTTACATGATCATTATTACAATTTTCCGCCGTAATAGATTTTTCACCATATAATGATAAAAATTAAAATTAACACATATTTAAAATCAAAGCATTTTATAATAATAATTGCAATGTACGTTTTCCAATCGCAAAAAAAAATCATTATCTTTGAAATTTTATCATTGTGTTATTTTTTATGGTAATCGAAAAACTATAGGAGATTTCAACGCCAGAACAAGTATATGTTAATACAATTGGTAATATATGTCGTTTTCGATAAAACTAATTACTTTACATACAATTTTTCTTTCCGATCAAACAAAGTCTATATCATTAGAACATTATTACAATATGATTTTATTATTACAATAATAATCGTCTGTAAATACCTACATTTTTAGTCTAGAAAATTTTTTTTCAATTTTTAAAATATGAGAATAGTACCTATTTATAAATTTATTGTAAATGGAGGTTTTAGGATATTATTGGCGTTAAAGTTTCCTACATACATATACAGTTGCGATCACTTGTAGGTATAGTTAAAAATCTCCCATATTGTAAAAAATATATATTAAAATAATAGATGTAATATTATCGGCGTACATTTTGTTGTTATTGTAACTGGCTTATTTTGCAACTATTGGAACGGACTCATCGGAAATGTACGTGAATAATCGCCAGGTGATCTGGTGTGGGCGAATGGGTCACGAAAAGTCCGTGCGAACACGGAATGGGCGTAAAGTGTTTTTTTTTCTATGAACGGAAAGTAATAGACTAATAACAATATACCGATTCATAGGCTCGATAGCGGCAATAATAACGATTATATTAATATCGGTTTTTTTTTTTTAATTAATTTAGTTATAAACCCGCGTTGCATTTATACCGAGCACGACCCAAGATACGACCGAGGCGGTGGGTATATAGAATATATATGTAATATATATTCGTACACGCCCACGCTCGATCATCGATTAATCGGTTTAAAATGAAAACACTAATCGTATACATATAATATTATATAGTACATACATATTATTATATGTATATATATATATTAACCACGTATGTTTACGTATTACCTGTACACATAACGAATACATCGATTATTAATTAATTATTTATTAAATTATAGAGTATTATGTGTCCCGTCCCCTAAATTCCAAAATCGGCGTTCGACGCTTCGTGTGAGGTTTCTCGTGAACTTTCTCCGTTATATATCGCAGATATTAATTACTCTAATTGGAGCAAACAATATTATAATTGTTCACTATTCCATCAAAAAATAAAAAAAAAAATTCTACTAGTATAAAATATTAAAAACTATTAATTATCAACAGCGAAAGGTAGTGCCTACACCTCTGTTAAAAACATCTAAATATAGATATTATCAAATAAATACGTAATAATTTATAAAAAAAAATCATAAATTATAAGATATATGTATGTATTATTGTGCTTATATTATACATCTACTTAAACTTACACAATATAACGTATAATTTTAAGGTCGTTTGTAGTAAATAAAAATAAAGGCACATGCACATCATATTACGTTTAGGTACCTACGTATACCTATATGTTAAAATAAAAACTACGTATACATACCTACATTTTTTATAATATTGTAGTCTAAATTAAAACCTTGTCTGCAGTTGTGTATGTGTAAATATAATGTATGTATAACATTCGACTTAATACATATATTTCTCATGGTTCGGTGTATATAATGCTAATTTGTTGGCTGAGTGCTAAATCACTTAGGCTAATTATTTTGTACGCGATTTTATATAAAACCACCTTTATTATAATTTAATTTGTAACTTTTAAATTAAGTTATTTAATATTTATTATTCTTTATTCTGAGACTTATTTTTAATCACAAACGATCGAAAATATCCTATGTGAGTCACGAGCAACTATAAATTAATTCACTTATTAGAATAATTATTTTATGCGAATTATTATAGGTTATGCGATAGCCTAATCAAATGTGTCTAGAAAAATAACGATCGAATTATTTATTTAGTTTTGCGATTTTCGGTTTACACGAGTTGCACGACAAGTTCGTTAAAATTCTAGTAAAATTCATGTTCTTTATTAAACATGTTACAGTTGTCAAGAGTCCAATATGCATATTATATGTTAATATTGACTAACAGTAACGACTATTATTGTATATAGACACATTAAAATATATTCAGATGATGTATAGTAGTCTTGTATTCATACGATTTACGTTTGGGAATCGGTTTATATTTTACATTTTTTTCTTTAATCTTTGGCCGGAGCGGTCCATTTGATGACACACACGGACGCGGAAGAGAGATCTCACACTGCCACCGAAAGAGGAGCAGCAGCTGACCACAAAAAATATACGAGTAGAAAAAAAATTATGTGTAGCGTACACACACTCTATAATAATAATAATAGTCGAGTCTAATGAATACCGGATATTTCACAATTACTCGCTAATGGACATCACGATATCCGACCATTAGACCCCGACACTATCACACCCACTTTTGCCGAGCCGTCAGTGAATATATATAATTGCAGCAGCAACAGCAGCAGCAGCAAGCAGCAGTGGTGGTGGTGGTGATGGTACTATATAGTATAGTAGTAATCGTAGCGGAGTGTTTCAAGGTGACCCACATTGATGATGATCCGCGATGAGCGAATACCTAATGTGTGTGAAAAAATAAATAAAA
Organism: Rhopalosiphum nymphaeae; assembly: GCA_036289425.1. Taxonomy (NCBI): domain Eukaryota; kingdom Metazoa; phylum Arthropoda; class Insecta; order Hemiptera; family Aphididae; genus Rhopalosiphum; species Rhopalosiphum nymphaeae. The sequence goes on from JAZAQC010000013.1 coordinate 21,610,383, forward strand.
TCACGAAAGAAACAAAAAAAGAATTGCATAACTTTATTCGTATAATTTATAATGATCGCAATATATTCGGATTTTCCCGGACATCAGAGCAAAATAACCAGTTTTAACAAGTACATTATCGTACCTATAGGTGCATGCATATATATATGTAGATTTTTTTTTTTATAATTTCCCAATATAATAATGAACGAAAATTACATAGTCACGGACTCACGGACAAGGAAAAAACAAATCAATGAGAGTACGATAATAATAATATATATATATATATATAATATGCATATTCCTTCTCGGTGCACAATAAGTTTGTATAATATAGGTATATTGTGTGTATAATATGTGAGTTTGTGTGTACCTATACTTGGCATATCTGACAAACAAGCTGTATTTTGTTATTTTCAAGCCGTTTAGAAAAAATAAACCACTGATTTGCATAAACGGCACGGTCCGTATACGATCAGTAACGTCACAATGCTCCATTGATACGACTGTTGGCACAATAGGCAAGTTTCATTAACAGGCTTGTTTTATGTAGACCATCAGAACGGCATTGTTTCCCGTGAACGTCCTCTAGTTTGCTTTCGGTGCATATTGTGTCATTTATATTTTTATATGTTTAATATACGTCATGGATTATATATATATATATTTTTCCTGTACAATGAAGCTTTTACATAAAAAAAAATTAAACACAGGCTCGTTATGACCGGAGCGCGAGCAGTAAACCGACGCCCATCATACATTTAGTACATCCATACGTGTACGTGTGGATTCTGAACCACAATATATAAAAAGAGAAAAAAAAATGTTTGAAATTTGTTTGTTAAATTTTTTTTTTCTGTTGTGATTTGTAGACGCAAAAACAAGAGACGAGAATTAGCGACAACGTTGTTAGCACGTGTATATATGCGCGGGCTATTAATTTAATTATATCTATATAATCTAAAACATGCAACAATTTTATTCAGGATTATATATGCACGAATATACATTTATATAGTGTATATAATATATATATATATTATATGTGTGTGTGTGTGTGTGTGTGTGTGTGTGTTATTTACTTTAATCTTGAAATTTATTATAATTTTTTTCCTTATTCATATTTAACCTGACGTCAACGACTATATGATTTTTTGTTGGGATAGTTAAAAAAAACACGATCCTTTCGTCGTGTTAAATACATAATATGCGCGTTCCGATGTTTATCTGCATCTGTTGACGGTCGTCGTCGTTGGCAGCAGCATTTTCTACACACATACATATAGTATAGTATACGCATAGTATGCATATCCATATAATAAGTGCTTGCGAGTTACGGTGGTATCCAATGCACCTATATAATATGTATATGTGTATTGTGTATACGTTTATAGGTAAAGGTATATAATATTGTATGTACTCGTGTGCGAACATACTGTGTACATTATAATATTAAATATATTATATTATGCGTGTATCCTGCGCGCACTTACCCTAAATATGTTTTGAAACGTTATATCCATTTATATCTCAAGGTGTCTAATTTAAATGCGACACGGTAGACGGTCCTGGGGCGACCCCAAAAAGGAGAACAAAATACATCAAATCATTAATCACCGAGCGGCATTTCGTGGTATATATATATATAGGCACGATAGATATTTTTTTACGCGTCCTTATTCTTGTATAAATGCGTATACCGGAGCTACCGTTTTGACGGAAATCTATAAATGCTCGTGGCTATTGTACTCTCCGCGCAGCGCCTAATGATGCAAAAGAATAATACACTTCTGAATATAATCGGCCTCGTTATATATATCATATGTACCTATATCCTTTTCATGACTTTAAAACCGTTTATCGCGGCGTATACGATGGGTAGGTAAGTATAATCCGAAAAGGGATTTTTTTTCCACAAAACGTTTAAATGATCTACACAGCCGCCGTGCATTCATCGATCATCGTCATAAGCAGAATCGATTTTGACGATCGTTAACAGTGACAGAACCAATGCTCAGACGGTACTGTCACAATACGACATTACTGCACATATATATTATACATACGAGTATTCCGTTATTTTTTTTACTTGGAAACTTAAAAACACAATATAATCGATTCAGTCACTAAACGCTTAGTCATCTCGGATTTCGTTTGTTTATACAAATAAATATCAAATCGCATGATTGATCCATCACTGTGTAAATGCTCATAATAATTCTTACCATTGAACTGTCGCATGCACCACAGATAGAATCATAATCACAAACTCGCGTGAGTACGTAACAAATTATTAACGGATATTCGCAGCTATGACAACTGACTTTTGCGTACATATATGTATATTTATGTCCACGATATAGAATAATGAGTAATGACCAATTCGAACATAACTAGGTTTTAAAGAGCGTGAGATTCTCGGTACTGAATATATAGTACAAGTTTAGGTGTTTACTAATAAAAAAACACATAGGTCGACAAAATTGAAAAAAAAAAATTAAAAAAATTCTCAAATTACTTTTTTTACTTGGGAACAACAATGACCAATCATCAATTCGTTCAATTTCTTCGTGGTGCGTACTAGCTTATTTTTCTCTGAGAAATATTATTAAATATTATTTACATCACGATGACGAAGATCAATGGATAGTATATTATATATTATATTTTATTATGATATGTTCGCCTCCTGAGACGGTTTTCGATGCGTATATTTTACCGACCACAGTCAAAAGCTGCATAGTACAAAGACGGCTGTATTTTTTTTTGTACGTGTGGTCCTCTCGGCAGAACTCTATAATAAACTGTATAATAGTACATAATATAAGTATAGAGGTGCATATTGTGCGGACAACGCTCAAGTGTTTAATGGACGAACAAAAATTAAAAAAAAAACAAACACGTAGATCTTATATTATATGTACGCAAATAACGGTTTTGTCGAGGCGATAACAACGACACTGCAGAATAAAGTATTATAATATACCGTTCACAAGGATATAACGTTCTCACCGGTCACGGGCGCTTAGGATAATATTATTAATAACAGTAATAATATAAAAGCCGAGACTGGCCGACGACAACGACGACACTTTATCCCTTCGTATTTTCTTCTCGCCACCAGTGACAGATTGTTTATACGTACACGCACTGCAGCTCTTTTGCACATTCGAGTGCCGTAATTTTTTTTTATTTTGTATACATATAACAATAATAATAATATGGTCCGTGTTACCTTATATATACGCGTCGGAGAACAATGGACGGGTGACACGCATCCCTTTCACACTCGAAAAAAATAATAATAATAAAGAAGAAGAATGAAGAATATTATATAAACGACGATGACGACTGAAGTGGTTTTGCAAAACACGTCTACAATATTAATGATGATCGGGTGCTCATAATAATATAATATATAGGGGACGGCGGCGCAAAGGAGTTTCGAGGATCTCTGGATATATAGGGTCAACTCGCGTATATATATTTACGGTTAATTTGTCAATGACAAAAAGACGTGGTGCATCAAAAAAAAAAAAAAAAAAAACAGAAAACCAAAAGAGAAAGAGCGAGTTAATATTGTTCCGGGGGATTAGGCGGATGACTTTGATTAAGTTTCGGCAGCTGCCGTTCGAGAAAACCGTTTGGCACGTTACCAAATCACGCGCGCGTGTGTGTGTTTCGATAATGCCTAAAACCACTGTTTATATAGGAAGAGACTCCGTCTGCGCGATCTTGCTCTGGTTTTTATCGCGTTGTGCGATCTGACCGTTGGCCAAAACTCGGTTACCGTCGCCATCGTCAATTTATATTATACTAAGAGGCACTCGTATTATTATAACATATAGTGTTTCATTGTAACAGTGGAATATATAGGTTAAAATAATAATAATACGAAAACCGCCTCGACAGTATAAAATTAATCAATAATGGTCGACATTGACTATAACGTTATACAGGGATAGATACTGCAGCGTCATTTAGCATTTTAAAAACCATTATGATAAAATTGTGTAGTTGTACTGTATGCGAACGGGGAGAAACGATTTCTCCCAAACCGACGGGTGGTTTTACAGAAAGTTTACAGGATTTTGGTTTTTTTTTTTCAAAAGAACTATTCGAGTGTGTAATATTTTATAGTTTTGTGACAGATTCTTAAACGATTGAAAACGCGTCGCTGCCCCCTGGGAAAGATAAATAGATAATAAACGCATAAGACATTTCGTCACAATATATCATAATATATTCGATTAATAAAAGACGTTTTCGGTTGAACGGTGCTCATAAGGTTTGAGACATCGGGTGGGTTCGGTGACGACTAATTCAACTCGTCCGATCCGATTTGCCCGTGACCGCGTGTACGGTTAGGTTATAATAATATCATACACGTTGTATACGTATACAATACATATCGTGTGTCCCATACGTAGGTATATGTGTATCTCGCGTGTGGCCCGCGCGCACACGGTGGTGCAAATATGTTATACGTAAAAATAGCGTAGTCCGTTGTTCCACGGAGGAAAAACGCCGCACACGCAGCAAATAAATAATTGATCTACTATTATTTGAATAATACGGACGTCCTCGGACGGCGATATAGTAATCTGTATCGTGTGTACGGGCGATTAGTAATAAAAAAAAAAAAAATAAAAAAAATATGCGTCCCCGAGACTAGTGCTGCTGTACCGTTGACGTCGTCGGTCGTCGTCGTACCAACGAACACGCGCAAGAGATTGTCGTGTCGAAGACGACATTCGATCGCGCGCATGTGTGTATGTGTGTGTGTGTGTGTGTGTAAAGTCTCGTGGTACGTATATACATATAAATATACATATATACATAATATGTATACGTATATTATAATGCGTATAATATCGTACGTCCGCTTCTGAATTAGGAAGCCGGCCAATTCGTGCGACGGACGAAACCGGTCGCGGCCGGTGTCATCTTTTTAAACGCGTGTAATATATAATAATATAATATAATATACATAAAAATGCACTGTCCGCGCGGTAAATGATCTTATATATATACACACACCCGTGTGTTATACAATAGAACGGAGAGCAACCGAAATAATATCACAAAACGATACAGGTAATATATTATTGTGCGCAGGTACCTATAATATATTATAATAATAATATAATGTTACATAGCTATGTATACAACATAAACGTATATTATGTATGCAGTGCGGAGAAGGGAGCTGGAGGACCGACTCGATATATATCATGTGTATCATTGTCCCGTGCAGCGCCCGCTCCGCCGACTTCTTTTCCACGTTATAAACGCGCGTCCGATAGCGATCGATGATGACGACCGTTAATTTAACACAATTATTTATATTATATATTATGTGTCCGGCGAGTCTTCCGTTCCGGTAGCGTCTCGAGAGCACTGCTAGTGTGCTTGGGTGGGCCGGTACGTCTCTCGAGAAAAAATAATCTCGGGAGAACGCGACGGCCCACGATATCGCCTACGCGCCCACTACAGATGCCGCCGTTCAGATATTTCACCGTCGCTTATTCGCGCAGCCACATAAAATTTAATTAACCGTCCCCGGCCCGCGACACCGTTGCACGGCGCACACGTATAACTCCGTCGTTCGTTAACGACCCGCGCGGTATCGATGCCTCGTTTTCCGACGATAAACCCTCGCGAAATCATGTCGATGTCGACCGATAGCATATTTTATTGCGACGTGGATCGCTGACGCATTGCGAATAGCCTGACGACGGCCGTCTAAAAATCAAAAAAATATTACAACAACAGTGTGCGCAGCGACACTTGTCGTCACGGGCGAAAGTCGTCTGGACCGCCCTACGGGTGGACATCTGCACCGATAAGACGCGCACTCACGTACAGTCAATACCGTCGACGACGATGACTACGGGTTTTCACGGGAACAACGAGTACCCCTCCCCCGCTCCACTCCCCAAAAATAAAACGCGATTATTGGCGTTTAAGGTACGAAGGTTATTAGGCTGTACTATGAGCCGTGCCAGTAGCCAAACTGCAATAATAACGCCTAATTATTTCGTGACTCGGAGCAATCGCGCACACGTATATTATAATAATTAATATAACGCTGTTAATTATTATTATATACTCGTCTCCTCGCAGTACCACGCACGCACACGGGCAAACACGGCGCGCACAGATGCATACGCGTAATGATATCGGCATTAAAAGTAGGATGAATATGATATGCGGAAGAAACATTCGGGCGCCGATTACACCGCGTATGCTGCGTCGAACGTGCGTATGGACGTGTATTAATCTCAATTAGTTAGCGTGACAAAAAAGTATTGGTCGTTGTCGGACTTGCGACCGTGCGGTGGTGTGCGCCTCTCCCGGCGTGTATTGCGGGAGATGATAATATCGTATGAAATATCGACAACCATTATAATGCCCTCCGCCGCAATGACCGCGGGTCCGCGTGTAAAATAATATTCATCCGGACAGAAGAGACAGTACCCGTACATCATGATGTACAACAATAATAGAGTATAGTAATAGTCCGCGATTCTGGCAAGACGCACGCGTACATATCGATACCATAATTGCGTGTAATATATATTATGCGGTGGTGTGTATATATATATATATATAAATATATAGATACTAATGACAATAATATGTTAATGCCAACCCAATAGCATCGGTAGGTTTCCTTGACCGGGTCTATCGAGCATATATATATATATATCGTTCAACGATATGCAAAATAATGTACGACGTATAATAAGTAATAACGATACGATGCGTGCGCATCGTCGTTCGAGGATACGACGACTGCGCGCGCCATCGCCGCCTTGTTCGGTCGGATATTATGATTTGTTGCAGTTTTAAAAGAAAAATTGTTTTAATTTATTTACTTATATGTTTTTCTCCTTTTTTACAGATGAACCAACAGTGCAAAGTTTGCGGAGAACCAGCCGCCGGTTTCCACTTCGGGGCTTTTACTTGCGAAGGCTGCAAAGTGAGTACTGCGCAACGCTCGCAATAAATACAATAAAGACTTTCATAACAATCGTGTTATGTGTATAACACACACGCGGGTATAGTGAATATAGCACCAGAGTTCGACGATGTCCGACCTACAGATATGCGAATAAGGTTTATTGCCGTGACGGCCAAGTTGGGGTTTTTCTCCCGCACCGCTGCCATCACGGTGACTGTGTATTGCAGGCTTTCAAAAATAAAATAATCGATACTCCTCCGCGCGGATCGCTTGCTCCTTCGAATCAACACTGCGATAAGAGTGCATACAAATAAGAAAGTATAATCTCCGCTGTCACACTGCACCCCCTCCCACACGTAATGAGTTGTCGTATTGGTCATTATTGCAGGCTTATACTATACGTTTTATATAGAGTGTACGCGACAAAAAAACATAAGGTAGTATACGCGTACGCCCTGTGTGCAGTATATTTTGACTTATATCGTTATAATATAATATTGTACGGTAGAGTTTCGTTAATCCGGCCGTGCGATATACGGTACGTCCGGTAATCCGGCTATATTTTTATTTTTACTATTTCTACTTAAACGGCTACAAGTATAAAATTCTTAAAAGTATCGTTTCAAACGTTTTTTGATTTTTCTTGGCAAGATTCTACGTATCGTTTATAACTGTTTTAATAAAATAAATTGCGGTTTTTCAATTAATAGAAATGCGTGTCCATCGGCGTTTTCGTTAATCCGGCAGTTCTCCCGTCTGATATCCGCCGGATTCCCGAGTGTCTACAGTATGCACATCGACACACGAACCGACCGCCGTTGTGCTCAGTCGGCATCGACATCGTTTCGACACTCGATAAAAACAATCGCCGTCCATTATTGCGATCGAAAAATCGTTATCGCCGTACCAACGCGTACATAATACATCGGGTTGGAGCATATGTCTTATAACAACAGTATAATATATAATACGCGTTACGGGTGCAGGAGCGTAGCGTGCGCGATTTGTGGACCGCCGTTCGCGGGCGCGATATCGAAGAGGGGAAGATGTTGTATGGACGGTTGTGTTACATATAATTGCCGTGTTCGTCCGATTGATTCAAGCGATCGGTAAAAACCGAATACCGCCGCCGATCGCCTGCACGAAATGCAAACGCCGCGTCGCATAATACGTGTATAATATTGCACAATAATTATATTTACAAAGACGATTATTATTATTTCGAATAAAGTGACGTTCGTTGCGCAATACTCGCCGGATGAACGTCGTCTCTCTTGCGTTCACAGCGGTATCTCGGCTGTTTTCATTTACCTACCGATGATATTATTATACACGTATTAAAACGACGTAGAAGAAGAGACGCAGTGGCCGATCGTTAGATAATTCACTCGCACACGTGGACCGAACGTGTATGTATACCACCTACCGCCTCCGATATATACGGTACGCTTTATAAGATCGAGTTAATTTCGTGACACGATTTATTTGACCAATGTAATGTTATTATTACCGTGTCGGCCAGCCGGACCATCATGATGTGACTTTCTATTTTTCATCATTATTATTATCGTCATCGAGATGATATTATTATGTATTAAGGCGGACCGAAAAGAAGAGTAGGGAAAGAGTTATAAAAAAAAACAACAATATAATAATAATAAAATGTCAACTGAGAGCGTCTTTATATATATGTGTATATGCGTACATACATAATATACGTATGTGTCGTATACATATACCGGTTGGTTTTCATCGGTGAGATGGTCCAGTTGTGGTGCGGTCTACAGGTCGACGCGGAATGCGGCATCTTCGCCTACATCTATAGCGGTGTAGGGTTTATGTGTGTGTGTGTGTGTGTGTGTGTGTGTGTGTGTGTGTGTGTGTGTGTGTGTGTGTGTGTGTGTGTGTGTGTGTGTGTGTGTGTGTGTGTGTGTGTGTGTGTGTGTGTGTGTGTGTGTGTGTGTGTGTGTGTGTGTGTGTGTGTGTGTGTGTGTGTGTGTGTGTGTGTGTGTGTGTGTGTGTGTGTGTGTGTGTGTGTGTGCGTGTGTTTGTGTGTAGTATTATATTATTTATATTATACACACACGTGAGACAAATGTCAAACCGATTGAAAATAATAATAATAATGCGGATGACAAAATATAAATAAAATGAAACCTGGCGCAAGCATTTTACCATTTAACCTATACCTATATAATATAATGGGCTATATAATAATATTACACGATATAATATATTGCAGTATTCATCCTACTCCAGTCTCCCTTTCGCTCCGCCATCAGCTATCGGCGACCTAACTAATTCACCATTATTTACAAATTGCTTTTATGTGCAAATGGAGTTGTGAAGACCGAGTTGACTCTCATCTCCTCGGTCTCTTTCTTTGCGCACTCTCCGAGATATTCCCAGAACCAACACCATTCATTCCGTAGTATAACATAAAATATAATATAATATAATGGCAGTGCAGGTGCAGATCTGACGCGCGGGTCTTTTGCGCCCGCGCAAATAACGTTTTTTCATATTTCTATGTACAACCGTGTTCGGTGACTCGCGATATGTGTGTATGTGTGTGTGATTTAATATTATTATATTATGCTGAATAAAAAACTGTACAACTATCATGGTTAAAGGAGTAGTATAATTATGCACCGGTCGGAAATATTTAAAATTGTACAAACACAATGAGCATACATTTATAATTATATTTAGTACCGTTGCATCAGCTCCATACGATATTATATGTACGGACCCACGAGAATTTTATAGTCTTCATCCACTCTCGTTTTTCACCATCGTCGCTACTACTACACACTCATTCTGCTCGTCGACCGCACAGACACGAAATAAAAGTGATATTTATTCTCAAAGCCATTATAATATACGTATTATATGGGCAAACCACATACGCGCGCGTCTCACCCGCGAGATAATAAAAATATTTATTACATAAATATCGATTTCACAACAAATACCTCTTGCTCTTCATATTTATATAAATATGGTGACACAAATTTTCTTCCCGGAACGTGTTTGATGACTTTAATCGTACACAGTTATTTAACATCTATAGTCATCGCAACCTTCGTTCTCCTAGAAAAATGTACTATATAATAAAAAATCTAAACCCTGCAATTTTTGTTTACACAACGACTTTCGGTCGTGATAACATTTGCCTGTAGTGTACTTGGGGATCATTTGGGGGGGGGGGGGGGCAAAATATTAAGTACTTTACTTTACTCAATGTTTGATGCAAAAAGAGCTCGAAGCGCTAAGCAAATACATTAACTAAATAATATATATATACAAGTATACGCATACTGCTTGTTCGAATCACGAATACAGAGATTTAAAACTATATGATTATTAGATTACACGCACGATGTGGAGAAGACTCAATCTCGTCATCCGAGAACCGTTATTATTTATTATGAATTACAGCGATTCACTTATTGAATACGACAAATTATATAAATAAATAAAAAAAAGTTTTAACTGATAACATCGAAGAATGAAATCGAAAATTTTACGTTAAACTATATTTCATTAATCATATTAAAAATCAAATCCCCTATTGCTCCTACCCCCCCCCCCCCCACACACACACACAGGTGCGTCAGTGCGTCACTGCGATTTACCTTCTCACCGGCGCATTGTGTTTTCCCAAACACCCGCCATGCCCCTAAACCGTCAAAACGATTACTCGTATACTCATTTCCAAAGTGGCGATGGCAGCGGCGGCGGTCACTCGTATTGTATACAAATTAAAAATTGTTTTTCGTTTGCACTGTAATATTATAATGACTATGTTTTGGCCATACAACGGTATTTCACGTACGTAACCCCCTCGAGGTACACTTAATAGCCGAATAATGCGCGTATATCATACATGTATAGTATATTATAGTTATAATTGTGCCGTTTTCGTCGGCCATTCAATATAACAACATTATGTGCACGCGTAAACCGTAAGTGCATTCGATCCTAACACACACACACACATACATACATTAAAAAATAGTTGTATGGGCTATACATAACATTCATTCATTCGATCGCGATACGAAGATTTATGATTAATACCGATTCGTATTTAGTACGCACGCACACACACACAATATGTATTATAAACGTACAACATAATATATGTATATATATATAGAGATGTGACTCATTAGTCTTTAGATGCCTATCGCGGCCGGGTTAAGTCTCAGTACCTATATCGTTTTGGCGCACGAAGACACACACACACAATATATCGACCGTGTGATCTATCGTTTTTAATAACGTTCGCCGCCATCGGACGAAATAATATTACAATATTATATATTATATATCTATGTGTGTATTCGTGGGAATAATGTCAGCAAAGTATCTGCTGTGCGGAGCGGACTCATATAGCTCGGAGCCACGGCGGACACGCCCTCATCGCTTACATTACATATATTATTATTTTCCGGTCAAAACGTATATAAACACATAGCTGGTACCCATTCAATATTATTACAATATCGCGCGCTCGCTTTTTTTCCCGTTGTAATATTACATCTTTACCAACAAAATCACGAAGAGATCCCGGAGAGTATGAAAATACGACTTGTTATTATATTAACTTCGTATTAGATACGGCTAATCGTTTGATGATTTTACTAAATTGCTTTCCGCGCGATGGCCTATAGACGATAAATGATAATAGTAGACGCACATTGAAATGCTCTAAGAAGCTGCGGAAAGTCAAAAAATTACTCACAGAATTCGATTTAAATTATCTTGAATAATATTATAAACTGTAAATTAGCCGCTTAATTAGGTACGTTTATACAATAATGCATCGAACGTCAAAACAACCATTAGTCACACTTGTAAAAAATAAAAGCTAAATTTTTAGATTCTATTCGACGTTTTCGACGAACTCTGTGCTCGGAAGTGAGTGCTAAGTGAAACACTCCGATAGAGATACTGTATTTGCATTTAAATTCACGACATGTCGCAAGAAAATTAAATATATTTTTATCATACCTGTATTATATACCTATTTGTATAGAAACATAAAACATAATTTTTCTAAACAGAAAAAAATCTCGTTTTGTTTTTGCAGTCGTTTTTCGGACGGACCTATAACAACCTGAGTTCGATATCGGAATGCAAGAACAACGGCGAGTGCGTGATCAACAAGAAGAACAGGACGTCGTGCAAGGCGTGCAGACTGCGCAAATGTCTCTTAGTGGGCATGTCTAAGAGTGGGTCGCGGTACGGCCGCCGGTCCAATTGGTTCAAGATCCACTGCCTGCTGCAGGACCAAAACGCGGCGGCCGCCGCCGCGGCCGTCGGGCACCACCAGCCGCACCATCACCACCAACACCACAACGGCAGCAGTCGGTCGTCACCGCACCACCAGCAGCAACAGCCGCCGCACCACCAGTCGCAGCCACCGCCGTTTGGTTCGCCGCTATACCCGGCCGGTCTGGTGCACCCCGGCCATCATTTCCTGACCACCGACAAGTTCCTGCAGGCCCGGCTCAACGGTTACGGCGCCGCCGCGGCACTGATGACCGCCGCAGTCCAGGACGACGCGTCCTGCCGGCGCCAAGCGGCCGCTGACGCCATCATTAGCGGACACCACCAACATCATCACCACCACCGTAACCGCCATCACAATAACAACAACAACAATAACAACAGCATTGACCGAAGGCACCGTCACCATTACGACGACGACGAAGAAGATGACGACGACGACGACGACGATTGCGGCGGTCGTCGTCGCCGCGACGATGACGAAGACGACGGCGAACGCAACGACAACAACAACGACGGCGATTCGCCAAAAGGAGGACGACGTCGTCGGCGCCGGCCGTCCGCTTCCGATGATTCGGGCGGCTCGTCCATGCCCGACGACGAGGATAACCGCGGCAGTAATCACCGCCGCAAGACCGCCAGTCCTGTGCTCCGGCATCACCATCGCAGCCCGTCCTGCACCACCGGCGGTACGCCGCCCGCGTTCCGTCAGCTGTCCACGTCGCCATCCGCGTCGTCCACCGGTTCGGGCGACGCAAAACGCATCCGGATGTCCGTCAGCCCGTCGTCGGCCACCGTCGGCTCTTCGCCCGTTTCCGGTTTCCACTCGCCCTATTACCCGCTGTCCGTCACCCGACCCGGGTTGACGCCGTTCGTGGGCGGTGGCCTAACGCTGTCCATGGCTGCGGCCGGCTGGCATGCAGCCGTGGCCGCTGGGCGCACGGCCGCTGGTGGCGATCTGTTGCTGTCCAGCCCGGCGCCGGGTGGCGTGGCCGTCGAACAGGAATACCCCATCGACCTGTCGCTGAAGACCACGGCCGCCAAATACAACCGATCGCCGCCGCACGCGCCCCAATCCGCCGGCGGACGGCACTCGGTGACCGACGACCCGGAGGCCGCGGCCACGGCCACAGCGCTGCCGCCGTCGCCGTTGGACCTCACTAAACGGACGGCCGAAGTTTCGTTCGACTGACCGGCATACGACGACAGCCCGCGTTATCGCTCCACAGGAGAAACCTTGCAGCTACTACTACCTATACCACTACTACTACCTACTACTACTGTCTACTATTAGTACCACTCATACCACTGGTATACCGTACGAGCTGTGTACTCATTCCGTCGTCGTCAGGTCCAAAAGTTGGAAGAAATTTTTTTTGCGAAATTTTTTTATTTTTTTTTCGGCATCGTCCTAGTCATTGTATAAAGAGAAAAATGAAGTGAAAAAAATGAAAAAAAAAAAAACGACCGTTTTCGATTTCGTAAAGTCGTGGAATGCCTATAATATAGAACGACGCTGCTTGTAACGGCGCGTATTAATACCTCGTGGCTAGGGTGGGTGAGGGGAAAGCACACGTACCACGGACTTCGTGATGGTATATATACACAATATATAGGTGATATCATTATACCGGTTATACGGTTACTATGTGGTGCGGTGTGCGTGTTTACATTGCGGTAACCCCGTTGTCCATTTCGGGTTTGGAAGACGAAAACAAAACGGGAAAAAAAATAAAGATAAATAAATACTGCAGTGGGCACATCTCGTGTCGCAGTGTCAAAGACAATAGGAGTTTGTCACACTCGGTAACAATGCCGGTGGGCGGCTGTCTTCGCGACAACGCATATTGTGCATATTATAACAATATATACACACATACACCCTAGGCCCACACCCGTAATTTATTACCCGTATTTTTATGTTACATATATTATAATGTTATACGTGTGGTCAACAAAGCAGTAATTTATTTTTTATTTTTTTTTTCTTAAGACGGAATAAGACAAACTGCATACATTATTTTATTATTATTATTATTATCATTATTATTATTTTTATTATTTTTATTATTAATATTATAATTATTATTATTATTATTATTATTAGATACGTCGTGTAATTAAACTCGACATTATAATAATATTTTACTATTTCTATTTCGATTTGTAGAATATTAAAAACTGAATAATAAACGAACGAGCCTCGTGTGTTATTGTAGTAATTGGCTCGTCGTCTACACAAAGTATGTATGATATGGTTATGTTATTTTTATAGCTACGTAATATTTCGTAAGATTTAATATTATTACATTTTTAATTGATAAATTGTTATTATTTTTTTTTTCATTCTTTAAGTTATAGGGATTCGGCCAGTAATAGCATTGTACATAGTGTATTTCATTTAATATTATATTACTTTATTTATAGTAAGACGTAATTGTAATTTTATTTTATTTTTCGTTATCTATGTATATGTAAAAATAAATTGTATAAATTATTAAAATTAAGAACTTGTTAAAAATGAAGAAAAATAGAAATAAAAAAAAAAATTAGATTTTAAATACAATATGTCGTTTTGATTATTTTTTATATAATATATATATTATATATTCATTATAATATATAAACGTTATGGTTTTTTTTTTATTCATCAGTCTAGGTATAAATGGCAAAATCATAAAAATAATATCACCATAGCCTCGTTCCAATTCGGTCGAGCGTTTACCGTACTTGAGCAATAAATAGCTCTTATATACCGCGTGCGTACAATATCTTTATGCGTGTTGTTTGAAAAAAAAACTGTTGGAATTATTGAAAAATTTAAAACGAGGCAAATGCGTTGATTTTATAAAAAAAAATAATAATAATATACCTATTGGTATCCGCGGTAATTATAACAACTTTCCTGTAAAACAGTAACACTATAGTCGGTACTCTGCGGCTCGATTGAAAATGCCGCAACAAAAACGCATATAATACGAGACCTACACCGCAGGCGGACTACTGGTGCAGTTTTGCACGGCCGACTGTTGAGGAAGTCACGAAGTTTACGGTGCTCGTGTATAAAATAAAATAATAATGCATATACATATATATTTATCGTTTTTATTGTAATTTTTTTCTTCAAAGGTCAGTATATTGGTGTATTATGGTTTTTTGTCGAAAATCAAATTGCGATCGAACTGATTGGATGGGAGACATCGGAAAAAATGATACGTTTTGCGCAAAACGTTTAATGCCATCGTCGTGCCCATTAAATTGCACTCTCACACACACACACCACAAATTCGACTAAAGCACCGTAGCCGTGTAATCATTATTACCACTGCCGACCTTGATAAATAGTGCACGACGACCGGCAGAGGCTGTCCAAGACAGGCCGCGTCATCGTCTCTGTCTTAATCGTCTACGATTAGTAAACCAGCAGGAAAAAACACCGACTAAATCTATACGCGAGCAATCCCGTAAAAACAATAATAATTCGTCCGCACGCGCACAGCGGCCAACGGCTAATACACATAATTATATGGTACCTATAATAATTTTAATGACGATCATCTTTATATTTCGTATTATCACTAAACAAACGTCAGGTGGTTTTAACAACTGACAAAACTCAGGAAAAGCGCTTGCAGCACAAGCTGTCACAACAAACCGATCGTTTCCGAGTTTATTTTTCAATGATAATATTATATTTTATTGATTTCTTTGTCATCAATCGGCGTGTTTTTGATTGGCGACCATAATAAGGTAAATACCACTCCTACCACTAACTCGGTGTAATAATATTAATTAGTATTGTAATATATATATATATATATATATATACCACTAACTTTTCCGTTAAGTCTATCGGCTGACGCCGTTTTAGTCATTGCTAATTTAGTCATTACCTTGTCTAATCGAAAAAAACATTTGAAAATATTGTATCTACGACTACGTACGTACTGTGACGCGCAATTATTTCCACTTGCCGATTATCCGTTTATTTTCAAATCGAAGTAGTTGAATATTATTTTGCGAAACGTGCAACACCGATTGTACCGACAAACCTCGCCTACGATAAACGTATTATAAATTATAATGGCACCGTTTTTAAATACGTTTAAATTGATGTATGGTCAAAGTATATTATACAATATCAATAATATTGTTTTACCTTAGCTGCATACAAAGAGTTCCCGAGAATATTATTATCTTTTAGAATATAACTCGAATGCCACTACGCCAGTACTGAGAAAGAGAATTATTATTTATGTATGCCTTGGACGTGATTTATTTTGAAATAAGACATCTCAGCTTGCTAATAAGTACAAATAATAATTTAATTGTAATAATATAAAAATAGGTACCCAATGTAATACTATGTCCGCATGAAACGAATTAACATTTCGTTCGGTACAATAATGTTAGTATTGCGCTTATTGGTTTTTGTTTTTTTAAAGTAATAATTTCATTCGATTATACCGTCAACGTCCTCGTTCTAAATACAAATATTAAAACCTGTCTTATAACCTATGGTGATGTATGTATTATTGTATTATAATTTATGCTATGAACAAGAATAATTGCCATCTTTAAAAATGTATTCGACACAGCTTCCGAACTTCCGGTAGGTAAATCGAGTGAGTCCAAAACCGATTAGATTTTCAAAACTTGTAGCCGGGACGTAAAACATTATATTCTAAACGTTTTTGTGACCGACTGACGACGTCTAACCATTCTCTAGTCCTTCGATGCCGTTTTTGTACGACGTACGCAATAATAAATTGTCCCCGTACGTTTTATAGGTCCACTTTTACGTATTCAGGTCGACTTCCGAAATTAACTACAATAAAAATGTTAATGCAGCGCACGTTGGTAAATGATAAGTCGTCGCCGTCGAATCTCGTCCTACAAAAGCAACTGATCTGGCGGCATCGCGATGGTGGCATCCACGCTTCGCTCGCGAAATGCCACATTTTCACTTTCTTCCATTTTTATACGCCGGTGCTATAAACATTAATCGTTGCCCCATAAATATGTGCAGCGACCAGCCTCCGTCGTTTCGTAAGACTTTTATTATTATGATCGTTTGATATTTTTTATTATTATTAAAACTCGAAACTCTGTAAAACGCGTTGGATTTCCGATACGACACAACAACACCATTAATGCACGTACATGGTTATTGCGGTACACCTAATAATATTAAAATAACGGTGAATTCGATGCAGAACACAATGTTGGATTAAATAATATAATAACATTTATAGTAATATAAATAATGATAAATATATTGAACTTGTTTTGGTGAAATGGCACAATGACACATGTCGCCATAAGTTACATAAATATACCTTGTACACAAATTTAAACATATTATTAATTATAGTTGTGTTACAATACGAAAAAAGAGACTTCGTCACGTTATGCTATTTTCAGATGTATAGCACACATGGATAAATTTCAAATTCGTGTACCTATGTTAGCATAATATGCACATTGCACATGTTACTCGTTATCCTATCAATGATTTCAGACATTATACGATAAAAATACAATTGACACAGTTAAATATTATCAAGACATAAATCAAAAAATATTTTTTCTTCAATATCTACATATTATATGTCGTTGCACTATTGAAATAACAATCGATACCTCAGATTGACTGAAGCTTTCGTCAACGAAATAATATGTGATATTAATATCCCGTCCGATAACGTCATACCCGACCGAAATCGATGAGGAAATCTTCGCCTGTCCACCGACAAGGCTTCTTAGTTTGTCACCAAATATTGAAGCTATTCTATCTGAAAACGAGCAATCCAGTCCAATTTAGTTGGGAACTAAATAACACGAACGAATTCGAATTGGCGGTTGTTGGATCGGAGACCCGATGACTTGCGATGACGTACACGAAGTTGGCACACCGACTTGATTCAAACATTTTTAAAATTACTGCAAAAAAAAATTTCCAAATTTGTAAATTAAAAGATAACTTGGAAATAAAAATAAAAATTGGGGGTCCAACTTCGCGTTTACGGTGCTGGAACAAGCACGCAAATGATTAAACGTATACGTCGTAGTTCCTTACGGGGTCAGCAGAAAAAATTCGTAACGCGGGTGTCTTAGTTCGAGCGTTTCCTGCATTGTTCCAGTGTACCCGGAACTAAAAAGTTTATTGTATTTATTTATTATCCTATGCACACAGTCTACGATTATGAATTAAATTTTTTTTAAACGAATGTGGGTGTAAAAATATTTAAAATAATTGTATAATTTTTCACAACGATATAGAATGTTAAATTAATAATATGAATCGTACATTTATGTACACATCATTTATTTTATTATGAAGATACGCTTCTGCGTAAACTTGTGTCTGCTTATAAATTATATATAATAATTGTTAAGCTATAATAATTTGAATATTGGAAGCTAATAAGAGATATATGTATATGTTTATTTGTTATATTGTATATAATAATATGCAATACGCAAGTACCTACCAGTAATAATTATTTACATCGACACATGTATAGTTTTATAACAATTTTGAATTACTGATCAAAATGTAGTATATGTATTATAAGTTATGTATATATATAACAATGTATATAATATTTATATATTGTTACATAATATAATGTACTTATCATATCTTATATATTATGTGTATTTGTATATTGTGGATAATATATAAATTATAATACATTTACTTCAAAATTAACTTTCACTACAAATTGTATTTAATTATATAAATAATAAAATAAAAAATGTTTTTTGTTAAGTTATTAGTGTGCGTAAACCATAAATAGGATGCGAGTAATTTTTAAATATGGCAATATTTTCATTTATTATTATTTATTTGTTTCAAGAACAGAGGTATTGACACTGACAAGTATGTCTCTGTCGGTATTTAATTTTACACTACTCACCTTTTTACACTTGATGTATAAAAATGGACTGATAGCGTAGTAAAAATATATCAAAAATACGCTAATAAACTATTTACTGATGGCAACCCATGATTGTTTTTGATTTTTAATTATACTTATAAAAGTTCAAGTTATGTTAAGAAAATAGAAATGTATTTAGCTTAATAAATTTATTTATTTAGAATGTAAACCGCTAATTATCATAGACACAATTTGATTTATAAAT
The DNA here is from genome assembly GCA_036289425.1 of Rhopalosiphum nymphaeae. NCBI lineage: Eukaryota > Metazoa > Arthropoda > Insecta > Hemiptera > Aphididae > Rhopalosiphum > Rhopalosiphum nymphaeae. The sequence goes on from JAZAQC010000013.1 coordinate 21,629,779, forward strand.
TTAGGTGGAAGGGGGGCTATTATAATTTGCATGTATGTACTGTGTGTACTGTGTGTATGCTCTCTGAGATATATAAGGGTGGAAGGGGATGTACAAACCATCTTGGGCGAGAAAGCCCCCTCAAATTGCACTTATGCTAATTATGTATTATACATAATATATAATATTATTAACTATGTACTCTAAAATGGGTATGGTAAAGTGTTAATTTTTTGGATTACTCTATACTTTATAGATACTTGTTGAGTCTAGGTCTTAAAAATTGTCAATATAAGGTATAAATTTATTAATAAGTAATTGAAATAATTTACATTATTAGGCTTTGGTTATGTAACTCTTTTAATAACATTGGTTAAAATCGAAATTATTCATTAGTCATTACAAATTTGGTATTATATGTATATAACATTACCAAATGATTTTATTATTCTACACCTTTATTCAATGACCTAATGCTTTTATGGTAAAAAATTATAATGCATAAATAAAATACATAACTTTAATTGCGTATTAACTATTAAATTTTAAAAAAGGTTTTATTTCTTAACGATAGTGTAATATGATGTTTATTTAAATGTTTTGCCATTTACAGTTTTAATCGAAAACAATACTATTTAATATATATATATATATATATACATGCATAATATACATATGGATTAGTGTTTTTATACGTCTATAGTTTTATCGTAATAGCTGACATTTTTAAATGTATTGATATATTAAACGGGTTGGGTGGGCTTGGGTTTGGTTTGATTTTTTACGACTTATAGTTTAATTTGATCAGTTTAGTATTAAATATTATAAAGTGGTTAATAAAATTTACATTTTAACAAACATTACTATTTTAGTAAATTTATATTAAATCAGCCACCAATACATAAAAGTTTCGAATAATAAATTCTGACCAATACATTAAGTATTTAAGTAACCTTTTACTCACAACTATAATTTTAATAAAACACGAATTTGGGCAATTATTATGCATAGTTCATGTATATTTTAACACTCACTCAAAACATCAATAAATAAAATCAAAAAATTATGAACACTACTATTGCAATGATTACTTTAATAATTTATTTTCTTTACCGGGAATATTTTTGATATGAATAAGTAAAAGCGAATACCAATCATAACGATATTGGATTCACGTCGGCTCTCAAGCATTATATGATAAATTCGTCTCCATGTTTTATGATTTACATAGAAATATGTCCAGAATTAAGAAGTGAAAAATCATAAAAATTATCATTGCATTTATTTGTTTTTGAATTATAAATTTCAACTGAAGCAAAACAGAAAAGTATAGAAATATAATAAATCAAATTGTAACCCATTTTATCGCATATTTATTATATGCATTAGAATCCTTAAATAGAAATACTACAATATTAAATAGGTATACATGGTGTCATGGTATAGGTTAATACTTTCATTTTACCGCAAAAATTACTTGAAAATAATCAACGTACCAATTGACCATTATATTGATAGCCATCATAAAAATGTGGTTTTGAACTTCAATTTAACGATCGCTGAACGCTAAAGTAATTAATATCATAATATTATTACACTTATATACATTAAACATTTTATTGTCTATGATGGTATTTACTATAACCATCCATGTACTATAAACAACAGTGTGCCTAAACTCGTACACTTATAATTTAGATTTATATGGGTAATACCTATTTAGTGTAGGTAGTGAGTATATAGGTATATATACTATATAGTAATATTAAATAAACATACAATTTATTATTTCGGTATTTACAAACTATTATCCGTCTTATAAAGATAATCATAAATGTCTACCAGGTTAATAGTATTTTAATAACGATTATTTTTCGAAACTTAAATTCGCATAATTAAAATATATATGCTATATAATATACTTTATGTTAAGCTGAAACAAGCATCAACCATATTTCTTATTTAGTAATATTCAAATATACATGATATAATTGAATGAATTATTGTTATGGCGTAATGCAATTCACTTGTTGACTTGTTTCAAACCTTTAAGAGAATAGTAAAATAAATTACAATATGTCACGTGTGTGTGTGGATATAAAGTGACTTATGGAAGTGTTTTGCAAAATGTAAATAATATTATAATGATGCTCAAATGTCGTTACATGTATCGCAGACATGCGGAGTAGTATATTATAAATAGTGTATTATGTTTATTTTAAAATAAATACATTGTAAGACGTGAATTCTTTAAAGTCACTATGATCCTACCAGGGTAACACTTTTATATGATAAATTGATAAGACTTAAGAAAAATGAAAATTCAACAAGGTTTTACAAATACCAATTTATTTAAAATACACGCCAATTTTCATATCCTCTAGCAACTTTTAATAACACATATTTAGTATATAATACTTACATAAACAGTGTTATTAAAATTATGTTGTGCTAATACCTCGTAATTAACTCGTTATTGCTATTGACTGCTCTACCATTAAGTAGGTTTAAACGAAACGTTAAAAAAAATTATCTAATTTTGTGTGGTACCGTATTATTACACGAGGTGCCCAATAAATAAAGGAAAAAGAATTATTTTATAAGTGAAAATATTAGTTTATATTATAATATACATGTTAAGCACATCATGTCTTATGGCGCAACATTTTATTTACGTTGCTGAGATAAAAAATTGGACTAGTTTTCACCATGTAAAAAAATAGTATTAATAACAATAATAACACGTATATTTATTATTTGAAGTCTTGTGGAATGGTGTCTTAAACATAATTTATTTAGATCAATTGAATGGTAAAATATAACAAATATATTTTTAAAGACTAAAGAGCATCCTTATTAAAGTCGATGAATCTAAGTTAACAAAGTCGTGACGAATTTTCGTGTTAAGACATAATGTGCCCAGTAAGACGCCTTGGGGCATACGTATTACTACTGTATAAACGCCTGTACATGTTTAAACAATTTTATTTATAGAATTCATTTTGTATAAATCCATCTACTAAAAATCGCAAAACTCGTTTATTATTAATGGTAACGATAGTTAAATTATAAATAATATTAATGTAACAAACGACAGACGTTTGTAATACTATATATTATTATACATATATCTTGCATTGCAATGTATAAGTAATAGTTATAGCTTTAGTAAAATTACCTAGCTATAAATACAATATACCAAGTATAATTGTATACTCTGTACGCAATGAGTCATTTATAATAATATACCTATGATCCGATTTCGGGGTTACACATTCTAATAATTATACAACGTAAACATTTGAAATATAATTCGAGCTAATAATTTGTCAAATTATTAGTTCTACTTAGTATATTTATAATCTTAATTAACCCATTTAAAATTGAAATGTATTTGTAATTGCTGTTAAGCTATTTTTGGTATTGGAATGCAATTATAGGATTCCATGTTTAAAAGTACTTCACAATAACAGCCGATACTGTTCATCTAAGCTACATCAGAATATCACATTTAGTATTTTCGTTCAAAATTTTTGTCGATTAAAAGATTTACGATAACTTTAATACATTTAATCAATAATATATATACATATTATGATAATTAATTTAAATTTGAATAGTCAATAGCATATTTAAAATCGTACAAAGAAGTGACGAGATCAATAAATTATACAACCGGTCATATCATTGTTATACAGTAACTCTTGCATTTGATGTTTATTTTATTCGATGGGTATTTAAAGAAGGGATCTACCCAATCTTCGTCTCGCTATTGCTATTTATCTTCAATTAAAATCGCGCACTACAATGATTAATCGAATTGCTAATGATGTGAACGTCAGTCATGATAGAGGCATCTAAACAATTTTGAGACCGGTTTGCAGAACATATTATCTTCTAATAAAAATAACGTTCCGAAATCTATATAGAGATGCGTGTAACTTTTTCACGATCGACTTTCACATTGTGCACACTGCCGTCTACCAAAAGTAAACTTCCGTCCATATTTTATGATAAACAACATTTCAATTTTTGTTTACAAACAAATTACCAACATATGATATTATGAGAGGCATATTACAAACGTTAATCGAACGTCGTGCGAAATAAGCGGATAAACGATAATTATAATAATTGTTAGAAAAATGTCAGACGATTAACCGTTTGAAAAATAAAAACAAAACGCTTTCGGGGGAAATCGTCCACGCGATATCGTCCGAAAAGAGAGACGGTTGGACGGTACGTAGAAGTGCCTACCACCGGGTACGCGCGCGCGCACACACACACACACACGTACACGTGTTGTGTACACAGAGCGTAAAAAAAAGAGTACCTAAACTCGCACTATCCATTAGCGTCAACACGATATTTCGATAATTGCCACGTCAGAGTCAAGGGCACACATCATCATCATCAAATCCGTCGACGAATGGTCGTACGGAATGGAGTGTACAACATTATGCGGAGAACATTGAGTTTTGGACAAATACAATATAATATCATTTGGACCGGTCGAAGACAAAACGAGCTTGGTGCACACACGCGCAGGCGTATTTCGCCTCTGTAGTCTATATAATCATTCTCTCCGTCTATATATATATACGTACATATGTATGTATTACGTATAATATTTACTGTCTTGATTTTTTTTTTTTTTTTTATGGTGTCATTATTTGTTCTTTTAATAGTCAAACGTTTTCGCCTTCATCATCGCTCGCGCGCGCCCGTGGCCCCGGACAAGGTCGCGCGCGCGTTCACAACAAATCGACGTGTTATTTATTTTCGCTCGCGTCGCAAACCGATCGTTTTCCGAGTGAAAACGTTTGATGACCGCGACAGGTACGCGCGATCGGCGGAATTCGGTTATCGTAAACGTCTAGGCGGCGCGCGCGCACTTGCCGACGACGAGGGTGCACCGCGCGCACGCGATAATCCGTTGGTAAGCGCGTAGGAAATCCGTACGCGGTCCTGTGGCCGTTGCGACATCCGACTGTGACGGTATAGGCGCGCGGTCGTATACGGGGCGGTGTGCACTTAGGCGGCGAGCTCCGGAAAACGCCGTCCAAGGTTGATATACACATACGCTTGTACATCGTTATCGTTATCGTTATTTATTCGCGCATCGCCGCCAAACGCATATCGGTACACATATTATTGTTATTATTATCGTTATTATCATACACGTACGGTACGACGTATGTGGTGGGCACGTCGTTAAATTGTAACGTCTGTTGGTTTATTGTACGCACGTGTATTGTAATACGCACACGACGGTATTATACGTTTAAACGTAATATTATGTTCGTATAATATGTTCCCTGTAACCTTTCGCTTTCCATCACCGCGCGTAGCGTGCGCGCACGGGACCCGACCGAATTACTAGAGCGAAACGGTGTGGCGCGAGCGTTGCACACAGGCGACGACCTTGAAACGGTTTTCGTATTTTTTTTTTTTTTTCTCTCAAAACCGAAACAAAATAATACATACGTATAGGCAGCCTACAACGTGTAATAATAATAATAATAATAATAATAATAATAATAATAACAATATATACGTGCATATTACCGATTTCGTAACCGAAACAAAATCGTCGAATTAACATACCTGTACCAGATCAAATTGTCTAATTAATTATCATAATACCCCTACGTATATAGTATTACAGTATTTTTACATGCCAATCCGTCGTCGGTCTGCGGTAGCGTTTCCTACGACGACGACCTGCGCCACAACTCTTGCGCGGCGCGATATCATAACATCATACGCGCGCGACAACGACGACTGCAGTGTTGTGAAACGGTTAATTATTTCAAATCGCGTCGCCCTTCCCCGCCGCCCCCACACGAGCCGCCGCTGCCGACGACTTCAAACCGGTTGTCTCGTTTTGACAAATCGTTCGGTCTTCACGGCATCGGAAATTGACATGTCCGCCAATAATCAACTGCAGCATATACGCACCACACTACTACTACTACTACTACTACTACTACTACTACTACTACTACTACTATTACTACTACTACTACTACTACTATTACTACTACACACCAGACAAATCCGTGTACGATTTTTCGTTCGGGTTGTCACGCGAAAGTGCAGTTAATGATAAAGATTATGCTTTCCGATTTGCCGGATTTTCGTTATTTTTTTCTCTTTACGCTGTACTTGGAAAACTGTAATACACTCGCGTATCCAAAGAAGATCATTTTCGGTCAACTTGATTTTATTTATTTTTAATTCGATATAATCTCGTATTTAACGAGTTTCATGCGATGTCTTCTTTTCCAAAAGAGAACTGAATTGTCTTTTCCTATAAATTGATATGCCGATAGTTCTATTGAAAATGTTGATATATCTAAATCAAATTCAAATTAACATTAAGAACATTTTTATGTGGTCCTTAGAAATGGTTTTACAAAAGTATAAAATACATGTTATACTTAATATACCTACTATAGTCATTATATTCGGACAAATTTTAATTTTCACAATACTAATTATTACCATAATTTTCCAAACAGAATCCCCATATCTTCCGAAAAACTTATTATGAATCTATAACTATCCTTAGTACGCAACACTAAATAACTCAATAAATACTCATTTAAATTTCGATTTTGATTTATCAACATTTTTAAAAAAATAATTTGAAAAACTGATTAATAGTTTACAAGAATAAGGTGATTCTTATTTAAAAAAAAGGTTTAATACATTTTACAAACTTCTTCTGTAGTTAATCGTTTAAAACATACAACTTGAACAAATGTAAAATTTGTTTTCGATAATGTATTATATTTAATTCGTTTTGAATTACATCGTGACGAATTGCTTGTTGAGAGGGGTGGTACTCTCCCTTTAATACCCACCAGTTTATTCCTACACAAAATATTAATAGTTATAATAATTCTTAATTTAAAAATGTCTATCTTGTCTATTATGTAATATTATTTATTATTTAATAGATATTTACATTGAAAAAGAATACACCACAGCTCTATTCAAATACAATGCACTTTATTAGCAGGTCGGTTCGGTGAATGTCATAAATAAATATTTTACGCAAATATTATTCATTAAATAAAAAAACATATTCACTCCCCATTGTTCTTTTAACACACGTGTAAACTCTAAGTGATGAAAAAATATATAAAAAAGTACTGGGATTCATATTAATATTCAAAGTAATATTCTACATTTCATTGCTCTTGAGTTATTATAACGTCGTTTCGACTATTATAGGACATACACTTATTTTTATTATTATGCCCACTCTTAGTAAGTACCTTTTTTGAATGATTTTTTTTTTAACCATCACACGATACCCGTATAATAATATACTTACAAAACTATCTTTATGACCCACAATGTTGAAATAAAACGAAACATAGTTTGCAGTAAACTCTAAATATATTTTATTTAACTGCACTATACACTTGTACGATGGCGTTGAATAAACAATACATATAATATATTAATATCTCATACATGATTATTTTTAAACCTATATCATAAGATTTAAAAAAAATTTAATTATTTTAAAACTATTCAGAATTTTTTTATATTTAAATGTTACCTTTTATGTAATACATAGATTTATCTACTATCAGTTAAGTTATCATTAGAAAAAATAATCTTAACTATCCATGGACCTCGATTGTTGTCTTTTGAAGTCTAAAAATAAATAAATAATTGAATGTACGTATTTAGTTGTAATTTTAGATAGGTAATAATTAATTATAATTTAGATTTTGAGTGAAGTGCTCCATGTATGTAAATAGTATTATAACATATAATTTATAGTGTTATACAATGTTGTTATTTTTATATGTTTGTCTGAACTCATTTTCAGGATTATGTTCTGGTTTTTAGAATTTATGAGAGTGTCAAAAGTATAGATTTCAACGTTAAATACATTTAACATTTCATAGATTTTTTTCTTTGACAGTTTATTGAATCTTAGCGAATAAAGATAATATTTCGTTTATAATTTTATTAACCCAAACTGATAACTTATTGTAATATACATTTTATATTGAATAATAAGTATAATAACTAATGACAATCAAAAATCCTTCAGTAGTAGATGGTAATGCAACGTTGCAATTGTCGACTGCATTTTTATGAATGTTGCGTGAAATATATAATATGTCAGTGTGTTTGTGATATTACTGATATTCATCGGATGTGTGGTAGTTTTGCATGTCAGCTTACAATGACGGAGTCGTTGTTTTCCACAGGGGTTCCGCTCTGTTTGTCAGTTTACTACATTCGGAAAGTGAAAAGACCTTCCCGCTGGTTGATTAGTGCAATAATAATGATAATAAATAATAATGGCAAGAGTGAGTGAGACAGAGTGATAGAGAAAAATTCCGTCCAAGGCCACGTATTTGTAAACTCCTTCCGGACAAACTGAACCGGAACATCAGTGTCAAACGACCAAACGTCACCCGTTGCCGACACCGACGAACCGTACCGTTACGGATTGTGTAAATAAAATAGTTGGCCAACCAATACAAAATACCGTGCCTACGCTACAATATAATTATATCCCAATGATATCACAAAGACTTGTCGTAGTGAGATAGAAAATGTGTATATAACTAGAACAACTGCGTTCAAATTTTATTTCAAAAACCTTTCGTAATTTTCAACAAAATTAAAAGTGTTTGTATACCAACATGAACATCCAAGTAATCAATGCATTACGTATCATTATCAAGGTCAGATAGGGAGCTATAGGATAATCAATGAAACTATTTTTAATCATTTTACTGGAAGTATCCCATAGTAAATCTGTATTCTTATTTCATAAAACAATAATACAATATAATAGGCTATTGTACCTATGGTACATGGGTTGATTTTTTCTTTAAATAGATTTTTAACAAATTTCTAATATCATTTTTATCATAATTTTATTATAAGTGGTTTCTAGGTAACCATTAAAATTTAAAAATAATACAATAAATTCTATAAAGTTTTTAATAACTCATTATATTTTAATCATAATAATAATATGAGCTGTAAAAATTGTGAAATATCTGAAAATTTAAAAGAAATTAACCTATGTTCAACAAAAAATATCAAAGAGATGAATTGCACTTGTATGTATCATTCACTTATTAGATATATCCTTGGTATATTTGGATACTTGAAAAATGTACTAGGTCTTCGTCGAAAGGATAACGATAATCATCTTAATAACAATTTGACATTAACATTTGTTATTGAAGGGTCATCAGATAAGATCATTCCAATATGTGACAAAATGCATGAAGAAAATCATTTGCTAGACAAGATGCAATGTTGTAAAATATCATCGGAAAGTCTAGAATCGAACAATTGTCATGTTTGTTGTAAATTCAAAAAAATAACAAATAAATGCAGTGCTACTAAAAACACAAAACCCTACTGCAACTGCAAAATGGAATGTAAAACGGTTGACATTTGTGCATCAAACCAGAACATGCGTCCTAAAACTAGTGAAACTATCGGAGTAATATGTGATAAACTTTCTTGTATTATCAAGAGAGTCGGTCATCTAATAGATACATTACCAAATCAGAATGACTCGCCAAAAGCGATGTATTCTGATATACACCCTTCCAGTGAAGTAAGTGATTCAAAGTCGACGTGTAACAATCGCCCAGTTGAAAACGAGTGTGAGAACCCGTTACTAAAAACTGTCATTCCGGCAAATACCAATGAAACGCCTATTAAAAGCATACCCGAAAATAAAGCTCAACCAACACAATCTGAGACACGATGTCCAGTGGATATTCCCTGTAAAGAAAATCAAATTAAAGAAATAGATTGTGATAAGAAATTAGATCATGAGTTGCAATCGATTGATTTATGTACAGAGATGGAGGATACAAATCAAATACAAGACTGTAATATTGATAATAAAATAACTATTAAAGACGACGAAACAAACTGCAAAAACATCTGTACCGAAGCGCCTGCCAAACCTAACCCATCCGTAACTGCAGTTAAAATAACTAAAAACATAACTAAACCAATTGCTTCAATTACTTCAAACAAACCAAAACAGGGAGCATGTTTTAATCAGACCAAAGTTAAACAAGTTGTGAAAAGAAAACTATAAACTATAAACCTACTCAACGGTAGATAAAAGACTGACTAATACAGAAAAAAAACAACTTAAGACACATAGATGTATAATTAATATAGTATAAGCACTAAAAACAATATTTTATTGGAAAAATAAATTTTATACAGTTTTTGTTTTAAAAATTTTAAAAATACCTATAGAAATAAAAATCATAGTTTCAGTTATTTTTTCATAAAATATATAATGCACATATGAAGTATGACAGTATTATTAGTGGTATTAAATCTATTATAGACACTATTATTATAGTAGGATTAATTGAAATTCAATAATTTAGTAAACAGTACGCTCGATTTTAAGATTAATTTTAAAAATATTGAACGTATTATACTATAAATTAGTATTTCGAATCAGTCATGAATATTCTGTTTTTTATATTATATTGTCAATATAAGATGTTAAATAGATACTATAAATGTGAAATGGTAATAACTAGTGTACAATTGATATGCAATAATGTTTGTATTTGTAAAACTATAGACGTGTCCGTTAGTTCTTCCACCCTGAATCATTGTTCTATACTGAAGTCTGAGATGAAAGTATAAAGTATAAACCCGTTTTTTACCGTATAAAATACGATTTATCTCGTAGACAGGATTCAGGTGTCTCAAAGTGACTTGGACATCGTAAATGCAGATGGAACAATGAATGAATCTCATTGTGGACTCGCGTACCTAATATCCGATGACGGGGAACATAAGAGTATTTTTTTTCTGCTATAAATGGTTAATGTTAAATGTAGTACCATCTGGTCTTTTACGATGCGTTTAAAAATAAAAAATTATTTTATACTATTATATAGGTGCATTGTATACAAGGGTCATAATATATTAATAATAAATTTAAAATACTATGATATAAATAATAATATCACTGGAAATATTTATTAACGTATACAGTCTACGTATTTATTGTTTTCTCAGGTTTCATACAATAATTTATAAAAAATGAAAAATTAAGTGCAACTGTATATAATATAATGCTTAATCGAACTTAATTGATCATTAAACATTCTTAGTTTTATAACAACGGTTTTGTGTTACTTCCATAAATTGCAAGTGATAACTTAATAAATATCGCTAAATTAAATTCATGTATTTAAAAAGTAATAATTATTATAATTTAATGTTGGCCTCGCGGTAACACAGAATAGACTCGTCTTATAAATTCATCGTTTTATAATAGCCCAGTTCAGGTTACAAGTGTGGCTAAGGTAGCACGCCCGAGCGACTACACCTCTTATATTGTATACAATATATTATTAATGTAAGTACCTAAACAATAAATTATGTTTTGGTTTTAAAACGATAGTATTGGTAACTTTTACAATACAAAAGTGAACGAATTAAAAAATGACATCGTTTCAATGGACATGTGCCCCTTGTAATACTTATATTGCAAAAATCGTCTTCGAGGCGTTTTGTAAAATGCCAAATCCGTTTCTTTTTGGTAAATTTTATATTTTAATACTATGAATTTTCCGATGTCTATACCAATTTTAAACCTGATACATGCACTTCAGTATTCATGTAAATCGCATTGGCGTAGAAAAGAACACGAAATGACAGACAACGTCGCTCATAAATATAATATCATATAAATATTAAAATACATAATAATAAATACTATTACAATTATTTGTAAGATATCAAATTCTGTACTTGATCCCTTTATGCACCGTCCACAATAATACTTATAACTCAGACTTCATAAAATGCGATTTGCGTACACGAAAAAAATATGTAAGTAGTAAAGCGTATATTTAATTCACAAGATATTTTTTTTTTAATTTAAATTATAAACTATCATATAAGGATGTAATTGATTGATGTAAATAATAATTTTTATTTGTAGGTCGATAATTATAATTATACGTGTAGAGGTTATGCTCCAAGTGTTTTGTAACAAAAATTATAGGAAGTTTAAATAAAAAAAAATTGGGTATTTCCATCTACAAATTTATTTCGAACATTTCATAATTTAATATCTATACAACCCATAGAGTAAGAATATAATATAACCATACATCAGTGAAAAATCGTGACCAATGTTTGTCGCACGTGTAGGTATAATATAAGTGTATATTGTTTTTGTAAAATTGAATTTAATTGTACTTTAATTAGTTATTGTAATGTCTGATTTTATAAACAAAATAAAAACTGAAGAACGCGGTTTTGCTATACACAGTACATTTGAGAGTGGTACTTATTATACTTATTTATCGAGTAAATCGCTGTAAGAACAGTTTATAAAAATATGATACTATATTATAATATAACAGTTAATATGAAAAACAAACATAATTATATTGTACATCTAATATTTTAAATTAGACCTACTATAGCCTTGAAGTAAGTTAAAGAGTTATATTGTTGTGTTACTTACATGCATAATTCATGTGAGATTAGTAGATCAGCTTGTATTTCGAAGGATAGTTTGCGTAATATTTTATTTATATAATTATAAGAAATTTCTTCATTCGATGAAAATGAATTTTTCCCGAAAAACATTGCTCGTGTATGTTATTAGTATATTTGGAATACATTAATCAGTACCGAATACTATCGATAGAAATGTAGAATTGTATGATTACAGGAACTTGCTCGATCATCGAATAATGTATAACAATTAGGTATTCTAAAATCAAAATATTTAAAAACGGTAACAGCGAAAAGTTGCTAGTGACTGATTAATTTTTTTTTGAATTACAACAAAATATCTAAAATCATTATCTTCTGTGGCTTGACACAAATGATATATATTTTTTGAATTAAACTAAGAACAACTTAGGTACCTAATTATGATAAATGAAATATCAAGCATTTCTATGATATTTTATGAATTTCCAACTATTTTTAAATGTCCATGATCCGAACACTTTTTGTCAAAATAATACTTACGTTTAATCATTTTATCTACAAGGTGTACATTTCACATAATGATCCATATATTTTACTTAAATATATAGGTAAATATAAGTTTTTTTTTTGAAATTCGACATTGTTATCAAACGGTCAGTGTATCTTTGAAGTTCGAGGTTGGCCATACAATTATAGCACAAGGGGTACTAAATAAGGACGCGATGTCGCGGGCGGCGTATTATTACTATTATATCTTCGCATATTATAATATGTATCGGAACTGTGACTGAGAGGGAATAAGGACGGGACGATAAGATCTATATAAGAGTATTCCAAGAGACTGTGGATGATAAATAACGTCGGTATAAGTCCAATTTGAGTCGCCCGCAACAACAATTGATGGCCTGCCTACGTTTTATGTAACAATACGCTGTGCATATACCGTTTTAAATGCTCGTCTTATTTCCCCAGAGAGAAAGAGACGGAGCGAGAGAGATACTCCGGCGCGCGCGCGTATATAATATTATCGTCGTTGTTGGCGTCGCCGGTCGTCCCACTACCACATCTATCGGATTTATGCGGTTTCTGTCTCGGGCGAATCTCGATCCGATATAGAGCCCATCGTATACGTATGCGCATATTAATATTATTACATATTATATAAATTATTATAAACCCAACATGTTTGTATATCGTATTTATTATCTCGTCGGCGGTGTGGCAACGTATATTAATATTGTATTATTAGTATATAATAATAATAATATATTCTCGACCGCATATGTATATATATATATATATATATATATATATAGATAATATAATATACATATTATATTATAAGGATCGTAAAAACAAACGACGGTGTACCTATAATGTGTGCGGACTCATCGTGTGTACGAGACGAAAACAACCGGATTTCGGACGGGCCTCCAAACGACCTAACTATAACTGCTATGTGTTTGCTTTTCGACATCAAGTCGGTCCGTTAAATACGTCCGTCCGCATAATATAAACGATCGTGTCGTCTGTCGACGCCACCGCCGATCATTATTATTAGCCATTAGGTATTATGAACGGCGATGAAACTCGTGCAGCGGTCGCGCCGTTCGGACCGACTCGTTAATACGCGCATTTCATTATACGTTTTCGATTCGTAGTACACGCATTGCCGTGATATTATTATATTGTTATTATATAGCTGCTCTCGGACCGCGGGTGCTCGCCGTGACAGACGCGGTGTTGAAATCGGAGTCGATTTCCTTTTACTGCAATATCGTACCGTCGACGCCGCCGCCGCGGTTATACACAGCTACGTATAATAATAATAGTACGCTATACACGCCATGTGACCGTTCACGCGGAAACGTCCTGCCGTAGCCGTCGGTATGATAATTAAAAACCAAAAATTCGACAGACAGTAATATATTATTTTATAACCGATAATCCGATACAATATATAATACGAATTATTGCTGCAGTTCGCCCGGGACGCGTGTGCAAACGATATTTTATACTATCGTACGATTATTATCGCCGTCCGCAGAACTGCATGGTATTTGTTTAACGCAATTTCGTCTTCCACAGTCTTATTTTTACTGTTGTTAGTATCCGAATCCGATTAAAGCGTGTATACCTATGCTAACCCGACCGCGCACGCGCACTACCGACACCACCATTTCGACTGCATAATACGTTTACGTTCCGCATGTATACAGAAAACTAATTACTTTACGGGTTAATACGTGTTTATTATATATGTGAGTGAAAAAAAAAAAACAATGCAACGCATTAAAATACAATGTTTGCGGTCAAGGTTGTTTCTGTACCGTGAAAACTGTGTGAATCTTGCGTCTGCCCTAGATATTTCTCCAAATTATTATACGATTTATATAATATGAACCACTGTAGCAGATGATCGTAATTGTCAACAGAAAAAAGAAACCGTTAAGCCGTTAATGATAAGTGTACACATGGACTACTAATATTTTATATGATTAGAGGAGTGTGTTCGAATGGACACATTTAAACAGGTATAAGTGTATAATTATGCAAAATATAACTATGAATTTTAATCAAAGCGTATATTATACATATAAATAATCAAAATAGCCGTACTTAATGTAATATAATATGAAATAATAGTTCTATATAATACAAAATAATAGTAAAGTATCATTTATTGATATAGCTACATACATTAGTAGATAATCTGGCATTTGATTTTTTTTTATCCATAAGTTATATATTTTATTTTTGATTAAAAATGTGTTCAACACACTACTAAAATATTTATATTAGTTGTGTTATAACTATTCAATCATAATATAATGTATAAAATGATACATTTTCAATAAAAATGTGTATATTTATTTAAATTTCTTTTAAACTATTAACCGTTATTGAACATAATGGTATCTATAAAATGCCTGCTAGATCTGTATATAAATAAAGAGACTTAAATAGTCGGTTTATTTTCTGAAGTATCAGATAAGCAACATTTACAAATTAAACTAAATACCCGTCATGCTACTAAATAAAAATCGTTTGAAGTACCTTTATATTTACGAGAAACAATATCCGATTGACAACTATTATAAGTACTTAGTACAATCGTCTATAACATTAATAATATTTCAAATGGTAATCGTTTGAATGCATTTGAATATCAAAGTTGTCGCGGAGAATTAAATTGAATGGAATTCATTCGAATGGCATTTGAATATGGTCAACTGACATTTGTGCGTGATAGTGTTTGTCCTGCAATAAGTATTTAATAGAAATTACTTGAATGGCGTTTGTTTTAACAGCAATATTGTAAACGGATCATATGATGTACATTTGAATTGTAAATGATTTATGGACGGAATTTGTAGGAGCATCACATTCTTCTGTAGAAAGCAACCAGAATTTTTCTTAGACAAATATAACATTGTGTTTGATTTTCTTGTATCAAATAATAGTATATATGCGTACAGAGATTGCTCACTGATTCATCGGTTTATTATTAATAGGCACGTATAATGGCGGCATATGGATAATATTTTGATTAATGCGTTGAATGATAATAATATAATATAGATAGAAATTAACAGACAGTCGATATACGATACTATAAAATAATACAAAAATGCGTTGACATGATGTAAAATCATAGGTCACATTGCACAAAACGTTTACTCAGATACCGCGGATGAAAGAAAACCTAAACTATGTCCGGCAAGTGACGTGTAGTTTAACAACTGAAACGTGCACACGTTTATCCGCCGACTGCTGCAGAATTTATGAAAACTATCTATATAAAGATATAATCGAAAGCACAGAACACCGCATGCTGCCGCGGACGAAATCGTAGAACAAAACCTACCATAGCGGTAGCTGTTTTGGAATTCCTCAAGGAGACAAACATATACTTATATACATATAGATAAATATATGAGTAAAACCGCCACCTGCCAGTAGTCACAGCAAATAATTTAATTAAAAACACAACAATATGACAATATAAATTTCTCGTGATGCTGCTAAAAATTGTATGTAAAAAAAAAAAAAAAACAAAAAACAATTAGGTTGAATAATATAATAATATAGCATTATACTCGTTCGACACCATCGCGCGTGCGGTGTTTCTAGCTTATTATATAATGTGCGCGAATGATTAAGGAACGAATTCAACGACTCTTCCAGACTCCAGTTGCCGAATCTAATTTTAAAAGGAGACAATAAAATATCTATTTTTTAATTATCGAAACAATGAATTAAGGTCATGTAGATGGTTTTTGAATCTTTCGAACGCAGAGATAGTAGCAGTATTTGTTCGTTTTTAGAAAGCACTTAATAGTAAATCAGTTTGACTGTTTGGGTAAACACTCGTATGAAAAATGAATAGGTTTCAGGCAAACCACAAATTTGCATGGCGATATAATATTTTATGTAACCCGACCACCATATGTATGCCCAATTAATCATTGTAATCGTGATTTTATTTGTGACTCATAGTTCATATACCGTATCAAAACGTAGTTTTTTTTTTTTTTTGGTGGTTATAATTTTTAAACAAGAATGCACACCTATTTTGGATAACTAATTAATTTACGTACTATATAGGTATGTATTATCATTTGATTTATTTTACCGATGTTTTCTTTTTGCCTTGTAGTATTATTATTTTTTATTTACATATTATTGAATTTCAACATTTTAATACGCTCTGACGATAAAAGCTTATTAGGTAATCGTTATATTTCTAAACAATATTATGGTTGAATGTTGATTGTCATATTTTATGCGATTTATGGGATAATCAAGAATTTACGATTGTATAACTTGCGTATAACCAATAACCATCATTGATGTCCGTCATTGTCGTAAATCAATTTAGCTGTATTTTAATAATAATTTATTATTTAATAGTTCACAGAATTATAACGTTACAACACCGCGTGACTAAATATATTATACATTCAATCAATTCAGTCGTGGTTGCAAATATAATTGGCGAACGAACTAGCAATATAATGTATATATATATACACACATAATGTGTGTGTGTGTATAATATGTTTAATGTTAAATAGTTATTGGTTTATTACTATAATACCGCGCGGTAACGTGACACAAGCACAAGTGAAGGTTTTAAAAACGATTTTTCACTGTTTGCTATAGAATAACATTAATATTGTCGATTCGATTATTCCTAGTATATCATACCTATAGATAGCATATAATTTTGTTTGCGTCGAGCTAATCGAACGTCACACATTATGTATTTTTTGATATCTACACGTGTTGCGCGGCGTGGTCGAGAAAAATAAGAGTCATTCAAGCTTTTTTATCTACTGTAACCCCCCTCCCTCCTCCTATTACCTATATAAAAAAATATACGTTTGGGACATGTGCTTTGAAAACATTTCGTTGAATTATATTATTGTAATCGCAACGTGCAGATCGTCCACCGTGTTCGGTCGTCGCCGCGGACACGCGGCATATTACATGCGCGCGTAGATCTGCCTATATTTACCTATTCCACCTACCTGCGGCTGCAGCGGTATAGGTATGATGGTATAGGTAGGTTACCCATCCAAATAGCCGGTAGCCAAACGGCGACCGACGCAGCGGCGGTGAAAGCCTGGGAGAGATGAGCCCGTATTTTATGGGCGACCGCGCGTCGGGGTCCCGGCCAATATGTAAATTGACGTGTTCTACCGATTCGGTCGACCGGTTTTGTCGCGCATAATTCGTCTCCGCGGTGTATACCCCCGTGCGCGCCACACAGCATCCTGCGATATGATCTTCCGCCGCGGCAGTCGCGGAGTCCGGAGACGACGAACGCACAATCGGCTGACGTTGACGTACGCGCTGCACCGACATAATAACGGTAGAGGCGTGGGAGTATTATTCAGACCAGGGTTTTTTTTTCTCTTCATTTCCTTCTCGTAATATATACACAGGTACGTATCACTACTATCTATATGTGTGTGTATAATATATACTCGGACTGTCGTATAGTGGCTCTTCGCCGCGTCCTCGTCAACCGCCGCGCCGTCACGGTCGCACCTGCAGGCTCATTTCTCCGCCGGCCTATCACCTCGTTCTTCCCGCTGCAACAGACACAAGGAAGATCGGTATTCCGTCGCAATTTCCATACGTACACGTTCGAGTCCGAGTCGTTTCTACACACACACACATACACGAGCGCGATAGGTACGACCTGTACATCCTTTTCGACTTCAGGTCGTATTTATCGACCGAGACACCGCACCACGCTGCGGCCGCGCGTGTGTGTGTGTATGTGCGTATATTATAATGTACATCTTACATTGTATTATCGCGGTATATTGTGCACCGAGCGCAAACACTCTGCAGCCGTGTAGAAGTGCAGCGGCAGAGATTTCTGCGGGTTTTCCGCGCGCGATCCCCGAACGGAGATTGCGCGAAGAGATCCGACACGGATAATATTCGAGCGAAAATCGTTGCACGCGCAGACGACGACTCGCGTATAAGGTCATACGCCTTCGTTACAAACGAAATTCTCCTTTTATTCGTATATATGTGTACGTATTATATTATTGTTTTCCGCCGGTGTGCGAGAACGAAATATACATATATATATATATATATTATATGCATGATATTTTTCTATGCCTGTACGTAAACGTTTACGCCGCCGCTGCTGTTGCCGGTTTCCATGTTTTCATGGGCT
This sequence comes from Rhopalosiphum nymphaeae, assembly GCA_036289425.1. Classification (NCBI taxonomy): domain Eukaryota; kingdom Metazoa; phylum Arthropoda; class Insecta; order Hemiptera; family Aphididae; genus Rhopalosiphum; species Rhopalosiphum nymphaeae. The sequence continues at coordinate 21,648,959 of JAZAQC010000013.1, forward strand.
AAAAAATTCGCGTTCGGCGCGTCGTATATGTATAATATATGCGATTGATATCTTGCGGAATCGATTGTCTCGCAGTGTAATGTCATTGCGGTATTGTTATATCCACGTCCCGCGGATAACACGCCTAGAAAATCGACCACGCGCATAAACCGATGTGATAATTATTATTATGTTTTAATAGTTCTTGATATTATAATATCGAATACTGTGCGAGTGTGTGACGTCGGGGCGATGCAGTTTGGTGTCGTTTGGCGTTTCTCCAGCCGGAGTATATAATATGTATATATATTAATAATGCCGTTGTCCGGCTAATTCGCGCGAAACATCGTAATATAATGCAACACACATTATTATATTATTATACTTGTTCGACGACTATCTCGAAAATATAGTTCATGAATCTTCATCGGCTACATAATACCCCGTGCATGTGCTCGCGTACCTCCCGAAGTAGTAGCGGATCCTGCTTGCAATCATGTAGCGTGTATAATATATTATATTCGTTTTTACAACCTTCTGAAACCATAGCCATATAGACGCGTGTATATGCCGATAATCACCGTATAAATCGTTGTGTCCCCTATATCACCGTGACGATAGAAATTTAATCGAATTAGCGTTTGCAACAGCGCATATGTATATGCATGCATAATATATCCGCTGCAGTACATAGATAATCGGCTTTTGACATTTTTATTCGAGAAACAATTTCTCCGACCGCAGGTTTACATATTATATTGTACGCGGTCACCGTAGTCGCAGTATTATTGTTATTATTATTATTATTATTACCGCGCGCAAATATTATATTATTATAATAATACACTCGGGCCAAACCACTCGATAAATTGCACTATATATATTGTACTGTATAGTGACAATTCGATCAAAAGTTAACATCGGTTTAAATCAGCTACTGCAGTGTCAGGTATATTGCATATCGTATATATGTATACAATGAGACTATATCGTCGTAAGTCGTAACGAAAGTTATTGACAAATATCGATTGTAACGAAAACCACGCGGACACATACTAGGACAATAGACAGACATGTTTTGCAAGTAGAAACTGGAACGCGAGCGCTATATAATCCGTGGGACCGTAGAGGATTATTTGCACATTAAATGTGCTCACTGCACACGAACAATTTCAAATCTTCTATAAATTCTCCGCATCGAGCAGCAAACAATTTTAATTGATTATAGTTTGTATTTGTCGACAAACTCACAATAGTATGCGTCATTTCAATTGTTCAATTAAAAAATAAATAAACACTATTTGTGTTTTTCACATTGTATCTGATTTAAAGCAATGCTTTGAGAATTACTAACAAAGTTTTGCTTATTTCAAAATCCCTTATTATATTCTTTACTAATAACTACTATAAGTAGTAAAAAAATCCACATACCTTTTGTGGTTATATTGTACTGTGTGATATGTGTATGTAGATATTTTAATTAGTCGACACACCAAAATAATGTTACCACTTATGAATAAATGCAAATACTTGAGACCAAGACCAAGATCGATATAAATTATTTAATTATAGGTGTTGCAGTAACAAAATACAATTAGTTTACAGTATCCATTATCCATGTTTATTATTTTAGGATTTAAATTAACGCAGTATTGAATCAGATCGCAAAATAGTCGTCGAAATAGGTACTGAGTGTTTTACTGCATGCTTTATCTTCATCTCATAGATGCTATAGATTATAGTCAATAATTTACTTATCTGGTAAGAAGAATTTATATTATTATAAACTTCAATAATTAAGAGCCTGTATTTATTTTATTTTTACACATAAACAACTTAATTGCTTATAATATAATAAAACGAAATAATAATTATTGCCAGCCATTTGTTTAATTAGGTACATGACTAAGCTTAAATAATAAATAAAAAATAATTAAATTATTGAATTTCTTTTATTTAAATATAGAAAAATCTTATAGATGTATATTAGTTTAAAGTATAATGTCACTGTTCCCTTTCATCACTTAATTCATTTAGTGTTACACAAGATTAAATTTACTCATTGATTTTTAATTTTTTTATTTGAATACGAACATTTTTAATTAAATATATATATTATATTAAAAAAAGATTTTACTAAGAACTTAGTTTAAACACGATAAAAATATTAATTATTTATTACAGGAAACATTATTTATATAATTCTACATTTGTACTTGTAACAAAATTGTCATTTATTATTTATGTTTTATTGTGACCTTTAATCCATATCAAACTTTTATGATGTATGATAAAGTATATTTACTCAATTTTTTACTTCCATTATACTTGTGTTTATAGAGATGTTTTTTCAATTTGATTGATCATCGAATCCACCGGTCAGACATTAAGTAGTTTCAATTTCAGAGTATCGGGGTTGGTGGATGTTTATAAACATACATAAATTGGGCGATGATAAGTGACCTGCATAATATATTGTAACAATTGTAGGTCACAATGTGGTATTTTATATTTTAATGTGATATGCGACATACTCTGCAATGTTGGAACGTGGGTAAAATTATTTATTTCTGTATAATCCGTTAAAGCTATGCACGTGCCTCGCCTAGTCTACACACCAGGTATTGGATGAACAAGACTACGATAAATTCTGATCGCGATCTATAATTAGGCGTGAAACACGGCGCTCGTAAATTTATTGAGAGCAACGTGTGCATCTCTTCTAATTGTGTGTGACTGTGGTGACAATCGACGTGCGGCGGAGGCGATGACATTACCGCTTGTTGCATGTTCTATTTTGCAGCAGTGGTGACAGTTTTTATTACCACCCCTCCTCCCGAATAGAATTAACATTGCAGTATATCGTTTTATTCTGTAGTACGGGCAAGTGCTTATTCGTACGAATGTGAAACATCATACCAACGTATTACCAACTAATATATTATTTAAAATGATTACTATCAATTATTATATTACTAGGTATGCGCCGGAAATATTGTATCAAACTGCCAAATTATAATGCCATTCGGTTATTCGTTTACAAATTATACAACAATATAGATCAACCGCCGTGTAAGCCAGGATGGTGAATTAGAAGTTGTACAATATTGAATGTACATATTCGCAAGTATTTGGATTTATTTTTTTCAACGTCTTATAGGTACGACTTTAACGTGCATTAATTAATTGCAATGGATTAGCTTATTTTGAAATACATATTGAAAATCCTCGATTACTTAGACATTATATTATTATATTGGTGCTCAAGTAGGTATATTTTTTTAATTCGTTATTGATGCTGTGGATACTTAAAATCTACGATTGGGCCAAAGAATAACAAATTAAATATGTATTTAAAACTCGACGGTGATGGCGTTTATTTGTTTTCACTGTTTTATATTATCGACGATATTATTTACTTGTTTACATATAATAATTATAGTCTATAGATGAACATAGATTGAATCGTCGAAATCGAGTTATAGATATATATATAACGCGTCAATTCAACGTGATATACCTATTGATCGAATGAAAAAGGGGATTTAATACACGCACGGACAATATAGTTTGACGGCGTCAATGAATGTCTAACATATTGTGCATACTATTAAATAGGCGAGACTGACAGTGAGACGGACCTTCAAAACAATTTTCAATCGGTGGACGTTTATAGGAACAAAAAAAATAATAAATAAATAAATAAATAAATAAACGATTTCCTTAGAAAAAAAAACTAAATTTGTATACACAGGTATACACATATAACAATATATGCTATATAATAATAAACGATTAGGTTATTACGAAACGTGTATAACTGGTCGGGTTCGGGACGGGTTTTTATTCCACGGTAGATGATACACTTTAATGCGAAGGCATTAAGACGGGTACGCGTAGGTAAACGTCATCGTTGGCCGAATATGCACTTTGTAGTTCGTATATTATTATACAAGTATAGTAATATAGTGACGAATGAAAAAAAAAATCTATCGTATGCGTTTTTACGCTGCCCTATATTATGTATATAATCCGCATATTATATCCGCAACCACGACGAATTATATAACTGTGTCAACGGTGTACACGTATACAGTAATATTAACCGGCGTCAAAGAATATTATATGTGTAATATATCTCATATTCGTATAAAACTATTAAATCTAAGTAGCCAGTAGAAGAAGATATATTATTATTATGTATATAACCGACGATGAATTTCTATTAGGGGGAAAGAATCGATTGGGTTAGGTTCGACGAGCGGAATTTTATGCAAGCGAATTACGGAGAAAAACAATTTTATAGGTATTTTTTTTTTTTTTTATAGACTCGCGACTGTTTTATAACCCCCGAGCGTGGGACAACTCGTATACACGAACACCCTAGAACAGAGTAATTATTAATATATTATTATTATATTCGCGGTCTACAGGCGATGTTGTATATATAATGATGCACTGATGTGCATATATATATATATTATATTTGTGTACAATTATTTCGACATTAATTTCTTAACATTTTTACGAGTGTGCACGCGTTGCAGATGAAAATTTACACCGAAACACTTTAATCAGAACGCATTAATAACATGGAGCGTCACTATATTATCTTCTATAAAGTCGTTGTACTCGTATATACATAGCTCGCGGGGTCGGTAAAGTGGCTGCTCGCGAGTGAGGCTATAAATAGTTATAATAATATATAAGACTACTAGTTTTTTTTTTCTGAACACTTTTTTCCGTAATATTCTATACAGAAAATATAATATACTACGGTATATAATAAACAATCGTCTAATCGGGATAGATCGATACTATTTATCACATCGTCGCAGTATGATCGCCAAAAAATGTTCTAATATTATGTTCTTCTCTAAGTGTTGAAAATTAAAATGTTCAATGTTAACTGTCGTTAAATAGTATATAAGAATCTAATGAACATAATAATATGATATGAGTATATTATAATATAATTTATATATTTATATCGATTCCACTGAAGAAGAACCATAAATTAAAAAGTTTCGTGTAACATTATATTCTGTATATAGCAATATATGTAGCAATCCATCAACTTTTACTTTATATTTCACGGTCGTTTTCGATTATGTAATGGACACTTGTGCATTTTTACGGGAAAATCCTAAATCTACAGGTACGTGGTACCACAATATGGCCGTAATATTAACTTTAAACTATTACGGTTGACACCCGTTTTATAATAGATTCATCATCCGTTCATCTATAATATATGGACGACGACCATAACAATATTATTTGCGAGCGGGTAATCACGCGATTGTTTTTGTCGGACATCATCCGTACCCGTTTTCTGTTCTACGTTCGTCGCGTTACTAGATTCTTAATAATATGCAGGTATAGTAGGTAGTGACTAGGTACCTGACACGGTTTTGCTGTCATTGTAGCTAACGTTTCAGTCGTTTCGTCAAGCCGACAACTGCAGTGATGGGTTTCAACTTAAAGATTACGTCCCTTGACGGAAGCCACTGGAATTCCAAATCCATAATTATGATCCTAGGTGTAACTATCATTCAAGTAATTATTTTTAGAATTTTTTTCCATGTACAATGAATCTCCTAGAATGGTCGTAAAAGAGAAATTGTGGGTAAGCATATATATATATAAACACGTATGAGACTGATACCATTACATTTTTTATTTATTGAAATACAAACAAAAATATTCTAGTCATATGGTATGAAATTTCTCTAGAATTGTACTACTATACGTTACTTACGCCTATTTCAATTTTATAATTATAATTTGGTAATATATATTTTTTAAATACAATCAAAAATAATAATAATAATAATATAATATATAATATTTGGTAATTTTATAATTAGTGAAGCCGCTGGGATTTTTCTTAATTAGATACAAGATTACTTATTGTAACAATGTAGTTCCATCTATGAGTTCGCAATAATAAGACTTGTAGTTTTTAAACATTCTTCATCTTCACATCTATATTATGACCTCTTCTGTTCGTCCGTCGCCACGACCTGTATATATATAAAGGATCAGTCGTGCGGAATTTCTTTCACTTAACCACCTACATCGAATCGAGTATAACATCATGTTATAAATGCTAAAAGTTTAAATCTCTGCACAATTTACAAGCGTTACCTGCATCGCATAATTTGATCTTATTTTGAATAGTCGTCAATGCAGTTCACCTATATTATACATTATTCTATAACATGTATAAATTCGTACATAATATAATATAATATGATATTATTAATATTATAACCCTGAAATACATTTAAAATCCGTGTACCGGCTTTAATAGGCGATATTGCATTATAATATTTCCATACCGATTACCAATATGCCAATCATTACGACATGCATATACATACATCGCAGCTATAATAACGCTATTATATATTCTTTATAGTTGTACCTACCTTACATTTTCGCTACGTCCGAAGATTTTTAGAACGCATGCCAACAAGCTACCAGGAAAAAAACCCATCTCCGCCGTAATAAACAGCAGGTATGTATATATATTATATATCGGTCGATATAAACTCGTTTTATTGACTATTTTTTCGTGTAAATTCTAGTGAGTACAATTTCGCATTCATCCCCCATCAAGTACTCGTGTACAGCGTTTGCGATGGACCTGTTCTAATTTGCGTCATATCGACGCATCGGAATTATGCCAAGTTTCGGCTGGGTGTACAAACGCCTATTATTATTAGGTCTTCGCGCGTCTAGAGGCGGCGGCGGTGTGATGCACGCGGACGTCGTTATAAAAAACGACCGGCGGAGGTGGCGTGCGTATAATATATTGCACGTTATGTATGTATGCCTGCACAATAGAAGACGGTCGAGATGAGATTATTGACACGGTTTCGCGCGGGTCAGTAGACAACACCGGAGCAAAACTATATACAGACGTCCGACGCGCGCGCTCGCGTTTTCAAATGGTTTTTATTTCCAGATCGTTATTTCTATTTAGTCGCCGCCGATCATCATCATCATCATCAACAACAACAGCAGCAGCAGCAGCAGCAGCAGCAGCAGCAGCAGCAGCAGCAGCAGCACCATAGATCCGCCGCAACGGGAGGAGGAGGCACGCGCAGCTCTATAATAATAATATCCACAGCAAACACACACTCTTATATATGTATCGCAAACGCTGCGTCTCCTCATGTCCGCGCGCGCGCGCGTGTGTGTGTGTGTGTGTAATATATATATATATATATTATGTACGGCGTACGTGTGTCTTTTGTGCGCTGCAAATGGTCCGTCGGCTAATAACATTGTTGTTGGTCCAATAATAATACGCCCGAGCAAGTTTCCTTTTAGACGTCGTTGTCGTCGCGCGCGCACTTATTTGTAACCAAGTTGCACACGGCCGCCGCCACCAATCGTGTTTGCCATTAATACCTAACCACTGCGGCGCAGTCGCATATCGTATAATATAACATATAATGCACACTCGTCATTATTATATAGAGTTTATATAGCTTATACATGTATGTATACATATGCCGTGTCATATGTGGACTGTAGCGCGTTCATTAAACGCGGTATCGTGATTCGTATCCCATTTGTTTGCCGCCGCCGACCGGAACGTAATCGCTGCACTCCGCGGACTCGTGAATGCGTATCTAATTCGTTCCCCAACGTTCAGTTTTTTTACGAAGTTTGGAATTCTCAAAGTTCGTGTACATTTCCGTTCCTTTTCGGTTACCCCCGCACCCTCCTCCCTTCCACCCACCGAATAGACAATTCACTACAATATATCCACTTTCAGTCGCTACAAGTCGGGCAAACCAACCGCTCTACGAAAAATGCCCATTTGCGTACGTTTTTGTACTTATAATGTTTCAATTAAGTTTCGGTACGTTATGCGTAGCATTATAATACATCAATAGATTTCTGTTCACATGTACTCGTTATAATATTAATTGTAATTAATGCAAATGTATATGAATTATTCGTCTAATACAATTTTCAAATAACATCCATAAAATATTTACGTTGTATATATATTCAATTAGTTAGATATTTAGTTTACATTTTACATGGTTACGGTTGTTGTCTGTCTAATATAATATTTAAGTTTTAATTTGTTACGTAAAATATTAATAAGATTGAAAAAACAGATTATGTTATAAGGCTTATTAAAGTATTGACATGCCAAACCGACACGATCAAAGATAACATATTAATCTAATAAGTGATACTCTCGATTTTGGACGTTGTGTATAAACAAATTAGCAGTATATAATGTTACCGTTTGACGTTTTGTTATGTATAGGTATATTTTATGTATACTCGCATCCGGTCTATTAAATTAGATTATATTATATATTAATAAGTATACATATATATATATATATCTGGTTGACTGGGCGATGCACATTGAACGAACTGGTTACTGATATGCTATTAAGATTCTGTAAATTGATTTGGATTTTATGACACGGGCACGTCAGTAAATACTCGATCAATTTTTTTTTCGATAGCAGTTGATTATTTTCCGCGTCATCAAGTGATCGTAGTTCATTAAAATATTGTGTGTCTCTGAAAGCTAATATAAACTATATTGCGTCGAAAAGAAATATTAAAATGTTGAACATACATCAGCTGTAACATTAGAAAATCGTGGAACTCATTCTGCTCTATAGTTGGTTTCAAGTGTATCTCGTAATTGAGCAATGTTAATGAAAGTGTTAAATTTAAATTTGATTTGATGACAACTGATAAGTTATTGTATATACTTATACGGAACCTATCAGCGTCTATTTCTAAGAATATTTTATAAAATTGTATTAGGTTTTTATTGTACTACTATTAATATATTAGGCTGTGCTAATTTTTACATAAGACATTTACATATAATTAATTATTATATAATACACAACATTGATATATTCATTCATATAGAATGGAGGACAGATCTAAGACAAATAATAATTGATAAGTACCTTTGATATAGAAGTGTTTTTCATGTGCTTATCGTAGATGGAAAAACGATTGTATTATGTATAGCTTAGTAGATGGTAGATAAAGTTATTTTTTATCTTAAAAATTGACTGATTTATTTTGTTATTTACACATATATTTATTGCATTTTTTTACAGCTTACAGTTTCACAAATTGTTGTACAGATTTAATATAATAATAAATTGAAACTTTAACTAGTAATCAGTCGGTTATTTTTTAAAGATTAAAAAATTCAAAAACTTTGATGATTTGTGAAATTCTCTTAAACTCAAAAAATCCTAATTTTCTTGAATAATAAATAGTGATTCAAGAAAAAAGGTCAAAAAGATAATTTTAGGGTAAATTCAAGTCCTTCAAATCCTCTTAAACTATTATGCACCTTTGATAATTCAATTTTCGTTCTATTTAGTTCTATCTTGACAATGTGACGGTTGTGATATGACAGCAACTGACATATTCAGTACTCGCAGTGTGACAGTCTCTTTAAATTATTGTATAACTATCATAGTATTATCAACTTAACAAGTGATCGGAAATCGAAACTAGTTTCTAATAGAAATATAATTCTTATATAGTGTTATAAATTATGTATAGGATATACTGAATAAATTTATTTATAAAAATGTACGTATAAAATGTATGTAATTTATTGCTGCTATAACGATATCAATAGATTTTTTTTGTAAGTATCATGGACAATAACATTATACATTCAAGATAAGTAATTTTTTTTAATAATACTATTTTACATGTATTTCAATGGATTTTTTGAATGAATTTTAATTTCTGATAACTTATACCTACATATTTTGTTTTGTTATCACTTTAATGTATTTAATAATTTACAAAAAAGTTTCTTTGACGATCCCTACAAAATTATTTCATTTTTTTTTTTTTTAATGCTTTAATTTAGGATTCTATTTTTTTAATAATTTCCAGAATTATTTATGTTTCTACAAGACACTTATTAAAAATAACCTTGGGACCAATTACGATGAAATCATTAAAAAAAAAAAAAATTCTGCTAAAATTAAACTGAATTGTAATATCGTTAAAAACATATAATTAATGAATTCCCTGAATGAATACGCCTCTTATAGATCTTTATAACAAAGACTGAATGCAAAGTATTGTTGAAAACACATAATAAGTCAATCGACTCCTAATGATGGTTATGAAATTGCACTCATATTCTCACAAAAAGCATTGGGTATTGTAAAATAAAAGATAAGAATATTAGTATAAATAATGTCTATAGTCAAACAAAGAATATTCCTATTAGTAATTAATTTTCTATAACAAATTATATGTTAGACTCAAAGTATGTTTAATACAAAGATTCTTCTTTTTTAAACGAAAATTAAAATAAATAAAAAATAATACAAAAGACAAATCACCTATGTCTATTGACTTTTAACATCCTATTATTTTAGTAATATGATGACAATCATATTATTGTGAAAAGTGCTTGGTATCCCAGGATAAAAAAAAAGTAAAAACATAATTCTTTTGAACCATTTTTTTTTATAATTTTTCATCAGCTAAAAAAATTAGGGGCATACGGTTTTGTAAGAAAACACCAGAGCATTTGTTGTAAGATCATCTGAAAAAAGATGAATGATAAAATATAAATTATATTAAGTTATAAATATATTATTTACTTTTTCTTCAATCAGCTCACGTACATTGTAGTAGTATATATCTCCGGCTCGTTCTCAAAGGTCTTTCTCTAAATACATTTTCAACAAAATCATTTATATTTTATTATTATTATTATTATTTATTTTTATTTTTCATATGATCCTACTACTGATAACGTAATAATATTTGTTCACGCGACCGATCAGTCAAAACTTAGTTTAGCCGAAGAAATATTTTAATTTGAAAAAAATATACGCACTTAATTCCCTATAATAGATAGCACTCAACACATTATATATTATATTACATTACAATCGATAATTGAGTAATATTAATACGTGATAAAGTATTAATGATAATGCGTTAATTATAACAAATTATTGATGATACGTGAGTGATATTTCATGATGTGTTGTAGTTGTAGAGAAGTAATTTTCGGGTGTGGTATCAGTATGGTTGCCGAATTAGAACCTTCCAAAGTTTCAAATCAACCTAACAATATGCAAACCGTAAACATTGTGTAAGACCATCATGTCGTAGACAATCGTTTGGCAATGTCAAAAGAATTTCATACAATATATTATGAGAACGTCACTCGTCGTTTTTTGTATAGATACGCACAAATAAGTATGACCATAATAGAAATTAAAAAATAATTATGTATAATATGTGTATAATGGCTCTATACTATAATACACGTCCGAGATCACGAATGTTAACCCAGACATCGGATTACAAGCGCGGGTTACATAAAATGTGTATACCTATGTAATACATAATAATTCAATTAAAAAATATATATATCAAATCGCAAATAGTTATTTTGCAACGGCGCACTGTACTTATTGTGCGGGTTATAATAATATAATATATATATTATGCATACAACATATTATATAATCGTGGTTCACGACTGTCAAATCTGCGATGTGGAGAGAAAGATTGGCATAACTATAGGAGAGTGTCGAGGGTTCAGGGATCCCATTGATTTTAAAATCACTTCAAATATATTAATATACGAGTATATATTATATAAATATAACCAGAATGTATAACATTATATTTATTGTAAGTTTTCCTTTAATTTTTTTATTTAAGACACCTCAAAAATTATTTTACCAACATGGCAATAATGAGCGAAATAAAAAAGAATAGATCCATAACTTATAAAGTAAATTTAGGCGAGACTTAAAATTTTAAATACCTACAGTTGCGCCTATGAAGATTCTTTACACTAAAATATAATTAATAATTATTATAATAGTATATTATTGTAAACTTTAAAGCTATATAGAGGTACGTGTGAAGCGATTAATCCGACGCGGCAGTGGTGTGCAACCGGTGCAGCGCGTATATAATATACTAACTGCAGGCAACTGGCGATGTTTGTGTAATACAGAATAGATACGTGCGTATTATTATTATAGTTCGATTGCGGTTTTCAACGACCGGCTCTCAATCTCTGTGTCGTTTTATGGCGATGAAATGTGTTTTAGTGCTACTCGATGCACCTTTTAAAATACCTTCTACGCGTGCAAACACTCGCCAGGATAATAATAAAGTATAAATTATGTGGAGCTCACATAGATTTGCGGAAAGACGTCGGAACAATAAAAAAAAAAAAAAAAAAATACAACAAATTTACTACTTTCGCGAAGAGAAAAAAATCGGTATTCTGCAATATTTTTTCTTTTATCTTTTTATTGTCATGTGGCGGCCGAGTAGCGCGTCTCGCGATGAAACGAGTTATTGCCTTTGCGGCCTGCTGTTGCAGCAGTCAGTTAGTTAGTGTACCTACCGACTCGCGCGTTTCGAACGTGTGGCAGGTCGAGTTTAGAACTAATTAAAAATAATGTCGAAATCACTACGTTGTTAAAATTACTTGTTTTCTTCATTATATGTTCAACGCTAATTATATTGTACACAGAAAAAATAACAAAAATAGGTAAAAAGAATCATTGGTCCGTGTATAGGATTTCGTATTACCCTGCACAAATGTTGTTCTACTGAAGTACGATTTTTTTAAACTTTCAATTATTACTGCAAAAACTATTAAAAAAACAACATTATATATATATATATATATATAAAAACATTAAATAAATATATTAATATTAAATTCTCCCGATTATGAATAACATAATATAATTTCTCATTTAAATACATAAAACCTTACAAAAAATCATTAATAAAAAATAAACATAATTTAAATATTTTTTTTTTAATATAGTATTATAAGTACTTAAAACCAGATTCGAAACAATATTTAATATATTGTGATTTTGAATATTAGTGTAGCATGCAATAAAATGACTATTATGTATTCAGAAACAGTGGTCTGATATATTTATGTGTCGAATCATTATGTTTATAATATACATATTCCTTTTTATGACGTTTTATGAAAATAGAAATAGACTTTTTTTAAATCGATCGCAATAACAATGCGTGGATGATCTCTCGAAGTATAGGGTTATGTTACCGATCTATGTTCGAGACGACAAGAGTAATCAGACTACGCTAATAATAATAATAATGCACAAGACACACGCGAGCTATAGATAATGCTGGCGATAGAACTTTCACCCATCCGCCAGAATGATGCGAAAACTTGTTTTTGTAAGCACGCAAGCCAGGCCCAGTCGTAAAGTCGGTGATGACACCATGACGACGACTACATGTATGGTGTATACCTATACCTACTACTGGCTCGTATACATTTTCTTGTTGTTTATATATATAAATAATATAATATAATATATACATATGACAGTATTTACTAACTATATAGCCCAACGTCACGTACATATTTATGCTCGTCACCGCAGGAGACAAACTATAGTTATAATAATTTTTGTATCTCAAACAACTACATTTTTATAATATTCCTACTTTTGTGATAGAGGTGTTTTGCAAGCGTATTGAATCCCCAGACGCTATCGTCGACTTGTTGATTATATTTTCGGGTACTTAAAATTTCAAATTACGTGCATGATATTAATCATTATATAGATATATCGTCGTTGTGGTTTTAACCATATTATTATAGTACGATTAAATTGATATTTATTTAAAATATAAGTATGATAAGGCACTGTAGGTGTAGACTGTAATCGGGTAAACATAATAACTAGATATATTATATACTTATAAAAAAGTGATGCTTACTCGTATATATTTGTCACTTGCCAATTGATTTGTTTATAATTTTAACAAAAGCGATTATTCCACAATAATATGTTAAGGATATATTATTAAATATTATAGATATGTTTAGACACTATAAATATACAAACATAATATTTTATATTTTTATTATTTTTAAGTCTTAACCATTTATTTTTTTACTTTGCTTCATGTCTATCGAAATTCAGTGCCAGAAATAACATTGTACTGCACTTTTTCTTTTTTAAAATATTCAACATATTTCAAAATATAACAGTTAGATATAATTGTAATAGATAAATATTTTATAAAATACAATTTTTTGTAATCATTTATTATAACTTTTGATTTTTTTATGGAACGCAATATCAACCCGAGGTCATTCGTTTTAAAATTAATGTATTGTTACCTTAAAGTTAAAGTTAGCTATATACTTTGTGTATCGTGTAATGTGTATGTATTGTATATATAAAATAGGCAGTTTAAATATTTTAATGATATGCAAATCGTGATATTGCGTACCTTTACTAGTTATTATCATATTACATTTATTATAATAATAAAATGCATACATTCGTCATTTGACGAATACGCATATAATAACTGAAGAGGGGAGAGGATCAGAATGACAATAAAAAAAAAGACTTTTCTAAAGCCGACGATTGCATCGTGCCATCGGATAGATTAGGTATTATTATTAACGTTACAATAGCGCAATGGCGCATAATAATGCACTCCGTAAAATTATTGCAGTTTTCTACGAGATTACGTTATTACAACAATGCGGCGGCGGTGGTGGTGCTAACACGATACATTTATGTCATATAAAACATTTAAATTATAAATAAGTTATTATTATTATAGCGTTTATGATTATAAATGATGCCACGTAGCGTTGAATAACAATGTAATGCATTGACATTATGAGGATGGTTTTTTTTCCAAGTCATATTAGTATAATATCCGCTATTGATTTTTTTATCGTATACACTGTACTTACTTATTAGGTAAAATATATTATATACAAATAAAAACCATAATTATTCCATATTTTCAAGCTTGCAGTTACACACGATTCTTCTTCAAAAAATTTAGGTGGTTTATTAATTTATACAAATTGAGTTGTTTGTTTTATCTTGCGACTACATTTATCTCGTGCGGTAGTAATAGTTCACGAATCGTGACCTTTACGCGTATTTGGCCAAAAAACATAATTTATATTTAAAAGAGAGATCAGCGCGAAATACATATTTATGTTTCGAATGTAATAATATTCAAACTTGTTTTGAAAACCAATTCTAGATGATATTTTATTTATTATATCGTTACGCGTTGTTTTCACCTTTACATATACTAAAGATGAGACGCAAAAAGAGTAATTCGCATTGTTTTGTATTCGAAATCGGCGTAGGCAAAATAATATAATTTACATATATATTTATTTACTCATATTTTATGATATTCGTAGATTTTTGTTCAACGATTGCATTTTTTTTCTCTGATACGCTTTGAAATATTTGCCTATAAATCATAATAATATAAACCAACTAAACGTTAGATCCGTACGAAAAGGATTATGGCCGTTGGAGAACATGGCATTATATAAACATTCACATCATACTATCGGCCATGTCGATCTCCACGATGGCCGAGAAAAGGCAGTAAAAATTCAAAACATATTAAATCTGAACGCGATTGCGAACAGCAATCGTTACACCGCGGCACATTATTTATATTTAGCCGACGGTGACAAACTTATTTATCTACCCGTGTGCATTGCTCGTGTGTGCCTTTACGTTCAGAGAGAGAGAGAGAGAGAGAGACAGAGTGAGAGAGAATGAGAGAGGTGCAGAGCTTTCTTCGCGCGTCCCGCGTACTCATCCGTTCCCCTCTCGCCCACACGGTCGCGCACAAAGAAAGCTGTCGGCGACGCTGTGACAAATAACCGCGACGTTATTCCTTCGTACAGAATACATATATATATATATATATATATATATATATTATTATTAATACCGTGTACCTACTCGACGATAGTGTGTATAGATTTATCGCGACAGCCGATAGGTTCTCACGGCAGACCGCTGCACGTCACTCGCGACCTGCAGCTATATATATGTACATGATATTATGATGTGTAAATAAATATACGCGTTGAATCGATTAATTTTAATTCGCATCGCGTGCGACGAAAAAAAAAATGAAGAAAAAAATAATCGCGCTTGTATTATAGACGGTATAGCTGCTGATGTAGCTACCCTCTATGGATTTTTTTCTTCCGTGGCCGAGGATCGATCAAAATTGAGTGATCACGTTCAGACGAACCGGCGTTTATGTGATGATTGACGCGCGATCGCTGGAGATTGGATCTTATATATATATATATATATATATATAAGTGTGTGTGTGTGTGTATAATATAAAAATATATATGGACACGACGTGCGCCGTTTTCTCCGCGGAACAATAGCTCCGGCGGCTAATCGTCGAAGAGGACTACTATAATGCGCGCGCAGTCCTAGCTATATAGCTATTTACTCGTACGGCACTCAGAATATTATTATTTTTTTTTCTTCCATTTCGACTGTCGTTTACGGCTTTTTAGAGATTTTACCGAGAACCTCTGTAACCTCGATAACTTTTCCCACACCGCCGCAGCTGTGATTTACCGCCGCCGAATCGGAAACGTTGATATATGTTTATATATACTACTAATAATATATTTTTACTTTGACAAAAGTTTCTTATCGTTTATATAATACCTGTGTGACGGTGTATACAATATGTGAATGACCCCGCATAAACTTGTCTGACTTATGACAGATGACCTATGACGGAAATGAGCAAATATTGTCACATCTGTTAAATAAAACGCATATTTCTGTATAATCCATAAGAATATGAAATAACAATAATCGAATGTAAAACTCAAAAAAAATATCAAATATATTAATACATAGTATAGGGTGACAAAATTATAAATTTAAACGAAATAACGATTTGACTCCAGTTTAAAATCATACAATAATTGTATAGTGATTTTTATAAATTGTGCTCATTAGACATTAAATTTGGTTTCAATAATAACTCGATATAGAAATATAAGTTTTTTTTTCTATGAAGGTAAAGGTTTCTCTTATACACACATACGACGATGGGATTAAAATGAGACTAAAACCGTCTCGTTTGAAGTTTTTCGAGACAACAGAGTACGGGACACGACACTCAAAAAAAGAACAATTCGTTTTAAACAGGACGTACTGTAGTCTTGTTATATTAAGTATTGTAATTACACGACATGTATTTAAGTTACGATTTCAGAAATTGAAACCTTATATATATATATATTTATAATTATACATACCTATAGGTTTATATCTAACTTATTTTAAGGACATGCAATTATACCATTGCACATCATTCACAAGGTCATTTATATTTATCCAGGAGAGCTAAAAAAATAAAGTCGTAAAATGTTTGCTAAGGTAATATTGTAAGTATATTTGTCTGATTTACGATAAAAAAAAAAATTAAAAAAGCATTCAATGTTCAATATCTATATATATATACGTAAATGATCGTGGTTATAGGTTACGAGGTGTTTGCTGTTCAAACAATGAATGCGATATATTACAATAGGTACTGGCAGAGAAGAGATAGAGAGAGAAATATGAAAATTTGCACAAATACCCGTCGTGCCAATTAAGCGGCGGGCGATTACGAATAAGAAATAAGACGCGCACGCTAAAAAACATAAGTTTCAGTTTATCTCTTTGTAATACATTTATATGCATATAAACGTATTTATATACGCTTTTTCTCAGTCGTCTGTATGCACACACGTATAGTATATAATATATATATATATTAAAAATGTATAATATTGCCCACTAAACGGCGCGCGGCGGCGACGAAGACTTGCAGAAGCAGCGCAGTTGTCGTGCACGTTCTGTCCAATAAGTAACGCCGCGGAGTCGCGCGAGTACAACTCAATTACCCAACTATATACGTGTACCTATAATCTGTGTGTATATGTGTATATATGTACATGCACTCGGATTTATATTATTATTATTTTTCAATCGATAACGCGGGTGAGAGAGACGGCAGAGGCAGCAGCCACACACTAAATGCTTCTATCCATGCGAACGCTGTGGCTGCCGATGCTGCTGTTGCTGTTGTCGCGGTCGTTATCCCGTTTTCCGATCCAACGTCGTCGTAGACGTGTATATGTACAGTGTGTATAATAATGTGGTCTCTCGTGTGTATACACTTAATAATTACCCAGAGCGGTTGATTATAATATATTTTTCTTTCTTCTGGTTTTTATTTTTTTTTATGTATAAACTCATTTTGCCCGATCGCACAATAGAAACGCACGCGAATCAACGACGTGGTATACGGACTTGCCCCCGAAAGAAAACCTCGTGAGGCAACTATGACTGCGGCAGTACATGCCTATGCAGTAGGTACACGTATATACACATATAGCCGCGTATCGGTCCAACTCATCGTCGTCGTGAAGTCATTTCTCCGGAACATATTATTATAATAATACGCTCGTTGCACATACATAGCTGCAGTGTGTATTATTATTATGTGTGCGCGCAGTGTTTTACACGACCGTCAACAAATGGTCGGTGCAGATGCACTTTGTTGCTAATGTCTTTTTTTTCTCTTCTTTTCTTTTTGAATAGGTACCTTCTTTACCTATACGTTCGTTTTTTCCAATCAAGAAACGGGCGCGCGCCGGCAATAATTAACAATTAACTCCAACACTCAATCGCGTCGGCGCGGAAACGTGACCGCCACAACCACCCTATTGTTATTACCGGCTATATGATATCCAACACTTATTGCGTATGCCGTATGTATATAATAAATATACTTACAAACATAACATAACAATATGATCTCTGCCGATTATAAACATGTTTGGAATCGTGTACACTAGCTGTACATATTATGCATCGTGTGTGTGCGTGTGATTCTTGTACGATTTTCTTGAATTTTGCTTCTATTTGCTGACGTAATGCATGTATGTATTATATAGCCCTCGCCCGTCGTCGGGATGTAAAATAAGAGATAGTTATGTAATATGTACACATATTAATATATTGTATTATACACATATTTTAAAGTATATAGGTATACAAGAAGATTTTTAACGTGAAGAACCTATATTTATTTTTTATAAAATTCATCATATTAATACATGATTCTGGAAGGCTTAGTTATCCGTCTATCTAAACTTAATAAATATGTATAAAATAATTAATTGGAAAAATTTTGCTTTAAAATATGACCTAATAAATCAAACACAATATTTCATTTGTTGGCTGTCCGATTTTAAATCGTATACCTATTATATATTATACGATCCTTTACTCACTTTAAAAACTACAGTCTATAAATATACAATAAATGTCTTTTTGATCAAAAGCTCATATCAGACTTTAATAGCAATACATTTGACAAGATTTTTCAATAACTATTGTATTTTCCCAAAATGTTCGCTGTATGATACTTGTCATACGTGTTCATATAGGTTGCAATATAATAATAAAATATTAATATAATATAATATAATTTTGCAGTGTCGTTAGTTGGAAAAACTTCACAAGGAATCCGCTATCGCGTTGAGTCGCGCGTAAATGTCACTTGACGGATATAGCTCGTTCCCGAGCACAAAAAAATAAAACAAACGCCTCCGGTCGTCGCTCATAATATGTTTCATAGTAATAATAATCGTTGCAGCGGTTCTTATTACTATTATTATTATGCATGACTTTTTCCACCGCCACCGCCGCCGTCGACACTACGACATGGTAATTATATAGGTACGCCGGACCCACATTAAACAATACTTAATCTATCATCTACTCTAATATGGGCGACGCGGTGAAATTTTTTTTTTTTAAAACCATCATAATTCATAAGTCATAACGATAATATTATATAATTGTACAAATAGTTTCAACGCAGTAGACTACATAGAGGAAGTGTCCGAAGTGTCCTGCGTATAAATATGCTATATTTATACGTAGGTATAATAGGTATAGTCGTGTTAAATGTACCGAGTAATATTCCAAACGTTACACTTATTATTATACACAGTTGATGTAGATCGTTAGATAGTATTACTATTATTATTATCATCATTTTTTTTTTCATTCGGAAAATTAGTCGCCCGCCGTGCCAATAATCAGCACACAGACTTTCTCGGCGATCTAATCGGCAGCGCATACTTACGGTTCGTTAAGTTTAATTGTGGTCTGTATATGCGTGGTTCGACGATGTTTATTTAATTTTTTTCAATGCTGTCGGTAATATTAAGTGTTGGAAGATAGCGTATTTGTAATAATACCGTTATTCATTATATTATTATTATACTATCGATTGATATATTTAAACTAACTCAGCTTAATATAAGTGCATATTTCTTAATGATTTCTAATCGTTACACGACTAAATGCCCAGGATGTAATCATATATATATATATATAAATGCGTCAAGATTTAAGTGAAAAATACGCCTAAACAAGTAATCATTTATTTTCATCCCGACGAAAAACGAAAACGCATACAAGTACCCAAAAAATTACATGCAGACATTATTGAGTTGTGAAAACTAATTCTACGATAAAATCGTGATCGGAATTAAATTGACAATTTGGACGCACATGTTATCGTAAAATTGTGGAGTATAAAATAATATAGAACATCCAGTATTGTGTTCAGATTTGATAAAAATATTTTTACGCCACCTAAACACTTACTTATTATTAATCCAAATGTAATCACTAATCATACATCCAGCAACCGGCACCCATATACAAAAGAATTGAACATCTAAAATGTATATAAGACAGTCAAAACGAAAAACAGAATCCACATTATATTTTATACTATAATAAGGAATTATTAAATAAGTACCTGTAAATGTTAAATACAACACTTTTGGTAATTTTACCCAGAGTCCAATAGGTATTATTAGTTCACGCGCAAACTATTCGCCTAGTGTGTAAGGACTTTTATTGTCGATTATTGATGTAATATGAATTTTATCATCACTTTTACTTCATTTCTCGTATTTGACTTAATAATTATTAAATTGGTATGACATTAGTATTACATGTGTAGTTTACAGTGCATCTTCTAGAAGAAGTCTAAAGGTAAATATACTATAGATATTTATTTTAAACTTTTACTAAGAAAAGACGACGATCTGAATTTATATATAAACAAATAAATTATAATTATTTTTATTTTTATTTATATACGAATCGCTATATTATAATGTTTAGTTGTTATTTTATTAATATTATTTTTATTTTTTTGTTATTTGTTATATTATATGATTAATATTATCTATACCTAGTACCAATATTATTATATAGTTTTACGTGTTAAACAGGAAAAGACTCGTAAAAATAACTATCAAATGTGAGGTGTGACTATCGATCTCTACGGAATACAAATTGTAAATTGCAACGAAAATATCTTTAAATATTGACAATGAAAATTATTTTTTTTTCTTTCCGAATGCTGATGTTTGTTATTAATAATTATTCATCGTGTGGAACGTATACAATAAAACGATATTAATTTGCTTTTTTAAATTCGGAACACAGCTAGTAATATAATAGCTATAACCTAACCTTCGTCCAAACGTTGCATAGTTAGTTTTTGGAGCTCTTTTATTTATATAAATAAATATTACTTTTCTGATTAGTTTAAGTTACCGGCTTATGTTGTAAATTATAACTTTTCTTCCGCTAGTTTAGTTCCTAAATAAAATAAATTATTTTTAATCTATTAAAATCATTTAAATATATTTAAATAATATACTGTTAAGCTTTTTTTCTATTACACGAGCTGATTATATAACATACTTTAAATCTAAATACATACATTAATACATTATTATACATATGCTTACATAATATGGTATTATTGTATGCCTATACTTTAAACGGCGAGATTTGTAAATTTCATTAACTATAGGTAATAACAATAATAATAATTATAATAAGTAACATTTAAATCCCAATAAAAAAAATATAATAAAAAATACCGGTTCTAGAATGGATAATTATTATTTTCGGGTCTGCCCGCGTGCCCAAGCACACATTTTATAGCAACAAACACACTGCTGTGTACTAATACCTGTATACACCTATGTTATATATGTAGTTTGATGCATATTACCCATATATAATAATATTCTTCATTCATATCTAATATAAGTACGAATCTTCGCTATTGACCGACGGCCTTGGTCGCGCGACCATAGATTATTAAAACGAATTATCGTCCAAAATAATTATTTAAAAGAAAATAATAATTAATACATCGATTATAAGCCATAATGTTTATACTCTAATACACAATAGAATTGTCAGGAAAAAAAACATTATAGTTGGCTAATTACCTAATATATAAACGTGTTTTTAACGAGAACTCGTTTACTTAACATATATTACCGATGTCTATTATAGCAGCTAATAATATTGCAAACCATAATAACTTATACGTACGAGTATGACGTGGGTACTTATAGCTAAACAAAATAGGTAAACGATGACCAAGCTAGAGGATCGAGGTAGGTAGCATAATAATATTATGCAGACTGATCGAACCACGTTTCTTGGATTTCTTTGCAGACATAATTTCGCGCGAGAGTAAAAGTAGGCTTCGAATAAAATGTCAATGAAATAATAAAATAAATGGTTCCTAAAAAATTAGCGACAAATCGGTGAAATCGTTCGTTTCGGCGTAACAATATGATACAATCTGCAGTTTAAATGGCCTAACGTCGCCGTATGTATAGGTTTATGCATATCTTATAGTTGGTATAGTGTATACTTAACGACTCTACTAATTTCACGAATTTTATAACTTTGATGCCGTTGCAAAAAAAGTTGATTAATTTAATGGCTCGTTAAAAATTTAATGGAGCAATCATGGGCCACTAAATCATGCTTAAGGAACTATAATATATTAGTTGACTACCTATTGATTCGTCAAATGTTAAGTGATTAATTATGCAACCTGGCATTGAACATTTACCCATTTTATTATATTTAAGTACACGGTACACAGATATACGATACACCTATGTACACTAATACACAGCCACTCACTTATGATGCACATTTTACATATTGTGAAGTAAACCTGCGGAGTCACTATGTTCGAAAATATTAAAATGCATTACAATTTATAATACATTATTCTATCACTTATTGCGGGCTCGTGCATATAAAGTAGGCACAAACGTATAATAGTTACACATTTGCCCTTAAACATCGGCCATAAAAATGGTGCAGTTAAGTTTTGATTTATTTTATGGGATTCGGTACAAGTAAACGTGGTCGCGAGCCCGCGTGCGCGTGCGCACGCCCGTTATTGAGGTTAGCCGTAGGTATTATATTTATGTTTAATATTATTATTTAATAATATATTATATTCATCGTCGCTGTATAAAGTGCGAGTTTTTACGCGATCTCGAACGACATAAATCTATATTTTTGAGTAGTATTTCTTATTTACGACACATACTAAAAGTGTAATTAGTATTCCATTTGTAAAGTTATATTGTCCGGGCGGTGGAATAATACGCTTTGCACCTGAAAACTAAATGTTTTACGGTTCAATTTTATCTCGCATCTCGATCTCGGGTGTATATTATATTATTATGTATATTATGTATATTTATAGGCTGCTATAGGTTTGTATTTATATATCGATATAAGTAAGTAATAAGTATATATATATATATATATATATAATATTATACAATGCATATAGTAATATTATATATTTATATATAGAACACGGTCTGATGTACACGTGAGTATTAATCTTGACGATAAAAACGTGACGGGTTGGGTGCAGGAAGGGAGAAAATGGCGAAGGATGAAAAAACTGTAAGTTTATTATAATATTTATATATTTCTTTTAACCGCGTACGTTTTAGTACCTACGTATATAATATCTCCGCCATCAACCGGGGGCTCCTTAATCCATCGTGATATGTTGTGCGTAATTTTTTCCTCAGTTTTATAGCGTTTTAAAGTCTCCGCACTATAGACCTCGTATATATTGCAATTTAGGTCCTGCTCAATGCTATAGTATTATGACTACATAATGTCGTAAGCCATAATAATTTTACCAAATATCCAGAATATATGACTATAGGACCGTCCACAAAATAGAAACGTCTAGACAATATAAAATCATATACGGTTAAACCACAGAGGTGTAGTATTCAGTGTACAGAGAGTTCGCTTGTGGTCTAAAACAATAGGTCGCCGAGCAATGTTTTGTCATTGATGTACACTGCAAGTTAGCAGTGTATTCAGTCATCAAAACAATTAAATATTAATTTAATATGGATAGACATAGTCATATAATATACATTACAAACCTATTTGACTTTATACCTAATGTGTATATAAGTTGTCATAGATAGATGTAATATCACGAGACCGGATAATGTCATATGAAAAACTCTTATCGCGAGATCCAAACCGCATGCGTATATGATGCATACAATGTACTGCTTAAACTGTATTGCTGTTTATAATCTTATCTTTATCGGATGCTGTAACAAAATATAATAAACAAGAGCGATAATTATTACGAAACAAATATGTGAAAAAACAACTGACGTGTAACTTGTTTGTGGCATCTATTATAATACATATAAATATTTAAGCAATAATAGTTATTATAATTAATAAAAAATAAAAACAGCGTATATCGACTGATTTTGTGAGCCCAAAAAAATGGAATTTCGAACCAGTACCGGCACTGTGCACAATTTTGTTTAGCAGGAGACATCCTGCTACACATTATAAGTGGAAGACATCATTTAATGTAGGTATACTATGAACACGTACCTATTATATAGGTATAGCAATTGTATAATTCTAATTTTAACGTTCCAGTGAAATTTGAAAGTTATTAACTGATGTCCCATCGATTAAATATAACTCATAGTTGTTCAATCTCACTTTGTACAGTGTATTTGAGTTACAGTGTAGGTACAATCAGTTTATAATAATTACTGTATAAAAATGTTTGTGACACAAGTCATAATAATATAAATATACAGTACACAATATTATCTATTTTAAAAGTACCTAGTTTTTTTAGGGTTTAGAAAAAAACGGGTGAAGGCGCCTATATGGTGGTTTATGTGCTATAACGCGTATGCATTTGGTGTATTATATAAGATACCTATGACTGGTTAAAGTTGATCTAATTTAACGTCTAAAACAGTTGTATTCTTTGTTAATACTTGTGGTGTTGGAGGGAGGAATAGAAACATTACAATTTACATGCACATAGGTATTCGTGCGAAATTCTTTTACATATACTGTACATTACAACTAGAATTTTTTTTCTTATTCCTTATAATTTACCCGACTCATCGTGTCCGTCGTGTCTCTGTGTAGTCGGACTCGTTTTCCTCGTCGCCGTCGTGATGTATATAATATATTATAATAACGATAACGACGATATAATCCGTTCGATATATAAACCAGATTTTTATATATACATTTACACATGTATATAACTATTATACCTATCTATATATGTTTATTCATGAAATTTGAATCCGTTATGGTCGTTCAAAAATGGATGTAACATTTAAGGTCAATCAATTATTTAAAGGAGAAGAAGAAGAAGTCGAGTTGGCGGGCACGCAGTCGCGCCCGCTTGATGCTCGTTTTTACTCGATCTTCTTTCCGTTTGTCCGTCGGTCAGTGCATATATGTGTGCACGCGTGTATGTGTGTGTGTGTGTGTGTGTGTGTGTGTGTGTGTGTGTGTGTGTTGGTACGCTTTTTAAATGTCACACGAAAAAAAGTGGAAAAAGCAATACAAAAAGATGCGGTGGCATTAAACCACAAACTGGTTCATCTGCCAGAAGAGTTCTTCTTTATTTTTTTTCTGTGTGGAATGTCGTTTTGTAATATTCTAAAATATATTGTAGCAGTTTCTATATTATATATACTACGCCGCGCTTCGAACGATTATTCCTGCTAATAAATTGTTTTATTATTATTTATTTTTCGTCTCTTCTCTTTTCACCGCATACATATGCATGATAATTATGTGTATACCAATATTATACGCGTGTCGTGGTAGTTTCAACAGATGCACTGAGCATACTCGACCGTGCAAACGCGAGTGCGTGCGCGTCCACCTATATACTCATACTTATCTGCAGTAACCACAGTTCGCGTGTCATCGTGTCATAGAATGGTTTTATTTTTTCAGAGAAAAAAAATTGTGCTCGTCGACATTGTGCCTATACCCATATATTCTTTATCGGCACTGTGTCTCGAGTGTCGAGTGGGTTACAATACGATGACGAATATATACGAATATATATATATATTTTTTTGGACAAAACTCGATCGAGACTGCAATGCATAAAACTATGATTTGGAAAAAAAATCATTCGTCGTTTGGTAATAAGATAATAAGACTAGTCCCATTGATGTATTATCATATTATGCTATGATAAATCGATAATGCCGTTTGGACGTTAGCGATTTCTCTCTCGCATTCGAATACAACCATAGCAGTATATATACCTGCTATAGCGTTCTTGAAGACTTTTCGCCTCCACGTGCGGTGGATTTCAACGTGAAATCGGTTACGATATAATTATTGTATTTTTTTTTTTTTCATATAATGTCCCCACCTTGATATAGCGGTACAAACGATTTTTTTGAATACGACGAGAGACGCGGATCGCGTTACGTATTGCTCAGCTACAATTTTTCAAAGACGGCACAACAACACAATATAATTATAAACTGCGACGCAGGAGATCGCGAAAACCACGTCCTACATTTTTTTACTCTTTTTCTTTCTTTCTTTCTTTCATTACATTTTATTAGTTTCGTAATTATCCGTCATGACGTCGTCGCTGTGTCGTACATATGCGAATTCCGCGTACTCGTTGTTTTTTGATATAATTGCAATTTTACTCGAGTTTTGGTTTTTGACACGATACATATATTATAATAGTCGCCGGTGGTTTATCCCTGGAAACGGTGCTTACGAAACCTTATGATAATATATATTATAATGCAAACTGGCATGCAGTTGTCATGCGCGACAAAGATATGTTTAAAAAAATTAATTTCCAAGTAAATAAAAAATCATACTGTACATAAATTATGTGTTCAAACCGTATGTGTGGCGAAATACTATATTATATTTTATATACATAAACAATCGTACTTAAAATATATTATATTGTACATGATCGGTGTACACGTCGATATATGAAATATCAGATCAATAAAAAAATGTGCCCATAATATAGATCAAAGCCGACGAAATATTTATCATTATAATTTTATAATATATTATATTATATATGTAAACAACTTAGTATTGAGTGATACATTTGACGTTAGATACTCATTATTTCATAAAATACTAACATTTTTGAAAATGTTTTTCTTTTTATATAATTTTACTAAATTTTTCTCATAAAATTTAATTTCTACTATTTATGATAGTTATCATTTTTTAATTACTTACATGCATTTTCAAGTTCTTATTCTTAATTAAAAATTTTATTCAGTACTCGGGTACATAAAAATCGAATTTCAGACGAGCAGCTTATGAGTTAAGTATAAAGAATTTAACATTTTATTGAGCGGAGTAGAGTGATAATCTAAGCTTGAAAACCTTTAACTCATACACTATACTCGTCCGAAATTTGTTTTTTTTTAGATCAAAACATTTCCGAATAACATTTTTCTTTAGAATATAAAATTGAAATTATATATCGTTGTTTTAAATAGTAAAAACTTATCACGATAAAAATAGTGTGAAATACATTTTTTTTTTCTAAAAATGTAGTTTAGTAAAGACTTAAAATATTTTTTTTAAAAACGTTATAGTCTTCAGAAATAATGAGTATTTTACATTGTATAGATTACTCTGTACATATATAATATATATAACTAATATCATCGTCGTGTCTAAAAGCCGAGTGCGATGCGTAACTTTGGGGAAATCTTGTGATATACGATGGGTGTATAGAGAAATTCAAATGCTAGTCGTGTGAAGGAGGGGGGAAGTAAAAAAATAAATAAAACAGAACAATACCGTATACATATATTATAAAAGTAAACGCGTGAGGTGCGGTGTATATTATGTTTTATTTATGTGTTCCGCCACTCGTTTTAATGACGCGCCCGCGATATCTCGGCCGGACGGAGGCCCAGGTCCAGGTCGGGGCGTGAATATCCTTCGGCAGTCCCTCTACTTCCCGTTCTCCGTATAATCACAACACTATGTATATATAATATGTACGTACGTATACGTGAAATGCATAAAATATATTGTAATGCATTGTAAATGTTGTAATGTTGCGTGTCAGATACTCGGTTAATAGTACAATAATATTGCACACACACACACACACATATATATATATATATATATATATATATGTAGATTATAATATTATGACTTGAGTATAGGACATAACAACATTGTACAGTTTAAATGAGGTAATGGTGAATTGTATTTTCGGTAAGTCTACTGCAGGATAGGTTATGGGTGTCGATGCTTGTATCTTAATCTACAGCTTCCAACAGAAATTTTTAAGATTCGTGTAAATAACAAAATGTTAAAATATGTAAAACTCGTTAGATTCATTTCATATTTTACAAGAAAATGAGTTAGATAAAATGAAATTAGTGGAAACAAACACCATCATATAAAATATAGTGATAGTTACACTACGTAAGTTGTAACTGAATTAAATATAATATGAATATATTACTATAAATACAGTTCAAATATATATGTTTAGAAATACTGGATAATATTATATACCTACTTATTCGATGGAACCTTTAAAGCCTATATAGCTGTATAATATATGCATATGTAAACTAAACTAGTGTTTTTTAAACTGCAGCAAGCATTACTGAACGATTCAGATTTTTATGCGCGGAATATGCGAATATATTATTTAGTCTATGTCTCAGTTACACTATGCCACTACTATCCCTTCCTCGCAATTTTTTTTAAAA
Source organism: Rhopalosiphum nymphaeae (assembly GCA_036289425.1). Taxonomy (NCBI): domain Eukaryota; kingdom Metazoa; phylum Arthropoda; class Insecta; order Hemiptera; family Aphididae; genus Rhopalosiphum; species Rhopalosiphum nymphaeae. The sequence continues at coordinate 21,677,814 of JAZAQC010000013.1, forward strand.
ATATTCTTCCAACGTGATAATTGTAAATGCAATAATATATAACATAATAATAAATATATTTCTTAAATAAGTTAAATTGTATTATATAACAATACGTTTTAAGTTTCGTTTGTTATAATTTTAATATTTTATGATAATCGTGCATTGTTATCTTGACACACAACTTCACTTCCGTTTAAAAAAATATTATTTTACGAGTACACGCGCATATACACATAAATCGGTCACGTCCAAACGTACTATACCTTCTCTTTTCTTAAATTTTCATTGTAATATTTCTGTCTCAGATATATAATTGTATGAATGTACCTATATTATACAATTACATATAGTAAAATACTCATTATAAATCGTAAAATATACGTTAAATTAAATAAAAACTTGATAATTTGTTAAAATTTAAATAGTATATAATATATATATATAACATCCGACATAAAAAATATTATAAATTATACGTAAAACTTAAGTATTCCTATTTATTTATTTTAAAATCCTCTTACTATGCATATCCATGGACCAATGTGCACAACAATCCATATTTAAGATTTTTTAAATTAAATAATGTGTTTCTGAAAATAGTATTCAATATTTTTTAAATAATCAAATAATAATATATATGATTCATCGATTTTTGTAGTAGATATTATACTTATTTCGTCCGTTATTGTATTTATTTTCCAAGTTTAGGTATCGAGAAAATAACGTGCAAAATTAGGTAGTTTTATTCTTATCAAAAAAACATGTATATATACGTATATTAATAACTCTATGTTTTAAATTAATGATGCCCATTTTATTTTATTTGATAGGCCACTTTAATTAACAATTATTTTTGAAAAATTATAGAAATCATTTAATAACTTGTTTATAATTAATTGGAAATTATTTTATTTTATTTTTAAATATGACTGAATTCAAATAATTTACCAAAGAATAGGTCAATTTAAGTTTAAGTATATAATATTATTTACGTATATGCAATTATTGGATGATAATAAATGTAAATATTATAAATGTATTAAGTTTAAAGTGAACATATATATTATTATAGACTATAGTAAGAAACATAACATGTGTAACTGGTGTAAAGTTTTTAAATTATTTTATATGAAAAAAACATAATTTTAGCATATTTTACCGGTTTAAGAATTATTAAGAGAATATTTTGAGATTTTTTTTTTTAAAGCGTATTAAAGTCCTAGAATTTTTATCTCTCTTTTTTTAAAAGCTAAAAATCCGCTCTTTAATTATAATATTTAATATACGCTGTTCTCTATACATTACACATAATAAGGACATGTATAAGTGTTTGTGGGCGATCGAGCTATGAAGCATACACAGTATAGATATATGTATACTCTTATACTGAATTACTCACATGCACATTCACTACATATCACGTCGTATAATAATAATAGTCATACAGAAAGAAAAACGCGATTCGGTGGCAAGATGATAGTCGTTTAAAACATTTTCGGTACTTCGGGCGCGAACGGTAGCGCCGCCGTAGTCGCCGCCTCCACGCATAAGAAGGCTTATTACGACTATATAATATAATATACGGTGAACTATATATGTATATTATACGACAGACGAACTACCGGGCAATCGTAAAATTAACACGTCCACCGGCGGTACCAATATATAGTCTGAGCGGCGGCGGCAGAACCGTGTGAACTGGACGCGACGACTAGCTGCACTACACACACGACCTGTTGCGACGTTTGTATTATATATATATATGTGTATGTGTGTGTGTATAATATAATAGTTTCTATTTTTTATACTCTTTCGCCGGACAAAACCAAATTACAGGGTACACATCTATCCATATACCTATACTACTGCTGTGCTTTTGCGGGCGCGATCGCGCTCGCGCGAGAGATCGTTTCTTAAATATATACGTCGTGCGTGCAAGTCGTTTTATATAATATTATTATATAGTTTTGTGTGAGTACACGGTGATGATGAATTCGAGCTCGGGCACATATACCGTCGAATTTCCCAAGGAAATGCGTACAATATGCACATATATGCGACGCAGCTATACCATTATATACCGACTGCTGTTTTTAAGTACATATATTATAGATCGAGCAAAATCGTCCATTCCACCATATTATTTTATGACCCACGGGCCACGACTGTGTTCTATTATCGCATATGCGTATTATTTAATAATATGTCATTATGTTGAAATATACTCGTTATACTGGAGTATTACTGATAATCCACTTTTCGTTTTCAAAAGGTAAAAATTGTATGTGCGCTGTTTATCGATGATTAATTATAAACACGAAAATAGATTTGCGGAAAAGCCTAAATTGAGTAACACACAAAGTATTGGCTATCAATATCAGGTCATATCAGTCGGGCGTATAATATAACGTCAGGAACGGCTTTTATATTAACGCACAGACAACTTTCCATTCACGCGCGTATATATATGATATTATATTATATACACTTACCGGATACCGAAATACTGCACGTTATTATAATATTCACACTATGTGCTCGTATATCTTATTATTATTATTATTATCAGCTCTTCCGAAGATCAAACATTTATCGTAATGAAATGGCGAATACGTTTTGAAATTCACTGGCCTAAAAAACCTGTGGAAATATCGTCGGTGGCAGCGCCCGTCGCATAATACAGACTACAGATAATATACCGATGCATCCCGATTTGATAAAATCCGTATTGATATACATTATATTATAGTAAGGCGGTATGTTTATTATATAGATACAAACAACTCGCCACGTATAAAATCGCTGAAGTCGACAAATCGTCAGATATATTCGATCGCGTATAAACACATATATATATATATATATATATGATTAGAATAACGAAGATAAACAATTACCACCCACACTGCACCACCCTGTTTCGCAGGGTTTGCAAAATCTCAATAAATTTCATCATAATATTTAGTGTACGATATTATGTAAAAAAAAATACTATTAGAGCATTATTCGTATGTTAATTATAATTTTATTAAACATGAATATAATATTACGATACGTTTGCCAACTGCTGCAGAGAAAACGATGACACGATTTTTTTTATATCTCATGTTCCTATGCAAGATGCAATGTTTTAATAACATTGTTGATTTGTGGCATTATTCTGCTATTCTGTAAAAAGTCGTCGCATTGCAATGGTTGACAATATTATAATAATATTTTTAAAAGTATCCGCGAAAGGACCCAGAGATACTTCATAGGCGCGTTAATAATCTGTCTTAAACTCTCGCTTAGGCGCCAACTATGTCACCACCGCCCGTATATTATTATTATGTTGTGCAGCCGTGGATCACATATTATATACGTCACAGGTTATAATGTTATTATTGTTATTTTTTATTATTTTTAATAAATATATTGAGGTAAAGCTACAAACTTGGTACATGTCATGTTGTTTGCCTATATATAATAATTCTGATGATTCTGCCACCGCAATATATATAATATTCTATGCTATATGTACAATGCATTAATATAATACCAGTATAGGATATGGAGTAGTGTGACAATAGTGTGATATAGTTGAGTTTACTGTCTAACATAAATTTATTTTAGAACGTAAACACGCGGTAATTATTTTTTGTTTCTTAATTTTCTCCTACATAAAAAATCTTTTGATGTGATGTATATAGAACAAACATTTCCAAAACGAAATATTACTTAATGATTAAATGAAAAAAAAAAACAGAAAATAAATTCTAATTGCGTGTTATACGTCAACATAACTCTAAATATAATGTTATAATTTAGAATAAATATTAATAAACTTACTGAATTTTGTTTTAGTGCATTTTAGATTCTGAACGAACTGATGAATGAATTGATTTTAGTATTTTATATTGATGTGTGAGTATGTATTTTTGTATCAAGACTCAGAAGATATCACTGATAGATAATTGGATTTAGTTGGTACTTATGGGGTAAAAAGTAAAACATCCATAATAATTTTCAAAAAAACTATAGAAAAAACAAAAAAAATAAATTAAAAAAAACCTGGATTTTTTTTATTCAAAACCAGTTTTAATTTATTTTGAAGTTCAAATTATAACAAAATCCGTCAACATCACAAAAATTGGTTAATCATTTTGTAGCTAAAAATTTGTAAAATGTTCAATTTCTATAGTTAAAAATTGGAAATTGAATACAAGGTTTCTCGTTAGTATATTTTTATACTGTAAACAAAAAAACTAAAAAATCCATCAACACTATTTCTATTATAGACAATACTTTAAAATTTGGACGAAATTAACTATTTAAACGATAAATTATTTTAGTTATTTTGTCATAACTTAAAATTATGATTCACGAGTACTTGAAATTCTTAACGTAGATAGGTACTCGTATATTATTATATTTTACTTATACAATGAGTTTTTCAAATGCAAAATTAATTTAGCTTACTGCATTATACTAATTATAAAATAAATTACTTAAATATCCCAATAGAAATATATGGGCATCATGTATAAAAATGTACAGGCACTTATTAGTAATATAGCAGACCAACATACCGTCTCGTTCAGTTACAGTTTTCGTCTGCAATGGTTTATTTTTATTTTATTGAATTCAAAATTAATACATACATTGCTATGGCCGAATTCTCAATGACGGCCGATAGGGTAGGTCCATTTGAAACCTATACTGTACACCAGCGCTGTTATACTAACTTTCCCCGTTTATACTAATATTTTTTATCGAAATTCGTGCACTAATAATTACTAACAGTATACGCATATAATACAATAGCTTACTGTACCGTTTTCGTGTATACCTACACGAACTTTAATATTTTTCATAAACGTATATAGCATGACGTGTCACATCGCTCTGGCCGTAAAAACCGGATAAATGATTAGCCACGTTCACTGTTAACTGATATATATCGCCCTGCATGTGTGTATATATATACTTTAACTATAAGTACGGCTATATATATATATCGCGCGTTGTGTACGACATGTCGCGCGGCGGACGTACGCGACGGTTATTAATTCTACAAATCGCAATAATTAGCCGCTCGCAGAACGTGCACACGCCCGCAAAGGGGTTTGAGACGTATAAGAATAACACATAAAACGAGTATACGAGAGTAAACTAGTTAACACACGTATAATAAATTGTGTGTGTATATATATATATCATCACACAAATGCACACACTATACGCGCAGACGATGACCATCGAGCGATATAGTTAACGACACACGCGTAACTTGCAGGTACATTACCTACATTATTACCTATATTTATTATTTGTATGTACTGCAACGGAATAGGTATGCGTCCGTGTGTACATCATCTCTAGTCTGCCGCCTCCGCCACCGTGACGAGCGTATTTATTAAACGACGCTCCGCGAAAACGGTATCTATAGGTATATGTATTTATACAATACGCAATGTACGATATATATTAAATACCTACGTGGCATTAATAATAATAATAATAACAACGTGTACCTCTATGTATTATATATTATTGCGATGACACGATGAGACGACGACGGGTGGTTGGGTTTTTCTTCTACGTTTTTTAATACGCATAACCTCTGCCCGTATACACGCCAGTTTGGACTTCCGCTTTCTGTCCGAATTTCGTACAAATTATATTCCGTTTTTAAATTAATACGTTATTATTATTTAGCTTCGAAAGCTGTGCATTCGTGCAATGACCGAACACCACGGGGGTGTTGTACGCCCATAATATAATGTATATATAATATATTATTAATATTATTATCACCGCCGTCGCGGCGGAAATAAATTATGAATTAATTTCGAAGCCCGGTAAAATCGATTCGAAATATAAATTAATTTTTTTCCCCCAATATTGCATACACGTGCGAGAGACGCCGTGTAAATATTTATTCAAATATACGATGTTCACCCGAAGGTCGCTGTCATATATTTATACATTATAACCCATCCGCCGCCATCGCGTACGGGTATGACGTATGAAATTGAATATTAAATCGAATTAAAACGATAAATTCAATCGACCAATATATAATCAGATTTATAATAATAATAATATGATATTATATTATTATTATTTTTTTTATTCGAGACATATAGTCTTATACGTATACATAGGTATATGATATATTCTTGAACGCTTGAGTGTGATATTATTGTATTCGGCAAGCATTTTGTTTACGACTTACGAAAAACGTCCGAGTCGTTTAATCATTTTTAATGAAAAAAAACCTCTTGTGCCTGTTTCAGTATTCGTCTACATCATATTTCTCGTGTCCTTTCCGCTGCTGAGACAGATATAATATATATTATATATAGTACCGATGATGAGTATTAGATTATAAGTAGTTATACATCGATATAATTTTACGACCGGATCGGGTCTGTTGCAGCGCGTAACCATAGTTTTCGTCTTAATCACCGGGGGGTATACCCCGAGTCCTGATCCCACGATTTGTTTAAGTGCTCCACATAACACTGCGACCTCAACGTTATACACTGTAATAATGTATAGGTATAAGACGTAATACTATGGTTTAAGTCATCATAAGATATTTGGTGTGTGTACGTGTACCGCAGTAGTATATAAACTAATATTTAAATTTTAAAATTTTAACGTGTAATATGCATCAGCATCTCAATGGCAACCTTGACATTTCCAAACGTTTATTATACGATGGAAACCCATAAATCAATCGATTTGTCTATGTATACAATACACATACAGTACAGACGTACAAAACGACTAAAGACTGTTGAAAAATTATTTATTTTTATCATTATCTTTTCCACTCAAAATTATTATTTATTATGTATAAACAATAAACGTCATCGAAGAATAATATCGGCTCAGCGACGAATGTGCACTGTAGCATTGGTGCAATTAGTGTTGAAATAATATTATAATATAGAGGGAGCGCTAAAATTATTTGTAACTATTAGAGCTGCGGTTCCAAAATTTTTATGATCACGGCAACCTTAAGAAATAGTTTTTGTTTTGTGAAACCCCTTTTTTTAAATAATATAAAACGATAATTTTTAATTATATAGATAATCGAATTATAATATAAAATGATTTTCTCAATAATCACATACATTTGGCGGAACCCTAAAGTTTCACAGAACACACTTTGGGAAACGCTGTATTAAAAACCCGTAGTTTATTCAAACAGTAATATTTAATTTTATTTGTAAATGCAATGAGGATCAATTTTTTAATTCAAATATATAAAATATATCAATTGACTATTAAATTATACCTTTTTTAAAACATTCCATTTGGACCTCGCGAATTTTCTAGAAAATCCAATAATATAATTATCTCTCACTTATGTGGAATTCTTTAATTTCCAGTTATATAGTAAATCTAAAATTCTCCACACTTAAAATATTGATTTGATCACGAAACATATAAATATGTAGATGAATAAAAAACACTCAAAATATTCAAAACAGTGAAGTAAAGTACTTTAATCACTTATAGCAACTATAACATAGATATCTTACAGATATTTAATATTATTAAAAACTATAAAAGAATAGTTATCATTACTTATTTATTAATGAGTCTCCATTATCTATAACAATGTATTGACATATGATTGCAATCATTAGGTATTGTATAATAATATAATTCAGTTCAGATTGCACCTGAAACATATCAGCTAAGCAGACTTCCATTTATTAGAATAAGCTAAACTAATGAAATCAAAAGTCTAAAATGTAAGAAACAGAACAAATTAAAGAAAATATACATAACTATGCATGGAAACGAAATCGAGTGAACAGTGGTGAGAATATCTGTAGAACCATACTATATTATAAATTCGTCTGGGATGGTAGTTGGATTAGACTCGGTGACCTTCGGTGATGGAATAGGGAATAAGCAATTATTGAAAATTTATAATAATTTATATTTTAACATTACGAAATTTCACAATAATTAATTTCGTATTTACTTATACGTAATTTAATTACGAGCTATTCTTAAACAGTTGGTCCGTTTATCTATTTGACAATAAATCTTTAAAAATTATTTTTATCATTAAAAAAATAAGTGTTAATCTATTTTACTACACGGATGCTTGATTATTCAAATATATATATTGTGTATAGAATTATATAAATAAGCCTCCGATACCAATCGCTGCAGCGCATACCACACAGTTTTTTTACAAACCATCTGGTTGTTAAGTATATAAAATATACCCTTTTCAGAGGTTTTGTCACGGTTTTTCGAATTCCAATGAAATCATTTTTGGTGACTCTTTAAATTATAATTATTAAATATATTTTAAGCAATCAATACTAATTATACGCATTTCTAATATATATAGTATATTCTGAAAAACAAAGTGTTTTTATACCGTATCAGTATTAAACGAAATCGAATGACTTGTGTTTTTCGGTACTCTTATATATACACATATAATATTAGTCAAACACTTTGTCATCTTGAATTTACGTTTGATGATCGCAGTGGACAACCATATTTTATATCAATGATTTACTCGTTCCGAAAATGTAGATAATATACATTTTGTGTATAGCCTACTAAAATATCATATTATTTTTCATGAATTACAATAATTTTTGCTGCTTATTTTCATATTAACTCAAACAATTCTTAACAGTTTAAATTAATATGATTACTAATAAGTATTGTAGATTTGCATATAATAGATATTAATGTAGGTACTATTTTAGTATTACAACAGATAAAATAATGAGAAAATAAATAATTAAGATATAAAAAGAGAAAATTTCTTAGTTTTTAACATGTTAAAACTGTCATTTGGGGACGCTTGAATTAAATTTAAAGATACTTAGCACTTTCAAACACCTCGCTATAGTTTCGCAAATGGCGGTGGTGATGGCTAAAAGCTATATAACGGCTAATAACAAGTATAGGTACTGCAAGTGCCTATACACGAAACCCCAAAAACTGTTGTACTGTGTCAATTTCTTCGCTTTTCCACGGGCGGTCGTTGGTCCCGACCTGAGTAACCAGGTATAACATAATAATAGTATAGCTAGTATGATATTACGTCTGTATATGCATATATAAAAAAATATATACATGCATCTCGTGTAGTGTATATGATATATATATATATATACACACCACACGATTTCGGCGTGCGGTACTGTCTCACCGACTCTCTCGTGTGTGGGTGGAAGCGCGCGTCCCCCGTGGCGCGATAAAAGAAATAATAATAATAACACAAAAAAATAATAAAGAAGAGAGCTGTGCGCGCGAGACTCGACCGGCTTTTATACATTATAATATATTATATAAAATGTAGATCGGTGCCTCGGGTGGTATAGTTTTGTCGGAATATACTCGCGCGCGCTCGCAGATAACTAATTTACATCCAATAATCGTGTTAACACGACGACAATACACTCGCGCGCACACACACACACACACACACACACACACACACACACACACACACACACACATGCACACACAGGTAGTCAGTCGGTCGATTCTCATTCACGTCTGGTTTTTTATTATTTTTATTATTATTATTATAATTATTATCATTGCACAATCTTTTGATCTCGTTTCGTACGCGCGCGCCGCGCAGTCAGTCAGTCAGGCTTGTATAGATACCTGAATATATATAGTAATACAGTGTTTATACGCGTTCCTCCACCCTCCCCCTCCGCAAAAAACTGATGCTCTCTTTGTGCCGCCGGTAGACGAACAATAACGCATAAAAGCGCAACATCTGCTCCCTGATCTGCGTGTGTGTGTGGATCGTAATCGATTGTCTAAAATCTAAATCCGTCTATATACACCTATGTATAATATTATTATTATATTGTTACAATATACTTTGCTCTCCGTATTTCAACTTTTCGTTTGTTTCTTCTTTTCCCGCACGGATATAATATAGACACCATTAAATATTATAAGTTTAAAGACCTTTCGCCCAAATCTTGTCCGCACACACACGCTGATAATATATATATATGTATATTATATCATCCGTACTGATCTATAGGTGGTTCGTATTGTTTGAATGCGACACAAATCGTTCAATATAATATATAACTTCTTTTGTTTCGATTCATTCACTCATTCTGTCTCACCGCGGCTATTCCAATACGGTGGATAATATAAATGATTGAAAACGTGTAGATACGGGGTGGTTATAGTACATATTATTTTAGTCTAACATATCATATAAATGCATAGGTACTTTATTATTTTTTTTATTTTTATGCAAATTAACCAATATTTTTCAGTTTTCAAAAAATTTAAAATCATAAAGTTCTTTTATTTCATTAGAAATTACTGTTTTTTTTCTTTCATTTTAGTTGCTGCCAACAACAAAATATAAATGATTCAAGCCAACTGATTTGAAGTTAAACAATTCAAAAGTTTTTACAGTTAAAAATTATAAGGATTATTTTAGTAATAAATAAAATAATGTAAACTACAAACTTATAAAATACTTATATAATAATATTAGATATGAGTATATGACTAATAGGCTGACTAATGATTAATGACTATATATTTATTTATATATAAGCTCTATATAAAGAAAAAATCAGATAATTATATTATGCGTCATATACTTGGATTACATGATATAGGCCAACAACATCCACTATTTACTAAATTAAAACCACACTATTTATCCACGACCGATAAAAATTGTACTAATTAATCGTATTTATTTATTTATTTTTAAATACGCAACAAGCCCATGCATTTACATGATATATAAAGTTCGGACATTATATTAATATAACATGTATAGAATAACATACATTTAATATTTATAAAAATATATAATTATTATTATATAAACTATACCCAAAAGAATCTAAGAAAGATAAAGATCCTCCTCGTTGACCGGTTTCACAATTGGGGTGATTGGTCAAATAATTATAATTGCTATAAGGAATAGTGAAAAGTAAAAGGCCAAGGGAACTAAAATCTAGGACCTTAAAATTATTTCAAATAGTTGCTCAGAGGTATCAACTTCATTTTCAATTGTCAAAAATTTAAATATTAAGACTTAATATTTTTTTTTTAAATTTTAACTTAGTTAAAATTATCTTGTTTTCATCACATATGGCGGATAAGCTAATAAGACGCACTATAACAACAGCATTGTCGCATACTTGTGAGATGCCCATTCATCAATTAACACATATTTTTGATACGGGATACAAATATAAGTATAATGTTAAACTTTTTTCTTTTTTGGGAAAAATTTACAATTAATTAAAATTTAATATAAACCTACAAATGAAACATATATTTAGACACGAAAAATCACGTCATATATTAATTTTGAACCACTTAATTGTCGACGCCTCTAAAATATGTTGCTCTAGACCAGGGCCTGTACTTAAATATACTTAATTGGTATAATGCTCCACTATGCGCAAACATGTAGTATACATGTTATATTGTTACAGTGTACGAATATATATATACATAATACACTATTTAAAAGTATATGTATATACACGGAAACTTTATCCGTCGACCACTCGTCCTCTACCTGTAATCTCAACACTTGATCGAAATTATTCATAAGCGACCGCAATTATAACTACATCTATGTAATATAGTCTCTAGCAGACAGCTTTTCGCGCGCGCGTGTCAGTAACAACGTAAATAATATGAGTAAAAAATGAGATGAATTGACGGAATTATGTAAACGTGTATACTTCTATACTTGTACTATATTATATATATATATATAGCTTTTACCCATTTGCTGCTCCGGTTAACCTTGAAAAACGTAACGTTCAGTGCTATATATCCGAGGAGAAAAATAAAAGAATAAAACGTTATTACTTTTTACAAACTATTCAATTGCGATTATAATTAAAACGAGATTAGATTTAATCGATGACCGTGTTTATAAAACATTATTATAACATTAACATAGGTATAGGTCCAGAAATTACACCAAGGAACACTATATTATGTTGTACCTGCAGGTGCAGTTGTTACAGTTCGCTCAGTGCATTGATAAGTAATATACGCTTGTCTGCCTCGTATGTAAAACGTCTTAATTACACAAGGATAATGATGCGCGTTTTAAGTATCAGATATGTAATTGTTACCTAATCGTTCGAAAAAAAAACCGGTAAATTTTTTTTTTAATTTTTCGTATTTATTAATTACCCCATAGAAACTCATTACGAACGTTTTTTTTTTTTAATTTTTTTTTTAAATTTTTTTTTTAATCGAAGGTCCGTTCAATATACCACTAGAAGCACGTAGATTAAAACCCTCATCTTATTTTTATATACGCTATCTATATACTTAAACCAATTCAATCCTTTCTTAATTAGGTATCTCTTTCGACGTCATCATTCATCCCTGTCGTGGTACAACGTATACCTGTAGCTAAAATACGAGCGCAATAATATAATATATAAACGACCTTTTCTTTTTCTTTTTTTCCGTGTACGCTGCACATCCGCCCGATATGCCTGTGTAGGTAAATGTAATGATTGTAATGTAGCTTATATAAATTTAATCATGCTTGTTTTGCACTATTAATAATACGCATTTGTCAAACGGTGAAATGAAAATTGTGTCTTTCTCATCATTAGATATTTAGATGTGTTTTTATATATTTCACATCAATATATAACATATAATATTAGTTATTGTGTATACGTTTCTAGAGGTTTAATTGCAGCAGAAAATAGAAATCTATTTCTTTTATAGTTTATCTATAAATCCGCGATTTTGAAGCGATTCCATACTGACAAGACTGTGTGATGCGCGATCGTCGACAGATATATACTTTCTATGCATATAGGTAAGCTGAGTTGTGAATATTTAAGTCTCCAAGCGTGGTTTACATTATTATTATTATTTTATTATAATATTGTTGTTACACCGTGTGTGTGCTGAACGACGCGTGGTTCTTGTATATATATATGTATAATTATGTGTATGTAGTTTTTTGTTTTTGGTAAAACATCACCGTTAGTATTATTTAGGTGAATAGACATAATTAGGATCCACTTGTTAAAATGTTGACGTCTCGGTGTCTAGACATAAATTCATCAGGATTTTTAAATGAAATTACCTCATGGTGAAAGGATTGCCGCTTCGTATATTTTTATAATAAGGTTTTCGTCCAGTTTATATATTTAATTTAAGTAAAAAAATAAATAATACTCGACGTTACTCGTATAATATTTTAATAAATAAGTAAAATAAGTTAGTAAATTATGATTATTTAAGACTAAGGACTTCTCTCAGATATTTACGTTATTAATCATCAAAATATTATAAATGTATATATATATATATATATATTTATGTATATATGAATATTTTTATAGATATATCAGCCATATTATATAATAATAGAATCGCGTATTTTACGGACTACAGTATAGTTTTGTAAGTATACGGCATAATATGATAATATATTGTAATATAAAAATGCAGTGCTGCAATAGTGAATCATACACGATATCAATTCATTTTATTGTCTTACTTAAACATATATAGCACATATATATGCGCGTTTATACTCGTTTTAAAATAAATTGTATGTACCGACTCAATTTTTATAAATTCGATATGTTGTTATACTAATAACGTGGAGTATAGAAGCAGTGCATATAACTAATGCATTATTTAATTTTATATTTTTTCAATATTATACAATGTCGAACGTAAACTGAGTATTTATGTATATAGGTGTAAACACTATAAACGTTGCGAAAACCATTTATAATAAAATATACAAATTTGCATACGCACTTATTATATCTAACGTGTTTGTAAAATTATAATGACCTATTAAACGCAAATTCTATATTATGTATATATAATAGACATTTTATTGTTGTTTTTTGTTATTGTCTTTAAATTTTCTGGGTATTTTCTCTGTACTTAAACATTTAAATTTAACCCGGCGGAATTCCAGAGAACAAAACGCAATTGATTCGTAATTGGAAAATAACTATCGATCTACTTTTTTTTCGTTTTATACAATTTTCAAACTGTCCATGTCTCTAAATACAATGTACGTTTTGTCAATGACAGTTGTAATGACCGATGTCACGGAAAACACGTGTACAAGTGGTTATTAAAAAAAGAATAGGTATACGCAAATAGGTGAATAAATCTATCCGAAATGTCTAGAATATTATGTAAAAATATGCAAAGTACAATTTAGTATGCCATCTTGTACAGCATTGTATCTCACTTAGGATAATATAGTTTCTATGATAATATCTTAAAAATATTCGTAGTCATAACCATCGTGGTAACAAATTACCGGTTAGGAGATTATTACCGCGACTGCAATTTACCAAACCGATTTTTCATCGTCACTAAATACTCTGCTGTTCGGTATAATATATACAGTATTAGGCAATATTTATATGCAACGCAAAATTTCAAGTTTGCGAATTCGGAAAGCATAATATGCTACATTATAGCATTCGAAAAGCCCTTTAAGCGGAGTAATATATCTAAACGTTTTACGGAATCTGGTGGAATATGACGATTTACAAATCAAACATTCTGCGTCTTAATCCGGCAATAATACTGATGCAAGGTCTGTGTACGGCGAGGGACGTAGAGTTGGCACGACGTCGTTAGCGCAACTTTTCAAAACATATCCTGCAACAATGTTTAAATAGACGTGTTGGACATTGTCGGAAGACTTTTTGAAAGTTATTGGAGCCCTTTTTTTTAACGGATCCACAGTATACATTTTGTTCTTCGCATCTGCAGACAATAAAATGTTTATCAAAACCGTTCGAAAATCTTCCAATGGTGTTCAGACAGCGACGGCGACGACGGACGACGAATCATGATATTATGCAGTAATTGTAGTAACGCATTACATACATTATGTAAGTACGAAATTCGTATGGTACACGCGGCCCAATCGTCGCCGCGCGACCAATACAACTGTTATATTGTCGTCGGTTTATACGGCTCGTAATTAATCAAAAAAAAGGAAAACGAGCAGTGTCCACACGAGACGGATCGTGTGCGAACAACGACCGCGGTAATTTACAAGTATACGGAATACAATACGGTACGTTCGTAGGCGCTGTGTGTGCGGACGGTGCGCACGCCGCGTAGGCATATATGATAATACGCGCTTTGTAAAATCGATATCGGTCGTTCGATCAACGTGTGGCGTACGACTGGGATAGCGTTACGAAAAATAAATAAATAAAACGGATCGCGTCTGCCGGGCGGCGCGGCGAGGTAAATGTCGTGCGAAATTCGTTACGATTCCGAATCTCTCAGATTTCCATCGGCGAGCGCGAGCGGCCCGGCCGCGATCCCTTGCACGGCGGCAACTGCAGCTCCGTTCTTCAATTATTGTGTTACGCCGGCGGCAACGATTTGTGCATATATTTATAATAAACGCCACGAGCGCGTATGTATACACACACACACACACACACACACACACACACACACACACACACACACACACATATATATATATATATATATAGGTGGTACCTCTCGCACTCGGGGCACATTGTAATGCTGCGATAGTAACGAGTTCACGTTCGAGTGGAGGAGGTCTTGTTATAATATTATATGCTACGCGTGCGCGCGCGTCTCTCTCTGTGTCTGTGTGTGTGTGTGTGTGTGTGTGTCGGTTTGCGAATTTCTTATGCGTACACGCACACACACACACACACACCGCAAAACCGCGCCAGATAATTGGATATGGCATTTCGGTCGATTCGACCGGGTCGTAAATTAGATCACGATCTATACACACGCGCACACACGTACACGAGCGCGCGCCGGCAGCATTCCTATATGGATAGGTAAAAAGAGCGTATTATTAAAATATGCAGCGGTGGTGAGAATCGTTTTGACACACTGAGCACGCGGTCGTGTACGGGGGGGGGGGAGGGGTCGTGTGCAGGAAAAATATATCGAAAACAATCTGTATCATCCGCCGCCGTCACAGCGATAGGTGAAATTAAAACCGGTTCCCCTCCTCTCCCCCGCTCGCGGGTTGTAATTTATGCGCCGTCGGGTTTATTATATATTTATATAATGTTATGTACGTTGTTAATTTTTTTTTTTTACCACTAAATTTCTTCATTTTCTTCTTCTTTTTCTATTTATTTAAATTTTAATTATTATGTCATGCGACGACGCGCGACGTCGCCGTTTTGAACGACCGCGACATTTCGGTACGATCAGTTTAACACGATAGTGCGTATACGCATGACTGGCACGACGGAATTTCGAAACATTTCGATGGTTACTATACGCGAGTACAGCAGGTATATGCGCCACCGTGCCGCCGCGTATAAACGGTTTTATTATTACGCGCTGCAGCGGGACTGATATTAATAATATGTACCTACTTCACAGTGCCGGTGTCGAGCTTACACTATGCTACCCGCGCACGAATATACTCGTTTTCGTCATCGACTTCGGGACAAACCGCGGTTGCCGCCGCTCCGTACGTCGGTATACCGTTTAATAGTATTATTATTGTATAATACAACTATACATAGGTATTATTATAATATATACGTCCATAATTATTACTTGAATTCCTCGCGCTCGGTTGTTCGGACGATGGTAGGTATACTATCGCGTTAATGTAATACGCCTATATACGATCCGAACGATTGAAAATTAAAACGGTAAAGTGCAACGAGATAGATTATAATATAGAAGGTCTAATAATGCATACATTATGTCATATAATATGTATTATAATATTGTGCGTGCGGTGGACCGTGGAGATGCGTTGTAGTGAGAGAGATAGTTGTAGCGGGAACATAGTCGGCGGACGTGCGGTTACAGCGATGTACTTGTATTGTATTTGTAATTAGTATTATAATAATATTGTGTGCTGTGTGTCAATTATGAACATCGTGTATTATGTAAGTACAAGATCCCTCGGGGGTATTCGAGTAGGTATCCGGAGTTCAAAATCTTAAGTCATCAAAGAGAACGTCATCGATCCAATAGTGTATTTGCGACCTATAATTTATGTACCCAGTGGTGTATTAAACCTTAGGGTAGGGTAACAAAATTCGTAAACAAAACAAAACGGTACAAACGATTTTGGCTCAACTCTAGACAAAAAATCTCCTAAAATTATCTAAAAATTTTTTTTATTTTTAATGATATTTTGGAACTAATGTCTATTATCTTGCAGTGAGGGTCATTAATATACACTGTGCAATACGCCTATACATAGAACACGTTTCGTGTTCAATATTGACAGCTTACTGTTCGTCATCATTCGACACTCATTACGCAAAAACTGTGTTTATAACTATTAATAATTTTTGTTTCTATAATAACTTAATCTAAAACAGTCTAAAAATTTTTTTTTCCTTTTTTTCATGTAGATACGAGTTTTTCTTTTACACTAATATTCCTATTTGCATAATAATATGGAGCTGATAGAAAGACTATAAACTAAAAAGCTTTCCGTTCAAAGTTTGTCGAGAAAAGGGAACATGATGCTCTACGTTTGCAACGTTTATAGTTATTATAATACAATAAATACATTATCCATAAAATAATTAATTAACCCTGATTATTTACAAAGATTAGGGTGGCAAACACTATAAACAACACGGGAACGCGAGAATTCCGAATCCACATTAAGTACACAATAATAGCGTATCGCAGACCGCAGTGAATACTGGTAGTGGTCTGGTACACAACATAGATGTTTCGCAACCTGCAAGTAAGATACTATTTCGGTGGTCTTAGATGTCGATTTATCGCTGACTATACGACGACGTCGACGACGGTGGAAATTCGGTCCGTCGCGCGTGGTACGCGGCAAAAGACCAGTTTTTTTTACGCGTCTGGTGTGGTTTTATTTTCGAACGCCTCTCTTCGCGCCGCGGTCCGATTATAATAATTATAATTATATACAGTTTTAGCGATAAGCATTAATAAAACCGCCGCCAAGACGTCCCGCGCGTACTATACATGTACCTATATAATGTAATTATATTATTATACATCCGTTTCCCGATCATCATTATTAATGAAGCATTCGCGTCGCGTCTTTCTCTGTGCGCGCGTCTATATACAAAAAAAAAACCCTTTTTTTCCCAAGACAATAATTAATCATAATTCGAAACACGGGTTCGAGTATGCGTGTGTGCTTGTGTGTGTGTGTTTAATAGTGTACGGGATGCGTTTTATATTATTATTATTACTATATTATTCTTACATCGCGCGCATATAATCTAATCTATTTATAATAATAGCAACAACAACAACATATCTCACCTGAACCGCCGCCTTTGATGGATGATGGTCAACCGGTCGGTCGCGCGCGCTCCCCAGCGACGGTAATCGATTTGGAAAACGATTTTTTAAAACTGTACACCACAATAATTGATCGACGGCGGGGTGGAGGGAATATTATTACTCGTACGCGCATGTAGGTGAAAATCGCCACGATTACACCTATATAGTTATGTAGAAGATAGAAAAACACAAACTATAGACATACATGACGGAGTAAACAGGGTTATAAAATATGTTGTATTTGTATACGGTTACCAAATTAAAAACAACGATGAGCACGACTGTCCCATCGATGCCTTTGATCTCTCAGGTTCCACTGGTTCCAAGGAAACAAGATTCAAAATTACGAGTTTGTTGGGTTTATTATTAAGAAATCTATATTAAAAATAGTAACTGTGGGACATAATATCGCATATTGAGTGATGTGTTTAACATTAGAAACGTATAACTGAGTTATCGAACATTTTAAAATTTTTTCTCGATTTTGAGAAGAGAATTTATTGGGTGACTTAGAAAATTAATACATTTACATCTACATTCTATGACGATAACGTTATTTATTAAAAGATTTATTTTCCGACAGCAACTATCTTTTCCTTATTGTATTTAGTACTATATGCAAGTAATATTTATAAATGTATCGGACTGACAGTTAACATTACACATAGTAATCTATATTTTATTTTGTCTGTAACACTATACCAAAGCATACAACATGTAGGTAAGTATATAACATAACCAATTTTTTTTCCTTTGCCACGTTTCCCTATTCTACATTTAGTTGGTAATAATACTAATTATTTTTAGTTAAATGCATCATACATCATATTTTGACTAGGGATTTAACCACCTGTCTTAAAAATTTGTTTTCTATACATATATATGTATGAACATTATAACACACATACATATAAGGTATGTATATAAGCAAAAATTCACAACGCATCTAGGTAACTTACCTATAATCATATTACATACGAACACACGGTATGTACATATATAATAATATTATTATGTTATTGTTATTACATATTATTATTCGAAAGCCACGCGGGCACGAGGATTGCCACCGGTTTTTGCGATACCATCATCGTGTGATAAACGGTCCTGATAAACAGGTTTGTTGTTTTTGTTTTTTTTAGACACTTATATCGCTCAAATGTATCATCGTCGTATTTTAATTTATAATTGCACAGTTTTAACCGTCTCTCTTGCGCGCATGCAAAACCCTTTTTTTACACTCGACGACATTAATACGCCGATTACAACGTATTTATACGCGCGGCCGCTACTAGTTTTTCTTATATTAAGATATAGGCACGTCAACGACGTGACAAATGTGCGCGCGCCCGCAGTTCATTTTTTATCATCTCAAATATATTTATTTTTTTTTTGGTTTTTAATCACTTACATGCATGTTATTATGAACTCGTAAATATATTTCAACTGTGGGCCATAGATGAATAACGTAAAATATTTCATACACTATAGTGTTCGCATCAAATGATAATAATATGACAATATTTTACCTGTGCATTCAGAAGTGGACGCTCGTATCAATTTCTTAGTATAAAAAGTCACTATTTATGAATTGAGTATTATATTTGATCCATCTGAGTTTAAAGTGAATTGATCTAAGTATATTATGCTAATGCTGGCGCCTGACGGTATCAGTTTAAAACGTTTATATACTGGAATCCGGAATTTGTAATTTATACAATGTATTCGATAATACGATATAGTTTTATTTCGGTAATTATACTAAACCGCGATACTTATAATGAATCACGGAATACCTACAGTGTTTTCAAATACTGAAAATAGCAGGTTACCGGTAATTAACCCTACCCCTGTTTATGAGTATGTTTTACCCATACCCGTGGAATAAAGGTGTTATTTCCGCTTTCGATTTGTCGGATGAAAGGTAAAACAATAAGAACTCGGACCGTGTAAAATGGCATCTACACACACATCAGATGGTTTAAAAGTGAACGTTTTGAAATAATACATTACCTACCTTTTTTTCATGATATATGTGGTACAAACCGTATTCGGTCTGTAACGGTTGAAGTAGTTTATACACATAAGCAAGACGTTAGGTTTATGTTTTATGCATTAGAGTGTGGCGTATTGTTTCTGTATTAATGTTATACTGTTACAGCGAGACTGTTTGAGCGAAGGAGTGTTCTTATAATATATGTTTTAATATATATTATGAATCGCGTTAAAATGTACATAAATCTTATCTAATATAGTAATTATTAAAACCGCACTTTTGTTATAAATGTTATAAATTATTATAATCATGCGTTTAATTTGTATATTGTCGACGACACGCTTTGAAGATAAATATCTATATATAGCTACAGTGTCATACATATATTTATTATAAATTCGTGATAAACGAAGAAAATGCGCGTTTACTCCAATGTACCATAGTAACTATATGTCTATAATATGTAATAGAATACATTAAAATTCATCTTGAGTGAATCTATGCTACTATATGCATTATAGTTATTAAAAAAAATGTAAATTATCTAAATTATCTCCATGATTTCCGAATTAGGTAAATTTTATAGGTAATTGTTTATTAAAAAATCGATACATTAACTATTGTTTAGTTTTTGGGTTATGAGCGTAACAATGAATGTATGATTTTATAATGATGATTATTTTTTTAATTGATTTGATTCTTTTTTTTTTTGTGCGTGTATTTGAATAATTAATTTTATTAGATAAATTACTTTGATCATCAATTTTGATGGGGAAATTGGTTCTAGTTGGTACTTTTGAGGAGTAAAAATTTAAATTAAAACTTCCCGATAAAAAATAAAAATTACAAACATTTGCTATAATTTTAAAATAATTATTATACCGTCTTTGCTCAGAATTCTTTTTCATCACATACTATACAATTTATCATTGAATTAAAGTTTAATACACCCGTGATGTGCGTATAGTTGTGATAACTAGTATCTATTATTCAATTACGAGGTATACTTATATTCAAGTACTCGACTCTTACTGCACAGCTGAGCCTGAGCGGTTAGCTATACTTTCCCACTTAGTTTTCATGTTGATACTTAGATAAACCTTCTATTCAAACATTCACTAATATCTGAACAGCTGGTGAATTGTGACTTCAGTTGAACCTGTAAAATTAGTTCACCCAATGTTTATCGACTAATATTATATTTTAATAATTATTTCTTTAAATTAACTCTGGTTAAAAAATAGCTAGATGACAAGTTTAATTAGATATTATATTTTACCACCGTTGTTTATAATCATTTTTATTTTAATACGCATTTTACATTCGTAGGCTTTTCATTAGTAGATATACCTATGAGTTTAAAGTTGTTATAGTTGATGCAGTTTCGGCAATCTGACGTGCATTACAACACAATATGTAGTTTACGATGACATGCGATGGCTGAATCGAGCAAATGTCAAGGTATATTATATTACATATTTACATGTGACCCATAATTATAATGTCTCTTCTGTTTTTGGATCTCATATTTTTAGTGATAAAAACTTTGTTGTATATTTGTAATTATAAAATATATGCACCTGCCCGTTAGTCGCAGTCGTTCAAGAATATCGCGGGTAACATCTCGATGAAATATTATTCAAACCACTATATATTAGTATGTGCTATAATAATTGTAGTCATTCGTTTTCTCATCCTCGTTTGAAGTTTAAATACATGTATAATATATTATAATACTTACTAATTTATTATACATTTATAAATATTCAAATCTGCAGAAAGTTGCAACCTAGAGTCAAATGTCACCTAATTTATATAATGTATAAACTGCAACGGCTATATTATTTAGTTATTTAGTATAAATGAAAATAGATAAATTTTATTTTAAAAAATTAAAAAATTAAAATAAATAATTAAGTAAATTATAATATTATACATTTTCAAGAATACCTGACCCGAAGTAACATTTTGTGTTAAAATATCAAATGAAGAATGATTTTTGCCATAGCCGACTCACTGGTAGTTTGTTAACTCAAAGCAAAAAGTTTTGTTTGGAATAAATTAAAATATGGTTATATACATTACACAGAAATGCAGTATTTTAGTATAATATATGTACACTCGACATCTGGTTCCGATGCTGGTTTGTACACCGGTGTTAACTTATTTAAATACTTTATATGATAACGACTTAAATAAAAAAAAATATATAACCGTCAGTGATAATAAATTTAAACAGTCGATTAGAAAAATGCTCTTGCAATCAATAACTGTTTAACGTTTAACGTTGTAATGACGTCGAAAGCGTGCGTTGTGATAAATATAGTTTTACTATCGTTCATCGACCGTCGATCCGATTTACATTTATTAGAACCTTGGTCATAATCGATATTATATTTTATTGATCATTATTATAAGCTCTATGAAAGTAATAATAATTATAACTTAATTCGCGCGTCTTTATTATATCTAATTAATAACATAATTATAATAAGATTATAACACGAACCTTGTCCGTCGAAAAACACGTCCAATAGTCGTTGCAGCGTTTGTTTTAAACATTATTTAATCGAAATCGATGTATAATAATATGATCAATTATGTTCTGCAACAAATCATATAATAATATAATCCTACACAACTTCCTATAAAAAAATATCGGTATACATATAATTTTATCAAACTTAACCTTGTACCTTGTCTTAACTTATATTATAAAAAGCTATGTGCGTATAGACATAAT
Source organism: Rhopalosiphum nymphaeae (assembly GCA_036289425.1). Taxonomy (NCBI): domain Eukaryota; kingdom Metazoa; phylum Arthropoda; class Insecta; order Hemiptera; family Aphididae; genus Rhopalosiphum; species Rhopalosiphum nymphaeae. The sequence goes on from JAZAQC010000013.1 coordinate 21,700,856, forward strand.
CTAATTACTGTTTAATACTACAAAATAATTGTTTTCGAAAAATTTTTTTATGATAGAACGTTTTCTAAATAATGGAAATTAAATACAAATATTACTGTCAACAGAATTGTACTTCATATATTATAATAGTTTTTTATAAACCTGTTTTTATCAAAATCTTTACCATTTTTGGATATAAACTGACTCAGTTTGAACTATTTTTTTACGTCGACAACGATTTATCACTGCTTTCAAATTTATAAAAGATACCTGCTACCGTGGCCCACCCATTTCATGAACCTTTTTTTTTTTATATAATATGCACTTGAGTACATGACGTTTCTACGTTGTTAAGTAAGTTCTTAATATCGGTCTCTCGTCATGAAATTTATAGGTCTTATATATTATGTTATTTACCAACATTAATATTGTAATACCAATATGGCCACCATACCTATATCGGCTATAGCTAAGCAATAGTAAATAGTAAGTAAATACAGCAAAATTAATCACAATGAGTTAAAAAAATATCTTTCCATATTTTTGAAACATTATTATTATACTTACCTGTTTAAAAATGTCCAACCATTGAGATAAACCTATTTATAAATATATATATATATAACAAACCATTATTTCGTTTTCAGGAATACGTTGTATTTGTAATAAAAAATATATCAAGAATTGTATGGTGGTAGTAGGTTTATATCAGTATATACAATAATATACATGTATATACTACAGTGTTTTAACACGAAGCATTCATTACTTCGGTAAAAAAAAATGTTTTAACATACATAATTTAAAGTTATTTGAGCTCTACACCTTGAATAAATATTTTTTAGTAATAATGACTTTTTAAATTTATACAATATCAATAATTGTACTTATTAATCTAGAGTAGAATAATAAAAAATAAAAAATACCCAAATAGTTGTTCTCATTAATAATTATTTATTAGTTTTTAGATAATTAGCGTGATAAACTACACATTTTACAAAATTTTATTTGTCATTTTACATATAATATGTAAAGTTAAAATGTTAATAAATTAATAAAAAAATGTGAATATTTTATTTAACAATTTTGTAAAAAAAAAATATTTTTTATGGAATAAAATAACAGTTAAAAAAAAGTCAATAATCTTATACTATAAAGTCAACTAAGTGGTATACCGTATAAAATCATCCTGTATATAGGTCTACTAGAATAACCGTATAGATGAGTACCTATATAGCTATATATATATATATATATATATATAAATATACGATAAAATCTGTCTGATTTATTTCGTGATGTTCAACATTTAATTAGGTCGAACGTGTTTAAGACACTGCAACACTCTTATTATTATACATGTTGTGTTAGTGTAAATACTACAGTAGAAGCAGCAATGTATACCTATGGTACATGCATATATAATAATATAATATATATATATATAATATTATAATGCGGTCAATGGATTTTAATCAATTTTTGGTAAATTTAACTGATGCAATACAATGTAAGTGTGAACATGTTATAAAGCAATGTATATACCTACCTACTTAATTCCGGTTTTCGTTATTTTTTTTTCCCAAAATTCTTCTGTTTTGAGATTAAGTATATACAATAATAATATAATTTATATATATATTCCTGTATTTACCCTTAATAATGAAGCAAACAGAACACATTTTAACATACAACGGTACAGACGTACATAATAATATGTATATTATTACAGTCGATTTATACTCATATGCATAAACTTGTATATACATTTACGTTTAGTTTGTTGTGCACTATACATATTATTATATCGTGTACTAAACACCAAAATAAGAAGTCGTTTTATTTATGTTAACGACAAAAATATTATATTTTAGCAATACCTATACATTTTCAAACTCGTTTTGTTCTATAAAATTTGAATATCGAACATTATCAAAATATAATATAAAATAAATTATATGTAAACACTTGATGAAATTTATAAATTAGGTGTATTAAATAAATAGTGCTAAAAACAAGTTGTTTGGTATTATTATTATACATTCAATTGTATTCATTTAAAAACTGTGTTGGCGCATTGAACTGTAAGTATTTTTATTAAAGATATACTATTTATAGGTCAAGTTTTGGATTAAGGATGAGTATGATTAAGTGAAAAATAATTCGCGATAAACAAATTGCTATTATGATTTATATACTGTTGTCTACTTCATCATTTTCAATTTTAAATTTGATAAATTAAATTTTATTACTTTATAAAATGACAATATGTGATAATTTATTATTTTTACTTACAAGTGTCAGCTAATGTGAAAAAACGTATGTTTGACAGTATAATATTATAGCCATATGTACTTATGAGCTGTATTATAAATTGGATAATAAATACAATAAATTGTACATAATTTGTGATACTTGAATAACTTTAATTTTGCAGGAATGCGCGCAAATGTTTATGAACCTCTTTTCATTATGTTTTTAAATTATTTCAACAGCAATAAGAATCTTTAAATTTCGTAAAATGTCGATCATCAGAAAAAAACCAATTGTTGGTAATGATTCATAAGTTATTTGAATAGTAAATAAAAAACAATTATACTTAATAGATACTATAATAAAATATTTAATTATTTAAAAAAATATTATACAATAAAAAAATTATTTCATAATATTTATTAATAACAAGAAAACAAAACGTATTATATAATTTTTTATTAACTTAGTATAAAAATGTATATAAATTATATAAATGTATTTATATTTTTCATTTCTTTAATTAAATAGAAGTCCTAAACTTATAAAAATTGATTAAGGTACTTAACAACTTTAAATTTAGGTTTAATGTTTCATTTCTAAATTATACTAAAAAAAATCTTTAATAGCTCAAAAAAACAACCATAAATTATACATCTTTAAATGGTAAAGATAAGATAGTCTTTTATAATAAACAATACTATGATTATATTTCAAGTTTAAATGATAGAGTTTCTGCACCCATAAGCAATACCAGTATATTAAAATGTAATAATTTATTATTTATCATAGCACAATCGTTATATTTTACTTAAAAATATTGATGACGGTTCCAATGTATTCTATACGCGGTATTCTAAACAGGCTAATAGATAATATAGGTACTAGCCATACAGGTAAATCGAAATAGTCTATCCGAATTTTCTACAGGGGTGTGGAGAATTAGGAGGAATTGCCACGCTTATATTATTTCGTTTGAGAGCATTAAACGTCATATTAATGGAATACTTTTGTATACTTATATATATTATATTGGTGTAGAGTCATTTTGATCGGTCGACGGATTTTCTATCTAACAACAGGATCGCGAGCGAGGCGGCGTACTTGTATGTTAAAAATAATAAATGACGGAAAATACACACTATTTCGTGCGTATATTATTATAATAAATAGGAAAAAAATAGAATATATTATTTGAAAAAAAAAATCCAAGGAAATGAATGGCGTACAACGCAATAATATTATAATATTGTATGACGTACCTATATAATAAAGTATATTATATCGTGTGTGCGGTAAGTCGTCCGTTGTGGGCGGTCGAAAACAATATAGTCGTATGATACTATACACATATATGTATTTAAATTTACCTACGTGTGTATAATACACATTATATATAAGTAATACGCGCGTAATGGGTCGGCGGAAAACACGTAAACGCGCGCCCGTATATACTAAACGCTGCACGAGCAGCAAAGAGCAAATACAAGCACACACACACACACACACACACACACACTATACTTACATATTATACACATAAATATACGTACGTATGCATAATATTGTGTGTGAGTATAAGTAGGTATACTACCTAAACGCATTTATATATACCTAATATTAATGGGTGCAGTCAGCGGCGGCGGCCTTCCATTTATAAACAAATATTGAAAAAGAATATTGATGAGCCCCTTAACAGGCGTGTTATTTGAAACGTTTTGTGCTCTTGCGTACCTATATATTTAATACACATATAGTAAACCTACAATATACTGAAAACCGTAAACTCTTTAAAGACTAAGAACGCGATTGGCGGCGGCGCATTCGGTTTGCCAATATATAATAATACATATAATACACGCCGCACGAGAAGTCTCATTTGTATAGGTACTAATGTTATAATAATATGTATAATACGTGTGTAATATGCCCAAGGGCATTGACGAGTTAATAAGTTAAAGTTAAGTTATTTTTAACTTGTATTACAGCTTAACGAGTTACTTTTGTTTTATATATTATTAGGTTTTCCGTGTCTTGATTGAGTACACAGTACACACATTAACTTAACAAATAAAGCGCCCAATGATATTTGTTAAAATCAATTTGTTCAATGCGATTTTTCATATAAATCTTATATTATACCGTTATCACAGTTTTTTTTTTTTTTTAATCAATTGGATTTAGTAAAGGTTTTAAAATTTGCAATGATGTTTAAATTGTATTGTTATTTAACATTAAACATGCAATTTGATATAATAATAAAATATCCACAACTTATCATAAATCTAATTAAATATTATTACTTACGCTCTATGTCATGACGTGGGTGCAATAGCATAATATTATACATACAATTATTGTAAGTGGATGTAAATATGAATTCTACTTCATGTATTCATCTTGACTTAAAAACCAAACGTTAACGTCAATTCGTCATAATATATCCAAACAACTAGCAAGACTGCAAAGACTGAAATAGAGAAAACCATATTTTAATAATTATAAAATATTGTATGTGAAAAAGCTCAATTACAGAAAATTATACTTAAACTTTCAATAGTTATTGGCTATTATGGCAGATTGTCATAAAAAAAAAATTATTTTTATGCTTTTACAATTAATAAAATCATATCCAAATTATTAAATTTTATACAATTAAAACATCAGATTTTTGTTAATTAAGAGGATAATCGTACATTCGTACCTGCATGTGCGATGTCACCGTTTCACTAACATACCACTACGACTACACTAACATTTATGTTAAGCTGCTTCAAGTGTTTCAATTTATTATAATAACTCAAATATTGGTGATTAGCCTGAATGCTACTATCAAATTTAAAGGTACGTAAGAACATTATCTATGTGTTCTCTTGTTGCTTATTATGCTTATGACTTTTGAATATTTAAAACATCAACATTTAAAAATGAGTATCACTCGTTTAAAAATTAAAATATTGTGAAAATCAACGAAAGATATTCTTATTTTTAAATCTAATAATATCAAATTAAATTAATAGTAATCAATTCACTCCAGTCTCTAACTTTAAAGGTATCTTATATGTTGTTCAGTTATAAGTTGATGACAACACATATGTGAACGTGACGTCCTTAACTGTAATTAATATACAATAGTAAATACCTAGCTAGGTTATTACTTATAATTTATTGTATTATAACCATAAGTATTATGTCTATATTATTACACGAATCCGACTATTCATTAAAGGTGAAAATTATACCTTTTTGTAGTTTTAATTCAATTCTACAAATTATTTGGCTGTAATTTTACAAATGTATTTATATCGTTATTGAATTTCTTTCTGGCGTGAGTACCTATATAATATTATAATAGTTTTTATTCAAAATTTATTTTAATTAAATTATATTTAATCGCAAACGGTTTATTTTTCTATTGCGTTGTCAGTATAATAAATTTCAGCAGTATAACACAAGGACTTTGCAGTTAGTTGGAAATCAATTTTATTAAATCTCGTGATTAATAAATAGCGCTTTAAGTCTTTTTTATTTATCTCGTTTACGTGCTATCCATTACAGCTGAAGAATAATAATAATAGATGGATTGGCTGGCGGGTGAGTAGATATAAATGCATAATATTATCGCACGACGCGTATAACGCTATTACTCATATACATTATCAGTCATCGTTATTGGAGTTTACATTATATTATGTATTATTACAATATGTATAGGTACGTATAATATACTTTCCGTAGGATTAAGTTTATCCTACACGCACGACGGCGACGGCGGCCTAACATAACTTTCAATCGACAGTTTTAACGATCATTACAACACGTTCAATGTCATTACTATTTGAATATTCACGGTAGATATACATTTTTTCATATAAATTTATATTATCACGTGAATATAGAATTATGGTATAGGCCATAGACGCGACGACGACGGTGACGTAGGACGCACAATATATTAAGTATAAGTATCTACATATATATATATATATATTATGTATTATGTTATTTATAAATACAATAATGCAAGGTACCTATATCCATAAAACTGCAGCGCATATTAGACCTATATGTTATTCACTATATAGTATGTATATATACAAGTAAATATATTATATAAATACGCGCAGTGTTCAGTGATAAAATCTTTCGCACAATCTTGTGAAACCATACGCGATATCATAGGTGTAAGTATATGTATATGTAATTATTGTGTGTGAATGAGTAAATATTACGGGACGCGGGACGCAGATTGCGGTGGCAAAATTCGAACGAGTGTTATATTGTTTTATTATTATTGTATTTATACGCTTACATATTATACTGGAGTACCGGAGTACTTGTATATTATTATACCTTTTGGTTTTATATAACCATAATAACCACCGCGAACGGCGAAACCATAATTTATTCCTCCGCATAAACGCTATAGGTACCTATTATATATACATATATCTACGCGCGTGTGCATTTAAATTTGGCAGTAAAACCGTCGGCTACGACGTTAATTAATTTTGCGCAACGTTCAAAATTCGTGATATTTGTGGGTGGATTTTATAATAATGCTGTGATTTTTTTTTCGATTTTTGTTTCCGATGCGGCCATGCGGGTCGCTGTAATCGCATCCTAACGCAACAATATAATAATATGTAATATTACTATACATTATATTATAATACGGTTAAATGGCAGTAATTATAATATGCGCGATTGGCCGTGTGCGTTTTGGTACATATTATTATTATTATTAGACATTAAAATATTAATTACACACAGGTTATGTATAAATGTATAACTGAACGGTTGGCCGGAAATGGATGCAGTGTGGGTGCCCCGGTAGTTTCATATAGGTACATAAAAGTACCTCACAACATGTAAACACATCACATTATATTAGTAGCATTATTTGCCGCAATCACATTAATATACTTACTGATTTGCAGACGTGGATCCAAAGGAAGAGTGCTATATCATCTCCTTGAGATATTGCTTCCTAGAAAACAAATACTTTATACGACATGTGTTTTTAATAGGCTAGGCACATTTTTACATAAAATTAGAACAAAAAAATAAATAAAATTGATAAGTAATACAGATAATTGATATGGTATTGATATGTCTTTATTATTTACTTAAATTATAATGAATATATTATATGTTAGAATTTAATTTTATTAAATAAAAGAATTTATTTTTGATGTGTTTTTAAAGTTGCTACTTATGTTTATCCTTTTGAATATTAAATACTAAACCATATTAATAATGAGGACTCAAAAAAAGGTTATGTCTTTGGGATGGAATGTACAGAATACGAGACCTTAACCTTAGCATCCCCTCCCCCCATAAAAATCCTACATCCGCCACTACAGTGGTTTATATATATGTTATAGGTTCGCGCAATATCCCTGAAACATAATAATATTATACGCTGGAGACAATAAATTCCTTTTATAGCTATATGCAATTTTAAAAATATAATATAATATTGACAAGTGTATGTTCTTGATTCGCAAGTAGTTGAAAAACGATTCATTCTGCTCGTCTAATTACAAAATCACTAATTATTATATATAAATATATTATATTATATATAGGTTTATATCGAATACATAGACTTACTCTAAATACGAGTGATTTGTGTAAAATATTAAAGCACCTCTGTGTATATTATATAGTATAATATTATAATATATATTATTTATTCATATAGGTACCACTGCATAGAATATGTACGCTGAGAAAGTAAAATAAATTATGATAACACAGTGAACCAAATCCAATTATTTGATCTTACAACAATATGCGTGCCCTGTTTGGCTAATATTCAGTATGAATTTAAATGCTGATAATTGTGCGTAGTGTATTTGTGTACTTTTAGTTTAGACCTGAAAATCAAAAAATAGGTTAATATTTAGTTTATTACTATATAATATTTTAATTTAATGGATCAACACCTAATTCAAAAACTCTCACGTTAAGCTAGAAGACTCGGATAAAGCCCGTCATTGCAACCTATATTATACGACTATCTAGTCGATATTAAATTCTTATAACGGATACCAAAGATTCATCATCAGAAAATGAAGATCATTATAAATTATTAATAAACTACATTTTTGTCATACTAATAATATTGCTGTGATGAACATATTTTCATTATTATCGTTATCAATCCATGTTTTAATATTCACAATTAATTAATAACTGTAAAACATAAACTCTTTTAACAGCACCATTTTAATTTACTAATACAGTAATACTATTATCAATGCGTCCATTATCGTAAATTCCGATGAAGTTATAAATCTATAGTAAACTCAACCAACACATACCGTGGTTAATACTATATTCCGTGAACCTCGGTATCGCGGAATCCCGATATTTTCTATTGGACAGTCTTATAAAGTTATACGAATACGTTCTACCGTCGAGTCTAATTCTGCGATCAATCGTTTTCACTTTGTTGTCTTGAGTGTGTATACCTATGATTTATAATAGTATGTAGTGCTGTGTAATGAAAATATTTCGATTTCAACCGATCTCGAGTATGACAAAATGTTTTCGCAAACCATTCCCATTGGCTAGCGGCTGTCGTTATATATCTAAAACTTGTCGATGGTGAATTACATTATCCACCAGAACTAGGTTTTCATTGTATAATGTTGTGCAGAAGAATTGAATATAATATACAACTTAAAGGTTAGTGGTTACGTATTTCCAACATTTTATTACCTACATATAAAATATCTATGCTTAACACGCTGCGGTGAAGTGGCAACTAGAATTAAGATGTGTATTATCATAAGCGCCGCCATGAATTTTGTCAGAGGGGTGAATCGTGCATAGTACATACATAGAAATTTAGCAGTTGATTTAACTTATGCTGATTTCTAAATAATATTTAAATTATTTAAGTTAAATACGTAGAAATATTTTTTCAAATTATATAACGATAAAAAGTTATTTTAGTTTTTTTCAACGGCCACAAAGTAATGCAGTCTAGTGACTAAAATTAGAAAAATATGTAAAATAAATATTATAATAGATATAATATAGATAATTATGCAAAATTAAATATTTTCAATATCATTCAATTTCAAAAAAATAAAAATAAATGTTTTTTCGTCGATGTCTACGAGTGTGTGTTATATAAATTGGTATATAATATACTAAATATTGTGCAGAAGAGTGATTAGAGCGAGCCACGGCCGCGACATTCCGGTGAAATAAGTTAGGTACCTATTTTTCAAGAATTACATGCCAAATAATAACATTTGTAAATTTTTATTATATTTATAATAAATATTTGAAATAACCATTAGACCAATTTAATTTATATACATCTATTTAATAGTTTAATCTCTATTAACCTAACACATTGATATAATCCCACCAAATTGGTTTCACTAATTTCACTAATTTTAGAATTAAATATAAAATTTTAATATAAACAGATAATGTGTAAATCTCTTAAGCTTATGAGTTGTACTAGAATAGAGTACAACAGTAATAACGTCGAATGAATGTCCCAAGAAATAAAAACTTATAGTCACATGATATTCACCATAATGACTTCTTGTTATTAGTATATACTTTTCAAAGGTTTAAAAATTTATTTAAGGACATAATTAATCGTATTAGTAATTTTCAACGTGTGTCGATTTCGGGAAAATAAATAAATAAATTCGAAGTTACTAATATCTAAAAATATTTATAAAACAACTATATTTGGAAACACCGTTTCCAATTATTTTTATTCGTGTTTCCAATAATTCGTTATTTCATCGAAGTCCAATCAAAATTAATGGAATATAAATTTCTTATAATTAAAAAAAATTAAATCTAAATGCACTATTAATGTGTCTTTGTGAAGTAAAAAGAAACATGTAAAAACCATTTAGGTCTTGCAGTGTCTTGTTTTGATATTGATCTTGCAGTTTGAGTGTTTTTTTTTGGTCTTGTTTTACACTTGCAGACTCGGTCTTGGTCTTGGATTTGCAAGTGTTAGTGCCGTTTGTGTGTTGGTATTGTTTATCCTATTCAAAATAGAAACTTTCAGACATTAATATGTATGACACATTATGTCATGTATCTTTCAAATAAACAAAATGAGTTTTAAAAATAGTTTCATCAATTAATTACTATATGGCAATTAATATTAATTCTTTTGTAAAAAATAAGACGGATAGAAAGAGGCTTCAAATATTAGCTGAAGAATGCGTTATTTTTATTAAACACCAACATGAAGATAAATTAATTAAAAATATTTTATTTGATGACTTGATGAGGCATTAAAGTTGTGTGTATTATATTTTATTTAAAGTATTAATAGTTTATAATGTAATTTTATTATTTTGTATTTATTTTCTTTTACATTACAATTATAAACTCTGAAATCTCAAATAAAATATCGAAAAGAGTTAATAAACAAGGAGCAGAGCCTTTTAATTATACAGAGTGATTCAAAGTTTATATCAAATACATTTTTTAAGAAAAAAAATATATAATACATTAAACTAATGCAAACTTCTATGCTTGAGATAAATTTGAAGTCTTTATGAATTTAATTTTTAATTTTAATTGCACATCACCAAGTAGCAGTTGTTAATAATCCCTAAAAATAATTTAAGAAAATATAAAATTTAAAAATAATTTTAGTTATCTAAATAAAAAAAAAATTGTATCAAAACAATCAAACATTTTTCTCTATTTTGAATATTTATCTGAAAAAAAGTTGTAATATAAATTTAGAATCTGTATAAATATTTTATGTTTTAGTTTCGATTGTAACAGTTATCCACCGAAAATAACAACTATACGATATTACTAGCGATTAATATTAACTTCGGTTCAGTTGCACATTGCATATATTTACAATATGTTTTTGTATCGACGATATCCGCGAATGTCCGTATGTATGAATTATTATAATGTCACATTTGTTCGGGTTTGTAGGGTGTCGTAAGTGGAGCTTAGATATAAGTCAACATTCTATAGCGCACACGAATACCGTCGTATATACTTTCACACGCGTGGACTAACAAACCGCGTAAATAACAAAATAAATGCGCGAAGACGATCATCTGTCGACGCGGACGTGCATGTCGTTAAACGCGTGTGTCTCTGAACTTATGTTTATCCACATGACTGTGGAGAGAAAATAGACTAGGACAATGCGCTATCGTAGGGTGAGCGCGCGTCACACGCAGGCACGAGATCAAAACACTAAAGGCCAACGTCGGTGACGACGATACATATCTTCGTACCATGTATTTATATACACACTTAAACGTCATGGGTATACGTGACCGTTTCCTTTCTCCTATACCTTTATGATGGGCTACTACGGTGGCTGATTCATCAGCAGTCCAAACTGCTTATGTATATATATTATATTATTATGGGTATCTATAGATTCTGGACTGGAGTAACTACCGAAAGGAACATTGCATTTTTAACAACTTAAATTATTATCTGTCATGATGTATTCTACAGCTCCCGATAGAAACATTTAACATTATCATATATTTTTTTTTCTGTGTTTTATAAGTTCTGTGTGTCAAAAATATACTGCAAGTGTAAATGACTCCAAAAACAAATATATATATATATATTAATATTATTTAAAAATAACTGCAGGTATCAACTATAGTTAAGATTTTATTTTATTATTATTTACATGCAGAGTGATTCATCCAGTATAGGCGTACTCATCCCTATAGTTCATTTGTTATTGAATTTATTATTATTTTTAGATAATTTATTGCCTACTTTTTTTTTTATATTTTTATTTTTATTTACAATCTATATTTAATATTACAATAAGTAAATTTGATAACGAGTATTTTTGGCATGAGTTCACACAATAAGAGAAAATATCCACTGATATTACTCTATACCTATACTTAAAAACTATATTTTCATATTCTTGAGATTTTTCAACTACTTAAAGTTGGGTTAGGTTTGTATAATGTGAATTATTCCTGTATATTAAAAATGCATTTATTTGAATTTATTTAAATTTAATAAAAGGAACGTCTATGTGCAATATGTGCATGTTTGTATGTGTAGTATACTAGAGTATATAAACGATACACATACAAATATTATAGTCAAGTCACTTCTGGTTCTGAAATTTAATATTCATAGATACAATTCTATACACGAAGATGTACACTGCAAATTCATCCAATTTTTTAAAGAGACACGAGGATTTGTCAGTTTACGAAAAAATATATTTTTTTATTTACCTATTTATTACTTTATATTATATTATTGATATTAGTCATAAAAAATAAAATAGCTACTATGAGTTATGATTTAATATCAATAATTTAGATCTATATTTTATTAAAATAATCGTAGTAAAAATTGCAGTTAAGAATCTGTGTGGTTTACATTTAACGGAATTGAAGCACTTGTAAATTCACTGGGATGACATAGATGATCCTGCATTTATACCTTGTTTCGTAAGAGAATAATCAGTCGGTCGACTGATTGTTGTCTATTTAAGCGAATCTCCTACTAAAGACCCGTACTATTGGGCGGTCCCCAAATTAAATATAATAATATTACTATTATTCCTAATTAGGAATATTAGTCATAAACTCATAAATGTTCGTAAGTTGTCTTCGGAAAACGTCTACTAGCAAGATGGGGAAATTTAGGCTCGCCATTGCGGAACGGCCAGTTGATATGCGCAAAAAGTGATTATTCTCTTTTGAAATAGAATTTAATTTATAATATATAATATTAAAGTTGCGTTATAACCGATAAATGACTGATGATGATAAAGACACAGTATCAGCAAACTTTTTTTTTTTTTTTGAAATACATACATTTATTTATTATTTATAAACACAAAATTAAAAGTATTAAATAAATAATAGAACAAATTTACCTGATTCATTTAAGTAAAGATTGTGGTAGTGTAGGGAGTTATTTAAATATATAAATGTACAATTGAATAATATAACAAACTTTACATTTAACACATCATGTACATTTCAAATATACTATTATTTAACAAAAGGTTCTTATTAATTGCCTATACTTAAGACATTTAAAATAGGGTGTAGTAGTTATGACATCCGCTTAATATATTGTATCAAAAAACTCTGTAATACTTTACATTCAACGATTTTTTTCTCAAGTTAATACATTCGCATATTACATTATGTATATTGCTGTATACGATCGATCAGATATTATTAATGCCACATTATTATATGGAAACGGGCACGCAGACGATGACGGGTCCCTGCGGTGCGTAAAGATCAACAGGTTTTTATTTAATTTTATTTTTGTGATTTCGGATATTATTATTTCCGTAGACATTTCCCACAATATTTTTTTCTATATCACCCACGCTGCCGCAACCGTGTTCGAATATATAAATTACATCATACGAATACGCGTTATATGTGAAATTTGTGTACATGTATAATGTTTATATTCCTATTTACGTGTGCATGCATTTCTGTGTCGAATCTCGCTAAGTATTATATATAATATAATATACGCCTCCATACAGCAGTTCGACGACATCTACCGCCGAATTCGATGTTCGTTTTCCACCTTCGATCGTAGTACAGCTTGAATTAATTTTCTATCATAAACCTATATATTATGTGTAATCACCGTAACAGACCTACAATTATACCGATTTACATATTATTACATTTAAGCACACGTTCCGTGCGGAGTAATTGCAGCAGCGTTTGGCTTATACGACAAACCGAATTGATTGATTCGATTATTATAAATTATAATATAATTTACTCATTACACTATTATAATATTATATTATAGCCGTTCTCGTTCTCAGCGGCGCGCATATTAATAATTATCCGTGTAAAACGCTAAATATTAGTGACCGAAGTAATCATTTTATACTATTATCGTACCATAATACTATATATATCGCACTATTGCGTAAGATATGTGAATGTTATTAAATCATGTTAATTGTATTTACGAATAACCGCTAGGATATCCCATAGTACATGCCCCCTCGCTAATAAAGGTTAGGTTATTTAGTAAAGGTTTTTTTTAATGATGGAATTACGTTACTTTATTATTGGTAAGTTTATGGTAAAATTTAAGAATTTCAAGTTACAATGTTATCGTTTATTTATTAAAAATCTTCATTGAACATAATATATACTCCATTAAAAATGCAATATGCATGTATAGGTAGGTAATTACAGATATAAATATAAATAATAAACATTTTTTTTAACTTGTTATTTATTTTAACGTTTTTAAACAACACGCACACAAAAATTCATAAAATAATATGTCCAACCAATAATAATAATTAAAATAAAAATAATTTTTAAAACCTAGACTTGAAAAAAATGAGTTGGTAAAAAGTTTTTGACGTGACAAAGACACATGAATTGTTACATTACAGATTGTGGATTTTATTCTTATTTAAATACTTAATAGTCAAGCAAGGTTAACAATTGTTCACATTCAATGCATTTGACGTTAAAATGTACTTGATATGAATTCTCATAGATTATTACATAAGTTCGAAGAACGATTTCCGTATTCAGCAAAAATAAAAATGTTCTATTATTATTTTTGTTTTTAAAAAACCTGTACGTGAAATGTTATACTATACAAAACAATGGATAATCGTTATAATGTAGTCATCATGGTGGTCTAAATATAATTACTTCGAGGAAATAGATAATATTGTCATCTACGCTTATCACATGCTCGAAAAATTTGATATTGTAACAATTTTACATTGTGCTTTAACGTAGTTCATTAGCTATGAATCATTGTTCATTTATCATTTGTTTTTATTTGTATTTCAAATAAATCATTATTGTCGTTTTTTTCGTTATAATATATTATTCAAGGAGGCAAAATAATTTGTGAGCCAAAACTTTATTTACCATATCTAATATGTTTTTCTATTTAATTCACATGGCTATATTATAATATACTGCACACGCGTGTTCCTTCAGTTCCTTGTATTTTTCATAAATCGTTTTCGCTAAAATGTTCAATATTTTACGGTTTTTTACGACGCTCTATAACATTTGTGTGTGATTTAATATACCACATCACGCTATTCGTTTCCGTTTAAAATCAGTAAAATCCCTACACGAGTTATTATGCTATTAATAATAATATCATTATTTCCACATATCCGTGTAGTTTATAATATTATAATTGTTGTATACATTATATGCATTATTATACTGCTGCACTCAACGGCGATGAAAACAGTACGATTATTTATACCTTCGTGTATCAACCCAGAAAGGCTACCTGCGGGCTGATTATTATTTATAAAATCCGCGTGAATATTTCGAAATTTACCGTAACGTTTTCAGCTACGATAAATTATATTTTCATTTTGTTTTTATTAAATATTATGCCTATATAATTGAATTAAATCAGAACGTATACACATATACCCATATTATGAGTGAATAAGTATCAGTGTGTGTGTGTGTGTGTGTGTGTGTGTGTGTGTGTGTGTGTGTGTGTGTGTGTAGAAATATTAAACTAATTTGTGTATGGTCTGAATTAATTATGTTACGGTGTATAGTTTCAATGTTTATTCATTAAACGTTACACAATATTTCTGTATATCCTTCATACTTGATTTAAAATAACATTTAGTAAGAAATTATTGATGCGATAACTTATTACTATTGAATAGACACATTAACGGATTTTCGCAATTGTAAGAATTACACAAGCCGATATTGAACCGAAGCCGTTTGAATAAATAATAAAATGAAAAATCAATACATTAATTAATCACAATGCACGATGTTGACAACTTTGAAGATGAGTGCGTATGGGTTAAAGTGTTTACTATAAACTGTCCTCTATGGCATCGTGTAAAAATGTTCAACTATGTTAAGTGCCATACAATTGCAACTCAGATGTATAAAAGAATAAAAAATATGACCTAATTAAAAAAAAATACACTCAATGGGTGGTAACGTATATAGGTAACACATCAGTACTATACTATACGACATTAAATTAACTGCAGGACTTTAAAAGATTACGATTTAGATTAACCAACTGCGATGACTGCACAGGCTTAAAATTAAAAAAAAACCGACTTTTACTGTAATTCTTATAAAATCTCAAGGTGTATACATATCGAATATATATTGTGACGATTCGAGCTAATATTTTGAACATTTAAATTCTATACAACTGTTGTGAAATTAGATTATATTACCTACATGTTTTCTGCATTAAAACTAAATGAGAGATTATTCAGAAAATTCCGAGGCACCTATGACAAAAAGAAAACTAAATTCAATCCATTTAATTTTTTAGGTCAAAAACCACTAAGATTCAAATTTTGTTAGATAAACCATAAAATGAACCGTTTATCTTTACTAATAGCACAAAATTACCAACCTATATGTTTATATAATAATACTATATACATATAAAGTATAAGGTAAAATAAATATTATAATATAAATGGATGAATATAATTACGAGTGTATAGGTTAATGATTTGTTACGTATGATCAATAAAAATATAATGTTAAGCCGTATCTGTACTGAACACGGATTTTGGGACACAATTATTTTTTATAAAAATAATAATTTTTTTTTGCCTTACAAAATATATGATCAAAAACGTAATATTAATAAAAAAAAATAAATATATTCGGGCCTGCCAAGATAATTGCCAAGTTCTATAATCTAGAATAGATATAAGCTTTTCGATCATATGTAGTGTACGATTTCCGTACTTAAGTAGCCGTACTACAAATACTCGTTTGATCGCTTGACTATAATTTTTTTCTTAACCGATTTTCAATAACTCGAGTAGACAACCAAGCGAATCGGGTGTGTTCAACGTTATCTATACAGTGACGCTAAATTATACCATCTTATACATCTTTTGCAATGTATCATTAGCTAGCTATTTCATATACACCTATTATTACTATATTGCTCTCAATGCTCTCTTGGATCATAATATGTAGAGCACCGAGATTAAATATATAATAAACAGGTCACGGTTCTCATTATAAATAATATAGTACTATACTTCAGTATTTCACGCGATCGTTCTCGTGGTTTATTCAAATTTTCGACATACATACATTATCAATTTCAAGTATCCACATCTAATATAATATATACTAAAAGTGTGTTTACGTTAAAATATATCACTAAATATGTTATTGGAGGATAAGTTTGGAGTGAAATTTGTTTTCAGGAGGTGGAAGGGAGTATCGAAATACAATTTCTGGAATAATTTAAAATGTTTAACCCTTTTGGTACATTCATACATTGAAGAGATTACTATTTTAAACGACTATTTGCATCATAAAAAAAATAGATAAGTTGAAATTTAAGAATAATCTTTGTTTTTAACAAAATAGTAACCATCATGCTTATTTTATTTGAGATATTTCCGATATTGTTAAATGCCTATTTCTATATAGAACTGAAGAATCTAAACTTATAATTTTGTTATGTGTTAGTTTTCAATACACAAGAGATACTTTTAATTATTTATTATTTTATCTTACAAGTACAATTAGAGTAAATTATGAAAGTATATAGAAATTTTGAAAACAGATATCAATTGGTTTGATAATTAATTAATTCGTAAATTTTTAAAAATAGTGTTCTTAAAAAAATAATTGTATTATGCATATATATGTACCGAACGGATTAGAAATTTTAAATTATCTTCAAAATTTGTATTTTAGAACTTACTCATCCTTTAAAATCTCACGAGACTCAATTTCATCTAGCTGAAATTTCTAGTTGTACCTCTTAGTTCAAACACACTGCGCAGTATGGATAGTAGATGGGCATGGATATGAATGCATAATATTGTATCTATATGTAGGGCGTAAAAATAAACCTTCGTGAGAACAGTCACTATAAGAAAACCGTATTTTTCCCCTTCGTGTATCGTTATATGTTCTCTTCATTTTTTATGTACGAACGATAATAATTTATGAACTGGTTTGAGAAAGACGGCGACGGCAGCCGTGCAAAACTAGATCATTCCCTCAAAGTCGGCGCTGCTGTGTAGCAACAACAGCAGCAGTGGTATATATAGTGGACATGCGCGCAATTTGTTGATGGAGACAAATAGTCCGCGTGCAAAACGACGGCGACTGCGACGTGAGCGGATACCCGACAGCGGCGTGCGGGGTAAAAAAAAATAATATATATATATACAACGATGATGATAATAATAATAATAATAATAAATAAATGAAATAAAAAAAAAATAAAACATGGCATAAATCAATCTCGGACACAACGAACAGTCGCGTCTCTCAACGGTAATATCTCTTTACGTACGCATATATATACCAAAACTGGATCGATTTGATCGATATATACATATATGACTATATGAGTAGCGTGTATATATTGTATACGAGTACAGTACCCATAATAATAATAATAATAATAATATGTGTGTGTGTAATATAATAACGCGAAAAAGAAGAAGAAATAATACAAGTGTGTGTGTGTATGCGCGCGCGCGTTTATGACGTGATTGCAATAACCTATGAGAGACGGAGAGATATTAAAGAACCATCTGCCTGGCGTAAACGTCGCGATACGAATTCCTTCGCGCCGCCGTCGATGCGGGTCACTCTTCTTTATATATATTATTTATTGATTTTTTTTCTTTTTATACACATATTTTTTTTTGCCCGTTCGGAATACGCGCATCGCCGATAAATAACGAACGATATCAATTTGCTCGGCGACACGTCGTTTTGCTTTGACTAACGCCATACGCCAACTGGTTATCTCATATACAAGCACACAATATAAGTATATAATATATATTTCACACACACATACACACACAAACTATGTTTGAAATACGTATTTGTATATATAGATTATAACGGCCCGATATTAAATATGTTAAATTGACAGATTCGTGTTTATATATAGCACCTATATATTATGCATATATTATATTATTATGTATGTAAAATAGGTACGAGAGTCGAGGGGTACCTATTTAGCGAGCTGGTATGGACCCGCACTATGATATAATGTATATCATAATAATATAATATTTATGCGGTATGACTAATACATTTTATTTTGTTATATCTTTTCACTAGTACAGTAAAACATATGCGAATTCGTCGCCATTCTTTCTTTGGGTGCATATATAGTCATCATGAGATAGTTATTCAATACTCTATTTAGATGTATAATATTATTCTCGAAAATACGCAAGTCTATAAAATAGTAATGTGCTATAAATATATAACATATAAGCATTATTTATAATAATTTTATTTGGGAAAGCTATAGACAATAACTCCGTATACAATTTAAAAATAATTTAGTAACATTTATATTTTGGTAATTATTTTTAATACTATCCAGTCTCTAGCGTCTCTATAAATGTTTAATAATTTATTCAACTGCGTAATGTTAAGATATTGTTATTAACAAGACTCTATATAAATGTATTTCTAGTATCTTTTATATATTACGAGTGTATAATTATATTTAAATTGGAAAATTATATGAACAATTGTCATCACGGAGATATGAAAGTTTTACATTAAAATGTCATATTTTGAATGTGTCGGATTATTGTAATACATTCTCTATATATGCATAGGTACAATAACTAACACAGATAGGACGGACACAACAAGGGTATAACTGGTATAAGGGGTTTTAAGTTCATCTTTAAAAAACTAATATAGTTATATTATAATACTTTGACCATAATTAATACTTGCACTTGATACGTAAATACATTGTAAAATGGGCTTTTATACAAGGTGTAACAATTATTTGTTCAACAAATTATACGTACATTTTATTATATAATATTGTTTTCTTGGAACTCTTTCAAAAACATAACATATTGCTTAGGCGAAAGTTTACATATTTTAGTTGTGATATTTGCAAACTATTTAGCGCATCAGTGAATAACTATATAGAATATATATATATATAGTCCTACTAAAATAATAATAATTATTGATTTTCAATACTTAAATAAGAACTGCGTATATATTATATAACAGACATAACATTTCAAACTATTTTCCTGTTCTTAGATGTTCCTTTAAATTTCGTTATATATGTGCCAAAAATACTTTAATTCTGATATAAATGGCATTTTGTACCTATAATACATATGCTCTGCAAATTGATACACGAATGCAATAAGCCGTTAGTTTGTCATATGTTTATATAAACTGTGCATTGGAAATCTCTCTTCTTTTTATTTTTCAATAATATTATTTGTATTTATTGTACGTCCTATGTTATAGTAAGTACGTGCTGTATCCACTATTCATTTATATATAACACATATATAAATATGTGTGTGTATTACTTATTTTAAAATGTTGTAATTTTTCTAATCAATGCTACACTGCACCTATGCGCAAGTTTACTAAGTAAATAAATAAGTGTTAATTATGATAATTTTTTTTTTTTATTCGTTTTGAATATATTAAGTTGTCAGGTATCGTAGATAAATTGAACTTTTAATTGATAGAATTTACCGATCAAATTAAAATTATGTAGAATATAATAACAATTTTAATAATTTGGCGCGTTTAAAGGCACATAGTCGCACATCATTTTTATACGTATTATATACATGTATATACACGGTGTTAATAATAATAATAGTATTTTAACTTTAATAAGCGATGTTTTACCGACATGTATGATATCACGTTGTGTGCTGCAAAATATGTGTTTTGCGATCTTGTCAATTTATAATATGGTAATAAAACTTAAGTATTTACATTTTCCTTGATACTTAAAACAATTTGTTTTTATCATTATTCATTCGAGGCAAGTTAATTAGTACGATGCTGTGTGCAATGCGTATCGTATTTCATACTTTATTAGATTCTGAGAAGAATGATGAATGTATTGGTATTTGGTCTGTACAATGATGTATATGTTTTATATTTATTTATTATTTTTTTTTATTTTAATATAAAAACGTTTTATTTTTCACTTTTTTTTGTAGGTAATATAGGTAATTCAAATATAAATAATTGTAAATGCTTGCATTTTTTACTAAATATTTATATCAACATTTTATAGACATGAAATAAATTTTGGCTTTTTATGCTTGTAGGGTCCATAAACAATTGTATAGTTTGTTTTAAATATTGCATATTCTTGAAGACTAAATAAACCTAAGAGTACTTTGATTTACTCGAATATCATCGTAGACTATTTTTAACATATTTGTGTTTGGACGATTCGTAATTTATAACTATAACCTATACTATACGGTGTCTGCCAAAATGTTGTCGTTCTTGTTATGTTTATTTGATCTGATATCATGGAAATGGATTTTACACTGAAACAGATTATAATATTGTCATAAATATATAGTATTATCCATTAAACATGTTGGGTTCGTATTAAAACAAGCGACAATTACAGTTTGAATGTTAATGACTACGTACTTATAACCAAACTCGCATTGATTATGCAAATTACAGTAATTTAAAAATCGTGGTATATTTGATAATATATTCAGAAAATGTCAAATAAAAATTATGAAACAATTTACGTTTCGTGTATTATATGCGCATTTATACAAAAAATAAATACACATAATACGTAATACGTACCTACATATTTATGCGTATATAAAGTAAAAATAAGACACACGTTATTATTTTCTATACTTTGCGTGACGCGCACTTTAGGTACTTATTTGTTTATTGTATTGTTATATTTTTCCACATTGTGATTATTATGTAACATTGATCCTGTAACACATTAATTAATTATGCAACTCTATTTTTAATTTACTATAGGTATTCAATTAATGATATGAATGTATTTTTCTTACCATAATTGATCTGATACTATCACGTTTTTTTTTTTTTTTTGGCAACAATAATTATCAATCTCTGGTTAATAAAAAAAATAATAAAAATAAAACCGGTGTGTAATTTATTTGTATCATTGTAGCGTAGCCAAAAATACAAAAAGAGGTGTGGTGAAAACAACTAAATTTGAACGATGGATTTTTTTATTATCAGCATATACTGCAGTTATAATAATAATAACGAAGTAATCCGTGTAGGTATGTCTGTTTATGTTGACACGTACAATACAATTTAGATTAACGTATTTGGCACATGTTATACACAGCGATTGTGTTTGCACATGTTTAACTAAAGATTTATTTTAAACATTTAACTCGTACATTTTATCAAAAAAAAAAAAAAGGTTTCGATTACGATTTAAGAATATTTCGTATAATTACGATTTCACTATTACACTTTTTACAATGAATACGAATATGTTTTGCCCTTCCAATCACGATATGCTAATCTATTAGAGTGTAATATATTGTCTATGATTTTATCAACCTGGTTATATTATCTTTATAAGCCATATTGTTGAGCAAATCATTAGAGATTTTTAGGCCAATTATTATACTTATAATATATATATATATATATATGCATGGGTCACGAGTATATTATATTTGTTTGGTTGTCGATATCGATTCGATTCGACAGCGTGGAAAAAAATGCACGTGCATTTATTACTCGAATAAAACTTAAAACAGGAAAACGAAATACGCGAGCGGGCGTTCAAATCTCCGATATAATGTGATATTATATTGAAAAATTCAGATCGATCTTTATTTCTCACTCAAGGGTATATATATATATATATTATATAGTGGGATGGAACGTAAAATGCACGGCGGTGACGTACCAGATGAGTATAGATTCGTTCGGTCGACGGCGATTTCTCTGTGTATTCTGACATATTATTATAATATGTATATATACATAGGTACGTGTGACGCCCCCCGGGATGATAGTTACAATACACTTATATACGTAATATATATGCAACCGGAAAAAAGCACATCGCTAAAACAGCGGCCAGATTTCTTGGCTCACGTGACCTTTGCCGGCGGCGTATACATTGCGCCGTTGGTGCACTATCGCGAAGAAGCGACTATATAATGTAATAATAATACGGGGCTATAAAAATCGAACTCGGGCCAAACGTCGTGACATTCTTAACAACATGAAAGAAAGTGTATATATATGTACATTATAGAATATTATTAATACTATATACACTCTGCCAGTCAGATATATATACACACACATACATATATGACACTTTTCGAGATATTAATATAAACACGCATATAGACATGTGTATAAGTACATATATGTATATATACATACACACACATGTACAATAGACTTACCAACAGTTATAGCTATGCCCCGCGCGTTCGCATTATGACCCGGCGGGGAAATAAAAAAAACAGCAGACGATGTTCGCGGACGATAATTAAAATAAAAAAAATAAAAATACGACGAAGAACAGTGACGACAACGGCGGCGCTTAACCTTTTTCACCTATCCGCCCGGCACAGGGTCCAGTTTTAACGTCCCGCTCACGATTTCCCCGCGTTCGTTCCATTACATCGGATTCACCTTCCTCACCCACCCACCCACACCATTCACTAATGCCCCCTCGGGATTAATATAATAATATAATGCCGCCGGCAGCGCGCGGTCAAGAGATGAATATGCTTATAATATTATCATCTATTTATAATGTGTATTGATCGTCGCATCTCAGTCACCACAGCTGTATGGATATGAATCTTTAAATATACATTATACATATTATATTAAATACCAAACAAACATACGTAAATGTATATATAGGTTTATGTATGTATTAAAGGTAAGTTTCCAAGTCTACCCTCCTGTACCTATAGTATACTATATAGTAATATATAGTACCTATATACAACACACATTATATTTGTATACATACGTTCGACATTCGTGTTTCGCGGGATGCTGTATGATTTCTAAATTGACTGCGGTGCGTATATTATATCGATTTTTATAAGCTCAAGTGAGAAGGCTTTCTCCTAAATACAAAAAATGGCATACGCGTATTTTTCTACAGTTATTTTTGTTTAATCACCGTCCGCGTGTGTGTATACTTTCTTATTCGTCCGTGGCATTATAACCCTTTTCTGTTGATAAGTAAGGCTCGTTTTTACATACGCCCCTACGACCTATAACGCGCAAAGTATCAATAACATTCGTTCATACGCATGCGCATGCGCCTGTTGTATATATAATAGTAGGTAGTAGGTATATTGGTGAATGATTATGATGAGCAGCACGCCCGCGGTGTATAAACCTACGAAATGTCACACGTCTGTCGTGTCATCCAATCTCACGGTTTTTTTTTTTATATATAATATTTATATATAGATATGAACAGCAATGTTTTCATCGATTTTTATACCTAATATATATAATGGAAAAATACAAGTTTCGTATAGACGTCAAACGTATTATGTATTTAAAAATCGCCCGATTTAATATTTATACGCAAAATGGAATTCAACGGTATTTAGTCGATAAAATCTTCAAATGCACGTCTGTACGGACGTTGTAGCTGCAGGTGTAGCATCACGATCGTCCCGAAATCTAAAACGACAATGTGAACAATATACAGTGTGGTTCACTAAACATGATCATCCCCATTTTTTTTTATTTAATAATGAATTTATTCAAATTCTGATTTTTTTTTAAATTTTACTACATTATCAAATATTTTAGATTTGTTATACCAATTAGGTTATATTAGGTAATATTACCTAGTCCTTAAAAATGATTTATAAAAATATAAAATAGATGTAATATCGCAGGACTATAGTATTAATAATACTTCGATCATTTTTATAAATTATATCCCTCATATTTTCCCATCCGATACCGTAGACCTATATAATCCTTACAATTCAGTGATATATAAATAAAAAACTACTCTTTCTAATTTTGATTCAAATTGACCACTAAATAGTTTACTATATAAAAATAGGGTTGCAATCTTAAAAACAAAAGCTTATATTTTCAAAAGAGTATAAAATATTCTATAATAGTAGTACAAAAAAAATCTCAAGAATTTAAAAACACGATATTTAAGTATATTTAAAATTTCTAAAACTTAGATTGAATAACTGTATTATTGAAGAAGAAAAAGGAGCATACTTAAACTTGGTGAATCACTCTGTATACTCGTATAAAATATTAATCTAAAAAGAAAAAACACTCGAACGCGCATGAATATATCGAAGATGTATCGCAGCCGATCTTCTGCGGGATATTTGGTGAGAAAACAGATGACGAAGAAATGGAATATATATATATATATATATATATATATATATATATCATTATCGCGACTCGTTATTCATATACATATATATTATAATATAGGACCACAATCACGTTCAATTCCGCATAAATCGTTTTTTGTTTTTTGTTTTCCAAATATAATATATTATATTCACATCATTAAATTTAGATGTGAT
Source organism: Rhopalosiphum nymphaeae (assembly GCA_036289425.1). NCBI lineage: Eukaryota > Metazoa > Arthropoda > Insecta > Hemiptera > Aphididae > Rhopalosiphum > Rhopalosiphum nymphaeae. The sequence continues at coordinate 21,726,465 of JAZAQC010000013.1, forward strand.
ATATATTATATGGGTACACCGAGTTTTCGGAGTACATCGAATTTCCAAAAGCAATCCGTGCGTCCGTCTCGTTTAAGGTATTACATATTATATCATTATATTATACGCGTGCGTGTCTATCTACATAATATATTATACAGGTTCACGTGTACCGTTCGTTTGTTTAAAACTGAACGTTTTGCGTTATTGTACTCATATTATTTGCAAAAACACGACAATTATTCGTATTATCTATATTTTAATTAATATATCGTATAGAAAACTTGCATTAACTTATTTACCGGCTCGATGATTCCCGATCGTTATAAGTAAACACTGTAAACAAATAATTATAATATTATTATGGAAGTACATGATTTCGGCATTATTCATCTAAAAGTGCTGCGACAAAAATGTTGTAATATGTTAATGGTATACAGTGATGGCGTTTGTGATCTTCGATACTTTTTGGTTTATTAATCATCATCATATTTAAAAAGAACTGACGGAATTAATAAAATATGCGTACTTATTATAACACTCGTTATAGATGATAAGATTTTACGATTAAATTAATTTTATGACTTTGTTTGAATGAGATGCACAATGTATATTAATGATCACTGCAGTGGGTAAAATAATACCAAATAATAGGAATCATTTATATATATATAAGAATGTAATATATTATATTTTATATTTAAACGAAGAAACTTGAATATTTAAGAATTTTTTTTTCATTTTTACGACTGTCTGACGAATTAAACAGAATTTTCAATTTCTATGATTTTTATTTTACATGTATTTTTCCAATAAAATAATTGAAAATATTACCATTTTTCATCACTAAATTACTTTATGGGTAGATTCGCCGTTTAACTGCTGTCTTATAATCAATATGTACTATAAAAAACATAAAAATAATTCTGAGTGCGACAAATATTAAAATGTTAATTTGTTACATAAAACGTTTTAGACGGAATATATTCTCGAAAATAAACATGTTCATTTGTTCGTGTTTAACTCCAATAAAATTTAACAAAATACTTATCAGGCTACGTATTGGCGCCATCTAATTTTTGTGAGTACAATTAGAATTTAATGATATGATTCAAGCGTATTTGCATTGTATACACGTATCCATTACAATTTTATTGACTCGTAACTTATATTAGTTGTTTATAAATGATTATTCGTAGCGTCGAGTTCCTGAAATATACAATAAAGGTATTATATAATTTCCAAATTCCAAATAGAAATTGATAATTAATATGTGTGTAGTTGAAATACGTATACCTACGGCGAATGCGATGACAATCATAATATGAATTATGTAATAATAAATCAAATTATATAGATCAGTTCATAATAATATGTTATTGTAATTTTTTTTTTTCGAACATTCAGTAATTCGTTTCATGACACTGTAGTGTATACATAACACAATCGTTTTTATAATATTACTATGACATAGGTACTCCCCAAATCATATTACGACACACAGTACTACAGTATTGCTGTATTGGTAAAACATAATTAAAATGTGAAATATCATATTCATGTCGCGCCGACGCATTTTGCCGGCCAGCCAGCCAGCCGGCCGATCGATGTCATTGAACTTTAAATTGTACGCGTCTTCGGACTGATTTTTAATAGTTCCACATTGTAATATGTGCTCGTGTGTTAGTGTATATGTATGTATGTGTCCGTGTATATGTATTTTATTTTATATTTTTTATTCATATGAAATTTTCGTCGCATTAAGACAGGTTGTTTGGTGAAGACGAGAGAATAAGAAAAAAAAAACTAGAACTGGAAATAATTTCAAAAGTACAAAACAGGATTTTGGGGCGAATCGAGATCGCGATAAACCCTGAAGATGATCCTAATTGAAAAACCGGTCGCCGCCGCCGCGAGTGGGCCGTGAAACAAGAGTGACCCGAAAATTTGTCACCTAACAACCGGATTTCGTAAGATTTCTCTAAAGCTTCTTTTCAGGATCGAGATCGATAAATAATAGTCAACCTGTTCGTCGTCGTCGCCGCCACCGATTCCGTCGAACAACACTCGGATTTCAGATGTACGTTATCTTTTTGTATTACAGTATAATACCATTATAATTATTCTCTTGATCGTTTCAATGTATAGTATGTTTATTATATTCTATATAGGTATTATAATATATATATATCTACTATACATGGCCCGCCAACAGTGACAGCACCGATGCAGATTATATTATTTCGTAACAATCGTTGTTTTCAACATCGACTTCCCGGCTATACATTATATATTTATATATTAAATATGCCCTATATCTATGATACATTATAATTCAATGGCTTTGTGAAGGCTATTTTTTGAAACCTAGCTATGCCTGAATCAAAATTGGTAGGCGGGTCCAGGGTGGTTGCGGTGCGTAAAACTGTAGATCGATGAATATGAATTAAAATGTATTTAATCTAATATTCCGTACAATTTATAAAAGTATAGGTTACGGTCTTCTGCTAGGTACTTCTAATCATAACTGCACATGATACAACTAATAAACTGATAATATAACTATAACACATAAACTATTTGAATATAATTAATTCTATGACTTAACAATTTTTGAAACATGATATTTTTAACGTTCTTAGTATGTTTAGGTTTTAGGTAATTATACAATTTCTTTAGTTCGAATGAGAATGGTTGAGTGAAATGGAGTATTAAAATAAGTATATAATTATTGTACTATCATTTTACTAGCTCCAATAAAGTGGACCTATTCAAAGTATTATTCAAAAATACTTAGTTACTTGTATAATAACATAATTTAATGATAATTTCAGTAAAAAAGTAAATAATTAAAACTAAAATAATAGTACTGCAGCTGATTTGATCCTTAGGGAGGTGGTGATGGTGGTAGGTACTATTAGGTATAGGTATAGGGTTTATACTATAGACAAAATATCTGGAATTAAGAAAGTCTTCTTTTTCAGACTTCTGGAAAAAATTGTTCTTCACGCCATGTCATCATAAATTACGTATTGTATTATTGTATATAAATACAAGTTTTTGTCGAAATCTTTCGATTGCTGACGGGCACTCATAGTATAACTGATATTATTATTGTAAGTACGCGTCGTCGTTTGTCGCCGTCATCGCGATCAGACGATTGAGTGTGTGGGTGTTCCAACGATGATTGGAGAAAGTGTGCCTATACATACATATATATAATGCACGCATATTATGTTATTTATTTTATTCTTCTATTCGTTTCCGAAGATATATATAGATGGTATGAATCCCGCGTATACACGACGATTAATTATTATCGTATCGGCTATATTATACACGTCGTTGTATAATAATATATAATATATGCATAATTAGAGGTGTCTTGCTCGTCTGTCGTGCAGGCTTGTACAGCGGCAGCAGTGTGTTGCGTATAACAGCAGTGTATAACATATATATAGTTATTAGTAATATATAATATTATGCGGCGGTTTGATATACGCGTATATTATTATTATTATGATATGGGCGCGCGCGCGAGGCCGCTGGGTGGCCTTTGTAGAACAATCGCACAACGAGTCGTAAAACATAAATCCGTTCTAATATGATATTTTATTGCAGTCGTATGTCATTTAGCGCCCGGCTCCCGGCACAATAAAACACAGTGTTGTAAAAAAAAAACTCCGCATACACGCTTAACCATATAATATATATTATGTATAATATACACGTCTTTACGCAGGTGTATGATAATATATAATAACAATAATATAAGAATATGTATAGTGGGAAAAAACGGACGACGGCAAGAATAATATATATAAGAAGAGGAACGTCTTCTATATTTCGGGGGAGAAAAAAATGTTTAACACGCAGCACACAGATTATTATTATATTATTCGCCACCTCGATGGGTCACGCGGCGGCGTTATAAACAACACATTAGGTTTTCGGGAAAGGGAGCGCCTTGATAAATGTGGACAACACCCAAACCGAATCGCATATCTGTGTGTGTGTGTGTACGCGTATACTGGATCTTCTTCTCTCTGCGGGCGACTTTACATATACGATATAATATATAGGACACACATACACATACACATATAATAGGTATGTACAAGAGAATATTCTGAGATGTGATATTACGCGTCGGTTGTGTGTGTGTGCGTGTGTGCAGACAAAACTCATTTATAAGCCGTCAGAGAACCGCGCGGTCCATGAATAATTTTCCTCTTCTAAATACACACACACAAGCTCGCGATATTTTCGGAAACGGATCTGGTTCCAAAAACTGGATTTGTCGCCCGAAATCGATAGCAAAACGCACGTATGTATATTATTATAATATGTATTATATTATAATCTTTCTCTCTCTCTCTCTCACACACACACACACACGCGCGCGCTCGCACGCCACATGTCCGACCGATCGGTTGTCCGCGCTATACCCATACATATAATATACAAACGTTGTGACGGCGACGGTGGCGCGAACGAGCGGGCTCGCTATCGTTAGTCTCGTAGAAAGTAAACCCGTTGTAGATTTGGCAACCGACCAAATTGTATACGCCACCGACTGCTCCGATACCATCTTCGGGCACACAATTTTCGGACTACAAAAACACGTAAAAATAAAAAATCAGAAATAAATATAAATAATCGTTAATTAGATATTATATAGGTATATAGTATAATATATATTCTATATGGTGATGGCGGAGCGTCCGAGAATTTCGCAATACCTAGAAAACGCGTGATATTGAATCTGTTTTTTGCATATTATAAGTACATGTCGATTAATAAATTATAACCTGTTACAAATATACGATATATATTTCGTTCATAATAAATATCTATGTAATTGTGACTACACGGCCGCTGCTACATGTATATATTTTATATTATATACATTTTTTATTAGTCTTAGAGTTTCTTTTCGGTTTCTACAGTTTATTTTTCCACCACCCTCGATTTTAACGATTTCAACATCGGTTTATAGATTTAAAATTTACTGTTTTCTCTATCCGTTTTATAGTTATTATTTTAACATATTTTTACCCAGATAAATATTTGTTATAATATGCTGCTTGTCTGATTGATAATTGTGAGTAATGTTTATGAAAACTGCGACCTGCTAATAACCGAGTCATACGAAATTGTAAATATGTAATACATCAATTATCGTAAAATATTCATAAAAACGTAATACGCTCATATTATAATACTAACTAGCTATTGTTTGACACGTGTTTTTCTTTTATTTTTGAATATAGTTCTAAGTCGATGGGTACACGTCTTCTTTGTCAAGATTCCCTTTCAGTGGCCCTCCCACAGTTTTTCGATCGGCATGTGCTTATGTACAAATAATTTATATCACCTAAACGTTAAACGATTTTGAATAAAAAATATTTTATAGTGTATCAGAATGTAATACGAGGGTACTAAAATATGATGTTATTGTGTTCCTTCTTTGTTCAAAAATATACATTATCTAACATTATATATTATGTATAATAGTTCAGTCAATTTTATAGTCATCATCACTCATTGTCAATGCAATTATATATAGATCCACCTGCGTTCCCTAGATCGCATACGACGCGACTCTTTTCCTTGTCAATCGATTGTATTGTCCATCATCTATTCAGCGGGGTTTTTTTTTATCTCTTCCAATTATATCAATATATGCTTGTCGGCTAACGCTCTGCATGTATATAAATCCTTTGAAATTACCAGTTTATTAGATCGGTATATTTAACTCGTGGTGGTGGCGACGCCGACGGTGGCAACAATTAATACAAATTTATTAGAGCTTTAAACTTCCATGCAATGTATCGGTATCAGCGAAAATAATAAGCTGGTAAAAAATATTTGACGTAGGTGCGATGCGATATCGAATATGATTATAAAGTGACTATAGAAGAAAACTGGAATGCCTATTTGTAAGAAAATATGCAAACGATGTTACCTGCTAGGTAATATCGACGCATATAAATGTAGAAAGTAAATAGTGAATACGTATTTCAATTATTTCTTTATAATTGTATATGAGATACGTTTAAGAAATTTTAAAGTTTCTAATTCATCAAGTTCCATAAATATTGATATTTGTTACCAACTCTCGATAAAATTTAACAAACTGTTGTTTTAAGAAACGTACATATTACATTAAATTAATGAATTTCAATTAAAATAATTACTATAAACATATTATAATAAATATTTATAATTGTTATTATTACGTAAGAGTTGAATTGAATTTTTAAAAACTCGCCATAAATTATATATTTTAAATTCAATAATTATTAAATATAATTATGCAGTTAACTTTAATTTTTTATCTCTGTATAGACAATTAATTTTTGGTAATTTTAATAAGCTGTTGTATTCATAGATAATTTTAAATTTTATATTTTACACATACCTCCTTTGTTTTCTTTCGAAATACATTTATTCAAATTCTAATTTTGGAATTTGTAAGTATACCTAAAGTATATGACCTAAGAAACATATTTTTAAATGTCTATTTCAATTATTTACATGCTATAAAAAAATGCCCTGTAGAATTCAAATTTTTTTTAAAGAATAACCACCATTTATTAATTTTTAAGCAGATGATTTTTTTTTCAAAATGTTCATGCCCTATAAATTTAAATTTGAATTAAAAAAGGGAAGTTCTCAATTAGAAATAAAATGAATTTATATCAACATAGGAATCTCCTTAAATGGTATAACAAAAGTAAGTAGCTTAGTTAAAATATGAACCTTAAAACTTTAAAAGTAATGAAAAATATTATGAATTGGAATTTGATTACAAGTATATAATTGGTGAAAACAATGGATTATATGATGTAATCAATAATTATCATACCAATGTGTTTATCAATCATTATAGACATTAAACACAATAGTGTATATTCCACAATCCACCTAGACATATTTAGTTAAATGCCTATTTCAAGTCAGGCAAATAATAAAAATGAAACATTTTGTATTACTTTAAAAGTGATTTATTTAATTATTATTTAAAATTTCCATCGGTTATTGATTGGAAATCAATAAGATCAATCTGTCCTCTTTAATTGAAATCTACTGATATTATTGGTTGTACAACGACGCCATTACAAGGTTTTGATTTTTTTAAGTTACAAGTTGTACACAGATTAATAAATATTTGGATTGCTGTTCGAGGAATATTGTACTTATTTGTTATATACTGCTCAACTTTATCAATTCCACCTTGACTAGTTGCTTTACGACTTACTTGGATTTTTTTTAAATTACTTTCATATGGTACAATATAAACAAACTAAACTAACCTCATTATAATCGATAAAATTATAATTTGTCCCACGGTAATCAATATAGATAAGGTTCCCAAACAACCGAGTACTTACGTTAATTTTCGAAGGTAAAAACCAATGGAAATTTTATTTTTATTGAATAAGAATATATAATACTCATTACTCATACTATAGACTATAGGGTATACAATATACTCGAAAACTACCATTTACGTCTATCACATCTAATTAGTAATCACTTATATATATTTATGATTTAAGTTTTAAAATAATAATAAAGATAGGTATGAAATTAAACATATTTCATACACCTACGTGTTTTACATGTTAATAAATATTACCTAGTTTTTTTTATATATATATATAATAGCAATAAATAATTAATAGAAAATATAGTTAAATTTTTAAAATAATACAAAATGACTCGTATTTATTATTTGTCTGATTTGAAATTGGAATTTAGTTAAATGACTAAGCATTTAACTAAATATCTAGGGGGATGGTGGAATTGCATAAAAATTAAATTCTTTGACTATATATACCTAGACATTTAATAAAATGCCTGATTTGACTATATGCCTATATGACATATATATTATATAATCTATCTAGACTGCAGTAGTGGACTTGTTTTATTTGACCTATTAAAATTCATTGTTAATAATTGATGTTATATGGTATGTATGATTTGTAGTATAACAAACGATGTGTCTGAGGTAGAAGTAACGTTAACGGATAAATCCCACCTCAGTCAAATTTCATTATTTATGTATTGATGTGTCTTTTTTGATTATAATATCTTCATTTACCGTAGTAGAGCGTTGACGTTATTATTGTTATTATTTATTATTTTCACTTTTATGATAGTAACACTATACTCTTTATACATGTTTATACATTATAAGCGCATTTATGTATTTGCCCGTAGGAATATTATGTATGCAAGTAGAATATAAGAATTATAGCTTTGCAAAAAAGTAATGACGCTGTGATGTGCAAAGATATATTTTTAAGTTACCTATATTTAATTACAAAAAAGATGATTGAATCAATTAAAATATTTTTTCGCCTCGAAAGTTCAATACGCGACCATAATATTGTGTGCGTTCTTTAGTACAAGAATCTATCTACCAACAACTTACCTAATATTGATAAACACTAAGCACTGAAAACATTATATAATAATTAAACATTTAGTTCTTATTTATTAATTCTAAAAATATAACGACAAATTACATTTTTTGTTTTTAAATATACAGCATGTATTATTGAAAGCGAATATTTGTACACTTCAATTTTAAATTCCATTTACTATGATAATGTAACTAATCAAAATTAAACACCTGTGGTAGTTATTAGCTATAAATCTTAATAACAACGCATATTATAATGGACAATGTTTCCAAATTTTAACAGAAGGATACATAAATCATTGAAAACATAAGTATATAGGTACAAGCACTTGTCATAACCAATCTGCTGATAAATTATTTATGAGCGCTGCAAATACGTAACTGACGAAATATATTGTTGTATTGTGGGGGCTAAACGAGGGCATCGGTTATTTAGGCGCCATCAGGGTCCGAAACATTTGTACTATAAGATGGAGGTGTACTCCCACACTAAATTATGTTTTCAGACTATAAAAACTATTAAAACAACTATGTAATATGCAAAAAGGAAACATATTATACTATATATTTTCCAGTTTAAATATGTTTTTTTCTATGACCATCATTCTTCTTTAACGTATCTCCGCATATATTTTAATGAAAAACTCCAAGAAGTAGAAACAAATAATATGAATTATTTTTTTGTTTTTAAACAAATAGCGATAGATCAGAAATGTAATTTGCCATAAGGCACAATATAATGTTCAATGTCCGTGTATAATATAAACCTATATTATAATAATAAATCGGAATTTTTATATATGTATATTGTATATACACAATACCTATAATATAATGATGTTAATAATAAATAAGATAAAATACTAGTAACAATGATCAATAAAATAAATTGAAGTGAAAACTTCACAAGATCGCTTATGGCTTGACTATCTATGTAGAAATGGCATAGTGAATTAAGTCAAGAATGTGTACATTATACGAGTTAAAAACATATTTTAACAAGTCTAACATTCATTTATTAAGCAAAATAACATGGTAGTTTTGCAATTAAAACCACATTGCATTATCATGTGAATTTAGTCTACTTTATATCACGAATTTGCCATAATTTAAAAAACTCCTACCTTAGTAAATGTTTATGATAAAAAAGACAACCTAATATGGAAAATCAACTATAAATTATGTATCAATTACACACTAGGTAAGTAAAAAAGAATGTAAATTTTGTACAAATATTAATTCTCGTAAAATGTTAATTACTTCGCAATCCATTAGAAGAGTACAATGCATAAACCAGTTATATCATATTATTATTATTATTATTATTATTATTATTGCTGATATCATTAGCTCACTTCTCGTGTTGATTGTATTCCTGAATTGTTATGTTTACCTGTACTTAAATATATATTAGGTATATATAAATAATATGTTAAAATTTTAACGCATTACGATTAGTATGGTTTTAATATTATTATTATATCATGTATATTGTTATAAGTTGTTGCATAGGTCATAAAGGTAAAACTTTTTATTTTTATCTATGCGAACAATGCCGCTTACAGTATAATAATGATCTATCTATCTATCTATATAACAATGAAGACACTTTATAAATTACGGACTAGAAATGATTTCATGTATCGCATTTGCTATAATAATAATAACGATTATATTATATTATATTATACATTATATAGGTGTACCACGTGTACTGTCTATTATATAAACAATAAACGTGTTACATATTGTATGTTTTTTGTATTCGCTATAGAAGACATCTGCAACAGTCATATAGTGATTTCATAATGAGTATATTTTATTTTTATTTTTTTCATATTCCAAACGCGTTTAGAAAAATAAAAATTGCGTCCGTACTAGCGACTGCAACAGTATAATAATAAAAAATAATAATAACGTGCGCATCTTTATTACTGTAATGCGTGGGGGAGATTTTTCACGTCGATTGACGTGGCGGAAAGAAGAAAATCGTTATTCTATTAGCGCATGTAATATTTGCGACGCACCACGTGCCACCAGTGCCACATTTCCTTGCACGAGTATGCTTATACGACTGAGGAAGTCGCAAAAGACAGTTTAGCAAATCATATATAATATGTTTATATAAATTACATTGTACTTAGTGAGGGCTGGGTAGTAATTAAAATACATTTTATAATCGAAGAGTTACATTTAATATTACTTTTTTAACTTGTATTTCGTATTTTGGTTACATTTTTACTAGTAACTACTAACTTTTAATTAAAACAAAATGATACTTTAATACTCTTTATACAATTTTTGTGCACATTGTTTTGAATGACATTTATATAATACACGATCGATTCCTTTTATAAAAATGACTTAAAAACACAAATAATGCACTAAAAATATCAAAAAATGCAAAATAAAAGTTACATTTTTTAATACATTGATGTATGAAATGAACTTTGTGCTTGGAAAGCAATGTTTTTAAACATTAAAAAAAAAATACAATTAGCATTTAAACCTGTTCCGTAGTAATACAATTATTTCTACAAAATTCGAATTTAAAATAAATACTTTTACAACTCGATAAAGTTTAATATTGTCAGAAAATATTAGCTGTTTTGAAAAATTATATCATTTATATGTATTAGAAATAGAATTAGAGCTAGGAATGAACCTTGTGGTATACCAGAAATTAAGTACACCAACAAACTCAACCCGTAATGGACGTGAAACCACACTGTGCACAAGCCATTTCGTTAATAACCAATGATATTGAAGCCAGAAAGAGAAAACTTAAGACCTCGTGTTCTGATTGACTACCGCCAATTTTAGTAGCCAGTAACTTTTAATAATTAATATATAGACCATAATTTACCATATTATTATGAAGTAAACGAATTTAAATTTCAATTAATTTTAAGTCAATTTCAATGTTCGTATTAGCTATCACACATAACTATTTTTAGGATAATAAAAAAGATAGGTATACCTACGATAATATCTAAAGAATAATTTAGATATATTATATATATTCACCTTTAATTTTTCTTTTTTATAAATATCATGGACCTAAATATTTTTTTATTTCTTTAGACTTATTTTTTGAATATTCTTCGTCTAATAAAATTACTATATAATAGCTAAATCTAGCATTGAAAATTATGTTAGTCATTATAATGATATATAATTAAACGTTTTACTGAACACCGAATGTGTGAATAATATATGAACAATTTGTCTTACTGTTACAGGCAGTGAGGGCCCGTGCCATGCCGTAATAGTGTGAATCGGGCTTTATATTATACGAGTACGTGTATGTTACCAACTACATCTAACCTGGATAATTTATTCAACATTAGCGCTTTTAGGATTTCCGTTTACGACTCGGAAAAAAACAACACTGCACAGTGTGTAATATATAATAATACAATAATTCTAATAATAAAATCTTTCCATCTAGTATTGTATTGTACATAATATATATACATACACACTCCGCATATGTATGCCTAGTATATATACAAGTGATGCCGCGCGTGCAAAGATACGTGACTGCTTTGGGGCCATAAACGGTACAGACAAATATATTGACACTTCCTGTTTGTGTGGGTCGAATTTCGTTTTTTTTTTCGTTTAGTTTCGGTGACGGTTACGATGATACGATGTATACGTTCAGCTATCAAATACACGTGAGATTCGTCTGAAAATCATAAAGACTAACGCTATAAATGTATTGTCTCATATTTAATCACAATTCGTAAAATCTTCAAATAAAAAAATGATTGTGCTTATGTGTTAGTACTCACCAAACTTAAGTTAATCAATTAACACTAAATTGTATATATATATATTCCTTGATGAAACAAGAATTTGTATGAAAATCGAATATATTTTTAAATTTTTATCTAAGATCGTCATAGGTTACAGATATAAAAGAGACTTTTACAATTTTATATTATAATAATTATAATATAACCTATAAAAAATACATATAAATAAATATAGATTTGTAGTTTATATAATACTCAAACACTATTCGATCAATTTATACTTATCGTACGATGAGCTGGTTCCTTTATATCTACATATTATATTATACTTATGCGTATATTATACACTTTACGAGATATTGTTATCGTTGGTTTTTACTTATGCAGATATAGGTTTGATTTTTTGATTTTTTTTTCTCCTCTTGACGGTCGAATTGGTCTAATTAAGTTGTTTAGCGCGCGGACCAATATTGTGCTCGTCGTGACCGGTCCTCCAATCCGTCGCGGACACGAAAAAAAAGTATATATAGGTACATAATATATATATATATTAATAGTTACGACGGGTGGGAAGGCGGGTAGGACAAGAAAGAAGTCAAAAATAAAATAAAAAATATAAGGTTTTTCGATCATTTCATTTCAGCGCAAGACCCCCGATTGAATAATTACGACCATTAAAAGCAATTAGAAAAGACCGCGTGCACATGCGGCTACGGCTGCGGCGGACATACCGACCACGCTATGAACTAGTTATTTTTCTCCGTTGCTCTTTTAATAATAAGAAAACGGTTTTTTAAAGAGGATAACACACATATCATTAGCCGTTTAAAAGATTTCTATATAATAACGACGATCGAGCCCTGCGCCGCGGACGGTTCCCACGTTTGTAAGGTCACAGACCCACCGCTCCAAGGTTCAAACGCGTATCCAAGCTAGTTTCAATATATACACACTCGTACTACACATACGTACATACATACGCGCATAATATACACACATTATATAGGTATATATACATAATATTGTGTACTACACTGCAGGTGTATATGTGTTGTAGTGTACCGCGCGCTTACCGTTTAGCCCACTACCGCCACCGCGGTCTGATCGATTTGAACCAATTAAATTTCTAAATCTAGATTATATATTTCATATTATATATACGTAATCAGTTGACATAGTGCGTTTGCGTAGGTATAATACAATATGAGAAGATGGACCACGACTTCTATGTATATTATACCCGTCGTTGCGTTATGTGTTAAAGACTCAAAATATAATCGACCGCACGGAAAAAATGTTTTTCGCTCGTTATTGCTGTGTTCGATAGCGATCGTGTGATTTTGTTATGCGTGGAAGGAAGAGAGGCTGATTATTTAGCATTTTATTTGATCAACAAAAACATAATTAGAAAAATATAAGATTAATTATTGTAGGCATACTGCGTGGTGTGTTGATTAAAAATACTAATTGAAAAAGTTACTCAATATTAATATTAACTATGAATAAAAATAGTAAAATATAAAATTGGTACTTTGGTAAATAATTGCAGACATTTTAAACCCATTATAAGTAACACTCACACAAGTAATAATCAAAAACAAAAACAAAAACAATTTTTTTTTTAAACGCTTAAATTTACAATAATAATTTAACAGCTGATGAGAATTCTAAATATATAATTTTCCATTTTCGATAAACGATTGTTAGTAAGTTAGTCGATCGTGGTTACCTATTATTATATTTTAAACTATATACAGATGATGTTTCTATATTCATATTGTAACGACATCACTAAAAAATAAAACCACGAAACTATTGAGAGTTTATTGCTTTTATTATCAGAAAAAATATCATATGATGTCAAAAAATGTTAATAGTTTTATCAGTTTATATATAAAAAAAATATTATTATTTACATTATTTTGTTTACAAAATGCATACTTAGGTAATAAATATATTACTATAAACAAAGAAATGAAAAAAATGTAATATCAGTAATATATCGTCCTCGTCTTCTATTTATTCTAGTACTGACCATGCGCTGTCATTTTCGTTGATACGAATTAATATATACGTAGAACTCCTGCATTACAATTGTTATAGTGTTATACCCGTATTTAGAAATATGATTTATTTCTTACACATATTATGGTGTATGATGTTACAACCTGATCCGGACGAGGCATGGTCGAAAATATTATATCGATATGCATACGTTTTGTCAAACATGCGTGGCAATTATATTATTACATTATATGATGTATAATCGTATGTGTGTGTATATATATATATAATATTATCGCGTATATTCGTGAGAAAATGAATTTTGTTAGAAAAAATTCGAGCAAAATAAATCGGTTCGTGTTATTGCCGAATGGACGATTTCATGTTAATTGGCGGCGGTCAGCTACACAGATCAGCTTTTTGTTGAAGTTTTTTTATTCAAAATGTTTTTTTTTAATTATAATTCATTGTCGACTCCGCGAAAATAAATTGAAATCCCGTATGCGCGTCCTTTCCCCTTCTATCCCGCGCGTGCACGCACAATGACAAAATTAATTTTCTCAGTTTTGTGTGCGCGTGTATGTGCGTGTGTATTTGTGCGTATATGGACAGCCCGATTAAATTTATGTCACTTTGTAAACGAGTTTAGCGAGAAGATTCTTCGAATCTCCGAAATAAAAAATCCATTAGATTATCAAATAGAATAAAAGCCAAATTATTATTAAGACACGCTGTTGTGTACTTTTTGAATATATTTATTATAATTTAATCACTCGGAGAGTTTCGATTCCGCGATCTTAATGTTGTCTGAACAACGCGCGTAATATGTTATTATTATACACCTATATATATAGATATAAAGATACTATATACCGGATTATGTATAATAGAACGTTTATGTCCAAACCGAATATATAATACTTTTCGAATAATATATCTATGCGCGCGAACATGCGTCAGCCGACAAAGAATTGTATATGTTAAAAAATTAACTACTGTCATTCCAAAATGAAAAATAAGCTTTAATACAAAAGAATAAAAATGAATGAGGTCTATTGCGAAACATTTATTACGGGAAACTGATGGGGATGATTATTTCTTTGATAACTGTATAATATGTGACCAATAAAAATAAACGAACTCAAAATTGCATTTAACGCAATGAACGTCGAAAAAAAATTTGAATTTTGAATTGAAAATATAGTATTCTGCATTCGTATGACGACTCTTAATGCTTTATTAATTATAGAGGATAATTAATATTTTTTAATAAACAAAATTTTCTAACTAAAATTTGTATATAAACAAATCATGTGATTTACTATAGAATAAGGATGGGGTTAGTGAAAGCATTAACTGTTCATAATAATAAGTATATAGTTATAAACCATAATTTCATATATTGTGCATAATATTTGTTTTGTGTCAAAACGATTTTTGATGTTTCCAACTTTGTTATTTAATACTCGTATTTCTTATAAAGTGTGATGAAATTTAATTATTACGTTTTGAATAATATGTTCACTGTTCAGCTATATCTACAACGCATTTTTGACTGATTTTCATTCGTTATTCAAACTACAGTAAACACTGCACCCTGTAATTCATTTATATTATTATATAATAATATAAACTCATAATTTACCTACGTATATATATATATATATATACATATAAGTACAATAGGCGTGCATTGACACACCGAATAATGGTTTCTATCAATATAATATAGTATGTATATACACATAGCTATTATTTTCGTCGTGGTCGTTGTCTTTGCAATGCGTAAGTATATAATATAATACGATATAAGTATACAGGTATATGTATAGTGTAAACGTATGCGGAACGTATCAACGATGTCCAACACGTTGCCGGATGCCTTAGCCCAGGCGTGATCTGTTACAAAATACGCTGTTTACCATTCGGCGCACATATCCGTTATCGGTTCATGCTTTGATTTATATATTTTGAAAAACAATAACAATGGTCCCGTCTTCTTGCCGCAGGTCTATAGCGACGGTCGTCACCGTCGTCGTCTATGTCGTCTAAGTTGCTTTTACCCGGTCACGTCTTATGCATTATTATTATTATATGCCACGTATAAGTCGTAACCGGTCGGCGACGATCGAGCGGGCGCGTCTCGGTGTTTGCTGCTGCATACGCGTGTTTCGTCATTCCTGCAGATACGGCAAACGTCGCACACTGTACACGCAAACATCTCAATTTTTATCAGATTATTTTTTCCTCACACCTTTATTACTCACCCTTATGTGTTAAAAAAATAATAATAATACAATTTAAGCCGCGCATGCGTTGCAAAAGACCACATCCCGTCGATTTTAAACGACATCGTATATTGTGTATAGTAATCTGGTCGGGACTATATTATATACGTTTTTGTCTACGGTATTATGATACGTCGGCGGTCGATTAATCAATCAAAAATATATACATACCGTAACGCATAAGGTACGGCGTTCCCGTTCGGAAGATAAGTGTTGTAGGTGTGAAAGGTTAATAGGATTGTCATTCACGATCGAGTAGTGTGTATAATAATATTATATATCGACGGCGGCGACGGCACGCTGCAGACGAAAATGCCCAAGACAGACGACGCGACCGACAGACCAACAATAACAACGCCATATAATAATAATATACAAGATAGCCAAGTCGTCTATATTATATATATATATATATATATATATAGATATAGGAGTTTGGACTTACTAGCAAGCGCGTCGGCATCAAACCAGAGTACTTAGGCTAATTAGATTGATATACAACGATGGAGGCGTAGTGGAATGAGCGAACGACGAGTGTCCCAGCGTTGTGTGTATGTGTGTGTAGTGTGTGTGTGCGCGCGCGCGCGCGTGCGTTTCGATTAATTCATAGTTATTATAATAATTTATGCGTTCGTTTTTATTATTTAAGGGCGAACTGGCGGGAGTGTTTTCAAACGAATCCGACAGCGTATTATTACAGACTATAGTACACGTTAATGGAAAGCAAACATGCCGCGCGTGTGTGAGTGTATAGGATCGAAATTCGTTTTTATTACGATAGCTGGCGCGCGGCAAAAGATAGAGATGAGTGGATACTCGGGTAAGTGTTTAAAAAAAAAAAACGTGAAAAAGATTTAAATGTTGAGTTACCTCGATCAAACGCGCGCAGTCCTTCAAAAATGATAAATGATAATTGTTAATGTCCTTTTTTGAACTTGTCTCGATTGAGTGTATCGGACTAAATATATTAACTGATCTTGTATGTATATATTTTGATACCTATGTTGTTAATTCTAGTTTTAGTAATTAAATATGTATAGATAGACATGTAGATCAATTTTCAAATTATATTAAATCAAGTTATTTTTTAAGTCCTGCATTTTAAATAAGGAAAATTTTTTGAGCACATACTCAGTTGTAATCTATCTAATCTAAACCTTTGATGGATACTTCAGACCACCCAAAAAGCCAACTAAATATTATATCTTTATAGTTTATACACACCACATCAATAAAATAATAAAGCTATACCCTTACAATATTACACACCCATAGGTTTTAAAATATTATTATTATTATTATTAAAGGTACACCTCTCAACTTTATAGAACTACGCATACAAGGTAAGGTATTACAGTTAATATCAATTGAATAAATACACGTGTAAGAGCACGTTTTATGGTACAATTTTTTCTCATTGGCAGTAAACAGTGATATTGATGTATACTGTACCTACAATAAAGTCATAATATACTAATACTGAAATTTTCCAACGTGGTTCAGTTCAATATAATATACTGCAACGACCATTTAGAAAACTTATCCGACAAAATGTTGTCGATTGGCTTGAAGTGTAGTTCTAATCACGGTCACTTACTGTTAAACTATGACTTTTTTACATAAAAACATTTAAATTAATAATATTATTTAGTTACCTGCTTATAACGCAATATTCTTTTCGCTTACATCACTATGAAATTGTACGTTTGTTTTGATCTAACGTTTGTAGTTGTGTAAAAATGAAAAAATCTTTTATTCACTGCTAGACGACTATAAAAAAAATACGAATTTATAACATAATATAACGCTCTATAGTAATGAATGTATTAAAACTAAGAAAAACAATTTTATGTATTTTTTTTCCTGTCGATGAACAGTTTTAATTATATGATTTAGATGTTATCGTCTATGGAAATATAAATAAAACGTAAAAAAAAAATCAAACGACTTCTGGGAAACATTGAACAAACGTACACATACACCATACACACACATATATATGATGTACCGCGCGCGCGTGGTCGAGGAACACGAAAAACGTGTGTTCAGCAAAACAGTAGGACACACGCGGCAGACGGGTCCGCAAGCATTGCAATTCGATCCCAATATTCTCTGTTTCTATGCACATGCACATAATATTAAATTATTGTATACATAACCATCCGGTTCACAACATAATAATTTCGACGTAATTAAAATGTACGCGCTTACATATCATCGGATTTCGCATCGTATTTCCCCGCTTCGGGGCGATGGTTTTAATTTAGACGGACTCGATCGATAATACCATATCATAATGTATAACCACACAACAATCGGACATGCGTGAGAGTTTTTTGAATACAATATCTTCAGAATTTGGGTTTTTAATACGATTAATAACGGAGTGCTTTGGATATTTGCAGTTAACTATTATAAGTTAATAATCGTGACAACATTTTCGCGCATAACATTATACATAGGTATCTTTTTAGCTACATCTCGTACACA
The DNA here is from genome assembly GCA_036289425.1 of Rhopalosiphum nymphaeae. NCBI lineage: Eukaryota > Metazoa > Arthropoda > Insecta > Hemiptera > Aphididae > Rhopalosiphum > Rhopalosiphum nymphaeae. The sequence continues at coordinate 21,745,424 of JAZAQC010000013.1, forward strand.
GCGCGAAAGACCTCAATATTAAAAAGTTACATATTATTTTCAGCTTTATATTTTTAATCCATTTTTTTTCTAAATACATAATTTATGTATTATATGGTAATAAGTGTAGTCCAATTTGTGATCTACTAAAAATAATTTTGTTCAATAATCTACACTCTACAAAATATAATATCACAATTTACTATAATCTTAAGTAACATATTTACTATAGGTAGTCGTCTCAATTCCGGGTCAAAGAGTATGAATGAGCTTTTGTCAATGTTTATATTAAATAATCGGTAAATTAATATTTGTGATTTAGTCTATTTACATTAATTTATGTTATTCAATAGTCTTAAAATAGCAATAATACTTTAAGCAAACTATACAATTTTTATACATATTATAATAATTCACACCATTACAGCATCACACGAATACCTATTTGTATGTTGTAGATCACATAACATTGAACTACTACCGTCGGGTTGTACATCATGTATTACGTCATGTAAATATTTATAAAATGTATTTACAAATGTACACATATTATATGTACCTATACGTACATTCGTCACCGCTAAATGTGGCTCAGAGTGCTCAGACGATCTGTGGTCATGTCGACGATTGTCGATTGACAAACGATTTCGAAACTATTCCCGTCGAAACAATATAATATTATATTAGGCATATAGATACACTATATAATTTATGACCCAAATCATCGTTGTCGTCGTTACTGTTGTACAAATCGGCACCGGCGCGGCATGGTGCAGAGGTGTGCATTATATTATTATTATATTGTTGTATTATAATATTTCTCGTTGATCCCGAAACGTCGTCGATTTCTACGATATTATTATTATTATGCGTATGCATGTATAAATATAACACAACTCGGTCGCCGGCGTCACGCCGAGTGAAACCTCCGCCACGGGAGCGCACCGCACCGGTGTACGCCGCCGTCTAGGAGAGCGCATAATATAACGCAATATTATTGTTTTCGCGCGCGCGACCGCGTGTATAGTTTAAACACCAGTATATACCTATATTATAAATATATACATATGTATATATATATATATATATATATGAACCAATATGCCAACCTACGTACCTCTATCTACCTACCTATATAACTTTTATATACATATAAATATATTATTATTATTATTATTATTATATCGACGGCGCGTTCTTCGATTAGTCTGCGTGCGCCGCGGGAATCTATCGCGCACATACCCTCGGATGAATGAACGCCGCCTGCACGACAATACAATATAGAGGTGCCTGTATACGTATAATAATATAATATAATAATATATAATAACATTGTAATTTGCTTTTATTATTATCGTATATTTCCGTCGGGCCCGCTGTCGCGCGCGCGATAAACAACAATAATTCACCGTTAAACCGCGAGTTTTTTTTTTTATTTTCGTCTTTCGTTTTCGCGCACCCAACCCGTGCAACGAAAAATAATCAAAACGACGGTCTACCGCTGTTAAGTATAATTTACGCGCGCCCGCCCGTGTATACAGTTATATATTAACGCGCGCATACAATATTAATATTACATCCCATCGAGATCGACGGCGTCGTCGTTGCTGCGGCGATAACATATATTATAATAACGTTATTCTTATTATTAATGACAAGAGTCTTGTGCGTCGCCGAAACGGTCGTGATGCATGTATTTAACGGCCCAAGTTCAAAGTTACCTACCTGTGGCAGACACAATCTTCCGAAACAATATCGTACTGTCAACAACGTTGTCGTCCTATATTTTTGTTTCTGTTTATTATTTTTCTCAAATATAAGACCTAACTCTAACTCTATTATAATTAACACGGTTATATAATATAATAGATAATATTATTGTGCTAGGCATAACATTTTACAATTTGTATAAATTACAAGTGTTAATACGAAGTCGGGGTACAGGTATGTTACTACTTATCTGTAAGTTGCTATACAAATATCATTGGAATTAAGAACTAGGTTAATAAAATATTTATGTAATATAATATGTGACAACAATTGTCATTAGGTCTTAGTCAGTACGTTTTAGTAGACCAAAAACAATTATGCGGCAAAATATAAAACTAGGTTAAGCTATAATATTATATAAGAGTAGGCGTGGACAAGAATTGGTTCTTCAGCAGTGATCGCTTAATGTGGTCACTGACCATTGTATAATATCGTGCAGCGTCAATAAAGCGCTTATATTTTAATTATGTATAATTTCAACGTATTAATATACGGAAGTATTGACACATACAATAACATATTATAGGCTAGTGTTTTCCAAAATTTTTGTAATACATAGTATCATTGTTTTGATGTAAATAAATAAATAAAATATCTGCATAAAGTATTAATATTTCAAAAATATAATTTTGGTATTTAACTAACTGTATATCCCAATTTTACCCAAGAAAAATTGATAAATATAAAATACGAAGTTATATATATACATATGTATATACGTATGTATCTCAGTCTTAGTGTATTTCAGTTCACGGGAAAATCGGCGTCGATGTATCTCGGCTTTGTGAACCTAACCTATCCAAGATAGACTACTGCACTTGTAGCGATTAGATATAAATAGTACTTATAATATATTTTCAAACGTGATCCGTACTCTATAAATTTTTTTAATAATGTATCTAAAAACAATTTGAAACTTTCATCAGTATCGGACAAATATATTTTTGAGTTTATAAGGAATTAAGAACATTGTATTTTTTTGTATACATCTGAATAACGAACAATGCATTAAATATTATTTATTTTGTTTAAGGAAAACTCTAATTTTCAAAAGTATTACAGTGACTATATGATATACTCAAAAATTCCTCCATTTAACTAAAATACGTTTTAGTTGTATGTATACAAGACCACTCGGTTATAAAATATAAATAGTAATTTGACTCGGCTATTAAATCTGTAGTAGTACATAGGTGCATTTTTATTATTTTGTGTGGAATGAATGACGTGCAAATTTTAGAATAGGAAATTGTATGCAAGTCATGCGAATTCCTCGCTAATTAATGGCTTAACTTAAATTAATTTTCAATGATATAAGAGGGGGTGGGGGTTTTTCAAACGCACATCGTCCGTGAACAGACCTAACCATAATATTAGACGGCTAGTGATCCCGAGATTCATGTTTAACATGAGATTGGATATATTTTTCGTACATTTAAACGAAAATACAGAGAAATTAGAAGTGACAGCAAATTTGTATTGGGTGAGCTGTGTAAAAATACACTAAGCCATGTTTTATTATAAAATAAACTTTAGATAGATTAATCTGTGTAGCTGACCGTGTATTCAAATTCAAAAAAAAAAATAAAAGATAACAATAACAATATATACATCAAACTATTTAAACCATTGTTTTTTTATTTAATAAAAAAATTTTTTCCCAAAAACTATGTGTTAGCAATTTCATTAAATGATGTAAAATTAAATTAAAACTTTTTAAAATAATATGTTTAAATATTTAATTGGATCACCTTATATAATTGAAAGTATCGATTAGAATATGCGGTTAAATAATTGAACGAGATAGTACATAAGAACCAAAAATACTAGGGTTTAAGAATCCAATTGAAGACAAAAACCGTATGGAGTGATTGTGATTACATACACCTGAAAAAATAAAACAATTAAAAAAATACATTAATCGGTTAAGTTTTAATTAAAAATATGCACGTTTTAAACTTAACTACATGCATGTATTAAATAGTTGTAGTGTAATAGTGAATATTGATATACCTAATAGGCACTTGCATGTGATCAGACTTGAGTGGTTTTTGTCTTTGGACAACCGAAACACTGAATTAAAAATAATAATCGTTTTATTGCTATATGATTTTTTTAAAATCGTCTACTTAAATTTAACTGTAAATAATTATTAATAATTTCACTCTTGACAGGCTATTTCCGATGACTAATACTATTATTACCGCATCGTACACGCAGAACCTATTTCTCGCGAGGTAGTATTCTACAAAACGCTATTATTTATGTAAATGCGAAGACGCATTCCCACAAATATGTTTAAAGTAAATGATAACTTAATGGTTTATTGATATATCAGTTTACAAAACATAACTGGAAATGAAAACTCGGAGCACTATCATCTTGAAACTTTCAATGTTGTGACATTTAACTTCATTACAGTGTTATTCAACGTCTTGATCACGTTTTATTAAATAAAAACGTTTTAATTTCCTTGTACATATATTTTTAATAATAATAGACATCATCTAAATCGTTTTTAAACATTAAACGTATGATTATACAATATTATAGCTTATACGTTGATCGAATTTTTGTTAAGATTAAAAAAATATTGTACGTGCAAAACAAATATGAACACAGGTCAACGCAATAGTCTTTTCTCTTCTAAAAAGTAAATCTTCTTCTACGGTATAGTATAGGTACCCATTATTAATATTACATATAGTAGTAGTATTAATTCTGAGAACAACGTTTTAAGAGATAAAAAAGCGAATACCACGTAGTTCATAATATATACGCATGATCCTGAACGTTATTTCGTAAGTTCGTAATGTATTAAAAAAAATAATTCAACCGTCGTTGAGATCAGTGTTTACCTATTAGAATTTGCATAATACTACGCGCGTGTAGAAATACAATATCTAATAGGTATGCGTATATTATTGAATTTTTTGACCGTCTCACGTGATTTAAAAATGTGATAGAACTGCGCGTGTCCTTCTATATCATTGGGAAATCGCATGTTGTATTGTACACAATATACGTATTGAGTTTAATAATAATTCCTAATTATATTGTTTGACACAGAATTTCAACAAATTATTTATTTCGCAATGACGACGCCGCCGTATACAAACATATGCGTGGTATATGATGGTCCGTGATAGGAGATGGGTGCACGACTGCACGCTGCAGTGTGCGCGCACTTATGTTAGGTCTCTGTGCAGCCGCGTTCATCATAATATTATAATGACAAAGTGTACGCTGATATGCACAGAAATTTGCGAATTTTCACAAAGTCATAGCCGAAGACACCTGAAAAACACTTTTTACGTATTCATGCTATACAATTAAAAACAAATAACAGCCGATAAGTACGAATACAGGTTAAATACATGTATGCACGTATAATACACATTAAATTATTTATTTATATAGTTTATGTATAATAATAATGTTATGTATATTACGTCGAAAAACGGTATTAATTTTTTTTTCACGGTCTTGCACGAAAATGTACACTAACGAAGGGAAAACGGACCGCGTGTCGCGCACAAACTGGTTTATTATATATATATTATTTAAAATAATAAAGAATCAACGCCAACACTATATTATACATACACAATAATACACGTTTGTGTTTGTGTGTAAGTGTGTATCGAGAAAGAGTGGAAAAAATTATACAATTGCGTGTGTATGTGTATGTGTGTATGTTTTCGTGAGTTCTAATGGGTCCAGTTTTTTTCTTCATTCTTTCTTATTTTCCTCTCGGCCCTCTACTTCCCCACCCCCGCAGTCCTGACAAATATTTTCCAGGAGGGTTTCTAACAGATATTCCCATTAATATCGCCCGGTCGTGACATCTTGAGCATTATAATACGTTCCCGATACACACGTACGTACACACACACGCACTCACACATTTATAACATATAAGCCAAATAAAAACGTGGTAACTTCATTATCGTGTGTATAGTAGGTGAACGCGCCGGCGTGATTTGTAAGCCTTATAGCTGCACACGCAGCGGGACGCAAATTCAAATTTTATTTTACATTTTTTTTTTTAACACCGAGGCAAACGTGCTCAGATTGTTTATTGTTATTTTTTGGTAATTTAACTAACAGCCGAGATATTAATATATACTTGTGTGTATATATACATATATAATATTCAAACCTGCGTAATATAATGTATAATAATAGTGATTTCCGACCAACAGTGACCATGAGTGATCTCGTTTTTCTCGGGTCACATTGCTTTTACATATTTGGTCGACGTGAGGACCGAGAAGGATACGATATAACATTAAAATATATTGTATTATAAAATAGAAGAGCGCACGGGACGCGTGCAGCACTATAACACGTCGTTACTGGCCATCACGACGTATGCGTGCGTTTGTGTGCACTGTATATATCTCTCGCGTTACATTAACTGCACGTACATAGTATTATTATTATATTATATAGATGATACTATACAATATACAAACAACATTATTCGTATCCAGATATTATTACGAAAATGCACGCGTTTGTAGCTTATGTCGTTACTATTGTTATTGTAATAGTATTCGGAAAATGGCTACAAAAATGTCACAAATCACAACAAACTTAACCGGTACGTCGCGTGTTTCAATATATTAGTATTTAATATTAAAATAACACGTATAGGTTGTAAGGTGATGTATCGCAATCGTATATATGATGGAGAAATGGATCACTTGTCCACTGTTATACATACAGCTACAGTAGGTGTTAGGTGTATGCAGTAGGCGATAGTCGAACTATACAATCTTTATCTAAACCAAAATTTTCAATTTTTCATTCCAAATTTGAAAAAAGTAATTTTAAAATTACACTCGATCCGATCATCCACAGATCCTGTAAATCCTATATAAATACTAATGTTAGTTGACAATTGCAATTGTGAATCGAACGTCGGTCGATACTTAGTATATACGACGTAACTAATTTAGAAATAAACGTAAACACCATGGAGAGACATCTGATTATCTAAGGTGAACGTACAATTTTGTATTTTATCGATAATTGACAACGATATTGGTATGTGAAATGATAAAAATACGTGTATCATCTTGTTTAGACTTGGGAGTGTATAATATAACAACTATACTTTCTTTCATCTCCGTGTGATCATTATATCCTCAAGTAATTTACAAATCGTTAAAAGTGAACGTGACTATAGTTTAATTTCATTTAATTTGAAAATTATACATTTTATAAATAAAAAAATGTATAAATGAGACGTTAATATGTAACGTTGTACAACAACACCACGAGTAGTTTCAGAGAGTGATGCATTTCAAACATCATCTATTTTAAGTTCGAGTGCAATATTTGACCATTACATTAATGTGTTCCGCTAGTGTAACTCGAAAGAAACACGAGCAATTCAACCTCACCCGTACGGTAATACCTATCGCGGGATTAGTACTATACACGATAGAGAATGGTTTTCCGTCGACATGGCCACATGTACAGCACGCAGCGCCCGGGTAAGTGATGTGTCCGTGTTTTACTAGTACTGGTATAATATACGCGATTTATATACGTTTCGTAATATATTATATTATACTTACGTATATTATAGGCGAGTGTTTGTTGACGTCATAATACGTTATTTGCGCTGATTTATTGCGACCGAACCACTAATAATATACGCGCGCACGCTCGAACACCACTGCTGCCGCCGTCCATCCCTCGCGCCTTTTCTGCCGCGCGCTGACGTCATTTTTAAGTTTTCTAACCATCGCTGCCGTCGATAGTCGATGTATCGTTGCGTTATATCGATGACTACAATATCACCGATGCGCATCTACGTGCATGCAAATAATAATAATAATAATAATAATAATAATAATAGTAATAATAAAACGAGCGAAAACACGAGATCATCACCGCGATAGGTATATATAGGTTTACAACAATGATATGTACAATATATAACCCATCGCGCGCAATAAATCGTCTACCAGACTGCAGCACATTAATATATGTTATGCGCGTAAAAGAGAAAAACGGCATTTGTGTCGCGACACGTTTGCGTGTGTGTGTTTTTTTTTCCGAAATTTGTAGAAAGCCACTACTTATTATAATAAAGCCCGTAGTGGTATTACTACAGCGAGTGAAAATCAGTTTAAAATATTTGTACATATAATATAATGCAATATAGGTACCTACGCGTTATAATGTTATATCGTATCGTGCTGCCAGTCGTCGGCGGAAATGCATTAACGCAGTCAACACACGTCCGCATATTTGGATTGAATATGAAATCTATGTATGGTAAATTGAAAATCGTACGTACACACACACATGAATATCTACACGATTGAATCGTTATCCCGAACCGGGAACGCAAAACGTCCGTGTATACATAATATCATATATATATATATATATATATATATATTATGTGTATACCACCTATTTACAGTGCGACATTGTATATTATTATAATATACAAGGTTTATTGTCATCGTCCGTCCGTACGACGATGGCCGTACGCGTGTGTGACTAACGAAATCCAAAATGAACCGCTAACGTAAGCTAATTTATGGACACTAGATGCAGGTACCTATCTATATGTATATGTATTGGAAACAACAGTATTTAGTTTTACAGCGATGTTCCACGTTCTGGCGATAATGAAACAACGATTTTTACATAGCATTATTGGGTGTAACATAAAATAATCGACAAAAACTCAACATGGATTGAACTAATCAAGTTTTTTTTTTTTTGTTCGATATATATGTATTATATTATATTAGTTGTAAATGCGCGCGTTAAGGTTTTATACTTTTAGTGTAACACATCAAACCTGTTATTAAAGGGTTTAAGGAAATAAACATCGTTAAACAACAAATATTTTCATTAAAAAGTATTCCGGTAATTACGATAAAAAGAACATTTATACTCGGAACAGATATACATATTGCAGGCGTGGGAGTGGTTTTACATCTTTAAAACAACATTTAGAGCCAAACAATCGCAACGCGTGTGTTCACGTATATATGTATTCATAAAAGGAATAGAATTTTTATGACTTGGACTCGGCGACACTTGAATAATAAATACAAAAACACTCGACTAAGTGTTTTTTCAGTTAACGTACAAATTTGGTCCGAATAACACAACATTCGTTGTAGGTAAATGCCATTGAACATTTCATGTGTGAACACATGATCTAATTAAATTATTATTCGATTTTGAAATCTAGTCATACAAGATTAATATTAATTTGATACTTTTTCTGTTACTTCAAAAATATAGTATAATTTAATATCAAAAATAATTTGTTCGATAAAATTTTTCATTAAATTACAAGACATAGTTAGCTATTTCTTTGACAGATTTAATCATATTTTATGATTGCTTGAATATAATATATCTTAATATCATATATCTATATTATTATCTCTAAAAAATCTGATAATATTTTAAATCATTAAATATAATGAAATATTAGGTCTATTCCATAATTTCGAACCGCAAATAATATAAACGAAGTAAAATAATAATTAAGAACCATTAAAAGCACACTTCTCTTTATTTCATAATTAAAGAGGAAAATAGTTTCCTCGTTTTTGACATTAAATTCTATTCAATTTACATACAAAATCAACAAGGTGAAAATAATTCTTCAAAATTATTAAAATTTTAACACCTACTTGTTAATAAACATTTTAATATACTAAAATTAAAAACGTTTTAACTATAAATATAATTGTAGAATTATGAATTAAACATATTTTATAATATTGCATAATTGTAGGTATTAACATATTCATTGTAAAGCAATTTTTGTAAATGATCGAATATATTTATATACACATATTGTTACTCAATATTCTCTTATCTTAGACTTTTCTATCCTTGGAAAATAAATTATAATTTTATGATTGATAACCTCCAAAACTAATTACTTTGAAATTATTAAGGATCTCCTTATTTTCGTATTTTAGGCATTAAAATATTTTTATTAATAATCGATATCAATATTATTTTTATTTTCAACTTTTAACCTTTCAACATACAATTTAATACTTATATACTAGTTATATCTAATTATTCAAAATTTTCCTGAGTTTCCTGAGTTTCCTTGTTTAATGTAATGACATATAGTGGCATGAAATTGCAATTACTTATGATACATAACATATTCACATTTCGTACGATAAATTAAAGACATACCATTTTATTCGTGCAAAATAAAGAATGCTGTAATCATATTTCTAACGACTATATTACAACGGAATGAATTATATAAGATTTAAACATCTGTGTTTTATTATATTTATTCATAATATATCTAATATATGTGTTTGTGTGTGTGTGTGTGTGTGTGTGTGTGTGTGTGTGTGTGTGTGTGTGTGTGTGTGTGTGTGTGTGTGTGTGTGTGTGACAGTGCATTATAATATTCTATCCAATACCACATATTACTTTTCTATTATAATTTGTCCGTCTCCAGTCGTTTTCTGGTTTTCATATGCGATTGTTTCGCACGGACAATATACAGGAATGAAATTGTTTGAAATAAGTTATTCAAAACGATTCATCCAGAAAATTTTAAACGGGGTTGTAAACTACCTAGTAATATATTCATAAATAATGCACGGTATAATATATTATAAACATAACTTTGCGGAGAACCATTCAAAACCCTTTTTTTTAATTTATAGCTGTTTATTCTATGTATACGCACTGCGCAGATAAACCCGCATAATATGACAAACATTGGTTCCTTATAATAATTTTTAAAACGCGTCTTAACACTTAATATTCTATTAGATAACGTCCGTTCAATATTTATTACATCGAGCTGCAAAGTCAGTCGAGAAACACACGTGTGACGTATATGTACAGATCTGATTTATGTATCATATTAACTGCAACGTAGGTATATTATAACGGTGTGTTGGGGAAAATAATAAAATTCCTTTAATAAAATCACAATACTTTTTCATAACGATATTTGTATACTGAAGTGTATCGGCATTACATAAGCTAAAAACGAATCATTGTTGTAGCGGTCTCAAAAATAATATCTGTAATGTGAGAAATAACAATTCCGCACCTTACCGAGTAGAAACGCTTATGATATAAGTGTGAATATAAGTAGAATATAAAACTATAATTTTGATAATATTATATCTTATAACATGTTCTATCATATAATATAGGCGTATATGTAAATTTCCCAAGATCGGTTTCTAAGAAGAAAAAAATATTTCCCATTGCCTTAGGGATTTTTCTACGCATGAATGGTATTCAATTCAAAATTAAATATCACGTTTGTTACTAATTTTATGTTACTATATATAAAATTTATACAGGACATAGAACGGATGAATAGAAATACCGCAGGTACAACAATATAAACATTATATTATTTTACTACGGCTGACCTGAAATAATTTAATATTATAACCATTATGAATTAAATGAAAACAAAAATACAATTCATACACAATATTAAGACAATATATAATAAAAATAATTAATACTATAATAGAAATAACTTGTGTTAGGCTATTTAAAAAGTTTATTTTTTACACATTGATTTAGAGACTGTAACCCCATTTTTCACGTAACTAATGAATGTATAATATTATTAATCGAAATCACAATCAATTGGTTGTCATTGTAAAATATCTATTTAATTAAACATTTGTTTAAATAGTACATAACTTAGTAATCATATATTATTGTTTTCGAATAAGTAAAATAAACTAAATTATTATTTCATGAAAATTGATAATAAATTGTATTTTAAGACATTTAAATCTAAACTTAAGATTATTGTATCACCTAACTTCAAAGTAATTTAAGTCATTTGGACTTGAACTGACTTGTATACATACATTATGTACGTACTATCGTAATCGGGTAGATATACTATTGATTAAGCATTTTAAATAATCTTGGTTTTTTTTATATCAAATATATTTTTAACGCGTGGGCAGAGCCGTTTTTAAGCGAAAGGAAGAAGGTCGCAGACCCACGTTCTGGACATCGCGTTTATTAATAATTATAATTTTAATGTTAAGAAAAAACTGCAAAAGAGCCTCGGAATAATATTTTGCCCCGGGCCTCAAAAATTCTAAAAGTGGATAGATGTAAAACAAAGAAAAACAAAATAACGATGACGTCCGTTATCATCGAGCCTGTGAATACTGCCTAGATCAAATTTTTACCATGGAATGTGGAAATTGATCAAAAGCTACAAATCATGACGTTAATGCATTATCATGTAATACATAACAAAACGATATATAAGTTGCAGTAATATCCGTGGTTCTGCAAGACCCGTGTTATGGTATATCTATAATATATATAGCCCATATAGGAAAATAGCAATTTAATGTGTACGTTGCTACATAACAATAGCGACACGCCGCAACGGAGTATACATGTACATGAAAAGAAGATTTAACCCTTTTTGTTTGCTATGAGACTGCCTTCGTACTCTTTTAATCGGCCATCTATACGTATAATAATATATGAATACTACTAATATATATTATATGACCATATATTTTGGTGGCATACATGGTTGCTAATGTGTGGTACACGTCTATATGTACTACAATGTTCAACTATAACTACGTATACCATAAACAGTAATAAGAATAATAATAATCAAAGGATAAACATGTGGTTATATTGCCTACTATGCGCTACCAGCATTAAATTCAAATGCGATGCAATGCAATATAATAATATAATAATTATCATGTACTATGTCGAGCTAAACATCTATCTGATCCTATACGAATTAGGCGTTAGAGCATGTGACATAAATATTCAATTTATATAATATATTATCTATAATTATTATTATTATATGCATACTATAAATTGGGTGAATTATTTTTTTCATTGTGAGCCAAAATGGTTATTACTTGTAGATATTTTAAATATAATTTAAATTTTGTTATCGTGATAAATATTACTTTAATTTTTTCAATTTTTTGTTTTTTTATTACGTTTGATTTTGGTTTATCTATATAATACCTATATAAAAACTTGGTGTACGACGGCCGATGGGTATGTCTGCGATGCACTCCGAAACTACTCAACCAATTTTGATGAAATTATGATCAATGTAAGTGATTTGCATATAGGTAGTGATTGAGAGGGTACTTAGGCGGCTTGTTCGCCCAAAAAAAAAAACCGAAAACCCTCCCCCAACATTTTTGAAAATTTTTCAAAGTATTAAATAAATATCTATTTTGCAACAATATTGCCAAATATAGCAACCCTAAAATTCAATCAGATCTCCACCTATGGTGATTTGGTTTCTAACATAAGATAGGATAGTTTTATCCCGATTAATAAACTCAACATTACCTCTTTATTATGTTTGAGACTGCGAACAAAGTGAATATTTCCTTGTCGGTTATCATACATTGTATATTATAGATACTCAGCATATACACACTATATCTTAGAGTATACAATAAGCCGTAGGATAAGTCCTGAACTAGAGATATGAATTTAATATTATAATGTAAGTAAAACTTTTTAAAACATATTATGCAACAAAGTTGACTCGTTGGAAAATTAACATAAGATATACAGAGTGTAACAGAAATACATGGCCAAAAAAAAAAAAATTTGCTACTTAAACGTATGACTAAAATTGTTAATATTATATGATGAGTAAATAATTTGAAAAATATACTCATGTCAGCAAATTCTCAAAAGCCATATTTTTATAAAAAAATCGCAATTTACCCACAGTACATATTATTTCCAACGTTATTAAAAAATAGCTAACATTATTTCAGAATTAGTATATCATATGAACTGTGCAATAAACCAAATCGAAATAAAATATGATTAAAATAAATTGTCGGCGAACGGTGAAGACCGCCGTCGGTTCTTAGTAAAACTAAAAAAAGTTACCCTCTATATATTTTATGTGCGCGTGTGATATGCGATTATACACATTATAATATATATAATATACATATCTGCGATATAACCCTGTACAGCATGGGTATAATACAGTGTATATTAAAATAATGCACCACACACACACACATATAAAATACGTATCAGTGGGAAAATCTTTCGACCTCGCACACACACACACACACACTCGCACACACGTACATATACACACAACTAATGGCCCCCGCGGCCCTACTATATACAGTCGCGCGCCACAGCTCTCCTACATCGCGCGTGCATTATAACATTCGTTACGTATTATTGATTCGACTATTACGTGTACTATATACATCACGGGTAAGTATACATATCGCCGGTATACGCACACACGCGCGCGCATACACTGTGTTATTATAACAATCGATCCCCCCGCGATGTTTGTTTTTATACCATGCGCGCGCTTCGTTCATCCGCCGCGCACCAGTGCTGTACGGGTTTGTGTAGTTTTTCGTCTTTTCCACCGTCGTCCGCCGCGCGTTAGCCCATATAATAGTACATTAATGTACACCCCTCTCGCCATAGGTTTCTCAGCGTATCCACATACATAGAATATTATATTATACTACACGCGTATTATAATACGCGTGCATAAATTCAGCCGCCGCTCTGCACGAACACGCACCGGGTCACGACTGTGAACCATATTTATTTAACACCTCCGCCCACTAGTCGCGATAAATCAACCCGTTCGATGGATTTGGACGTGCAGTCTACACCACCAGCGTGTATATACGTATTATGTATTATAATATGTACGCGGTGCATTATAATATTATATATGCACATAATTGTATATCATGTATATACGCGTATATTATATACCTGTACATAGGTACATAGCTAGGTTTACCTAATGCATAGTATATATATATATATATATATTATACATAGGTACGTGGCCAGACCGCGGTATATATACTTCACCGTTGTTTACACTGCGTAATGATATTGTGTATATATATGTAATATATATGAAATTATGTATACGATGACGCGACCCTATTTATTGCGAAACCAAATATAATAAACCGTCGCCCTTCGCCATCGTCTCTCCGATCACACGATTCGCTCCCATCATCGTCGTCGACATCGTATCGGTATCGTCAGTATGGCTACTAAAAGCAGCACTGCAACATCCGTTTCGTGCCCGACAAAAAATCTCGACGTTGTCGAGTGCTTCGGTGATTTCCCGACACATAATCCTAAATATTACATAATACCAATGATACGTATATACGTTCGAATTCACTAGTGTGTTATCAATCGTACAGCACATGTCGTCTTGCTTATACAGTCATACCATAATATTATATATAGTTCGATACTTATACATGAAAACTGATTTTTTTCACGCGTTACAAGATAATATTATGCATAGCGTCTCAATAGTCGAATCACTTAATTTAATCGTTCGATTATATTTATTTGTATGATTACGTCGTTATTACAGCTTTCGTATGATTGTATTCGAGTGCAATATATTATAGCTATAATTGACGTTTATGGCATAAACAAGTTAAAACAATACTCTGTTCCAGACCTAGATATACTTTATGGCTAGCCGAAAGACAATAATGAATAAGTAATCGTAAGACAACAGCAAAAAAAAAACCCCTACAAATACCGTAACTATTTTGGTTTATATAGGTACCCATATTAATATATTATATACACATTAAAGACATAAACTGGTAAGAATATCGAACTGGTTCCGATCTACTAGCAACTGCACTAGAAAATGGTAAGACATCGAAATACAATGGATTTGTAGTTTGATAGTTTGAATGAACGCGAGACAGTCAAAACTACAATGCTCGAAGCCGCGAACGTGGACAGTAAAATTATTGCTATAATATAGATATTTTCTTTTTGCTAATATTTTATTTAAATTATTTATTATTATAATTATTAAAATTATTTAGAATAAGGGTATAAACTGATTTTTATCGTAAATTTTATATAAGTTTAGCACCCCCAAAATTTAAGGTTTAGTTGTGCATGTGTGGTGAGTGTACAGAGAGAAGTTGAGATCTGACCAAAAAGACATATGCAGGCAAGCGATTATCCTGAAGCCATATTGCAAAATATATTATTATGCTGCAATACGAAATGTACCTATCTAAAGATTTATAATTCGAAAATACCAGAAATATTTGGGGATATAGATTTATACCAGCTGGCCTAAATGTAGTAATACGCCCATTCGGATAGCCATACCTATCCAGATGGTCTTTTGAAAAAAAGAATTTTATTAATGAACTACGTGCAGATGTTTTTAAAAAAAAATAATAATAATAATGTCTGGAAAATCCGACATTAAAGTAAATATATGATGCTATATTGAATATTTAAATCCTTTTCATTTCAATTTTTTTTAACAAAGATACAATTGGAAAACTTTTTTCTGCAATTCTTTATAAAAAGTAGAATTTGTTAAAACGTTTTATAAATAATTATAGTTTAATAACCACTATAGAAAATTGTTGAAAATTTAAAGATTAATGAATCACTTGCTGCCTCCTTAAATTTGCCACTGGCCAATGGACTGTTTCTTACCTTTCATACAATATGAATAGTAAGTATATTTTTTAGTTTTTTACAATGTACAATAACATTACAGTAATATATTATTTACCACCTCCGTCTCAGAAGCATTCATTTTTAATAAAGTATCAGGCATTTAATAACACTTTTCACATCGCAAATAATTCAATCATTATTATTTACTTGCTATTATATTGTGTGGACTATGGACAATTTTGTTATATGTACCACCAGATATAGAATGTATTTCACTAAGCATGCTCACTCTCCTTTTTTTGAGGGTTTAAATAATTTTTTTAAACATAGTACCGAGGGTGGACCTAAAGAGAGGGCTTAGCAACAAAATATTTTTATAGTACCCACAAATTTGTATTAGATTATAAGTTACTAAAAATATTTTCTCCAGAGAGGCAACAAATTTACAAAGAACAAGTATTCTGCAATAATATTTTATCAAATTTAACTATTCTCAACATTGAAATAAATCTCAATTATCATATGTTATTTATGTAATATCGATTAAAGAAAACCGTTGGTATTATAGCTTTAAAAAAATGCGATATGAGTAATTGTCTGATCTTTAATAAGTTGATTTTTACGTCCAATCAATGGTTGGCCTAAACAAAACTTTTAATAAAATATCGTAAACAATATTATACTTATATGTTGTTTTGTTTCTGAAATAATAAAGCAATCTGTAAAAGATATTTAAAATATAATTATTTTATTATTACCCAAACTATTTTTAGTTGATAAACAACGTTGTCCGTAGTTGACTAAAAAATAAACATTCGATTTTAATAACGAAAAGTAGTAACAATCGACTGATATGCAATACTCGGTACAGGGTTGAAATGCAGAGGCTGCAACTACGTATGTAGTCGTATACTCTAATGGGTGGCAGACGTTTATTAATTTTATTACCGATCCCGAGACATAGATCAGTTGAGTGTACATCAGCAATAATATTATATTATATATTATAAACCTTAATATCCACCGTAAATAAACTCTTTTATAGACGATATTTATAAACCAACAGCGGTAGGCGGCAATGGTTTTCCATAATATATATATATCAAATGATGATATTTTAAAGATAACGATGAATACCTATAATAAACCACTATAATACGTATTGGTCGAATCCGATAGGTTCATTATTATATATTCTACTATGTCACGTGGTGTTAGAAAACGACGATTTACACTAGTAAATAATAATATTATTGTATATGCAGCGTTTAAGAGAGGTATATAGTAATAAACATGCAATAATAAAATTGAGTAAAAAAAATCCAGAAACGACGGGCGACTTTACGTATAATATATGTATATAAGACATAGACTACTATAATAATACACTATATAACATAATACATTTTATATATATTAGTACCATACCTTGCATACAGAGAGCGAAAGCAAACAACACCTGTATGCAACGTCATAATTACATTTGCATATTTTAATGGGTGATACTCGTTTCCGATTTCCTGCAATATAATATTAACCATTTCTGCCTAAAAAATAGTTCAGAAAGTTTAGTATTTAATTATTTTAAACAATGGTGTATTATGTGTCAAATAACACTAAATGCCGTACCTAACAATTTAATTAAAAAATATAAGTTAAATTTAGTTGGTAAGTTATAATTTTAGTAGCGTAGTTATAGTAGGGGTAGCTTCAACTATCCCTCACTAAAATATCGAGAAATTTTAAAAATAATTTTAGTGTTTTGTAACCATAATACATAAAATGTAACCACCACATATGCCATGTATTAAATTGATAATATTTGTATGATGATGGTTATTGAAAAAGACCATAGTAATAAATAATAATATATATTAAATATCCACAGTATCAAACTAACGAGAAACCTTAGTCAAACCTCGCCTACAAAACAAATTAGTGCCGTTGCTCTAAAAATAGCAACTATACTATTATCACTTAAAATTTTAAATATTAGTTATCTAAGTCTTGAATAACATATTATTTTTATATATAACTATAAAAGGTGTTATAAAGGATGTATCCATTTTTGTACATGATTATATACTATAAGTCGTTGATAAAATATTTCGGAATTCAATTTAAAGGGTGGTTTTAGATAGAAAATTGAATCTAATTTGTACTTTAGATTTTTACAAAAGTAAAGTTAAAAATTCCCAATACTTTTTATTATAATCGAAAATAAAGGAAAAATGGTAAATTTTACGATAAACCAGATTTTAACTAAATAGATTCCTTATTTTGTTAAATTCAAAAACCAATAACCACAATAACTTGACATTTTAACAAAGTATTTATAATATTATCATTTTCTATATAATATGGTATAATTTTAAAAATATTTTGACTTTTTGAGTTATTTATAGACGATTGATATTTTCAATAATTTTTTTATAAATTTCAATAAAAAAAAAATTATGAAACGATAAAAATATTATTGAATTTAATACAAACTTCCTAATACTTGGTTCAATTCCAACTAAAAAAATATCAAAAATTTATAATCAAAATGTTTTTTTGAAAGTTTACGTTTGACAAAATTCGTATAAATTTTGAAAAATACAAGTTATTTTATAGGTCAAATTACATTAAAAAAAATGTTCTATTTATACCTAAGATTTTAAGATTGAAGTCAAAGTTCTTTATAAGTTTTTCAACCTTTATAAGAAAAAAATTCTACCAGAAAGCAAAATTTATTTTTATGAGCATTTGAAGTTATAGCATTTAAGTATTTAAGTGATTGTAATTTATTGACAAGGCTAGGGATGCCTCGTGTAATTTTGGTAATGCACACATTATTTCAGGTTAGATTAGATTAAGTACAATTTTATTTTATTCTATCTTACTTCGTTTACACTAAGTCTATATAATGTTAAAATAAATTTTTTTTTTTTATATATTTCTATTCTTGAAAAATTCATAAACAAGTTCACCATGCACTTAATACTTTTTATATGTATAATCGTCAGTAGGTATATTTATACGATTAACATTTTTTCCATAAATCATATTTTTATCAGGCACCTGAACTTTCCACATAAGCAAATTATAATATGTATATTGCCGGCGATTCGGGAGACTTAATATTATTGTACGACATTTTACATTCGTTACCGGCCATATTGTAATTTTTTATTGTTATTTTATGCATATTATAAATATCTGAAATAGAAACGCTACAGTCGATCGTTCCAGGTAAAACGCGCGAGAGACGATTTCAATATTGTAATACACCACAGCGTATATATACGGTACGCGCACTTAAATACATCTAATAATATTTTGTGTATAGACTTTTTTTTTAATACACAAAGATCGTGACCCGGGGGGTGTGGCCGAAGCTACGAAATCTATAACATTTCGATCGTTTGAATAATTTATAATAATCCGTGCGCGTATATAAGATATCTGGTCCACCTTTCACTCAGAGTGATGGTAGTACCCGCGGTGTATAATAGGTATTATATATATATACCAATCGATACACCTATGGTGTATATATATATATTGCATTATAATATACAAAGTATACCTACCCATCGCGCTCGATTCGGGGACGTTCCCGCGTGTGTGTTGGCCTCTCGAGGGGGTCATTTATATATACGCGAATGGCCAGCGAGCGCGCGCGCGATTGTACACGCGATATAACATATACGCTCACCGTGCACTGCAAGCATGTATATAATATTCTACATAAATGTGTATGATATCATGAACTACGTATTATAAAATAAAATAATTTACAAAAACTTAGGTATTTTCCTATTGTATATGTACAGAGTGATTCAATGCAAGCGTGCTCATCCCAATTTTTCAATTCAATAATGAATTTATTCGAATTCCGATTTTTGGAACTTTTAAATAATATACTTCATGACCATAATTTCAAATTCTTTAGATTTTTTTTTACTACTTAACGATCATCTTATGGTGATACCAACTCTTTTGTTTTTTGAATAAGAAGATTCCTTTTTGTTTTCTATAAATTATTTAGTAGATAATTTGTTTTTGAAAATGTTGATGTATTTATACCTAATTCAATTTTTGAGCAATTTCTTAGTTATTAAAATGTGAACACTGGAGACAATAGTAATTACTAATTACATATATAGTTACAAATATATAAAATAATTGTAATATTTATTATACTAAGCTTAATTTTACAAATTGTAAAAATTAATGGATTGATATTAACTATTAAAATTGTCAAATCACCATACAACGCGATATCTTCTAAACTAATCCTTAGTACTAACACATAGTTAAATAACTAAAATCTATTCATTTGAGTAACGATTTTGATATCGATTATCCAATTTCTTACTTACAGTTAAATTAAAATGGGAGTTCTCATTAGAAAAAAAGAAATTTTTATCTCTATAGAACTCTCTTTAAATAGTACGAAAATTCTCTAGAATTTTAAAAAATGGTCTTTAAATATATTTAAAAATTCCAAAAATCAAATTTTGCATTATTACAGATAAAAGAGGAATGAACATGTTTGCCGATTCACTCTGTATATACCTCTAGGCTCATGGTACATATGGGTATACAACGTTAAACCTGCACACAGTGTGATCCGTACTCGAGAATGTGGATGTATACAAACATATATGTATAAAAAGTATATATATATATTATATTGTATACAAGTATATGTAATATATCGATTATTAGTTCCAGGCAGACTTTCAGTATTAAAATATTCAAAATCGATTTATTTACCGTAGTGTACTATACGGGCCTATTGCTTATATTATTATGTAATATCACAGCGCGATGACGAGCGGGACCACCTCGTCATACAGATCTTCGTAATAATATCGAATTATGCGTATTTCTTGTAATATATACTTACGCCTACCTCAATACTCATATAAGTTATATGTTATAATATGTGTGCGTTATATTCTTCACTATCGGTAATCATAGATCAGTTTGTGCGCTTATAATACATAATATTCAGTGGAACCTCTATTTAACGGTTCTTTAAAAAAAAAATTCATTAATTAGTATTTTCGTTAAAAAGAAACATTATTTTTTGTCATTTAAAAAACTCATTTCTACTATATGTAATATATGCAAATAATAATAATATATTATATAATACCTAATAAATTAATTTAAGTAAAGAAATACGAAAATGGTATAGCATATACTTAAATTATAATATTTTTTTGATCAAATTTAACAAGGTACGACCATACATATACTCTTGTATGTTAGATTAACAATAACTGATGTGTTTACTTTATAAATAGCTATAGTTTAAAATGTATTATTTATTCTATTATAATAATAATAATAATTATTATTATTATTATTATTATACAAATAAATTAATTTGTTAAATAGAAACGTTTTTGAATGAAAATTTTATGGTCCCATAAAAATCATTATTTAGATAACTTCGTTAAATAGTTCTGTATAAATTGTGTACCGTGATGTGTGTAGTAGGTACTGCAGTTATTATATGAATAATACGTCTATTCGAAAGTCTGTGACATCGACTCTAAAATAGTAAGTAAAGTCACGTACTCCTACAGTGTGTTAGAACAGTATAACTCTCGACATTTATATAATATGCCACTACCACTTACAAGTTCAAAAAAACTTCAGAAAAATCCATGTTTGCAAAAAAAAAAATCCCTTTAAAACATGGTTATGAAAGTTGAGTATAAGAAAACGAAAAGACACAAAACTGAAGATGGAAATCTGTAGAAAATCCACGCACCATGATGGTGTCATTACGTATATTAATAGTTGCATTCAAAAATCAAATAATAAATTATTATGCTTAATAGGAACTTTGTATGCGTGTTACGTTTGTATAATAATAAAAATATATAACATAATATTGGTACAACTTAAATGAACAGAAAATTGATGTATAACACTACTGTGCGATGATCGCGCGTAAATTATTACGTAATCTACTACATGTGTGTAATATAATACATGCGTATTTACTTTAAAATCATTAATTACGTAATGGAATCGTCAAACCACACATCTTTGAAGTAACGAATAACCACAGTCAGTCATATTATCAATAACGTGAAAAGGGAGGCTTTTTTGCATCTGCACCCTCAGACAATTAATATGAGCGATATACATTTATAGGTATTTACGTATAAGTAAACCTACTTATTACGTTTCTCCTGATTTTTATAACCGCAGGGTTTTATAATTGTAAAAAATTCAAGGAACTTAAGTTCCTACTCAACTCTCAGAATTGTTTCTTATTTTCGCCACTACATTATATAATATTATACCGAAGCATGCAATTAAATGTAGGGATGGTTTGATGGAGGCTATGTGAACGATAAAAATAAAATTCGAAAAATATAATGTATGTATAATCATTAGCAACAAAACGAACTTTTTTCGTATGGTTTTAACTAAATTTCCTACCACCTCACTCTTATCTCTTGAAGTATTGACAAAACAGCTGACCGCTAGGTACTACGATACTACTATAAAATGTATTCAAAATATCGTTAAAGACGTATAATAAGAACGTTGTAGTAGGTAATAATATAATGAAAATAATGAAATGTATATAGGTAGTACAGTATGGAAACGACGAAAAGAAACGCCACGCACTATATATTTTAATATGCGTATACAAGTACATATAACTACCTACCGCCGCCGCTGCTGTTCGAAGAAGAAAGGAAAAAAGCTAATCGAAATGCTATACATACATAATATTGTAATGTATATATATGTATTTTATTAAGACCAAAAGTCACGAACCAATTTTCTAAACGATTTCATCGAACGGTTTCTCTACGATATATATTATTTTATATTGTGTGTGTGTGTATATATAAACGACATGTGAAGATGGACAAAAAAAAAAAAAAACGCAGTTACATATAATGTACACACACAGGCGCACATAAATACATTGCAGTTGTATACTGGTGCGGTGTGATGCCTTTTACGGTCTATGGGATAGTTACAAAAAACAACGACAGTGGCAATATATACCTACTTACTTACACAGAACACTGTATATACACACGTTGTATGTATTTGTACCAACGTAGAGAATTCGTGTAGACACGGAACTGGAGCAAGGATCGTCGGTTGCGGCTTGTTTTCACGAGGAGCCGCGTGCGTCGATATATATATATATATATATATATACGTATACAAATACGATTTGTGCAAAAGGCAGACGATACGCGCAGTTGCACGACATATGTCCTTCACGAGTAACGGCGGGGGCAAATAATACACGGAGCCAATTTCGTGACCGTTTCTCGTGTAGCACGCCGCAAATTGTATATATATATATACATACTGTACTCTCCGTGTTCGCTAGTCCGCTCCCAGCGCGTATATTGCAGAGCGCGCGCGCGCGCGCGGGCACACATATATAGTTATGTTTTTATGTGTATATATACACACTCGTACTTACAATCTATACATATATATATATATATATATATATATATATATATATACGCGTTACGATCCGATGTATATATGATTATTTTTTTACAATTATTATTGTCGTCGTCGACGTTGTTCCTTTTGCTTTTTTACATTATTATCCATATAAACTGTGCAGCAGACGGGCTTCTGTACAGTATTATATAGGTATCGCGCCGCTCCTCCCTAGCTGGTCCGTCGGAGAAATTCCAATATAACGACATGTATATCCAGCTAATTTCTAAACGATCCTATATAAAATATATGGGTATAATATTCCGCACACTGAATAATATAATACATATTATATATGTGTGTGTGTGTGTGTGTGTGTGTGTATAGGACCCGAGAGGATATACTGTATAACAAGAACGCGACGGTCGACCCCGCTAACTGCTGCAACGATGACTGTGTACAAATATTGTGAGATTTTTTTTTAACGGCACGCACGACATACAAATGCCTATTGATTTGTCGCCAACGATTGTTATAAATTATATTTTGTGGATCGGGTTGGAAAAACTGTAAATTGGGCCCCTGTCAGTGGCGCGGTGTCGACCGACTCGATGATGATTTATAACGACGTGCGCCGTCGCGTCGAGTGAGAACCGCTTAAACGCTGCACGCGATCAGCTCTCCATTATACTTTATTATACGTCATACTTATTAGACGTCCGATTGTTTTCGGACGAAAAACCAATCGTCATCGCTGTACCACAATATAACAGCATATATTTGATCACACAACACATTTATTCATTTATATTATTTAGTATTACGCGTGTAATATGTGCCCCATGCCTCCACAGAGCAGTGGGAATTTATAAATATATATATAATATATATACCTATATACAACTACCTATACCTACTTGCGGGTAAATCGCAACGGTGGCAACGGCCGGCTATATTATATAATAGTGTACTTTGTCGTCTTAGCGCGATTGGATAAAATAATACCAACGGACGCAATAATATAATATGTAATAATTCACGTTTACGTTGCAGATATATAACGCATATACCTATATATATATAAGTACTACTTGCGTAAATGTGAATAATATACACCGTGTACACATCATAAGGAACAAAAAAATAAAACCATATCGAACAAAACGAATCTCTCGGCGACGTGTTTGTTTGGCGGTTTCCATTGAGGTTTGACCTCGTTCCCCTCACCCCCATTGCCCGCCCCCCGCCGAGCGACGGCGACGGCATTTTTACACCGCTACCGTTCGGGATGGTAAGGTTAAAGGTTTAGGTAGTTGAAAATTAAAAAAAAAAATATTTATATATATACATATGTATCGGACGACAAAAGACTACGCCTTTGTGCCCGGCAATAAAATGACAATAAATCGCTCGTGGTAAAGGGCGAAAGGTGTCGTCGAATTGATATGGTAAGCGGTCGTTGCCTATATTTTTATAGGGTCTGCATTTTTTCTCATGTCTTAAAAATACATATTATATATATATACACACGCCGTATGCGTATTTTTCAACCCCTACAAAATAGAAAACAATTATAATATTATTGAGATGTCGCGGCGCATGCATATAATAATGTTACATTATAAACTCGCAAGTACATTGTTACGCGCGCCACTTAAAATTTATGGAACACGCATGCGGTAATGAATAGACTTCGGTGTGACAGTGTATGTGTGTGTGTACGCGCGGTGTGAAGTGCCTTAAAATAAACTGGATCTATTGTGTACAACACATACACTACAGGTACACATTTATAACATTTTTTTAAGTATAATATTATGTGTGTGTGCGGTCTTTTCTATATTCGTTGGTTAAAATAAATGAAAAAAATGCAGTGTATATGGTACGTATAAACAAAAAAAAAAATCAAAACAAACCGTAACAACGGCCGCTAGCGTTTAAAAAATACTCCCATCGTTAAAGTCTCCCGTACATACATAGTTATACCTAACTCATTATAATATTATATTATGCGGGTCGGTGACGACGACAACAACGACGCGGTGGACACATAATATTATGTATACGTCATGTTTGGCGATCCAATAGGCGGTATTGTGTGCACGAAAGGTGTGGACTTGTGGAGTATCGTACTTTAGCATCTCGACAAGTATATGACAATAATTACTTATTATCATAAACGGTTATCGGTTGCGTTTATTGACGTTTTTAACCAATAGCTAGGTACCATTAAAAAATATCACCGTCTATCGTGTAAATAGTACATTATTAGAACGTTTAGAAAACCTTATGTTTAATTTGGAAAATAGATTTTCATTTAATACACGATTGTCGTTCAAGCAAAAAATATAATCAATCAAAAGTTACTGTTATTAAATAATTACATACCTACTAAGAATATATAAATATGTTGAATACGTTTATTATACTTATAACTATAGGGTTTTTTGGTTTATTGTTACACATATGAAAAATGTTCAAAACTATGTCTAGATTTCCTATAGTGATTACTTTCTTTGTATAAAAGATAAATATTACTGATTATATTATATTATATTACTGAATATATTATCTATGCTTCGATTGTATAACCGATACGATCCTGTAATTTAAAGTATTTAAACACATGTTAATAGATATGTGTATGACACCAGTTGTTGACATAGTTATTATCGACATTTCAAAACATTACTCAATTTTTTATTCAATATAAATTATTAATAAACATTGTAAGTTGGTATTATGTAATACAAATCAAAAACCATTATAAATTACCGATTACCCATTTAATACATTATATTAATTAAAACATCACATCATAATAATTATAGGAACCACATCATCATCATCATCATCACGTATTTTAAAAGTTAAACCTTCTCTTTTTGCTATGAATTCATGTTAAGTATCATAATAAATAATAATTAATAATGTAATAATATCATATCGACTATCGAATAATAATATACATCATACTATGGAATATAAAACTATAAAGTATATAGTTAGTAAGCGTTTAACATTTGGATTAGAATATAGATATAGCAGTGACTAAAATTCAAATTAATCATAGACACATTTGGTACGTTTAAAATTACAAAACTTAATTAATCAAAATTAAATTATTATGGCATTGGGTATTGCAATAAATGTTGGTAGATAATATAAAATATAATATATGATGTCAAGTGATTCAATAAATAACCAAGTTGAACTAAAATAGAAACAAAAAACTGCTGAAATATTGTAAAATTTAACTCTGATCAGTATACCAAGTAAGTGTTATTTTTATTTACGATAATTATATTATTATGAATAATGTCAGTAACTTAAGTGTTAAATAAGTATTTAAAAAAATGCAATTAAATGTATCGGTATCGGCACCTTCCTATGTATTATGAGGGTTCTTATTATATATTTATAGTAAAATAACCATATGATATAACATAACCTAACCTGTTGTACAAACTATCGTATTAATAGAATATTAGTGAACTAAAAATCGAACCTATTACAAAATATAATAATATTATAATAGTTCGCTTCGTACAAAAAATTATTAAGGCGATGTTCATCAACCTCACAATATCGAAACCAGTAATGAACGAAGGTATATAAATTATAGAACGGTGCAGTCTATCCGTACAAAAAGTCTTCAATAATATACACGGCCAACAAATTCGTTCCAACAAATTATGATTAACTTTTGAAGGGATACATTATATGCGTGTAACCATTAATCACTGATCACGAATACGACAACGCCGACATTGCGGGCAATACCGAAAGCCGGTAAGGTTATTCGGCCAATTTAACATAACGCGTAATGTATAATATAATATATCGTCAATGTTTTGAGACCAAAATAATACGTTTTGACGTTTACATAAGCTCGCCCGCTTGTATTATATATTATAATGTACCTATATAGTATTTAAATGTGACGTCCGTATCAAATGGACGCTGCGAGCCAATCACTTTTGCCCTAATTAAAAACCTCCGCCGTCTTATCCCGCGCGTATATTTGATGACGATAATATGATAATACTTAACACGCCTAAGAATATTAAACTGTGCAAGCAAACGGCGGACTCAAAAAAAAGTACTATAAAAAAAATCACAATATAAGGTACACGTAAAAATCACAAACGGCAGTTGAATATTCGACTACACAACATATAAACTCAGATCGGGGAAGCTTCTCAAGAATATAATGTTATTGTAATTTTTCTATTTTCTGTATTATGATAATTATATATATATGTATACACACATAAAACGACAATGATCGATCGTCAACTGCAACAGTGGCGGTCAGCAACTGTAAATAATATAATGATGAAACGCACTCGCGTACTCAAATTTAATACTATTTATATATTATATCTATATATGTATGTACAAGTTTTTTTTTTTGTTTCGTGTTCGTTTCAAAATCTTACCGACAAATTTTCCCCTCACTGGCGTATTTCCCACCACCACCACAACGAAACATCTTACGCATACATACGTATAATATACACCGTGATCGAATATAATATATAATAATACTAACCTTAGCCGACAATAATAATTTAACATATTATTGTGATTCGGCACGGTCGGACGATCCGCGTGGCCCGGAAAGTTTAGCCTCAGCACGATGATGGGCGTGTATACAGAGTGACAGAGTAGGAACCCACGAACATTTGATCGTAGACCGGGTATTTAGCATACACTACCAACACCAACCCGCCTGCAACGACTCTATATACAATGCAGAGTAGTGTTCGACTTTTTTTTTTTTTAAACAAAAGCCGCGTTTTAATAGTTCATCGAGTCGAATCGAATTTTCGATCAAAAGTTGTCGCGTACAATATCAAAACAATATATTACATTATTATAATGTCGTTGCGTCAGTCGCTTTTTCAGCGCAGCAAACACACTCTGTATAACACGGTTGTACGTGTATAATATATAGGTACACGGCAGCGCGCTCCAGGTATATAATAATATTATATCGGCCGTATACCGCGGTATACATAGGTACGGCGGCGTGTGCACTAGAGCAATTTGTACGGGATAATACCGTGTGTCGTGTATGTAAATCCGTCCGTGATTTATTCGGTGCCGTTAAATTAAGCATTAATGACGTATGTGCGCGTATAATATGTGTAATATAGCCGGATCGCGCTCCGATGTTTTTAATAGCGGTCATTAGTCATATTATATTATATTATACACAATGTTAATATGCGTTCTAGTAGCCACGTGATGTTTATTATTATTATTATTTTTTTTTTCCTTTTTGACTCATTTTCATATTTCGCCCGTTATTACAAATTAGAATAATATTATATTATTATTGCGGCGCACAGTGAAACCCACGCGAGAAACCAGTCCTCCCGGTGTAATAATACGCGTACTCAACGACGAAAACGAAATATTAAAATAAAAAAACCACCGATTGCGCAATAAAATACATCCGGCATACGGACACCGCGGGGCCAATTGTACTCGACGGCGGACGAGTTGTGTGCGAAAATCCCGTAAGCGTGCAGCCCGATGTTGGCAATAACGATGTTAATATTGATCGGACGCTTAGTCGTGGGTCGGCGGCAATTGGGTTCTATTATAAATACCATTATTCTGAAGTTTGATGTCTGTGACGAAATGAGAAGTGGATGATACATATGTCGCCAAAAAATACAACAAAAACAGCCACTGTTAAAATCACTTGACGATCGTTGGTCTGTGTCTTTCTTATCGTGTTTAAAAATTTCTTGATGTATAACGCTACCGATTTTATTAAAATTAAACACGTACCTATTATTACCTGATATATTAAAAAGATATTTTTTAAATAATTTCTACACCTTTCACCATTTTAATTATTATAAAACAAAATGTTCGGAGTTCTAAGTCGTTATAATTTTTTAAGTTATTACTTAAATACTATAGTAAAGTGAAATTAAATAGTAAAGTACAGATATGCCTCAAAAAAATTGATCATCTAAGCTTTAAAAACTGTCTTATAAATAATTAATTGACTCTTTCAAATTTTAAATTAAAAAATAGTAATTTGACAGAAAAATTGAATGGCTATCATTTAAAAAAGTAAAACTTGAACAATTTAACGACAAATATAATAAAAGTGTATGTATATATATTTTTTTAATTGTATTACATAATGTCTTCAAAATTATTCAAAAAATATTTTCTGAAACACTTTTCGAGATAATGAAAGTTAGATCAAATTAGATGAGTTTCGCTGAAATTAATTGTTAATAACACTTTAAACTTTAAACATGTTTAAGCATTACAATTACGTTTCACAATTTTTCGGCGGCCATACATCGATCGTCATATTATACACGTATAATTTTTCTACCGCTCGAAACCTAAATTCATTTTTCCCGTAACCGCCATGAGACTCGCGTGTATATTATACATTTATAAAGAGACTACGGTGCTATAGTACGTGCGTTAAGTTCCGTTTCGATATGCGTGACAGTAATTATATTTTACGCGCATATTAAGGTTATATGAATGGGAAGTCAATTAAAATTCGATCCATTGAACGCATATAATATGTGATAACGGAATGTCACAGAATGACCGTTCATGGTTCACTCGCGCACATCTACATACAGAGACGATATAGGTAGGAATGGTATATTTTATATGAACGTTGACCGGATAATAATAATAATTCCCAGCGTGGTGCTTTCAATTAGTCTGTACGGTATGATATATATTTTTTTTAACTGCAATGGTTTTTTTCTAATTCTCATATTACACTTTTAATACAGAATTACAAAACAAACGACTGGCATCCAATTTTTATTTGATCTACTCCCACAAACCACAAGCGTTGTATTTCTTTCAAAATATAAGAAATTTTCAATTCAAATTGGCTAAAAATCTATATATCTGATTGTTTGAATCATTGATTGTACGTCATTCTTATATTTAAGAAGACATGTCCACATTTAATTCTTTCGGAAATTATTAAAAATTTATAGTAATATATTCTTAAGTGTATTTTATAATATTATTCTAATCAAATGTTTGTATAATTGTATAATAGGTATTCAAATTTGGTTTATTTACTAATAGCAAATTGCCTGCAAATTATTCACAGACAATTTTTATACATTTTATCGCACTAATCTAAAAATAATAATATATTAGAACACGTTTTTTTCCATTCGATAATCGTATTATACGTAAATACGTTACAAAACGTATGTGCTTAACCTTAACACTTTAAGTGTATAAAAAATAATGATTAATTAAAAAATAATAATTAAATTACGATATTCCCCTATGTAATAACTATATACGTTAACTATTAAAATATTAGATTCATTATAAAAGATACGGAATTATTGATTTTACGCCCTCCGTTTTATTTTTAATCCGGTTTAATTTGAACTATAGTTGGTAAATCATTTTTAGTGATGGTATATACATAGTAACAGAAATCATAATGTAATATAGTGCCTATATCCTGCTATGAGTGTTATGAACATAATATTGTAGATTCAACAAGTTTTTTAGAATCGGACGACTTCAACTACCTACTTAACGGCACATAATATAACCATTAACCATCATAAGCATAAAGAAATAGGTACTGTAAAGTTCATTAATTTTTACGTTTAATTTAATATACAATAACTATTGATATGTAATCATATAAAATTATCCGTGATCGTATCATGATTATTATTAATTTATCATAGGTATCGGAACATTAGGTAAGAAAAAAATATATATAATATTTATAATTTATAATTTAATAGGTCATTCGTCTAATGATATTCCTTAAAATTAATACTACATTAAAAATAAATATAATACATACACACTTATATATGCAATTTACTTTTATACGAATTATTATATAAATTTAATGATTATTATTTTCAATAAGAATGATTTATTAATTATTCGTCTATTGCCTAAAATAAATAATGATAATGTACTACATGAAAGTGTATGGAATTATTATTGGTAACAAAAATTTAGCTAAAGGCGAAGTAAACTAAACACGGTAACTTATTTTTCACAAACATTTAGTTATTTCATTTCTGTACGCCAGTTTTTATTTCAATAATGAGCAAAATTATTTAAACCAGAGTAACCAATGTATGATTACATTTAACGATAAATTAACTGTTCTCGATCAACTTTTACTTGCCAAGCATTCGATATAACATTTATTTTTTTTAGCGGTTTCCATTTTTAACGAACTCTTCGAATACTGGTTAGTAAAAGTATGTTATAACTTAAAACATAAAAAACAAATAATTTTGAAACACCTTTGACCCTTCGGTTACATGCAGGGGTCACGTTTAATACATTACCCTACTAATTTGTTTTCTTATTGGCTATTTTCGAACATCAAAAATGAATAAAGATATTTTTCTTGATTATTCGTATATAAATTACGTACCCACCAATAAAAATCAATTTACACGATTTTCTAATATTAATTTAATTTAATTATCTCATATTAAATTTAAAATATGTAATCATAGGTGATTATGAAGTCAAATGACATTATTTTACAAAAAATATAACATCGTTCTTCCATTGAATCTAGAGCAAATTTAAATTAATAATGGTCAATTTTATTTTTACCCAAACTGAATTCAACATTTTCATTCAGACATTAATTAAATAATCATAATCTTTCGTTTCGCGTTTCATTTATTTTATATTGTTTCCATTGACATAATAATATGTTTTATAATATGAATTATCTATTACCAATATTATATAATTGGTTATTGATAACGAATACATGCATCGCATCGCTATTTTAAACCATTGCATTTTTGTAAACTAATATTTACGCATTTTTTGCTGACTATTATTTTATATTAGAATCCATAATCTAAAACATTTTCATATTTATAGTGATATTATTGTATAGATTAACAATAAAAATGCCTTATAAAATTATTAAGTGTAGAATTTAACTGAGTTTTAAATTATAATATTTTTATTTTTTTCTCTTCAAAATACCACATTCCACATAATTAGTTAATTTCTTTCTATTTTTTTGAAATTGGACATCCTCCAGAAAAATGAATAAATTCTACCTATTTTTATAGGTTTCTCTACTGTAATTATTATTAGCTTGATATATTCAATTCTATATTTATATAAATATTTTATAATTATTTTTTATTATAAGAAGTTATTTTATTTTACAACATTTTAATTAATAACTACTTTGTTGACTTATTATGGATTATGTATACACAAAAGTATAGAATTTAATATGTCTATGTTAAGATATCATAATATTATTATTTTGAACTAAAAAGTATTAATGTCACATGTGAACTGTTTTTTATGAGGTATGTTGTTGTATACGTATATAACGAACGAATACAAAAGAATTACGATTTATCTTTTTAAACATATTATATTTATTTCATTTATTAAGACTGTACATTATTACATTAATATGCAAATTGTTTTTTCGTTAGAGGATTTTGGAATGCGCAAAATTGCCTTCTTTAAGAAAAAAACGGTTTTGTCACATAAGTTATGGTATACATTATATTTCTTTTATAACCTGTTAACAGCGGGTATGCTTCCAAGACAGGTCTGACAATAAAATAATAAGATATTTAGAGATGGGTACTTTTTAGTTATGAAAAAATAATATTTATGAATACCATAAAAAATTATAACATGGGGTCCTCCAATTTAGTGTAGCCACATACTACCAATTCTATAACTGGAATAATATAATCGTTTGATCATTATGTACATAGTTAATAGTTATTGTTTATAATTAAACTCCGTCCCAGCCACAATGAGAAATCTAATTTTTACGTTAGTAATTATCTATTGGATTAATTGATGAATCTTCCATTATTTATTTATGAGTAAAATGTAATAAATAATGTGGACTCGAAATGTGCTGTTGTAGTAGTTCTCTATTCATTCCGTTCACCACACATACACACACTAACTGCACCGCACCGACTTTGCTCACTCACTCGCATAGGCTTATAATTTTTCCAATCAAATTGATTTCTACGAACCTCGCGCGACGTACAATTTAATTTAATAATATTATTATGTACGAACGCGTGACCGCGGCCCGAGACATTAAACGATTGCACACACAAATTATAATAATATAATACAAATAAATAAGTCTCGCTATATATTAGATTGTACAGGTAATATATTATTATTATCAATGTGAAATAAAATAATAATAATAATAATAATAATGATAATAATAAGTACACATTTCGTCATCGCTGTTTTAATAATAATTATAATAATAGCAATAATAATAAACGTTCTGATGCTACGTGTTTGGGCGGACTCGATATATATATATATATATATTATATATTTCGAGCACGCAGAACGTGGAAGAGGTGTGTCCGAGTCGTAAAACAAAACGCAAATCGAGATGATATCAATGCGAGTTTTGTTTGTTTTCCCCGGGTATATGTTTCCATTCATATCAGATAATGACAAATATAATATAAACGTATATACATATATTTATTAATATTAATTACTGGCTGAACGGTCTCGTACACCTTCGGAAACTCCCACCGGGCCATGGGCTATAATATTATATACGGCGCGCGGCGTGTATATACAATAATAATAATAAGTAATAACTAATAATGTACCAATAATCTTTCGACCGGATATCCAATATCGTGTCCGAAAATTTTATAGACAAATTACATCGACCATTATTAAAAGCGTTATATAGACGTTTATTAAAAAAAAAAAATCGTATTATTATTATTATGTGTGCTTGAAATAAACTGGGTGGTCATCTCTGATTTCGTGTTAAATCTTCTCACAGCGTTCTTGTCTGAAAATTAATAAAGGTGGGTATTATCATTTTTCAACTCATTACAAATGGACAACAGTCATTGAGTTTAATTTAAATAACATTATCAAAAGTTCCTCCATAGTCCAATTATGTTACCAATTAAAACGTATTGTATGCATGGATGTATACATAATACATAATGACATACAGTGTAGCGTATAATTGAATAATAATAATAAGAATTAAAAATTAAATAATTAACACGGACATTCGACTAGATGGCATACGCATACATTGAATAGATATACAAAATATATAAACTAGTAAGCCGTAGATATTTTAAATAAAGTTACATGTCATATAATATCATAATAATATTATGCGCCTACCTAAAATTTATATAATAATAGATGCGGGTCGTGTGGTACAATATAAAATATTTATAACATCCTACATTTTTGAGCATTTTAGAAACAATTTTTTTATTATTATTCGTAGTGCGCAGCGATGCAGATAAATACACGATCAGTGATATAACTATTAAACTAATGTGAGATAATATTGTTATTGTATATTATATTTATACTATATAGGTATGAAAATTTCCGTTTATATTATTCAACGTATTGTTGTAATACATGAAGCCTAAAGGCGATTCGTTTATTTATTTGAATTGTATCTCACACACAAAATATATTTTTAGACAACAATTTGTTATTTTGTAATTTATTCGTTGAAGCATTTAAGACTCTTGCATTATCATTCATCACGTACTTATATAGGTAGGTATGTACACAAAATAATAATATAGTAATAATACACGAATTGATATCATCTTTAAGGGCAACAAAATTAAACACGAAGAAAAGATTGATAATATTATAATATTCACTAGTTCCAAAAAATAAATAAATTAAATAAACATATATTGCCAAATAACACCTTTTGATACTGAATCGATAAGTGACTATCTATACTTAAAAAAAACTTAAACTTCTATATGACTATATCAGTAATATAATTCAATATATAGGATAAACTGGTTTAGTTTTTTTCTATAAAATTAAGTACTTATTTATCAGATTGCACTAATGTTAATATATTATATAGGTATATCAAATTTACAAAAAGATAAATAAAACGTTAAACCTTGCTTGTAGTTATTAAAATCTAACTCATTCAATATGAATTATACGTATAAATCGTTTTTAAGTAATTTACAAACTGTTAACTGGGAAAAATCATACCCAATTATGCATAACAGAAATACATCGCTAGTGTAATATTCCCACGGTTAACTGAATGAATTATATAGCCACACACACACACACACATATATATATATATAGATATATTACATACATACAATATGCTTAACCGCGAAAATTGAAATAAATGAAGTAATAGTAACCTTATTAATATATATATATATATTTATAATTTATAATTTATAAACAATAATGGATATATCGATAAAACGGTGATTAATTATTTCACAATTACTGCAAACGAATAATGTTTACCTATACCTACAAATTATAACGATATACTTGGATAAAATGTAAATCTAAATACACAAATATATATATTACATATAAATATTATTTATCCAAGAACATTTATTTTATTATAATATAATTTATATATGCAACACAGAATATTGCTTATTCATATTTACTCTGATGAAATAATTTGCTATCGTTGTACGTAGTCAAGATTTCCGACTACACCGTATTTAATATTTAAATTTTGCCTATTTGTTATGGGAACTTATATAATCTTCATTAAAAAGAAAACAATTTTACGTTTTACTGCATATACTATATCGATAAGTGTATGTCTAATATTATCGGACTTATATATAGTTAATAGTTTTATAGTTTAAAATTTAATATTAATAATAATAATTTATAGCTTCAATTTGTGGAACACGAAAACTCATAGTAGGGTAATTTGCAAATAGATAAGAAATGTACACACATATATATCTAACTATCTCCTCATTAATTTGTTTGTGAACCGTTTTTATGTCCGTTTCATTCGAAATTTTACACTGCTAATAATCTTGAATTATTTAAATTCGTAAAACGTTTTGAAGTATGTTTATTTATATAAAAAACAAATGAGATGTTCTGATAAAAAAAAATTATTCTAATAAAAGAAACTTTTACTGAAGAAAAAATTACGAGAAAAAAATAGGTTTCAGTTCGTTCAAACGTTTACAAAACAAAATAATTATTACATACGGTATACTTCAAATTTACTCTTGACTCATCGAGTACTCATCGATACTTGTGCGTTGCAGCATTTTCATAAAGTAAAATTAGTACACAGCCACACGTGTATTAAACGATAACATAATATTATACAATTATTATTCATTTCATGATTATTATTATTCAGCTGTGATCACATTTCAAGGATTTACAATAATTCTTATTTATAATAGTTCAAAACAAAAGTATAAAATTTGTACAGTAAAAATATACAACGAACAAGATTTAAAATATTACTGCATTGCGTGTTTACTCATCATAGTAACACTCCGAGATATAGCAAAAAAATAATTTCTATTATAATGTGAACATGTCGTGTACTACTCTAAAATTATAATTTCGTTACTTCTCATTTTTGTATCTTCAAGTATAAATACAGGTCATTTTTTTTTTTTTGTTAATGCTCGCATAACCTTCACTATAATATACGTCGTATACCGGGTAATGAAATATTAATTTGTCAACAAAAAATATAAGTATTAAATTTAAAAAAAAAACATTTTGAATTACCGAAAACTAAAATACTGATTTATATTACATTATAAGTTAAATTATTCTTATTCACTGCAATCTACCTGTTTGCAAATGTTTATGAAAAAAAAGAATATGTTTTTGTATTGTTGGGTTAACTTGTACCTACTTTGTAATATTATCTTATATTGGTATTTTATTATATTGAAAAAAAATTATAAGTTAACATATTTATAAACAAATAATATCAATACATGATGAAATATGGCAAGATTATAATATTGTGCCAAGTTTTATTATAGATATATATAACATTAAATTTTAAGTTGTATTTTATATTTGTATGGTTTTATATACTATACACGTATATTTGATTAAAAGTATAAAGGCCAGTCATAATAATCTATATTAAAGTGTAAATCGATTGAAGTTTATATTATCAATGTATACATTTTATCGGATCAACTGTTATAATAAGTTAAGTCATACAGTCTATACAGTGATATTTCTGATAAAAATATTAATTGTTTAATTTTTAACATTCACCGTTGCTTCAATAATTGATGCAACAATAAAACTATTTTTTTTCAGTAATACCATCAATTTGAAACTGAAATATCAGTATATATTATATTTCTATCAAAATAAAAATACACGTGCACTGCGTTATACAATATAACATTTCACAATTAGCAGTTTAATTATACCGTTTCACGTTTGAATAATATGTTTTATTTTAACAACACCGCATCTGACATCAAAACCTATGCTAACAATTCGAAGCCGACTGAAGTGGGGCACATCCAAGTATCGTGTTAATTGGTATGTAGGCGTATACACTTTATATAGATAAATGAAATTTAATAAAGGCTCTTTACTCGCGGTCACAGGATTCATTACCACGCATACAATAAAAAAGTATTAAATCGTATAGGTCTGTATAGTCATAATAAAATCAGACGAAATTAGAAATATAATATAAACTCAGATATAATCCATCACTGTTAACTCAAGTTGAACAAACTGTTTAAACGATTACCGCCAAATCCTTTGAAGTCTGCTATAACTGGTTTATGTTTGACTCAACGTTGTTATACATACATATTATATATATGAAAATGCGGTAAGATTTAAAACTAACTCGTTTAAAATTTAGACATTTTATACTTTGTCATTTATGTTTTTAAGAACTGTGTACATATTATAGTGGTAATAAAGTTTAATCTTATAGAAACAGTCTTTATACCTCACGAGATCCCTTAAACTCCGGCTTGAATTTATACAGGATGCGTACCTATATCGTTTTAAGTAAACAATAATCGTTTGCAATCACATTATGGTTTAACTTTTGACATTTTTAACACTTCAGCTTAACTGATCTAATAATAATATAAAGACAAAATAACAATATTAGGCAAGCACAATAAATAATTAGTAGATTTATTGGAAATAAATATCATTATGGATGTACCTATCTCTCAGCTGGTTAATTAATATTTATTTTGCTTACGCAAATGAAAAATGGCTAAAAAAATTTTAAAGCAAATATTATGAAAACAATATTTCTGAATTTAATATTTTGAATTAACACTATAAGCTCGAAAAATGTATTGGTACGTGAGTATATGCACTAAACATTAATACCTAAATGATTTTAAAATGTTAAAAAATATATACAAAACAATAGTGTCATCTTTGATTTGTCTGTTATAGAAAACGAATTATATACTTGGAGTGCATCGTCCTAGAGCACCCGAAAAATAATGCACTTTGCATTGAAATCTGGGCGCCATGTGTTCTAACGTATGGATTTCATTTTAATCGCGTTTCGCACGGGAATGGTTGGCACGATTGTGAAAAAATGACATTCCACCGGTAAAATCCGCTAGTTCATCGTAACGATTTTTACGTCGTCACCACCGACCGTTTGTCTTATGAACGTATGTATAATAATATACATGTGCATAATAATATGCGAGTCGGCCGTCGGAATCGCGCGTTGTGGTCTTCGTCGACAATTGACGATCGGTTTGTACGATAACGTCGGTTCTCCGGCTAAAAAGGTATGATCCGGAGTCCGAACGACGACAGCGATGTTTGTTCGTATGACACATAATATTATATTATTGTTGTTGTTGCCTACGCGCGTACACGATAATATTATGTATACTACCGTGTCGTGTGTACAGGGTAAACGCCCAGTAGACATACAGTTTGTGTATACTTATATATTTAAGTAAAACGAAATAAAACGATGATATTTTTTCAACTTTAGTCGGCCACCTCCCATAATTTTATTTTTTTATTTCGTTTTTTCACGCTAACACCTGCTGTATAATATAGTAAGAAGACGGACAAAAAACGGATATTATTGAAATTGTCTGCGAGTCTGCGTTCGTATATTATCTCATCATAATATAGTCGTCTTCGATTATCGAATTCTGAACGTTTCAACTGCAAGCCTGTAACACCACCATTTGTCCACCGTTCACGAAACGCGTTCGAATAGTGTCGATCATAATTTCGGTATTACAGCAGATATTATAACCTTACTAGACACTAGACAGCTAGTAGTATATAAGATTAGGAGGCATAGCAATTATAGTAATTACTAAAACACACATTTTTTTGAGGAGGGAGGGAGCTATTGGGGGAGGTCTAAACTTAATGTCACTAGGGTTTTTTACGATTTCCATATATTCCCCAAAGATTTTCGCGACTGCAGTGTTGAATAAATACCGAACACCCTGTATATCGTCTGCACGCATGAACAGATCTCGGAGCACCGGCGGCGGATGAGTGAAATACGCAGTTGTGACGTATTGAATTTGTACTGTTTTCACAATGCAGGGTAACAACTCTGGCGCGCGAGCGTGTGTGTGTGTTATTCGCGCACGCAATCCAAATATCTCTCGTGCCGCTTCCCGTTTAACAGATGATATCTCCGTGTCATGTTTATTGGCCACGTCGCGGGACCTCCGTCGCACATAAACCCTTTTCCGTAAAGGTATATAATATGTTGCGTACATGTGGTATAGCTTCCTTCCTTCCTCCGCAGTCGTTTCCTCGCCGTCATCCTTTAGTCGTCCGTTTTTTTCTCTCCTCTCACTCTCTCTCTGCGTCGCGATCTTGCAGCGTATATATATATACCCGTATACATATATTATTATTATTTATACTCGCAATACGTATTATTTATTTATTACTTTTTTTGTTGCTGTTTGTTTGTTTCGCATCGCGACTATATCTCGCCGCCAACACGAGTACAATACGAATACGCACACACATAATATATAGAATATATAGCAACCGCGTGGGCCGAACCGGAATATCCGCGATCGACCGCGCCGGAGGTATCGTGTTTTATTTAAAAGGGTCGTCCGGCTGACGTTTTTCACCGAAGATATTGTGTACACGTTACAGGTGTAGTAGTAATAGTATTAGTTGTAGTAGTTGTAGACAGTAGTATAGTGGTAGCTGTAGTAGTTGTACAAATATAGACGACGATTACACAATACGGTCGTTCGCATATTTTATTAACATTTTCTTTCCCCTCAACACAGGTTTATTACAAACATTCATTATCCAAAGTAAAAAAGTACTTAGATATTTTATCCAATGCTCATATAGTTCATTCCGTATCGCGTAAAATACCATTTTACATTACGGCTTTTCTCTCATACTGTATGGGTCATACACATAAGTATAATAATAATATACATATTATAGATAGGCATATCGCTCGCAAACATCCATTTTTAAGCGAACTTTTTCCGAGGATGGCAACTATTATGATGCGCCACGCGTGGGTAGGTTATTTAGGTTATTTTGGCACAACTGTGTTCAAAAATCATCATATTAAATTTCATCGAACAATAAAATCATAAATACATTGAATATTTCAATAATAGATGAATAGGTCCATTAAAATGTCATAAAATATGCAAAAAAAGTTTTATGCAACTACAACTAAATTAATATGCATACATTCTTTTTTTACAAGACAAGTGGTGTATCTACATAATTTACATTCCGTGGAATTTCGTCACGGTTTTGGAGTATTTTTCGCCAACCACAACCATATGGACGCACGTGCAAATAACGGCTAACAATTGTATGCGTTTTAGTACACCAGTTGTATATTATGATTGATTTTAAATTTAAAATGTTTAAATATAGATTATAAGTTGATACTGCATACAAGTACATGTAGGTATGTTTAAACACAAGTTTTCTATATTTTGATTAAATGATTTTCGATTTGGCAATACAATAATATCGTATTAAGCAATAGACAATAGTTCAAATGGATTAGCAAATAATGTAATCGGTTCACAGTTATTAATTTTACCACATAATTCATTTACTTAAATTAAACAAATTACATTTTTCGTTCCACCTATGCATGCAGCAAAAACTATCAAGGTTATCAAATAATTTCTCTTTCTGATAATTAAACAAAGGCGTACTATTTTTTAAATAATATATTTTCCTACTGAATACTGAATGTAAACTATCGATTATTATTGCATTGTTTTGTTTCGTTACCGGAATATTTAAATATTTAAATATTTTTTTTTTTTTTAGTTTAATTCTAATTAAAAAAATACTCCAAATTATTATTATAAAATACATGAATATTCAAAATAAAAAAAAATCCCAGTTATTGCATCGTAATAATAATGATAAAAATAAATATAATATATCGAGATGTGTACTGTATCTATATTTATGGTCAACTATTACATAATTATATGGTATTTTTTTACAATTTACGCAAGACTAGACTCTGTGTGAATTTGAAGTCAAAATTTACATAAACCATATACAACATGTCATTCAATATATCGACTATGTACAGTAATATAATATAATGTAATACACCTTATCGTGTACAAACTATATAATCGTTCGACAATCAACGATAAATATAATGTACTAGCAATAACGCAGCTACGACAATCAGCTATTCTTTCAAAATATCGTTCGTTAAAATCACAAGAATTTGGCAAACCTATAAATTTGCTTACATTCGCCAACGCCATAAATGGATGATAACATAATATATCGATTTTTCATTTGTCTTATTTCTTATAACACCGCAGCACGATACCGCGCGTTCGTATTCGGTTCGTTGATAATAATAATATATAATATATGGTTTAGCATCAACTTCGTTAGTTATACAGGAGATTTCATTTATCTTGCTCTGTTTTCTGCGAATTTACATGTACAGCTGTATATTATTGTAGTACATTAGAATACATATAATATTATGTATATATATATATATATATATATATATATATTATATACGTTTATAGACTATACACTATCGATCGTCGGTAAATCGGTACCAGATATTTTTTATACGGATGCCCTTGACGGTCGCTACTGGCGCAACGGATCACTACCGCTATGTTATTATTTTTATTAGAATATTATATCGTCATCGGTGACTTGAACAGTCAGCAATGACAGACGCGAATATAACTCGCTCCCACTTGGACGTCCGGCTAAACGCGCTCCACCGCCGCCGCATATCTATCGGCTCCGCAGCGCTTTCCGTTTCGTTTCCTCTCCGCGTCACTATAATACGCCTACTACTACATCGTGATATTAAAATAGATACGTTTTAGAATAACTACCACGACTGGTCGTTGTTTTTGTTACCGGTGGAACATATTCTGACCACCGCCCCTGGTTGATATGTAAAACAACCACACTGCTGTTCGTAGAGAAATCACATGCACGGCGCCAAATTAAATTTGAAAAAAAAAGAAAATACCGACTACAAGGTAAGTCATCGCTAAAAATCTACTGTTTTCAAAATATTTATGCACTAATCAATCATTATTTTACTTAAATTGGTGATTAATTCTAATGATATAATATGCATCACTCATCTGCTGCGTTGAAATTTTCACCATCAAATTATTTTATCTGGAAAACATGTTAAATAGTGCAGATGGCTGATAATGATAATATTATTATTATCGTATAGTTTTAATCGTTATCCACACACGCCCGAAAAATTTCGTCCAATATTATTGCAACCGTAATGTATATTCGACAATATACGCTAAATATAACAATACATCAGCATTCTTAATACGTTTTGTGAGCATCATATTATTTAGAAATGAATTATTTAGTTAACGCTCAAAAGTGATTAATATGTATGACATAAAACACATTTTGACATTCAACACATGATCCAAATTAAAACTTGTTCAATAATATTC
Source organism: Rhopalosiphum nymphaeae (assembly GCA_036289425.1). Taxonomy (NCBI): domain Eukaryota; kingdom Metazoa; phylum Arthropoda; class Insecta; order Hemiptera; family Aphididae; genus Rhopalosiphum; species Rhopalosiphum nymphaeae. Next base: position 21,788,905 of record JAZAQC010000013.1, read on the forward strand.
GATTTTCGTGCTGATTAATGTTCTAAAAAAACAATGGTTAAAACACTGCCAACATTCTCGATTTTAGAGTACTTGATGAGTTGAATACACATTGTGATTCTTGAACATTATATATTATACAAATATTACTATGATACACGTGTTTCTAGCCGGGTGCAGTGCGCCAATGATATTATGATTCTTAAACTATATAATTCATATCTATTGAAATAGGTGTTTCAATCCGTTTGAAAAATTTAAAATTTAAATCACATTTTATAACGATAATAAAATAATAATAGTAATAACAAAAAATGCTATTGTTATTAAATATATTATACCTATATTGTCGAAATTAAATTTAAAAAATTCTAATATTCTACTACTCCTATAAATCCTTTGTTTTATCGAAAAAAATTGTTTATAGTTACACGAATAAGTTTAATCTATTATCTAATACCTAGATAATAAACAAAAGACAATATTTCTAAACGTAATTAAAATTTATCATGATTTATTTAATTACAAAACTTAACATTTATTTTAACATCATCATATTTTTGGTTGTTACATCAATTCTAGTGATAAGACTTTCTATTTTTATGATTAACGTATATTTGTATAATATAAGCTCCAAGTATACTTGATAACAGATAATAAATAATCTGTAGTACCTACTCAATATTAATTATTCTAATACAATTAAAAAATATATATAATTATTTGATTTTATTTTTTTCCACTGATAAAAATTATAAATATTATTGAACGATAATTTGTAACAATATACAATTCTATATTAGCGCCATGCTCAATGTAAATGACAATGAATAATTCATCGTTACTTATTTATCTTTTATAATTAATTAGAGTTGTATTAAATATTTATGATAAAAAACTGTAATACAATTCCGTAATTATTGTAAAACCAATCTGGTCTATATATTATCAATAATTTGATTTAAAATAACATAATATTATCTTTGTCGGCAATACTTTTTTGATTTATTTTCCAATCCTTAGAGAATATCGAAGCAGAAAGTTCAAAATTTCCAACTATATAGTTTGAGAGCCAATCACGGAAAACTTTTTGTGGTCTAAAAGCGCCATAATTTCATTATTATTTTAAGCATACGTAAATGACCAATATGAAATGATTACCTATAGGTATCATACAGATCGGGATGTATTATATAATGAAAGTATATAGGAAAGATTCATAAATTATAATGCTCGAAATAACTCTAGTGATTAATTTACGCTATACTTGATTATAAAATTGTACAATAATTTTACTATCAATTCGAAAATATGTAATTTAATGTATACCTATTATTTGTTCTTTTAATACTTGGATAAATACGACGAATGCATAATATTGTATTGTATAGTTCAATAGGGCTCGTGCAGTTTTCCAAGGTCTCTCGTAATAATATTAATAATTAGGAAACTGTTTTTATAATGTTTTGCAAACGTAATAAGTGCTGTCGGCGAACATCCGTAACGAAAAAAAAATAAATAAATAAAAAATAAAATCAACTACTGCGTTACGGCGTTGGCCAATCGTGCGAAAAAAAAATAAAATAAAAACATGTGACACAATCTTTGACCGCGAGCGTGTACTTGTCATTCAACGACGTCGTCCCTCCGACGGTTGCGCGGGCCATCGTCGGACTACAAACCTTTTGTCGGCCACCGCCGCCGTTCTTTTTATCGTCCGTCTCGGATCGTCGTTACACCACGTATATTACGCGTACATCCCTCCTGCGCGTCATAGCGACATGTAGGCGTGCTATTATACATATTATTTTATGCGAGTGCGGCATAAATTATTTAGTACTCGTCGAAATCATCTCGGAACACCTTGAATGATGATCCTATTTTGGTCGTTGGCCAAACGTTATAATATTATTTTATAGTGTATAGTATACCTGTACGCGCATAAATATATATACGCGCGTGTGTGTTATTGTTATTTTTCGCAATCTAAAAACGAGGAAGAAGCCTCGGGGGGCTCGCTGACGTGAGGGGGGGGGGGTCCGCCGGAGTCGGACATGAGTTATTGTTCGTCTTGTAACGACAAGGCCGCAATCATCACGAGTCCTATTTACCAAATGCGTTAATTGTAACACGGCCGATACAGCGCGCGCGCCGCTGCAGTGGCGCTGGTGTGTGTGTGTGTGTGTGTGTGTAATAGTTGATGTGTATACGGTACGAGAAGCGCACACGGGCGTCAAATTACAGTGATTACAGAGACGACGGCGAACGAGAGAGAGTGAGAACACGCGCATCGCCCCGCGCGCGACCTTGGCAACCAAAATGATTTGTCAGTGAGATGATCTAGCTGGAAGTGTATGCCTAACCGGCACACGAAATCTCATTAACGGTGAACTATATATAATATGTGTTAGGCGGGCGTATTAAGTGCATGGTAATCTATATAATATTATAATATTATCGTAATATAATATTTTACGCGCGTCCCATTAGCGCCGAGACGTGTACGTTTAATAAAAATTCGCCCGCGGATAAGGTACACGAGACGGCAGACGACGAGTGATATTATGATAATAATTTAATACAGTAAACTATACATAATATGATCTCTCAGACGTCGATATGTTTATACGTTTATTATACAGCCCTATTGTACGTACCTATAAAGCGTGTACACGTATCATCGGTGTAGTACTCTCAGAAATTCTCGACATCTCCAATGAATAAAATTTCCTTTCAAATTGCCATATTATACGTCTTAATGTTCAAATAATCTTGTCAACTCGAATATTATGATTGGACGAGTTTTCAATAACTCGAATTATCTTATCATCACGATTATTATTTATTTTTCACTTACGACTTGATTTATTCACATTTGATTTATATATCCTTACTACTTATAGTCTACAGAATAACTCGTACTCGGTTATTTAAAAGATATAATTATTACGAATGTATTAAATAAACAAAAACAATTGACCTGACCTTAAAATAATTCTCCAAGTAAAATAACATTTAAACTATTTAAATATGCAATATACAAAACAATTTATTTATTAAATAAATAATAATAATGAAGTTTATACTTTTCTATGATTTTAATATATATCAACATTTTTAATAAATCAACATTTTTCCTGCCCTCTCCAATTTCCGAGTTACCGTGAGTCGACCGTGTTATATTTCTCATTTCTATCCACGTCCAAGTACGATGCATCCGATGCACGGTGTACCTGTACTATTATAGCATGTATTAAATCGCCGCCGCATACTCTTTTATTATATTTTTACCACGCATAGGTCTTCCAGCCGTTTAACCATCGATCGTCGTCTACGTCTCGTGGTTGTCGTATAATAAACGACGTTTGGCGGCGAACGTGCGCCCGACCGGTCACGACGATAAAAATTTCTTCGTAAGAAAAATATTGAATTTAAATATAATATAGTTAAGGCGCACGCCTATACATTATAATATGCATTATGTAACAATATGTGCATATTGTAAGTATAAATACACGGGTGTAATTTGACATTCGAGTTCGGAATTGCGTTCAATGAAATCTAAATGTACATAAAAAGGTGTATTATTATAATACCTATACGATTAAATAAGCGGGCGTTAGAGAAAAATCGCGTTGCGCGGCTAAAATAATAATAACCGTCGACATGAATTGCAAACATAATTATGAGGCGGTTCAAAACGGGGATGTCCGTTGTAAGTTACAGGTACCTAATGCCTATACAAATACATAGATACATACTGTACACGCGTGAAAGTCGACGTACAAAACTTAAATCGAATTCGAAACTTAGCTTGTTTCACAAACCGTTTAAATTATTGGATTATAATTGATTCTGTTTTCGTATAATGAGGATATTAAAGAACAAAACGATATTGTGTTCCGAACTGTTGTTATTACAGATTATTATGTTCATTCGCTTCGCTGTAAAATGATTAGACGGTATCCATCATACTGTTTATCGGCCTATCACACTATTAGCAAAATAGATTAATAACGCTGCGGAGTAGACGTCGTAGACTATCGGAAGACGAAATACATGACCTAGAAAACGGAACATATTACCTATGTTTAGTGTTGAAAATATAATGACCTGTGTTAGATTATAGGTGGTTTACTCTATTATTACGGCGTTGTGCTGAAATTAATATTCTTCGGAGTACAAAACTGTTTTAGAAATATTATATTTACAGCATTATAAAATGATTGAAAAAAATAAACCGTTTAACTATAAATCAATTGATTTTATTGAAATGTCCCTCCCTCAGTTGTATAATTTATTTATTGCAAACATATAATAATAACGTACTCTTCGAGTATTGCACGACCGCGATTGAAGTATATTTTATCGATTTTCAACGGAAATGTACTATTTCTCATCATTATGTTGATTAACGCTATATATTGTATCGAGTTTGTTTAAAGCGTCCGCGGTGTCTCATATTACTTAGTAATACTGTAATACTATTACATCCGTTGTTAAAATAATTGTACAACAATTTTCAAACAACGCTATTTTTATCAACAAACTTTTATCGAATTTTTTTGTCTATTATTTTATATCATACATAAAATATTTCAATACGCACTTCCAAAATCATTTTATTTTTACCGATATCACGCAATACCTACATTTTATCACCTTTATCTAATAAGCTTAATATTTATTTTAATTATTGTACCTACAGCCAAAAAAGTATTATAACAATAGTATAGTATATGTTTAATTTATTTAGAATTATGCATTAGATATTTATTATTTATAATCGTACAATCGATCGAAAACTTAATTTCAATTACAGACATATAAAACGTGTATGTATAATTTTAGTATCAACAATTTTTTTTTAGATTCCGTTATACAATAATTTTGTGTTTTCAAGAAATGTAATTACCTTACTCCCTGCTGGTTTATCACGCGTTACATTATCCTTCAGCCTTCTTAAACGTGTTGGGATAAACTTATGTCATCTCGTTGTCGTCAATTGTACTCGAGACATTCTATGATAACATGTATGTAGAATCGTACCTGCAAGTACAATAACAATGAATTAATAATTTATTCGCTTTGAAGTTACATGATATAATTACTATTATGTCTATAGAATTACTATCGACGTTGTTGAACAGAGATGGGCTTATTATACCACTTTTTACGGTACAGAATATTCATATACGCATCTAAATTATGAGTAATGTTACCAATAATCGATATCCGATAATACAACATATTAATATACTATAAGCGTTGTCAGTATATACAATAATTGTAAACATTTGTGATATGCTCGAGGATTTTTATTTTATTTTTGTGATATCTGATCAAATATTCGTTTTGAAATCCAACCAATACCGCGGTATACATGTAGATGGTATCGAATTTAGGTATTGGCTCGGCCCTAATATTAAACGATATTTTTCTCGTTGACATCCAATACCTCCCGTCGGGAAAATGATCGAAACGCATTGACGCAGATATGCTTAAGCGTGGGTATTTAAAAAAAAAAAAAAACAATAATCATCGCGTAGCAGGACGGGTTTTTGTTGGGGCTATTCACAAATTCGTCTCCAAACGTCGAGGCTCAGGAAGAGCATGAAGCGTATACGACGTCATACACACTGACATTATCTACGACGATAAGGTCGCTGCTGCTCGTGATACGATATCGTACGTATACGTAATATTATTCAATCATTGCCGTACATATTATGCATAATATACAGAACACCGACGGAATCTATTAGCGCGTTTTTCGTTCTCAGCGCGCGCGTGCACATTGCATACGTATATATTATAATATTATATTATACATCATATTATAATAATATATAGGCCGCGGAGGAGGAATCGTATTAGGTCGTCACGACGGGTGATTTATTCGTCCGTTCTCGTATTTCGTACACACACACACACAGACACATATATAGGTAACTCTGGTGGTGTTTGCGTATTTTTTTCTTCCTCTTCTTCGCGCATAGTATAATAGCTATACTAGTTAGTATAATATATATATATATATATATTTCATACGCGTGAGACGCGATGACGAAAACTATATACAATATACTATACATATATATATATATATTTATATAATGTATACTCGGCCGCCCTAAAATTAGATCGGATCACGATCCTATCGATCATGTCTCTGGCAGTATATGTATTACATATATATCCTCGGCCGCACGCGCGTTAATAATCATATTTAGCCATGGCGAAAAGCGGAGGAAAAAGAATAATATTAAATTGTACATCTATATGAATACGGCGATGATAATCATACTAATAAAACCCGTCGCGGACGCCCTCTCCAGACGAAAAAAAAATGAATAAAGACCGAGTGAAGCAGAGTGAGAGAGAGAAAACAAAACGAAACCTGTCCATCATCATCATCTAGATCATATTTATTATATATATGTAAGGTAATATAAATAGGACGATGCGTGGTGCACGTCGGCGCGGCGGCGTCGACGAGGAAGAGCCGCTATGGACGTCGAACGGTCGGACACGAACGCCCGAGTCTGTGGTCGAAAGGCCAAAATCAATTTGGACTATTATTTAAAACGTCACCTATAGAACTGCACTGGTAAGTGTCGGTGCCACGAGCGCGAGTGGATAAGAATGCCCGAAAAAAAAAACTCTAAAAACAAAACTAATCATTATATACTGCTGCAGCAACGAGATCGAGATCGTGACTCTGACGGAGCACAACTCGTTACGATTTTTAACGCTAACCTCGTGATGTCCGTGCGGTGTTGTTATAGCGGTCGTCTGAAGCCTCCGCCGCAGTAACAGGATCGAGCATATCGACGACCGGCAAAAAGTACGTCGTGCTCCATATTATTATTATTATTATTATGCGTTTATTTATTATATCCGCAGTACATAAGGGACACGTCGAAAAATTGTTTACCGGTCATGGGTATTACCAATAGGCGATGCGATAATAATAGCAATATATGATAAAAACACGACCGCCAATTTTTTTTTTTTTGAACACGACCACCATTTCTGTTTTTGTATATCACATTATATTATAAATGTCTGTATATCTCGATACGTCATTGGCGTGGAATCGTATTGAAACAGTTAGATATTATATGCAATGTGCTGCTAGTGATTATACTGTTGTGATAGTGGCAGACGTCATGTATGTATAAGAAATACTGAAAAATAATGTTCATATATATTACCAAACATCACAGTAGTTATCGGCATTATAATAAACTTACATGCATAAGAGCTACAGTGCGCGATTCTATTTAAGGTATAATAGGTACAATCATTTTTTTTTTTTTTTTAATGATATATTTATTGAGAGTAGGTTCAAGCTACAATTTATGCGCAAATTTATTTATCACGTATTTTTAACACTTTAACAATTCAGTAATAATCTTATAAAAGTTCAAATGATTACATATGATTTTTCGAAACTTAAACTCTCTCCCAATCAGGAGATTTTCATATCACAATTAAAAGTTGTTTTAAACAAAATGATGAAATTAAAACTTAAAAGGAGGTTGAAATTCAAATGTTTTGTTACAGGTGCAAAGCAAGATAATAATTAAACATTTCAATTTTTCGAAAACCAAGTATAATATTTTGTCCTTTATGCAGTAAAAACTTCGTGAAATATTTAGTGTTTCTTTATCAACATAATATTGTATAATAATAAATAACAACCAGTCTAAAACATAATTTATATACGTAAACAGTTAATAATAATGTATTATCGTTATATTTAGATGAACCAACGATGTAAGGTATGCGAGGAACCGGCAGCTGGCTTTCATTTTGGAGCTTTTACATGCGAAGGATGTAAAGTAAGATAATATTTTATGATTTTTTTGTTATTTAAATGTCCACAAGAAAATTTGTAATATATTTTTTTCTATCGATAATGTATCGAAATTCATAAAAACTCGAGTTTTTAGGACAATAAGTATATTACTATATTATTATTATTTTTACTTCTGCAAGAATTTGAAAGTTTTGATTATTTGTTATTTGACTGATTTTTAATTACTGTATAGTTTATACATAGTATAATAACTTATTTTAATATTTATTAAAACCCTGTACAATTAATAAATTGTATATTTTAATTTACGAAAAGTTTTATTTGTTTCGAATAAATTGACATTTAAATAAAATCACGAGAAATTCATTCGTTTTTACTCATTCAAATGTTATACATTCTATTCTAGTAATTTATATAACACGATAAATAACTCAATTGTTTAACTATATAATATGGAGTGACCTTCTAAACTCTAAGATATTATATATAGTTACTGAAATTGCATATTATTTTCACTGCAGTTACAGCGAAGTCCATTGTTTTGATTTCTATTTGCATCCAAAGTAAATTTACAAATATTATTTATTTCTTCCATTGTGTTACTTCGCCGTTGCTACCTATATTATAATAATCATTATACCGTTGTAATTATTCAAATAGCTATTTGAAAGAAATTGTTAACATTTTGAATTTCCGCCATCACGTGTGTATAAATATATTCGTTTAATTTCTGTTAGTTGTTGGTATTTTTTTTTCAATATAATAAAATTATTTATAATATATTTTGTTCACATTTTAGAACTCAATAATATTTTTTCGTTTGATTTACACTCGCATATAGAACGTAGGTTTATAGTATTATTAATTTAATTTTTTGATGGTAAATTTAATAACATTATCTAGTTGCATTAAGTATCATTAACCACACTCATACATCGTTAATCATTGTTTTATTTAATATAATATAAATAATCTCTCATAAATAACGACAGTACAGGTGCTGTAGAGTATTTGTATAACCAAAATAGATATTTCAAAATGTACCACACAAATATTCGTGTTTGGTAAATACATACATTAACATATTTTCGAAAAACGTCCATCATATTTTTATTTTAACGATTCGTGCATATATATATACGTTTCATATAAAATCTTAACGATTTGATTATGGTGTTATATGGTAACGACAAAATGGTCTGGACTGTATATAGTAATGATCACCTATTATATACAATAAGTAAAGTTTTTCACTATTGTATTCTTTATTTAAATATGAATCGCCCGTTTCTATACTAAATAGTTAAATCAATGATTTTATTAAACATTCTGATATATCTAAATTAGAATTTAAACGAGAAATTTCTATGTTAAATTAACTACGAACTAAGGATAATAGTCTATAAAAATAAACTTAAATTCTAAGCCTTAGAAGATAATAATATGAAATTAAGTTAAATATAATACATAAAATAATATTTAATACAGTACCCACTTGTTATACTATTATTACTGAGTTTTGACAAACTACAAAACACTAATAAATCAATAATAACCAGTAATTGATTACTAATGAGTAATAAGTAATGACTATAATTTTCAAATCATCATATTTGCTCACTTGAAAGTCTACATAGATATACTTACAAATGTTCATACAAAATACCAGCTACTTAATAATTTACAATAAAAAAATGGTTTTGAAAATTAAAAGGTTTATATCACCACAGTGACCATCTTAATATCATAAAAAAAATTTTATTTCACAAAATATGGCTTTGATTACCTACCCATAACTACTTAAAATATCCAAAAATCAGTATTTTTAATAATTTTTTAATTAAAAAATAAAAATCAGATGATCGTCAACCATTTTGACCTATACCCGAATGGCTAAATATATAATTTATAAGGAGTGAATATTTGCGTTTTACAGTTTTTTTTTCAGCATTATACAAAAAGTAGCCAAGTATGTAGGTACTTAACAACATATTTTTCCTTCAATAATGGATTTATTCATATTTTTATTTTTAAATTTTTTAAAGGTATTCATATTAAGGGTTGTATTTTAATTATTTAATAAATTGTATGCATTATTAATTTACATACAAATAGATACTGTTTACATGATAAACTTCAAAATCGATTAGTGATTGAAACCCGAATTTTTTCAGTCGTTCTTCGGCCGAGCACAGACCAACCCCGCGGCGGTGGTGTCAGCAAAATGCAAGTCGGGTGGCGGCCGGTGCGTGATTGACAAGAAGAACCGGACGTCGTGTAAGGCATGCCGGCTGAAAAAGTGTCTGGCCGTGGGCATGTCAAAGAGCGGTTCGAGGTACGGCCGCCGGTCCAACTGGTTCAAGGTCCACTGCCTGCTCCGTGAACAGAGACTTCTGCGCGGTGACCACAACAACGACCGCTATTATAAGGGTAATGTCAGCACTCCACTACCACCACCCCAGTTACCACGGTCACAACCGCCGCGTATCCCGCTGCTTTCGTTGCCGGTACCGCTACAGCAATGGGCACCACCGCTGCTCCAGTTTTTAGGTTTCACGCCGAACGGTCGGGCTCCGTTACCGCGGTCTGAGTGGTCGGCCTTCCGCGAGACCACCGTCTCCGGGTCCGTAGACGAAGACGACCGGCCCGTAGACCTCACTATTCGTCAATCGGCCGATAACGACGATGACGATAACAACAACGAGACAATATCATGGAAGACCGCCAAGTTACGGTTGCTGCAGCAGAGCAAAACGACCGCAATGCCTCTCGACCTATGCGTCGGGAACGCCGACCATCGGAACTCGGAGACGGGTGAAGTCCGACGACGCGACGACATGTTATAGTCCGCAAATGGACAATGATAACGCTGCAACTAAGACACGATGTAACCGCGATTTGAGAAGAACTAAATACCGATCCTCAAACGTACCCTAAACAATATAAATAAACGGCATTCTTCCATCAACATACCTCGCCGTTCAATCGTTAATCACTACTAGATTAAGAATCTTAGGCACATCATTCTCATCCTGTACATCAATCCAACGAATCGAGAAGTAAAACCAAACTATAACTAAATGTGACGAATACATTTTTTTATACCACTCGAAATTCTTCTGCGCTTCATAGAGATGACACAAATCATCCACAGCGCACGATGAAGCACTCTGCGAACAAAACACCCTCTTCGTACGTGATGAATTTTTCAAAACCGCGATATTAATACCAAAATATATAATAATATGACGTTAAAATATGTATAATAATCAACGTAATGTAATAAGTTAAGTATTATAAATTAAGTCAAAATAAGATAGTTTTGTTATTGATGAAAGCTTAAGGCGCTTAAGCTTAATATTGTTTAATCTAGAAGACTTGTTGTTGACGCCTGTATTTCAAAAAAAAATTTGTTTGCGAAAAACGATCATTATTGTCATTTTAAAGTAAGAATACCTGTAATTGTTGCAACTACCACATTTATCAGCATTATGTCATATTAAATATGTTTTACAACAATTACAATAATAAACATTTTCGACGTCTTCATCACCAAAGTACAAAACGACCTCTAAATTAAATATTTAAATTCTAAAACGATTTACGGCATCCAAACTTGGGGCTCTGCAAAAAAAAAATCAAACCTAAACAAAATACAAATAACTCAAATCGAAATATTTCGTTTAATAACAAAAGCCCTATTAATTTTATATTATATCTCAAATCAAACCTACACTCAGACCAACAAAAAAATTAACACATTATCTATCAAATCCTAAACACAGAACTCACTCTTCGATTACCAAAACATCCTAACAAAAAATCGAACTAAACTAATGCCCAGTAATCCCCCCCCCCCAAAAAAAAACCACTAAAAAACCTATATAAAAGACCATAAAATCTGAATTGAGTTCGGGATAAACTTAAGTCAATTCTAATATCACTTAACTTTATTGTACAAAAACTGTTTGAATTTCTTAAAATAATAACTCTATTTATTTAACTCTCACTTCTCACATTAGCATTTACTTGTACATCGCATATAAACAGTAATTTTTCTTTGTAATAATTTTCTTAAATGACTTTCTGTCTCTACACTAACGTAAAATTAAAGTAATTTAAAATGAAAATACTTACTATTAAAATATTATAAGCACCCTGTGTGTATTTGTTCGTATATACTATATAGATACCTCAAGCAGGAATATATTGTTGGTTTACGCTGGTCATGGACTGTATGTGTGTATATTGTATATATACATACGGTTGTAAGTGGCAATATCCTCTGCCCACCCACGTCCACTTAATACTTGCCGACACGGTGCACGATTTATTGGTTTATTTTAATTTTAACCTTTTTTATAAACTCTTGTAATTGATGACGTTTACAACGATGACCTCTGCGTTAGTACAGTCACGTGTTATTTTTAGTACAAATATATATATATATATATATATATATAGGTATAAATGTATCTGCTACTATATAGATGGATTTGTAAATTATTTTTCTGAACTGCAGCACATCATTGTTTAAGATTCACGTAATGATAACATGCATATAAATGCATATTGCAAAAACTAAAATTTTAACTTACTATTAAATCGTCACTATTATAATATTTTATAAGGTATCGTGTTTATAATTCATTAATCGTTGTAGTTGAAAATATTGTATAACTATGCTTTGTGCGGTAAACAATATTAATGATTACGAAGATTGAACGTAATAAAATTTGTTCGTGAAATAATTATCGGTTATTACTTATTATTATTAATGTCGAATGCAAGACTCGGACGGCAGAAGGCCGCGCCTACGAAGCTCGTCGAGGTTATGCGTGTAGATAGATACATTGTACATACGTGCTTTTTCGGACGATGAATTCATGAAACAAATGCGCAATTGTAAACATACGTCCGAAACAATCGTGTGCGATTCAATATAAAGACATTGACCTAAGGGGACGGATCGGATTGACCTATCGAATTAGTGACTTTTTATCGTTTGTAATTCGTTTGTATACCCATCAACGACGGCGGCGGCACATTAATCAAAATTTGAATAGACACGCGGCAAAGCGAAGATTTTGATAAACATTAGAACACACACTCAAACATGTACATACACACCACATATGGGAATACGCGTGTAGGGATGGACGTATTAAATCTGATATTATTCATAGTCACAGCACTTAAACAATTAAATCAAATCTTCAACGACACTTTACGGTACAAATCATTAGCAAACGATCGTCGGTTTTTATCAATACGCATTTTATAAAATATCACTAGAAATAGACACACATTCGTTTACACGCACTTTTATTGGTAATACAAAAAGCTGTACGTTTAAAATTAAAAAAAAAATAACAATGAAATTTTAATATACTGTCGTTTAAGTGCGACATTTTTTAGTAAAACAAAGTAAATTCATAAGAAATTAAAATACTGTACATCTTTGTTGGTTGGATGTAAGAAACGTAATAGGTAACACTTTATTAAATAACAAAACAAGGCGTCAACTTAGAATTATTTATCGTTATATTGTACACTTTATATTTACAAATACGTTTCACATTTTAACAAAATCGTATAACTTTGATTTGTACAAAACTAAATTGTCATACCAATATATGAATAATTTAAAAAAAACGATTAAATCAAACATAATACGTAGTATTTCATAATATTCCTCATAAATAAATGGCTAAACAATTTATACCACTTCGCAAAAAAAAAAAAAATAAAATAGGAATTCCACTCCGAAGCTGAATGATTAATCAGTTCTTTGATATATATATAAATATATATATTTTAAACTGTCCATACCATCGTATTCCAGTACACAACAGTGAAATAACATACATATAATATAGGTAATCGGTATTTTGTTTACCACAGTGAGATAAGACCGACAAAAACACACAAAATTTGATAGAATAATTAATTGACCAATATTTCTCGCGCCACCACCTGTATAATGTATATAATATTTTGTTCAGTAAACATTCGGGACGAGGATAATACAGCATCGTGCTTGGCCTTTACGATTTACCACGTGATTATTTATTACAGCCAATAGCCTGGGGACGAGGAGCAGTTTATTATGTGCGTATATTTAGGTACGTGAACGTGATATTATTCCAAACAAGAATATTGAAAAAAAAATGTACTCAATTACGTTCATACACTCTGGACATGTATTAATACCTGAATTCTCGACATAACGACATTGTTTTGATAAGTAAAATATGTGCGTACATTTCGCACATCCACTGTATTCGAAAAAAAAATATGTCTTAACTATTTCAATAACTACTTATAGATCGATTATCGTTGAAAATAAAAATAATATTTTTATACAGGTACAATAACATCATGTTATTTTTTCTAAAAATATTTATAGTATGAAATAAAATCTTAAATAATTTATCAGGGTAATTCTTTTAAAGGTCTCCGGTAATTTCTCAGCTAAAATCTACTACACCAATCTAAATTTATAATACTTATAACTATATGGGTTTAGGGGTTTCTAACAACCACATGTGTTTTTCTGAATATTCTATAAATTGTAAGAATTAAAGTTCCATTTGGAGTATAAATCTAGATTTATTAGATTTATCTCACATCATTTAGATTTTTAGTATTTACTTCAACTATTCTACAAAAAAAAAAAAAAAAACAATAATAATTAAAATGCTTATATTTTATTATATGCTAATAAAATTATTTAAATAATGTGTGCCTACTACGCAGCCGATGTCTATCTATTGACTTATGGTTTTGTTTTTACTCGAGGATCGGATAGTATTCATATAAACACAATATGGTTATACAAAAATAAAAAATAGTTATGAAGCAATAATTATGAAATAAAATTATCCATCAAAATATTTTTTTACTGCATATAAAAACATTATTTGTATGCATATTTGTGATATAACCAACTTAGGGATATTAAAACAAATAGTTAATCAAAAAATTAAAATGCTTAAAAAACATAATAATAATAATTGGTTTTTCAAAAATATTACAGGTTTTTAATTACTTCCAGTCGTATAACATAATATTTTTAAGAAAATAAGTATAGAAATACTTTGTGTAGCCATGAAAGTATGAAAAATAAAAACTTTTTTATTAATATTATATTTGTACATTAATAATATTATTATTATTATTAGTCTTATAAGATAAAAATGTATAAAATAATTAAATGTCTATATTATACAGAACATATTTTAAAACTCTGGGAAAATTTGTGTATTATAAAAGGTAATATATTTTTATTTTTATTTAAACAAAATCTGTAATGACTATAATATGTTTATTGGTAAAATGATTTTCATTCTGTGTTATTGCATAACAAAACAACAATAGAACAAATGATGCGTGATATTGAGTTGGAAAAAGAAAATAATCACTTCATTTAATTACACAATATAAACCATTTCATACATTTATTGAACGAATAAATTAGTTAAATATATTATATATTATTATATATTATAATAATTATAATCATTACGGCAAATCATGTATTATGATCAGTGATCACAATATTTTTTAAGCCACGGTCATTATAATTCGGTTTTGATAAACTTTACTTTTATGTGCCAATTAAAATATTTTATCGTTAAGTCCGTTGTTGTAACAAAAAAACCTAATAACAAAATAATATGTACCTACGTTTGAAAATTAACACTGCATTTAATACATTGTGAGTTCGCGGTTAATTGATGAACGAGAATAGAATACATACGCCCCTCCGACATGTGTAATTAATTCACACCTCCAACACTATAATGCATGTGCACTAAAATGTACAATGTACTGATAACTTATATAGCATTACAGTTGGTTGGTAGGTACAGCATACTAGATAACTGCAGTTAAAGACAATGCTTATTTTTAAGTGCGGTTTCCGAGTCTGTATACCAGGTATATATTAAAATGGCTAATGGACATCCAGTTAAATAAATTGTACATTATAAATCTACTTGCAAATATAATTTCTATAGTTAATATTTTAAAATAAAATAAATAAGAAATATGTTTCAAAAAGTGTGCATCAGTTTCTGTTAATACTCAGTACTTATTATTTATTAGTTACTGAACAATATATGTACCTATCTGAAATATGTATTAAACGTATTCCATATTTTTTTTATTAATATATAGGAAATAGAAAGTAGATAAAAGTGTTTATTTCAGATTTGTTAAATAGGTAACCTTAACATTTCATTTATGATTAATTTATATCACACAAAACAAACACATTTTCTTACTGCTAAAAACTAATTTATTTAGGTGAGTACTGGACATGCATACTTTAATTTCAAATAAAATTTAATGAATAATTATTAAAAATATAAAATAGTTTATACTTTTAAATTAATCAGTAATTTAATAAATTATTATTATTATTTGTAAGTATCTATTTATTCATTAGTAATAAAAAAATTAAATGGCTTATTAAACAATGAACCCCAATAGTGAATATAATTTAAAATTTGTTTTGAATATCTTTTATAGTAGAATGAATAGATCACAAAGCAGTTTATTTATGATGATGTATTATCGTCGAAAATTGTAATTTTTCAGAAATAGCTAGACCACTAATTAGCTCTAAACCTCTGAAATTAGCTTAAATTATTGTTACTCAACAAAAAATATTCATAAAAAAAATTAGCCTGGTTATTAAGATCAGGAAAGTTAGATAATAGTTTGTTAATAGTGATCCAACCATTTGAATATTTATAATTTTTATTCTTTATTTATTATTTAGTATACCAACGTATAATTTTATCGTCTCGAATTAAAATTTAAAATTTTAATTAGGATAATAAAAATATATGTTAAAAATAAAAATAAATAACTAATAATTATACTTAATAACTCATAAATCATAATAATATATTAATATTATACGACCTACACGAACTATTTTTTTCCTCTATGCCATGTGCCTACATTGCCTTTTCGTCGATTTTACCTATGAAATTAAGTGTTATTATATACACTTATTTAAGTTTATATTAAATTAGCTGACGAATCTGATTAGTGTACCTACTACAAACGACTTGTGTTCTATAGTGTATGAATTTCATGCAGAGTTCTAGTAATATACCTAATAGTTGTAGGTGTTATTATGTGTATACTGTATAGTGCAACTTTCAATCATTTTATATCGACTCTCGACAACGTCTGATTTTCGCAACATTATAATATTGCAATTATTAATCAACTCGTTGAATTTCGATATTTTGGCCTCAGGTTCGGTCATCGATAAATCATTCGAAGAAAAATCGTACACCGACGTTTATATAGGTGAATTTCCGCATACCTATTGGTATTTAATGCATTTTTTTGCAAACAAGTACACTACATCAAACCATTGCAGACCATGTATGTAATATAATATATAGGTGGATACATCATCGTATACGTATAGTATTATATTATAATATAGTGCGACCGGACGACAAGCACTGCACACATTGTGCGTGCGTGTGCGCAATATTAAAATATAATACAGGTACGAACTATATCTTAGGACCACGTCTGATAAATTATAATCGTATATCATATTATACTGCAACGCTACAAGAAAATTCCACGGTTATACCTGTCCGGTATACGATGTAGGTACATATGAGAGATCATTTCCGGTATGAAAAGTTGCACTGGCACCGCATGGTCCATGCGTGAACAGGCGTTCGGAAATAGTATGTTCATTATCTCCGCGCAATAAACAATAAAATATGTAACGCGTATGTTCGGCCAATAAGTCGGCAATAATAATAAAAAAAAAATGCGACGCGAAATCACACATAATATATATGTATATGCAACACAATAATATATTGTATTCCCGACGGACATCGTGCACAATACGCTTTGTGGAAAATCACCGACTCGAATTTGAGTGTGACATATTATTAGTGTTCTGTATTTACTACAAATACCTACGTATCAATTTACCTTATATAAATAAAAATAATTTAAAGCATCTATTTAAATAAAATAGGTAGTTATCTGGGATAAATTATATCTAGAAATTTTTTGTGACAATATTTTCATCATGTGTGGAGGTGTTAATTTTTCTAAGCTATATAAGCAAATAACTAATTTATTCTATTTTATTTATATATTCTCTTTTGTGTTTAACTGTGCTTAGTTATTTTGTGGTATATTTTTCATTATCTATAAACTCAAATGGGTATACCCAATTATAATCGTATTTGTAACACGGCCAATTTTTACGAATGAAATAACTTAAACTTATATGATATTATGTATACTTATACTAATATATTTATACCAAAAATACAAATTTTTAATTATCTATAGATAAATATGGTCATATTATATTGTCGAATATTGAGATAAATATTTTGAGCGTTATCTAATATTAACTTGTCTAAAAAAAATGGCAATGAATTATCTATTATCTTGTGTAGATAAATTGAGGGTTATCTTTGTACAGCACTAAATAAGTACGTCGTGAGCGTGTAATATAATTATTAATTATATAAAAAACCTAAAAGTCTGACCGATTATATATAGTCTTTATTATAATGGATAATCGGATTTAAATGATTTCATAATAAATATAGTAACCACCACCCAAGTAAGATGCCTGCGCGGGTCAGGCTACGACTGCATCTAAGGTATATGGGTGACAAAAATGAAATAAAAAGTACAGCATTACACAACATTAAATTATACGATATGATATTCTTGTACGGTTGAACGGGTCTAATAAAACCAATTAAGGTTTCTTATAAATCGGTAAAATTACTTATACTAACTATGACTTTTACACAAGTCGATTCTTTAAATAGTTAACACACATTATCTCAAAAAGTATCTGGAGTCGGTGTTATTGAAAATATTTTGCATACGACACATTCAAAAATGTTGTTTTATAATTCGTACTGTATAATATGTAGAAAAAAAATATTTTCAAAAACGTTTATCAGCAGGTTATCTATAAGAGGTCTCGTCAGTTTTTACATATTTTATTATTTCCAGCGGAAAATTTTCCGTATAACAATATTCTAATTAAAATTTAAAATTGTTCCAATAAAAACTCCTTTGTACGGTATGTGTGCTATATTATTTTCGTTTTCGCACACTCGATCGTCTGTAATGACGTTTTCCCCAATTACTCGTACGCGGTTCTCGGCCTCTCTGGCACCTATCGTTTATTTTTCTCAACAACTAGAGTGCATGCACAACGTACCACGACGACGGCCCGTAGCCGATAAATCATCGCTGTGGAGTGTAGATATTAGTTGTAATTTAAAATAACCAAACGAAACCAGTCCGCTGGTTAATTGGTCATGTATATAATATATATATATACATAAAATTGTACACTGAGACCCGGGTATATATGCTCGTACAGGTGTCTGACTGCGTGAGAACACACAGTCTCCGCGCGAGTGTTATTTTAACGACCTGTTGGGTGTTGTATTGAAATTGAAAATAATCAATACAACATCGGATCGTGTAGTATTATGCACTGTCATAAACCATGCTGCAGTGCTCGACACTGTTGCATATTATGCAGTTGACGCGCGGGAAATGCGCTTCCAACGCATTTTTAAGCTCATGTGCCGTTGTGTGTGCGTGTGTGTGTGTGTGTGCATGTACTCGTGATATTAAAATCACCCTCTTAAATCAAATTGTTTTTTTGAACGTTGAAATCACCACAACCGCCGCTAAAACATATGATTAAAATTCAACACCGGTTATAGTATAATATAGGCAATACATGGTTAAAATATGATTTTATATCGAAACAAGTTCACTACTTTATTCTATATGAAATTAACTAAATAAACTATAGTCAAATCTAATATCTTCGTGAATATTTACAGCAGTGAGTTGTACTTAAGTATGTTTAAACTCATAAAAAATTGATACTATATTAATACTCAGATGAGAGATCATATATAATATGAGTTGGTACATTGTGCTTCATAAACAACGATTTAGTTCAAGAATTGAGATATAGTGGCCATGCGTAATAATTATTAAGGTAGGTACCTAAGAATTGATATTATAATTACATTTATAACAAATAATACTAATAATAGTACCTATACAACACATAAATTTAAGCTATTAACATTTTTTCATAGTAATATTGTATACATTGAACTATGAGAAATAAGTAGAAGAAAGCTCGAAAACAAATGTTTAAATGATCAATACCTACTTCATATCTATGTACTGTTTACAATCGCTTATACGTACGCTATTTTTTCAAACTATTAAATACGTTTTTTTAATTTATAACATATGTTTATACAAGTAATATATTTCACACTGTGAAGCTTACTTGAACTAATTAAATTATGTTAAAACACCGAGGTCACAACTCACAACTCTCATTTTACCAACCGACTAATTATTGTTCTACACCGCGATTGTTAGAAGGTTGTATCTAGTTTTAAAATGTTGCAATGCATAATAAATTATAAATATTTTCAATATACTTTATAATCAATAAATTACATGGAACATGTTAGCACTCGATAATAACTTGTACATGAGTGCTTGTCGGTTATTTTTCACACTATATTATATTATAATTTTATGGTAAATGCACTCGAAGAACCCGACAGTTAACTTTTAAAGTTTCATAATTATAAATGTATTAATAATTAAATTAGTAACAAACCTGTTAAATATTTTTTAACAACCTGCAGGTATAAAACACCAATACAATACGTAACGATTTAATATATTGATATAATTATTAACTAATATTGAATATTTAACACAAATAAATTTTGCTAAGCAACAAACAAAAGTGAGCTGAACAAAGTGAATTAAATACACATAATTTCTACTTTCTATAATGAATTAAAATTGTCGATATACGACATTGTCGAAAGACAAAATTTAGATGAATACGTACCACTATAAAAGTCTATATAACAACCTATAATTTGAATTTAAAAATCATGTGTATTATATTTATTTAAATAATAACTCATAACTAAAAAGTACAATACAATTATTACAGTTGATAGGTATACGTAAGACAGTCGTTTCTGACGAAATAGTAAAGATTTCAGCTGAAGAATAAGTCTGATAATTCACGTTTCGTTTAAACACTTTCCTGCTAAAATAATTGACAAGTAGTTTCTTTCAAAGCACATCTACCTATACCAACAGCCATAGATGTAATTTAAATTCCATAACCTACTAATTTTATAGACATTTTATATATCAGCGTATCAATTTATCGATTGTTTTCAATTAGGTATTTCACTAAGTACCAAGGAAAAATATACTGCTCGTATACAGCAAAATACAAATTTTTAACGTTTAAATTGTATACCCGAGAAATGTGTTATAAACTTACTTTTATTTATGTAAACAGTGATCAATATTTTATTTATTTTTAAAACGAATGTTTACAATCTGTATGAAAAAATACAATAAGTAATAAATACAATACAATTTACAGGGCTTGACGGTTTGAGTGAAAAGAGCGAACAGTAACGCTACTTCAGCTTGAAAAAGTTGTTGTCATATTATTGTTTTCCTCAACTATATGTTTAGAAAATCGCGTGGATAATTACCCTTTAAGCAGCGGGTAGAATTACCCGGCAGAATTAGAGAAGATAGATTTAATATTATGGGATTTGGGTGGGCTAAAGTGTTGAAATGGAAGTTTTTATAATAAGTGGGAGCGAGTTCAGGAAGAATAGGAATTTTGACATCTTTATGAGGAGTTTTGTTCCTGTAACGCACCACGAAGATTTGGTTAATAAACTTAAGTTTGTAGACTAAGAAGATTGAACAGTGCTAAATTTGAGACTTTGGTCGATCCACAGATCGCAGGATGAATATTAGTTGTAGAGAAAAATGTTATTATTAGTGAGATGTTGGAGCGAAGAAGGAGTCTTAGACTAAGACGTTTTGATTTTAGGGATATTTTTTTGGCTTCAATGTGAGTCTCCCAACCTAGGCCTTTATCGAGATGAACGCCTAAGTATTCAACTGAGTTAACAATGGGAATTATTATTATTATTATTCGATGTTAGTGGAACCCTTTAGACGCAACATATTTTTTTGAACAATAATTTTGTGCTGCCATCTAGGTTTTTGTTTGGAAACGTGCAGATTTTTATATTAAAAAATTACATTGTTTTCATATATAGATGGCGTACAAAACACTTTATGTAAGCATAATACAATAATATAATTATAATATAATTCACTTTATTTTGTATTTGTACTTACCTATGCTATTTAATTTAAAAAAAAAAAAAAATGATTTATTACTATTATTATTATTATTATTATTATTTATTATGCAATACGCACGTATAACAATGAAATAATTGTACGAAACATCTTTATATTCTCTGAACATATAAAATTGCAATACAGTAACGTTTAAAAATCACAATAACGAATGTAGAAATCAAAAGTCTTTATTTGTCATTAATAATAATTAATGACAAGCCATTAGAGATACGAGTAATTTATTTTAAGAATATTGTAATAAACGTAGTAATATGAAGGTTTAATATCATAAGCTTCGATTTAATTAATTTTAAAGACCATTTTAATTAAAAATAGATCTGTAAACTATTTTATAATTGTCGATTGATAATAAGACCGTCGTATTAAGCACAATAACAACGTAACGTCGACCTTAACGTCCAGAACAAATAGGTTGTAATTGAAAAAAAACTAATTTGATTTTTAATTCGTACTTACATGGCATAGTCCAAAGTAAATATAGATGCGAATGTGTGGAAATACATTATACGCAATACCGCAATAGGCGATGTATTGTCGTCAAAAATTATAACAATTAAAGTAACTATAATGGCTCAATAGTTAAGCGAGTAATTAACCGCCGTTACACGTCTATTATTTTGATTAACCCGTTTTATATTTTGTCGTTAATTTTTATCGTCATCGTTGCGCGTAATTATTGTTATTATTTTTTGTTTTTATTAAATGTATTGTCAATATAATTCAACGGATCCCCAACGCTATTGAAAACCAAATGTTTATGGTTACACATAACTTCTATAATGAAAACGAGTGAAATACGATTGTAATAAACCTAAACCCAATTATTGTATGCGACCAATCACAAAAATCGATAACACTTTCATACAACGTAATTGCTTGAAGATTTCTGTTCAAATTTTTAAATATGATGTGTAAATACGTATATGTGTTCTCCAGAAATTAATAAACAAAATATATTTAAATAATACGCGTAATTAATATCACTGATTACATTTGAAAAATATATATTTTAATTTAAAAACTGTAAATGTTACATGTGAATATTATACTTCGTCCGTAGCGACAGCATATTATTATGTTATTACTTATTCATCGTGTCGTTTCTTCGTATAATATACCATTAAGGCATTAATAAATTGTGGTATTTACTGTGATAACCTAAAAATTATCGCTTCCGTTTATCACCTGTCCTGTGCATTTAATGACTGTTAAAAAAAAGTTTGAATCAAAATAGATTAGAAAATATAATACCGTAATAACAAACTTAAACTACATATCTAGTAGGTAACAAACGTTTTTTTTCATTTCCTTTCAGTACTCAGACAAAGTACATGATTTCAAGTGGCCAACAATCAAAATAACACATTCTAATGCTTACACTCCTGTATGAATTCTTACTCATAAAGTAATAACTATTTTAACGATAGTCTTTGATTTTTTTTGATTTCAACTAATTATTTTTGCATCCATCAACAAAAATGTTCAGCTGTCTACGTTGCTTTAAGATAATAATCATAAATCATTATTATAACTATAAAAATTAAAAATTAAATCTTTTATGGCGTGATTCAGTTCGATCAGACCATCCTTTCGGAAGAGTGGATTTTTCCTGAAAATATATAAAGCTGTTATTCGTATATTTTGTTGAAACTATAACTAATCTGCTAGATTTAAAATACTAACTCTACTAGGCCGATGTTTATCGACTACCATATAATCGTGATGAATATCAGCTGATTATTTTACATCTTTTAGTAAAACGTTTATATTTATAACCGCGTGTCAGAAAACTATTTAATTCGACCTCACGCTCAACATAGGAAATACACATTTAACAGAACCAAGTGTGAGTTGTTACCTTTAATTTAAAGTCAATTGACCTAAGTTAAGGCGAAGAATTTAGAGATTTAGAACAACTTGAAGGCTATTATTAATATTTGGATTGTATTGAATGGCACTGATACGTCAAAATAGTATACAAATAAACAATAATCTACACTTTTTTTCCCGTGACGTGATAACATATTATGATAGCACGTGCGCTCACGTGACGTGACAATAAGCTGTTGCCGGCTTTAAATATTCAACATTTTTTTTGTTTTTATACATTTAACGTATTTAAATTAAAATTCGAACAAGTATTTCCAAATTATTAAGCTTTGTGTGCCTACTTATTTACTTCAAAATCATAATTTGAATAAATGCATTATTAAAGAATAAAACGAAGATTAACGTGCTTGCTGAATCCTCTGACATGACGTACTATTACTCGTGCATATTTTTTATTTAGTTATTATTAATACTGTATAAATATTTAATTATCTTACACATTATATATGTATTACTGTGAATTTTTTTATCGCATAAGAGGAATCTCGCACTATGTAACACAATAGTCTATCCGTGACGCCGTACCATCATATTTTTATGATACCTATGTACAACCTACTTAATGTTTTTAAAAATTAATTGATATTGAAAAAATGAACCCAATAGAATTACATACTTCACAACACCTGTACAATGAAAGTGGTCTTAGATAAAGCATAAGCACGTTTTACAGTGTTTTTTATTTTTAAAAAAACATAATAGCGAATCCATGACGCTGTACTATTATATTTTTTATGATACGTAATGTTTTAAAAATGAATGGATACTAGCAAAATGACAAAACGAACCCAAAATAAAATAAGAAACTAATTAATCAAATTTATTGGAGTAAGAGTACTTTCAATAAATTACCATGATTTTCATTTCATATTATTTATCAATTGCTCACATAGTTATGGAAAATACTTTCATATGAAATAAAAAAAAATTGTTCGTCGTTATATGTATAATTATTTATAGCTAAACAAAAGACAATTTTAAATGTTAGATAAAGTTATAAATTATATTAATAAGAATTAATTTATCATATACAAATAACTATAAAGTATTGATGATTTAACAACTCTTAAATTTATTGTACAATCCTTAACAATTATCCAAATTTTAAAAACATTAGAATTTCAAATTATAAGAATTAGATGTTTTTTGATATTTGTAACAATTTATTAAGGATCGCAATATTATTATACACTATAAGTTTATCGATTATTCACCAAACATATTAACCAAATATGTTTTACCGCGTAACTATGTTGTTTTTATGCATATTAAATATTAATATATTTTGTTCATATAAACGAAAATTTATTGAATGACAGCCATATTTTTAGACTATTATTATCCTAAAATCTTACATCGTTTATAATTATTTAAATCGTGTATATTATGTTTTAATAGGCCACCGTACAAACATTTGTTTTCTCTATCTTCCGTATAATATAGGAACAAATATATTCCATACTTCCACGATTACGACTCACTGGTTCAATTTAAGGTAAAGGCACCTATTATATATTTTATAAAGAAGAATATTTGTTGAGCATCGATCGGATAGATTTTTAATATTTACATTTTTTTAATAAATTGTTAATGGTTAAAAATAATGAAAATAATTTTGAATAAAAACATGCTTATATTTATAAAAAATGTAAATATTAAAAATCTATCCGGTCAATAAACAGGAATTATTCCACTTTTTAAAATATATAATATGTACTTTGTCCTAAACTGAACTAGAGAGTCATTATCGGTGAAAATGCGGAATATCTTTGTTCTTATATTATGTGGGAGATGGACAGAAAAAACTAATGTTGGTGTAGCGGCCCAATCAACAAACAACAATAAATACTATATTAAGTGGACGAGTAAGATATATGTTAATAGAATCAGAGTAGGATGTGAATAAAACCATCTGACATCGTGCGGCAATCAAAATGTGTACCGCGCGTCTATTGGTCAAATCATCGTAGATATGACAGTGATATAGATCGTATGTATCTAGCTTTTACTTTTTGCCGAACATTGATTAAATGACATTTTATTAAAAATCTATCATTTTTTAAGTCCAGCAATCAATTAGACTACATAAGAAATTTTATTATAAATCATTGTTTTCCCGACTAATAAGTGTATTTATTATTGGATTACTATACAGTAGTTTTATATATGTTTTACACTGCAATATTATCTTGAATAATTTCTACGAAAACTGATAGATTAAAATATTTAGAAAATTATTTCGAGTATTGAATAAAAATATTTTTATTTTTTAATTATGTATATATTAGGTATTTATAAAATCACTTAACAACATAAAATATAAAACCAAAAACTAACAACTAACAATACAGTTCTTAAAATCGTGCAAATCATACTTGCTATTAAATAAAATATATTATATCGGGAGAAAATCACCCCGCATAATATATTATTATTATTATACGTGTATATTGATTTATTATTTAATTATTTGACACGTTACATAAAATTGTATAGTCATGATGAATTATTACTTATTATACTAGAGGACTCTCCGAACATGTAACATAATAGCCTATACATGACGCCGTACTATCACGTTTTTAAAGTACTTATTTGGACTATTTGGTATTTAGTAGTTTGTGCTACTGTTTTTAAAAATTAACTCAAAATATATAATATAACATACCTTCAACAGGTACAGCGTGAAAATGGTTTTGGATAAAACAGAAATCTGTTTCGCCGTTTTTTCTTTCAATTAAAAATAAAGTAAAAACCACTAACATATTGTCAATATGTGCACTTATTTTTATTATTACTGTCTCTATGCGTCAATCGGTAGATAAGTAATTTGAATTAAGATGTATGCTGCATGTGATATTTAAAACTATGTAAGTAATATTATACTATTGATTTAATATCAGGTCATAATTATTTCCTACCACAGTACCACACTAAGATTAACCAAATAACATGCTTTAGCTTTTTTTTTATACATATACTTAAGATTTCAAATTCACCAATTTTGAGTTATCAACATAACAAATTTATTTTCACTAGAACTGATTTTGTGTTTTTAACTTGAATATTAGAGCGAATTGATCTTTTATCAAACTTCCAGATAAAAACATTATCTGTTAACTCTCGTCGGTTTACTACGATATTTTAATTATTAAGCAATCATCTATAGAAATTTTTATATTTTAGTATTATAAGTACATATTTTCATTCGTCACTTAAAAAATTAAAATATCGTAAAATAACTCATATATCAGATAATGCTCTTACCTGTAATGAGTTTGATAATAGGATCAATCCGCTTTAAATATTAAAGTCAGAAACACACAATCGGTTCAACTTAAAGCAAATTTGATGTGCTGTACGTTTGTAACCCGGAAATAACACTTGTGGATGTAGCATCCTCTTTAATAATTATTACCTATTCGAAGTGCAAATTCGTTAAACATTAATAATATCATCTGTAGCCTATAGGCAGTATAGGCTATAGGTATATGTAAAAATGGTATATCTAATTTCAAATACATGTGTATATCAATAACGGTAATTAATAATAATGGATAAATATAAAAATGTTATGGTTTTACATAATAAAAAACCGAAACAATACGACCAATATTATCGATACGAACAAAAAATATAAATAAATAACGTAAATATTAGGACGCCAGGAAATAGAGCAAAAATGTAAAAAAATCATATTTTTTTTTATTTCCGTTATTTACACCGGCGGATCGCATAACAAATAATGTTTAGCTTTCTCTATTGATTCTATTTTATTTCTCGTGAACTTCATACGAGAAAATGCAAATCCTTGATCACATTACTATTATGATGGTTATTAGTTTATTAGGTACTCATTTGTAGAAAATAATTTAATAGTGCACATCGATTTATCAACAGAAAATGAAATATTTTTGCATTTTATATTTGTATATTGTACATCGGTATTGACGTCACATCTGTCAACAACTCAACATCTGCATATATTATTGTTTATTAGTTTAAGACGTTTAATTAATAGGTACTATTGACTCAGACCACAGGCGTTGCATGTGTATTTCTATTAATCACGAATTAAAACATAACACCCCAATTAATAATTACAATATTATATTACCTACCTATTATACCACATGCCTACACTCGTGGCAGGACATCTAATAGTTTCGGCGTGTACCTGCTACACGTCTACATTAATACATTTTATGTGAAACAAACGGCGAACGATAAAGTGTTTACTTATTAATATTATAATTCATTGCGCCCGTGGCATCAATAGGCATTATATTATTATAGATAAAATATGTTTTCGATTTTTTCTGGCATGTTTATCTCAGACTGTTAATTTTCTATACACACTGGGTTATTATTATTGATTTTTAAAAAAGACAATACTTATACCTATATCTATTACAGTATATATTTCACATCACGGCGAGCATTATTTTCAAACCACAAATATCTGTTTTCTCTCGAATTTCAACCACTCTTTGCAATAACGATTCCAAGAAATCTCACTACATAGTAGGCTGAAAATGGACAATAGGCGCCTTAAGCCAATAATAATCGTGTTACCTATTATTTTTGGTAAACAATATTAACAATGCAGTTTCGTCTCAGTCTAATCTACCCGAATCCGTGTACCTACAATTTTACTTTTCACATTTATGTTTTAATTAATTGTAATAGTATACGCAAATTGGCAAATTACAAAAATAAGTGCATATTATGTCGTATGTGCCGAAACGAGCATATTATGAGAATTACAACTATGGTTTCAGAAATAAGTAGTTACCCTTACGTGTTGCGACGCCTTCGTAGCGAAACGACGAATTATAAAACGCTTGTTTTTAAATAGCACTGCGTGTATTTAAATGGCGAAAATGGTAGCATATTTATAATTACGATTGCGCCATTAAATTTCTCCAACATCAACGAGAGGATCGAGAATAAACTACGACAGAAAATTTCGAATTAAAAACAGAGTATTTTACACAAATTATTATTACAATACAAGATCATTTTTTTTTTTTTTTTTTAAGCAAGTTGGCGGTTCTCTGATCTGTGGGCAACAATTGGAATCCTTTTTGGATGAATATTTTTTTAATATTGATATTTAACTGCATGTAAATAAAATGTAACGGAATTATATTTATCCTTGATGGGACCACTTACCCCCGCCCCTCTTCAAACACATATAACTATATAAAATACCGGGATACAACCGTCGACCAGCAACGAGTTAATAGTTGAGAGGTTGTAACTGTTGTAGGCATGTATAAACGTGTGTAGTAAAGTTCTACGGAAAATGATCGAAAACCTAAAATAAAACAGACGGATAGTTTATCGTGCAACAGTATATATTATTAACTATTATGTTCAGCAACGGATTAAGGGGAATAGGTATCGAGACAATAGATCTTTGCGCATATTTTTTCGTTTGAATTCGCACGTGTAACCTCCTCTATTAATTTATCATCGACAGTCGTACGACTATTGTTTTGTTTTTTTATTTTTATTTTTTACGCCTTAAAAATTTCAAATCGTAAATGACCTGCAAACCGTGAACAATCGCGATTCGTTTCGGTCAGCAAAAAATACGTGGCCAACACAAGCTTGCATAGCTTTCCTCGTTTCAGATACGCTTAAGTCTCGAGTGAAATCATAAATACATCGCAAAACCGTATAAATTGATAATATATTATTATTATTATTATACCGGTTGTACCTCACACACGCTCGTCGTCTGCTTTTCAATATATTCATAACTAGACCAACAATATTAATGTAATCGTGTGACTAGTTGATTATTTTGAATTTCGTTTTATCAAAATTATCATCGTAAAAAACAATTTGAAACGTTTTATTTATTTTTTTGCTATTAGGACATTAAGATACAAAAATAATCACCCACAGTTTCATAGGTATTTTTACAAGTTTATTTTATAGAAAAATCAAATAAGTAGGTACCTAAAAAAAAAGAATGATAATAGATTCATAAAAAAGCGAATAATATTATAAATCCAACACAATACTTAATAATACAAAAATTAATAGTTAACAAAATTAGTCTTAAGTATAAATCATATAAAATGTATAAAAAAAAAATAGGGCACTTACCATATTTCTAACCTGTTTACCGTTACAAAAAAATTCATAATATAGACGTATACAAAATAATAAAACGAAATTTTATGTTGGTAGTTTGTAAATAATATAAATCAAGGAAAATGCCCATTATTAACACAAAAATACAATAATAAACATTGTATATGGTCAGATCGATCTAAATCAGTCAGATGAAGTATATATTTAAATACATATATTATATATATACATATATATAACATAAAATTATTGTCATGGAAAAATAGTGATTTTTTTAAGTAAATCTAGTGGTGCATAAGATGAAAACCCGTAGCGATTAAACAGTCGATATGTAATATTCAAAATCCTAAGACTTGATTTTGTGAGCAAATTCATAAAACATGAATCATCTACACTCTTATTGTACTATTTTTATCATTTTCCCAACAGTGTGGAATTCGTTTAACAATATTTCGTTCCGACATATTACAAAATATGGTAGTTAACTGACAACTAGTTTTAACCATCATATAAAAATACAAACCTAACATATAACAAAGCACATGTAAAAAAAATTTTACAAAAAATAAAACATGTACATCTGAAAATACAACAAACATTTGGAAGACACTAGTTGTACATACATTTTTAAAAACGAGAGTATAATTTGAATGCTGTAGTTTAAGTAAAAATTCAATAATCACATGTTCATAAGGCACTTTGGAAGCTCACAGTGAGGTATATCCGTAAAAATATATAATAAAACATTGATACAAAAAGAAAAAAATATTTTATCACATAGCGTTAAACAATTCATGAGCTTTGAAATTCGTTATTATATAATGATAAATTCGCTTAAGTACTAAATCTTATAAAAATAATTAATACTAGAGAATAAACTTATATGTAAATTTAAATGATTAACATTTATCATTTAGTTTTATATATATTTTAGGAACAAGTGTAGCGGTTAATCCTTAAATACTGCATACATAATATTAATATTATATAAAATAATACGCACACTGTCCTACAATTACATAAGAAAAAAAAATACAACTTAACATAAGACACATGCATATAACATTTTACATAAAAACTCAGTTTCAAAAACATCTGGTCATATAATGAGGACAACATTATTCATATAAAATTCCAATGCTTAGGAAACAATATTAAGTCATAGTGCTTTAAAATGTTCTTTGACATTATACAATACACACTGGATAAAATTAATAACTGTAAATATAATAAAATCAATAGAATCAACTCGAATTGATATTGAGCCTTAAAATTATTTGTTCAAACGAGTTAGGAAAATAATTGTTTTATTTCATTCAATAAATTGGAAGCTAATACTGAACCCTGATCAATGAAGTTTCCATGAAATCACAACAATGAGCAAATATGAAGGTTTGTTTAATAATAATAATAAAAAAAAATTAAAAGTAAAAAAAGTTTAGAGAGCCTCAACTACTCAAAACTTTTATATTGGATGTTGTGACGCATCTAGGAACTTACTCTAACGCAGTATGATACTTGCGTATGTGCACCCTAAGATTACCACTCTGTTTGGCGCGGTATTCGCAATGAGGACAACGATGAACTGGCTCTTTCCCTCCACATTCAAATACTTCATGACGTTTCAATGTACTCTTCCATCGATACCTCTTACCACAATGCTGACAACTGAATGGATTTGCTTGGGTTGTACGCACATATTTGGAGTTTTGTTCAAAGTTTTTCCACCATAAAGAACCTAAAGAAGAAACTATAATAAATATATACAATTTATTAACACACAAAATCGACTTATGTCAAATGACAAAGTCGTCATAAATACCTTGATCCTGCATGTTTTGTGGTATGTTCATGCCTCCATACTCAGTAAGTTCCATACCTAAAAAAATAATTTTAAATTTTGATTAATATAAAATATTTAATTAATTATTAGCAGTCAATGACTAAATTAGATTTTTATTGGTAACAAATCCGTATAATAAAAACAATGAGTATTAATTTAAAAAATGATTTTTACCTTCTTCGGGCCGAAAATTTGTCATGCTGATTTGTGAGGATGATAAGTCTACTTTAACAGTTGCGCTTGTCGTACACATTTCACTATGGACATTATTTTCACTTTCACTAGCTTCTTCTTCCGTATCAGTTTTCTCAAGTTTAATATCACTTATTGAGCCACTAGAAGGCCAGTACTTATCTTCTTTATCTCCAATTACTAAACCATTTACTTCGGTCTTTTTCTCAGGATTATCCTCATCAGCTTGAACATTTGCAGATTCCACCACAGGTTTAGGAATAACTGGAGGAGATGGTATGTTTGCCTTGCCTTCGCCAGCTAAACTGGGTGCAGTGGGATTTGGTGTATTGTTAACATCTAAACTATTAGCATTAGTACGACTTGGATTAACTGGTGACACAACAAGGCTACTGAAATTCTTCACTGGTTGTACTAATTTACGCCGTTTTGTATTTGGTATAGTAGGTACAATAGGTGTTGGAGGTGGCAGTGGTGGGACAGTCATGGATGGATCAAAAGCACCATCAGCAACTTTAGGTGTAACAGACTTTTTTGGCAAGCCAGGTGAAATATTTCTCGTTGCATTTTTTCGAGAATCTAGTTTTCGATCAGATCGGCCACTACTTTCAGTCAGTCCTTTAATTTGCAATGATTCTGCAGCTTTCAGGAATGATCCAAGTTGTTCTTGGGTAATATTTACTTCACCGCGGTACATATAGTCCATCATAGACCGCAATTCTTGATATGTTACATCTTTAAGTATAAGCACCGGATATTTGTCAAAATGTTGATTTAATAGCATCTAAAAATAAAAAATTAGAGTAAAAATTAGTCAAAAAGGTTTCTAGTAGTTAATAAACATTTAATAAATAAATTATATTTCTATTTTTAAGTATAACCTAAATTAAGAAAATTGATTGAGACCCGTGTTGTGTTTAAATTAAGATAATTTTAAAACAACAACAAAAATGTACCTACAAATCTTTGAGTTAAAATTAAATAATTATACTTCCATAAGTTTGCATGAGTTTAATGTGAAATAAGAAAATAACTTCTATAAGAAAAAAACAATTGTCTGAATTAATCAAAACAACTACCTACTAATTTCATTCAATGTAATGATAAGACTAATTATTATTTAAAGTAATTTACTTAAAATTAAATGAATAGATAAAATGGACTAGCAATGAGTTATGTGATATTTTTTTTATTATAGCCTAGCTCTGTCCAACACAGTAGGTAGGCTATTATTAAATAATAATTCACATAGTTTGTTACTGGTATCTCATAAAAGAGGTCAAGTTGACAAAGTGTATCAGACAGCTGTCTGAATAATGTCATACACTCAATAGTCTACCGGAACAAGAAAAAAAGTATGAGCTAATTTCTCCTCACACATACAGGCTAAACAATATATTATATTCTACACATTTATTGCCTATTGTGTGACATATTATTTTCTTTTTTATTATATTTATAAATTCCTTAAAAAACTGTGTTTAATAGTATAAGAAAAATCAAAACACTATTTAAGTGTTAAATTTGATTTATTCTATTTATTACATATATATTTAATAAATATATAATAGATCTAAGTGAATTTTCAAAATAAATAATTAAAATATTAAATTAGGTAACAACATAAACATTAAAAAAAAAAAAAACTATCTAGGCCACTTTTTTGTGATGTACCTTCTATTATAATTGACAGTACACTCAAAGTTGGATGTACCAAATCAGTGAATGGAAAATAGAAAGGCAATAATAAGATGAGGCTAAACACAGTTATATAATAGTTTCCAACAAGATTTTCACGGTATTTGTTTAATTTAAATCATTCAGTTGAACTAAAAGTAATTCAACAAAGACCTAAATATGAAATATATTTTATTTTAAATGCAAGTTCAAAAATGACATATTTATAATACATAATATATGAATATACATTTTTTAAATCAATACCCAACTTAATAATATAATAATTAAAAAGAAAGAGTAAAGAAACAACAAATATATATAAAACCTATTATGTACATAATGTACTTGTATAAATTATACCAGAATAAAGATTTATGCTGGTATAAATACATTCAAGATTTCTATGGATAACAAATGATACACAAGCAAGGCAATTTTCAACGGTTAATAGGTAATAAGCACTCTCTGTTCAGTTAATAAAAAATGTAATAGATTATAACAAATACACCAATTGCATACTTAAAAATAAACAACATAAACACTTTATTCATACAAAAACATTACGACAAATTATTATAATTTTTAATATCAAATATATTTTTTTATTTCTTTAAATTTAAAAAAAAAATAAGAAATAAAAGAATAAAATATTATTTTGCTACACATTTAGTTTGTACACAAAGTATTTTAAAATATGATAAATAAGCTAAATATTCCCTTATCTCTGAAATATGCTTTAATAAGCAAAAAATAAACTTTTTCTACGAATTATTTTTTAACAAATAGTCAACATATTTGTCAACCACATCACATTATGTAATAACTTTTTGTACTTACTTGGATAATGATAAATAATTAAATAAATTATGCAAATTACAATACATTGTTAAATATATGGTAGAACAAACATAGTAATGTAATTGAAAAATTTGGTAACACTATACCCATCTATTGTACAATATACAGCAACAATGAGTTTATGTAAAAAAAAAACCAATAATTAATATGTTTATGTTGTATAATACCTACATCTTAAATTTGAAAATTATAATTATATATTATACAAAAAGGTTCAAATTTTGATAATTCTTAATAACAGAGGCAAAACTAATAACAACTGTTTTTAACATATACGAAAAATAATTGATCTAATGATCTTTCAAGAAATTATAGTTTGATAAAACAGGGTCTGATCAATAACATGAGTTTCAAAAATGAGTACAGTATAATTTGAAAACATGATTAAAAGTTTTAAAATTAAATGTTTGTTTTAAATTATTTGATACCTAATAAGTAATAAGTATTAAAACATTTAAAATGCAAAGTATAACTAAAAAATAGAAAAAGGTACCTAAGACTTTAAAATTACTACATTAAAAAAAGTATACCTAACAGTTGTTTTTTTATTTCTATTTAACCAACTTATTATTGCTATTTTTAAAATAAAATACTTTTTAATCTTAAAATATATTTAACCAAAACAATAAATCATAAAAATGTTAATAATCTTTTTAGTATGGCAATGAAAAAGATAATTATAATTATTTGATTGAATTGTTTTATTTTTTTAAATTAATTATTGAAGTCACACTAATAAGTTTACCATGATCAGTTTATTTAAATAAAATTTACATGAGGAAAATTCAAATAACATCTATTTGATTATTAGAAAATATGATAATAATAATAATAATAATAATAACAATAATTTATTTAATAATGATTAATATTTTTATTTACTCATCAACATTGATATAACCTAAACATTTTAAAAAAAATGTTATTATTTTAACTTTAAATTTTAATGTGCAATAGAAGACAATTATAAATATGTATCATCAAATGCATTGATACAAAATATTTATTTAAGAAAATTATATTTTATACATAAAATTATGTAGTGATCTAATTTTTAATTTAAAATCAACAATTGATTCGTTTTTAAAAATAATAAATATGATGTCATAACAATCATGAAAAAATAAAATAAATCAAACAATGTAGTGAATATCACACATTTATAATTAATTTTGTAAAGGGGATTTGCACAATCCATTTTATGATTGTTTAAAAATACTTAAATGAAATTAATTCTTAGAGATTGTTTGAAAATCTAATTGAAATAACAAAGGTATTTAATATGTTATTAAGCACAAATGTAGGTAAATAAAAATAAAGCAAGTAATTTATAGTTATAATTTAATTACTACACTACTAACTAAGGTATATGTAATCAACAACTTTACAAAGACCATTACTATATACAACATAAAATTGTAGTTCCTAGGTATACTACTAATAATAAAATAATTATATTTAAAATAAAACAAAATAATTTAAGTTAAATTCATTTTCTTTTTTTTTTTTTAGATTGAATAATTATGTTTATACACTCAAGTCCGTACAATATTACTAATTGCTTACTACCTATATTAAATATCAATAAAATGCATCTTTGATATTATAAATTAAATAGGTACTTATACAATTTTAATAGGTACATTAGATATGTGTAACCTAACAGTTTCAACTTTCTGTCGGTTAATATATTAATAACTGTGATCGAGTATATTAGTGAGAATTATATTATAGTTAACTTGCATTTACAATTTGCATCATAAGTTGTTTATTAATTTTATGTTTTGTTAACTAAAATAGATATTCTTTTAACAATAATTTTACTCTAAAATATAAAATACTATGAAATGTTTTAAAACACCTATTTATATAAAGACAGGTATTCCTATACAAGAAATTAAGTTGGCTAATTACCATTACTGTATTGTTGATAAAAAAGCTGCTATATAATATAATTAATAAATAAGCAATAAAATACTTTATTTTAGTTTTCAATAGATGTAAAATGTATAACAAACTGTTGATAGATTTTGAAAATGTATGTTTAGTTGTTACACATTAAAATTCAACTTAATATGATCATCCTTACATATATATATTTTTAAAACAAGTTTAAGATACGTCAAACCAGGCTCCCTTACATAACTATACTACTATGAGAATACCTTAACTCAGAAGATTCTTGCTTTCTACAGCAAATACATAAATTAATAATCAATAGAGAAATTTTTAAAATATCAGTGTTATTCAAACAATACAAAAGTTATATGAAACTTCTTGTGAAATGTTAATAGGCATACCTTATTAATATTTGAATAACCAAAATCTTTATAAATTTTCCATCAAATAGGTGTTTATAAAATTAGGAACATAAAACAACATATCTAATTTATGGGTACTGACTAATTTAAAAAAGATTGTTAAGTATTATTTTTTTTATATAATCGAATATAATTTTTAATACTAATAGTTACACTAACATCTCAATTAAAATTAAAAACAATTTAGTTTGTAGGAGACATCTATTAAAATATATAGTGAAATAGTATGCTAAATTTAATGTAGTTGATAACCTTTTAAAGATAGCATTCAATAGGACTTATTAACAATTTTTAATGCTCTGATTCATTTTCTATATTATTAATATGCTTGTATGAATTTATGTCATAATATACCTTTACACATGTGTCTAATATACTAAACAATAGTATTTCTAAGTTAACTTAAATGAAAGGGTAGTTAAATAAATTAGAATAAAATAATTTAGTATATATAGTTTTTGTAGATATCCCTATAGATGCCTATAACTTAATTTAAAGCATAGTTTAAAACAATTATAAGCTAACTCTTAATAAACAATCATACAATGAAAAAGCGTGAATACAACTTTTTATATGAATGCTTACATCGCACATTGATAAAGATTTAGGTTAGTTTAATCATAAGAGCCAAAACCAAAAAATAAAAAGTCGATTTTAGTTGATGCAAATAATAATGTGCCAAGAATGTAAATGCTGAATAACTAAAACTTTTGAACAATCTTAACCTACAGTCAAATAAAAATCACATTTTCGATTGATCAATAGCAGATTGGACAATATCAAAACCACTAAAAAAGTTTTGAGAACAATAGATATCCATTATTAAACCAATAAAAAAAACAAGAACAACCGCGACCACGACCACGACAACAAAGAAAAAGTTGGAAGTTTCTATGGTGAAAAAAATCAATACGTTCTGGCATATTCAACAGGTGCTTCGCGCAGTCATTAAACAAAAACGCGGCGGCTCAACATATGGGACACACCACACACAACGTGGTCGTCGCAAGATTTCGTGGATGACACGGCGCAATAAGTCGGGTGGACTACGACGACAACGACACCACCATATAACATAATAACATTATTATAAAATTACAAACGGTCGACGAGGCTTACCGCGAAATAAGGGCTGCAAGCTGACAGGACGACTTTGTGCGCGTTCATGCATTGTCCCTCGGCGGCCAGGGCGCAGTCCACCAGCGATCCGCTCTCCAACAGGCTATCGAACACCGAAATCAACGTGTTCTGATGGTTGTTCCACCGCAAGCAGAACTGTTGCTGCTGCTGCTGTTGGTGGTCCATGGCGTGACGAGACGGTGTGCGCGTTCGGCGGTGATTACAATGATAGTAATATTATTACGACAATAACAATATATTATAGTCCGGACGCACAGATGCTGCTGACCGGCTAAAACGTGGACGGTGAATTGCTGTTCTCTCGCCTGACGAAAATGTCTGCGTTACAAAATGCGACGACAACAACGGCGACGAGCAGCCGACGCGAAGACGACCTGTTGTGCGCGTTCGCGTGTGCACAACATATACACACGCACACACACGCGCACGCACGAACACACGCACGCGCAAACACGCGACCGATAGGCCCGGACGGCTGTGTAAAGTAAACGCGCCGCGGCGGCAGCACCACACGCACTACAAAAAGCGCCGATCGCACAGTCACACGAGATCGCGAAAAACTTGTCGGCAGAAAATCCGAACGAATTAGATAGAAACGTAGGGAAAATATACACTGATAGAAAATAAAAAAAAAAATTTAAAAAATTCGGTACGTTTGAAAAAAATTCAATAGCTTAACACGATAAAAGATCGTCTCCAAACTAAATTACTGTTGATGTTGCTACAGTGCAGAGGAAGTTTGTGATGATAATAAAATATTATGTTGTTCACGATCCACGACGTCGTTACGGATTTCGCGACGGACCGAACGCGCAGAACGAGTCGAACTACAGAGCGCCGTACAGTCGTGTCGGCGACAAAAGCGTCGGATGACTTACAGCCGGCCGATATGATGGGTAGTGGGTACCTATTGGACGTCCGGCGGTCCCGTTTTCAGCGGTGGCAGCAGCACCGGCGAAAGCAGCGCTGTGGGACAAAGAGAAATTTTCACACTGAAACGCGGCGTAACGAAATTCAAACATACCATCGCATCGGCACTCCGGTGTGGTGTTCGGTACTTCGGTTCGTTCGTCGCGTATATTACCAAAATATTGTGTGCGCGCGCGCGCGCTCGCGGGCCGGGTAGTCTCGGGCCGTAGGAGGGGTAGGACTGGAACGGCGGTGCGGGGAGCCGAGAGAGAAATACACGAAAAATAGAGAGAAAAAACAACGAAAAAAAAAAAAAAAAAAAAAACAAAAACGACGGCGCGAAACGCGGACAATAAAGTTTTTTTTTCGGCAGTGCCAACTTTGAAAGTTTGCACGGTAATTTTGGACCGGTCGGCGATCGCTGCACGGAGCGCGGTCGTCTTTAAGCACCGCGCCGGTTACATGGAGATTGGAGGCTTGTCGGTAGTAACTAAGTTGTCACTCTCGCCAAATTGCATATGAAATCATCAAACAACGCTAACGACAGTGTAATGTTGTGTTGTGTGATGATTTATCTTTTAATATTATTATTAATGTGCGCTCATACACACACTCGCACGCTCATTATATATATATAAAAAAAAGAAAAATCATAATTGTTATCAGTCCGCGTGTCAGCACGCGTAAATGAGTTTTTTTATTAATGAAATGAACGACGGAGGGCAGTGTTAATTAGTGCGGGACCCGGGGGACGTCGGTGGGGGCGGCGGCTGCGATTACGGATCCGTAAACATGACCGACAATTTATAGTTGTAGTAGTAGTAATAATAATATCCGAATAATTATTTCTGTTATCCGGTGGGCTGTTCGTACTGTGTTCATAGCAATAGCAAGCTGACGTGCCGAATTGGTTGAGGCAAAACGTGCTTGCAGTGTGCGCGCCCGAGGGAATGGCAGCATTCGGCGTACCGGTCACACTGCGCGCGTCGAACGTTTGGAAAGTTCGACGGCGGCGGCAGCGGCTGTTTGTTTACACAATATACAACCGCGGAGATTCGAACGCGGGCAAAAAAAAAAACAACGAAACAAGGGAAAAAATAAAAAGAGAAATAATATGAATTTTCGACGGCGGCACGGGTTGTTGCCGCCATCGTTTCGGTGGGAGGAGAGAATTCTATTTCACGGAATTACATTGTGATGATCCGTATCGGGTCCGTCCTCACTCCTCATCGCCGCCTCGTGGTTCTTTTATTGTATTATATATATTATACACGTTTTATTATTATTTTGCTGAAACGCGTATATAATACAATGCGCTCGAAAAACGGTAATATACTTTAATATTATCGTACTTTGCGTCCTCTCCTCGCAAAATTATTTTATTGGAAAGCCAATGCGAGTGTACTAACCGTTTATAACATTATTGTGTGGATAGATAGTAGATATTGCGGATATGTGTGAACGTGTGATTATGTTATGTTTGTGATGTTGTGTTTAAAATATTATGCATAATATGATATTTAATAGTAATACCCGAAAAAACTAGCTCGGCGCTTACGTATATTATTATACGCTTTACACACAACATCATAATAAATTCATAGTACCTAATATATTATTATACAATTCGTCGGCCGGGTCGGAATATTTTAAATATTTAATGAAAAAAATTATATTACGGCGAAACTTCGCTTGTAATGGCATGACGGCAAACGGACGTATATTACATTTTTAACGGTAAACACGTGTTACGTACACGTATGATGTACCATTAAATTATATTATATTATCATTTGAGACCAAGATGGACAATAAAATCGATCGTCGTCCGGTGGTGGCGATCCGTTCACGTCGTGTTTTATTCAGTTGCTCTACTGTCGCCACAGGACTCGACATATGTGTGCATGCCACGAATTCCGAGAAATTGGATAAAAACAGCGGACGACCCGAAAACAACGACGGTCCGTCGCTTCGCCCCCAAAAGGCAAAAACGTATAGAGAAAAAATGTGTTCACCAGCACAGGCTGCAGACCCACAAAATAATACATTATTATACGTAATGTTCGCCACACAGTAAAGGACTATTACGTCCGCATACAGGGCGCACGCATTGTTACGCAAGGCCGGAAACAGAGAATGATTATAATACCATCGTTGACAACTACATCATACTGTAGTGGGCAGTCATTGAGATAATTATTAATCAATTATCATAAAAATTAACGATATTATTAAGTATTATATTATTATGTTAATGTATGATTACTGTTGTATATCGATTGACATTTTGTTTATCGGATATAAACGAGATTCCTTGACTGTAATGCTGATGTACGAGCACAAAACAATTAATGTTCTGCGGGATTGAAAGCTGTGATTTTCTAGCTTTGACTAACACACACGACACGCAACATACAGGGATTTAAATATGTGGTATATTTCCAACGGACCGAGTACTCTATAGTGAAGAGGTACATGGATTCCGTACATTTTATTTTATTTTTATTTGTCGTAGTTTACTTGAGATAAAATCTCGCAATTGTTTTCCTAAGCATTGACATGGTATGATCATTTTTTGATTTCTACTTTTTATGAGTTAGGAGGATAAAAAAGCAAAAATATGTGAAAGTCGATTTCGAGTAGATTGGCAAAAAATTAAAATATGTTGTGAGAATTCTAACGGCTTCA
This sequence comes from Rhopalosiphum nymphaeae, assembly GCA_036289425.1. Classification (NCBI taxonomy): domain Eukaryota; kingdom Metazoa; phylum Arthropoda; class Insecta; order Hemiptera; family Aphididae; genus Rhopalosiphum; species Rhopalosiphum nymphaeae. The sequence goes on from JAZAQC010000013.1 coordinate 21,830,633, forward strand.
TCAGATCAATTATTTCGTTAGAAATAGAGAACATTTAAATTCATATATTATAAAGTGCGCATAGTGTATACAATAACTTATAATAATTACTGCTTTCAATCCATGATATGATTTGTATTTATTTTTACATTATATTAGTTATAAATTATAATAATTTATTGTACGGAATATATTACCATACAGCATACTGGTATCGTATCGATAAAAAAAAAACCGTCATATTATATATTATGGAGTCATAAAAATATAATTGCATTTTTTGTAATCAAAGATGGACCACGAAATAATTATTGTCGAATTATAGATTTAGAATAACTTGGTTTTTATATCGGTCGGGATAAGAGAAGACTAGACCCTATAACTCTCTTCAGATTTACGTACGAATAAACAAAGAAGATAAAATTAATTTTCAATTAATTATGGTTCTTTTTTACTCTTGTGAATTTAATAATTAATTCTGGTTATTTGATTTATAGAGGACCTTTAAACCCCCAATTTTTCATTGAAATGTCGACCCTGAAGTCATGAAATCTTAACAAACTTGAGTACATTTGTATTTCCTTCGATTAATTTTTTTACTAATTTAACTTACGAATTAATCGATATCGTTCAATATTATAACATTATTATTATTTTGTTACAAACAGTCGGTATAGTGGTTTCTCGTATGTTTCGATGCAATGGACGAAACACTGACTATCGGAATACTAAATAATATTATTTTATACAACGTTTGCGTACAAATTTCTTTTCGAACCAACCACATGAATATAATGTTAATAATAATAATAATATTTGGCAATAAATCTCGTCGACCCCGCGCCATCGAATATAACCTATACGGCTATACCTGCTGTTATTCATTGTGCCGAGCCCGTTTTGAACCCTTGTCCAAAAGCGACACACACGTGGTAACCTCGCTATTATACTTTATACAACGACCGTGTTCATCCACTGTTCCCAATGGTTTTTGGAACTGGCGATCCAAATGTTCAACGTTCACATAATAACGCGCGCGCATCATCGTCTCTTGTGCAGTAGGTGGTAGGTTAGTACACGTGAAAAAAAATACAGGTAGGTAGTCGGTAGATAAGTAGACATGGGTTTAGGGTTATGCCGCCGACGGAATGGAAAAAAAAAAGGTTCGACGACGACGAAATATCCAAAAACTGGTTTACGAACGGGTATATATGCGATATTCGTGCGTAAAGCGCGTATACAGGGCGCTTCAATTAATCCGCGAATCCGCCTGACAATCACAATATCAATATTGTGGTGTACCTACTTGGTTATTAGACATTAGTTATTGCCAAAGACAATGATATTAATATTATAGAAATCGTTCAAAAATACACGCGGTCACTCGGACATTTTCATCATACAACCGGATTCTGAAAACTATCAATCTCTTTTTTAATGACCACCTAGAGTCCTTACTTCTTCCTGCGATACATTTAAAAAGTCCATTTGCGAACAATACTATCGTATTGAAATACATCTTGACATTTTTTGGCCGGGGTGTTTTCGATTAAAATTATTTACGGCTCTGTACAACGATGAACCCATTTGGGGTGGGGATCCATTGAAGGTCATGCACAGCATTTCGAATGTATGATCAATAATATTTCAAAAATAAATAAAAATTGACTTGGGTAAAATATCGTGTGTGAAATATTTTACTATATGCGAAGGACTGGTTGGCATTAAAAGAATCACTCGGTATAATATAACGCGCGCGATTGTATATGAATAAATACTAAATAACGACAAAAAAAACCTCTATATTTTAATAGTTAAAATATATATATTCGAAAAAAAACATAAAACGTACAAGATTATATTTCAACTACCTAACTGTCCAGTCACGATAAGGTTAGGTATATTATAAATTCGTATATACTTTTTTTGGTTTGATCGCGAAAACGTGTTGACCGTAATATTATTACAATATACCGTCAGTAGCTGAATTTTTATTGCGCTTTTATCAATTTATATTATATTAATATTATTATATAAATATAATAGTATAGTTTATGATTTATCATCATAATGCAAAATGTCTGTAAATATATGTACTTCCTGTACATAAATACATAATTAATATAAATAAATAAATACGTGTACAAATAATATTAAAATAAGTACATAGTTTAAATACCGATGTTTACCTATATAACATACAGAGAGTACAGATAGACGCCTATTAAATTATGTACATATAAAATATCGTCAGCCGAGATCGATACCCTCAAAAATCTTGTTCGATACGAATGACTGATATGGACGATATTATGACCGTTAACACTTAAAATCAAACTACATCATATTATAATAAAATGTACGGCAATAATCGGTTCGCACACTTTATAATAATATGCACAACGACGACGATCCATAATAATAGTACCGCGTATAAAGAGATTTATAATACTCATTATTCTGTTTTACCGCGACGAACGGTCCGAAAAGTACGATGAAAGTCAGCGGCGGCGGCGGCGGTGATCTGCTTGCCGCTCGGTGTGCCGATGTAGGTCTCCGGCCTCCTCCGCCGCCGCGCAATGAAAATGTTTTTCTCTCGCGATTCGTTACGTTTGGTTTCCATCAGAAAAGCGCTCCGGCGCGGCATCGTCACACTCTTCTCTAATCTCCATTTCTCGCCACGACCGTCAACCAAAACTGTACATATTATTATTATAATCATCGTTGTGCGCGTGTACACCATACAACTATTTTCCAATGTCGTCGGCCTTCGGAATTCGCGTCCGCCAAGGCCAGGGATTGTCGAATTCACGCGTATAATAGGTAAACGGAATCGCGACAAGTCCAGTTTAGACGCCATTATACATACTTCATTGGATAGTATATAAAAAATAACACAAATCATTTATTTGTATATTATACACCTACCTTTGTTATTTACAGACCGTTTTCGTTCGATTATATTAAATTACGCGCACGCGTGCCCGCTAATCGGACGGGTTGATAAGCGATCGTTCAAAAAACACACACACTAGCGCACGCGAAAATACGGAAAGAAAACGGTTTATTATACTTGATTAATTTCCACTCGAAGAATAAGAAAACGCATTATGCCACCCGATAGTAGGACATTTTAAAATAATATTTGAATGAATTTAAAACAAACTGTTTTCTTGATAAAAAGATATAATATAGGTAATTTCATTCTGACATATATAACCGAATGCTAATTGATTGATAAATTACACAGTAAGTATTTTGAAAACAACTTAGGATTCCTCGTTTTCTCGCCTTGATTAGATCCCATAATAAACCAATTTACTCATCAAAATTTGACTTGAAAAACGTAAAATCTGGGAACTTATTAGGTATACAGCTGTTTGTATTTGGTATCGACTGACTCGACTGTATCTCGTCATTGAGTAGGTCATTCTATAATGTGGATGTGTTAAATTTGAATTTGATGATAAATTATTGCAAACGAAAACGATTTTGAATGAAGATGGTCTGTTGCTTATCAACTTATAAAGTTATACATCCTATCCACTTTATATGCGTTTATACATTGTTATTAATCATTTATTTTACTATTAATCATTTAACTAACATAATAGGTGGTTGGTTAAACTTATTTTTTTCCATAAACATCGCATAATTTATTATATTATTAATTATTGTAATAATAGTTAATACTATAATATTTTTAATTTTATATATTATTGTTATTGTTAACTTTTGAGTCAATATCAATTTGTAGTAGGAACTTGTAACGGGTAGAACTTGACATATTTAGGAAATAATACTTAATAATAATTTAAATATTTTAAAAATCAATCCTTGCAGCTATATATAGTATATTATATATAGTAAAATAAATATAATCATATAATATACGAATATACCTATACATATAAAAATTTAAAACCCCTGATTCGCAGTAAATACTGTTGGACTGTTGGAGTACGACAAATTAACTAAGATCGTTTATTTTTGTTTAAATGTTTATTTTGTTAAAATTTTAACTTCAAATACATATAAAAAAAATTGTGCAAATTTATTCATAGATTTTTAAGTTTCATTAAGTAAGTATTTATTAACCTTAATAAATTACTAACCTTGTATTATATCTTGAAGCCTATATATGCTATTAAAATTAAAAATGTGTTTTGAAATAAATACTAAATTATACACTTTAAAAGTATAAATATATTTTTATTTGAAAATGATTAATGATTATACATTTATACCATAATTAACATGTATTAATATGGTTTGACTTGTATCTGATTAGGTCTCCCACATTATAATGTACTAAAAGTTAATTTATTTAAATTGATAAAATGAATATAGGATTACACTATCAAACATTTATTTAAGGAAAAAAATTACTTAATAAAACATATATTAAATCACTATATTTAAAAAACGTATAATAACGCACATAAATATTAATCATATATTATATTTCATATTAGATGCAATTCTACAAAAAAATTCTAAAACTATACACCTATAATCAAAGTATTTTCATCACCACCGTTACATTAAAGTTTAATTTAGATACGTAGCTAAGAATTTTAAAGGGAGAGGGGTGTTATTCAAAATTAATTGACAAAATTATAAACATAAAATTAATAACTATACGTTTACTTTATTGTACAAACGCATTATACAAGTGAATAGATAATGGTTTATGAGAAAAAATTTAAATATTATTATTATTAATAAAAAAAAATGTTATTTTTAATTTAACTTATGAGGATGCTACACCCTACACCCGCATGTGTTGTCTTTGACTTACTAACGTACATTATATAGCAAATTTGCGTTCAACAGAACCCATTTTGTGATATATGCTTTTATCGATATTATTATTTTAAAGTGAGTTATAGTTATGTAAAATATTATAACTTTAAAATGTTCATAACTCACTTTAAAATGAATAACGATAATATCAATAAAATCATATGACATTACCTAGATAATATTCTTAGCTTTAAATTTGTTAATAGGTAAATTTACTCAAATATTAAAGCTAACATCACAAAGTGTGTTATGCTGAACGAAAATTTGCTATGATGTACATTATTAAAACAGAGCCTATACATGTGGGTGTAGCGCCTTCTTAATGCGTCGACTTTATGAAGCTAGTGTTGGTATCTATTATTTCGTCTAAGGTACAACTAAATCTCGATGAATATTCATTACTGCTAAGCCGTTCAAGCGATTTTCACCAGTTGTATTTCTCAGATATGTTTTCAAACGTCGTAATGAGGAACAAAGATATTTCACTGTTTGCAGTTGTTACTGGTAAAGTTATCAATATTTATAATAAAAACGGTATGAGAAATATTTCTTCATTGCAATCAATGAAAGCTTCCGTAGCATTTTTAGGATTTTTGTTTTTTATCTGTTGATACCATATTGTAAACTCACCAATTGCAGAAAAGACATAGGTAAGTATACCATGACTGAGGAGGGTGTTACTACACCTGTAACACCCCCCTTGACTACGCCATTTAATAATATAATGCTTTAATGATTAAACCATTATATTATTATAAAAAGATAAATACTAAATAAAGTGTTCATAAATATATATTCTGGCTATACAAAAATGTATTTAGATTCTAGAAAATATATTTTAATATTTTTGAGCGAAAAGAATTTAAATCATTTTTATTTTATTTTTTACTTTCAATCACTTATACATATTAGGTATTAGATTAAACAAAATAATCATTACCATTTATTACATAAACAAATATAAAAATGTATATAACATATATTATATAAGCATTATTAATTATTATTACTTATGTAAATATATGATTCTTAAATTCTTACACATTTTTGTACAAATTATAATGTAATGAATGAAAAAAGTATGCAAATGGATAGAGCACTGGATAATTATTTATAAAGTTATAAATTAATAGTACCTACTAATTTACTATGAATATTACGTGAAGGTGGAACAAAGTGACAATCTGTAATAGATACTGCGGTGTATGCGATCGTTAAAGTTTATAGTTTATAATATTATGAAAAATGATAACGAAGTACCTATTTGAAATGAAAATACAAATTTTCTTAAAAGTAATTCTACCAGTTTATTTATATTCCTAAACACAACTATTGGAAGTATTTAAAATGCGTATTTACAATTTATATAGTTTAAAAGTTTCTTGCTGTATACTAAAAACATTATTAATTATACATACCATACACGTAGCCAGGGAGTCGCAGGGTATGTCACTGCATATCCTAAAATCATAGATTAATACACCTTAATGCATAAGTGCCATTTTGGTAAGTAGCAGTGTATTTTGTAATAGTTGTTGTAATGTATTATTATTATTAAAAACATATTGTAGGTACATAGTAACTTGTTTTGTCTTATAAATAATGATTTATGATTATTATATTTTATTGATAGTGTTTCCTTGTGATTGTGAATCTTAACACTCAACGGAAACTTTAATAATTTTGACTTGTATGATTGTAATAAAAAATTGATTATAAGGCCGGTGTAGGTCTAGCGAATTAAAAAAAGGGGATACTGAGTTGAATTTTGTAAGTTAAGGACTAACGTTAATTTTGAGTTAGTGAGTCTGTAATATTATCGTATATTAGGCAATGCTCCCACAAGACTTATTGTGGTACACAGCGACATAGAATTCTTGCATACAAAGAAAAAAGGTTTGGCTACGCTTATGATACATACTATTACTATTTAGTTAATGTCTAATGCCTGATATTATTATGTCAATAATTATACTTGGGGTATTAGTGTACTTATTTATAGGTGATTATTGATTAAGAACATTTTACCAGTATCGTCAGTGTCTGCTTATTTAAAAAACTATTAAAACGTTTTTGAAAAACGTTATAAAATTTTTTACATAATTTTAAATAATAAAAAACCCAAAAACAATTTTTTTTCTACTTTTACCATTGTTTATCATTATAATTATGAAATAAATAAATACGTAAAAATCAAATTTTGGACTTAAGTCTTCGGTTATGTACAAATACCCTATACTTCTATGGATATTAAAAGTTTAAATGAATTAAATGGAATACGCTGCTAGTTAAAACTTAAAATAAACTGCTCGTCGGAACTTTGATTTTTACGAATCGAAATACTCTGAATAATATTCTATTCAAGTCCTAAGGAAAACGAAATTAAAAATGCATGTTATTGCACAAAAAAAAGTTAAACATACCTACTTGTAAAAAATAATGAAATATATTGAAAATCTTTGTTTTTTATTACTGAAAATGATGAAAAACCAATTTTCAGAGACTTTTAACGTGTGATGTCAGCAACGAGTGGATCAGAATAAAAAAAATCACTCTGTATGCACATATTTTAATTTTAATCTATCAAAGTTATCACAACTATAACTTGGTTGTAAATAGCTGCTGTTGTTCCTGATTTTGATTATTGGTGTAAATTATTCGTAATTTATGTAATCATAGACGATATTATACTATACATTAAAAATAAATACATGCATATAGATTGTCAATATGGCATATGCGGGTACGCGATTAAGATGTAGTTTTTAGTAATTATCACATATCACAGTCAATGACACACCATTCCTGGAATTAATGGCGCCGAATTACGTGTATTTGAACCACCTAAAATTGTGGGTGGATGCTCTAATCAAAATAGTTAAAATACAGTGCCGTTGCCAGGGTTATTTTCGGGGGTGGGGGGGAGCTTAATTTTTGGTAGTCAATTATGACAACAAATTAAGTTTGCACTGTATTTCTGACAATATAATTCATATAGTTATACATATTATCGAATCAAGATCAAGTAAATGTGAAAAGAGCAACGTTGTTTTATCACCACAAACTGTAATTAAATAAATAAAATTATTGTCATGTCTGACATTTCGGGAGGGGGGATTGTGCTCGGAAGCCCCCCCCCCCCGGCTACGGCACTGTTAAAATATATACTATTACTATTATAGTAAGTATAAAGTAGATGAGTATACCTACTTAAATATGACTGGAATTATTAGATCCAATCAGTTTTTGATTGATGGGCAAGTGACCAGTCGGCAAAATTTGCTATTTTATTTCGCCACTGTAGCCGCCGCACCGTCCCATAATTTGTACCCGTAAATTGATGAAAAATACAAAACACTATTATATTTAGGTATTGAACAGCGATTGGTAAGCGGTTAGTCTAACGTAATGTCTGTACGATTATAGATTAGTATTTCGCTTTCCTCAGCGATATATAGTTGTAATATTATGTATATTTTCATGTTCTAAATCGATACATTTACATATATAATATGTAACAAATTGTGTTAGTGTACATTATCGATAATTACCCGGAAAAATTTCGAAAAAATAACCAGTGTCCAGTGGATAAAAACCTAATACCTATTTACGACTGGAAAGTGAATTTTAAAACCATGTAATTGATCATAGTATTAATAATAACTAACATACGGTAATGTTTAACACATTAAAACCAGGCACTGATAAAATTATTTTTCATAATTCACAAGTAATGTCAGGGATACCGATTACGCGGTTCAACTACGACAAATTTCACAGTTAATTTAAATGAGTGAATAGGTAGGCCTAGACACCTAAAATTGATAAAATCGGGTTTTGAACTACCACATATCAAAAGAGATTTGAAAATTGACTTATAATTAGTAGTTAAAAGGGAGTTAATGAACCTCTAGTACCTTAGTGGGTTGGGGTGGGTGGTAGGTATACTATTATATGGAAATTTGTCATGTATTTCAGATGACATTAGCGCCACTGAGTAATGTATAGCACTTATACCGACAATAAGTAATAACTACAAATAAGATTTTCAGAATATATTGTCATTAATATTAATTTTGAACAGAGAGTCATGTCAAATTTTATTTTATAATATAAATTTATAAAATATATATTTAATTAATTAATTAATGTTATTAGATAAATCACAAAAGAATTAACTACCTATTTCTAATGTGTACAAATATACGTGTACCAATAAAAATTGTTAATGATAATTCAATAATATAATTTTAAAAATATTTATATAAATTTTAAATTTGTTTAAATGTCTATATAGATACATTAATTAATAAATTGTAAAATAAAAAAAACTATAAAAAACAAATATTATTACACATCATTCTAATGAAATTGTTCATAAAGGAGTAGACGGTGCAATTTTTCTGAACTTGTAGCTTTTACTAGCTGGATTTGCCCAACACTCTTTAACATGTTCTTTTACATTCTTAAAAAGTTTATAACAAAATGAACAATAAGTTTGACTGACCATGGAGCTTTTGGGAGCGATTTTGGGAATTTTAGGAGTTGAAACCTGTGACCGAGTCACTGGATAAGGTTGGCTTATCATCACCGATGATGGAGTGGTAACAGGTGTCGAAGTTTGTTGTAAAAACACTGGTCGTGGCTGTAACATTGTATACTGAACAGGGTTGTTTGAGTTTTTACCATGATCGCCTAGAAAAATTTGATAAGCAATCCCAGGCATTTGAGGAGAAGGCATAATTATCTGATGTTGAGCTTGTTCCAAATGTGAAGTACTTGCTGAAGCTATGGGTTGGGTCATGGGCAGTATAGGTCTAGGTCTACGACCCATTCGTCCTCTAGGCTTTTTCGCTGTTTTGAAATTATGTTTTGGTAAAGTAATTTTTTTTACTTGAATGTCAATTGCTGGTGGTGGTGGTGGAGGTGGTTGAATTGGTTCACATACTATTGTCGGTTGTATTTTGATTTCTTCTTCTTCTATTTCTTCTATTTCATCCTTCACATCTATAATGGTTTGGTATTCACATTCAGATATTTCTTCTTTGATTTGATCTGTAAACAATTCATCTGAATGTTTCACCCAAACTCTTTGATCACCATGAATTGTTATCTCATTTTCTTCATGGTTTTCAAGTATTATTGATTTTTTAGCATCACAAGCTTCTTCTAAGTTTTCGGTTACTTCAGTTTCTTCAGTTGATTGGTGGTCCATATCATAATTAAAATTGTCATCATCTTAATTTAAAATAATAATTATTAGTTATAATATTAAAATTAATTAAAAACAATATTTAGAAGCGTTAATATAATAGCATATAAACATAGCCGAATAGCAATTTACTAAAGAGAAAAAAACAGTAAAAGAACTCTATAATAGATAATACGTTAATATTAAAGTTAACTTGAAAGTATGACAAATTTATTAAGTTTACCATACGCAGCATAAATTTCAAGGACCAGGATCGAGGACTATAAAATAACATAATACTTATGCATTTAAATTAATTTAATATATTATAACATAACTTTAAATTTCAATTAATACATTTATTAATTTATTATAAATAAACAAAATAACTGTAAAATATTGAACTTTTTTTATAAAGTATACTTTTGTGCCATAAATATATGTGTATTAATATGAATGATCAGATAATTGCAAGGAAACAATTATCTTTTCATAAATATTAATACAAAAATATGTAAATATGGTTCACAAAATAGTTGCAAATAGTAGAATTCCAACCAGTCTAAATTCATGATAAAATAATAAAATAAAAGTATACTGATTAGTGATTATCTTTTAATGATAAATATTATTTTGTACATTTACTCGTTACAAATATTTTACTACTTTCCTGGAACATACTTACTTATACATTATAGATTCAGCCTTAGTGTATGCTGATAAGTAGTTATGAAAATAATTAATGTTATACTTTACCGTTTTGATGGTTGCCATAATTTAATTTAAATTATTATGATGTTAATGTAATAAGGCATAAGAAACTAGAATATTTTTTCAGTTAAAATCTAACAAATAAAATATAAAATTTAATGTTCTAACCACAGACCTATTGACTAAAATTTAACATTTCTACAAGTATTTTGTGGTTAATACCTTAATAGTTCCTAAATCCTAACTCTAAGCAGAATTTGTATTTTAAACTAGATCAGTAGAAAATAGAAATAAGCAAATTACTAAATACAAATCTAACTATCTCTTATCAACCGCAAATTGGAAAATGATAAGATAGTTTGACTGATAATAATAATTTTATTGTATCCGTAAAACACTGTACGCCACGATTAAATATATGCAAATACATCACAGAACAAACTTTAATCGTTGTGTACACTAAAAATAGTAAAATACACATTAAATTATTTTACTATTTACCAAACAAAATGTTGTATAATGAGTAATGACTAATGACCAAAGTAATGTGTATCGAACTATTGAGTTTGATAATGACATTGAAAATTTTTATCCTTTACACTTGCACGGTTTTCACCAGGGTAACAAATTTAAGACCATGCAGGATTCTAAACTCGTTTCACCCCATTTAATCCTACTGATCGATCATTAATAAATCATATCACAGGTGCTCCGCGATACATAATACATTACATAGGTATCCTTCTATAATAATTTAAAATAAAATCAGTACACGCATTTACTACTGCAAAAGAATTCATTCAAAATTAACCACTCTAACCCTATGATAAAAAAAAGTATTCCTTTTTATATTGCGACAAAAAACTTGAGAGACCTTTTAAAATTAAATATGAAAAAAATCTAAGCTATAAGCTTCCTTTTTGTGTTTCATGCCCAATGTTTTACATTTTCTGTACTCTATAATTATCTTATTGTTTATTGATTTGTAACATATTGTGTTATTATAAATTGTAAATATATTTGAATAATAAAATAAAACCATTAAGTAGGTAGGTATTTAATGTTATTTTGAATAATATGATTATAATTCATAAGTATCAGATAAGTACTCACAGATTAAATGAAATGTGAAAATATGGTTCAGAATATATTTAAACTTTAAAACCTATTTTAATAATACTAATTAGTAATCACTGAGTAAGTAATAACTAATGTACTGATACTGTCATTACCAATACAAATACAAGACAAAATGTAAAAATAATAAGTAATAATCACAATTGTAAATAACACTATGTATAATGTATATATAATCCAGTGACATAGTTTGAGACCACAGTCTTGAAAAATTAGATATAATAATAATAAGTCAATTAATGTTTTGTTGCTTTGTTTAAAATATGGAACTTTTAATTAAATTAATTGACAAATGACATTGTATATATCAATGTATCTTGTTTTAACCAACACACTATGATCTGACTGTACTAACACATAAAAATTAAAAAAATTAAATAAAACCTATAAAAATAATGTTTCACAGGTGTGTATATGTCAAATCAACAGTGTCAAACTTGTCAATTGTTATGGAAGGTTAAAAGTTAAAACATTTTAAACATTTTCTAGAAGAAAAATAACTTTAAATAGCCAAATTTTATTTTAAGAAATTATTAGTTCATTTTTTTGGAAAAAATTAATAACCAAGATCTTGCAGTCATTCTAATTTAATTAAAAAAAAAATTGAAAAAATTAATTAATTATTCTGATACTTTTAATATTAGAAAAATAAGATAGGTAAGACAATTATTTTAACATGACATATTTGAGGTATCTCAAAAGGCATCATAGATTATTATGAATTTTCATAAATTATAATTATATAAATATATTAAAAATGTATACACTAGTATTTTTCTAATAGTTCAGGTTGTATTTTTAACCTTAAGAGTTATGACTTATGATTTACAAAATCACTTTAATTAGACTAGACTATGCAAATTACAATCAATCTGTAAGTTGTAAACTATACAATTATAACATTTAATGAAAAACTAATAATCATAAAAAAAAATTGATTAAATATCGTAACAATTTTCACTAAATTATGTTTTAAACATAAAATGATGGATTGTTAATAAATAATATTATTAGATTAAAGATGTTAGTATTGGTCTGAGTGTAACACTCAAATATGTTATATTATGCAATCATTTGGATAAATGTGCAAATACAACATATTAGTAGTTATATGTATTTATAAATTGAATAATTAAATAATATATTTGATGAATACAATTTTCTAAGGAACTTATACAAAATAAAATAACAATTTAATTATAAGCGTTTTAGATGAACGTTGTGTATAGTGAAAAAAATAAGGAATAACGAAATGTTAAAAGTACGCTTAAAAGATTATTATTTTTTGTTGTTGTTGACTAATGATTAGAGCCATGGTGTTGGGATTCGGCTAAGGAAGGCGATAAAAGCTTAACAGACTCTGGTAAAAAGTATAAACCAGTAGGCGTAAACTTCATCACTCCATTATCTGATGTCGGCGAGGCTGATCTGGAATTTCCACTAGTTTCACTAGGTATTTTTTTACCTTAAATAATAAAAATATAGATATAATAATATTTATGTTTAAAAACGCTTAAAATGTATACTCACTAGAACTAGAAAGAGGTGATAAAGCTTCATATAGTATAGTTGGTTGCAAACTTTCTGATCTTAACATTTGCATACAACTTTTTAGTTCTTCTATATGACGTTTACGTAAATTTTCTAATTCAAAATATTGCCTAAAATAAATCCAATTATATAAAACAACTCAAAGAATAAATAATAAATATTTTAATTTTATTCAATTTTACCTTTGTAATACATTTTGAAAATCAAAAGAGGATACATTTAACTGAGTAGCTTGTGATATTTCTATTGAATTAGCAGATTTAAAATCTATGTTTAAATCTGTCTGTTCTTTAGTATCATCGTTCTAAAAAAACATATTAAAATGAATAAAAATACAGATTATGATAAAACAATAAATAATTTAGAAATTTATGTTTTATGATGGAATATTATGGTTAAATATTTTTAACATACAGAGTGTGAAACTGATTGGTAATTATCACAAGGGACATCTGTTTCTACAGATTGTGTCACATGTTGGTCAGTTGATGAGGGTAATGTATGGAAATTGACTGCATTTGAGGAATATTTTTTGTATGTATTGCTATGGATACTAGACAATTTCTAAAACAAATAATCAAAAAATTATTCATAAAATATTTTGATAATGGGTTTATTGTGATAGATTTACTATAATTTATTCAAAATGAGAAGGAACCTAAGAAACCTGCTATAAGCATCAACCAGACAGAAAAACTACAATAAGTCATCACTTTTCTATTTGATGTGATAGGACTAAATGCTACATTGGCAAAAATCAATCTACTAAAGTTCCTTCTCATGTCTCATTCAAACCACAAAAAAATTTATATATTTAAGAAAATATTGTCACGAAACTTTTGAATATAATATGACGTTATGTTATACTGTTTATTTTATTTGTTAATATTACTTTAAATAAAATTAAATATTTTTATCATACTATAACCAAAGGTCATAGAATTATCTTAGTTTACATTATTATAAATTTATAACTAATCAATTTAGACTATGTACTTTTGCCCTGTTACTTATTAAATAAACCTAGTCATCCATTTTATAATATAATATATTTTATGTGATTTTTATAAAACATGTGATATAAAAAAATTATAAATACTTTGATATCTAATAAATAAATAATAATAATAATAATAATAATAATAATTTATTCCCATATTTTTTTATTTTTATTTAACTATTACTTTAAGACATTACCTTTTCTAAACTATGCAAATCAACTGACTGAGCACGACTAATTTTTCTCTCTTTAGAATCTTCTTTATGACTATTTGAATTATTTTCAAACTCCTAATAAATAAAAGGTAAATAATTTAATTAGTAATGTGGTTAAAAATTAAGGGTATAATAAAGTGCTTTAAATACTTGAATAGACGGATCTTGGTTTTGAATAAATCTTGATTGAACCATAATGACATGACCAGGTAATGGTTGTACAACCATAGTTTGTTGATCTTTATTTTCTTCTGGTACTATCACACGCTGAAGTGTTTCATTACCCGTCAAAATTGACTGAGCTTGAACTGCATGCACAACAATTGGCCCAACTTCATCACCAATATGTACTTCATCAACTCCAATGGCTACAGGTTGCATAGGCTTAACGACTTCAATAGCAATAGGTATTTTTAATTTAGATGTCGCAGAACTTATTGCATGTAATGTACTTTGAGGTGAGAGTGGTCCCTTTAATATGTAATATAATTATAAACAGTAAATACATATTAGAGTTCATTTAATACATACAAGTATGTTGCCAGCAGGCATTGAAATGGAAGCTAAACGTTTTTGAAGGTTATTCATGTATGTCTCATAACCAGTATGCCCATGTGGTGTACTTGGATGAGAACCAATAGGTGGAGTACTAGATGATAACTCTGATGGCTGAGCTGTCAGTTGGATTAATTTTTGCTGAAGTTCGGATATTGTAAGAGAACCTCCTTTTTGACATGCTCTAAATATAATTTACATTAATTAATCAATAATTTCAATTTATTGTTCACTTTAATATATTTTATTTAATACATACGTATCAGATAAAACTTGGGAATGTAGTTTAGAATCAGTTGTTAGACCGGTATTCATATCAGGATTTGATGTATCTTCATTTGCAGTTGAAGAACCAACCGGTACATTTGGATTATTAGTACTTGCCAGTGTTATCATTTCATTTAAAATATTTTTTTGAAGTGATTCTGGACTGAGTAATTCATTTTGTTTTGGTATGTTCTTATCACAATTATACTAATAAAAAATGAAAATAATAATAAAAATAATACAAATTTAACAATAAAATAATAGACTTACATCTTCTAATGTTTGTTCTGTAATGACTGGGCTTACTAAAAACCTTGATATTTTTCGTGCCTAAGTAAACAATTATTGAGATTAGGACCAATAGACATAAGTTTTATAGTTAATAAATTAAAATTTTATAATTTTATTTTATGTAAAAGAAAAAATGATTAGTGTTTAAGTGCATACTGGTTTTTTTTTCTCTGGCTCTGATTTTTCTTCAACTTCTTTTATGGGTTCAGTAACAGTAACGTTGAGTTGATTTGTATTTATTGCATTTTCTGAGTCTCCAATAATTGGAATTCCTTCAGTCTAAAGATTAATTAAAATAAAAAAAAAAAAAAATAGAATACTATGAACATATGTAACAAGAAGAGGTTTGCTAATAACACCAATGCATACTCTATTCGGAATGAGATTGTACCTCAGTGGCCAACTCGTGCGCATGGACATGGCTTTACTACACAGCAGGCATATAAATAGTTGACTGGGTAGGGTGGGCAAAGGGTGTTACCTGACTGTCACCGAGGTATGATCTCATTACGAATAGAGTGTAGTATATTAAATAAGTTTAATTTTATGACACCATTACATTAGGTTAGATTAGATAGATATTACAATAATTCACTAATGTTTAAATATTATATTCATTGTTCAACACTTAGTGCTCAACTGCACGCATGAACTCATATTTTATATAAAAACAGTACAATTTTACACCAACACTTTTAATTTTCAAAAATCAAATGAAAATAAGAAATTATTTTTATTTATGAATATGCTTATACATTATTGTTCATTAATCACCCTAATGGTCAATATATTATACTTCATATTATAAAAATTTTATGTAAATAGTACCTCTTGTTTTAATAGAGACGGATCAACACAATTTGACAAAGGTTCCATATCCAATTTCAGTTTATTCACTAAGTCTTTCATCATTTCAGCCACTAAATCCACATGGGATACTTCTAACAAATCTTCAGTGACCTTAAAATTAAAATATACCAAATATTATTTTATTTGTTTTTATCTTAATAATCTACTTAGTCCTTACCAATTTATTTGCTACATCATAAGGTACAACATCATCAATGTTAAACCTAAATGTCACAGTTTTGTGTTTATTATTTTCTAATTGACATTCTGCTTGACGATTATCATACACAGCCAAAAGATTTAACGAAGGACCAGAAGTTCTACTTTTTTTTCTAGTTGCAGCCTCTTTTATCACAGATGATTCTTCTAGATTATCAACCCTAAAATACCAATAATATATAATTAAACATTTTATTATTTTATTAAAGCAGCAAGCATAAAAAAAATCACATTTATGTAATTAATGCAATAAATGGAAATAAGTTATTAATTAGTTCATGATTTTTGTAAATTTTTATGTTTTTACTTTGTTTATTAGATAAATATAAATAATTAATAAAAAAATTAAAATTATCAATTTTATTATTTATAATTTATAATTTACACTTAGCATCTTAAATCAGTATACAGAGATGCTGATCTTATGGTTCAATTATGACAAATGTTATAGGTAATTTAAGTGATATGTTTATCTAGATACCTAAAATTGGTAAAACCAAGCTTTTAACTACCACATAACAAGAGATATTCAAAACTTTGCTTATAATTAGTTATTCAAAGAGAGTTAATGAGCCTCTAGTAATTTGTGGTAGGTAGTAGGTATACCATTATATAGAAATTTGTCATAAGTATTTCAGTCTGAAGTTTTCAGATGACATTGGTATCATTGTCAGTACAGATATATAATATTCAACATTAATTTAAGAACATATTTTTTACCTCAAGTTCTGTTTAACATCAGCTTCAGCAGCATTAGTCGATGATTCAACAGTAGATTCTAATAATTTTTCCTCTACCTGTATGGTCTCTTCAGGAAGGATAATTTGATTATTATAATTTGAACATACTTGATTTTCTTGGTAGGATTGAATATTTGATAAATATGCTTCATTGGATGGAGATTGTGCATTACAATAATTTAAATTATCAGATTGGTTCACGTTAATTCCTTCTTGATTTCTTACATATATATTCTGATTATTTTGTAATGCATTTTCTTCATGTATAATAGCATGAAGCTGGATATCTTGTAAGACAAGTCCTTGAACTGAATCTGACGATAATGAAGATAAATTGGAAACAGTAGATACTGTAGATATTTTTCTTTGTAATTCTTCATCAGCTGTAGGAGGCAATTGATTCTGAACAGTATTAACTTGGTAATTCCAATGTGCATTCTGAATAAATGTAGAAGCATCTTGGTTTATTGCAGGTTCGACATTTTGATACACAGTAGAATCTTGATGATAAATATTGTCATTTCCATTTGATACATAGTTTTCTGGTACAACTTCTACCATATTTGGCACTTGATTCATATCAGAGAGCTGTTTGTAAGTCATATTGGTATCTGATGTATAAGCTGAATCTGTAGATGCATTAGATATATTTGATATTTTTCTATAGTTATCTTGCTGACTTAATGTATCTACTGATCGAAGAGGGAGACTTTTAGATGGCGATGTCTGTGTAAATAATTGGTCTTGATTAATAAGTTCTGTTACGTTAATTTCACTTGAAGGTTTAAGTAGGTTTTTAGGTGGAATTAATGTATTATCATACTTAATTTCTTCGTCCTATAATAAGTATAAAAATCAATTTTAGTTAATAAAAGAAATGTGAATTGAATCAACAATATTTTATGTATATTAATATTTAATAACAATTAAAAATACATACATACACACACATATATATATATATATATATATATATTAATTGTATACCTGATTAATATATTTAGCAGGTTGATACATAACAACAGTTTCTGGTTGTCGAAACTGCAATCCACTAACATCTGAATTTATATCATCTAAATAAAAATAATGTTGATGTATTTTCAAAATGATTCATAACTCAAATTCCAAAATCTATTGTATAACAATTAATTCATATGTACCCTTATATAGTTCTTCGTCAATTGGCACATCTCTTTTGTCATTTTGTTCTTTATTTAGATTATAAACTTGATTAGTTAACATTTTAGCAATGGTTTTACTATCTTCTTCCAAAATCAATCCAGATTTTGCCTACAAGATAATAGATATTAGTATATATCTGTAAATTATTCAAAAAATGAAATTTTATACCATTTCAGATGCTACATCATCTGCATTATCATTAATGATATCAAAATCAAATTGAATTGCTTCATTTTCTCTGTGTTTATTGCTGCAACGCTTTTTTGGATCAAGAATACGTAAACGAAATTCAATTCGACTGTCTGTTCTACTAACCATTTCTAATTTAATTCCTGGGTCTTCCGTAAAAAAATCATGAGCCAATAATTCTTTGATTGAAGGTCTATAAAAAAAGTATACTCCATAATATAAAAATAATATATTATTCTATTACATTAAAAGGTGTTTAAAATTACCTTTCTTCTTTTTTCAATTTTATACATGATTCTATTATATCTTTTATTTCTGGATTTTCAATCTTATCAAAACTTAAAGGTTTAACACCCTAAAATTGTATAAAAGAAAGATTATATAAATATAAAATATATAATAAATAATAATATACGTCTATTACTTTATTTTCTTTACAAAAGTATTGACTTACACTTATAACTTTTTTATAAATTTGAGCAGGTCCAGTGCATTCAGTATAAGGATACTCAGACGTAGCCATTTCTAGCATGCACATTCCAAAGGCGTATACATCAACACTCTCATCATAATGTTCTTCGTACATTTCTGGAGCCATAAACTCAGGAGTACCTAAATTATACAATCTAAAATGAATATCTTAAAATAAATTACCATCTGGTTTCAAATTACCAATCACAGATTTTGCAAATGATCGATTTTTTAGAGTGGCTAGTCCTAAATCTCCAATTTTTACACATCCAGTGGTACCCGTAATAAAAATATTATCACATTTTAGATCTCTGTGTATAATTGGAGGTGTTCGAGAATGCAAAAAACTTAATCCTTTTACAATTTGTCGACACCAAGATTTTAGTACTTTAGGATTAATCTTTTTGAAACGACGTAAATATGTTTTTAATGTTCCTGATGTCATTAATTCAGTAACAAGAACAATATATTTTCGTTTTGTTAAAGAAACTTCCCAATAGTCATAAAACCGAACTATGTTAGGATGCTGTAAACCTTTAAGCATTTCAGCTTCTTCTCGAAACCGAGCGCGTTCAGTCTTTGTTAACTTATTTTCCTATAAATAATAGTACAAGGAAATTAATAACTTAATCAATAATAAATTATAATAATTCAATAAAAATGTTTTTTTTAGTTTACCTGGAGCTCACACCAAGCAACTGCAACCCCAGTTTGAGTATCTAAACCTCGGAAGACTGTTTTAAAAGAACCATGTCCAAGCTCCTCATCAAATTTAAGAAACCTAATATTTATATAAATAATGAATATGTAAATATTATAACAACTTCTCATAAAATGCAATAAATAAAATTAATTACCTTCCATCTGGAGAAATTCCAGTAGCTTTTTCTTCATCGTCATCTGAACGATTGAGTATAGCTGATTTTGTGTTCAATATTTCTGTTGGTATTGGTAATGTAATTTGAGGAGAACATGACTCTTCGATTATCTCTACAGAACAAGAACCTGTGTCATAATAATTCTGGGTGAATAGATATGATTGTTTGGACGGCATATCTACAGATGATGATTGGCATTCCTTATTAGGTTTGTTATCCACAGTTTTCTTTTGAACAGTTGTTTCACGTCTGAAACGAGGAGATGGTATTGCAGCTCCTCTACCTCTTGCTGACACCTATGGTAATAAAATATTGAAATAATAATAAGAAAATAAATAAAAGATATAAACCTTTCTTTGTGGAGTACTTGGAGAACTCAGACTGGTACGATTTATTGTAGTTTTTGTAATAGTTCTATTTGGAGTTCTACAACTGGCTGCACAACTCGAATCGTCTGTCAATTGGTTTAATCTGTAATTGTTAGTGATCGTTTTATAACTCGATTTCACTGTTCCGGATTAAACCAAACTACCTAGGAATTCTGTTAACACCTAACACTCTATCTACAGAAGTAGCATTTCTGTGTGCTTCGTGGTTGCCATTAATGCGATCGTGCTCAACACTACTTGCTCGTAACTTAGTAGCACTGCAACAGTCGTGTCTGGAAGTATTTTTGTTCCTCGATGGTGTTTCGTTGTTGTTTTTGGCGACGCGGGACAGCCGATTCCGAAAACTCATGGCTCACTGTGTCAACGAGAAAAAAAATATGAATAAATGTACCTAGGTAATATTAAACAATCGGAAAAATCAAACAGATTTACGCTCAAAATTGCAAGCGGAAATAACAAAAAACGAAACGATGTCAAATCTGAATGGAGAACGAAATAATCCTGGGATGCAGCTGTCACTGCAGTGGTTTTCTCGTATCGGGCTATACACAACAGAGCTTACCTTATATTCACATATTACTACGGTCGCTCATTGAGCCAAACACGTACGGCGCACTAACAAACCGATGCACAAAAACAGTCACGTCTCTATTGCGTCGAGTATATTTAGTGATTTGGTATGTTATTTTTTTTTTTAAATTGAGTTAAATTTTCTCAGCTCAGGCCTATCCCCACAATATCGCGCAGGCAGATCGGAACTCCACTGCTGAGGTGATAATAGATGAAACCACAAGAACAAGCCGATTAGGCCGGGACGGCGGGACGGAACCTCGCGCAGTGAGATACTGCCTACTGGTGCCGTGGCGGGGATGACGACGGCGGGGCGCGGCGATGAAATAGCGCCGCCCAAAACAACCTTGGTACAAGTGCTGCCACCACCCGTCGACGGAGTCAATGAACGTGAAATCTCTATGGGAGCCAATTTAATTAATAATAATAATAATAAAAAAAAAAATTGCATATTATACACTTGCAGGCACGTTTACACACGTATGCACACACACAAATGAGTAAACGCACATACATGCATCCGTCCCTCTATCCACTGCAGCAGTAAAAATTACAATTTTTTAATATCGATTTTTTTTTCAATTATTTTATTACCTGAAGAACTGAAATTTTGATATTTAGAATGTATAATATTTATCGTTAACGCCCGTCATCGTGCAAAAAAAAAAAAAACAAACGACCGTAAAACAAACAGCAAATCGCAATCTTTCTGTCAATAGTCAATATAATATAATATTGTCTACGTCGAATTCTTCTGATTTACAAATTACAACAACTGTTTTGTCAGAATTTTTTTCGTTTGAAGCGCACAAGAATGTCGCAGTTTTTACGCCGTTACCGTCGATGATGTCACCCGGTCGTCATCGACTACGCCCACTTTTCATTTTATCTCTCGGAACTTCGTCTGGTATTATTGTGTTATCTGATTTTCCACAATTTTAGTCTAGTCAGTGAATGTTCTATAGTCGACGACGTCATAGGTATCTACTGAATATTTTTATATTTAACGACGTCGACGCGAAACCCATAAAGACATTATATGTGTCTACCTTAAGTTGTAGGCAGTTGAAGGCATACTTCGCATTCATCTTTTTCTGTAGTTATTGGTTGTGTAGGTAATGTTTAGACATATCGTTAGAAAGCTCATCAATATTCGTAAACTCTTTCTTAGTTTCTTCTACCACAGCAATAGTAAAACCGCCCACTGACTAAATGTTTCAATAATTTATTATTATATTACTATGTATTTGATTTTATAAAAATTTATATTACTTATGTAATATATAAAATGTATTTAAGTATCTACTGCGGTAAATATAATAATACATTAATACCTATAGTATAACAAAATATTAATTTATATGTTATTGCAATTTAAAGGTAACAATTTTCTATTAAACTTTAGACGTACATAACTGTACAGTAATATTATTTTATAATACGTTAACGAATGACATAATGAGTCAATAGTTGACCATTCTAAATTTATATCATTACTGTATTGGCAAAATATGTAGATCCACGCGACCATCTGTGATCTAAAAATTAAAAATATTTTTACGGAAAGACCGCGAAATTCGCGGAATTGTAAATGGAAGAATAAAAGAAGCCGTTTTACTTTCCACCAACGTAATGTAACTGCATCGCCGAACTACGCCTATCAATGTTGTCATAATTCATAATTGATAACATATCTTGCATTGAATTTAGGATTACATATTGATAGGATTAGGTTTTACTTTGGACTCTTTAGAGTTGAGGGTTTGGGAATCAAATATCAATATTATGTCTATAAAATAAATATAATTATGGCAATAATGGTTAAACATTTTTATTAACTTTACGTCTTTAAATAATTAAATCGCTTTTAAAATTAATTGCCTTCATAAACTCAGTTACTGTATTGTATAAATACAAAAATGTTGGTCTAGGTTTATTTGATTAATTTTAGTTACATGACCTATTCTAGGTATGCTAATCTTTGTTCAATACAGACTGCTATAAATTGATTTACGAGTGCAAATGATTTACAGTTCAAAATGCATGACGTATACGAAGTTGTTAAACTGTTAAAGTATTCTGTACAAATCGAAAGTATCACTGCTTATGGTAATTGTTTTCATCATAAATACTTATGAATTTAATTTAATACTTAATTATTAAAAAATATCTATTGTATCAATAGAATATTATTCAATCTTTATTATTATTATTTTAACGGGTGTTTATATTCGATGATATATAGAAATCTGCATCATATGCTCAATTATTTGTATTTTTTAATTATTTATGTGCATCAAAAACATTACACTGTTTTAGATTATTCTATTTGACTTGAATTTTTTTGCCATATTCATTACTTATATAAATTATTTTTACAGAATTTGATTAATATTTCTTCTAATTATCTTATTATTAGTTTATAATTTATAAATTTAAATATCAATAGGCGAACATAGCACAAATTATATTAATGTCTGTGACCACATAAAATTATTATTAATAACATTATTTTGTTTTTTAGATAATTATTTGCTGGTTGGTAATCGTTTAGGGCACATATTCTTGTACACCACCAGTCCTAGAGTTCAGTTAGTTGACTGTAATAAAACATTTAGCAAAAGACCTATACTACAATTAACTGCAATATCAGAATGTCAAATAGTTATTTGTCTATCAGGTATTAAATATTTTAATAATAAGCCTTTTTTTATACTATCTAATTTTTTTATTACATTTTTAGATGAAAGAGTTAGTGTACTTGATGTATCTCGAGATAAAGTAATACATTTAAAAACACCTGGCTTACAAAAAACTAAAGGTGCTAGTACTTTTACTGTAAATGTGAAGGTAAATTATTTCTATATGTGTAATGACGTGTCTAAAAAAAAAATTATTAAAATAAATTTATAGACTCCTGATGGATTGCAAAGTAATGCCAGTAATACAGTAGTTCGTCTCTGTGTAGCTGTTAAAAGACAATTACAAGTTTACTATTGGAAAGGAAAAGATTTTTTGGAGCATTCTGAAAATATTAACTTGCCAGATATACCTCGCACATTAGTGTGGTGTGATCAAACAGTAGTTATTGGCTGTAAAAATGAATATTACTTATTTGATGTAAGTATTCATTAATAATAACTATAATTTTTTTTTTTAGATGGTAGTTTTTATACTTAAACATCATAAGTTATTAAACTAGAGTATAAATAGAAAAATACTATTTTGCAAAATATTAAAAATTGTGTAGTTGTATGGCCTTGCTTAATAAATGTATGAATAAATAACTATAAAAATTATTTAAAAAATAATATTTTGTGTTATACACAATGTATAACAATTTTTATAATTAAATAATACTCTAGAAATACAATTTTTTTTATAGAACTGCATTAAATTTCATAAAATAACTATTGTGTTTAAAAATAATTCAAAAATTAATTTTTTTGCAATAAAAAATATATTTTTGAATTACTTATTGATTTTATCAAACATATCTATAGTTTTTAACATGCTTAAGGATATTTGCCATGTGTACATTGTATTTATCAAAAATTACATGGTTTGATTAGGATCTAAGATATATGAGTTAAATAAAAGGTTTTTATAAATAATTATAATATTTTAAGTTAGTTAGAAAATCAAGGATTTTGTGCTATTATCTTCATTGAGGCTTAAAAACTTCTTCTAAATTGTTTGATATTTAGGTATTTTGTATATATTGAAATTTTGAACATTTTTAAATGATATGTTAAATTATTAAGTCAACCAGGAATTAAGTGTGTATGAGTGTTGGATCGTTACTAATTAGAAATATGTAGATTAAGAATGAATATCTAATTATTGCTCTTGTAGAAGTCACTTCTTATCATCTATTGCAGTGTTTTGGATTTGTGAATTTTAGTAATTTTTAATTTATTAGTTGCAATAAAGTTAGAATTTTATTCATTTTTCCATACCATAATATTTGTTTGTTTAATAGACTTTAATATCATTAATTGCTATGTCAGTGATTATTCTAGTCACAAGTTCTGCTTATCAGCCATTCCAATACCAATTAAACTCTATATCTACCATATTCAGTAATTATACTCTGATAAACTTGATTTTTTTGTTTTAAGGAGTTAAATTTGGTTGAGATATTAAATTTGTCATCAACAAAGTTTGGAGTTCCTGGATTGTACAAATATTAAATGAGTTAGGTTTTTAGAACTATAGGTCAGGTATTCTGATTTCATAATACCCACAGATAGTTGTAAATAATTTTAAGCTGAATATTTTAGTATAAATATGAGTCATGAGAAATATTGAAAAATAATAATGACAAACTTCAATTTAAAATTTAAATGCAATTGAAAATCTAAACCCATTCATTATCAGTTAAACTATGAAAACTAATAAATAAACCAATTCCTAAAAGTATATTATAAAGTATAACAATTAAATATAAATAAAAACTCATCTGTACCTACCTAATTCATAGAATTAGAGAAACAGTCATAAATAATTAATAGAAGAGTAAATGTAGATATAGATCATGGATATATTTGTTTTTAAGTTTAAATTAAGAATTTATTAAAAATTCTTCAAATAAAATATTGATATTTTATGGTAGATAGGTACAAAACAATTAAAATCAAACTTTTGAATTTTTGGCTTTGTCGTTTATTATTAGTTTACTAGTTACTACATTCTATAGATTTTAATATCTTATAAGTTTAAGGAATTAAGTTCAGCAATAATAATAATCATATTTTCCTATTTTTTCATACATTTTTATAACAGTTGAAGTTTCAATTACTACTAATTAATTATTAGTAAATAATATGAACCAAATAACCTGTTGAAAGAATTTAAATTTTAAAATAGATACTTGATATATTCTGATTATATTAATATTTTTAATTAAATTTATTAGAGTTAAAGAAATTTAAATATTGTATTTTATATTAGGTTACTATGGAACAAGTAAAACCATTGTTTTTAACTGGAAAAAATCAAGAACCTATTATAACCAAAATATCCGACACAATGTTTGGTGTTGTCAAAGATTCTCATTTAATTGTTATGAGTACAATGGGTAAAGTAGCCGAACAGCAATTTATTAAATGGGTGGACACACCGTCTATTATTTGTATGTAAAAGTTTTATATTTAAAAATATAAATATTGTATTCATCAATACGATTTTATTTCAGTGTATGATGAACCTTACTTAATCGCAAGTATAAGTGATAAATTGTATGTACAAACTATAGAATCAGTTGAAAGTTCGGTCTCGCGTCAAATAATATCAGCTTCTTCTAAAACTATGAATATGTTCACTTGTAAAAATGGTTTAATTTATGTTTCGTCTACATTGGATGTTTGCTGTTTAAAAGCAGTTCCATTTGCTAAACAAATCAAACGGCTTCTTGAAGATAAAGATTTTCAGCTTGCTTTAAAATTGGCTGTAAGTAGTTAACTATAAAGATTACTGAATTATGTTTTATTTAATAAATAACGCATTTTTTGAAGTGGCATTTATATCTGAGACCTAGTAACAACAATGAAATATTTTCTTTTAGCTGTAATAAAAAATTATAAAATTAAATCAATATTTATTTTTTTTATAGAGTAATTATTCTTGTTAATAAAAATCATATATTCATATTTCTATTTTACTTTGTTTACCTATTTTTTTTTATGTATAATATAGAACATATCTGATGAATCTATCGATGATAAAGAAAAGAATGTATCACAAATTAGAACCTTATATGCCAATGATTTATTTGAAAAAAAGAAATATCAAGAATCCATGAGAGAGTTTTTGAAGTTAAATACGGGTATGAAGAATTTATTATTAATATTAAAACTTATCTTAGTGCAATATTGATTTCTTACAGATCCTTATGATGTTATCAGATTATTTCCAAATTTATTACCTCAAAGTGATTCAGACTATGGAGAAGAAATACTTGAAAAAGAAATGGAAATAAAAATTGTTGCATTGATTGAATATTTAACCGAAGTAATTTTATGAGTATTTAATTTAATTGATTGTATTTCAAGATTAAAACTTGGTTTTTGGTGAATTTTTAGGTGAGATTCAATCTTTTGAAAGAACCCAATATTAAAAATCAATCAGATATTCTTGAAATAAATACTAATCATCAAGAACAGTTACTTCAGATTATAGACACAACACTTCTAAAATGTTATTTACAAGTAAGCTTGTTATAGATTTGAAAAATAATGACAAAATTATAAGTTTTAAATGTTTGTGTTATAGACTAATGATGCTCTAATAGCGCCTCTTTTAAGGCTTAACCATTGTCATTTATTAGAAACTGAAACAACCTTAAAAAAGTATAAGAAATACAGTGAATTAATAATTTTGTACCAAACTAAAGGACTACATAGTAAAGCATTAGAACTTCTTCAAAAACAGTCAGATGATTTCGATTCTAATCTCAGAGGACCTGAAAGAACTATTCAGTACCTACAAAATATTGGTAATTAATTAATAGTTACCATTATTATTTTTCACTATATGAATTACTACAATTTACAAAATATTTATTTTATAGGTTCAAATAATATTGATATCATTCTACAGTTTTCTGATTGGGTATTAAAAAAGTACCCAGAAGAAGGACTTACTATATTTACAGAAGATGTTGCTGAAGTAGAAAATTTACCTAGACCTAAAGTATTAGATTTTTTAATTAGAAATCACAAAAATTTGATTATACCTTATATGGAACATGTAATACACGTTTGGAATGATACTAATGCTATATGTCATAATGCTTTAATACATCAATATAGAGAAAAGCTTCAAAAATACAACACCATGTCAATGCAAGCTGATGAACAAACAGCACAAAATACTAAAATAAAACTTCTGGAATTTTTAGAACAATCAAAGTATTATACTCCTGAAACAGTATTGGTACATTTTCCGTTAGATGGTAATGTTAAAAGTTTTACTATTATTAAATTATTTAAGATATCTTACCACCATAACATATAATTTAACAGGATTTTTTGAAGAACGTGCAATAGTATTAGGTAAGCTGGGCCGCCATGAACAAGTCTTGTCGATGTATGTTACTGTATTAGATGATGTTAACCGAGCGATTGAATACTGTGATAAAGTTTATAAATCAAAAAATGAAAACTGTGATCAAGTAAATTTTATAACTAAAAATTATAATACATTTTATGTTTATACATTTAAAAATTAATTATAGATTTACGTTATACTATTGAGATTGCTCATTGACCCTCCAGATAGTTGGTTAGCTGGACTAGGTGATGTATCAAAACCTGCACCCAATTTAGAGAAAGTTATTGAAATTTTAAATAAAAATGCTGCTCAAATAGCTACTCCAGATGTATTAAAAGTGTTACCAGATGAAATACCCATTCATCGTATTAGTAATTTTCTAGTTATTGCTCAAGAAAAAGCAATCAGCAATAGAAGGCTTTATCAAGTGAATCGTGGTCTACTTTATGCTAAACTTTTAAAAGTAAAAATTATTGATATTGTTTAATATGTATTTGAAATTGTAATATTTAATATTATTCTTTAGATTCAACAACAGAGAATATTTTATGAGTCGCAAAATATAACTTTGACAGAATTCAATATCTGTGGAGTATGTAAAAAACGATTTGGAAATCAAAGGTATTTTAATTAATTAAATAATAAAAAACAAAATATTCATCATCTTAATGTTTCAGTGCATTTGTAAGATGCCCAAATGGTGAGATTGTCCACTATTCATGTCATAATCACAAGGCAGATCAATAAAAAAACTTATAATATCCGAGTTCGTTGACATAGGTTAAAACTGTCATGAATTATATAGATATGTCAGATCCAGATCCTTCATGATCAGAATCCATAAATGTATCTTCTTCGTGTACAGCATTATTGAATGGTGTTGATTCATTTTCAGCATTATTAACACCGCTAAATGTCGCATCTAAAAGTGAACCATTTAAAACGGGTCCAGTAGAATCTGCGGATGTGGCTGTTGAAGTATTGCACGGTTTTCCCAAACTCTCTAAACTCTCCATAACTCGTTTGTTATTTGGGTCAAGACTAAAAAAAACCATTAAATGATTGTTATTAAGTGAATTTTTTAAATTTAATCTATGTAATAAATTGTAATAAAAAAAGTAATATTTTATATATATTACAATAATTTAAAAAAATCCTACTGTTATCGGATGAAAAATTAATAAATTAATATATATATATATTTATTATAAAATTATTCTAATTAAACTATATTTTTATTGTTTTTACAACTAGTATTCAATATTTACCTAAATTTTATTATTTTTTAAATGAAAACATAATTATACTTAAATCATTAAGGTATTATATTATATTATTATTATTCATTCAATCATAATATTTATTACACCAAACAAAGAATACTAAAAAACCCTTAATGAAGATAGTTAAGCAACTTGTAATTGTAGTGTAATCAAGTGAAAGTGTTAAATAAAAAAATAGTGCACATGGAGTAAACATTTCCCTGACCAATAAAAATGTTATTTTATTATACTTTGATTGTCTTAAATTATATTTTAATTTCTTAATTTTAGAGCATTAGACAATTTAGTTTACTTACTTTATATCAACAATTTTTAAAAAATAAACAAATAAACATACTATACAATGCAAATTGTACAATTCTGTGTTTGTTATTATAGCATAATAATAAGATAGATTGATCATTGCATAGATAAATAGACTGATGAACTATAACATATATTACTGAAAGATCGTGAACTGGAGTAAATAATTACTATATAGCCCATGTGCAGTACGTGAGGTTGTCATCAACCACATAAGTTAAATAAAATTGCTGAAGGTTATCATATTCTAATGGTAATTTATTTAATTTATAACTAATTTTATAAAAATATTATAAATTTATATGATTTTTTAATGTATATATAAATAAATTATAATTTCTATTAAACTTATAGATACGGTATTATATAAATATTTGCAAGTCAAAATTACTGATATCATTATTAACCCCAACATTATTACATCTCTTTTCTTCTAGTTTAAATGTTAGTATCTTTATAGTTTAAAAGCTTCTATGCAAGTGAGAACCATTATTTCTCTCTCTATTATAAGTGTATTGTTAAGCAAAGATAAGAATGCCATATCCACATGATTGATATAAAATATAAATCAAATTAATTACTTGAGTGCAGAATAATAGAAGTCAAATGCTTTTTCTAATTGATTTTGTTTGACACTTAAATCACCCAACATTTGATATAACCTACAAGTTGGCTGATCTAATGCTTGCTTGTGTAATATAGCAACAGCAGGACTATAATTTCCTTCTTGTTCAAATATCTGAGCAATCATATATATTGCTGGGAGATAATATTCGTCAACATTTAATGCTCTTTCCAAAAGTATTTTTGCTTTGCCAACAGTCATTGGATCTTTCATTAATATTGAAGCATATAACTATAAAATAAATATGAATTATTTAACATATATTAAGTTATATTTATAAATACAAAAAAACCTATAAATATTTACTTAAGAGATATAATAATTAAATCAATATTGGTTTACTAAATTTTCCAACCTTAAAATAGGGAACAAAAAAATTGAAATTAAATTTTTTTTTATGATTTGTATTTAAATAGGAATATTGCTGCTTCTAAAATACTAATTTATAAATCTGATCAATTTTGTATGAACATTTGATAACCTTTTGCATTAATGATATAATTGCCATTAAATCAATAATATATATAACATATAAATTAATAAAACGAATACTTACAGTTAATGCTTTTGGATGGTTATTCATTTGTTTACAACAATTACTAGCAGCTGTCACAGCATTTCTCATCTTATGCAATGCTATGTAACAATCTACCATACCTTTATGTGGATCAAACAGATAAGAAGCAATCTAAGAAATAAAAGACATCCATTATATCATGAAAAAAAAAGAAAATTTAATAACTTACATCATTGGCTTTACGAAATTGTAAAATAGCATCAGAATACTTTTTCATACTTGTTAATATCATTCCGTGCAACAATAATGCTTCAATATTTCTTGGATCAACAGAACAAGCCTGTATAAACACATCATGGTTGGCATATAGTATATTAAATATATTTATTTAAAAATCTTTATAAATACCTTTTGTGCTAAACACAAAGCTTTTGAATAATTACTATTACTATAGCATACAAAAGCAAGAACAATCCACATATGGGAATCAATCGATGATTCATCTGTATAACTTGTTGGGAGTAATTTTTCTAACTCTCTATTGTGTTTTTCCATGTATAGACACATAGCTAGTGTACACAGGCCATCTTGCATTAGTGGATTTAATCTGTAAGCCTACAACATGAACTCTATTAAAATATATTTAAAAATAAAATAAAAATTGAAACAAGGAATGGTTTTAAATACTAACTCTTTGTAAGTAAATTAGTGCATTTTTACGATCTCCATAAAAATAATATGATTTTCCAATAGCCACTAATAATCTATTACTATTGCATAAAGGTGAGTTATCATCCAACTGTTTTAAAGTATTAATAGCTGCAGGATATTCAGTCTGTTGAAATATATAAGCATGGGCTTTTATCCAACCACTAATCCTAAAAATATATATAATATGTATTATATATATATACAAACAGTAACATAATTTCATAAATATTAAATACTAACCATTCAAGTCCATTAATTCCAACCATTTCTAACATAATAGCATTCACTTCATTTCCTTTAACACCTAAGCTCAAAAGTCCTTCAGCTGCTTCAATTGCTAGTGGGCATTCCTTGAAAATTAAATTAAAACTTAATTAAAACTATCTATAAATTAATTAAATATTCTGAGAAAAACAAACAATGCAGTAATGATTTTAATTTTATTTTTATGAATATAAAATTAAATAATAAGTGATATATTCAAGACATTTTTTTATAACAATATAATTTTAAGTTTGAAAACAATTTTTACAAAGATTAAAATTAAGTAGTATGATTGAAAATTAACAGTAATATATCTAGCTTACAAAAAAACTTTGGTATTCTTGTCGTATGCGGTTTACTGCTCACCTAATCTGCCACACATCTATATATACATATATAAATATATTATATGGTTATTCCCAATAATTCGACGGTGATTAGGTTTTATTTTAACAATGTAACTTCTATAATAATAATATAATACTATAAAATAACCTAGGTCTAATGTATGAGATAATCGGTTATTGTTTAATTTATGCTGCAATACATGATAAATTTTTCTACAGTTAAACACTTTAAATATTATGTTAGCCAAACATTTTTATACAATTGATTAATCAGAAGAAAATACATAGCTTTTTTAAAGGAAAGAGGACTTATTGAAATTTTTTATCTATGTGGTAGGCATATGTAAACATGGGTAGTAGACAAAAAATGTGCGGTACACCGTATGTAACATGTAGAAACAGGTGATAGACTGCATACGACAAGAATACTAAAACGATATCAAAACTATTACAAAATATTGCAGATACTTACTTTTAAGACTTTGTTATAAGCAGTAACAGCATGAACAATATTGCCCATTTGATGATTTAGTTTTGCTATGGCCATGTTAATTTTAGTTTTTCTTTGTTTGGATGGTACTGATTGTAAAATAGCTAAAGCCTGTTTATTATCTTTTAATTTCACCAAACATAAATGCAAATGATATTTAATATCTATAAAAATAAATAGTATTTTGTTAATTTTAAAAATAAATAAAACACAAAACTACAAATGTATTACATATATTATTTATACTAACCTAAATCAGGCATAGGATCTTTTAAGCCATCATATTGTTTTTGTGTAGCTTTTGCTGTAGAACAGGCATCTTTAAAGGTCAATGCTGTTTTATATGCAGCTTCTGCTTGACGATAATTACCTAAGTAATAATGTGAATCACCCTGATATGCCAATATACGGAATTTATGTGGGGCCGTTAAGATATCTGTTGAGTGTTCACTAACTTTTAAAACCATCTCTGCCTAAATAAAATTTAAGTAAAATTAGTTGAAAAATGTATTAAAATAAAATAACACTTAAAAAAAAATATATAAAATTTACCACTTTTATGACATTGGAATGTAACTTTTGACTGTGTAACAATTTTATTTGATCAAATAACATACTCATTTTGAAAAATAAATTTAAACTTTGTACTAGATTGCCTTTAAAAATAATAACTTTTGGCACTTTTAAATGTGATTATGTATAAAATTAATATTATTGTTACTTATTAGAAGTAAAAATCCAAAATAAAAGATAGGAAAATACAATATTCAAGAAGTATTTTAAAATAAATAAAACAATAGGTACAATTAGATAAATGTATAGTTAAAAATCAGGGGAAAAGGCTATTCCGAAAAAATACAATTTCAGTACACCATAGTAGAAAAAGTTTAACAAACCAAATGACTAACAAACGAAAAAATGTAATAATAACGATTAACGGCTTAATACAGCGTTAAATAATTTATAATAATGTCTCAACGTATAATCTGTATTCTGTACGAGTTATCACTATAATAAGAATAACATAGATATTAGATGGAACAAGAGACCAATCACGGTTCACGAGGGTTCTTATGAATTCGAGAATTTGTAGCGCTCCTCGTGATAATTAATCAATTCATTTTATCCATATTCCCGCGCAAATAACATTTAAACTTAATAGATAATTACACACAAGACACAACAACAGTTCAAAAGTCTGAACAATTAAATAATAATGATAACAACAATAAATACGATCACGAAAAAGGTTAATCTTCTATATTATAATATTTATACATTCATAATTCACATGAAAAAAGAGACTGATTAAAAAGTGACTCATTGAGACATATGTCTAATATTGACTGACTGACACAATTTATCAACGCTGGGTCTACAAACTTTGCAAATTCTAATCACTCCCTACTTCATCATCATAAACTACCATATAGACATATAGTTTATTTCTACACGAACACGGTAACTGTTGACAAACAGTATCCACATAACATATAAACCTTTATACACGCATTTCAATTTAAAATCCCGAGTACCTACATTATAATATGTTTACGGTCATAACGCTCTACAGGGTAAACCGCAGACACGAAACCTTTTTTTCGGAGATCTAATATTTAAAATTGTATCGTGAAGTCAAATAAGACGCATCAGTTTTTAATTAAATATTTAATCTCTAGTCCATCTATTTATCGAAATATCGAGAATATAGAACTTTATAGTTAGTATTGTAAGACTACTTGTACAAGTAGCCCTTATCTGTAGAATTGTTACTGAAGGAGACTATGAACTTCAGTTAGTACCTATCTATCATTTTTATAAAAAATTAACTTAATATTATATTACATAGATATAATTGAATCATATATTCATATGGGGCATCGGCTGAGTCTCAAATTTCAATACTTAGTTGAGTGACTAGTGTCGGTGTAATTGATTTTTTTTTTTTTTTTGGTAAGACTATAAAGTATAAACGCCTGCACGGGCACGTGCTCGATTCAATTAAACTTCGGGCTTCAATTTTATTTAATATTTCTATTATTATGTTCTATTTTTCATGTGGATATTGATACGGAAACTGTCATGTGTTGAAGGTAAGATTTGGCCGGCATAATACCATACCATCTCATATTTGACTAAGAAATCATGACCTTACAGAATCACTCCGCAGTATATAAGTTGTCGAGTATAGGGGAACGTGAAGCAAAATATGGTTTTAATAGGAATAAATTGTTTTTTTCTTATGATATTTTTCTAAAATTACAATCATATGATTTTTATGTCGTCTCATGTAATACTATTATCAGTTAATAATAATAAAATAATTTTTGACTTGGTAAAAATTAAAAACTTAAAAAGCTCATTTTGCCCCGTAGATATATTACTCTTAATAAACGGAATAAAAATTTCACTACACACAAATTTTTTGATTTATTATTTATTTTATTACCTAATCTAAATTTTCTTATTTCATATTTACAATTAATTTTATGAGTAGGTAATATAAAGAAAAAAAATTGTTTCATGAGTAATATATGTATATAAAAAAAATTATGAACAAAATTCACTTACAAACACATCAATACCAGCACAAAAATTATGAGCCCATCTCTTAAAGATTGTGCATTTAATTCAGCCATCAATAGACTTACAGTAAAGTTCATCACAATAAAAACAAATATTATCATCATTTAAATAACACGTCCCCATTTTGCCCTTAAAACACAGTTATACTTATTGAATTATTTTGGCAAACGTTATGAGTTACGATTATTATTATTTTTATGAAAACGCTCTTTTTATATATATGTATTGTTGAAATAATTAATAATGTAAAAATAATTTACCTTCAATCAAAGAAAAAATAAAAAACGTTATTTTTATATCACCGGTTGCATGGTATCACATTTATCATATTTTTATCAATAACTCATATTATAATATAAATAAAATAATAAAATATTAACTATGTTTTCTTGAAGGAGGAACAATTCTAAACAGCTATTTTAAAAACTTACATTTTCATTGTTTCCTTAAAAATTAACCCATTTCGTATCACGTTCCCCTATTAATTGTTGCCATACAATTTATTTCTAGTTGAGAAATATGTGCATTTTTTCGCTCTAATTTATCATCGATTTTTAGTATAGAGACTTCATATTTCCCCTCCCGTTTCGTATTGAATATTTGATCTTGTTGACATGAAAAAACATTTATGTGAACATTTGTATTCTTTTGGTTCCAGTTTATCAAACTAGTGAATCGTTTTTTGGTCTATAATCTATATATATATTATATATAAACTTATTAACTCTATGTACGCAGTCACTTTTCCAAAGATGTCGTAACATAATAGTGTATGCAGCCATCCAGGGTTTCGATGACGGATGCTTTTGAAGGTAATTACAGAGCTAATGTATTATTACTTTTATGAAAAGATGGATCAGATTCGGCGTATTTTTTTAATATTTTTATATAGTAATTTCTATACAGCAATATAAACATAGTTATTAGTTTAATTGCGAAATAGTAATTACAATATAATTAATAAAAGTAGTTAGAAAGGTACCTACTTAGATTCTTGACCACTTGAAACCTATTAACCCTATATATTTATACCCAGTTTGCCGACATTCAATTCTTCTGACACTCGGTTTATGTGAATTGTATTATTCATTTAATAAATTATTTATTCTGGAAACATAAAAAATATATACAAAATAATTCGACTAATAATACTTTTTAAATAGTTGCTGAAATGGACTAACAACTATCTACCACAACTAGTGTTAAATTTAAAGGTCTCCGGGCCCTAAAGTGGATTCTAAAAAGGGAGTCTTTTCAAAATACGAGTATATTAATAAAAACTGCTTTTAATTTGCTATTAAAAATGTATAAAATATAGTTAAGATACACATTATCACTTTATGCATCCACAACAATATAGTGAAACGTAATATTAATTTCCAAGTTATTATCTATACTTCATAATAATATTTAATATATAAAATTATTTCTATTTAAGCCTTAAAATAAATAAATATACTATACACAAAATATTTCTTCATGTTGATCCATTTTGTGTGACATTTTGTTTTTGTTTTTGGTACTTGGGCCCCGAAAAGGTATCTAAGAGCAGCAAGGCACAAGTTTAGCACTGAGTCCATAACAATAAATTACTTCAGTCATTAATAGGACTTTATTTACAAAATTATATGTTTATACTTTAGAATATTATTTTAACAGTTTTTTATTGGTACCCATATTCAACATAAAACTTTGTACATCAATATTAATTACACAATGCATTTTATCCGCAATTTATCTTGCGATATCAATGAACAAGTTTGTACCTGTCCTACGCTTCTATCTATATGATTTCTATAAAACTAAGTTTATTGATGTATAATTTTAACTAACGTAAATCAAAAATTTAAATTATTTTGAAAATTTTTAATTTAAACACACATATATACTTATACAACAACTTTATCAATAATATGACAATTATATAGTATGATTAACATTTATATTTCTTTTAAAATTTTAAAACTTCTAGGTGTAGACTGTAGTATACGCGCGTCATACCTACTCTATTTAATAGTACCTACCAGTTGTTTATTGTATATTTACATTTTTGACTTTTGACTTTTAATGTAGCTCAATAATTATAATTATCAATATAGAATTTATTTTAATATTAGAACATTCGATTTATAGTTTGATTATATAATAAATAAAAGATTAATAAAATGTATATACCTATTTTATATTTAAATTATAATTATAAGTTATACATAATTTTGAGTACAAATACAAATAAATAAACTATAAAAAATATATCCACAACTCTGTAACAAATAAAGCCACTGATATTAATATTTATAAATATTTAAGTAGAAAAAAATGATACGAGAAATTGTAAATATACATAGACAGATAGAATAGTTACGGTAGTAAATATAAACACATCGTTATTATAGTATAATATTATAATGAATAAATTATGTTTTATATTTAATGAAATGATTGTAAACCAAATCACGCCACTTTGTTGTACATCAGCCTACATATTACTTCCTTATTAATTGGTTATAGATAAACACATTATAATAGGATTACTATAGTAGGCTTAGCCGTTTAGGTGCGGTTACGCTACAGTTGAAGTGTATAAATACGTTGTAATTTGTAATTGATTGTTTATTGGGTTTATTTCACTCGGTATATTTAAACGTTGAATTTAAATTTCTTAACACTTATCATTATTATTAATTAAAATAAAACTTTCTATTTTAAAATGTCAAAAGTTCCTACTGTAAATATGTCTAATTATGACAAACAAGGGTGTCTTGACGAGATGTTTAAAATTCAAGCAAATGCTACCCCAAATGCAGTTGCCGTAATTA
Organism: Rhopalosiphum nymphaeae; assembly: GCA_036289425.1. Lineage (NCBI taxonomy): Eukaryota > Metazoa > Arthropoda > Insecta > Hemiptera > Aphididae > Rhopalosiphum > Rhopalosiphum nymphaeae. The sequence continues at coordinate 21,868,821 of JAZAQC010000013.1, forward strand.
ATGTTGATGGATCAACGGTTAGTTCAGTTGTTTATAGTTTATATTGATTTGATATTTAATATAATAAATTGTTACTTTCATTTAAGGTCACGTTTAAAGAATTAGATGAAATGACAGATGTATTGGCCGCAAAACTAAGGAGCATTGGCGTTACCAAAAACTCGATGGTTGGAATCATGATGGAACGTTGCCTCGAGTATACTATTAGTTACATTGCTATTCATAAAGCCGGTACCTACGTCATTAGTGACATTTATTTTCTGTTTATTCTTTATTAGTAAAGGTTTGATATTCAACAAATTTTATTCTAACTGTAATAGGGGGCGCATGTTTAATCTTGGAGGTATCTTATCCATTACCACTACTTCGTTCGGTTTTAGAGGATTCGACTCCTAAAGCAATTCTTACTAAAGAATTCTTTGAAAGTCGATTTAAAGAACAGCAACTAATTTACTTGGACAATGGTTGGTACGATAGTCTGAAAACATCAGTGGACAAATCACTTCTCAAGAAAGAACCAAATGAACTCGATGATTTGGCGCTTGTAGTGTTCTCATCCGGCACCACGGGAAAACCAAAAGGTATGTTTCGCTAAAAATTTGATAGTTTTAAAATTTATCTTAGATAACGTCAAGGTAAAATTTGTTATATGTATATTTATCATTCATAAACAAAACTATTAAACTTAGTTATAAACGTAATTCAATACAAAAATTGCTTTAAGATAAAATTATGTTTATAAAATACTCAAATTATTTGTCATTATATGTGTATAAAATATTAAAATTTATATTTATTTTTTATTAATTCCATATACCAATGTAGGCTTTTCAATATTTAGTTTGGACGACAAATATATTATTGCGACTATTAGTATTAATTAATTGTTAACTTTGATTTATTGACTAACTTTAAAAAATAATAAAAAACAACTAGATCAAAACTTTCTTAGTAAATGTTGTAAACATTTATGTTTACTTAATTTAAACAGTTTTGCTACAAAATGAAAATGTTTAGTCCTGTAGAACTCTTTTATAGTAAAGACTTTACTAAGTAATAAATATTAATGTATTATTATAGTTATATAGCTATATAATGAAACAGATATTACAAATATTTATATTAATAAAATTAAATAATTGTAAAGGTATTCAATGTCCTCATCGTGGTGCTGTATATTCATTTACATGGAGACATAAAGCATATCCTTATGTGGATGATGACAGAGAAGCTTGTAATGTATTTTTTATCTGGGAAATGATCAGACCATTACTTAAAGGTAAATTTATTTTTTTTATTAGATAATTAATTGGTAATAGATGGTATGTGTGGTATTTTTAAATAATAATATATTAAAGATGATTAAAAAGTTAGGTTGTATCGTATAATCCAACATGTACGTTTTTATTGTTATTAGGTATAAACATTATGTACTACCGATTCATTATTTTTATTTAAAATACATTTATAAATATTTGATAAAGCATAAAAAAATAAATTTTTAGTCATATACGTATGAATAATTTTAACATTTTACGAATTAGCTAAGTAATTAAATAATTATGATTTAATATGATATAATTATATACTTGCAACTTTTAAATTAAATAATATAATATATATTATGTTTATTTGATTAGTGCTGTGTATATTACACATTACTGTGCGAATATATAGCCTATACTTATATAAAATAAATGTATCTATTTATAGGAATTCCAATGTATATAATTCCTGATGATGTAATTTATGATCCACCAACATTATTAAAGTATTTACGGAAAAATAAAATAACAAGAATGTTATTCACACCATCTCTTTTACAAACAGTCCTCGATTGCAAGGGTATAAACATTGCCGAAGGATTCAAATCACTTAAGTAAAATATTTAATCATATATTAAAATATTATTAGACTATATATTATTTAATAATCAGAATATTTAAATGTTTCTTTATTTTTGTAATTAAATATTTATTTATTGCATATTTATCAGACAAATTTGGATATGCGGGGAAGTAATGACATCATCTTTAAGAGACAGAATGGAAAAAATCGCTCCGTGGGTTAAAATGTTTAATTTTTATAGTGTGTCTGAATGTCATGACGTGACTTGTGCAGGTAACTATTAAATATATTTATTATTTTATAATATTCATTATTTATCATTTTATAGATGTTTCAAAAGCATGTGACTTAGAACCAAGCAAATTTGCTCCCGTTGGTGCATCTTTGCCTGGTGTTCACATAATAATAATGGACAATGAATATAAAGTTAAAAGCATAGGAATATCAGGCGAGGTAAAGTTATGTTTTATTCGGTTGAATATAATGTTCTTTCGCTAGATTCTCAAATAGTAATATCCTCTTTAATAATATTATTACGTATATATATATAAATATATACATAGATTTACGTTGGAGGACCTACACTTGCAATTGGATATTTAAATCGTCCCGAATTAAATGCTTTAAGATTTATTAAAAGACCCAGTACAGTACCAAAAGAATTTGGTGATCGATTATACAAAACCGGCGATTGGGGTTATTTAAGATCTGATGGAAGTTTAGAGATTTGTGGACGTTGTGATACTATGGTTAAAATTAGAGGCTATACTGTTGAATTACAGGTTAGTAAGCGTATAAATTAAACTGCCAGATGCCATTGTTATTATTGCATAATTATTTTTTGTTTAGCTATCACATAATATGACATTATGCTATTATTATTTAATCACAAATATTGAAATATATATTATATCTTTTTCTATATTACCTAAATAAATATAATTTATGTATTTTATGCATTATATGCATCCATTAATGACCCTAATTAATAAAAACTTCATTTTTACAGGCTATTGAAGCTACTATTTTAAGTGAACCTGAAGTAAATTCCGTGTGTGTCTTATCCATCGGAGAAGAAGGTACTGACAAGTATTTAATAGGTTATGTTGTATTAGAAGCAGAAGCAAAGTTATCTGCATCATCATTAAAACAAAGATTGAAACTTAAATTACCATTTTACATGATTCCACCATTTTTCTTCTTCTTAGATAGGTTTGTATAGAACATATAGGGGTGCCGGGTGACTCGTGCCCATTATTATTATTTTACTCATTAGTCATATTCGTAATTTATCTTTAATCTTAAAATATATTAATATAATTTAATGATTAATAAGTATTAGGTATGAAAAACTTTTAAATACCCACCGAGGTAGCGAGGAAGTGTAGTTGATTCCATAGAACAGCGTTTCCCAAATAGTGGGCCACGAAAATATAATACCGGGTCGCAGAATTTGGTATAATTGTAGTTTAGCTACCACGCAAATTTTTAGAATTTTTTATTTTAAACATATGCAGAGGCGTCGAGTACAGGGGGTTCGTGGGTTGCAGCCCCTGTGAACTCGATAAGGTAGAGCTCAGCTGTTCAACCCCCCACGGTTCTCAAATTGTAAAATCGCTCAAACTACTAATTTAATTAAATTGGCATTTTTTAATTTTTGTCTAATGGTTTTTTATAATTTAAATTGAAATTGCTAATGCTATTAAAATGTTATAACATACAAGATAACAAATAACTATATTTTAGTAATTGTTTAACGATTAGTAATATTAAGTAATTATTTAGGTAAGACTGTACATGTGTTTATAAAATAGTAAGCCCTCCATGACATATGAATATGTATTTAAACTAGTTAAAAACGATGGTGCAAAAATAAATTTGCGTAAACACTTAATTTTTGAGTTATAACGGTTCGAAATTCAAAAATTCCTGAATTTTGAATTTTTAACTTTTTTTTGGTGGGGGGAGGGGACTTATGTATATTGATTATTTCAAAACGATGGTGCAATTAGAATATATTTATATATTATATTATAAAGAGAGCGACTACTTGTCATACTCAGTGACTCGGTAGAACAAAATGCATTTTTTAAAACCCTTCCCCTACTTGAGGAAGTGTTGCATAGCAAATTGAAAGATATTTTTGTTTTTAATTGTCCGGGTAAGCACAGCGAACGAGCGACCACGCTGGCACAAATGTACATAGAAACAATATTGATGAAAACCAAGGTTTACCCGAGGTGGTTTAACACAACAAGTCGAGGAATATTTTCGATTTGTGGAGTGGAGCGACGGCGTCGAGGAGCGCAGCGACGAGTGCCGATACCCGCGTAATCAAGGAAACTTTGAATTGCCATAACTTTTGAACAGTAAGTTTCCGCAAATTTTTTCAAACACTTGAATTCAGTATGTAAAACTTTAGGTACAGTATTCCGCGCATGCGTTTAAACGTAAAATCTCAAACTTTGGAACGCTATAACTTCCGAACTAATGATTTGTACAAATTTATTTTTACACCATCGTTCTTAACTAGTTGATATACATATGTTTGAAAAAAAAAATTCCAAAAAATTGTGTGGTAGCTAAACAGCAAATTGTTCCCAGAATTTAATAAAATTCTCATATTACATTTTTATTAATTTGAATTTCGTTTGATAATTTGAATTTTTTAAAAAGTAAAAATAAATTCATTAATACGAATAACTATTATTTAAAACATAAATAATAATTATTGAGATTATCAACTAAATTAGAAAATATTTTGATGGGTCACGAAGGGGAAAAATATTAATTACTGTGTCAATTTAAACAAGAGTTTGGGAAACACTGCCATACAATATAGTTAGATGATTACTCGTGTTGTACGCGCTACACTCCAGTCGGTAATCAGTATTTTGGTCGCAACTCGAAAATTAAAGAACACGAAGCACCAATAGCACCAACTGGCAACTACACTCTTGGCCTCTCGGATAGCTGGGAATCACGTTTAAATGTTCAATTCACGTCGAGGCAACCTTGTGAGAGTGTGGAGCTAGCGTTACAATAATATATAAATAACAATTATTTAAAATAAGATTAAATATTACAATTTATAATAAGACTAAAATACTTTGAATTTTTAAATTATAACTTAATTATAGATTACCAGTTGTAGAAGCTTCTGGTAAATTGGATAAGTCAGTTTTACCAAAAATTATCTTGGATAAATCAAATGGTGTTTTAATTGAAAACTGGAAAACACAAACTGAAAAAACTGTGGCTACTATATTTTGTAAAGCTTTGAAAACCTATAGTTTTGATGTTGAAGATAATTTTTTTGAGAATGGCGGGTAAGTAGAAAATAATCTACTTATATGAGTATTTTTAAAGTAGGTACCTACTGTAATATAATATAGTTTGAAAATCTTTATATTATAAAAATTGATGATTTATGGTTAGATTATCATGTTCAAAACATATTTTTATTAAATTTCTAACAATCTACACAATAATTAACAATATGTAATGATGCTAAATTTTCTATTATGTTGATCGATTTTAATAAAATACAATTAATACAACTACATTTAATGACTGTCAAATAAAAATTAAAAATGATGAGAGGTTAGATATCTAAAAAATTTTTAAATTCAAAGATTTAGTGAGACCACAGTTAGAATAAGCCCCCCTGAACTGTCTTAATATCATAATTTGTTTAGATTGTCAACATAAATTTATAAAATGAAACATTTTTTCTTATTTTACTATGTACAGGTCACATTTTGTTATAAACCATAGAGAAGTATAATGACTATAATGTAACAAAATGTGAACAAACAAATATAGGTAGCTATAGATACTAGATATGTACTATCTATTTATATTATCTATAGCCTGGTTAAAAGGCTCAATCCCCTCCTCTAATATTTATGAGCTAATTGCTCCAGTACGTTACTGTCTTTACACTCGTATCACATTCATGAGGATAAACCATGCCTTTATTAATTCCCATTACTTATAGTATGTACCAACTGTCATAAGTACATCCATAGAAAAGAGATTATTATACATATCTACTTATAAAATAGTAGGTAAAACTTTTAATATTTTATTCTTAAAAATACTATATTGTTACTGGTGAGACTAAGTTATTAAATATAAATTCCCGTAAAATTATTTTGTATTACCTGTTATTTTTAATTTTAGGCATTCATTATTAGCAGCTAGTGTAATTGGTGAATTAAATAGTACATTTGGAACTCAATTGCGTGTATACGACTTATTTCTAAATCCTAATGTTAAAGCAATGGCATCACTATTAGATCAAAACATATCTGCATCAAATGAAATTGACTTGATGGAAAAACTAAATAATCTTGTCGATGATTCCATCATGTAATGTATATAGATTCTCGGTTGAATACAAAAACATATAATTGCATTATATAACAAACATTCTATATGTTTTTAGTTCGGATAAAATGATAAGATGGTTTTGGAGAGCTGTAAATTTAAATAAAAATAAATTCACCAATGGTAATGTACTGCTTACTGGCGCAACAGGATTTGTCGGTGCATTTATTTTGCAAAAGTTATTGCAAACTCAAGTAATTATTATCTGAGTATTAATATTTACTAATTGCCCTATTTTTACAAGTATCCTATTAATGTTTTATCTAGGTAAACATATTCTGTTTGATAAGGGATTCAGCAGAATTCAAACCTTTGGAAAAGCTTGAACAGACAATGAAAAAGTATAATATAAATGTTGGTTCTTCAAATAGCCCATTTTATTCTAAAGTTGTTGTCTTAAAAGGTACCTATATGGCTATATAAAATGAAAATTGAAAATTTTTAAACCATCACCTATGTATATAATAAATTCCTGTATTGCTAATAGACAGTGGCGGCTATCACTTATCGAAAAAGGTGCTCAAGCATCTCTTTCATAAGTGTCGTGAGTGGGTTGTAGCCATTGGGTCTCGGACATCCAAACCTCAGTATCAACTCACGAGAGCTATTTTTTTTAACAAATTAATATTTAAAGCTCAGTACTCTGTACTGTATCCATTTGGAATGTTGTAGAAGTCCAGAATCCTGGATTCTGACTCAGGACAGGTCTTATTTTCCCAGTTATATTTTATAACTACCTACTCCGTGGAATGTTTTGATCATAAAAATCTATATTAAGTTTTAAGTAGCAGCAGTTAAACCTTGTATTTATTATATTATCAATAAATTAAATTACTTAAACCGCTCAACTATATTTTAGGTGATGTATCTTTAATACAATTTGGAATGTCAGATGATGACTATGAAGCAATATGTTATGATATTGATTATGTTATACATGCAGCAGCTCAAGTTAATTTATCGTATCCATTCGGAGCATTGTATAAAAATAATGTCATAGGTACCAAAAATATAATAAAATTTTGTATGGATGGTAAAATTAAACCACTACATCATATTAGGTTAGTAAAAATAATCAGTATTAAAGCTATTTTTATTATTTTTTGTCATGAAATATTGAAATAATTTTAAATACAAAATTTAATTTGAATTGATTACAGTGTGTATTATTATTTATTAATAATAGAAACTAGTTAATTTAGTTTTAGTAAATTACATAATAAACACGGAGATTTAAAAAAATACATTTTTGTGTCGAGGATGAAATAAAAAAAATGCTGTGTAAAATGATACTAATTTTTAAACATTAATAACAAGAAATAATTGTAAATATTTTAAAATAAAATAAAAGTTCCTAATAAATTTATCCATCATATTTTTAGCTCATCAGCTGTTTTCCCTCAAGGGCTTAAAGATGTTTCAGAGGATGATAACCCCGAAAACTGGGCACCATTACTGAAAAGTGGTTATGGACAAACTAAGTGGCTGGCTGAACAATTAATTTTGAATGCTATTAAAAAAGGATTACCAGCATCAATATTTAGATGTGGTAACATAAGTGGAAGTAGATTGGTACCTAGCTGGAACTTTGCAGATTTTACTTTATTTATAATACAAGGTGCATTATATACAAATGCATATCCCGATATAAGTTGGAAGGTGAATATTATATTAAACATAGGCCATAGGGTATTCAAGATATTTAAAAATAAGGGTATAAGGAAGCTATAATAATAATAAGACTATAAGAAGATAAATTATAAGATAAACAAACAAATAATATGCAAGATTATTTACAGATTGAACTAACTCCTGTTGATTTTGTTGCAAATACTATTGTGGAACTGGCACAGCATTTAAATGACTCCTCAGGAAAAATCTATCATTTAGTTAATGACACATTTGATTCAAAGTATATATTATATTATGAAATGGATTTATATGAATAATGCATTGTTGATTTTTTCGTAGATATTTATGGAAAGTAATGAAAGATATTGGTTACAATTTAGAATGTGTGTCTTACACAAAATGGTCAGAAATAATTGAAAAAAATTCAAATGTTCAACCTCAATTAGCTTCACTCGCTTATTTATTAAATTCTTCTGTGGACGATAATAACTATTTAGAAAATCAGTTAACAGTGAAAAAAACCAATGTAGAATCATATTTAACTTCTGTCAATTTAAAATATCCAATTTTAGACAGCAATGAATGCCGTAAAATTTTAATAACATTAGCCAATTTAAATTTGATTCCCCAACCGTCCCTAACTGAAGGTAATGTACAGTTTTGAAATTAATAGTGAATGGTTTTATAAAGAAATATTTAAAAAAAAAAATAATTATAACCTTATACTTACAGTCTTTACATTTTAAATAAATAGTTATATTAAAAAAAATTTTATATATTTATCACTATTAATATGATTGCCTAGATGTTATTATCTTGTTTGATTGTAATTGTTCTACATACTTCCTTTATTGGTACACATTTGGTAAATCTTAAATATTTTTCTATTAAAGTTCTTATTTTCATTATCTTTTATCTTGGTGTGTGTTATAAACCTTATGTATTGTAAAAATTATATAATATACCTGTTTATTTAGGTTCAGTTAAACCATTAACAACACAGTTTTTGCCTTTAAAGTCAAAAGTCGTATTAATTACTGGAGCTTCTTCAGGAATTGGTTATGAAATAACTAAAAGCTTAGCATTAGCTGGAGCTATAGTGATTCCAACTGGAAGACGAATCAATCGCCTAATGGAATTACAAAAGAAGATTTTTTCACTTGGTGTAACCAACAAAAACATAGTTTTTCCATATGAAATGGATGTTACTGATCCAATTAATGTACATTTAACTATTTAGGTTATATATTATTTTATAAACTGATTTTATAAATATTATTTATTAATAAAGGTTAGAACAGTGGTTAAAAATGTTGAAGAATCAATAGGCCCAATTGATATAATGATTATAAATGCAGGAGTAATGTTTTATACAACATTTGATAAATGTAAAGTAGATGAATGGAATGAAATGATACAAGTGAATTGTAATGGTATGTTAAATTGTCTTGGAGCTGTCCTTCCTACCATGACACTAAGAAATTCTGGCCATATTGTAAACATAACATCAAATGCTGGCCGAAGAGTAAGTCATAAACTCAAAATTTATATTGTTCTATGTATAATTATAAATAAAAAAATTTATATTATAAAATAATGGCATTTCATAGTCATTTCCAGGTTTAGGGGTATACTCAGGAACAAAATTTTTCATGGAGGGTATAGCTAGTGCGCTAAGAACTGAGATGACTGAGCATAACATAAAAGTCACCTGCATTCAACCTGGCGATGTTAAAACTGAATTGTTACACAAGACTAGTGATTATGAGGTAAAAATAGTTTCCTGCATTTTGACACAATTATAGTATCATATTACAAATACTATAATACAATATATACAAATATGTATTCCTAACCACCAATAATATTTTACTATAAAATATTTTTTAAATTTAGGCTTTAAAGCGATATGACTGCAGCTCTAATAATGAAATTCTCGAGCCATCAAATATCGCTGAAGCTGTTTTATTTGCTGTTATACAACCATCATTTTGTGCAGTCAATGAAATTCTAATTGAACCAAAAATGCTTCCAATTTAAATTTTTATTATCACAGTTTTATAGTACAAAATAAGGGGATATGTATATATATTATAAAAGAAAGATATGTATTTTTATTTTATTTTTTTAGCAATATTATATTACACAATTTATATTTTTTCTATTGTTTTTAATAAATATATTTATTTTTTAATGCACTAAATTGACTATATTAAAATTGTTCAACATAATTAGATACTATTATTTTTTATAAAAGATGATAAATAAGATTACATTATCACTGCTCTAAATGAGAATACTATTTATAAAGAAATATGAATTTAGATGTTATGGAAATATTAGTAATAATATAATTATTAAAATTTATGTAGGTATCATCATTCTTTATTTCTCTATTAATGATGCCTAGTAGCTATATATTATATACAATAAACTATTACTATAAATTACTAACTATTAAGTATTAAAGTATTTACTAATTAAAGGTGATAGCGAAATAATTGCCAATAACAATATTGCAACACAATAATAATTATATAATAATTTCAATTATTATCTATTAGTAATAGATATTTTAGAATTTATTAAATTAATTAAATACACAAATATGAATCCTCGTAGACCTGTATAAACTGTAAAAGTAGGTAATGCCCATATATTATTTTTGATCATCTAGTCTCTACATTAAAATTCTTAGACTTTTTAAAATCAAATGTGTTTTTAATATACATAGATATTATAGAAAAATATAATTTATACATGTCCATCGGTGTATTTTGATTGGTTAATTGGGAGGTATCTATCAAAAATATCTCTTAATAATCTGATAAAATTTGAATAATTCTTGGATATTCCAGATAAATTGTAAACTTTAAAATATACTATGAAATGTGTGGTTAGATCTAATAAAATTAATTTCACTTATATAATTTTACAGTTTGAATATAAATATTTTGATAGACACGAGTAAAATACCAATATATTGGGCTATTTTTTTTTACTCAAAGGGTGCCAAGACATGTAATACACCCCACCTAAAAAAATATTAGTATATATAATATATACATAAAAAATACACATCACACATTATTTTTGAGAGATGTAGAGAATAATTGTGGAAAATTATCATTAAAGTTAAAATATACTATATAACCAAAAATGAAAAAATAATAATAATGTTTTCATTTTATCAATAATAGATAATCACTATAGTAATACATTGAACAATTTGTTTCTCAATAGGCAATACAATTAACACATAAAGTCAATAATTTTTAATATATAAATACATAATGTTAGCCACTAAGTGTTTTTACGTTAAACTGTTCAGCTGTTCAACTACAAAGTGTACACAGTGAATAAAATTATTCTAATTTTTTGAATTTGTTTCAAAAATATAATCTAAAATTGACTTGGACAATTTATGTGTATTTATTACAATTATTAATGTATGGGCAATTTGATTAAAATATTGGGCGCTTTGGCTTATAAAAAATAGCAAGGTACGTTTAGGTACACTCTGTAACCTATCCGTTAAATAATTAACGTTATTTGGTATCAGTATTTAATATTTCAAATACATACATATATTTAAGTTTTAATTAAGTAGTACGTACATAAACTTTTATATTTTTATGGTTGAATTTAATTGTCCAGCTATTTTAAAATTACTTATCCAATTAGTGGTCATCCAACATTATTATATAAGTATTTTGAATATTATATATCAGTTAATTCGAACAAAATTGAGAAAAGGCGTCGTTTGAATTAGGTACCAATGATAAAAAAAAAATCAATTTTTTGAAATTTATTTTTATCTATTCTGTATCAATTTGTAAAAATTCTTAATTGAAAAAGACAATGAAAATAATGAAAATTATTTTAATAATTTGTATACAGTCAATTAATGTACCTATATGTATTATGTATTATTATAAACCTATTCATTTAAAATATTGACTTTTTTTTACACTGATTCCTATATGCAACATGCTGATTAAAATCATATACAAAATTAGTTCCTCGGAGTTTTCAACGTTTTTTTTTCAGCACATTGGATGATCGTACTCAACGCTTATTTTGTAGCTTCTAAAGCAGATATACAACGTATCATACCTTTTACCTATCTAAATGATGTACATGTGTGATACACGAATGTTATCGACAAATTTTATTATCAGGATGTATCTATTAATTATTATTATTATGATATAGGTAGATATTATATCAATATATAAAAACTTTCCAATTCGCCGCCTTTCCCCCATCCTTCCTAAAATTATTTATTAAACATATTTGAATATACAACTTGTTATATTACCTATAATATTATATATAGCGAATTTTTATTGTTTAACTTGTAATTCTAAATTATATAACATATAATTTGTATAAAAATAATTTTTCTGCTCAAAAAATTAATAAAATTTGATTTTATCAAATGAAAAATACTTTTTGTAATTTTGTAAAAAAAATCGTTAACATTTGCCGTTCTAGGCCCGGGACTATAGGGCCTGTGCCTAAATACGGCTCTGAAATTCAGAATCTAAATACATGTATAAATATAACGATGGGATAATTCTCAAATACGTTTGGATTATCGAGTCTTTCGAATTAACGAGATTCTATTGTATTCATAACCTTATCTTCAAGAGTTATAGAAAATATCATGATAATAATTATTATTATCATTATACTTTTGAAAATTAATTGATTTCAGATTTTTTTTCAAACTGTTTTTATAGTTTATAGTTTATTTCTTATTTTATAGTCAGAGTGACAAAAATAACTGAATACATTTATATTTAAATTCATTAATCATAATTATTTTATTATTGAACTTATTGTTTCTACTTTCTCTGTAACATAAACACAATAGGTATTTATTATATATATATATATATATATAGAATTTCAACCCTGGTAATGAGTATATGGACTTAAAGAACTCAAGTAGACGAAGTTCGTCGGCTGTGCCGCATGAAAAATTAAATATTCCAAAACCGGTTTTAACCAGTAACCGATTGGCAAAAATTCTACATTATAAATGATTAACAGTAATCCATTATGTAGATATCTTTGGAAAACTGATTACCGATTAAGTACCATAATATCAACATAAAACGATAATTGGTTACCAATTTTTTTTACAGCAGTTTTAAATACAGACTAAATATAAAATAAATAACTTTAAAAGCTCGATCAATAAACATATCATGAAATATTATAATATTAGTGATATAAGCTGACTCGTGTTGAAGACTTTTTAAAAAGGAAATCGTTCTTGACGTTCTAGTTCCAAAAAAAAAAATTACCGTTCAAGTTGAAAGAAGGAAAGCTTTACCATTCTTTTAAAATTTATTTTTGTTGTCTGAACGGTTGTCAATTATGTTTTTTTTTGTAAACAACTTTTCAACCAAAATTAATAAGCCAATTTTTAAATTCAGTACTTTCTCTGAAAGATAATTGAACTTAGATTGAATTTTGAATTGACCAAATATTGATTTTTAACCTTTACAATTATAATAAATGCATAAATACGTAATGAAAAACTAACAAAAATTAATAGAATAAAGGGAATTAATCAAGATCCTTGATATTTTCATCAAATACTTAAAATAACAATTTTTCGATGATGAAAAACTATTAAAATTATAGTAAAATTGTTTTTATTATATCAATATCAATAATTAACACATAACTTGCATGAATTTGCATGATCAATTTCACAATTTTCAGTCAAATTCAACCTAATATCACTTAACCAGATCTCGTTGTATTTGCAAAAACCAACGAGCAGTGCAGGCGAAGAGAATTTCTAATATTTTTATATTGCCATTATTTAACATCAATTTGTACGAATATCGACAAAATTCATGGTGGTATATCATAAAAAAAAAACGCGAAAAAAATTATCAAAAGCCATATTTCAACTTTAAATGAAAATAATAATTCATTATATTTAATGTCAATATTATATAAGTAACTAAACTAACTCAATAGTTATTGAGTCATCAAATTTAATACACCTGGAGTAATATTTGCTTGATTTTATAAATTTTATCTTTACGACACCATTGTTATAATTAGATATATTAACAAAATTAACTCTTGGCATTTTAAAATACTAAATAGAAAGAGTTGTTCAAATTAATAATTATGATTGCAAAGAGATTTAAATCCAACAATTCAGTACATATTCAATATATCGAATGAAATAAACATAATAAGTTCTCAACTATACAAGTTACAATGTTGAAATAAATAGCACATAATTAGCATGAAATACTTAGTTAATTTCTAATGAAATTTATTATAAAAATTAATGTTAATTGAGTGCTAATTATTGATAAAATATAAAAAATAATTTTTCTAATGGATAGTTCTAGTGCAATATATATATACTTACGTTATATTATAATATATAGTGACTAAATCATTTATTTTATTATACAACAATAAGATTACGCATAAAATCGTGTAGTATGCCGCTTTGTATTGTGTATACATCAACAGTCAGCATACATAATAATTCAAAATGAATTGGTTGTAGATAAAAACATTATAATAGATCTAGCCGTTTAGGTGCGATTACGCTACAGTTGGAGTGTATAAATACGTTGTAATTTGTAGTTGATTGTTTATTGGGTTTATTTCACTCGGTATATTTAAACGTTGAATTTAAATTTCTTAACACTTATCATTATTATTAATTAAAATAAAACTTTCTATTTTAAAATGTCAAAAGTTCCTACTGTAAATATGTCTAATTATGACAAACAAGGGTGTCTTGACGAGATGTTTAAAATTCAAGCAAATGCTACCCCAAATGCAGTTGCCGTAATTAATGTTGATGGATCAACGGTTAGTTCAGTTGTTTATAGTTTATATTGATTTGACATTTAATATAATAAATTGTTACTTTCATTTAAGGTCACGTTTAAAGAATTAGATGAAATGACAGATGTATTGGCCGCAAAACTAAGGAGCATTGGCGTTACCAAAAACTCGATGGTTGGAATCATGATGGAACGTTGCCTCGAGTATACTATTAGTTACATTGCTATTCATAAAGCCGGTACCTACGTCATTAGTGACATTTATTTTCTGTTTATTCTTTATTAGTAAAGGTTTGATATTCAACAAATTTTATTCTAACTGTAATAGGGGGCGCATGTTTAATCTTGGAGGTATCTTATCCATTACCACTACTTCGTTCGGTTTTAGAGGATTCGACTCCTAAAGCAATTCTTACTAAAGAATTCTTTGAAAGTCGATTTAAAGA
Organism: Rhopalosiphum nymphaeae; assembly: GCA_036289425.1. Classification (NCBI taxonomy): domain Eukaryota; kingdom Metazoa; phylum Arthropoda; class Insecta; order Hemiptera; family Aphididae; genus Rhopalosiphum; species Rhopalosiphum nymphaeae. The sequence goes on from JAZAQC010000013.1 coordinate 21,883,978, forward strand.
ACAGCAACTAATTTACTTGGACAATGGTTGGTACGATAGTCTGAAAACATCAGTGGACAAATCACTTCTCAAGAAAGAACCAAATGAACTCGATGATTTGGCGCTTGTAGTGTTCTCATCCGGCACCACGGGAAAACCAAAAGGTATGTTTCGCTAAAAATTTGATAGTTTTAAAATTTATCTTAGATAACGTCAAGGTAAAATTTGTTATATGTATATTTATCATTCATAAACAAAACTATTAAACTTAGTTATAAACGTAATTCAATACAAAAATTGCTTTAAGATAAAATTATGTTTATAAAATACTCAAATTATTTGTCATTATATGTGTATAAAATATTAAAATTTATATTTATTTTTTATTAATTCCATATACCAATGTAGGCTTTTCAATATTTAATTTCGACAAAAAATATATATACGAGTATGTGTTACGGTAAAAGTACGAATATCGGTAACATCTAAGATGTACAAAGTAGTTTGGTCAAAACCTGAATGATTTTTGTAGTTCGGAATTTTTCAAATGAGATTTGGTAAATCTTAAGATAATAAATAACTAACGTTGATAAATGTTCTAAATTTTTTACCAATTGTGGGATATATTTTCCTTGCTTTATATTCATATACAAAAATAATAATAATTATTTTTTTAATTATTATTATTTAAGTATATTATAAGTACTATATTAGCTACTATCTACTAGTATATTAATTTATTAGATGGGTCATACGTATATATATTTATATTATGATTAATTATTATGTGATGTGACAATAAATTTAAATTATTATAAAATACATTTTATTGTAATTATTTATTTGGCTACTGCAGTGGCATCTCGAGTTGCACAATAGCACAATACATTTTTGATCGGCACTGACATCGATTTATGATTATTTTTTCAAACAGTCACACCTTATATAGTCTTGTTCCCAGACTTCTAGTCAAAGCAGACAGTTGCGGTATTGTTTGACGAATATCAATTTTATTGTTTAGAATTATTGCAATTTCTAAAAAATTTTCTTCTCATAAAATTTAACTGATTTCGAATGAACCTGTTTTTGTACCCAGATGATAAAAATCTCCACCTACAATTTTTAACATCTCAGCTAGTAATGTGGGGACATCAACTTTACATTGATCGACTTCTGGAATTTTAATTTTAACGGTTTGTCCAATTAATACAATTGACATTTTCTTGTTTGACATTCCTTTCATTTTTATGATTTGTTTTTGTAATCCAATATATGATTTTTTTCGATGTTGATTAATTTTTTATAACCATACTAGTACGAGTATTATATTTTACTCGTATATTATTATTACAAATTATTATATTCTGATCGACTTTGGAAATTTTCATTTTAACTTTAATATAAATCATGATGATGGAAGACCTTGACATGTATATCAATTCATACAGTCAATAAATTAGATTCGATATGCCACTATAGCTAAGTCTGAAAAATAAATAATTATAATTAATATTTTTACATTAATATTTAATAATAATTTAAATTTGTTGTCACATTATATAATAATTAATAATAATATAAATGTACATATAATGTATCTAATAATTAATATACTAGTAGGTAGTAGCTAATATAGTACCTATAATACACTTAAATAATAATAATTATTTTTATATACAATTATAGACAAGTTAAAAAATTATCATATAATTGGTAAAATATTTTGGACTTTTACCAAAAGGCTGATGGTTTATCTTAAGATTTACCAAATTTCTTTTATAAAAGTCCGAAATACAACATTCTGGGTTTGACCAAGCTTTTTTGTATATCTTAGGTTTTACCGGTATACCTACTTTTACTGTAACATAAATATACTATAGCGACTATTAGTATTAATTAATTATTATCTTCGATTAATTATTAACTTTAAAATATATGAAAATATAAAAATAAAATTAGATTAAAATGTCCTTAACAAATGTTGTAAATAGTTATGTTAACCTAATTTAAACAGTTTGGTTATAAAATGTGTAAAGTTCTAAAGTAGTAAATATTAATGTATTTATATAATTATATGGCTATATGAATCAGATATAACAAATATTCATATAAATAAAAATAAATTATAAAGGTGTTCAATGTTCTTATCGTGGTGCTGTTTATTCATTTACATGGAGACATAAAGCATATCCTTACGTGGATGATGACAGAGAAGCTTGTAATGTATTTTTTACCTTTGAAATGATTAGACCATTACTTAAAGGTAAATATTTTTATTTTTTTATTGATTAATTGGTAGTAGGTGCTAGATGGTAGGTACTTGTAGTATTTTTTAAATAAAATAATACATGAATGATTAGGTTATATCATTCGTATAATCCAAAAATATCAAATATTATGTACGTTATTGTTGTGCCTAATTATAGATTCACATATAATATATTTTCTTTTAAATATTTTTATTTAAAATACATTTATAAATATTTCATAAAAGATAAAAAAATAAATGTTTAGTCATATACGTATGAATAATTTTAACATTTTATGAATTAACTAAGTAATTAAATAATTATGATTGAATATGATATAATTATATACTTGCATCTTTTAAATTAAATAATATAATATATATTATGTTTACTTGATTAGTGCGGTGTATATTACACATTACTGTGCTAATATATAGCCTATACTTATATAAAATAAACGTATCTATTTTTAGGAATTCCAATGTATATAATTCCTGATGATGTAATTTATGATCCGCCAACATTATTAAAGTATTTACGGAAAAATAAAATAACAAGAATGTTATTCACACCATCCCTTTTACAAACAGTCCTCGATTGCAAGGGTATAAACATTGCCGAAGGATTCAAATCAATTAAGTAAAATATTTAATCATATATTAGAATATTATTAGACTATATATTATTTATCATAATAATCAGAATATTTAAATGTTTCTTTATTTTTGTAATAAAATGTTTATTTATTGCATATTTATCAGACAAATTTGGATATGCGGGGAAGTAATGACATTCTCTTTAAGAAACAGAATGGAAAAAATCGCTCCATGGATTAAAATGTTTAATTTTTATAGTGCTTCTGAATGTTTTGACATGACTTGTGCAGGTAACTATTAAATATATTTATTATTTTATAATATTCATTATTTATCATTTTATAGATGTTTCAAAAGCATGTGACTTAGAACCAAGCAAATTTGCTCCCGTTGGTGCATCTTTGCCTGGTGTTCACATAATAATAATGGACAATGAATATAAAGTTAAAAGCATAGGAATATCAGGCGAGGTAAAGTTATGTTTTATTCGGTTGAATATAATGTTCTTTCGCTAGATTCTCAAATAGTAATATCCTCTTTAATAATATTATTACGTATATATATATAAATATATACATAGATTTACGTTGGAGGACCTACACTTGCAATTGGATATTTAAATCGTCCCGAATTAAATGCTTTAAGATTTATTAAAAGACCCAGTACAGTACCAAAAGAATTTGGTGATCGATTATACAAAACCGGCGATTGGGGTTATTTAAGATCTGATGGAAGTTTAGAGATTTGTGGACGTTGTGATACTATGGTTAAAATTAGAGGCTATACTGTTGAATTACAGGTTAGTAAGCGTATAAATTAAACTTTCATTATTTTTTCAAAAACTATACGCACATATATTTATCAATAATGCGTTCGTTCGTTGTAAAAATTAAAAACAAATCTATTGAACTATTTTTTCGAATATTATTATGATATATTTTTTGTATAATCATCTTCGTCATATATGCGATAATTATTATTTTATTATACATACCTACATATTTTGTCAATATTGTTTATATACAGACGTCTGTCTTTAATATACACACAATATGAATATACATATGTTATAGATTTATAGACTATATACCTAGTCACTTAATACTTTATAAAAATTAATGTAAATACTTTGTTATTATAGGCTATTGAAGCTACAATTTTAAGTGAACCTGAAGTAAATTCCGTGTGTGTTTTATCCATTAGAGAAGAAGGCATCGATAATTATTTAATAGGTTATGTTGTATTAGAAGCTGAATCAAAGTTATCTGCGTCATTATTAAAACAAAGATTGAAACTTAAATTACCATTTTACATGGTTCCACCATTTTTCTTCTTCTTAGATAGGTTTGTATAAATATGTATAGAGTTAATTACATAATATAATGTAGTATGTAGCGGACATTGTTATTAGTTTATAATTTTTATAATAACAAATAAGCGATATATGATTTATTATATTGTTAGGTAATTTTGATTATTCGATGGCAGAGTATCATATATTAGTTATAAGATCATTACTGTCACTACTCACTGTACTCATCACTATCACTATTTTTGTATTAACTAACAACGGAATATGGATAATAAAAACGTAATAATTAGGTAATATTTCATTCTAATTCTTCATTTTTCTATTGAATTAGAGCGAATTACTTTCACGTATCTATAAATTTTTAAAATATTCTGGTGTATATGTTTAACCTAACCGTCTGAATCTATTTTTAATTTAGACTGATTAATACTATATAGTATAAAACATAAATATAAATGTTCACTCTTATTAATATTCACTCTACTTTATAGATTATAGACAGTGTTAATAACTATATCAATTATCCTCTGAACTCGATATAAAAATTATCTACCAAATCACTAAATATTGTACTTCTTTATTTATTTAATTTTCTATCATTAAAAAAAAAAAAACATAACAGGTACCTACTTAGGTGCTCAACCGCTTTACCAGTTACTTAGGTGCTACCTATTATTATATTATAGTTTATTTAATCCAGAGGCGTCTTGTTATATGAATACTAGGAGCGACTGCTTCTGCCCCGAAATGGGGGAAAAAAATGTTTACAGGTTTATTCATAGTTCATAACAAAAGATTGATCATTCAAATAAAAAATAAGTGTGTTTTTATCATAAATATTGAAAGTTAACGAAAAATTTAACTAAAGAAGAACTTAAAAATATTACATTGTTCCTAGTAAATGTAGTTGGTGGGTGGGTGGTTTGTTTAGAAACTTGCTCCTTGAGTTATGAAGACTCGAGCCGCCACTGATTTAATCACAATTAAATAATAAATATTACTATTATATTTTATTAATATTATTCAAACTCGTAATTCATTTTTAGTATCGCATATTAATGTATTATTATTAAATGTAGAATAATTTTAAATATTTAAATACAACAATATTATAGATAACAATAATCTATAATAAGATTAACTACTACACAACGTGTATAATTATAATTTAAACATAGATTGCCAGTTGTGAAAGCTTCTGGTAAATTGGATAAGTCAGTTTTGCCAAAAATTATCTTGGATAAATCAAATGGCATTATAGTTGAAAACTGGAAAACTCAAATGGAAAAATCTGTGGCTATCATATTTTGTAAAGCTCTAAAAACCTATAGTCTTGATGTTGAAGATAATTTTTTTGAAAATGGCGGGTAAGTAGAAAGTCATTTATTATAGAAATACTTATAAATATGTTTTGTATAAATAGTACTTAGTTGCTAGTGCTACTGTAGACAAATATGGTTTGAAAATCCATAATTTTATTTCAAAGTTATCTTTTTTGTTTTTGTGGTTAAGTTATAAATTTTATCATGTTCAGAACTTATATTTTTTGAAATTCTCAATTAATTTAAAAATTATAAATCAATATGCCATAATATCAATTACTATTGTGTTAATCTATTATAATAAAATAAAATTAATATTCCAATTTCAAAACCCATAAATAGAAAATTAAAAACCATGATAGGTTATAGGTACTTTTTAATACATCGATTTAGTTATTACTTATTACATGTTTATCCGGTACGGAAGTACGTAATTGGAGAATGTTGAGGATATGCCTCCTTGGATTGTCTCAAGACTAACATATTTTGTTTTTGGTTTATAGACACAAATTTATAAAATAAAACATTTTATCAATTTTACTTTATATAGTTTACGTTTAAAGTGGTACCTAGGTACCAGATAAAAAGTATCTACAGCTTATTTTAAATCGGAGAACCTATAAATGATAGTAGGTCTAAATAGCTTCAGAAAATGTCTAATATTACCCGCAAGACGCTATCAACATATCGGCACACTAATACTACGATACTCAAAATCGTTGACAGAATAGAAGGATAGTGGATACTTTACTTATTATTTATTAATTACTACTTGTATATTATAAAGGTATTAATTATTATACTATATCATACAGATTTTAGTGGCGTCCATATAAAGAACCAAGTAGTGCAGTTGCATTGGTTTCTCGTGGGTCCCGGGGCTTACATAAATTTGAGGGGCCATTGGCCATTCTGAAGCAAACACTGTAAATGCATAACTACTCTGCTACTCACCCGCATCTGTAGATCGTTGAATGAAACGTAAAGTGTTAACACTTTGGTAGTATTAAATATTGCAAATATATACAATAAATAATATATAACTATTAACTATAATGAGTTGATCGTATATATAGTTTGTGTTAAGGTTTAGGAAACCCTAAAATTTATAAATTTATAATTTTAAATTTAAATTTATTTAAGAGAAACATGAGAAATTGAGAAACTTTATCCATGGACTCAATTAAATCAATATAACTAATAAACTATAGCATTTGGAAAAAATTATTTGAATTAAGTGAATATAAAATATAATATAAATAATATATAATAATTTGGGGGCCACTGATAGATTTCATACTTTGTTGTGGTATATACTATATAACTATTGTAATAGAGAGCTTCTGTAGGCTGTTAATCACATTAAGTTTATACCTATACCTACTATTTAGTATTTATATGATATATTACCATTATTACCTATTATTTATTATAATTATAAATACTACAGATAACTTACTATACAGTTCTACGACGACGCCAAATGAAATCCTTAATAGATGGAATTATGGCAATAAGACAAAAAATTGTTGATATTCATATGATTTATTATGATTTTATTTCTGTCGTTGTTACTATGATCGGGCGAGGCATAAAAACCCCAATTTTTAGGTAATCATGACCCACAAATAAATATTATTACCATCCACCATATTATCAATAAATTTGTCGAATACAAAAACTATGAAATTGGTATTAAACCTACACATACAAATATTGTAGTTAACTATTATAAGTATAACTTATACATGAAAATTTAAAAGTGAATACTGAATAACTTCATGGTATATGTCAGTTGGTACAAAATATAAATATAATTTAAATAATATTTCGTATATTTGAACTTAAATAAATATTCAAAATAATTTTTAAATTTTGGGTTCTTATAAGGACTCTTGTATTAAGTTTTATAATATTTAGTTTATTTTAATAGGTATGTATAATTAAGGTCGTAACTGAAAAAAAATTGGGAGGTGGTGGGGCTGTTATTTATTTAAAATAGATATGTTTCTACTTTTAAAAAATTTAGAAGAGGGGTTTGGAACTCCTAGACCCTCCTCCAGTTGTGGCGTTATTTATAACCAATGCCATTACTTATTAATTTATTATTATTATTACAGTCATACGTAGATACACACATACATACATAGAAAATATATTATTATTATACATATACCTACAAGGCCGTACCTGAGGAAAAGGGGTTTGGGGTTATCCCTCCCTCCCAAAAAAGTATCGCCTTACATACCTATTATAACACATAAAATCTTTATTACTTTATTTATACAAATACAATAATTATATTGTTACTGGTGAGACTAAGTTATTAAATATAAATTCCCGTAAAATTATTTTGTATTACCTGTTATTTTTAATTTTAGGCATTCATTATTAGCAGCTAGTGTAATTGGTGAATTAAATAGTACATTTGGAACTCAATTGCGTGTATACGACTTATTTCTAAATCCTAATGTTAAAGCAATGGCATCACTATTAGATCAAAACATATCTGCATCAAATGAAATTGACTTGATGGAAAAACTAAATAATCTTGTCGATGATTCCATCATGTAATGTATATAGATTCTCGGTTGAATACAAAAACATATAATTGCATTATATAACAAACATTCTATATGTTTTTAGTTCGGATAAAATGATAAGATGGTTTTGGAGAGCTGTAAATTTAAATAAAAATAAATTCACCAATGGTAATGTACTGCTTACTGGCGCAACAGGATTTGTCGGTGCATTTATTTTGCAAAAGTTATTGCAAACTCAAGTAATTATTATCTGAGTATTAATATTTACTAATTGCCCTATTTTTACAAGTATCCTATTAATGTTTTATCTAGGTAAACATATTCTGTTTGATAAGGGATTCAGCAGAATTCAAACCTTTGGAAAAGCTTGAACAGACAATGAAAAAGTATAATATAAATGTTGGTTCTTCAAATAGCCCATTTTATTCTAAAGTTGTTGTCTTAAAAGGTACCTATATGGCTATATAAAATGAAAATTGAAAATTTTTAAACCATCACCTATGTATATAATAAATTCCTGTATTGCTAATAGACAGTGGCGGCTATCACTTATCGAAAAAGGTGCTCAAGCATCTCTTTCATAAGTGTCGTGAGTGGGTTGTAGCCATTGGGTCTCGGACATCCAAACCTCAGTATCAACTCACGAGAGCTATTTTTTTTAACAAATTAATATTTAAAGCTCAGTACTCTGTACTGTATCCATTTGGAATGTTGTAGAAGTCCAGAATCCTGGATTCTGACTCAGGACAGGTCTTATTTTCCCAGTTATATTTTATAACTACCTACTCCGTGGAATGTTTTGATCATAAAAATCTATATTAAGTTTTAAGTAGCAGCAGTTAAACCTTGTATTTATTATATTATCAATAAATTAAATTACTTAAACCGCTCAACTATATTTTAGGTGATGTATCTTTAATACAATTTGGAATGTCAGATGATGACTATGAAGCAATATGTTATGATATTGATTATGTTATACATGCAGCAGCTCAAGTTAATTTATCGTATCCATTCGGAGCATTGTATAAAAATAATGTCATAGGTACCAAAAATATAATAAAATTTTGTATGGATGGTAAAATTAAACCACTACATCATATTAGGTTAGTAAAAATAATCAGTATTAAAGCTATTTTTATTATTTTTTGTCATGAAATATTGAAATAATTTTAAATACAAAATTTAATTTGAATTGATTACAGTGTGTATTATTATTTATTAATAATAGAAACTAGTTAATTTAGTTTTAGTAAATTACATAATAAACACGGAGATTTAAAAAAATACATTTTTGTGTCGAGGATGAAATAAAAAAAATGCTGTGTAAAATGATACTAATTTTTAAACATTAATAACAAGAAATAATTGTAAATATTTTAAAATAAAATAAAAGTTCCTAATAAATTTATCCATCATATTTTTAGCTCATCAGCTGTTTTCCCTCAAGGGCTTAAAGATGTTTCAGAGGATGATAACCCCGAAAACTGGGCACCATTACTGAAAAGTGGTTATGGACAAACTAAGTGGCTGGCTGAACAATTAATTTTGAATGCTATTAAAAAAGGATTACCAGCATCAATATTTAGATGTGGTAACATAAGTGGAAGTAGATTGGTACCTAGCTGGAACTTTGCAGATTTTACTTTATTTATAATACAAGGTGCATTATATACAAATGCATATCCCGATATAAGTTGGAAGGTGAATATTATATTAAACATAGGCCATAGGGTATTCAAGATATTTAAAAATAAGGGTATAAGGAAGCTATAATAATAATAAGACTATAAGAAGATAAATTATAAGATAAACAAACAAATAATATGCAAGATTATTTACAGATTGAACTAACTCCTGTTGATTTTGTTGCAAATACTATTGTGGAACTGGCACAGCATTTAAATGACTCCTCAGGAAAAATCTATCATTTAGTTAATGACACATTTGATTCAAAGTATATATTATATTATGAAATGGATTTATATGAATAATGCATTGTTGATTTTTTCGTAGATATTTATGGAAAGTAATGAAAGATATTGGTTACAATTTAGAATGTGTGTCTTACACAAAATGGTCAGAAATAATTGAAAAAAATTCAAATGTTCAACCTCAATTAGCTTCACTCGCTTATTTATTAAATTCTTCTGTGGACGATAATAACTATTTAGAAAATCAGTTAACAGTGAAAAAAACCAATGTAGAATCATATTTAACTTCTGTCAATTTAAAATATCCAATTTTAGACAGCAATGAATGCCGTAAAATTTTAATAACATTAGCCAATTTAAATTTGATTCCCCAACCGTCCCTAACTGAAGGTAATGTACAGTTTTGAAATTAATAGTGAATGGTTTTATACAGAAATATTTTGTCTTTATTAATAAAAAATGTAAAACTTTTACTTATGGTCTTTATGTTTTAAGTAAATAGTAATAGTGTAGTTAAGTGAAAATTTGTCAATGTTTAATTATTTATTTTTTTTATTGATATAATATAGTAATTTTTAATATATTATAAATTATAATTATATATTAAGTTTAGGTACTATATATTAATACTATCGTAATTATTTTTCAAATAATTGTAATTGTAAAAACACAATTGTAAATTCAGTCAGAGCTTCATTTACTTAGAATAGTTTTGCAATGGTTATAAATAAGTTACACTCGTAATACTTAAATTAGATTGTATGTACTTACGGATTATAACAATGAATAAACAACGTCAGTCGACAGTCAACATCTACATCTCTATTGTTTTAATTATTAATTGCAATCGATAAAGACATAATAGACAACCGATTATATACCTTTATAGTTATATATTAATTTATTCTGTTTCTGTGGTTATACTATAGGCTAAGTTTATGGATATGAAATCAATATAATATTGCAACCATAAAAATTTGGTAAGAACCGACTATTGATAGTACTGATTAGAATTTAACCTATCTCATTTTTAATCGATGATTTTGACTAGGTACTTGTTCAAGCATTTAAAGAGTATTGTTGTAGAGTATGTTATTAAATGCTGAATAATTGAATCGCAAGTAAACGATATTACCTACAATACAATAATAGATCTAAAAGAAATAGGTAATAAAATAATTTATTAATAATAATAGTTCTAAAAATAGTTTTTTCGTATTATTATTTATCAATATATATTAATTGTTGACAGTTTACCAATTGATGGTATTTCACTAAAATAATAATAGTTAGGTTTAATAAAAAATGGGTGCTAAAGACCTTTTTGCACCCCCCTAGTGGCCTAGTTGCGCTACTGCTTCAATCTTACATAGTAATAGGTTTACCAAAGTTGTTTCTGCGTTTTTTGGTTGTTTTACGTTTTGTTTTTTTTTACTCTCATAAAAAGTGATTTTCAGTTTATCGATATTATTATCTGTTGAATAAAAACAAACTATTGTACATAGCTTTATAAGCTAGCTATAAATACTGTTGTTTATAATACAAATTATAATATTGTTTACATTTTGGTTGTCAAGTAGATTTAGTTTAAAAGCTTTGAGACCTTTTAAAAGGGTATCGTCGAATAGACAATTTTCATGGTTTTCCAAGAATGTATCTATGTGATTGTTTTAGAAGCATAAACATAATAGAATTATATTATGCCTATAGTTAAGTGTTTAATTACAACTCCAGAAGACTGCTAAAAAATTTGAATCGACGTATGGATACCGTATCACACGAATCCCGGAAAAAAGAACAAAAAAAAGAACAATCTTTAAAAATATTAAGTATTTTATTAATTGAAAATAAAAAATAAAAAATGATCACTTACTACGCACAGATTTACATGACCCGTATGCACACTATACAGCAGTGTTTTTCAACCTTTGTTTTATGGTGACACACTATTACAATTTTTCATACTTTGTATACATTTTGTTTCATCAACACTATGGTTTTGTGTTCTATGGTTTCATTTAAGTAGTGCAATTTAGTACTTCCCGCGACAAGTTTGGACTTACCTAGTGACACACCGGTTGAGATACACTGCCATAAGGCTCTATAAGTATAGTGCTCTATAGTAACATGCTAAATGTTTTGGTATTATATATTTATTACGCTTGTACATTTATAATATAAAATAATTTGATATCTAAGAACTTTTTTGGGGGGATAATTATTTTTATACAATTTCTATATATGTACACGCAGGTTGTGTAAATGTGTGTGAGTAATCATTTTTTTAATTTTCATAATCAATTAATATATTTGAATTTTTTTTAAATTGTTTATTTTTTCCCATTCTTTTTTTTTCATTTTTTCCTTATCTTTTTTACTGATTACCAAATCACACATTATTATTGTTTATAATCACCAATATTATAATGTTGACAGGCTGATAGTTGAAGTTAGTGGTCAAGGAGTTCAAATTAACTCTCTAAAATTGATAATCCAAAAACATTTATCGTGACAATAATCAAAATTTATAACAAATATTGAGAAGAAGTGATATTGATATTTGTTTATATCATTCAAACATTAATAGGTGTCATGTTAACAATAACCTTCATGAATCTTAATTATTTATATTACTTTAATTTAATTTTTACTACGTAAGTTGTTATAATTAAATTGTGAGTTCTTATGAATAATTTAATAGTTTTATTTTAACATCATCAAACTAGGTAAAACTTAACACGGTTTAATAACTCTAATCGAATTTAAAACTGTACTAACTCTTAAAATAAATAAATCATGAAAATAAAAATTGAATATAAAATGATGTGTTAATTAGATATTTAACTAGTTGAATATTAAGTGCAAAATCATTTATGTGAACAGTGAACACTATATAAGGCATTATTTTAAACACAAAAATATATGTCAATATACTTTATTTAATATAAAAACAATAATATTGTACTAACTAATAGAATTGAATTTAGTATACGTAGCCACGTAGATACAACTATACCTCGGGCATACAGAAAACTGTCTCCTAGAATTATTTCAGGTGTCAAATAATATGGCAAATAGAGCATAAATGTTGTGTGTGCATTTTATATCAGTATGTTGTATGTCACTATCTTCAATCTTGTGGTTAGGTTTCATTATAAATGCTTAGCGCCTGATATAGTGATGTGTATTGAATGCAACCGAATATACAAGGTTTCTTATCGCTAGTCTTATGAAAAACAGTTGCCCGTGGGCTCTGCTTATACATTTTTTATCCGTAGTAGTGTCGTAGACTCGTAGTGCGTATTAGTGACTATTATTAATGGTAAGCCTTCGAAATATTTTATTTCGAGGTTTAATTCGTAATTAAAAAGCTGATGGTTTTATTGTAAACGAAATATTTGAAAATACGCAATTATGTTTACGTACCTTATTGACTATTTTACGTTGTTTACTTGTTTAGGAGGATTTGTTAAGTTGTCGTCACTCGTAATTTTAACCCCATTAACAATTTGATCAGATTTTAGTTATCTTGAAGAATTCAAGATTTTAAAATATACAAAGTTTTTTTAACGACATTTTCAAAGAATGTATTACTCCATCTATAGATAATGTTGTTTTAATTTTTAGTTTTTACAAAATCGAAATCTTACCAAACTATTATTAAATATTTGAAAAAACTTTCCACATTCTTTATGAACAAATAATTAAATTTAAAATACACACAAATGAAAAATAAACTATAATAATTAGGAAAGTTCTCTCGCTTTAAGATTAATGATAAAAGATAACCGCCAAATGAAACATTTGAATTTGAATTATACAAAGAGATTGTAGTAACATTAAAACAAATTTATTGTTAATTTAATCATTTTAATAGTTATTTTTTATTTAAAGTTTTTTGATGGAGTATTACATATTAATTATTGTTGTTAATTTTAAAACAATACTTACCAAATATTAAAAATAATAATAATATGTAAATATACTAATCCGTTACTCACCGATGGGCTGTTATCAATGTGGTGACGAACGAGTGCGAATCATGCCGATGGGCGCTGGCCAATGGTCGATCAGTTGATACCATTCATTAATTTCCGTTCGTTGCCCTGCAATAGTTCGTTGTCCGTTCATAGTTGCAAATTAATGTTGATACTTAATTGTTAACTAAAATATTTGTTAACTCTAATTTCAACGGTATTACTTTGAACATTTCAATAAGAACCTAAAATGACTTCTACAAATTTCAATGTTGGCATCGGTGATATCAGGAGAAACACTAGCAAGTAAGTTTGCGCTGAATCACGTTGTTTTTTTCATTTGCTTTTACGTGTGACTATTACCATATACTTCAGACAATTATGAGCTGTTTGAATATTTTGACATAATTATTATATTAACGTATACATATTTTAAATTTACTTAGTAGTTGGTTACTATTCATTTGGTTTATCTGTATATTTTTTGAGGGTTGTGTTTTCCCGCTAAAAAGTAGAACAAAGGACGTGTTCCATAATAAATATCTACATAATTTTATTTTTACGATCAATATCGAAAATAGGTTGTAATAAATAGATTGTAATTACATAACAATCAACCAAATATACGTACATAACTTTTATTATATTTATACGACATATATAATTTATTGTTTCTTTGAATTATGTACTACATAGGATTGTTAATGCTTTTGCTAATTAAACTACCAATAATATTTATTCTTTTTATAGGTTATTTTAATATGTTATTTAATATATTATACTCAATATTATATTAAAAAGAGAATTCATGATTATTTGATTTAAATTATTTTTTGCTGCTCTAATAACTTATAGGTACTATTGTGCTTGTAATATAAAAACATATGTATTTAATATTTTTTTAATTTAAGTATTAAAAATTAGATTATCAACAACTAGATGCAATATGAGTATATCATATAAATAATATGAGTATTCTCATTTAATGTAAAAATAAATATTTATCATTAATTATCTATCTTTATTATTCTTTGTTTATTTAATTATCTTTTTAAAATAACTATATCCTTGAGTAGTGTCAGAGTAGTCAGAATTATTAACACAGAAAAAAATATGAATTTAATATTTTTTCAGAAAATAAGTCCTTATTTATATTTTATTGTAAAAAAAATAATGTATAATTATTTATTATTAATATTTCCAATCTCATTTTCTTGTTCAACGTGAATTATTATGAGATAACTATGGAAAATGACTAATATTTTTATGTTACTGTATTTTAATTTTTAATTGAATTTTATTTACCTATAATGTTCTATTATATTACTAATTAATTGTCATTACTTAAGAGGATGCTACACCCATATGTGTTGTCCCTGTATTACTAACGTACATCATAGTAAATTTGTGTTCAGCAGAACATATTTTGTGATATTAGCTATAATATTAGAGTACATTTATTTATTATAAAATTTAAAGGTAAGAATATTATCTAAAAGATTTCATATGCTTTTATTGCTATGAAGTCCAATATGCCTAATACTAACATTAAGTTTTATAATAAATGTTTTGCATTTTACCGTTTGAAAACTTTTTCATTTTTTAATATTTTCTTACTTTTCCATTTATATTTTATACTGAATTAATTAATTAATTTTCTTATATAAGTATTTATAAATTATATATTAGGTTGAATTGAATCATAATATGTTAAAGCTAAAATATATACATATACTGACTTGAAATTTAAGTTTTAAATTTGTATGATAAGAGGTGACAAGGTATTAGATAAAGGAATATAATGCCATATTTGTAGCGATAAAAAAGTTAATAGTGCCACAATTATTTTCTTCCCTGAGTAAAGCCATATTGTGTAAATGGGTGATAATATAAAAATTTGACTATAAGTCAATTAAATATGGATTTATGTAATATACAAATTGAACAAATATTAGCAATATCTTGGTTCAACAAGATTTATATAAATACATTTATTTTTTAAATTTGAATATTTTATAATAGGTATTCAATTTTCTCTTAGGAAAAAAAAATGTTTAAATGTTATTTACTAATTAATAAAATGTGTATACTATGAATACATTAATTAAATCAATTCTGCAATAAACCTAAACCTTACTTTTATTAATTCATTAATTTTAAAACAATTTAAGTTGGATTTTTAACAATTAATGTTAGATATCTATTATTGACCTATTTATAATTAATTTATGTAATTACTATTATATTATAATATATATACTTCAATTTTATTATAGAATTTTAGTTTTAATAAGTATATTTTGGGTAGCGACGTAGCGTTATATCATGTATTATTAATTGGAACTTAATTTATTAATTATTTTTTGTACATAATTAAATTTAATAGTTTTTATTTTATGCATTGTTTAGTCTTAATTCAATTTATAAAAAATGTCATTTAAATGTTAGTAGAATATTAATTTGTTAAAGCTCAAAATAAAATATAGATATTTATAATTACGATAATTTTAGAAAGTACTTTTTAATATTCAGATTCTTCAACTAATATATTTTTTGATTTAAACTAAGTTTCCTCTATAATTAAAATTGGTTTTATTAGTCGAATAATGAAATTTAAAATGTTTTTAAGATTACTAAATACTACTTAATCTACCAATAAATATTAATCTGTCAATATATTTTTATGTGCATTATAACTTCACTGTCTACATACTAGATACTAGTTCTGTGAAATATATTACATCCTCTTAAAACCTAGTAATTTTATATCAGTTTCAATTTATAATCAAATTTTTTTATAGGAAACGCCCTTCCTGTATATTTGTTGTATCTAATCATTTGCCCTTAAGTGCTTATTGTTTCAAATACTATATTAACAAATAATAATTGAAGATTTTAAGGAGTGGTATAGAAATTAAATTTAATAAACGTTTGTTTTTGTTAGAAATATAAATGTAACATAATATATATACTTAAGTCTATTAAAATGAATCGAAACCTTTAAAAAATCTACTACTTAATACTTGAATTGTTATAATGATTAAATATTTAAAACATGATTATAAAAAAAAAAAAATAGATCAACATCAATGGCAACATGTTTCTTTGTTCATGTATACATGAATCTAAGTAAAATATTATTTATATTTACAAGAATGTCTATTTAAAATCATTATTTTTCTTTTATGAAAAATGTAAATAAATATATTATTACTAATAAGTTGTAATGTCATTGATTAGTTATTATTTTGTTTAAATTATATTCAGTTTATGATTTATTGAAAATAAAAATTAGTTAGGTATACATTTTATGCTTATTATGATTTAATATTGTTTATTTATTTATTTTGTTAGGATTAAAAGCAATTATGATTTCAAGCTTTGTACGATATCAGTACTATTAGGTATTAGTTTTTCAAACGCTCAATATTGAACCGATATATATCGATACACTGATTTCTTCCTAGAAAATTTCAATCATTTTTTGTATTATCTTTAATAAACATAAATAAGTATTTTCAATGTTTATTTATAAAAAGAATTATGAATAAAAAAACAAATGTATCATTAATTTTTAAACTTGTTGATTCGTATTAGGTCTCCAAAAAATTTCTGGTCTAACACTTTGGGGTCATTAGTTGATTCAAAACATGGTTAGAATATATTTTTTTGTTTCAATTTAAACGTATTAATATTAGTATACTCGTATTTTATATTTGTATTATAATTTTTGCATTTGTAATGCGTTTATAACTAGAAAAAAATTTATTGTTAGTAAAATATGTGTTGTATAACAGTTTTAATTTTTATCGTAAATAATATGTTAATACTAAGTATAGCACAATCGGGTTAATGTCCTTAATACAGTACAGGTATCGTAAACCAAAAATAACCATTCACAGATTCAATGTAATAATATTTTTTGTTCTTTGTATAACAAAAACCGTTAGTAGTCACTACTCAGAGTAGGTAGTAATATATCTAAGGCACATTGTATACCATTAAAAATAGATAATGAAAACGCACTCATCATCATGGGAAACATTATGAACCATGGATAATGGTCTGTTGTCCAGGCAAAAGGGTTTCATAATGATCATGCTGGAGCTGGACATTGGTATGCCCAGTGGTTTTCTCGTTGGGCGTATAAAATAATTTTTTAAAAGAAAATAACTTTCGAAACTCGAGAGTTCAATGTTTACAACAGTATTTTTTTTATCCCATTTACTACTTCAACCTTTTAAGTACTTTATAACAATACAAAATATTTCATATTAAAATTATGTGTGATTCTTATGAATTCACATTTACATTTTCGTCGTAAATATATAGTTGTTAATTTTTAAATATACAAAAACTAAATGTTATATATGTCGGTGTGCTTAGAAATATTATTATAGGTAGTTATGTAATAATGTTAATCGTCTACTCATGTATATCTGTAGCTTTAAAGTCATATCTTAAACTTCTTATTTTTGAAATAGTTAAAAATGTCATTGTTAGTAATAAATAATAAAAAAAATGCACTATTTGTATTTCACATCTTATTTCTTCCCACCCTGTTTAGAGGCCGATGGCATATTATAATATATGTAGTGTGTACTAGGTGTTGAGGACAAAGAGTAAATATGATGACCGTTCCGGTTTGGATTTGATTGTTCCGCTATGGTTTTGTGTTATATAATAATGTTCTATTAAAATGAACAGAAGATGCAACTAACGAAACATTTTAGACAAAATTAAAACAATCAACAGAGTCGTCGAACTGTGATGTTAAGCATGGCGATTATAAATATGGGATTAAGGTGCATAAACGAGTATAGAAATGTAGCTAATTATAAAAGTAGACCTTTTTCAAAGATCGGTTCGTGAGCACGTATTCATTAAAACTTAGAAAGTCTAAAGATTTTAAACTCTTGGCACGCAAACAGATAAGATTTCAGTTGTCAAACGTTTAACCACTATATTGTATTTCGAGAATCAGCACGAATTAATACAGAAGATATTTTTTTTAATTGGAATTTACATTTTAAATTGCTGTTGTAAACTTGTGATTGTAGCTCTATTAAATCTATCGTATATAAA
This sequence comes from Rhopalosiphum nymphaeae, assembly GCA_036289425.1. Taxonomy (NCBI): domain Eukaryota; kingdom Metazoa; phylum Arthropoda; class Insecta; order Hemiptera; family Aphididae; genus Rhopalosiphum; species Rhopalosiphum nymphaeae. Next base: position 21,902,975 of record JAZAQC010000013.1, read on the forward strand.
TGGCGTTAAAAAATTGTTGAATAATTTACTTAAGACAATATCAAAAGAGTTAGTTTCCCTTTTCAGTTACTTTTGATCTTTTAAGTAGTTTTAATAATATTACTGTAATTTAATAATATACCGTTAACTACAATACACATAGAAAATAGCCTATTAACAAGAAGGAACAATGGCCGCAGTCAAGGCTATAAAACAAAACATTTAAAAAAGTATCGAATCGTCTTTAAGAAATCCGGATATAACCTACATAATATTATTATTAATAAATGCACGATCTGCTATAATCTTGGTATAAACTGTTCATGCACTAGTAATTATTTTCGTTTCTTAAAGAACTTTTAATCATATACATTTATTGTTCTAACAACATATTTAACAATAAACTTAAAACTCAAATAAATATGTTTAATAAGCTAATTTTAGTTAACTACACATAAAAACAACTGATAGTAGCAGGTGACTGGTTTCAAATAGTCGACGGACCGTATCTTGTTTATGGAGGACTTGTCATCCATCGATAATTTGTAATTTTTAGATAGGTTAAAAATGTAAGGATAGATCCGGTACCATGTATACAGTGTAAAGTATTTGACCACAGACCTTGAATTCATTTCAACATCTTCAAAAAAACCATCATATTTAAAAATGTTAAAATGAAAAAAATTACTATTACCTACAAGTTTTAAATACCTATATTAAAAAATTACAATTTTCTAAAAGACAAGCATAAATTATTTTAAAATTTGAAACCTAGTAAATTTTATAATCTTATATCTTAACTCGTATATTCATATTATCATTCTTCGATTATTATCTTCTAAAATTTATAAACTGAGCCGAATTGTGTGTGGGGAGAGGGCTATATCCAGGGGCTCTAAAAAAAAGAAGCCTCCAGATTAATAATAAACGACGTATAAACATTTTGTTGTAAAATTTGGCCCCCAAAAATAAAATTATTCAGCGCCAATTATTTCATTAATCCGGCTCTGTATATGTAATATATGTATTTTAATATTTTAAAAGCTTAACAATAAATATGAATAAATATGTTATGATATAAAATTATGCAAGAATTAGATTATAATATTAATTAATAAGGTTTAAATTTTTTAAATAATTTATACTTGCCTTATGATAAAATCGTAGTATATATTATATCGTTGTCATACATATTTAAAACTTAATATTTTTATAACGTTTAAATACAATATATTTTTTTTAATAAAAATTTATGTTTACTGAATATATTCATCCTTCTACTTATTTAATATTTATGTAGCTTAAAATTTAAATAATAAAAACCCATATATTTATATTTTATTTAAAATGACAATATTTAAATTGTTTATTAATAGTTTTGCAGACTGATTTATATTAAATAAATTAAACGATTATTGTAAACAATTGATTAAAGTATAATTTTAAATTTCAAATTTAATAAAATTATCTTACTGATAATATTGGTTTAATAATAAAATGTTCTAACCAATCAACTGAACTACTTTTACTTATTTAAGAGTATTTTGTTTTTGTATGACATATTGTATGATGGACTTATAATTAAATTTTTAAAAACTTAAAATACATTTTTTCCCGAAATATTATTTTGACTGTATTTTAGATTCTATTGTTATATATTAACCTATAATTATAATTATATTGTAGAATATTAATTTAATTTGTGCTTGACGAATTAGTGGTGTTAAAGTTTCAATACAAACCTTAAAACTGTTATGTGCGTAGATACAATGAAATTATTGTCAAAAGTGCTTAAATTACGTGAAACTGTTTTCTGATTCCTCACAGACATTTCCGTCTCATATTGCTATTTTGACAGTTATACTGATTCTTTTGGTGAATACTAAAACAGTGTAAATCCGGTGTGGTGTGTATAGTGTATATATTGTATACGTAGCCTTTCAATAAGGAAAGTGAGGAGTGGGCTCGTGTTAGGAAGTATTAGATCCGTCTTTTTTGGTCGGTGGGTACGCGTCCGCCATAGAAGTGAGTCGTTGCATGCAGTCTGTCGGCGATTTACCCGTAACCACGATACCGCAGCACACTAGGAAAACAAGAGTGCCCTACACCAGCGCAGTCGTGTATTGTCAGTATTCCTCGTTTGACGTGTCCCTTGTGTTCTGTTCAAGTCTCTCATTAGCTGGACCATGGCTACTTATGCATCCTATAGACACATTGAGTTGGATAATATAGGATGTGGAAAAAAAAAGTAATTATATAATTTAAAATTAATGTAGTATTTTTTAATTTTAAGACAAGTTTTTCAATAGTTACTCTAATAATAAGTCGAGTAACAAGTATTTAGTTTAATATAATTTTTTTTTTTTATAAATTTGTTTAAACAGTTAATTTTTATTAAAATTTTTTTCTTGTCATTATTAAGATTTTTTTGAATTTAAAATATTTTTAAATTTTGATATTGTACGTTTTTTGAACAAAAACTATTAATTATATTTATATCATCTACAAAATATAATATTTTTTTCAAACGCATAGTTCATTGTTTTCAATGATGACATTAAAAATTAATTTTTCTAATTTATAATAACGCATCAACAAAATACTATTAGTTTTACCTAATACATAAAAATTTTGATTGATCTTTATATACGATATTTACCATTTATTAATGTATTAATAAAAAGTAATGTATCTTTGTATATTCAACTTATAAATACTAAATAAAAATACGTATTATAAAATATTAATTATTTAATAATTTTATAAATCTAGTGATTACGAATTAAAATTTCATTAGATATAAAGTATACTTTAATAATAAATATATTTTTTTGATTTTAATTTATGATAAAAAATGTTAATTAAAAAAAAAATTAATATTTTAAACTAATTACGGTTTAAATGATTACTTATTAGAGTAAAATAACGTGTTTAATTAAAAAAAATATTTAGAATTTAACTGAGGTTATTAAATTCGTATGAAATTTTTGTAAATTAAAATTTTAATTAGGTATCTTTTATGTATGAGTTGTATGACTATTTTATGTAGTAACAACTATAGTATTATGTGTTTATTATTATTTTCCATTTCTCAAGTTTATTTTTCTGTGATTACTGATATAATAATGCAGTATTATTTTTTAATGGATATTGTAAGCTTAATTCTTGTTTAATTAAGTAAAATACTTTTACTTTACTAATATTATTGATATCTTTATTTTTTATTTTTACTCAATTTTAAAATCTATGTAATCAATAATGATAATTATTATGAATTGATCAAAGAAAATATTGGTTATTTATAAAAAGAAATTACTCATTAGTGGTATTTAAAATGTATTATATTATGCAGTTTATATAGTATAGAATAAAATTATTATATTAATTTTCTTTACAGAATGATGTCCCGAATAATATTATTTTTATTTTTATCTTTATGATTAATAGTTGATACAGTTGATATGTATGCCTACAATATAATATTTGTGAGAGTTTGGTTTTTGAGTTATTCTTTTTCGTACATTAACAGTAGATTATCATATTATTCAAAAGAGTTATTTTACTATGACGTATCTTCCTATTTTTCAATAATAACCATGAAGTATTTTCATTTAATTTGCTTCACTTTCATTCAGTATGGCGAATGTTTAGAAAGAATACATATTTCTCTTGAAAATTTGAACTATTTAGTTTTCCATCTAACTATAAAAGTATTACAATGTGCCTCATAAAAATGTAATTCACGTTATTAGGTAGGGGGAGGTACACATGGTATTGTGCATGCGAATAATAGAGCACGGAAAGTGTACATCAATTTAGTAAACGATGACTACACAGGTACCTATATAGTGAGTTGGTGTCTGGTACAGATATAAAATGTCAATGTGTATCACATTTTTATTTGCTGTTTTAAAATATTTTCATATTATTTCGGTACCTGGCAATTACGGCATTTAACTATAAATTAAATTGGTTATTATTATTTATAATATGATTATGTTATATTCGAAATGAGTATCCCAGGGGTAGAAAGGTGTGCTAGTTACGGTATTGTAACTCATTTGAATTTACTATGTGTACGGTCCACCGAACGTCATAGATGTTCATTGTAACCATCATAGTATATAATGGCACGTGACTTCCTACAGGAATATTTTCGGATAAAATAAAAACGGTTCATTGAGTTTTTGAAATTATTTTTAAACAATGTTGTGTTACACTTCCATAGAGGAAATGTTTGATCTATTGTAGGTTGTCATCCGTTACTCGTGCTATAATAGCTATTCTGGAATCAACATTCGTATTCTACTTCATTATTATTATGACCACCCTACAGTGTTATAGGATATACCAAAATAAATCGTGATAGGGGGAAAGTACATATTTATATTCTTACGTATTTTAGTCATCATTACCTTCACTGCAAATAAAATTCAGATATTTAATCAATATTGAACGCTTTCGAACGATAATATTAATCCTAGGTTTCAAATAATATTATACCCATGAACCAAATGTAATTGAACATAATTGTTTTTAGTTAATTAAACTTTCCCTATTTGTTTGTGACCCCAATAATCCATTACGAAATTAATAAGTAAACATCTGCATTTTCCTATTTTAAATTACATACGACGTTTTTTTTTTAAATTTATTATTAGGAGATTATGTAATAGATTTATTAATATTTTGTATGTCAGTATTACGTTTATATTTAGTATATCTCAGAATGAAGAGTTCGTGTGCTTGATCGAATTTTTATGAGACTACCAGGTTAATAATTTAATATCTAGTAAACCATATTATTATACTATGAAGTTTCATACGCAAATAGAAAAACGAGTTCATAATGCTTAATGGTTTTTTTTCATTAAATTATCACTTATAGAGACCAGAGACCAATAATGTACAATATACATGGATTCGTAGACCACGCGGTTGCCCTCTTATCGTATTGTATTTTTTTTTCATTCAGTACCCGTTACTACGTAATCGCTTTGGAATCTAAAATAGTTTTATTGTACAAATGTACTCAAGTCGAGGTCTGTTTCGTCTTGAACCACGGCTTTGGTGTAATATGCTAACCGAACGTTGACCCTTGTCCGTTATATAGTAAATACACAACAAATTACCCCGCAATGGAAAACTCCTGGCTTTTACTATGTTAATGTCGGTTTTAAACACGCATCAAGTATTAAAGATATTATAAATTAACTGTGTTGCTTGAGAAATTTATATTATGTCTGTTTTTATTTATTACAAAATATAATACACTAAAATATGTAATAGAAGTAGTTAATTAGTTAATTTATAGTTCTATAGAATATTAATTTTTTTTTCGTTCTTATTTTTATAAATTAAATTGAATTATATCACAGTTTTGCATGATCGGTTTTATATTTATATAATATATAATAACAATTTTATCATAATAACATTGCAAATATACAAATATACCTACATTGATTATTTTGATTTTTGATTGTATGTCGCGGGTGATGAAAATATTTCAGATTAAATTTCACGAGGCTTAACGTTTGTTTAAATAAATGAATAATTTTTAATTCGTCATAACTCCGTGTCAACTATTAAAATATGTTTTTCAATAGTTTTAATACAAATCTTCACTAAAAATTAGTTACTCATTATTTGTAATTTTGTGTATAACATGAGTCATATCATTTGGAATGTGAATACTCCTTGTATGACATTATATAATTTGGGGAGAACCCTAACCCTTATGAGGGTGAATTGACCGTGTCTGCGTCAAAACCCAATTTTATTCTTTGCAAGATTTTGTGGGGTCTAAAAATCGTTTGATATGTAGCATATAATAACTTATTAAGTTTTATAATGTGTGTGTCGGCTGTAAAGGAAACAAAAATGACAAAGAAAATATTGGACATGCAGTAAATTTTGATACTGTTATATCTTATATTGCATTTTTAGCATTGTCAATGTCAATGAACGTAAATCAAACATAGCCAATCTATTATAGCGGCGTTTATTATTCTATAGTTGTTCTCAAACTGTTTCATGCCAATGAATAGAGAATCCCTCTAGCTATATTTATAATCGGATGTACTGTTCGTTTTAGTATACATACGGTATTTATTAAAATTATTAATTTTGCTTATGAAATAATAGAAACGTGCTTAAAATCAATTGCTCATAAAACTTGTATTATAAACAACGGTTGTTTCGAAACGACAGTTGGAATTATTGAGGGTCGATCCCCTTGTAACAAAATCTATTTAAAGTCAATCGAATTTGCTTATGATTATTTTTTATTATAATGTATACCTACATAAAAAAAAAATCAATATTTAATACAATTTTAATTTTGTTATAAGAAAAAATGTATCAAAATGAACGAGAGTTACGGTTTTCAACAAATATAAATAATGAAACATAATAAATACGAAATTTATTATTAATGTACATAATAGGTATTTAATACGTTTTAAACACGAAAAGAAATATTTCTGATTTTTATGTATCATGTATAGGTACATATTATATGTATATTAAATGGTAGTTAATATTGTTCCTATATTACCTACATTAATTTCTTTACTTCTACATAATTGTATATTATATTCTAATTTAATAATTTAATTTTAAATAATTATTATTTATTGCTCCTAAATCCTAAAGAACTACCATTGTTTTTAACTAAATGGGACTTATTGTTTATCGTATATTATTCATGCAATCTGTATTTTTATAGTAATTAACGATTTACCACTCTGTTATCCAACCATTTATTATTATTTAATATTTCTTATTTTATTAAAACGTGAAAAATAAAATAAAAGAGCACATTTTGTATTTTCATTGTGGCTGTACTGGTTTATTTTACAGTTCAACCTACACGTACAATTCAAGGTAGATTTTTTTATTTAATACTCTAATATAAAGCTCGGTTCTCGTTACAAATTCTTCATTTTATATAAAGTGCTAGTCAAGACCTATCACTTTGGTAAATCGTTTTTTTGTTGGTTTATGATATTCTTCGAACATGAGTTTAAGGTACTTATATTATTTTACTTTTAATTATATATTATTATACATATTTTTTTTAAATTCTTAAAATATTTAAACATTTTTATTAGGATAATTATAAAATTTAAAAAAATTGTGGTTTAATTAAGTTTTCATTTTCATTTCGTCAATAAAGAAATTTGTGTAGGATGATTACTATTAGATATTCCAAATAAGGCGAGGTCATTCAAATATCGTCCAGTTTTCTTTGTCTACCCACTTATATTATAAAAAAATAGTTGTTATATATTAAAATCGACCGTTTTTCGAATGGCTATCGATTTCCCAGTTTTATTTTTTCACTCTAATAAAAATAATATTTCTAAATTATCTACTAGGGAAAATAAAACGCCTCCCGGAGGAGTTTGTCATGATCTTTGGGGCGCCGAGTTCGTAGGATCTCCGTGTCATAATAGGCAAGTAAAGACTCGAAATGTACACAGAATTTATATTATTTTAAATATTTAACAATATTAAAAATAATCCTCATATTTTCATCGGTGGTGTTAAAATTAATGTAAATTTAAAACATTAAAAGTCAATAATTATTATCTTAACTTAAATAGTGCTTAAAACTAATTATATTCTAGCTTATTTATAACGCGCTAATTTTGAGGTTTCAACTTCCTAAAAAAATGTTTTATTAAATGCCAGTATCAATGTTTTTGTATGTTTAATATGCATGAACAATTATTTACTAATTTCTTTAATATAGCTTTTTAGTAATTATTTCTATCTATTCAATAGTATTTACTATATAGTGTATATATATATAAATAATGTATATAATATGTACTAAAGCACCTATAACTGTACCTCCTGAACTCCTATGATTGTTACTTGTCATTTTGTTTTCAATTATTTGAAAATATTGTACTTGAAGGTAGTTTATATTTATTGAATACTTATAAATAATTGTATTGACTATAATTTGTTTTAAATTAAAACCAATACATTTTAGCTATTACAGGTGATAAATATTTCAAAGTAATTAAGTTGTAAATAATAATTTAATAACATACTGTTATTATATTAATATACTTCCCACATAAAAATATACATGTTTGATCTATAGATATTATTACCATATGGTATAACTTCTTATGAATCCTTGGAACATTTTTAAGTGGTGACCTATGTCAACTTTTTGTAAATAATAATGATATTTATTAGCTCATATTATAAAAATATAAATTTTTTAAAATAACTGAAGTACCTATGTTAAATATTAATTTATTGTTATTTTAACATACATTAATGATAACATTTATTTTTATCCAAAGATTAAAGGTAACATGTCACAATTAACAATATTAATATAACATAAAATATTATACATGTCTTAAATATTAATTTTATTTTGATGTATTATTTTTTAATATGTTTTAAAATGCATTATCAAGTATAATTTATATGTACAATAAATTAATAAAACTTTTTTTTAGGGTTTTGAAACCACCAGGTGGTGGAAGTAGTGACATATTTGGAACAGCATCATGCGATGAAGTTAATCCACATAAACGTGGTACAAATCAGAAGAATCTTCAAAGTTCCATTATTCTGGGTGGTCAAACACCAAAACATAGTAATGGTACAGTTGCCGCCAATGGAAATTCTGATAAACCTGGTAATTTTAATATTTACTTTATGTTTATGTACAATTAGTCTATAAATATTTTAATTAAATAAGTTATACTTATAGCTAATGATATTAATGTTAAATCTCAAATTGATAATGATAATAAGGTTGAGTCTAAAGTTGCTAATGATAATAATGTTGAGTCTCAAATTGTAAAAGAAAATATTGAGAAAATATTTGAAACTCAAAGAAATAAAGGTAAGATTAACATATATTTTTTCTAGTTTTAATACTTTTCATTTAAACATAATATATGAGTACATAACAATTTCTATCCAATGATTTTCTTAATTGTAAGTATTAAAATGTAAGAATATATTAAATGTTTTGGTTCTTTATACCTAATAATTTATAAAATTTGGTATTATATTTTTATTAACAATCAATTGTTATAACTTATAATTAAGGCCCAGATTTATATGTATTTGCATGTTTTTTTTTAATAATCTAAAAAGGTAAGCTACAAGTTTAATTTACACTTAATAGATCCAAAATATAGTTTTATTTTGTCATTTTTTGACATGTAGTACATTTTTTATTGCATATTATATACGGTTTTTAAATGCATAATATGTAATATTTTGCTTATTGTAATTAAAATAATAATTTATAGTCCATGTAATTTGTTTTGTGTTTTCTTATCTTATCTTATCTGAGACCTATCGGGACAAGTAGTAATCTGTTATTGAGTAGGTTTTAGTGAATCATACATTAGTCGTGTTTATCGTGATACGAGTGTGCGTAACTTTCATTTGATTTTATTTATTTATAAATCAGTGCAACTACGTCTACTTCTAGTAGGCTAAAAAAATATGTTACCAAGTATAAAAGACTTTCTTTAATCAATTTTTCTGCATATCTTTTATTTTACAGGGTATATTTCTATAAATTAAGAACATAAATGCATATTTTATAGTGCATATTACTGAGGTTTTTACAACATATAAATCCGGGACCTACTTACAATATATTATAAGTATATCTCCAAATAAGAAATATTTATTTTATTAAGCTGTAAAATAATTGTACAATTCCCTATTAATTATAATCTTCAAAATCAATTTCATTATGAACTTTGTATAATTATTATATTACAAAATAATTGGTAAAATTGTGTTATCATAATGCTACTATTAAATTACTTTTATTGTATTACTAATTTGTTAGTTTTAAATTATAATATTTTATTTATGGTATCTTTTATCATTCAAATTATTTCATCATATTTTATGCTTTTTTAAAACCACATTATTTTTTGTCAGCTTTTAGTTATTAGTTAACAATAATATTCTACATATTGCACTAACTATAATATTTTGTAAATGTGTTTTATTATTAATTAATAATTCACTTTTAAATACCCTGCATTCTAATAAAAAGAAAAAGCAAATTAATTGCTTTTAAGTATACTATAGTGCATATTTTTTCTGCATATTTAATAATTCGATTCTGCTTGCTACTTTTATGTTTGTCTACTGGATATTTGCTTGAAGCTTTTAATTTTGAATCTGCTTCTATCAATAAAACTAATTGTCAAAGATGGTCTTATAAGAAGAAAGGTATGTTAACAACTTAAAACTAAAAAAAAAAAAAAAAATACATATATAACTGTTTCAATAAAATAAGATGATTATATACCATTTTATAATATACGACCAAAAAATGTTTTTTAAAAAAGAATTGATTTAGAATTTGTAAAAATGTGCGTTCCATTTTTAAGTATTATTATTTTTTTTATAATAATTTATCTGTATTATGTAATTCATTATTAAATAACTATTAATAATTTTGTAAGTATAATTGTTTAAAACTCAATACATTGTAAGAAATTAGACTACATATACCATGTTAATGTGATGTACATTTATATTTTAGATGGTAATCCAGTGACTGGAGAAGGCTATGAAGCTCCTAAAGCAACAGTTACACCAGCTCAGCATGTTTCTGCTCAATCAGAACCAGCTCCAGAACAAAAGAAGGCAAGTCGTGTACCACCAGGTGGATATAGTTCCGGATTATGGTAACTGCTGAGTCAAGAAGACCAACCAAAATTTTGTCACAATTTTTACATCGCTTTTGTATTTCTATGATATATTGATGACCTTTGATCACATTTCATCAATAAAATATTTATGCCTTATGGTATATAAGAAAATGACTTTCAGTATATGAAATACATAATATTACAATTGTCATTATTTTAAAACTACCCTGCATTTTATTCATTCTCAAATTGTTTGATTATTGTTTTGTAATGTTTGTGAATTGATTTATTCCTAAAAAAAAATTTCTTTTTTATACACAATAAAATACTATATTTATTAATGATTTTAGTGTGAGATATTAGTTGATTAAAACTAACATAACCTAAATGTCTTAAATGAATAAATTATTTATTTCTCCTAATAATTGTATATTTATTTCTAAATAATTTAAACATATATAGTAAGTATCATTAATGGCGCCAGTAGCCTATGTCAGTTTCAAATTGTATTGCATAAAAATAAAATCTTAGATAGGAGGTACCGGTAAATAGTGAATTTGTTTCATTAAAATACGGGACAAATTGCATGTACATTTATTCAAATATGATAACTTACCTGGATTGTCCACCCCAGACTTCCCATCTAAATTAGAAATTTCATCAGCAATACTTATACACAATGATCAATGCTACTGGTATTATAAAGTGAAATAAACTTAATATAATAATAAATAATATATCACAATAATGAACAAATTATTATTATTATTATCAATAAAAACTCAAGTAATTTATATTAAAATAAAACTAAACAAAAAAAAAGGAACTGAATTTAATTCTGCCTTTTAATAAAAGAGACTTTTATAGCGATTAATAGTTTGTAATAAATACACCGTTAAATATTATTACATAAAAAAATAAAAATGTTTTCCTAATAATTTATTATAATATACGATTAATAGTTTATGGCTTTTCTACTGTTTTTAAACGGATCGTAGTTAATTCCATACAAGAAATCGTATAGAATCGTCGTACTTTGCTACAAGTCTATTGTAATAGACTTAGTTCCAATTCAATATCTCTATTGAAGGTTTTCCTACGCGCGACGTCGTATATACAGATATATTTTTTTTCCACAAATCCAGACAGCTATGATGGCGTTTGGATTTCCGAAATAGATCACAGGAAGAGTTGGTAGCCTTACAGCGTATCAGCTGTTCGGCGTATCGCTGAAGCAGCGCGTCATCGTCGCCGGTGGGTGCCGCCAAAAAGTCGCACCGCTGTCGCTTGTGCACGCAACAGTGAACTGGTCCCGGGTCCGTTTCGAAGTCGGGCCTCAGGTCGGTGAACGCGAGTCCGGCGCGTTCGGCTAGTATGCCGGTCACGTACAGGTCGTCGATCCAGAAGTATCTTTCGCGCACCTCTATCGCCCGCAGCAGACGGACGACGGACGCCGCCCTGGCCGCGTACAACCAACCGGACAAGAACGGTGGGTACACGTCGCCCGCGAATTCGGCGCGGCTCACGTACCACTTGTTGCGCTCATCTCGTATCGGTTTCGCGTCAATCACGCATCCGGCCAGGTCGCGGTTGTCGGCCCGCCCCAGCGCGGCGTTCAGCTTGAACAAGTTCACCGCGATGTCGTCGTCCATCTTGACCATGTAGTCCGACCGCGGGCACCGTGCCGCGAACCACGTCAGACCCATCGCGTGCTTGTACGTCAAGTTCCTGTACGCTTCCCGGAAATTTCCCTGCACCACGTCCCCGTGCCGGGACGATTCCCGGAGCAGCCGCTCTTGCAAGACTCGATCGTTGACGTCGTTGCCCGACGACGGCAAGCCGACCATGAACACGTGACGAAATCCGAGCCGGTCGAGCACGGTCCTCGGGTAGGACTGGCGAATAGCCCGGCGGCGTTTGAAGTGGCCGACGTGGCTGTGCACCACGACGGGCGTGTGGCGTCGCGGTCCGTCGCACGCGCCGCTGTCGGTAACGTACTCGAAACCATTTAGGTCCATCAGACGTCGCCGGCTGTCGAAATGCGGCGGTCCGGGGCGCATCGGCGCGCTCCGCCCGGTGATTTGGTCCGTGGAAAACGCGTCGAACAGCACCAGGAACGACGTGTTGACGGCGAGAAACATGGCGATTTCGTACCTCCACGACGACAGGGCCATTGTCCACCGCCTCTGCGGACACTAGTGCAGATATCCGCTGTCCGCGACATCGACGGTCCGGTCCGGATTACTCGACACTCGTTGACAACAATTTTATTATTATTATTATTCGGTTTCCGTTTCACATGAACTATGTAACATAGTCATTGATATTAATATTATGATATTGTACTTCTCCGCGAGCCAGTCGCTTCGGCTAAATTAGGTCTCGTGAGATTTTCTAAAATTTAGTCGTTGGCAATAGCGCGGCGTGTTTACTTCGCAGCCTTGGAATCACGCGAGCATTCACTGAATGTCGGTTTTCTGCGACATTAAACATTTAAAACAGCTTTCACTTCGCTCAATAATGGCAAACCCCCGCCTCCAACGGCCTACGCCGTTTGTTGTTGTAAACGGTATGGAGGGGCGGAACACATCGGCGGTCTATCGACCTACACTATCACTGTTGCTCACTTAAACATAATAATAAATGAATAGCAGACGGACGCAGCGACGATGGAAATAAAGTCAACTGCAAAAGCTTACGAAATCATCTCTTGAGGGCACCTACGTTACAATGTGTAATCGAAAGGCGCGTAGGCGTGCTTTACGCAGTAAGAAAACTTGGCGTTTTTGTTTCGTAACGCCGCCGCTGTGCTACAAACTGTGTGCCGTTACAAGATTATTTAAAAAACTGTGATACTAAATACTAATATACTATTGGTAATTTTTTTTTTTAGTGCGAATATTGTTGGTACCTACAACCTACTGCATATTTTATTGAAATAAAATAAATTAAATGATATACGGTAAAAAGGGTAACTATCGGCATTCGGTAGAAATAATAAGTTTGTATCACCATAATATTATTATATGATACCATTTAAAATATTTAAGTGATAGGAATTTAATTGTACCCATCGTTACTGATTCAGTGCCAGTGCAAGCGGTGTATTGCACCGGGGCTCTGTGACTTTGAAATATTAGGGGGGCTCCGGGTTCCGATATTATGTCATTAAACATCAAAGTGTCATAAAATAAAATTAATACTTGGTGAAATTTGTTTTGTTTTTTTCAAATAGTGTATTGGATTTTGGTTTGAAACTATTTTTAATTTATTCCTATCGGTGGTTGATTGTGTGAACCTTACCCAAGACGTTTTAATAAAACTTGGTTTAGATATTTAAAAATGTTTCGAGGCCTGGAATACGAAAAAGCTTCTGAGATGACTGATGAGTGAAGCACATTCAGAAGTGTATATAAGACTATCTTTTACCATAAACTTGAGAAAATTGTCACTGACAAATTTGGATTGGATATAGATACGTATGGCCGACAATGGTGCATTCATTCTAAACATGGTTTAGCCCAAAGAAACTTCAAATTTAATTAAAACAGCTATTGAAAAATCAGGATTCAAAGGATCTATAAAAATAGGAATTAATTTGTCTGCTTTCAAGTTGCACATGTAAGACATTCATTTTCCAATCGATAAGGAAACCAATTTTTTTTTTTATTAATAATAAAAGCTTGATAATTTTTTTACACAAATGTTTTTTATTTGCATACTTTAATATTTTTAGTACATATTTAAGCGTTTATATATAAATATTTTTTAAAGTATATTATTGCATTTATAACAACCCTTTTTAGAGCTATAATAAGTTATGAGCCCTGAACTTTGAATTTATTACGTTACATGCTAAAACAAAAACTAATATTTTTAAATTGACTGTAACGTATTATGTTCATACATCATAATATAATAAAATTATTGTGATAATAGGTAAATTATGTTATGTAATAATCAGTAAAAAAAAAACTTCCCGAATACTAATCTACGAATCGTTGTAATAACATAATAATACAATTGGTAGTTCTGATTCTGAATTAATATTCAATATGTGTACAAATTAGAATAGAATATGAAAATATTAAAGTTGATTTTGAAACACATTTTGATGCTTTTGTATTTGTACCTCCAAAATGATAGCATAGTAACTAAATTAAAATGTTTAGAGCATCATCCTATTCAACTGATTATTGTAAATAATTTCAAAGTTAGGTTTGATTCGAGAAATATTGACTTTCGAAAAATGGTAAATAATGATATTGTTAAAAGAAAATAGATTTCATATTGTGCTTTTACTAAGAAAATATATTGTAGTACTTACATTATTTTTATTAATATTATAGTTATTGTACTGGAGGTTAACATAAAAATGTATAACTACAATATGAGTATTGCACTTATGACTTATAAGTTATAGGTGGCTGTTTAGTGACTGTATGTATTTAAATGTACGAAATTTTTTAAAAATTGATCTCCTTAACAATTTGCAATTAAAAGGATAATTTTCATTTGAAAGAAAGAAGTTGTTGTAAATTGTAATTTGTAATCGTTACAATCGCTCCTTCACCCTCCAACAATATTTTCGACTTGGTTACTTTAATACGCAGTAACTTCGATTTGCAATAAACTCTACCGAGCAATCACTGTCTATATAATGCATATTCAGGAGCCGCTGATAAACTATGATATTATATTATTTTGTTAGTCAGTTGTAAGAAAACGGTTGTTTTATTAGTGTTCGCCCATTGTTTTTTCACCATACCGTCCATATATTAGGTATACCTATTAAAAATGAATGTGATAAATGTTTAAAATGGTTAATAATTTTAATCTATAGAAAAAATGTATTTTTTATTAAACCGGTATATAGTAATAATTTTATAGTGTTGAAAATTTGAAATGGAATCATAAACAAAAAAACCCATACGCTACCATCACTCATTGTTAAATACTAATATACTATAGTTGAACTACTTAAGCTGTGTAATCATCAGGTTGAAAATATTGGTGTCAGAGTGGAAGTGTTACGGTTACAATAAATTCTATTTTTCAAATAAAAATTATCCTTTTCATTGCATATTGTTAAGGAGATACATTTTTAGAAAATTTTGAATACATAGTCTATACTATATAGGTATAGCTGGGAAATAGGTTTATACAAGATAATTCAATCAAATAGCATGTTTACCACTTTTTATTCTTGAACAATACATTAGGTATATAAATCATCTAATTTTTATAAGTGGTATCATATAATATTTTAATAATATTATGACGATACAAACTTATTATTTCTATCGAATACCGATAGGAAAAAAAATATTATGTGTATTGGTGTAACCAATTAGAATAATCAAATTAAACTCACATATCTTTAAGAATTAAAATAACACTTATATATGTTATATGTACCTATATCAACTATATTATTCTAAAGGTTTTCGATTTAAATACTTTAGAAAGAATAGTAAACGCTAGACGCCAGAAAATGATAAGAAAGAGCCAACAGATAATAAATAATAATAGGTCAACTCATAATAAATAATTTTATAATAACTTATATATGTAATATATTATATTATCGATTATAAGAGGTATGGAAAAGGGAAAACAAACCGCAAGTTGCAATAAACACACACTAAAACATACGAAAATAGTGAGATTAATATCTTTTTATGTCAAAATGTCGAATAAGTACTTAGATTATATTACTATTAACAAATAAATAATTTTTTATACTGTAGATAATTATTATTTTTAAGTAAAAGAGCAAAATATAGTATATTATTGTAATAAAACCATAAAAAGATATGTAAAATTATTTAATGCAATGATAAAATCCAAACATTTTTGTGAAGATATATCTAAAGGAAATTATTTCTTCATCGTGGTGTCCCTCTATTCAGTGATCTCGGCCTTTAAAGTGATAATTTGAAATTAGAAGTTACATTTTTTAGGATACTTACAAATATTTTTCTTATGTCTTATTTTCTGCTTGCATTTGTTATTTTAGGTCATCGTATCATGTGTTGGTGACCAGAGAAGTTTTTAGAGTTTTGATACCATAGGTAAGGTTTGATATCAGTGCCCCTTCCTATAATCTACTCTTAAAAAATGTATCACCTATACAATTATTTGGATACACAATTTTTTTAATATTTTAAGACGCGTGTCTACCTGTATGTAAACTCAACTAAACAGAAAAATGTATAAGGTTTGAACCGTTTTTGATTTAATAAACGATGATCAACTACCTACTTAAGAACTGGTAATCCATATGACATTTATAGTTTTTACTGTTTTCAGTCGATTCAAAAGAGACCAATTAAGTTGTCAGTGTGGTGTTATGTTCAGTCTATGAACCTTGATTCAATAATTAACGTGCATAAGTCAAATATCAACCAAAAATGTTAATATTTATTATCATTCTTGGTTGGTTCAACCCTTCTACCACAGATGATCATAAAAAGTGGTTACATTGTGCAAGGCTCAATTAAAAATTATTAAATCAGTCACGTCATGTTCACCATAGTGATAGCAGCTGTTGTGAAATTCTTCAAACTACTTTCGCTTTAAAAGTCTTAAGTCCAACTTTTATCTTAATTAAGTATTAAATCGATTCGTTTAGTATTTGTTAAGTACAACTAAGTTAATACTAATTAAATCAAATTTTCCTGAAAAAACTTATTCAATTTATTATTACTGTATAAACCTCATTCGTGAATTTGTTGATAGTCATCGCTAATAAATAGTATTTTTTTTATAATTGAAATTTGAAATATATATTTAGTTAATATTAATATCAGTATAAAAAAAATAAAACTGATAAACAAGGTAACTATTAATTAAATTAAACCTAATAAGAATATTTATAATAGGAGTTTCAATTTTCAATAATTTAAAAGGTTTCTAAGCTGTAAACGAAAAAAATAATATTGGAAAATGTGGAATTTTTAGTTACATCTATGCCAAATGCCAATCAAAAAAAAACTCGTATCATTTTATAACAAAGGTAAAGTTGTTGGTAAATTGTTGAAAATATAGGTTAAAAATAATTTAGATATTAGGTGCATAAAATCGATCCCTCTAACCCCTCATTCAATTGTAGTTTTATACTTATACAAAAGTAAATTTAATGTGACATAATAAAATAAAAATCGGTCCTAAAACTTACAAGTATTTGTAGGCTACAAAATAAATATTATTATAATTTAATTTTGTGTGTGGTTTATACACCGTAAATTGAACTATATTGAACAGTTAGATAATTGGTTAAAATTTTCACCGGTGAACCGTAAATGAAAATTTTTCTGCTTTTTCAATTTAAAAAAAGTCCACACCAAGTTAAATTCACTTTTCAAATCTCTTAACAGTCGGGGCAGAAACTTGCAGAACTATGTTTCGTTCCGCAAATTTATAATAATTAATAATTATAATTACAAATTACAATTATTGTAAATTAGTCATGTTTAATATGATCCCAATACTCATATTGAACCTTAATTTATTGTTACTCGGGACTCAACCTTTGGATTTTTAGGTGCTAACCATAATTCATATTACAGATCCACAGATAAAATAATTGTGCAAGTGCGAGTTGTGGGCATATAAATAATATTTTACCGAACATATTTATAAAATTTTTTAAGTAATCTTGATTTTTATACGTAATAACAATATGATAAAAAAATATATTCATGTTTCTTGATTGATGAATAACGGTAAATGATGGTTGTGGACAGTAAATGTTGAAGCCCTTAAATCCTTAAAAAATTGGGGGAGTCAAACAGTTTAGGCGTTTAGTCCCAGATTTAAAATTATATTTGGGGCTAAATTCTAAACGATAATACCCCTAATTGAGTCAGATAAACAGATAGTTAATGTTGAATTTTTCTATTATTAATTTATTAATTACTAATCGTAATTAATTAATTAATTTCCAATTGGTTTTTAGCGATTGCAATACTACTACATTACTGTTTTTGATAAATTCTATTGGATATAATTTGGACTGCATGAAGATAGCTTTCATGGCTCCTAGTGATTTTAGCTTCTAATATATTAATGACATATTTAAAAATTCTATAAATTAATTTTAAAAGAAATTATCTATAAATAAAAATATTAATTTTAATTTCTTTTTTTTTGTCATTTTTAGACTCAAAAACTACTGGATAGTTTACAATAAAATGTATATCAGTAAATTCGTTGAAACTCAGGGGGAACTTGTGTAACTTCGATTTTCAATCCATATAGACCGCTATTTCGGTTCATGAAAATTGAATATTTTTGTTTATATACATACTATAAAATGTCATCAGTTACATATTATAATAAAATATTTATTTTATATACCCAAAATGTTAGGTAGTTCAAATATAAGTACAACACTTGAAATGTATAAGTATAACTGTTTAACCAATAAATGATTGTTATAATATGCTAATTGCTAATGTATTGAAATATTCATAATTAATTAATAACAGTTATAATCAATAAATTATCATACACTACTACCCTAGGTACATACAGATATACAGTTAATACAATTAAAATTTAAAACAGTTTTAAAATCAACGCGTTGTAGATAACTTTAAACTAAATTTATTGATAAAATATTTATCATCAGAATCGACCCCTTGATCACATCAAAAGTTATTTGCAACAAGAATTTTAATCTGTCATTACTGGACATATTTTAGTAGAATCAGTTTTTTTTAGTTTACTGCAGTTGTTTATGTTATTTCTAAGATACCTAAAGCCGCCACTATAGTATAGTATACATCTGCACGCCCACGTTACACTGCGTATCTATTATTGTCGAAACGTTGCAGGGTCACTGCAGGTACAATGCACTGTGCAGTATTGTAATGACGATTACTTGTACAATTTTTCGATAAATTCAAAATAAATTAATACTATTTGTTCGATCAAAGGCCAAACGACCACCTTTTCAAGATTTTACAAATATTCAACAATTTAATAATAATGTATAGGTAGGTACGCGTGATACGGTGTCCACGACTCCACCGCTGAAATCTTCGTGGATCGTACCGTAGTATGTTGTATATATATAATACATATTGTACATATACTGCAGTACTGTCGGCAGGGGGCCAAACGACACGTCCCTTGTACAATAAACGCGTGCAATAGGGGTCGGGGTGTTATTAAATAAGTTCTATGGCGGTGCGCACGGGGGGTGAGTGAGTGAGTCTCGCACACAGGTGCGCGTCGGCGTCGTGATTTTAATATTTATAAAATAATACATATGTACACTGCAACTGAAACCACGCAGCAACGGCGGCATAGGAACTTTGACGGAATTGGGTCAGTTGGCCATCGATCGGCTATGGCAGCGGCCTAGTGGCGTACATCATGCGCACGTAACAAATTTGTGCCACATATTGGGACGAATTTTTTTTTTTTTATTGATCATTACAATTGCTATACTATGCAGTAAAGGTAGTGAACTAGTTAAGGTAGTGTAGTGGTCGTCTTATAGACGTGGGTTTATAATATTATTATGCCGACGAGCTACGACCCAACAGACACCCAAGATATTCGGGGAAAGAATAAAGGGAATTTCTTTTATTTGCGTCAATTATAGGTATTACAGTCGTACAGCTGCAGTTGCCGCCGAGACGGTCTCGCAGACTCGGCGGGGGTCCTCCCCGCATATTTCGTGCGAGTCAAAAGCCGCGCTAAACCGGCTCGACGGGGACGTCCCTGCGCGCGTAACACGCGACGTCGGCCGCCCGCAAGACGAAGACGAGACGCGCGCAGTGCTTACCCGACGTGTTACGGCGACGAACGTTCGGTCCGCGCGCCGCGGTCACACTGTCGCCGCTCCGTATCGCGCAACGAAATCGTACCGTCGTCGGGACGCGCGTTTTACTATAACAACACATCATATATATATATATATTTATATATGCATATACGTATTTATTATACCGTACGTACTACTACAACTATACTACGTACTACACTACTACGCGCATACTACGACCGGCGTCGGCGTGTACGTTACCACCGCGCGCGGTCCATTGGCGGGCGGAACGAGCAGCGGGAGGCGGGGCGCGCGCGTGGGAGAGCGAGCGAGACAGACCGACACCGCGGTCCACGTTCTCGGATCTATCCGTCCTTCGCACGCACCGCTCTCGCCGCTTTGTATTGCGGCCGTCGCCGTCCCAATCAATTGTGAAACAACAGCGCCCCGCGCACCACCTCGCACCGGCCGCGGCCACGGCGATGCGCGCGCGCGCCTTACACACGCGCACACACACACATACGCTCGCGCGCGTATACACACACACGCGCGCGTGCATTGTAAACGACGACGACCGCGGCCGGGCCCCGTCTCGAGTTTAGTACCGCTGCCGTAGAGGCTTCACGTACGCGCATAGGTTCCGTGCGCGTTTGACAGCGACACCGCCGCCGCCGCCGCAGACGTAGCGCGCGCGCGCCCGATTCATTTTACCCTCCGAGAGTTTTTTTTTTCTTTCTTATTTCTCCTGTATTATCATCGCCGTTGTCTCACGGCGCTTCTCCCGTTCCGCGCCGCCGCCGAGAAGGTTTTTAATATTATTTTCGTTCCCACGTCGTTTTTTCGGCGCGCGCGCGAGCGTAGTTTTCCGTGTTCAATATTATATTGTTTAAAATATAATATTTAATTACGATATTATGTCGTAAACAAAAATATTATGTAAATCCGACGGCGTCGTTGTTTTTTTCCCAACATCGTTTTGGTCTCTCGGCCGATAAGTCGCGACTATCAATAGTAATTACGCGTAATCAACGCGATAGTTGCCGCCCGCCGTACATGCCAACCGTATAGCCGCCGCTACGCGGTTCGTCACTCGGTATGCCGTCGGTACGGGGTTGCTGCGACCGGACAGCAGCGGACCATCATCTTGTCGTCACCGACGACGGCTGCCTGCCCGCCGTCATTCCGGCCGACCGACAGCGATCGTAGATTCTTCGCGGCGTCCACATCGGGTAATTACCTAATATTATAATGTACGCGCGATTCCGATAACGATTGCCGCGGTGTTTCTGCGACCCGAAGCGTTCGCCCATCCGCGAATCCTCCAGCGGTTTATCGCCTGAAACGTAACCCGTTGGTAATCGGTAAATTAATACTAATTAATTAATAATCATCCCGTTTGCTTGTATATGTGTGTTTGTGTGTGTGTGTATATGTGTATGTCGCGCATAGTATTCGATTCATTCATCCTTTGTTCCCGCAGGCCAATACACCAGCTCTTCTAATCATCTGTTGCGCTAGTGCGCGGCGTTCAGTGATAACACATTTTTCGCTACTCGTCGTCGGGAGATAAACCTAGTCCAATGGTTTACGATTCGTAAACGATTTGAAATTTGAATACGCTCGTATTTCTGAGTACATGTCGCCCGACGTACCTATGTTGTACCGTCATCATGATGTGCCTGTTGTGTGAGTTTTTTCTTTATAAAAAGAATATAAAAACTCCGCGATACCACTTGCCAACATTTTCGTCCAAAATATACGAGATATATCGGTCCTCCTCCATTATTATAACATAGACTAATGACTATATAATATTTATGTTATTTTCCTGTTAGGTTGTTTCGACGATAAACCACACACACTGACCACTGTTCGTTTTTCAATACTTCATGTAGTACCTATATATTTTGTATACTTTTGTTTACTACTGGTGTCTGGTTGTACCAGTTTTTTTGTATCATGACTCTTAGGTATTATCGATACACATCAATTACTACTGTTATATGATTAACTGTGACTATTCTGTGATTAGTCGTTATTAAATATGAGTCTATTTAAGTATTATCATTATACATTCAGACGCAGCAGCCATCTAATATAAACCTACAAATGTATGATTTTTAATCAATACTATTCTTTTTTTTTATTAATGTTAAATTAAATATATTATTGCATTAAGTACTTGAAAGGATGTTAGTGCATTTTCTCTCTCACCCACACACAGAATAGCAAATTTGTATGCAATAGAACTAGTCCTGTGTTATTATAGGTAGCTTTAGTATTATAATGAATTGACCTGTTATCAAACATAAATCCAAAAATATTATATGTGTATTTTGGCCTTATCATAATATTTAAATTTAAAAAAAGTACCTACATGATTTTCTTAAACTGTAACATTTTACATACTTGTATAAAAATGCCAACATAAGAACACAAATAATGTTTTTAACTTCGAGTTTGATAATTGGTTAATTCACTTTAATACTAAAGCTAACAACAAAAGGTTTTTATTGTAAATTTATTTTATTATGTATGAATCAGAGAAAAAAAATAGTGTGATGACTTTCGCATTCTGCTTAATACCTACTTATTAGTTATTTCATAGTCATATCATAACCTAACTTGTTCACATCATATTATACTTTGTATTATACCTATATCTTGATTATTATTATTAAATAATATGTATAAAAATAAGTATACATCTTAAATCTTAAGTATTAAAAAATTATCTTAGATTACAAATTTAGTTTTAAATTTTGTCCTCGTTCAAATATATTAAGTACTATATTGTATAGTTTTTAACTTTTATACTGTTGATTGGAACTGTTGCAAGGTCAATTTATTTAGATTTATTTTTACAGTTTACCTGTTTACCTATCCAGTTAATAAAAACAAAACAAATAATTAATAAAATTATTCTATTCATTTTTTTTCTTTTGAATAATATGTAAATTAATTTAAAATTATTGATTTTTAACTATGTACCTACTCTGATTTTTTTTTTTTTACTGCTATAATAGTACATTTCTGTATTAAACGTGAAATTAAATTTGTCATAATACCTACTTACATATATATAAATCTTATAAATGTTAAAAAAAATTGTATCATATAAAAAATTAGCTTTACAGTTAAGTTTTTATAATTATTTTATAATGTGCCTCATATTATTAGGTATAATTACCTATACTTATAGTATTTATAGTATTGACAAACCAGTTAACATTCATGTATACTGCAAACATAACATATTTGTTTTACGGAAAGATATTTGTCAGCATTCCCAAATTGTATGATTTTATATAGGTTATAGTATGTTTTAGAAATATTATAATTGTTATAATATTAGTCTCCCTTGTAAAAAAAACAATTCACTCTCAAAAAAATTTAGTTTTTATGTTAAATTTGATATTGATATAGTTGAATTGAATATTATTATTAATTTACTTGTTACATAGCTTTTGTCCACAAAAATATTTTAAATGAACAGTTATCAGTTGATTTAAAATATATGAAGTTTTACTAATTTACCTAACATGTTATTATTATTGCTTAATAAATTATATTTTACTAGTATGTACCAGATTTAAGTACCTACATATTTTTATACTGATGTCAAAATTTAAATTTATCTTTTTTCAAACTTTGTGCTATCATCATTATCCTATGAATTTTTATAAAAGTATTATACGTATTATAGGTATTATACATTTATACCTAGCAATTTGGTTTATTTTAACGGTTGATAAATAGGAAAAGTATTTAATTTTAATTTTAAATGGGAACCATTAAAATATTTACCAAATGTATTTAAATATCAACTGATAAAATAAAAACTTTTAAAAATATAAAAGTATATTATGGTTAATGATTATTAATGTTAGGTATTTATAAATTGTAGAAGGTATATCATATCTACTGATTGCTAACTACTCAGTATTTTCTGATATTTTCTATTATTTTTAATTTTTAATGTTTTTTTTACAGATTTGGAGAGATGAGAAATTGTGAACAGACATACCCTAAAATAAACCCATTGATGAATCCACACGACAACATGGACCTAGTCAACTGCCATTCCAATATATCAGTCAATGTTAATAACAACAATAACCAAACTACAGTTAAAAAATTACCAAAGAAACGAAAATTTGATTTATCTCAACTTGAAGAATGTGACCCTGTGTCTGATCCACTTTTACCTGTTCAAAAACAATGCAACACCAGTTGTGTAGCCAGTGTCGTTGTTGTACCTCCTCAGTCTATAGCTGTTGATTATTCTAGACTTGATGGATTTGACCGACCTAACTATGCTGATGTGCCAGTTATTGTTGAAGATCATTCTGAACAAAATGGGGAGGCAACATATACAAATGGTCATGATGAAACATCAAGACTTGGCGTTGACTTACAAGAATGGACTGATCATAGAGTATTAGCTAAAAGAGATGGAGTTTATTTGCCAGGACTAATCAGACAAGCTACATCAAATGGTGATGTATGGATAGAATTTGATTATTCAGATGAAGGACAACGATATGTTTCATTTAAAGATGTTATAAATGCTAGCAAATATGATGTTATCAGTGATGCCAGTCCATCTTTAAGTCAAGTATGTTATGTATAAATACACATATATTTTAATTATAGCTGGAGATTCAGATTATAGACCTTATACTAATAGACCAAAACTGTACATACAGCCCATTTTGAGAATCGTATCAATGTGTACTCAGTGATATTGCCCATCTGGACAACAAGTGTACATGCTTAACATTAAGCATATATTTTATATTATTAAGTATATACAATGCGTAACCACAGAAAAATTATAGTGTAATACATAGTATTGCACAAAATTTGCACTTAACTATAATTACCTTATTGTATGTATTGTACATATTGATCATAACACAAAATATTGAACGGTAGTACAGTATCGTACAGTAGAAATAAGAAAATAACAAGTGCCCCCTAACTTGAAATACACATTGTACACTCAGTTATTATCTATTAGTATAAGGTCTACGGTATATATAATGACATTAAAACAGTTTTAAGTAGGTAGGTAATTACTAGGTTCATAAGAAAATATAGAATATAGATTTTCATATTTTTATTTTTTTAACTTACGTGCTTTAGACACAAGGAGATCTGTTGATTTTTCATATTTAAAAGTAACACATAAATGTTGAACATATTTAAAATACTTAAATACATGATTTATACCCAATTTATATTAAATTGTAACAATTATTTATATTTTACCTGATATATTAATTTTATTATCTATAACCTGTTAGTATATAGATATATTATATTATATATTTGTTTGATTACTTACAACTTTAAACATAATAATATTATTTAAATTTTATTCTACAACTTAATACTTAAATTTAATGAATGATGATAAATTATAATACTTATGATTAAAAATGATAAATCATCTTTTGTATCAGCTCTAACTGAAAAAAAATTTAAATACATAAGTAATTTTAACATTTATTTAATCAACAGTTATATTTACTTATTCCTAAATTTGCAGTTAAATAGAGTGCAATTGTACAATTAGTGAAAATTTAAGATACAATATTATTTAAATTTTACTCTATACTATTTATTAGACAGAAAATTTAAATTATAAATTAAGTATAGAAAATAAATATGATGATACATCATGGCATATATGATTTAAAATGATTATTCATTTTTGTATTAGCTCTAACTGAAAAAATATAATAATCTTATAAATTATTTAATTTTCACTCTTCAATATCTATAAGACAAGAAATTTAAATTCTAAATTAAGTATAGGAAATAAATATGATGATACATCATGGCATATATGATTTAAAATGATTATTCATTTTTGTATTAGCTCTAACTGAAAAAATATAATTTTGTAAATTATTTAATTTTTACACTTCAGTATCTATAAGACAAGAAATTTAAATTCTAAATTAAGTATAGGACATAATTATGATGATACATTATGGCATATATGATTTAAAATGATTATTCATTTTTGTATTAGCTCTAACTGAAAAAATATAATTTTGTAAATTATATAATTTTTACTCTTCAATATCTATAAGACAAGAAATTTAAATTCTAAATTAAGTATAGGACATAATTATGATGATACATTATGGCATATATGATTTAAAATGATTATTCATTTTTGTATTAGCTCTAACTGAAAAAATATAATAATCTTATAAATTATTTAATTTTCACTCTTCAATATCTATAAGACAAGAAATTTAAATTCTAAATTAAGTATAGGAAATAAATATGATGATACATCATGGCATATATGATTTAAAATGATTATTCATTTTTGTATTAGCTCTAACTGAAAAAATATAATAATCTTATAAATTATTTAATTTTCACTCTTCAATATCTATAAGACAAGAAATTTAAATTCTAAATTAAGTATAGGAAATAAATATGATGATACATCATGGCATATATGATTTAAAATGATTATTCATTTTTGTATTAGCTCTAACTGAAAAAATATAATTTTGTAAATTATTTAATTTTTACACTTCAGTATCTATAAGACAAGAAATTTAAATTCTAAATTAAGTATAGGACATAATTATGATGATACATTATGGCATATATGATTTAAAATGATTATTCATTTTTGTATTAGCTCTAACTGAAAAAATATAATTTTGTAAATTATATAATTTTTACTCTTCAATATCTATAAGACAAGAAATTTAAATTCTAAATTAAGTATAGGACATAATTATGATGATACATTATGGCATATATGATTTAAAATGATTATTCATTTTTGTATTAGCTCTAACTGAAAAAATATAATTTTGTAAATTTTATAATTTTTACTCTTCAATATCTATGAGACAAGAAATTTAAATTCTAAATTAAGTATAGGACATAATTATGATGATACATTATGGCATATATGATTTAAAATGATTATTCATTTTTGTATTAGCTCTAACTGAAAAAATATAATAATCTTATAAATTATTTAATTTTCACTCTTCAATATCTATAAGACAAGAAATTTAAATTCTAAATTAAGTATAGGAAATAAATATGATGATACATCATGGCATATATGATTTAAAATGATTATTCATTTTTGTATTAGCTCTAACTGAAAAAATATAATTTTGTAAATTATTTAATTTTTACACTTCAATATCTATAAGACAAGAAATTTAAATTCTAAATTAAGTATAGGACATAATTATGATGATACATTATGGCATATATGATTTAAAATGATTATTCATTTTTGTATTAGCTCTAACTGAAAAAATATAATTTTGTAAATTATATAATTTTTACTCTTCAATATCTATGAGACAAGAAATTTAAATTCTAAATTAAGTATAGGACATAATTATGATGATACATTACGGCATATATGATTTAAAATGATTATTCATTTTTGTATTAGCTCTAACTGAAAAAATATAATTTTGTAAATTATATAATTTTTACTCTTCAATATCTATAAGACAAGAAATTTAAATTCTAAATTAAGTATAGGAAATAAATATGATGATACATCATGGCATATATGATTTAAAATGATTATTCATTTTTGTATTAGCTCTAACTGAAAAAATATAATTTTGTAAATTATTTAATTTTAAATATTAGGTATTATATATATTATATTACTTAAGTTGCATTCTATAGTAATTGTTTAATTTGAAATATATATTCTAAATCCTATATGCTAAATAATTATAATTTATTATGGCATATATGATTTATAATAATTATTTGTTTTTGTATTAGCTTTGACTGATAAAAATTATATTTACATAATTAAATTTAACTTTAAATTAAAATGTTTCTATTTAAAGTCCTACAATTGTACAATTATTTTTAAACAAATTATTTTATTTTATAAATTACATTAAAATATTTTAATATATTATTTAAATTAATGTTTTTTAACTCTTATTTTTGAAAATTAAAATTTAACAGAAATACTTGGTAAACTATAAATATTAATATAATTTATATCATTATATATTCACCATTATTATCTTGCCATACAATAACCAACCTTAATATAAATATCTAACCACACTAAAGTATTTCTAATACATAATTTTTAATTTAACTTTTTTTTATTAATATATTGACAAGATAAGCTTTAATTATCTATTTTTATTATATTTATCTATTATTTTTTTAATTATTTTTTTAATTAAATTGTTTTATCATTTTGTAAACTATGTTTATTTTATGTAAGACATTTACTTTATCACTAAATTTTTTAAAACATTTAAACAGTTAAAAAGTTATTGAGTATATCTATGGGTATCAATAAACATTTATAAATAATAATTTAATAAGAATAAATGAATAAAATAACCCTCTATAATTTATCATCTTTATAGGGATCTTCAACTTATTTCAACTAGGTAGTTAGTTATTATTCTTAAAATTTTAAGTTTCTAGTGATTAACCACGTTTATTTTTAAAATCTAATTTTTGCATTTTTTTTTAAATTATAAATTAAATATAATCATATGTGTTTATTGCTTATGCATTCTAAACTTATATCTTTCTATCCAACTACCTTAATCCTAATGATAAAATTCAGTTTTGCTGGTAACAGTTAATCTTCAAAACTATTGAACTGATTTAAATAAAAAAATTATATCAATAGATTTTTTGGGACTCCGTATGTGTCAGAATCTTCTTTTTATCACAGAATCATACATGCATTTTGTCCTTAAAATGCATATATTGTTTATTTTTTATTGCTATTTAGTTACAAAACAGTTACTTATTATTGTTTAATTTGGTTGTCTTGGCTAAATAAGTCATAATTTAAAAATAACTTATATGTTTATGAAGTTATTACTCGGTAATTGAAATATTTTTAGTACTGTATTCAATTCACATAGGCAGATTGACCATGTATGTAGGATGTATCCATAAATTAAGATATACAGATATTAAATTTCTACCAGTAAACTGAGATCTCAAACTCAGTTTTAAATTTATATAAAAGTGTATCATTAATTCTATTCATCTATATTGTTTTTCATAATCTAGGATATAATAAATGTGATCAGCCTATAATTGGTATTAAAGAATTGAACAGAAATCAATCTTATTTTCTTGATTAAAAATGAATAATTAATTGTTATTAACTAATTGGTTTTACCACTGTTTTTTAAAATAATCAAAGTCAAAATTAAATTGTTATTTTTTTTCATGTTCTAACTCTAATATGATAAATACAAAACTTATTTATGTTTTCAGCTTATTATATTTTGAAAATATATTTATTTATTTTTTTTTTATTCTATATTGTATTTATATAATGATTATAATTTTATTTTTATAGGTTAATATTGGTGCAAGGGTATGTGTTCGAATTACTGGTACTCAACCAGATGAAGGACATCTGGCTCCCCGAGTATTTATTGAAGGTGTTGTACAAAAAATAATTACTAGCCCTGTAAGATTTGTTGTAAGTGTTGTATCTGGTAACAATGAAGAATATGTGGTAAAAAGAGCAGATCTTCGCTTACTGTTACCACCATGGTGGGATGAACTTGAACATGATGTACCTAATGGTCATATTCCATTAATACGAGAACCTACACCACCCATAACCAATGAGTCAGCCAATTATTATCAGACTTCAGTATCTTCTCCTTTACAACCTATAAATAATCGCCATTTTGACGATTTCTGTGAAAGTGATGATGATCTCCGACGAGAAGACATATTATTTATGTCAGATGCTGGTAAGTTTAGTACAAAAAGTTAATATATATATATATATTAAGTTCAATTTTTTTAAAAATGGGGCTTATATATTTTAATACATAATATTTAATATTCTGCCTTCCTTGTAGAATACAATTAAAATATTGACAGTTTTTTGCTTTATACAATTCTATTTATATATATAAAATTACCTACTGAATAATATAGTATTAAGTAAATCATATAAATTAATAAAACTTTACCAAAATAATTTAATAAATCTATTATTTAGTCGTGTAAACAAAAACTATATATAATTTCTGATAAAAATTTATCAAATACAATTTTAAGGCTAATTCCTATCCGTAAAATGCATTTTTATAATCGTTAATTAAATGCCACTTACTTTAAGTACTCATTGAATTATTTTCAATCAATTATTTTTTTGATTTTACTTCTATAATGAACTTTTCACTTTCTTTATTATTCTCAATAATAAATAAAATTAATATTTCATATTTTTCTTTATCTTAACTATATGGTTAACTACAATAATTATCTTGATATTTCATTCTATCATAAAGATTGTATTACATAAATTACTTGATCCTTGTCTATTAGTAATAGTATATTTAAAACAATTATATATCTACAAAATTAAATAAACTGTTTTTAATTATATCTTTAACATTTTAATTTTTGTTTTTAGATGCTGGGAAATTATCAGGAAGCAGCAAAAGGAGTAGTATGCAAAGCAGAGGTAGTACATGTAGCATATTAGATCATGGAGGTAGCACCACACCTAGATCCACTCCAGTTACTCCAAGATCTCAGATCACATCCCCTCATAAATATAAGAAAGGAGATATTGTAACAACACCAAGTGGAATAAGAAAAAAGTTTAATGGAAAACAATGGCGACGGTTATGTTCAAAAGAAGGTTGTTCAAAAGAGTCTCAAAGAAGAGGATACTGTTCTCGACACTTGAGTTTAAAAGGCAGTAGTTTAAGGTCTTGTGCTTCAAGTAGTACAAGTTTTACAAGGTATTAGATAATATAATTATACATATTTACTTAGTTCACTAATTGTTTTTAATTTGTAAACAATTTTAGAGGAAATAGAAGTACCATAGATGGAGATGAGACTTCAAGGGAATCCCAAACTTCTCCTAGTTTTTCTGAACGTCGATTGGCTGGTCGCTTTGACCCTGATGAAACGGAAGCTGCCAACATGCTTGGTATACAACGTAATAATTAATCTAGCGTTTTCGAATTGTTTAATTTCGTAACAGATAACTTTTTAAGAATATTCATTAATTATTATGCATATATACTATAATTTATTAATCTAAATTTATATTTATACAGTTTCTTTAGGAAGTTCAAGATCTGGAACACCATTATATTCTTCTCCCTGTCCATTAGGTGGTAATAATAACACACAATCACCACTTACAGTTGGATCCCGTCAAAATATGTTCCTACCCATTATTTTGCCAGCAAATCAAAATTATCCTTCTACAACACCTACTGGACTAGCTACTCCACCTGCCATAAACAATAATTCTAATAACCAATTTAGGCAACAACAACAACTCGTAAAGTATGAAAATTAATATATATATATTTTTTGTATGCATTTATTTTGTGATCAAACCAATTTTATTATTTTTACAAATCTAAACTTAAAATAATTTATTGGAAGTAAAAATCAACTATTTAATTAGTTTATTAAAGTCATAATTTGAGTTATAAAAAATGTTGACTTTTTATTAATATTATCAATAATTTTATAACTAAACAGTATTTCTGATTTTCTGTTATATTATATATAATTTATAAGAATATAAAGAAGATAAATAATAAGCAAATATTATTTACAGGCCAGAATTATTGAGACCAAAAACACAACATGGCTTACACGAGTCAATGCCAACTTCAAGTCAAACTAGTGTTATCAGAATTTCACCACATACAATACAACCTAAAGCGAGTATTGCTGTAAATTCTCAAGCACAAATATGTTGGAGAGGAATCTTATCTTCACCTCAACAACAAACAAAACACACAAATCAGCCTACTACTCAGTGGCAAGTTGAAAGACATCCAAGTGTTGTAGTATCATCTCAACAGCATGGTCATATATTAGAAAAAGCATTAACCACTGTTGAAATGGTTAGTTTAATAAATATTAATAATAATTAATAAATAAAAATATTAATTTATACTTAATATTTAATGAATAGAATACAGTTAGTGATGCATATGGTCGAATTTGTGAAAACAATGAAGTTCTTAATAGAGACAATAATAATGTTTTTCAAGAATCTGTGATAAAGAAAGAACCTGCTGTCAATAATGTATCATTTACACAACATTTATTACATACTACTGGATATCATCAAGTAAGAAGAATAGTTTTTTATTTTATTTAAATAAATAAATATTTATTTATTTTTTAATTTAGCAAAACCGAGTGCAAAACATTCCAAATGTAATTACAACACCCTCTGTAGTAACAAAACATAATTACACCACTCTTCAGAATGAATACCAGGATTATCAAAATAAGAATTCAGTACTTCAACAAGTAATTGTTCATCCTACTGAACTATTACCTGTATTACCCATCATGGACGAAAGAAAAGAAGATCCACCAGAACCTAACTCTACATTGATGAGTAATTACATTTTTATAGTTAAAATTTTTGTGTATAATAATGTAAAATATATGTTATTTATTTATAAATAATAATGTTCTATTATATTATTTTTATTTTAGACAATGAAAATGGAAATTTAACTGTTTATTCTTGGGATACATTATTGCCAATACTGAATTCAGAAGAAGTAGTCCAACCAAATATTATTTCAATGCCAAAATCACTCTCTCCTCCCTTATCAGCTCCACCTATTTTAACTCCACCACCAGCTGAATCACCCGATGTTGATGATGATGATGTATTTGAGCAAGAACCTTGCGATGCTGATGATCAAAATCCTAATACTGCAGCTGGAAAACGTAGAACTCAATCTCTGAGTGCTTTACAAAACACTAAAGAACCACAAAGTCCATTAACAAAGGCTAAAGATCGTATAAGACGACCTATGAATGCTTTTATGATATTTAGTAAAAGACATAGAGCTTTGGTTCACCAACGACACCCAAATCAAGATAATAGAACAGTATCAAAGATTCTTGGAGAATGGTGGTATGCATTAGATCCAGATCAAAAACAAAAGTATCATGAATTAGCTTCTGAAGTTAAAGAAGCTCATTTTAAAGCTCATCCAGAGTGGAAGTGGTGTAGTAAAGATAGAAGAAAATCAAGTGGTAGTGGTCGATCTAAGTTAGGATCTACTGATGAACATACACCATTAGACCATGATCCTATGGTTGAAGTAACCATAGAAATGGCTGAAGAACAAAAAGTTCAAGAAAAAAAAGACCCTGATGTTGAAATGAAAAATGATTCAGAAGATGAACAAATGGTTTGTGTGATATTTTTTTTTGTTTTAAAAACATTTTTTATTATTTTAAATATATGTATTAAATATTTTTTTTATATTATATAGGTTGTTGTTGAAAGTTCTGAAATTGATTTAAAATGTAAAGAAAAAGTAACAGATTCTGATACTGAATCACAAAGTGATGCTGAACCACTTCATGACAATAAAACATTTCCTCAACAACGGTTTAGTCCTGTGAAATCAACTAGTTCTAGTGAAGTGACTTGTCGGCCAAAACCTATAAAAGCTAGGTAAATTCAATTATACATGCTCAATTTAATTTAAAAAATGTGTAACATATTATACAATATATAAATTAATAACTAAATAATACATTTTTTAACTTCTATTGATCTACAAACTTATTTATCTATAATTTACTTTTAAATTATCTTAAAATAATAGTTTATGTTTTTTTTAAATTCAAAATATAATTTTGGTTTAATGTTTTTTAATATTAATATTTACATGTTTTATTAAATGATTTCGTTATAAACTGTTGAATAAATATTTTATTTTTAGATTGGTATCTACAGGCTCATCAGATTCTAAATATCAACCAAAAACAGTTAATTCAAGAGAACCAACAACTCCAATTGTATATCCCTATCACTCCCCTATTAATCCTGTAGGAGTTTCTCCATTTCAACCTACTGGTGGTGCATTTAAATTGATGCCAGCTTCACCAAAAATTAAAAATCCTTCTGATCAATTTCCTCAACAAACAACTGAACCAACTGCATGGACATCATCCGGATCTGAAACTTGGAATCAAACAAAATTGATCAACACAAATGCTTGGGCAGCATCAACTGCTGAATGGAACAATAATAAACCAACAACTACAACAACTGTTAACTCAAAAATTGTTGTAACACCCTTATCACAGCAGAATATATTTCATTATACATCTTCACCAAACAAAGAAACTGAACAAAAACCTACATGTTCTGTTAGACAAGTAATAGGCGGTCGACCTGTATTGATACAAACTGCTGCTAAACAGTCATCAGGGTATCAACAACAATCTTTAACATTGGCGTTTTTGAATTCTGGTGACTCTTCTACGTCTCTAGTCACTAATTTATTAGTGGCTAAAGGTAATGATAATGGGAATCCATCAACAAGGAATAATGAAACAACCACTGTACAATATTTGATACCCAGTCGATTACCAAACATATATTTGCCACAACAAACATTTACAAGTAAAATATATATAATATAATGGGTTCATTTATGTATCTAAAATAAATTATTATTTACAGATACATCACTGAATCAACCACAATCTGTGAAAACAACACAAGCTTCTACTGTTATTGTTAGTACTCAAAATAATCCATTGGTCATTAATACAAAGTAAGTACCTAAATAAAAATTAAATTAATATTATTTAAAAAATTATAATTTCACAAAATTTGTATATTTTCTGTTTTCTACTTTTATTTAAAATAATTATATACGTATAACAACAATTTTTAATATTATAAGCCAATCTACTAAAACTTCAGAAATATTTATATTTGTTTTCACATAAATTTATCATATTTTGTTTATTATTTTAGTGAAACTGGAACTACTGTAAAGAATACTAATACTTCAGGTAGCTTATTAATTACAAATTTATGTCATATTTTAATGATTTGTATAAAATATCATAAAGTATTAAATATAAATTAATAAATTAATATTTAGAAAAACGAGATCCAGATATTGTAATAAGAGCTGATAATGATGAAAATCTAATGTCTTTCGAGAAATCACAGTATACAGATTCTAAAGAAAATAGTTCACCAATTATATTTGATTTTAAAGATGACAATACTAAGGTCAGTTGATATTGTTATAAATATTCAGTAACCATGTATTATTAATTGATTTTTGATGATATTTTAGGAGGAAACATCAAAAAATGACATAGAAGAAAAGCCATTTGTTCTTGCTCCTACTCCAGCACAATTAGGCAAAGCCCCTTTACAAAGAAGACAATCTATGGGTTAGTAATGTAACTAAATTTAAAAGTGTAATCTAGTTGAATTCTGACTCATAGTTAGTTACCCATCACCATTGTAGATTTTAATTAATTATAAAATATCTAAAATAGGCCAAAATAATCTAACTAATTATTATTCTTTATTTATTAATGCTGTCAGTGGCAATTTTAAAGTATATAACATACTTAATAACATTCTACTATTGAAGAAAGGAAAAACAGAAATAAAATACATAATATAATTAATATTATGTAAGATTAAGGGTTTGTTATTAATGAAATGGAATAGAGGATAGTTATACTCATAAAATATGAAATAAAAAAGAATGAAGAAAAGAGTATGGCTGTGGGCATTGTATAAGTGTATGTTTGATAAAATATTGGGTACATCCAACGAGCCATTTAAAATGGAAAAAATGAATTACTTATTTAACAGAGTATAAATTAGTAATTCTTTTTTGATAGTATTTTTAACTTTCATTTATAAAAGAATCAAAATTTTATGATAATAAAAGAGGAAGGAGATATCAAAAATAAGATTCTTGTAAATAAATTTGATTCACGTTTATGGGATTTACATATTTTATTATTTATATGCCATTTGAACTACAGCATTTACTGGACGACGTACCATTATTCTAGACTATTATAGATAGAAATACAGAATTATTATTTTTTTATGGATTCAGTCCCCTTTCCTCTAATGGTGGTTAAAAAATGTCTCCTTTAACTAATTATTTGTAAGATACACTAGAATGTTCTAATTATAACCAAACATTAGTCAGTATTACTTAGAATTCTGTCAAGTTTATTATTCGAAATATTTTTGTTTTTTATGAATTCATTTTATTTAATGTTTAAGAAAACATTTATTAATTAAATTACAATTTATGTTCCTACTTAAATATTTATAACTGTTTTTTTAGTAGCTTTTTATTAAATAATGTAAAATTAAGCTTCATATATACTGATAAACTATGAATGTTATAATTTTTATGGTATAAATATTTTTTGTCTGGATGATTTTTTTAGTTTTCTTAAAAGAAAACTACTGCTTACAACTTATTGTTATGAGAAAAAATATTAATTTTGTATTTGTTATTTTTAAAAATTTAATATTATTTGATTCAAATTGTCCATGAAATAAATTACAAATTTGAACATTATTCAGGGATAAAAGTAGATGAGGTAGGATGAGTATGTTACACAATAATTATTCATACATTACATACTATACTATATGCATTAGATATAATACATAAAATGATAAATGGAATGCTTAAAACTATATGGATACATTAGTCTCTTTAGAATTTTTTCCCACTTTAAGTACTTACTAAGACATTTAACATTTTAATGTAAACCTATAATAGTAATTATTACTTTATTTATATATCTAATTGTGTGGAAGCATTCATTATGATACATTATTATTTATTTAGTTATTTGTAATTGTCATTTCAAATGGTTTGTTAAAAACATTAATTAATCAAAAATATGCTGATTAAAATAATAATTAAAATAAACTATATTTAGAAATATAAAACTAAATACATCGATTAAATTTTGTAAAATACATAAATACTAAGTTTATAGATGCATTCGATTTTATGGAACATAATTTTTCATTGTATATATTATTTAATATAATTATATAATTATAATAATTTTTATTAGATTTATAAATAATTAAAATACATAAATGTGGAACTATAATTTATAAAATATGTGCTAAGTATGTGGATAATCTCTAATATTTATCATACATTTTCAGTATCTTCAAGTCAAGATTCATTGCCAAATTCATTACATGATAAAGATTCTGATTTGGTTGAAGATGCGACTGACGAAGTTCCAGTGTCACCGTCAGCTAAGCGCAGCTTTTTCAAAAAAAATATTGAGGACGGTATGGATCGTGTTTTAGAGCAAGTTAACTTTGAAATGAAATTTTCGTCGTTACCACAATTCAAACCAGATGAATGTAATTCACCAAGTGCAATATCAGTACCGTCCAGTCCTCATGTATTCAATGCTCAAACATTCCGCAAAAAGCAATTACCTGACTGTGACACTCAAGCAGAAACTCCTAAATCATCAGGGAAACTTGTTGGAAATACATTCTTTGGTCCAGATTTTAATCCAGAAGCATATAGAGGAGTATTAGAACAAGAAGATACAGTGGCAGCTTCACCTAGAACACCTAAAACACCTAGTGGGCGAAATGATAGTTCTGCTGCAGAAAAAGGACATCGAAAGATGTTGGAACAAAGAAGACAATTAGTTATGACTCTATTTCAAGAGCAAGGCATGTTTCCTTCTACTCAATCAACCTCAGTATTTCAGGTAAATAATAAATTATAGTTGTTATATGCTAATTTAATAAACAATCTATTTTATTTTATTTCAGGCTAACCACTCAGATATTTTCCCTAATAAATCATCACTACAACTCAAAATACGAGAGGTGCGTCAAAAGCTTATGGCACACAATACATTGACTCCAAGTAGTGCAAGTGCATTAAATAGCCCTAGTGAATCTTCTACGACCAATACTCCAAGTAAGAATTTACGTTTCCACAAGGAGCTCTTGTACTAGACTGAATTTCAACAAAAATATCTAGAACAGTAACTACTAATGAGGTGATTATATATATAAAAAAAGGGCATGGTCTAACATTTTAAATGATATATTTTTCAAGTATTGTACTATTATATTTCTGAAATTAAGAACCTTGCTGGATTAACGCCGTCTTTAATTTTAGTTATTTAATATATTCGGAAATTAAAATCTTTGGAATAAAGTATGCTATTCAAAATTATAAATATTAATATTTATTCATCATCTTTATTTTATTTATTTTTGATATAAATTGATATTAATTAATATTAAATTGTATTATACATTTTTAATTATAATTTAACTGTATAATATACAGATATATATAAATATATTTTTTAATATTTATGTTTATTTATTTATAAGAAATAAAATTACCTTAACTTAATACTTTGTTTAAATAATTATGATAGAAACAATTAATTATTTTATTAATACAATTTTGAAGTGTTAACCAACCATAATTAGTGATAATATAAAATAACTTATAAGTTTGCCGTTACTCCAGAAGGATCCAAAATTATTAATAAAAAAAAGTTGTTATAAGGTGGTTTTGTTTATAATTTTAGATTCGTCGACATTGCCACCTCAACAGACTCATAGTGTTATGACATCCAGCTAACGCCATTACAACATAATGCTTTATACCTCAAAGATATTCTGCTACAAATAATATTAAGTAACTGGTTCATTACTATATATTATAGAAGATATTACTATCTATAAATCACCATCATTTATAGATTATTTTTATAACCAACATTTAATTTTTACTTGATTTTGTACAATAATGTTATTGT
Organism: Rhopalosiphum nymphaeae; assembly: GCA_036289425.1. Taxonomy (NCBI): domain Eukaryota; kingdom Metazoa; phylum Arthropoda; class Insecta; order Hemiptera; family Aphididae; genus Rhopalosiphum; species Rhopalosiphum nymphaeae. Next base: position 21,942,062 of record JAZAQC010000013.1, read on the forward strand.
TTTAATAAGTTGAATAAAAGATGAATGAAAATGTTAAACAGTCTTTTTTTACCTATACATAGACTGAGGTTAAGGACATTCATTTACAAATGTTAATAAATAGCACTTGCTTGACACCTGTTATAGCACTGACATTTAATAATTCTTACCTCAACTGTTTTATTATTATTATAGTTGTGTAACATAATATGTATATTAATTAATTATAATAATAATATCGATCTCTAAACTCAATAGACAAATCCACCACCATAAAAGTCTTTCAGAACTTATTGTAATTGCTCTTAATGTAGTTTTGTAACCTGTTGTTTTTATTATAATTATTATAATTATTATGTATATTATTTTTTACTTAGTGTATACTTATATTGCTTAATTATTAATTATATTTGTGCCATAGATATGCGTGGTTATTCATTTTTAAATTAATTTTATTATTCGGGACACTTCAATTCCATTTAATCGTATGAATATTTTAAGTAAAATTAACAGATATATGTTTAAGTTTGAAAATTTATTTTTACTCATTACATTTTATTATTAATGGTCAATGACAACATTTTGTGTAAGTTATTTTTAATGTTTACTATGACTTATGATTTATAATTACAACCATTCAATACAAATTCTATATTCAAAAGTACTACATATACTTGAAAATAATTTTATTTGTTTACATGTGTTGTAAAAATCAAAGTTTTAAAATTAACATCTAATATTTATACAAACAACTTTTATAATTCTGTAATTAATTAATCAATGAAGTTTTAAACTCATTGTTGTTCTGTATTCGTGTTCATATATTTAAATATTATATTCTGTACCTATTGGATGCAAAATATGTACTATTTGTTAAATGATAAAAATAAAAATTCAAAAATTGTTTGGCTAATTAAAAGAAAATTATATTTTTTATAGACAAAATTTGATCAAATAAGCAGTTACTTTATTTTAAAAATATAAGTGCCATTATTAAAAAACTTAAAATATTATCGATTTGTTTTTAACGCGGGTCTGCTCAACAAAAAATGCATTTGTTTTTAATTTTCACTGGTATTTTGTGCATTAGTACAATAAATAAAGCCAACTATAATTTTTATTTTTAAGTACAAAAACAGTTTTATTAGTTGTTTAGAAAAGAAAATTGTATTGTATACTTATATACTGTGTTAAATTATTTATAAATTATCTTAAGTTGTAAGTATAAATAGTCTATGTTGCGGGTTAGTTCATTTAATGTTTAACGTCTCATTAACAAAAAAAAAAAAATACCGATAAATTAATTAAATACTCAAATATGTGTATTGTGTCATTGAATTGGCTAATAATAATAAAAAAATGAATCCTGTCAATTTAGTGTACCACTGTGTATCCAAACATATATTATACTGTTTTATTATATTGAAGAGTGTAAATAATACGAATTTGATATAATTGTTAACAATTTGTATAACTCTATTATAATTATATTGTTTATTAATTTATCTGTTTATAAATATTAATGATGCTAAAAATTCTGGACGGTACAGAGGTATAAAATTCTTTATTCAAAATTCACATATTTATTCCTTATTAATCTAATGTTTTTAAATTTTAATTGCATTATTAGTTAAACATTGCACCAACCGTCCTCAGAATTTTTCAGTTTTGATTAAAATGTATGTGTTTACCTTTATAGCTTGTCATGTTTAACGCTTTCATCAAATTTTAAATTAAAAATAGATATGTATGTATATTTTAGTTCATAGAACAGTGGGTAAACATTTTTAATTAAGGGGACCACCTGTTGTATGTGACAATTGAAATTACCTGTGTATTGTAAAATTGTGTTGTTAAATTAACCCATTCTATATGATTAGAACTAAATCAACTTTTTGTTAAATCTTTTATTTATTTTAACGTTATATATTATATTATTATATCAATGTCTGATTTTTTTTATTATTATTATTATTATTATTATTATTTGTCTTCATATATGAAATTGACTGTTTCTATTATTATTAGTTCTTTTTTACGTTATTAGTTATTATTTTTAATTACAACATTAAAATATATTTTTAAACAAAACAAATATAACTATAAGTTGTTGTTAGTCAAAAAAAATTTTATAGTTTTAATTTATCTATTATTATATTGATATAATATGAAATTACTAATTAAAAGTAATATTATTATATTATTGTGTATAATTTATAATAAAAAAAAAAATCTTTTGTTTACCTCATTAGTGGCGCAAAAATGTTGTTGGTATAACAAAACAATTTCAATTACATCACAAACATACTTTATTCACTCCATACCTTTTGATGGATTGTTAGGGCATATTTTGTGGAAAATGCATTTTATTATATATCCTTATTATACTTCAATAATTATTATTTTTATATCTGTGTATAAAATGTAGAAAGTGTATTTTACATTTTTACATTTTGTATTCTTAAAGTATCATTCACATTCAGTGTTTATTTGTGGCATACAAGACACCTTAAACGGCGAAAATAATGTTCCGACAGAAAATAACCAATGAAATTACGGAAATCAAATACAGCAGGACTCGTAGGTGCCTATTCAGTTTGTCTTGTAATCATTATTATGACATTAAAACTGAATGTTGATTATTCATTATAGAAATATATATCGAAAATTATAGAAAGAGAAGTATAACGAGGTCGTTATAGCAGTCGGCGGTGAGTATATAGTACTCTGAAAGACCATGGACTTATTCATCAAACTTTTTAAGTTGTGTTTTTTTGTTTGTCTAACTCATGTGGAATATAGGTATTTAGATGTGTTTTCATTTTAACGTACTGCCGAATGATTTAGTGAAGCGATGAGAATTCTAAAAACTAATTTGAATTTGTCGTCTACTTCACATTGACTTTCCTAAATTTTTGATTTTATCTCTCTAAATCTTTTAGAAAGAGTAATTTAAAAAATGGGATATTTCAATTTTTGAAGAAATTATAATATTTAGAATCAAACAATAAAATATCTAGAATACGCGCGTTAAACAAACTAAACAGAAAATCATAGCTTTTAATCCCATTAATATAGGATTTGGATACCTATATTTGGAAATCAAACAATATAAAATAATTGCGGACGTCTGTCCAGACAAACACAACATAGGACATTTAAGTTAATAGTGCTCTCAGCACTATTATAGACTGAAAACTAAAAGAAGAATGGCGGAGATCATGCCATCCGGTAAAAAAAAGTAAAATATTTGATTTTGATTTTTCAAGTTTAAAGAACATTTTTACTTTATAAACTTTAAGAATGCCATTTTAGCAAGTATATATTATACTTTATTCTATTAGTAGCATAACGTATATAAAATTATAAAAGTAGTCAGTATATATAATACTTTTTTCTGGTAAATCGCAGGGTTTGAGATTAGACAATAAATTCGTCGGTGGATTACACGTTGGGCCCATTCTCGATCTCTATTTAATTTAGTATTGGTCATTTTTTACTATAGAAACCATAACGTTTGTATTAATGTATTATAAACATATACGTGAACTTAAATATAGATATCTACAATATCATAGTATTTTCAATAATATAATTATAATATTAGTACGATTAGCTAGTTAAGTAATTACTTATATCATGCACTATTGTTATTGTCAGGGCTTGAAACTGTTTTCAAAACCGATTTCAGACACCGGTATAAACCGTTTTAAAACCGAAACCGAAAAAAATTGGATACTGGTATTAATTCAAAACCTAAACCGTAAAAAATTAGATACTGGTAATAAATTCAAAACCGTAAAAAGAAAAAATTGGAAAAAGTTATTTTTTTTTTAATTTACGTGTTTTTAAAATTTTAAATACGTAAATTCCATTCATATGTCTGTAAGATCGAAATTAAAATGTCGATAACCATTTCATTATTTGCAAAATTATAAGTTGTTTATTAATAGTAATGAATAATACCTTATATAAATGATAGTTACTAGCAAATACTATGTATGATTATACGGACAAACACCGATAATTTGATAGATGACATAGCCGCCTGAAAATACTCAAATGCACTATATGTATCTCACATCCTAAACCGTTCGTTACAATGTGCCGCGATTTTTGATATTAGTTTTCCCGTATTGTCATATAACTCATACTTAGTATTTGTTATTATTTTATTATAAAATAGATAGTTATTTATTGGGCAGCACATTACGACATTTTATTACCTATTTGACGGATAACGACCCGTATGTGTCTATTCATATTTTATTTTTATTTTTCATTAAATTATAATATCAAGTCCTTATTTGAAAATTCATTTTTAAAAATGTAGAAATCGGTATACAAAATCAAAACTGAAACCGAAAACGAAATATGGAAAAACTGGTATTCAAAAATCGAAATCGAAACCGAAATTGAAATTATTTCAATCGGTTTTAAGTCCTGGTTATTGTTATTGTAATTTTTGGTATAGATCTATAAGTCCCCAAACCTACTTAGCGATGTGCGAAATAAATAAATGTATCGGTAAAAAAGCTCCAAGTCCCTATGATTATTATTTTTGAATTAGAATATTTTTAATATTTTTTCCTTACTCTGCACTTTTATACTCATATCATGTATAATGTATTATTATTGTACATTTATTTTATACTCAATATGTATGCAAACAAGATGCGAGAATCTGTTTAAATAATCCCTCAAAATACAAAACACGTAAAATACAATAGCCACAAAATAAATGTTCTAATGTAAAATTGAATCGATGGAGGTTTTAAGTTAAAACCATAATATATTATTATGAATCGCTTAGGTAATACTATTGATTTTAATACATTGCTTTGTGTATGCAATTTAACAGCATGACATACGCGAGTATTAAGAGAACACTACTCCCTCATGACGTGTTGTCTCCGTCTTGCACATATAAAACATATCAAAAGCTGTTTTGCGCGGTATAGAACCACTCTGGCTGTAGTGATAGTGACTCCAAATTGGTATATAATATAGTTAAGAACATTGTCTATTAAATATCGTTAATATTTTTTAATATCACTTATACGAAAAAGTTTCTTATTGTTTCAAAATCCATTATTTTTAATAATGTAATTATACTACTAAATATTTTTTATGATACACAAGGTAGATCTACTTTTCTTTATTTTGACTACCAGATATAGTTAAGACGATTATAAATTTCAAATATATGTCCTCATAATTTGTTAATATAATGGGTGTGATTTCTAAGTTTATTTTTATTTTTAATATATATCCCTAAATAATGAATTTGTCTCATTATACCCTATGTACTCCAGGGCATACATAATATTAAACTTGTAAAAGTTAAAAAAGCATAAAAAAAATGTAATTGGAACATTAAGTATATATATTAAACAATAATTAAATAAATTTAAAATGTTACAAAATCAAAAATATATTTATACTTAGCAACTACGCTAGTGGGCTTTCCACTGTTCCATCTAATAAAGAAATTAACTCTTCCACGCTATGTACTGGTAAATTACATGTATTATTCTTGCATACATATGCAGCAACTTTTCCATTTTCTGTAATTGCTAAACCTTTTGCTAATTCTGATAAAGAGTTTTCATCGGCATGAGCTAAGACAAGATTAGGCACATAGCGTTGTCTAACTGCAGATAATAATGCTTCTAGATCAGGATTGTCTAAATCACCAGTAACGTATACCTAAATATAACAGTTACAAACTCAGAGTTAGTAAGTAGTTCCCAAGAATTTGTAAGGCTATTTTTAGAATTTTTAAGTGTGAATTATGGCAGTTATCGGAGGTAAGGATATTGCAGGGCCAACTTCACCCAGTCCTTCAATGTTGACCCAGAAACTCCATGACTGTTTTAAAATATTACATTATAATGCATAATGCATAATGTAAGCAAAAACAAAAAAATAATAAAAAGCCAATGTGGGGGATCTGACTCCCATATCCTCCATTTGTATATGCTACTGGTTCAATACCTATTTCTAAAATAAACTATAAAATTATATATATTGATTATTGTTAATTTATAATTTAATTGTTTTTCTATCTGTGAATGGTTTTATTCTTTGTACGTATATGACATCAGTAGTCGATTTCCCATTTAATACGTATTAATTCTGCTTTATAATTTACATCAGATATTTTTTTTTTATTATTTTAAAAGGTCCTCTATATTTATATACTAATATTTTTGTTTTGTTTGGTTTCTGCAATTGAAATTTTATTTATACTTTCTGACCTGGTAGGAAGTTAACTGTCTTATGAGTTTTATCGTAATTTAACCCTTCGACTTGTTAGGGATTTCAGAATTTTATTTAAAATTAAAGTCATACTTTTAATTGCTAAAAATTATTATAAGAGCATATTTTAATTTTTATTTGATAATAATAATAATTTTAGTACAAAACTGACGCACTCTGTAATTCTATCTAATTAAAAACATTGGACAAGATAATTTATTTTGAAGAAAAAAAAGTCAGAGTATGTTGGAATTAACTGGAATGGATCTATTCCAAATCCAAAATATTTCTCTAAACATTCCTAAAGAACAAAGTTCATCTTTTGATTTAAATCAAGTATAAGTAGTTCATTATATGGACTAAGCAAAATACCATCATGAAGTTAGCCCTTTAAATTTGTTCAAATATTTTGAAAGTTATGTTCAGTCTATAAATTAAAAATGGTTTTAAAATATTCTACATCATACTTACAGAAGTGATTGAATCACAATGTAGAGTTAGTGCGGACACCAATGCTGGTAAAGCACTAGAATTATTAGACAAACGGCCAGCAAATGTCAAAAATAAAGGATCAATTTTTGAACGGTATTCAGACTTTTCAGTCAATACTGATAGTCTTAATAGATTTAATGCCGATATTGAATTACCAGAAGGTTCTGCTCCATCATGATCTGAAAATAAGGTTTTAAAATATAACATTCATGTATAATCCATCATTCTCTTACCACTTTTGAATCTCAAAATGATACTAGGATCTTTATCAGATGAAGAATAATATCCAAATTTCTCTTTATCCCAAAACAATTCATCTTGTTTTGCTTGCAATTCATCAGCCCATTTTAACCATTTAGACTGTAGTGTACATTCATACAAATCTAAAAGGCCCCGTATGAGAAAAGCATAATCGTTGAGAAAACCTGAAATGGGTTTTTCTCTAAAAAAAAGTTATGAAACAATTAACATTTAAAACATTTAAGATTCCATGCTAAATTACATGTTAGCGATATCTCCATTATCATTTACATAACATGATCGTAATAATAAATTAATATTAGAGTCCCACGCATGCGTTTTAAGAAATTCGGCAGCTTTAATAGCTCTTTGTTTATATTCCTCCACATTTAATGCTGATGCTGCTCTTGCATATGCTGTTATCATCAGTCCTATAAAATTCAAGAAATAACAGTGAAACTTCAATATTACAGTCTTAAGGGCAACAAAAAATTACTATATTAGAGAAATGTTTTTTAAAAAATTTGGTTATAATTTGTTTTGGTTCTCAAGAGTATTTTATTTAATGGTAGTTTTCTGTAAATATTTTATAATAGGATATACCTGTATAGAACATATAATTGTGTTTGAAAACTTTACTGATACATTTTTATAATGGGATTTAGTAAAGGATTAATAAATTAATAAAATTCATAAGTGTTATTTGTAAGGAAAAATAATCGAGTGGAGCGTTTGTTTATACAAGCATTTTTAGATGAAGTCATTAGAATAAGCCAACAAGATTTTAGTTTTCATACATTTACAAATTGTTTTATTCTATATACCATATATACAATATTTTATTGGGATAAATTCTATTTTTCCTATCTTTATTTCATAATTATTAAGCTAAAATAACTATAATTCTTAATTCTAGTATTAATACAAAAGCAATAATAATAGGAAATAATAATAAAAAAAAAAATGTATAAATGTTACACAATTTTAGGTGAGAAAATTGATTTTATAAATGAATTTACAAAGTTCTAAAGAATAAAGAATGTAACTTGTAAATATTATATTTATTTATTTTATATTATATTATTTCTTGTATCCTGGTATTAAAAGTATTTTATTAATAGGGTAAAATAAATATATAATACTAGTAAATATACTAAATATTATTTTACTATATTAAATTCACTAAATAAGTGGTATGTGTTAATTTAACTTTGATCATTGTTTTATTTTTAACAATCTAATTTACAGAATTACTTAAAATTTTAGTAAAAAGGCTAATTTACCGTTCCACGAAGTTATTATTTTATTGTCTAAATGTGGGCGTGGTCTCTTTTTCCGTGCTTCAAATAATATGTTCTTTGCAATTCTTAGTTCTTTTTCTAAATTGTCCATAGTTATTTGAAACTTTTTAGCAGTATTTTCCTTACTTCTAAACTCTATCAACACATTTTGATCTAATAACTCTCCATGAGGATCCTATTAATAAATGAATAAATGAAGTAAATAGTAATTAAATAAATGTTTTTATCATAGGTGTGAAGTGTGTACATGTGCAGCAAATGATGCATTCTCTACATATTAAATTTATTTTTAATTTAGTTGATCAGTGAATATTTATTTAAAGAGTTTATGTAGAATAATTTTAAAAGTATTGAATAAAATAAAAATATATATTTTCAGTTGATTAAATTGAAAAAATAAAATAATTTATAAATGCAAGAAGTTTATAAATATATTGAAGGTCATATCCACACATCTATGGTGTGCACAACCAAATACATTATATTTATAGCATATAGGTGATATCCGTTCAATCAGTAGAGCAATACACCTTACAATAATAAATATACATATTAATAGATGTTCATAATCCATTTATCGGTATGTTATATTAATAATAACACTAAACAATATTTTAGTCAATCAAATAATTAAATGATATACCATGTAAGAAAATAACATTTTTGCCTCATTTTAACTTACATTTTACTACTTATAGTAATAATGAGAAAAATAAGTGGCCTGCTTAATAGCCTATTGGGCCAATCAAAAATGTGTACTACACAAGATACAAAACCCTACACACACCTATGGTTTCTATTTGTTTAATACATTACTAGACACTTACTGAATCTGGACGAACATTACCATTAGGTAAAACACTAAAATGCCAACAAAATAGTTCAGAAAGGTTAACATCAGATTTTGAATCAAGAGGTTTGTCTAAGAGTGTTTTTACTTCTTCTTGTGTCCAAGTACAAAAAGCACCTTCACGCTTTTTAGTAGAATCAGCTGTAGGTAGTGAATCTGCATCTTCAGCACTATAAAATCCACCTTGCTAAAAATCATGATTTTTTTATAATTAAAATTAATTCATAAAATCTATAATATAAGTAAAAATATTTATGTATTAGATTTAAAAAAAAAAGTTGTATCTAATTAGATAAAGTCTTGTTCTATTTACTTTGTGCACTGTGTTAAAAATAAATATTTAATACATTATAATAAGGCAAATTCTGTACCTCATGACTTAAATCTCTACTGACATATTGCAAGATATCATGAACAACATTTGAATACTGTTCATGTTTGGTGATTTGGAAGGCTGTGGTATAAGACACAGCTAATTGTGCTTGATCATACAACATTTTTTCAAAATGTGGTACATGCCATTTTTCATCTGTAGAATATCTAGCAAAACCCTAAAAACAATGATAGTAAGTTTAATTTTTTTTTAACCTCTTAAAATTTCTCACTTGACCAATGTGATCATGTATGCCACCCATGGCCATTTTTTGCAAAGTTGTCAATGCCATTTCCAAGCTGTTTTTCCCTTCAGATGATTTTGACATTTTGTGAGAAACATGAAACAGAAAATCTAATATTGATGGCTGAGGGAATTTAGGTGGCATACCAAAACCACCCCACTCATCATCATAAATTCTTTGAATTTGTGAGTAACATGTTATCCATGTTTTAGGGTTAGGTTTCATTATATGAGAAAGTTCAGTCCCAAGTTGTATATCAAAAGCTGTAGTATTATTAAGTATTTTCATCAGTTTTGAACTATTTTCCAACATAGAGTTTGAATCATTCTTCCACTGATAAAAAAATTTATTACATATTCATAATGATAATACAATTATTTATTACGATTAACTCACCCTTTTAGCCATGTGTAAAAGAATAGTTTTAAATCCAGGACGCCCATATGCATCTTCAGGTGGATAGTAAGTTCCACCACCAATTGGTTTCAAATCAGGTGTTAAAAATACGCTCATTGGCCATCCTCCTTGACCAGAAGCCGCCTAACCAATTTAGGAGAGGAATAGCATGTAAGTTAAAGGTACACTAACATTACTATTGGTTAGGTATAATTTAGGTCATTAGTTTTTTTATAAAAATGTAAAATAATAATCTTTAGGATATAGATACTTTACTATTAAATAAATCCAAACAAAAGTATACAATATAATAAGAAATTTCTAAAATTAAAATTTTCGACAAAAGCAGATTTTTTGAATTATTATGTTTAAATAATATTATTATTAGCTCTTTGATATTTAAATAGTTGTACATTTTAATATTTAAACAGGATGCAGTTAAGTATATAAAAGATTTTGTTTAGATACCTGAACAAAAGTCATGTATAATTGATCGACATCAGGTCGTTCTTCTCGATCCACTTTAATGTTCACATAATGTTCATTCATGACTGCTGCGACGCCTTGATTTTCAAATGATTCATGCTCCATTACATGACACCAATGACAAGTAGAATAACCAACCGACAGAAAAATAAGTTTATTCTCTGAACGTGCTTTTTCAAATGCTTCATCACCCCATGGATACCTAAATAATATAAGGTACTGGTTTAAGTATGATCTTCAAATAATTTGAATACTTAATTAATATATAATATTAGTACTTGGAGAATATTATTTAATTATATTATATTAGGAATAAATTTAAAGGGTTAATAATTTATATGATTTATAAGATAAAATTCCAAACTTTATAACAAAATAATAAAAGTTGAAAAAACATTACAATTAAGTGATTCTGTGCATAATGCACAGAATGTAAATGCACAAATACAATATTTGTGTTTAAGTTTCACTTATTTATTTGAAAATTCATAAAATAGACAGTTTATAAATTAAGAACACAATAAGAAAAAACAAAATATGTATCATCTAAAATACATACCATTGCACAGGATTTTCAGCATGTTGTAAAAGATAAGGCGATCTTTCCAGAGCCAAGCGGTTTTTGATTTTCTCCATACTGTTTGAGGACATATTCACAGTTGAATTCTGAAAATGTCTATGAAGATTTTAACAATAAAAAAGGACAAATAAAATAAACTCTTACTTATAATAATTGTAGTTGGGATAAATTATCACCGGTGTTTTTGGAAACGCTGTTTGTGTAATATTCCATAAGCGATTAGCACAGTTTTTTATTTTACTAAGACCCAGCATAACAGTACCTAATAACAGTTATTAGATAAAAAAAATAGTAATGTTTCTAAATTTGATCAAATGTTTTAATGGCAAAAAATCATGTTACTTTAAAATAATAAAAATTATAGAAACCAGGTAGGTTAGACCATAATTAATTATTATAAAAAAAACTATTTATATGTAATAAACTATAGTAATAGCAAGAAAAAAACAAAAAAAAAATTAGGTAAGAACTACGAAATATGAATTTGGTTTTATCACTATTTATATATTATCAAAAGTATTAACTATCAAGCAAGACACCGTTATCACCATAGTACATAATGTATACGGCTAGATTACGCCAAAATATTGTACTATTTCGTAATTTTTGTATTTTATGATTTTTAGATTAGATCCTGAGCCATTCCACGACAAAAAAAAATTTAAGAAAACTTCAAGTCTTGGTTAGATAATAGATTTGTTACAAAATAATCAAAATTATTTTGTTGAAATTTTGAATGTTAATTTATTAACAGAGATCTCAATTAAAGTTAAAGATAATTACATTTTTTCCCGAATAAGTAAAAAAAAAAAAAAATATCCCATTGTGAAACAGATATAGTAATTGCTTCTGTCAAAATCTAAAGTATAATTATTTAAATTTTACAATTATGAATTAAGATTCAAGATATAATGACATATTGTGCTATTATTTATGTTTTCTATAACGACTCAGAGTTACCAAACAAAAAGCTATTGATAACTTTATGTTAAATTACATTCAATTGTTTTAAAAATCAGTCGTAATTAACTAATTATCTATTATAAAATTTTTAGACACATTGTTGACTTAGTTGGGAACAAAACATTAATTATACCTGTTCCAGTTTTTAAAGTAAATAAGTCATTGATTATGGGTCGGCTGATCAAGAATTTATGATTATGCCTATTGGTAATAAAATTAAATGGGTATTAAATATTAGCCCATATATCATATTTTTTTTTTAAATAAAATAAAGTGAGGTTTGTACCGAATTAAATGTCTAATATCTTAATTATGTTTATGTTTATCTTAATTCATGGTTTATACTTTATAATATCAACACATAATAATTAGCTACAAACCATTAAAAAATGATTAAATATTATATTATTTTCTATGGTTACTCGGCAGACAACGTATGTAATAATATTGTTTTGAAAATATTTACATCCCAGTTTTATACGTCTTATAATATACATATATTGTAATGTGAAACACAGTAAAACCTCGATTACCCGTCTTAAACGAAACCAAGAAAGTGACGGATAAAAGAAAATATTCGTTTTTATATTTATAATGTTTTTATACCTATATTAATTTTAATATGACACGTATTAGTGCATATGACGATAAGAAAAAAAAAATAAAAAAATTTGAGAAAATTAGCTATTTTAATTTCTTTGTATGATTTTCCATATCTTTTTTAGATAAGTTTTTTATACTCCTACGTCCTACAAGTACGCACAATGTGCATATCCACGAGACGGGTGTAAATTATTCAATTTATAATTCACGATACTATATTATGACGGTTGATGGCGTATAATAGAAGTTGATGGATAATCGAGGTTTTACTGTACATAGGTATACGTGTGATATGTTTGCATGAACATTAGTGTAAGCTAGTTACTATAGTGTAATTATATATTATGCTAATTTTAATGAACGTTAATTTACCGGGAAATTAGGTAGGTATCTATCAAAGGAGAGGTCAGTAAATCTTAATTTACGACGTACATTTTACATACAATCCACATCATCAGTTTAAAGTTTTAAAAATAACATATTGAAATGTCGCGGTTGTATACTACTTAATACTTATGTACACAACCGTTATACGTTTTGCACACAATTTACTTCTATTACAATTTTCAATTGATATTAATCATTTCATATCGTTTACACGCACAGCTAAACACGAACACATTACCGAAAACCAGTTTAAATTTGTCGCGATTAATAATCTGTCGTACTCGCAATACTCGCATGTGTTATTAACTTGTAGTTTGTACTACTATTTACATGACGTATCCGTTTAATGTCACTACTCTAAAGTGGAAAATACTTAAGAAATCGCGAGGTGAGTACGAATTGCAGATACTATCAGCCCAATTGTCCAAGGTTCAGTTCCCGCGGGATAAAATGACAATAATTATAAATATTAAGTACTTACTTAGATTATGCCTAACTGGCCAATTCTTCGGAGTACAGACTTCAGTTAAACGATACTATTGTACTGCAATAATTATAATCAGATGAGTGCCAAGGAGCTTCTGAAATAAGCATCAGTATTATATAGAAGTAGGTATATTATTGTAAAATTCCAATTACTATTGTAATTAATAATACTTGTCGTATTATCGTGGAAAAATTCACGGATCAATTTTTTCCAAAAATTTTAATCGTGAATGTATAACTTCACTTCTTATAGTTCTTAAATTACCGATTAATATTAATATCAAAAATAAATTATACTAAACGAATATTTTTAAATTAACCTATATTCATTTAAATTTTTTAATAACTATTTCTGGTCACTGTTAAGGCTCGGAGCTTAAGAAGTTATAAGAATTAAAAATACCTATATAATGTAGATATCAATCAATATTAAAATGTTAATTATGTACAAAAATTAACAGTTTATTAGAAAATTAAAAAAAATAATAAATTATACGTATTGTTCTAAGCTTGAACATTAAAAATTTAATAGCCTTCAAGACTTTAGTCTTCAATATTTTGTACATAATAAACTTGTAAATTCCGCATAAGATTGGTTGATTTTAGACGTTTTAGAATTTTAGATACTATAAGCTGTACAATTTTTGAAAATATATGGCCCAATTTAAACGAAATAATATAATAAACACTCACTCGATTTAATAAAAATAATTATGTTTTCAATAAATTGAATGGTAAATAATATTTTTTATAATTTTTAAATGAAAGATTATTTAAACTTTAAAGATACACTTTTCGGGTAAAATCTTAATCCACATTGTACACTATATTGTAGTATGCAATATAAGTAATAATGATATGGTTAAATACATTTTAGTATACACGATATACCTTATATCATTAATTAATTAATAAAATTACATTTTATCTAACGTTTACTCTCTAAAATGAACTAAGTACATTATGAGTTTTAATTATATAAATGTCTTTATGATTGATTTTAATTTTCAATTTTGGTTGTACATAATCTTGACATTAAAAAAAAAATAGTATAAGTACTTAAAATAATCTTGCGTAATTCAACCTATTCAATTTAAGACTTAAGTGCGTTGTACCTACTCAAAATAAAGTATACTGAGACATTAATAGGTATCTATATTATATGTAATGTCTAATCGAAATAATGTATGCGTACTCATTCGTTACTAAGTGTTATATTATTTAAATGTTATAAATACACAGTTTTGCTTTAGTCCTTATGCGATAAATTTATCGACCGACCTTGACCAAACACCGTTTGGTACCTACGTGATATATACTTCTTGAATATTTTGGTTATTAAAAATGAAAACAATTTTATTGAGAGGATTCATCATCGCTTATACAAGGGTGACTACTGACGATGTTTTATATGAGACCGTCTGAATTATAGGTACATTTTGGTATGAGAATGATATAATCATTAATCATAGTAGATAAATAATATTCAAGTTTAATTCTGCAGTATATAATGTTCAAAAATCAATTTAATATGTAAATAGATACAATTGATATTGGAGCACGCGATGGTATTGTGTGTGCGATGTCATTGTGTATATGTATGTTTGTGTATTCTGTAACTTTCTATTTAATATAATATGTATGGTATGCGATAATTTGAAGATCACCGTTGAAAGACCCGTGGGGACGAAAACTTTGGATATACTATTACTCTCGAGTTTCGGTCCTGTACACACATTCGCACACACGCATATATATATATATAAATTGTTATGTATATTAAAGTCAAAAATCTCCAGCGGCTTCAACTTAATTATCTCCACTAGCCAATGTTTATATAATATATAAAGTTATGAATAAAAAATGTTAGCCACACACACCAGATGCGCTTGCGGTTTATCGTCCTAAATATTCACTCTTCGAAGCTGTCGGTACAATACATTACCTAAATTGTATAATGTATTATATCATGCATTTTTGTTACATGTCGCTAATAAATCAATATGGAAAACGATTTTTTATCTACGCCTGTCTATGTATCTAAATTATATAGGTTCTCGCATTGAATTGTAGACTTTTTTTTATTAATTGATATATTATTATGTAATATTATTTAGCATTATATAATAATATATTATAATTTTCAATCTAGGTAATATTTCCAATTTTAATAAATGTTTTAATGATTACAGCGCTTGATTAAATTTTGAATTGACTTACCTACATTAAAAATGACTACTATTGATTTAAATTCATAACACCCGATTAATTTTTTCGGTATTTGCGATTCATGAAAAATCCTGTTGATTCGAATCAATTCATTGTTTCACCTGACAATATACACGCGGTGAAACTGCAGTGTTGTTATTATTTTAAATATATTATGCTCTTTCGATATAGATTGCGGTGTTTATTTAAACTGGTGCCTGCAAACGTTGGCTGAAACGTATACAATTATATACTGGCTCTAAGCGGTTCACCTAATTTTTAGTATATATTTGATATAATCATTTGATGGTTTTGTTTGACTCAAAGATAATTCGTTATTCACAGTTAGTACCTAGATCTTTCTTTTCTTCTATGCAAAATTAAACTTATGAGTTATGGTATCCGATTGATTTCAGACAGATTGACTATAATTGTTAAGATTAAAACTCATGATAAATTGTTTATTATATACTCGTATTATTGGTTATTGGTAATAAATGTGTATAAACTACAATAGATAAATACATACAATTAAACGAGTACAATACAACTATGATAGGTACATTGATACTTGACTGCGTAAACTAAAAATAAGAATTTTTAATTAGTTATTAACCATTGGAAAAAGATAACTGGAGTTAAACCAGTTAGAATAATGTCTGCTTTTTACGTGACCTTAATAATTAACATTAATTCTGAATAGATACTCGTATTATTATCGAATTCCAATCTTTTCGCATTGCACAGTAGTAGGTCCGTGATGCTTAAAATCGATAAAAACTTTCATAATTTTGTTTGTATTATTAATAACACTATTATGTTACAAGTAAAATCTATAAAACGATCTTGTGTATATTGTAGAATAATATATTATATAGACATACTTATGAGCTTTATGGGTATATCTACATACAATAATTTTTGTTCTCAAAGTCTTGTTATATTATATTTTCCGTTAGATAGCTTAGCAATAAAATATTATTACGTTTTAAATAGCAGATATATGTATAGAGAATTGACGCATTGTATATGTCATAATAGAAGTATACTAGGTATTTGACATTTGATTTGATACTGTTTGATATACAAAGCATAACATTATGTATAGAATGTATATATTATTATGTATTATTATCATATCATTCCATTGTTAAAAATACTAAAAATATTAAAGTTTTCGCGTGTTGAAGGTTATTTATTTTAATTTAATTTTTATAATATTATTATGAGCGGTTAAGGCTAAGTATTAAAGTTGTATATACAGTACTACAGAAATACAGTGTACGTATTTAATATATTATAATATTTTGTATAGATATTTATTTATAACTAATATAAGAAAGTGTCTTCTATTTCTGATAAAATATATCATAAATCAATATTAAAATAGATTTATAGGTTATAGTATATAATACTTAAATCATTACAAAATTGAAAAAACAAATAAATTTTAGATAATGGCTCCTAGCTGTCGGATAACTGATCAATAACAATAAAAATAAAATCTGTCTGTTCAGCGGTTTTCAATACAATGTTGGACATTCGCCTTGAAACTATATATAGGTACCTAAACTTAAATCGGCACTGCAAGTTAATATGATATAATAAAAAATGTATTTATTGAATGAAATTTATTTTATAATTGCGAAAATTATTTATCGACTAACCCTAAGAAGTCACTAAATAAATAAAGTATTATTAAATTAATAATATAAAATAGCTAATTAGTTCATAATAAAAGCGATAATCCTAATTATTGATTATAGAATACAATTATTAAAATACATTGCATTGTTACTAATTTTTAGTATCATTAACTATTAATATAATATATTATTTTTTAATTTGTTTTATGATGTTCTACATTTTAACACTTAGTTTTTTATTTGTTAAAAAACAAACCTATCTATTTATATATTTATTTATTTTTTAAGTGTCAACGTATATTTTTTATTCTATATTCTAAAGTAGAACATTTTTTTGGATAGGTACAGCATACAAATTAAATTTTGAACGAACTAGTGCAACTTACTGTTAAGTAAGTAATATAAGTATTTGATGAGTGGAGTGGTACAGGTGCAGATGCCCCAAAATATTAGGTCTACTACTCCGCTTATCAACACTTTAAAGACATAAATAATTAACTTCTCTAATTAAAATAATTATCTTATGTTTTAAATATTACAGCGTGACATGCATACAGATTTTAGGTAATATTAAAACTTTGATCCGAGTATATTATACATGTGTAGCTATTTAAATCACATGCGATTTTCTATGCAAATAAAGTTAATAAATAAAATGTCTTATCAAAATTGAAACAAAAGCTGTAAAAACGACAATTATATTTTATTATTATAGTAGTATATTTCGTATTTGGGTGTATATATGGTTAATATTAACATATTTTGAGGGTTATATATAATTTAGTAACGCCCTTCGGGTACTATTATCTTATAAATTAAGTATTGGAGGGGTTGATATTTATTTCCCTTTCAAATATTCTCGGCCACAATCATACAAGTAGGAATTGTAGACTTTAATAAATTATATTTATCATAACCGACCGATGAATATTTGAATTTTGAAACAACATTTATGAAATAAATTTTTTTTAATAATTTTGAGAACATAAATAATTAACATGTTTCACGTTTTATTAATGAATAGTGAAAAATAAATACAATTTTTTAATTTATGTTATCATTTTGTTTTTACAAATTAAGAATTATTTACTTTTAAAAATATTTTCTTTGGTACTTATATACAAAAACATATAATAATAGTAATGAATATAAAATATTATTGTGTTAAATTAGTAATCTAAATATAAATTTTATTTATTCATGGTAATTTATATTTATAAAACCAATATGAATTATACTTTAATATTATCAATAAATATATTAATTTGTTTCAAATTATAATTGTTTAAAAACATAATTTAAGAAATTAAAAAACTAAAAAATATAACGAATTGCCTAGTGTTGTAATTAAATATTAAATAATAATAAATAACTTTATATAGGAAGAAGGAGCATAGTAACCAACTGTAGTTTGGAAATGCAAATTAAAAAATAAAATTATATAATAAAATATAGTGCCAGAAACAAATTAATGTGGACAATGTGGTATTAGTTAATCACGCAGACGCCTCATAAATCATAATTGAAATTTAATCACGTTAAATGTTGATTTCTTAATGCCTGGTATAGGTAATATATGTTGTATATTTTCTTTAATCAAGTTAAACTGAGTATAATTTAGATAAGTTTTAAAATAAAACAATCATAGAAAATCAAAATAGGCTACGAGTATCATGTTAACATTTATATGAACTCACACTAGTTCTATAATTAAATACAATAATATATGTAAATAAATATTATTATTGTATGACTTAATTTACAGGGTAACCGTATTTATGTAATTTAAAATAGGCTTAATAATTTAAATATTACCTCATAATTATGTCGGTGTATAGTGCATTGTGCCTTATATTCTAACATAATAGTTTAATAAAAAAATTGATTTTTAAACTTTTTGTAGGTTATTTCCATTAATTTTTAGTTAACAATAGGAAAATTAAATAGTAAATTATCATATTTTAACATTATTTTAATAAAATAGAAATTTAAGTTTTAAGAACACTTAAATAGTATTCAAATATATATGATTGAAATGATTACAAGCGATTTTGGTATAAAGTAAATAACAGAACTCTGGTGTCCTAATGTCAGTTTGTCGGCACAACGGGTTACTTATAAGCAGGCTTAGCAAATTAAAAGGGACAATTCCGTTTCAGACTGAAATTTATTGTTATATCATATTATATTTTAATCGATATTATTAGGCCTTTAGCCGTTTATAATTATTTTACATATAGCTATAGCTATATTTATATGCATACATGTATATGTCTCTATATATTTATATTTATCTATCACTATCTAACTATATTACATAATGTATACACTATATATATGTAATTATTTAATTAGTATGTTTGTGTAATATGTTCTGTTAGTGTTAAAAATAAATATAATCAGTGTTTTAAACAATCAAAGTTGAAAACCAGCAAAAGATTTGACTTCATCAAGAAATTTGTATTGTTTTGTTTCAACTAACCGATAAGTACCTATTATTAAATTAAAAAGTTCTTTTTTAATGAAAGGTTCGCTTACCGTGAACAAAATGTCACAACATAGTTGTTATCAGGCCATGTGCCAAGTTCCAATTAGACAATAGTCGTAATAATGAAAGACTGTTCATTCCATTAAAAATATACACAATGTGCCTATTTTTATCATCTTTACAATCTCTCGACATTGTGTCTGTCGGGGAGTGTACGAGAAAAGAAGACTTCGCTGAACTCTTTCAGTGAAATATGATCAGAAGTAGAAAATAGGAAAAAGAAGAGTGTACTATGTTTGCTTTTACCACATACTTTAGATATAGTTCCACAATGTTATTGACACAGACCCGAGTTACACAAAGCTACATACCACGATCGTATCAGTATAAATACATTATAAGGCATTTAAAACTTATTATTCGTTCGTAATAAAATTATAGTCTATAGATATTATATGGGCATTATGGTTGCTAAAATATGTTATTGTATAATTAATTTTGTCTATGGATAATGTTATTATATTTCAGGTATTTTATGTTTTCAACAGTATTAATAATAATAATAATAATTTATTATTTAAAATATTAAAGAATAAAATCTTTATTAATTTAATTATAGATTATTATTTATTACGATTTAAATTTCCTGAATTGCATATTTTAGATAAATATTTATTTATTGTTAAAGTTTCACTTTTTCTCCATTACTACTTACTCTTTTTAAATGCTGAATATGAAGAATATTTTTAGCAGTGTTCGCGGAATTAATAATTGTTGAAGGAAAACAAACAAAATTACAGTGCCTAAACGCCCTTAACGATTTCAGTGGTTTAAGTCTAGACAGTGTTATTTGAATGAATACTAATTTGTTTTAATAGTATCTGCATATAATGCACGGTAGGTACTTGAGTTTTATTTTATAAACCGCAATATAAGATAATTTAGGATTCATTTTGTATATTTTTTTGGTAAAAGTGTTTTTATTTGCAAATAAAAAGTAGTTAGGTATTCTATTTTTTTTTACTAATAAATAAAAATGTTGAATATGAAAGATTTTGTAAATGTGGTATTTGATCACTTGACATGTATATATTTTATATAAAATAGTATAATACTATGCTATACTATACTATATTATTATTATTTTTATTAGGATTAAACGAATATTGTTTTTAGCTGTATAAGAATACAATAAAATGAATATAGATGATAATATTGGAAATACTGATATATTGAGAAATATGAACACCTCTGAAGCTTATTAAATATACAATCTAATACGCGCATACCTACTTCAATACTTCATCATAAGTACTTAGGTACTAACCTTCATATAATATCTGCTGGTTATATATTTATATGTATTTATTAATGCAATTTGTTATTAACGAAAACTTTTCTTTGTAAAATAATGTAAAAATCCTTATTTTACCTTATTACCAATAAATTATAAATTATTATCTCAGATTTACAATGAACACCATTTTTTTTATTGTGGCAAGTATATTTGTGATATTTAGAGCAATGATATTGCCGCAATATGCTTTCGGTTAGATACTAAAAATACATCAATCATATTCTTTTATGCAATACGTATAGGTTCATAATTTATTGATTTATTTCTAGGAATTAATTAAAAATATTTAAATTAATTATTATAAATTATTGTTCATAAATTCATCTAATTTGGTTATACATTTTTTAGAGTTTATGGTATTTTAGCTATTTAAGTGAGTTATTACTTATTACCATACAGCAGTAATTTATTTCACTAGATTTTGTTTCAGTTGCAAGATAATTAACGATAAAAATATTTGTTTGAACCTATATCAGAAATAATTAATAATAATATATATACAATTACTTTCATAAATAGATTTATAGTAATTATAGTTTTAATGAATAACTCTTAATTATTTTATAGTATATATTGTATAATAATATTTAACGTTATTTGTAACCATTTATAATTTATACCGAATAGTGGCAGCACAAAGGGTGAGCAAAGACCACCCCAAATTGTTTCAACCACATTATTCAGCCCCTTCCTTTTGAAAATTTCAAGATTATAAAAAAAATATTAATTCTGCCATTGTATATCAGGACCACCTAGGTAAGTAATCCTGGCGTTATCGCTGAACCAAAATAATACAACATGAATTAATAACCTTCAATATTAGATCCTTTATTTTTTATTATTTTTATAGTACAAAAAAAAAAAAATCATCACAGCTCAGAATTTAAAATGTTGTATATTTTTTACACTAGAAATGTTTGTAATACACACGCGAAAACGCAGTAAAAATTATTAAAAATATTTTAAAATTTTTAGCTAAATTTAAAAGACGAAAATGGAGGAAAACGCGTAAATTTAATTATGAAATATGTTTTATAGTAAAAAATTATAATATAATATTAATAACTGTTAAAAATGCTTAAATGCGACAAATATGCCTTTGTTATAGAATATAACAAAATATGCAGTCAAACTTTGTATATATTTTCACAATTTCATAAAACAAAATCATGTATATCTTGAATATATTTACATCTTACATTAAATATATCTTACAATAACTGAACTATCACAAAAAGCATTTTATAAGCATTTTATATTGTCATAATGTTTTCTTAAATAATTAAATTACTTCATATTATTATACAAAATATATAAGAATTTAAAAAATGTATGTTTTTCAAAAATATTCCTGTATTATTTTTAGAATATAACATTGTAATTGTAAAGTTACCATAGAACTTAAAATAACATAATATATATATAATAAGAACATTTTTAATAATTCTTCGTATAGGGGGTAATTAATAATTATACAGTTGTAAACAAATCGATAATGATTACTTTATACATTATCTCAATAGTAAATAAATGTATCGAGGAGTATACTTATATTTTTTCAGAATCTAAATCAAACACATAATTGACTTATATTATGAGATTTAAATATCCAAATTGTATATTGATGTTCACTTATCTCCTATTTAACGATTTTTATTTCCTTTTATAGGTGTTATACGATGTTATTGATGTCTATATCATTTGTTTTCTATTTCAAAACAAGAATATCATTTGTTACTTTGTTAATAAGCAATTTAATAATTATTAATAAAGTAGTCTTCTATCAATTCGTTCGTTGGGAAACGAATTCATTACTTGCTATTCGTATATTGAATGTCTACTCTAATAATCAAATACTACTATAAGTCTATAAATAACTTTTATTTTAGCAGGAAAGAAATTAATTTAGAATTTTTTCATACTTGTATTTACATAAAATATATAAAAATAAGCTGTTAACAAAAATATTTTTTACCTAATTAGTAACAGATTTTTCACATTGCATACAAATTAAGTTTGCCAGATAATACATATTTATCATCAAAAATATCATACTCCACGATAACGACCGGAAAACTATAGTATATTATACATTCAGAAACTTTGAAAATTAGGTCTTTGAATTGTTGATGATGCACTGCATTATGTAATTAATTTTATAAAATCATGTTGAATCGTTATACAAAGCATATTAATAATATTGTATAGTTTAAAGTAAACTTTTATTTGCGTACATTTGCGTGGATTAAAATGTTCAACTCTATAATCTAATATCAATATGGTATGTCAGTACCGGCAAAGAACAATACATATTAACCAATATATTTTATATAAA
The DNA here is from genome assembly GCA_036289425.1 of Rhopalosiphum nymphaeae. Lineage (NCBI taxonomy): Eukaryota > Metazoa > Arthropoda > Insecta > Hemiptera > Aphididae > Rhopalosiphum > Rhopalosiphum nymphaeae. The sequence goes on from JAZAQC010000013.1 coordinate 21,965,737, forward strand.
ATATTCATATCTGTATAATATTATTCCATCACTTAAATCGATCTTCAATCTTTGTGAGGTGGTTTGTATAATATTCATTCTACGCGTTGTTATTATTATTGATGTCAGCTATTTCTATTGTTTAGGCGAGATATTATTATATAAGCACCCGAGAAGTATAAATATTATTAACATCGATTAGTTATTTTTACTTTAAAGATGAAATGTTATATAAAATACGAATATGAATTGTTTTACAAAATATCTTTTTTCATATACGTAATTAATCGATGACAAATTATCGCTACATACACTAAAATACATGTCACATGCGTATAATCTATACATAATTTATAGTATCTATTCACAAGTAGTTTTGAAATTTAATTGTATTCGACATATATCATCATCATATAATATATTTGGATAATGTATTGTCAATGATGTATGACACAATGCGGTATTATTAATTTTGCAACAGTAAGTTAAAATTATTATTACTATTTTTATGATTGAATACTATAACATTGCAATTTCAAACATGATATACAATACTTAGGTTTTTATACCTTGTTATCAGGTTTTGGTAATTTAAATTAATGTTGTTACCACCCACAGTAATTATTCTTTATTTGTTTTACTTCTAACCAATTTGTATGGAATAGACCTGTTTTGTTATTCCCTCATTTCGTGTAGGTATAAGTATAACCTTTAGTAAATGTAAATAGAACCCGAAATAAAAGTAATTTATTTATACTTCAGCTACTTATTTATTTTTAATGAAGCTAAATAGGTACCATCATGACTTTTCCGTCTTATTTCTTTTTCAACTATCTCTGATATAGTGATATCTTCAACTTATCCAACTAAGAATATTTATCCAAAACTTTTATAAATAATAGGTACTTACGTCTTACAATGTAAGTAATAAATTATTTATTAAATTATAATACCCGTAACTAATTGCATTTTTTTTTTATTAATAAAAATTTAAAAAAGAGTATTTCATATTATGTATACCGTATACTAATTACTAATATATTGTAGTCTAATTAATTCTTTGGTATTTCATTTTCTTCATCTAAATGAATATACTATTTAATGTGTACTGACGTATGTACCTACATAAATTTGAATGCGTGTGAACAAACTAATATTTTTTTATTGTATGATATAATTTTTATTTTTCATTTATGCTGTGAACATTACATTGTAAAGTTTAGATAAATGTGTAACAAATTTGATTCTTATTAATACTTTACTAAAATTGATTCGAATTTATTAAATAAACATAATTTAATTATAGAATACATACATAAAAATTTGATTTATTGATAAAATGAACTCCCTAGAAAGTACATTATGCCTTTAGCTTGAAATTATTATTTTTATTATACAACAGTAATTCATCATAAATAAAAATGTGGATGATGTATTTTTAGTTATTCCGACGAGTACTCAAAGAAAGGAATTTATAAAGGAACATGATAATAGAAAAAAATGTGATTGAATGATTTCCAATACGAGATTTTTTTTAATGATTTTGCAAGATTTAATAATATCATTCTAACAAAATATATTTCATTCAATTTATATAATAATCCAAACTATGTTTGTATGAAATAATGTATGCGTCCACAAATCCAAAATGTACTTTTGTATAAATATATAATCTAAGAAATTATTGAAATAGTTAAGATAAAATAATTTTTACGTCAAAATTGTCTTTTTTTAAGCCTATAAGTATGAAAGTATGAAAGAAATCGAGATTTTTTCCTTCGAAACTTTGAATTTAATTTTAATTATTTTAATATTAAAAAAAAAAAATCATACATACAAGTGAATATTCTTGTATAAAACCAATTTATAATCATAATTATATATTTAATAGAAATATGGTTCACTTATATTTTTTATTATTGAAAAACACTATAAAATATTTGATAATTATATACCTACATAGCTTATATGTAAAATTAATGACTAAACACTAATATTTTAATCATATTAAATAAATTACCCATATCTTTATTTTAAGAATGAATGTGTACCTATATTTACTTCATATAGAACATTCTTTTATTGATTATTTTTTTTAAACATTAGTTTCGTTTGAGTGAAGTAATAATATAATTATAATAGTTTGAAATATGAATAATATTATATATATATATATATATATATATACTAACTTACTATACAATATGTTTACTTTATACATGTATGGTAAACATAACAAAAATGTTTGTTTCTATTTTATTCCTAGCAATTTTATTGTTTGATTTTTAAATAAAATTTTTTTTTCTATCGAGCAACAATGCGATAGCCGACAAGCTTATTTCATATGACTCTATTTCGTTGGAGACGTGCATAAATCTCAACAATGGTCGCGTGTTAATCCCGACGACGCGTAACATAACGTCGTAATCAATTGACGGCATGCGCTCATTTCCTAAATAGTCGTGCACGTGTGCTATACACACGAAAAACGATTGCGAGAGGGTTGGTACAATTTATACGATAATTATGATAAATTTAGGGTAAGCTTCAAAGTTTAGACTATAGTATGCAAAGTCACTTATGTGTGTATTTTATTCACCTAATAACTTCAAAAATAATTTCGAATAATAAGATGAAAATTGCACAAAAAGGCAAAATCTGGTGGAAAATATAGAATATAGAAGTATAGTTTACGGATTAAAAAAAGTATCGTTATATATAGGGTTTTTGTCAACTTTTTAATATACTTGAACAGGTAATAGAGCATCTAAGTAAGAAAAGCAATTTTTTAATGCTTAAGTATGAATGTATGATAAATTAAAAATAAATAAAAATACCAAATAGGTCAATATAAATCAACATCGATATTGATTTAAACTCATCCAATAATATAGTTGGAAACTCAGTTAAAAAAGGATGGTATTTTGTTTGCGTAGCTTTGCTATATGTTATGTATAATATTCACAGTATTCAATAGAAGCAAAATAAGAAAATTTAATTTAATTTTTTTTTTAATTTTCTTAATTAGAAGCAATTCTATAAAAAATAAAATATATTGTTATGGTTTTAAATTATAATATTCTGCTCCTTTTCATATTGGCATATACCTGTTGCAGGTTACAGCTGGGTAATTATATGCATTACAATGTTATTATTATTTATTGGTATATTAGATATATCGTGATTAGTTAATGGTATTTTACTTATTTATTGATTGTTAAATGGGCTAAAAGCCCAATTCATGTTGTACATATAATGTGTATAATAATAATAAAGTGAAATTAAGAAATAGTAAAATAGTGAATAACAAGTAAAACAATAAAAGGAAAAAAACATAATATTACAAATTACTGATATAATATTTGATTATATCATTACAGAAAAACCGAGTAGTGTAAAAATTAAATTAAATTTGGGAATCATTAGCTAATCTAGTGGATTTATTTAAAGAAGTATCAATAGTAAAGTTAATTCTGTGCAAGTTAGTAAAGTTAGTATGAGAAGTAGACTTAGTTTGTCGTCGGGGATTTATTTAAACATTTATAAAATTAAGCAATTCTGGACAGTCTATGTAACCATTGACTAATTTGAAAAAGAATTTCAAATCATATATCAACAAGGCTAATGTCGCTCTTCGAACAACAAGGCTGCTATTCTATATAGTATTATGATCGTATACACATATATATATATATATTTTAAGGAAATAATCGGAGGTCACCACACCATACTTTACCCCTTCACTTGTACGGCTTATATTCAATCGTCAGCCTCTGCTCCCTTATAATATATAATATGCGTGGTTTTTTCCATCGAGGGTAAGATTTTTTTATAACGCGTATTCTATTATAACGTCATAGCCTCAGTCATTATTGTGTTGTGTATATGTCGTCCCCCGCCACCGACGCCGCTGCCAGTGTCCGTTTGAGCGTGCAAATTGTCGACCCTCCGGATGATCGTCCCGCCGAAAAAGGGTTCCCTCGTCGGCGGCTAGTATCGATCCGTCGACGCAACCGCCACGTTACGATAAGCGAACTAAACGCTGGTACACATGAGGAAAAAAAAACCACCAATTGCTATAAAAATTCAAATACGTTGTTCTTCTTAATTTTGAAATCATAATGACGTATGGTATAAAAACGGAAAACAGTCAACGCGTTTGATGATCATTTCTTTTTATGCAGTACGCCTACTTAGGTACAGCATAGGTACATCGTACATATTATTATTTATATCTTTAACGGATGAAACTTTTCCACAATACGTATAGACGTATATATGATGGTCTTACCATGATATTATTATTTGATTAGTATCCTTATAATTTTTATTCTATCTAATAACAATTTTGTATCCAAAAAAAATTTGTAATTAATTATTATGATGGCCGGGGGAGGTGCAAAGTCAGGGTTTTACTCAGATCGCCAATATTCATAGTCCCAGTCTTTTGGCTGGCGGTAACTCAAAATTTAAATTATTAAAAATTTCGATAAATCAAAAAAACAATTAAGTATTATGGCGTCTGAATCATAATTTCTTCTATTCGAGATTTAAGTTCCAAGTCGCCATGAGTCAACGTACTTCTATTACAGAATAGTTGAAATCTATTTCATCTATTCTGTGATTCTATTTGTAGGCATTATTAAATTGCTATGGTCAAACGTGTATGTATGATATATTATGTATTATTTGTTAATCTATGTTCACAAGCTTAGTTCATGAATGGATGTAGGTAGGACAATTTATTTTTTGTTACATTTTCTTATCATATACTCTGTTATCACATTTTATAATTAGTAGATTAGTTATTTTTATTTTTAAACTATAAAACCTTTAAACATTTCTTTTAAAAGTAAACGTGAAAGTATTTAAATATATATATATATATATATATAATATATATATAAAAAGAACAAGAAAAATGTATATATTATACAACAATATCAAGACTACTATCTTGTGTAAAAGAGCCAATAAATGTCCAGATTTCAGGTAGATTAGGTATGAAAACATAATATATCATAGGTACATAATCAATAAGTTAGTAATTAGTAATTACAAATTATATATAAGTATTGCAAGCGCACACCCTGACCAGTCTAACACCCTACACCACCACCAATTCGTGCATGTGTATACATTTCACAAATTACATATATAGTTTAAAAATGGTTTTTAATATATTTAATAGAATGAAAGAAGTACATAAAACGTCTATTTATAAGTGTTTTATGTGGTAATAAATAAGTATTAATACTAATTTATTCTAAATACATATTTAATATGTTTCATTATCTAATTAAGTTTACTAGATAAATATATAATATCAAAGTACCAACTATACACAACAAATTAACACAATCCACATACGCAGAGCCCAAATCAGGAATTTTGAGACCCGGGTCTAATTTTTTGATAGGGCGCCAGAATTAATTATCATCTAAATTATCAACTTAAATTGTAATTGCAGTCTTTTTACTATATGGATTTTTTATAATCAATTTATTTTATAAGATTATAAATAAATTATACCATAAGTCTATATGTGACATACGTATATAGTGGTCCAATAATTTACAACTACTATTAGAAATTAAACACAGTAACTCATATAGTATATAATATATATTTAATAACATTAATGTTTTAGTTATATAAGAAAAATGTAATGTAATTGTTAATTGTTTTATTTATTTATTGAAATTGTATTTTAAAATATGAGCAATGAGCTCATAGGCCCTCACACGAACATGTTCAGCGGGGGCTTATTATCTTCTTGAAGATTAAATAAAAATAAAAATATCTATGAGTTCGATAATGAAATGTTTAAATTATAATAATATACTAATTTTCAAATAATAACAAAAAATAAAATAGAAACTTTTAACCAGTTATCTTACATAACAATTTTAGCGACATTCGTTCAATTCTTAACTTGCTTATATTTTTATGCAATATGCATAATATTAAATTATAGTATAAATGTGTTGCTGTGTAGTTGGGTGTATAAATTGTAAATTGTACTTCATATTTATTTTTTCATTGTATTCTTTATTCTGAAGCTATATGGCTATTTTTCCACGGCTATAATTTTAAGATAAGTTAATTTGGTACTTTTTAAACTACTTTTATAATATAGTATTCATAGTTTTAAACTTATTTTACTTCTAAAAATATACTTTTTAATCTTTATTTATTTTGATTTGAAAGACAATATTTTTACGCATCACGTATAACAGATAAATTGAGAATGTACTTGCTAAATATAATCGCTGATCCCATAAATATAGATTTCATATTAAATATTACACTTATTTTCTTTATTCTTCATTTTATATATGTTTGAAATGACTATGCTTGAAAAATCGTTCATCTACACTCTTTTTTGATCTTAAAACTACTACGAGTATAACTTATTTATATTAAAATAATTTATTTTTTTAGTATTCATCTTTTGCTGGAAAAATGTAACACATTTGATAAATAATAGTTTCATATTTTAAGGCTCAATTGACGTGATATAATGTAGATATTCATAATAAATATGTAATCACCCATCAATATATTATTATTATACATTAATTGTATAATAATATTTATTCAATATTCAACACACTCTATTTATGAAAATATTTTTACAAAAAATATAGTATAATTATATTTTGGGATTTGCTTAAAAGAATCTAAGATTCTCATCAGAATTTATTAACGAATATAATTACTAATTAGTATGATTAATTGAATATTATGTATACTATAACTTTTATACGACTATGTAATTATTAAAATCTAAAATTTGTATAAGTACTTACTTTGTATTTTAAATATTTGTTCACAATGAATACCTATATTATAAACAGTATAGATGTATTTGTAAGACACGTTCTGTTTTTGTTATGAAATAAAAACGTATTTTGTAATACTGAATGAAAAAAATCGTATTTGTTAAATGTTGTCGTAACTCCATCAGACCCGGACTCATGCACAATAATCATATATTAATATATTTAGATTCATAATTTATGTAAATATCAATTACAAAAAATAAAATAAATATAACAGGCTATAATATTATTGTGCTATACTTACGATATGAATTAAATACATTTATAAATGAAGTTGGGCTTTATTTATGAGGCAAGTAGTAAAAATTATTGTCGGGAGATAACTCGTATAAAATTATGAACTACCCAGAGGCAACTAGTAACATTTTTATATTAACATTTTTATTTACGATAAGAATAGGAGGCAATTAGTATATTTTGGGAGACAACTAGTATGCACTGTTATTAACAGCACTATTTAAGGTATTTATTTGGGTTGAAAATAAGAAACAGAGGACATTCCATTTAATCTTCAAATATTTTTCCCAGTTACACTTATACAATTTGGAAATAATAAATTATATAAAATATTTACAGATAATTAATTCCACAATTTTATAATGTAAAAATTACTTTATTGCAATATTACAATAGTTCATACAAGAGTATACTATAAGCAGATAAATTTGTTTATTCACCATATGGTAACCCATATGATGTGTATAAATAAGTATTAACTGAATAGACGCTAAATAAATTCATAATAAATATAACCACCACTACTATGCTTTCTTTGATTGCCCGTGGCAATCGAAACGAGTCGTATTTGAAATAAACGAGCAAATATTTTATTTTTAAAAGTGGAATTCCGATAAAATTACATATATTTTGTCCTTGGGACATGGGTCGCATCCAGATCGCCGTCGATTATAATATTATTGAAACAAAAACAGCTCGGTAAGTCGTAATTCTTGTAAACCGTCCCACGCAAGAAACGGGTGTGTACTAGTTTCATTTTTTTCTTCTTTCCAACGAGAAAAATCCTTCGGCGACAACGATCGTTTTTTTCCCCTGTTTACACCCGTATACATTGCTTGTCCAGGTGAAAATTACAGGGTGACCCCACACATACACATTAAATCTTAACGTGAAAAATAAGAACATTTAAACTACCGATAATTACGACCATTTTGACAAAGAGCTGTCGTCCAGTGTCTACGCGTCTTAGATGGGGCCCGCCGGCTATTTGTACACCTATAACGCACACACATAAAATCAAATGTAGTATAATATACACACGTTTTTTACCTTCCCGCATACTCTCACGTGGGGAGCTACTTTTATAGTCGCTGGACTATGACTGCTGGATAATCAAACCATCATCATAACGTAATATGTGTACGAAAAAACGTATAATTTTGTACTGTATACGGCCACACTTATATATATTATTATCATACATTATTATTACAAGTAAGAGTAGGTGCCTAATATTGAAATATTACATATTTTCTAGATTTTTTTTTATTTTATTTTATGTGATCATCATTTATGTAAATTAGATTTCGTGATTCATGAATTATTCGACAATTTCTGATTGTAAGTTGTAACCCATTATTTTTTAGAAATTTAAGTAGGTAGAATATTTATTGGAATATATACCCCAAAATGTAGTTAATAATGTAGTAAGGAAATACAATACAGTTAAAAATTTAAAATAAACAGTTGTAGAAAATATAAGGATACATAACTTGAAAACAAAAAAAGTACAGGGTTTTCGGGGTAGATGGGGCATGTAGAATATAGGCTTCGAAAACGTGGTAAAGAAGATAGCTATATGGCTACACGAATAGTGTAACTAGGCATAGAGATTAGAGAAAGGATATTAGAGAACTTTAAAATAGTCTCTATTACAATTTTAATTAACTATTATTTTTATACTTATATTTTATAAATTGTTGTATAACACACACGCTTTTATGACGTTAATTCTTAATAATGAATTTCTTTTTTATAACATTTATTAAAGAAAATACAATTTATGTTCTTATTTAAATATTTATGATTGATTTTTTTTTTTAAGCTCTTTATTAAATAATGTAAAATTAAGTTTCATATGTGTATATATATATATATATATATAGGTAAAGTGTAAATGTGTGATTTTTTAAGCATGCTCACCCCACTATGCATAGAATTTGAATTTTTTTATTGTACAATTTAAAGCTTTAAAAAGTAAAAACACTACATTTTTATGATATAAATATCTTTTTGTATGGGTGATTTCTTTAATTTTCTTAAAAGACAACTAATACTTACAATTTAATATTATGAGAAAAAATATTCTTTTTCAAAATATTAAATTTTTAATAAAACATAAGTTATTTTTAAAAATGTATTATTTGTGATATAAATGTTTTATGAAATAAATTACAAATTTGAACATCATTCAGGGATAGAAGTGGGATATGTTACACAATCACTTTTTATACATTACATGATCTATGGAATGTGGGACGTTAAATAAAACTATATAGAGAAATTAGTCCCCCCTGGAATTTATTCCTACTTAAGCCCTCATATGTTAATAATAATATAATAAAATTGGATTTGAGTAAAAATTCCCGTTTTTTTTATTTGTTTGTTTTTCCTGATTACAAAAAAAAAATTCAAAGTATTTTCGCGTATCGGATGTACAGACAAAAACACACACACACGCACACACACAGTATTGAAAATTAATACATTCATTGCTTCGCTCAGAATCTAATGTAACTTTATAAATAGATATTAAATTAAATAACTATATTTGTCTCTAAATTCAGATAGTGTAAATTTGAGCCTTTTCATTTTGTTAAATAATGACCATTTCCTTCTAATAATCTAATACTTTTTTAAATGTATTAGCTATCAAAATCACATCTTGGCGGGAAGCGTGCTTTTCGCGACGATTATAACGTGGCGGCGGAGCCATCGAATTCAAATCCTATTCAATTATTAATTAAAATTATACCATAATAATGGTATCATTATCAGTTATGGTGTAATATCTAATCTATATAAGATACCATATGGTAAAGGTATAAATAGAATTCATATGAATAATACGAAGCGACGAATGACGATCATGTACATAATATAAAAATAGTCGTTTACATTTTTCATTATTGTATTATAGTTATTTATCATTTGAATAATATACTATATAGTTATATTAAAATATTTGAATAATATTAAATATTTACTTATAATTTATAGTTGTTCGAAATTAATTCGAAATAATTATTTAGTAATTACTATGTAATTAAAATAAATAAATGTTATTAAATATTTTTTAAGTTTCATATTTTATTTATTTTTATAAAACTCAAGTAAAAAAGTAAAATTTGTTGACGAATAATATTATTAATTTTTAGATATATTTATTTTTGTGCATCAACAAAAAGATTACATTAAATTATTTATATTGTATTAACTTATATATTATTTACAAAATATAATATAAAAACAATGTAACATGTGCTATTAAAAAGATATACATATTTTTATTTAATTGAAAATTCTATAAAATTATTTCTAGGAATAGTAAGTTGATAACAAAATTATTTTATGTAAAAATCAATCAAATCAACGACTGCGACTGAAGATAATATTTACAACCATGCTAATGACTAAAATTAATGATTAGGTAGTAGATAAGATTAAGTAAATGAATACTATTATATTATATTTACCTATATAAACATATTATTACTATTATTATTAATCAGTATACTTATACTTATTATATTAACTAATATATTATAAAATAATTTATAACGGAAAAATATTATTTTCTATTTATATAAGCTAGGAAATAAAATTTGATTATAATTCATTTTGTAACATAACTATAATATTGAACTTATATTATAGGTACCTATTCTGTAAAGATAATATTTTATTAGTCTACTAACTTAATCTTATCATTTAATAATATATTTTAGATTATCTATAGGCCTTGCAATAATAGATCTCTTGACTCTTGTAATACCATTATTCAATAACTACGAATGGTAAATTTAATTATTATTTAATTAATATCAAGTTAAAATCATTGTAGATTTTACTACTTTCTATAAAGTATTATTTTAGCTCAACTCAAAATCAATAATGAGCCCTATAATGTAAGTTTTGTTTTTTGTGTCTCACAACACTTTTATAGCAGAAAAAATGCTTCAATTTGAAATATTAAGGGGGTTTTTTGGTAAAAAAATTAGATTTAGTGGGTACATTAGGTTAAATTCACATCGATGCGTATTAATCGAGTGTTTTTACACGAACGGTAAAAAAAAAAATATACTATAATTAAGTTTTATGATTATTTTGAATGAGATTTTAAATCAACTCTTTACGCTTACGAAGACTACTATTTGATATCGTTAATAATAAAAGTTAACACAAAAGAACAACATTTTTAATCATGACAGTAGAATTTTTGTGAGACAGTTTTAGACATCTAACTGACCTAATCTATAAAAATGGTAAGAAAGTTGTTTTTTTTTTAATGTTACGGAGCTCAGTTAGTATTTATCTTTTAAATTTCACGATATTTTGTTCATATACGCAGTCATTCTCATTCAAAATAGATGCACAAAACGAAAGAAAATTACGAAAGCTAGGAATATTTACTCAACACCTGTAGTTTACAATAAATCTCTTTAGATAAAATTTGATATTTTTTTTTTTTGTAATTTAAAAATTAATAATTACAAAAACTCGTAATTGTAATTAAATATTTAAACTATTACTTTTTAGTTTTTTGATATACTACATGGCACATACGACATATCTATATAATTTTCAAAATGATTATTGTCTCTTTTTTGAGTTATTTATGGGTGTTCTTACAAATAATTTAAAAATATCAAAAATAAAAATAATGCACAATTTATTTTTTAGTCATTCGAAATGTTAAAATGTCAATAAAATATTGAGACAAGATGTTTAAACGTAAAATAACCGATTTTTCCTCCAATAATTTTAGTTCACAAGTCAAAAAATATTAATGCGACTAAATTAGTTACTTTTCAACATCTCGTATATTATTTTAATCTTTACATATAATAAAATGTTCAACGTATTTACGTTAATTTTAAGCTGTTTTACCATAAACCTTTACAAATCCTAAACTAACGTCCATTTCCCAACGGCGTATCTATACTGTTTGTTAGTATACAAACGATAAACGCCATGCTAAATATGAATATTAATTAAAATTGTAATTTACTCAGGTCCTACAAATGCAAATATGATTGATAGTTCAAAGCAATTGACCTATTGCCTTTCTATTTTTTAAGTCGACTATAACATTATACAAAAACAATAAGTTGATCTGCATTGTGAAACATTACAATTGAATAGATGATGATGTGATAGACTGTGGAGTTAGGATTAGTTTTGAATAACAATAAATTGTTTATTAGTTAATTATTGGACAACTTTCAATGTTGTATAGGACACAGCAGTCCATGGACATTATTGCTCTTACATATTTTGATGAAAATATAAGTTAGCTAGGTATGTAAAATGTACAATAATATTTTGTTTTAAATTTCGTATACCAGTAGGTATATCTAAAGGACTAAGATATTAATTAACAAACCAACTTGATTAAATGCGGAGGCTTATTAAGCACTATTTCGGCGTGGTGTTAATTAACTTTAATTAATTATTTTTAACTACAGTAGTAGTATTATAGTTGTCATTTTTATAGTAACGCCTTCAAATAGTATATACACCTGGTAAGTGAGAATACCTCCCTTTCACGTAGCCCAAAAATATTTGTTTACTTAATTTTGATGATTATCTCGTCACGGGTGGACTTTGAAAAAAAAAATAATAAATTATTCAAACCACGTACAATATGTACCATATATAGTCGGTTTAATGTAAAAAAGTCGGCTGACTCTCGTTGTAATTAATTAGTATTCGACAAAATCGAAAAAAAAATTGTCGTAATTGCATTTTTAAGTCGATAACAGAAAAAAAAGTGATTAATAATAACAAAAATATGTAATTTCGAAACTATCATCCCTGGTCGGTAGAGAGCGCTGCCACCAAACTCACCGGAAAAAACCGAACCGCTGTATACCGGACCCGACGGGCGGTCGGCCACCGGTGTACCGCCGAACTGTCGATGTACGGCCCTCCAGTCGTTGCCCCGTCGGTCGTCGTGCACGTATTGTACGTCCGTGTTTGTGCTGAGTGTTTTACGTGTGTGTGTGTCGTGTGGTTAAATCTATTTGTTTTTTAATACATTTTCCCGAAACGTTTTCGCGTGCGTTGTTCGTTCGCGTCTATCCTCCCAAACATGTTTCGGTGTCGTTATCGTGCCCGAGTATTGATTTTTGGAGAATAATTACGATATTTCGTGGTGGTTTTGATTTTAAATTATTTTTGGATTTACGTACTTTTTTTCCAGTTTCACCCGCTGCCATCGTTTTATCATATCTTCCCCCCAGTGCGCGAAGGTTAGGGTAAAAAATATGAAAACCTCCCGGCGACGGGAATTTAGCCGGCCTGTGCTGTTGATGCTGCTGTTAGCGTTCATATCGGTCGGCGACGTTACAGGTACATATTATTATTATTATTATGTTATGTGGATGATTGATAATATACTATTTAAACTACACCAGCTATTATACATTCACACACGTGTGTAATAAATATAGTTTGATATTTTATGTCCGATAAGACCGCCGTATACTTTGGACGTGATAAATCAATTAATTAACTTATGGTTTTTTGTTTAATTAATAACTTCTTGAATTATTGATTACGTATGAAATCGGATACTTGTAACGAATAAATTGAATTTGATTTTATAAAAATTAAGTTTTTTATTAGATTCACTATAAATGGTTTCATGTAGTAAAATTTACATAGTTTCATAGCTATTTATCTTCATAATTTTGTCTTTTTTTGGCCGCTTGTTTATTCTAAAGTCAGAAAATATTTAGAAAAACATACTGATTGCTCAGAAACTATAATTGAAAAAATCATTAAAATTGAGTTTTAACATTGTTTGTTGTAATAATAACATTGAATTAACGTTCTATGTGACACTGACACAATACCCTATTATCCGATAGGTAGTAAAAAAATACTGTTCCGGTATCTAATTATAAAAAATATATCATATACGTATTGTATTAAATCACAGTAGTTACCATTTGCATTCGTAAATCATATCATGTGATGTAGGGGTGATACCGGATCGCTAGCACGTTAAAATTTACGATTTCGTCCGCTCGTTGTACTTGCCGAGTTTTTCGATTTATATGAATATTGTTCGTGTCATACTCTCTCTCACTCTATGACTGTCGGCTGTCGCGCGTTACGCCAATGACTTACTATAGCGTATTATATTTCGCTGTCCCTCGACTAATAATTATTATTGTTATTACTATTATAATATACGACCGCCGCCGTTGTTGATTCAACCTCGACCGAGGTCAACCATAGCCAAACGGTCATCAACTGCGACAACGCTATGGAAATTTCAATCTGCACGCACGAAGTAGTGTTTGTTATTGTCCCAATGTCCTCCACAAGAATGCGTTAAAAATCAAAAATATGAAACTTTTAATAGAGATGATCATTAAGTTGCTGAAACCATGTAGCTACTACATTTCTATATATTATTTAGCTTTTAAATATTTAATATACCCTTAAAGTAAGTGATTATGAATCTTTTTACATTTTACCTTTTTTTACATGTTTAATATCTAATTTTTCTTTATTTTTTCTCTAATTTTCTTGTACCTTATCATTTATCAAAGAATAGGTATCTACAGAATTATTAAAAATTAGTTATAACGATAATATTTATACATACCTATATGTAATAATATTTTTGATTTGTTATTTGTGTAGTATATAATTTAGGTAATGATAAGATGTAGATTATTTAATTAACTTACAATTAAAACAAAAAAATATAGTGGCAACAATTCTATCGTTTAGTAGAAAAATATTCTTAATTGACTCTTATTCTTCATATAGTGCTGTTTGCCCTCAAATATATGCGATTGGTTACTATGAACTTTTCGACACTAAATATATTATGTTTTCAAATATACAGGAGTCACTATAGACCATAGTTGATAATTATACAAAATTTGACAATAATTATTAGTAAACAAAAGAAAAAAATATTTGAAAAAACTATAAAAACTTTGACGTCATGTCTGTCCATTAACTTTTTCCGATGTTAAATACCGTAGTATGACACTTAGACTGACTTGAGACTCCTATAAAAAAAAGATTTTAAATAGCAGATTGCATTTACTAATTTACTTTGCCCAATTTATAAGTATAAGCTGTCAAACCGTACTTAGTTTGTTTTATACAAATCTTTTTTGAGGTCTATCTGGGCATAAGTGATTCAAATTTGGGGCTGTAGGCCTATACAAAACCATCCTAAATTCGTGATATTTCAATGATTTGCACTCCATGTGATAATTTCTGCATCGTGGTATGTATTAAAATCCACTTGAATTCTACTTGAAGTTGCTAATCTATTAGTATCACAATTAAATTTGACAAAGTTCATAATCAATAAATCTTACCCATCGACTAAAAAGAATATATTGCAGAGATCTGCTAAACTAAAATTATTATTTTAGTATTATGATGTTTTATAAACGAGGTACAGTTATTTTATTTGCTTATTGAGCACCAATTGTAAACATTATTTTATAAAATAAAAAAGAATCTGTCTGAAGTTTGTATTTATAATCTATATATTTCTTATTGTTTTTTAATGAATACATGTATTTAATGTAAACTTATCGGTTTATAATGTACCTATGATGATTAATTTGAAAGTCACATAATGGTTCCCACTTACTTACACTAAACGACTGTAAAAGTTTATATATTTTTCATTTTTATGACGTTAAAGTTTATGTACCATGCTTAAATTACAATACATAACAAAATGTTTTTACGATCTCTACATTAAACTAGTAATGTGAAGTACCTTATATGTACAGTCAAAAATTTATTATTTTCTTACATTAATATGTTATACGATGAACTATGTATACTATTATTATTATAAACGTGTTCAGAACAATTTTGTAGATGTTACTAAGAATAATTTTTAGGTTTAAAAAATAGTTTAAAGTCAATTTAAATTTGCTGATTTATCCATTGCGAGAATGGCAAGATATATAAATATGCATGTTTGTGTTTTGTTTATTATATAATATGAATTTTGTATATTGTATTTGTATTATTTGTAATATTATTTCATTTATAAGTTATTAAAGTTAGATAAAATAAGTATAATTAGGTCATTTATTATACCATTATAGGTAATAATTAATATATGATATATGATATATTTATATTTATAATATGTATTATATTGCTTATAGAATGTAATATACTATAATTTTGTTTGTAACTGAAATCGTACAAAGTTTTCCATGATTCTTATTAAAGGTTAACAATGGTTAAATAATGTATTTTGTGTTCATATTCAATGTCTACATAAACAGGGACATAAACTTTGTCATTGAATCCGTTAGTCTTTGAAATTATTTGTAATCTAAACTCCTACTATCTTAGTTTATTTTGTTTTGAGGAACATTGGTTTAGAGTATATATATTTTTTATTATTGTTGTTTTTTAAAGATTATTTATGAATTTACTTAAATTGTATTTTCGTGTTATTAATTTATTGGAGTTTTCTAAAATATACGTATATCATTAATTTGATTTCGATATAAATTGATGCTTATACTTGAATTACTTCTTAGTTCTTAATATATTCTATCAACTGATTATATATTATATATGCAGGAAAATTTTTTTAATATTTTATTTTATTAACGAACATATTATAAATATTTCTCCACGATCTGTATTGATTTTCCTTTCCGTTATTAAAAAATACAAAACATACTCTTACTTGCATACAAGTAAACATGTACAATACGTACATATTACATATAATTTATATACCTAAATAAATTCTTAGGGAGGTGGTATACTGATATGACTGCGTTCAAAATTGAATACAAAGTTTTATCCCTTCTGGGCACCTACAAAAAAACCCTATCATATAATATAGTATACAGTAGGTGTAAATGCACTGTGCGGAGATTAATGATTTATCGGCGGTGGACCGGTTTTTTTCCTGACTTAATTTCATACATTGCTTCGGCTATTTGGAACACAAATTATTATTTATTGATATGCCAGAGGGGTCACAGGAGGGGAACAATCATAATCTATTGGGTCAGTATTAGGTTGAAAAAAAATCTTTCATGTCCTACCGATAATTGGAAATCGGTGTTTAGGTATGTATGGCAAGAGAAAATCTAATCGGGAGTCATAATTGGATTATTATACACACGTGTCTTAAAATATCAAAAATATTGACCGCTTTTATATTAGAATTGACGTTATTTACAGTAATATAGGCATTTAGGTATTAAAACAAATTTTTTTTTTGCTTAATTTTTATTTAGTTATTTTTATTTATTTTACAGCTATAACTACTACGTACAAATGTAGCTATTAATAACTTCCGGGGTGACGGTTCATTAATTTCATAATATACTCATTATCAAATATTCCAGTAATAAACGTCTTCCCTGATAAAATTTATTTGTTTTTATATCGAGAGGAAATGGACAGATATCGAATGTCGGCAAATTTATTTTTGTTTAAAAACGTATCTAATACCTATACCACGATATCGTTATTAATAATATATCAATATATGTATAATGTATTTATATATATTATATATATATATATTTAGTTCATTTTACTTAATCATAGTTTTATGTTAAGCCCTTGTACTTTATACTTAATATTTACCCGAAAATGATTATAAAATACTATTGATACATAAAAAATAAAAATATCATTAAATTTATAATTTAAGTTTTTAACAGTAAGTAGGTACCTATTTAAATTAAAATTCATAATATTATATAATTATAATTAAACTTGTTACATCAATAATACAATATTTTATTTTATTATATTTTTTATATATTATTTGCGTCCCGGTATATGAGTCGTAAATAACCTATTGGAAATTATGTTTGATAATATGTTCTATATCTATTATATTCTAAAAGAATTAACACATTTATTTTAATAACGTTTGTTCAATTTTTAAATTAAGTAAATAGTCTAGTAGCATTTCAGTTTTCAAAATCAAGTAATAGAAGATTAATATTATATTATTTATATTCGTTTATAAAGTAATATATTTATTAATAATTTTGTGTTTTAAAAATAATTTAGCAATCAAAATGCTTGCTAATTCTTAAATAACTTATAATAATTTTTTAAATATAGTTATTTGTGTAGTTGTTTATTTAATTTTTATGATTTGTAAGACTTGTAGACTTATCAGATTTGCTAAAAGGGTTTTATGATCGATGTTCTAATAGTTTCGTTGAACAGGTCGGTGAATTTAACGTCTCAGTTTAAATATAATGATTAATGTTTTTCTTAGTTGTTTATATTCGTACTCGGAGCCAATCGGTTGTAAGTGCACTATTGTAGATTAGTATATCTCTATATATCGGTGCATCTCTATGTAGATAGTATATGTGTGTTATATATTTAATAAGTGTTATATATTGTGTATCCAGAATTCCGGATGTATCATCGGACTAACGGTGTTTGGAGCGTGAAGAATAAAATATTTTTAAGAATACTATTGTCAGAAAATCCTTAGTAAGCACATTGATTGATGGTTTTTATAGTCAGTAATGTCTTGTCCCACCGTAAGGGGCGGTGTAGCGATGATTTACATTTGGAAGTCGTGCGCGTTTCTAATCCAAACGTTGACGGTTGAGCCGCGGCGCGGCGCTCGTGTTTAGTACATTGTTTTTGGGTGGTGATAATTCTTCAGAACGATGACTACGACGACGCGCCAGCAACTTGCCGCGAGAGCAAACCATTAATGAGACTAAAGACAGATTTATACGCGTTGACGATGACGATGGTATAGTGATGTTTTTACAATGGTCGTGTAAGTTCCGATTGACGCGATTAGCAAACGAAGAGAGATGACGATAAAGAATAAAAAGAGGAAAATAATAATAATATATATTATTATACGTCGCCACCCGCTTTCTTGCCACTGCAACCGTAACTGCAACACATATGGCCACCGCGTAAATCCATTACCGAGAGCGTTTTATATAATATATTATATACATGTATATTTTTTTGTCATGTTCGCTATACCAATAACTCTCGTTTATATTTACGTGCGTGTTTATAAACATATAACTTATACATGTCGGTTGTCGTTTTTTCGTCTTATAATATTATTACCGTGTTATGGTGGGTACTATCAATAGTGTATATATAAAATGTATTATTATATTTACTATGCTATGGTTGACGCAGGCTTATTGGCAAAAAATCTCGGAAATTTGTCAAAAAAAATATATATAATATAAATAAATAAAACGTAACGTAGTATGGAGGGGCAAGACCGCAGGTGTTATTTTTTCGTCGAAGATTCAATCACATCAGCTGTCCGGTTTCCCTCTTCCCTCTCCCATCGGGTCCATTGTCGGAACGATGTTTGTGATTACAGCGTGCACGTATATTGGATAAGAATATATTATAAATCATAATATATGGTTCGTTTGAACGTTTGGTATCCCTATAATAATATATTTACGTATATTATATTATATAGGTATATTTCTGCAGTGTTGTATGCGCTTCGTTACGTTTCTCAGCGTTCAACGCCGTAGTCGTTTCATTCAATTGAAATTATTCTTATTAAAAAAATCTATGGTCATTTTGCTATTAAATCCTGTTCAAATTCCAGTGACAAACTGTACAAGATATATTAGTACATAACTCAATATGTTTGTATGCTATAAGTATACTATATAATTTATAAATTGTTTAATGTTTATAGAAAGTTCGTATAATTCGTGTAATTAAGTTTATGGTTTTAATATTGTACATTCTACCTTGACTTAACATAAAATAATATCGCTAATAAGATGATAATGTCTCAAGTATACTGTAATGCAGAAAAGTTTTGATATGCATTTCTCAAAATGCAAAATAAATTAATTGTTTATTTTTTACACGTTTGTTTAAATACAAATATTTTGTTACAAAATTCGTGAATATTAGCGAATTGTTTATTCGTATAATTAAAATATACACTGACTAAAATCCTGAATGAAAATAAATTTTTAATTTATATATGGCTAATTGTGAGTTAAAATTATTATGCGGAATGCGGATATTAATTTCGTGGTTTGTTTTATAATTTAAATAATTTTTATTTATTTGTAGATAACAATTATTAGTAGAATAGTAATATTATTTTTTTGCGACATTTGAAAACTTTTGTTTTCTGAACTGTGGGTTTTGCCGGTCAAAAATTTTAATGAGTTTTTCAATTTTTGATTATTCTATTGTAATTAAGGCGTTAGATATAAATAGATATATTTCATAGAGGTTCTTATTAAAATACTCTACAGGTTTGTACTAGTAGGAACAGGTATCGACAAATGTCTATTATAGTCTGATATTTTAATACATTGACATTATATAATATAGTGTGTTTTGTATTATATTAGGAAATTATATATATTAATAAAAATAATTAGTTGTAGGCATTATGTGAATACAATAATCATACCGTTGTTATAAGCTAATATAATTATATTATTACGAACGTGTCTGATACATAATAATTATACACCTAAGGTGATTGGGGACGATATGAAGAAGAAAAGAATAAACGCTTAGTGATTTAGGTGAAATCTACGATCGGGGAGGTATTTTTGGTTGAACTGTTCAAATTCACACGGGCTTTCATTCCGTCCCGTTGCTTTTTCGTAATACTTTTTCTCTCATAAAAGGTTTATATATGATGACAGTAAAATACAAAAATGCCTTGTGTATATTCTATTTCTATCCGTATGCGAACACCCATGACCGAATGTAGTGCAATTTTCCCCTTCAGAACAACAACTTCCCAAACACACAATGGGTCTTCTCGATTACAAGCCTTATATATTATACCCATCACAGACATTATTTGGAGGTTAATGTTCGATACTTGTGTATTTTTGTACATGTGTCTTTTTCATAAAGCGGACAAATGTTTTGTTTTGTAATTGAGAAGTTATTTTTTCGACCATATAGATATATTGAATATCTTACTAATCATCTCGCTAATAATATGTGCTTTTCAAATAAAATTGTTTGTTTCTAATCTATGATTAAAGTTGTTTTTGGATATTTACAATTGTGGTTGAATAATTTTTAGAATTTAATTCTACCTAACTTGAAAAAATTCGTAAATTTGAGTAAATAAACAATTATAATTCCGCGAATAGCTAAAATTATGGACCAATTTTTTTTTTTAGCATGATATGCAATATTTATATTCTATGGTAGATGTTTTATTAGTATTGTTAACCACTCTTAATAGTAGATTTATGGAGTATAAATAAAATCAGGATTAATAAATACAACGGCGTGTATACAATAGTGACGGTTGCAGTGATTTGAAGTGAAAATTTCTTGGTCAATAGATTGACGGGAAACAAAAATCTAATGGATGTAATCTATATAAATATATAATGATTTGATATCAAGTATAATAGATAGGACTTTTAAAGAAATGTGATAAATATGTCTTTGTATTTATATTCGAGTGTAAGCTTTAATGTAATTATATTTAACTGTAACTTACTAGGTATAAGTTAATAATATTGTAATTGATTTATTATTGTTTTTAAACATTATTTCTGTATACTTTTTAGCTTAAAAAATTATGCCATGAAAAATAAAAAAAAAAATATAAAAATAACGTATTGAAGTTTAAAAAAGCGTTTTAGATAATATATCCAAGAGGGTTAGAAAAAGTTAGGGGTTGTCAAATGTTATAGCGATAAGGAAGTGAAGCTCCTTAATATAAAATAACTATTGTTAATAAGAGTAGGTATATTAAACAAAAATGAATAAACATTTTATTTTACAGTAATTGATTTCAGTGTTTAATTGCTTTTAGTGCACTTAGTATGTTTACGAAACAATGATTTTTAATAATAAATATAAGTAAATAAGCAAATAAACTAATAGAAAGCTCGCTTGTTTTAATTATTTTATTAGTTTTCTTAACATTTAACCTTAAAATTATTACTTTATATTGAAGATAAGTTATTTTTTTAAATTATTATTTGTTGAAAATAGAAATTGTTTTTATTTTAATTAGTAATCTTTACGTTTTAAGATTAAACTGTTTTCTGTGTAATCTAGATGTTTTGTGGGTACAAGTGAGCTTTCGGTTAGTTATTGTTCTTTCTATTGTGCGTAAAACTAGGTCCATTGTTTCTTCAGGCGATTTATCAGCTCCCAAAAAGTTTTCAAATGCCCAAACTATGCTATAGACTTTCCAAAAACAGCGAACCTTCCATAAATCTCTTGGGAGTTCTATGTATAGTTACTGAAAAACAACACACGAGACAATATAGTGGTAGTACATGAAGTTGCCACCGAGGAAATATAACAAAGATAAAAAATAACGCTACCTAAAAACGATACAACGCTTTTCTTGATACATTTTTAGCATAGGGTTAATATGAACCCATCTCGATTTAAAACTTATACATTTTTCCAATCAAGCATAGATATAAACAATAATGTATACTTGTATTTTAAAACATTAAAACATTTTTTTTTTAAGTTATACAACGTTAAGACTTTAGAGTTTTAATCAAGTTTTGGACATGGACGATGAACCGTTAATTAGTATAAATTATAATAATTTAATCTGCCCTATAGAAAGATTCTATTATGAGATATATTTTGTTACTCATTTTCTAGTTATTATTACGTTATAATTATTTTTAGGATTTTCATATCTAAATAACCTTGGTCATAGTTATAGTTTCTAAATGTGTCTTTGGTCCACAGAAGTGCAGACAGTGGTTGAGAGGGTTATGTTTCCTGAACGTCCGGAACTCTTTTTTTCTCCCTAACCCCTGAGACATATAGCGTGCGGTGTATAAATAGAGTCGCATCCATTAACTCCTCCGAGTGTCTGTCCGCATATAAACGGATATATTAAAGGTGTTTTTTTCTCTCGTTTAAATAAAAGAGCACGAGTCCCATAGGACTAGGTTCGGATTAAATAAGCTTTTTTAGAATGTATATATGTGTCTAAAGGGGTTTTGCCTAGACGATTTATATGTTACTTAAATTAAGGTTTTTTATTTCAATGAAAAGTAGAGATTTGAAAATAAAACTCCTATCGGTATATAAGTACTATGTACATCTAGTATATACTATATAGGTAAGAAAATTTGATTATTTTCTGATTAAAGCTATTATTTACACGTAAAATATTAAAATGTCAATTTTATTGTCTAATTCAGTAATAGCAAGGAAATGAAAATTAAAAAAAAATAATTCATTACCTATCTACATTTTTATTATACGCAGTTTTTTTTTGATACTAAATGGCTCCTTAAAATAATTTTTAAATATAAAACGAAAAGTTAAATAAATAATAATATATATTTAGATCATAGTATATGGTTATACTCATATAACGTAAATGCTTAATATAGCTTTTGTAATTTATTCCAGATACACCTGAAAACGTTGCATTTGTTTTTGAATGATATGATACTCATAGTTTTAACAGCATAAGTATTTTTTTCAAAATTCAAATCTTAAACGATATTTTAATAATAGTTTATTTTAAACATTTTATCAATAAACATTTTTAATAGTATAATTATAATATTATGTAAAATCTTCAGTATTCTTTTAACAATTTCGAAAATTAACTTCTCTTTAGTAAATATCAATAAATTATTGATTATAAAAACCAAATATTTAATTTTAAAAATACACTGCAGTATATATATTTTTCATTATTTTTATCGTGATAATTTTAAAGTTATTAATAAATTTGATTTAAAGTACAGGTTATATGTTATTTTTTACCTTTCAAAAAGCTATTTGTTTTAATTTTATCTTATTTATTAGTTATTATTTATCATTGATTATTTTTCTATAGGAATCCAATATAAAAATTTGAGAAGTTAAGAAAAAATATTTAATATAAGTTTATGAGAATTCTTAGTTTTGGGGAAACTATGTTATTATTTGTTGGTACCATACCGCAGGTGTGTATTTTTTCAATTCAATATTTTGGTGGTTCCGCGATTCTTTATACTTTGTACCGCAAATTCATCGTGATCCCTATAAATATGTTCGCCTTATTTGTCAGTGGTTTTCTATTGTAAGCGTTTGTAATACATACCTCCCGTGGGTCTAAGAACTGCAGGTGTGAAAACGGATGTGCCCTTCAATGTGTGCTAATCTGGAAAGACAGTGAAAGAAAAAAATCTTTTGCTAACATATATAGTTTTCTGAATAGAACCTCTAAGTCTGTGCTAAAATAGTATCTGCAATGGTAATTATATATATATACATATATGAATGTGTGGCTGTTTCTAAAACGTTTTTGACGAACACGTGTCTCCAAAAGGGGAGACGATGATATTATAGTGTATACCACTAACCCCGGCTGTGTTTACTTGACAAACAGGATCGTGTTGTTTCAGTTAGTGGATTCGTATGTTACCGAGTATTTACATAGCTAAACGTGTGTCACTCTTGTAATATTCGTCTTGTTATATTTTTCTTTTGGCTTCACACCAGCCACTTTTGTATAGCATTTCCGGATCTACCAAGATTTTCGCCGTAGACCAAAAATATACCATCATATTTTGCTGTTGCAGTTACAAGCTATAACACAACCCTATCGTTATACCTACTACGCAGAACCTGATGTACGATTGAATTTTTGTAAAAATAAATTAAAAATAATAGATGATTTAAATTTTATTTTTAGTGAATATCTAACGTTAACTAATTGTATTATTTGAAGGATAATTGCTGGTAATCCATTTAGCTTTATTCTATAATTGTGTAAATTGGTATCATCTGTAATTTATACATACCTATATTTACTGTTTGTTTAGAATGAGTATTGAGTAAAATAATTTATTAAAAAAACTACAAAGTTAAATTCAAATTAGAAATATAATATATTGGTGTACCTATTATATTTTTGCCGTGATGAGTTTCTATTGATGTTTCATTGATAGAGTTATATATTGAGAATATATTTAAATATCTAAAATATTTACAATTAATTAAATGAAATTCCTGCGAATAATTGTTTGCATCTTTAAAACCATTGAAATTTATTAAAAATATTTATTTTTTTTATTATATATAATCATTTATCATTCAATTTAAGTTGTTATACATTATAGTATTTTTACATAATGGATTATATAATAATAATTTCAAATACAATTTTAATATATTTTATATAATTGTAAAAAACTAAAATAAATAAAAATAAAGATCATAAATTCTTAACTTTTCATTTTATTTTTATCAAAAAGTGCAATTTTTCTTATTCATTGGTCCTACGGGAAAGGTGAATGATAAACTTCTTTGGCCGTGTGTTTTGTATTTATGCCTGTCACGGGTCACGGAAATTATATCTCCCTTGCAGAAATGATTGTGATATTATATTATATGACTGTATACTGTACAGTGTATATTTATGACGATGGCTCGAGGGTGACCGTAATAAAACAAAGGTATACTCAGTATTTGATTATGCCGGAATAAACATTGTGATTGTATTAGTTTTTAAATTATTTATATACATTATTAAATATTTACGTAAAAGTTAAAACATGTGTGTGTTTAAAAATATAAATACTTAAAAATATACAAATAACTAAGGATTAATGTATTGTACAGAAACTGTAGATCGGGATTTCAAAATGTATTATTTGGCTTTTATAATTATGGAGTTTGTTTAATAATTATGCAGTTTGGAATTCGTATGGCAATTGAAACAAATTGTATTCATTGAAAATTATTTGGATTAATATTCGTTATTTTAAAACGTATTTATTTGTAAGTTTTACATTATATATTACGTATCTTCAATGTTAAATATAATTTATTTTTTACAAAAATTTGTATTGGATGACTAAATAAATTAATAATCATATTATATTGTGTTCCGTAAAATTTACTTCTCACTATCGTCTGTTTCTCTCTCTCTCTTTCGTGATATATTAAATTTTGTCAATGCTAACATACAATCATTTTAAATGTAGTGCCATTATTGATAAGAATAATTAATTAAATTTGGATAATATATAAATAGTCTTTGTTATGGTTGATACTCTCAAGTTATCGGTAATATGGTTTATACGACCTATACAGTATACATAAACATGTTTAATTGATAACGCTGATAGTACCACCCTCACGCAAGTGCGTTGAGGCTCCCACGTCATATCCTTATTAGGGCATCCTGACGAATTTTGTATAAAGCAAAATATATTGCGGTCACACTTTTACCGTGCAGAGTAAAGTGAAATAAAAAATATAAATACGAGGTTTATAAAAGACCACCTGGGTTGGATATCTTTGGATTTTTATGCTAATATATACAACTCTACACGATTACGACATGGTTAATTCGTGCAATGTACGCCGTTCATAGATCTGCTCTTAAACATTCAAGTGCACATAGATAATAATATAAGCGTCATTAGTATTCTATAGTGTATAATATGAGTGTGCGAGTGCAAACTATTCATGTATTTGTGTACTGTGTATTGTGTAACATGATGGTGGTTAGGTGCATTCCCATCGGACTTGCCTACGGGTTACGACGTCGTACAAACATCATGTACATAATAACACATGTATGCAAATACATATATTACAATGGAAAATAATTGATGCGTTCAGTTATGGATAGGTTATGTCTTATTGTATCTTGGGAGAAAAGGGTAGTTTCATAAGGTTATGACGTTGGTTACTAAATATTGTCAATTCTATCATATAATATTAAGAAGTTATCTCGGAAATTATTTACACAGTAAGAATAATAAATTACATAGAATCTGTATCTGTGTTTTAGCTACTCACATTTTACTTCATATTTTTGTATGTAGCAATATTGCATGCAATTGTATAAAATATTAAAACATGTAAGGTATAAATATGAGTATACGATTAATATACGTTTCAACACTTTCATAATAAATTGTTTTATTTAGTTGATTAGTACTTAAAGGTGATTTAATTTAAAATAAGTTAATCGTACCTAATAAAAAGATTGATTATATTATATTAATTTTTTTTTTACAGAAAGTTTTATTTTAGGTTTATTCATTTATTTTATAAATACAATTTTATGCATAATGTTATTAATTCTTCAAATTAACAAAATTGTTAAATAATACCTATTATATACGTGATAAAAAACGGATTTAAGATAATTCAATTTTTAGAAAAACTCTGAATTGTCTATAGAGTACATATATATTACTTTTATCAATTTAACTATGGTCAATATGAATTATGATTAGGTATAAAAGTCTGATGTTTGTAATATTTTGCAATTTATCAAACGTTATTAAGTTTACATTGATTTAAATTAATATGTAGGTGGGACAAGAGTTATCATACACGATGATAGACCCACAAAATCACCACAAGATTTTTTTAGTGAGCAATATCTATTATAATTTAGATATAACTTATTGTTGTATGTGTAGGATTTTTTTAGATTCAAACTATTTGAATGACTATGATGTATTATTTAATTAAACAAAACGTACGATTTGTAAATAATAATTTAATAAAATGAAAACGATAAATAAAGTTATTCTATAATTCTTTGATCATAAAATTAATTAAAAACAACAGCAATCTAAATTTAGTTTCTAATTATACTGCAATAGTAAGCAGATGTTTAATTTTAATAAAAAAATAAAAATAATATTTATTACTCTTTAATCATTAAGTATTCACTAGTTTAGACAACTAAAATTAAGTAAAATTATATTTTTATTCTAATTTTCTCCGCCTTTTTGTTCAATTGCCCTAAGGTTTATATTTGCTATAATTATGGATGATTATTTTATGGCGTCTACTTATTTTATAACTGTCAAATATTATTAAAGAGAGTAATAAATTTCTACTGTAGTTTTAGACTCGGAGCATTTAATTGAAACTACTTTTTTAGTTTTTTTTATACTTTTAAACAATTACCTGTAAAACGTTGTTTGTAGTATGGTATGCCACATTAAAATAATACACGGATAGTTTATTTTAGCAGTTGGTTCTATTGATTTAACTTTGAAGTTAATAGTATTTATCTATAATTGATACTTATAAAAAATATTTGTATTTTATACTTATACTAATAGGTGTTCTGTGTGTTTTCTGTTATTATTATTCAATTCTCGATAGAATTACGATATTCCAATAGATTTTTAATAACATTTACATAATATTTACTCACGAAGTTTTTAATTCTACAAATAAATATTTATTTCATAATAATTTGTATAAATTGTGTGCAATTGTTTGTACTAACACATTTTAATAATTTTTATAATTTAGAAATACGGTTTATTAAAATAAATAGTTATTGTAGAAAATAGAATTAGACACTTTAAGTGATAAGACTGATTCATTTTGTTGTAGATTTGTAATGTTGAACATTTCTAACTTAAACAAACAACGGTTATATTAATAAATATCTCCAAAAGCTATTGTGTGTGAGAAAAGAAAAAAAATATAGTATTTACATTGGTTCGAAAGTGTCTAGGTACTAGTTTTTTTATCAGTCGTATTACCTAAAAGACGTTGACAAAGCACTGCACTTCTTTTTTATCGAAACACTTCTTTCTTTTTAGTGAAAAACATCTAGTAGTTCATTTTTATGGTCCCCAAAAGTCGAGTTTCCTTGACTGAATTAGGTTTCAGATTGGAAACCATATATACACATTTTTGTTGTCGTAGCGCATATCAAAAAAGTGGTAAATGAGGGTGAGATATCAAATAATGAAAAAGAGAACCCTTACTCCAACCAGTCTTGATTTATTGGATTATTTTGGTTCGGTACCTTTCGAATTGACTTACATAAATACGAGACTTGTAAACTTCATAGAAAGTACATTTTAGAAATTCGATTTTACTTTATTTAAAATTATATGTTTATAAAAACTATTATTCTGAATTAAAATAAATTTTTAATCATACAGAAAAAATGAATGTTGATTTAACTGCCTATTTAATCTATTAAATAAAATTATATGGTATTATTTTAATTTGAATCGATAATTTATAAAATATAATTTTTTGTCTAGTTAAAAAAATATTTAATGAGTAAGTAATGACATTGTAAATACTAAATTGTATTTATTTGTTTATGCTTTACTTTGTTTATTGTTTTAAATATCCATCGAGAAGATAAAACAAAATAATGTAATGCTTTATATGTGTTAACACTGTTAGCATAGTTTGCTTAGAGGTATATATAGCTTACAAAAAAAGACTGAGCGTATCTATATTAATTATTTAATGTAATTTTATTACGTTTATAACATTTATTATATAATCATGCGTTTGTAATAAATATATCTAACTGTAGGCTCTTAGTAATTTACGTTCTATATTAACTTTGTTCATTGCCAGAAACTAAATTTTGTTTAAATATCTTTTAATTTAGTTAATTTTGGAAAGTTATATATTTACATCACGAGGTGATAATATACATTAATTGTTTAATATATATTATATAATATATTAAAGAAACTGTTGTGTTGTAGCACTTGTAGTTTTTATTATTCTAATTTGTTTATAAATCCTTTAATAGTGTATATATAGTTTTAAATCACTGTAGTTGAACATTTAGAATTGTTTTAGTTCAGTCATTCTATTTTTTTTTTTTATAAATGTTTTACTAACACATTTTCATCTGGATTTTTAAATTAAAAACTATTAAAATAGTCATTTACATAGTTTAAAGAAATGTAAAAAGTTGTAATACCCAAGTTACCACTTTAATTAGTATTGGATAATTGTATCAATCATAGAATATACAATTTATTTTAAAATTATTTAAAAATTTTGCTTGAGAGATGTAGGTATAACTATTATAATTTAAAGTACCGAAGTTCGTTTTATTAAATAGGTATCTAGTTTAGTATTTAAAATCTGAATTTTTAGTAAATAATGTAAATATTATTTTATAACAATAATATTACACTTTTTTATCTTGTGTAGGGTGTGATCGGGTGTGATCGGGTGTGATTTATCTTGTTTATACTTTTTTTGGAAATATTCAAGTAGTTATGATATGCATTAACTCTCGAAATCATTTAGATTTGGTTTTTTAATTCAAATTTAAATTTGTTTAATGTTTATTTCACTAAGTGAGTTTAATTAATACAAGTTAATGTTTTAAGTAAGAATATATAAAACAATAACTTGTATACCCGTAGTTAGATTTTCGTTTCATACCTATTTAAGTTAATAAATATATTGTATAATTATTGAATATTAGGTACCTCCAATTTTGTGTCATAAAAATGATAGCAATTTAATGACGTCCATATTTGTATAAATAATTTTAAAACATTCCAGCTTAAATATTTATTTGCCAGATTTAATTGGTTGGTTAATGAATGCTTTAATGATTTTTATGGCATTTTAATCATATTGAAGAATTCAATTTTCGTGTTTTCATCTGGTTAATATTAGAAATTGATCCACCATGTTACCTCATAGTTCACGATCATAAAGTTTGTTCAAATACGTGCAGCTACTTTTTTATAACATACAATAAGTGCATTTTAATTTGTGTTTGAATTTTCGCAAACAATTGATACAATTAGTCGATAGTGTATATTTAATTCGGTCGGGGGATAACATTAGTAAAAAACACAGACTATAAATCGTGTCGTGCTGAAAAAAATTTAATGTCTTATGACATTGACGTAACTTCGCAGAAATACAAAAAAAGTTGATAAGCCTTAAAAATAATTAATAAATTACTTGAATAAAATTGATGAATATTTTTTGTTATATATTGTGCTTATAAATTATTTAGTTAATTTATTAGATTAGGTATAATTATAAATTTGTGTAACAAAAATTGAGTTTAATTTGTAAATACATAGGAGTATAAAAATTAGAAACTTTAATTTAAATTAAATTAATATCATTAAGTGGGTACTTAATGTTTTTAATTTCAAAATATGTATAATGAGATATAATAAAAATATATTATTATATTTTACATTAATTTCAAAATATATAAATATATCTTTCCAATGTTATATATAAATACATTTAAACAATACTTGTTATATATGTTATTAGATTTTAAAACAATGTTAATTTTCAAATGTGTAGGTGGTATTGGTTAAGATGTAAAAAGGTTGATAAAGGTGGGTCTATAGCTTTATTTTTAATTTTCTATAGACTCTTAAGTCTACACTTCCACAGTATCTCAATACTCGGTATTTGTATTATGTGAAGATTTTAATAGATATTTATTCAAAAAGAAACATTTCTATTGTAAGAATCAAAATACGGTAGATCAGACACAGAGTATGTTTTTCAAACACAGTTTCGTTAGTGTTTTAACATTTTAAGTCTTAACATTTTATGCTATTACTAGTTGATTATTAAATTCGATAGTTTGTTTGATGTCTTCAATATTAGTTATAATTTAAATTAACCATATGGTTTCTTAGGAAGTTTCTATTTTATAACAAAAATAAATAATATTTAATGGTATATTTGTATTTAATTAGAATATATTGAAAATTATATTATTTATTACTGTACATTTTGTAATCATTATGAAGTTTTTGTTAGGCTTATTTTTTTCTAAAAAGTAGGGATATTTTAGGGTGCCAAAATGTCGACAACATTTCAACACGGCGCTAAAACCACCTGGCATAAAGGGTGTTGGTTTTGTCGAACCAGTTATTTCAAGACCTTGAAACCGGTCTCCCACAAAGACGCCGCCGTTTCCGTAGCACATAGCTTATTCTAAACATTACTCTCTGGCATTTTTAAATTGAATGTCTGTGTATGAATGTGTATATATGAGTATGTATTAAAGAAAATTATATATACACGGCTATTATTATTATTTTTAATTCTAGTATGAATTATAATATTGTGAATATAGAAAATAAAGTTTGGCCACGGGTAATCAATGATGCTCATTTTATTAATTATTATAAATAATTTAAGAAACTTATATGATTAAGAATTCATTCCCATGGCGTCATATTTTTTTTTTTTTTTAATCAAGTTGAGTATGATATAATTTGTTAGAGAACATATTATAGTTGTTCATAAACGCACAATCTTTGTAATTATTGTTGAACTAAATAAAACTAAAAAAAAAAATTTTACATTTTTTAATCTATGTACCATAAAAGTAGAATTTAAAGAGAATATAATGTATTATAATATTTTAATTTAATGGAGAAAATAAAAATAAAAATATTGTTTTTTCTAAATCTTTTATAAAAAAAATCTCAAGATTATAAAGAGGATCCAAAATTAAATTTTGGTTGTTCCCAAGACTCTATATATACTGTCGAAATTTATTGTAGGCTATAATATTTATAAGTAATTTTTAATAATATACCAAATAATTTAAGTGTTTAAAAAATGTTTATTACAATGTTACTAAATATTAGTATATGAATTAAAAATACTGCTATTTTTAATAATTATTTATTAATATTCTATTCAACTACTTATAAAATGTTTGAAATAATCATTTAGTTATTGTTATTATCTCTTAGACGTACCTTATTATTTATTAAAATAATAAATTTATCACATATATATGAAAACAATATTAATTTTTTAATTAATACACAAGAAATTTGTCATAATTTAATTTTTTATTTAATTGTTTGATTTTTTTTGTTTCAGGTAAATAAATGGATTTTTCAGTAAATATCTCAATCTTTCTTTTATATTTCATTGGGACACAGACTCTTTGTTAAATTTTAAACATTCAATGCAGTATTCTTAACAACTATATAAAATCATATTTGTAAGTATCTATGTAATATTACTTATAAAGTTATAAATAAAACTAATATAGTAATACAATTTAACTTTTAAGTTTCTATAAGTTAATATAGTTAAGTATTGTAATATAAATACTTAAGTTAATTTATTAGGATCAACAAGTATTTTCATGTAATATAGTTATTATTTTTTATTCTAATTTATATATTTGATTAAGTTATTAACGTTTGTCGTAAATAATAATATATATATTTTTTATCAATATTATTTTCTTATTTAATATTAATATTATCTCAAGCTAAAATGCATAATGTTAATCTGTGTTGTTACATAATAAATATGCATTTTTAGATAAATAGTGTTGTAGATAATATTATATGGTATAACTAAATGAAATTCTTATCGTTTAGTTAAAATTCAAGAATTTGCATATATGTTAATATAAATAAACATACAGTTGTATATATTGATAATTTGATGAATTAAGTTATAGTAACTATTTACTTGAAACATTAAAACTTTTGACAATATATATTTTTATTTTCGATAGTTTATTAATTATTATCTAATTAAAGTCATAATTAATTATAAAAGAGTAATAATTAGGTAAGATAATATTAGTTACAATCCAAATAGGTATTAGATACAGTATATTTTGATGTACATATTTGGTACGTCAACAAATCTACGATAGTTAAATAGATACATATAAATTATCTAATAGATACATTAATTCTTTTATTAGATACCTAGCATGAATGATTTTCATTTTCGAGGAATTGATGTTTTTTTCAGCACGATATAAAATAATGTTTATTTTATTTATCTATACTTTTTTTTTTGTACATGTTAGTAGATTTTTCGTTCGTAAGTCGTATTATTGCGTGCATTATTGAAACTCAAACAAGATATAAACTCAAGATAGCTGATAGTTTATTGAGTTGGAAGGTTGGTAGTGGGAAATATTTGTTGTTGGAATAAAATGCCACTGTATATATTCATGGAAAAGGGTGTAGGCAGAGAGAATAATTACAAAAAAAAAAACACACATACATATATATATATATACATACATTATTATACAATTAATGAACAAAAGACTTGTGTAAATGCGATAAGAGTAGCACGACATTTTGCATGAGTAAACTTGCAGTTACTCACTATAGGTATATAGTTTGATAAATAAAGAAATAATAATAATAATAATAATAATAATACATATTGAAGAAAGGAATAAGTTAGCTGCCGAATTTTATAGTTTTAATTTTATATATATTTAACATAAGAGAGGTTTGTTGTTAAATTAATATTTAATAAATTATCAAAGTTACAAACAGTATATGAATTATATTTTAAAACTCAATTATGATTTGTATATATTTAAATAGATAGACAATTGATAAACGGGCAGAATAGATTAAATAATTAAATAATTTTTTTTCTAATAGGTATATTAAGATTCATGGAACTAAAAATGTCATGAAAATTTTTTTAGTATTGCATTGTTAAGAGGACACAATATTATAGTATATCGATTTTTTAATCTTTCATGTGATACTTAAGAATATTAATACTAAATTAATTAATAAAATTATTTAGTTATTAATACTTTAGAATATTTGTATATGACCTACGCACATTTGGACAATGTATAAAATATTGTATATTTTGCATGAAATGAGTTATGTGATATTGATTAATAATTTAAGAAATTTACTTATTGTTATTATACTATCAACTAATTGTTTACAATTATTGAGAATAAGTAAGTATAAAGTAAATTTATTATCTACATACTCGCATACATAATTATGTATTCTTAATTTCTATTACAATTGTGACAAAACATTTATGTTTTTTAGTGAAAAATGTTCCAATTTATTATATTAGTTATTTTATTTTTATTTTTGAATAGTCAGAATTGACACTTCTTCTTTTAAAACACATGTTCCAATGACGTATTTTATAAAGGAGTTGACGTATATACATCGACGATGATAAATGATAAAGGCCATGAAGGACGATATATTAATGAGTTTTATCCTTATGAATTTATTTTTATTTTTTAAGAACTTAATGTTATTAAACTTTTTAATTTTTAACGAATCAAAAATTAAAAACTTTTATATTATCTTTGTTATCGAATTAAAATTAAATAATCTTTAATATGTGTTTTTATCAGTTACAACTATAATACTATTTCTGAATTGTAGGTTTCAATCATAAGTAATATTTTGGTTTCAATGATTATTTTTCAATTAAGCTATTATTATAAATCTTAATATAGGTATGTACAACAAATTTCGATGAGCTGATAAATCTCTTTATCATTTGCAACTAAGCTGTATCCTTAATGTCATTACTTATTATTCTAATCCTTCGTGTATTATATTAATGAATTAAAACCGTTACCCGTTACCGACAAACTTTTGCACATAAGAATGCTTAAATATAATGAAGTGAAATCTGAAGAGTCTGATCTATATTCGATTAAAATAATTGCAATACCTATATTTAATATAATATATAATAGGTATATTGAGAGGTTTGTTTGTCATCATTTATTATTTATATATCGTTTAATCGTCCACTATTTATTATTATCACGAGATTAATAATAATACTTAACTTTTAAGTTATATTTAAAAATATACTATATAATATATTGATAAAATTATAATTTTTTTATTCAATAAAATGGCGCTTATTAAATTTAAGAAAATATTCATTTAATTATTAAAAATAAGTAAATGAAGAAAATATTTTGAACATAACATAGAAAAAAAATGTATTTAACTTTTATCACTTATCACTTCTATAATTGGCCTTTTTGTTAATAGTTTTAACTGATACAAATTGACAATAATAATCATTAACTCCTAAAAACGTACAGGCCCTTAAATTGCTATACTTAGTGTAATTAATTACTGGTACAGCGTCAACTCTGATTATAGATAATATGACTTAAAATATTTTTGTGATTTCATTAGGTAAAAATTATTTTAAAAAACTGGTGATTTTGTCCTTAGTTTGTATACAACGCCTTAAAAGCGTTCGATATCACGTGTTCACGATTATACGGTAGTTATTCACTGGTACACGTGTGGATAAATCGTTTCCCTTCTGCTGTTTAGGACTTTTAATAATCCGCTTGATGACAGTAAGTCGTCGTCGACGTCGTTTGTCTAATTTTGGATTCTTGCTGGCTACATAGTCCTCCGACCCTTTTATTATACGTTGAAATAGAAACCTGACGCGACGTCTTGAAAGGAATCACACATTCTTCAACCCTTTTTCATTCATAATCTGAATTTTTGTTATTTCATTTTTATGTTAATACATTTTAATATATTTATGTTAAATTTATGTTTTAAATAGTATGCAATACTTAAAAACAGATTTTATTGTACCAAATTTTTTTAGAAAATATCCATATTAATTTATAATAATATTTTAAATTCTAGGGTATCCTAAAAATGAAACACAGACATTTCGAAACCAATTATGATTATATATATATAGAGTACCTACTAGTATAATACAGAAAGGGGAATTATTACTAATTGTGTGTAGTTTGAATATTTTTTGAATGACCGGAAAAGATTTGATTGCTAATCTAAGTTTGCATAACGTTTCCTCTTATTATTCTTAACATTATTTTAATTTATTAGATTAAATATTATTGTTGTTATAAATTAGACCATTTACTATTGAGTGGTGGCTTATTACATAATTCACCAGCTGCCATTTGGGGTAAAACGAATAACATTAGATTTATGCGAGTGTATTGTTGTATTTATGTAGGTATAAATTTCATAATCATTTATAACGGAATGTTATTTGATTTGTTCAGAACTAAAATGTTTTTTTTTAAATTATTCTTATTGTGAATGTGTACGTTAATTCATATATTTGAATGATACCAAAAACATGTTTAATATAATGGAATCATATAAAAATAGTCAGATGAGTGACGTACAAAAATGTAATTTTTGGGTATTTCCGGATATTTATAATATTTTACTAGCACTACAATTCATGGGCGTCACCATCATTACAATGACCAAACCTTCGTGATTGATTCACAGGCGTTGTCAAATGCTAGGATATAATATTATGTAATTGGTGGTAAAGTTTACTGACCCGAATAATAGGTATATTTGTTGTATATAAAATATTTGCAAATATGTTGAACAATAATTTAAATTCTACTTAAATATACTTAGTAAAATTTATACATATGTAAATAAAGTTATTATTATTAATTTTGGCTTCTTGGTTACAGTTTTTTTTTTTAATAAATTAAATATTTTATACATAGTTAATATTAATTATATTATGTACATACTTACAATGAGATTATACTTTATAAAAATTAAATTTTATAAAATAATTTTGTACTTATTATTTATTTTACATAATACATTATTATTAGCATATTATGTTAGAATATTACATTTTTAATGAGATAAGATTTTTTTAAAAACAGTATTCTCTAAAGAATATCATTTATTTTCTCTAATATAAGTTCAATATCGTTTTTCATTTTGTTAAGCTAGGTAGTTTTGTAAATTGTTCAAAAAGAAATATACTACCATGAAACAACGAAAAAAAATGATTTCTTAAACATCCCTTAGGATTAACTGTCTCATAAGAATGTTGTTTTTATTTTTGTATTGGCTAATAAAAAATACAAAATGTTGTTCAACTCTTTTAAGAGATAAAACAAATTTTTCCCTGTAGACAAGAAAAACAATAAGTATTCAATAGGTAGTCATTACATACAGTTCCGACGACATTCCGCGAGGAAAGTGATTTTCAAGTACTAACATACATAATATATAATATAATATATTTGTTTCTATGTTGTTATGCCTTATTTATCTGTGTGTACTTAACTACAGTATAATAAACTATTGATATCATGTAGTTCTTTTATACCGTTCTTATTTTATAATATAACAATATAATATGTATACTTACTTTATATAAATACTTTTAAAGATTACACATGACAAATCCTTGAGTAGAATAATAAAACCATAATATAGAGGCATATGTTCATTTTTTTTTAATAAATATTAAAGTAATGTACCTGAATTACATTTTTATTTTATTAATGGTCTATGTTCTATTATGATTATTTATCAATTTGAGTTTATAAATTATTATACTTAAATTTGTTTCTAATTTATTTTACAGAATTTTATTTTAAATGTGTATGAGATACTTCATATCATGTGGTATTTAATTCTAGAATGAATTGTTTAAATTTTCATTGATAAATCATTTTATCGATTGGGAATCTCTGGTTTTGCCTATGTATATTTTGTTTTATATATTTACCTATAATGTGTATATTGTACATACGTCATTCATAGTATGGTTTTAAACGGTGTATGGTATTGGATTTTATTATAGACAAAAGCAATATGACATAATCTTAAACATGATAATATATACATGTGAATTGATATATTTTAGGAACATCATCGCATTAGTTATTCATTTTGTTTGGTGCCGAACTTAATGAAAACATTGCTTGTGGGGTACTGCCTACCTCTGTGAGTTGTTTTACAAAAGAGACGTTTTCGACATCGTAATCACACGGTCGTACCGTAGTAGAATCCAATTACAGTTACGGTAACAGAGGCAAACGCACATAAAGAACAATGCGCCCAACAACCTCCGCCTCTCCACACTGCCAAAAACTAACTTTTCTCCCCCAGTAATAAACGCCAACTATATTATACTACATAGGCACAGGTCTATTGATCCGCAGGAGAGTTGCATGTATGCCACGTGACGCCGATGTAGTTATACCGTAGGTGTTATTAACGTTTCCCCAGGAATTCACCCTTTTCAGGTTTTACTGCAGAACATCGACGTAATAACGTATAATAATGATTCTTAGTTTTTCCACACAAATTCCATATAAATAAATGATATTAATGTAATAGTTTATTTTATATATTTTCAAGAAATTATTGTTCATTCTTGCGTTTACACCTATACACATATTTTCTGATGACTTTATATGTGTATAATTTATTACTTAAAGTTATTTAAACGCAGTAAATATTATTCATAATTTTTTTGACTAGACTCTGAGTATATTCCGTATAAAATTATCGGATTATGTAAAAACTAAAAATATTATTTTTCATCATAATATAATACTTACTAAAATGATAATCAACTTGAAACGTCCAAAAAAAATATATAGAAATATTTTATTTTGTTTGGTTTGAGTAGGTGAAGGAGAGGATGAGATAAATTTCATTTTTGTTTTGTTATTATGTTATTATATATAAATATTTTTATTTATTGGGTTAGAAAAATGATTCGTAAATAATAGTAAGTCCTCATAATACGTATTGATACTTAAACATTACAATAAATAGTTAGATCATTGTAAAACTAATAAGTACATTCATGCAGTTATGGTTTTGCTTAAAATCTGATAATATTTTTAAGTTTATAGTAAATTAAATTAATATTTATTTTATTCTAACTAAAATTTTATCTTTAATTTATTTGTAATTGTTCTTTATAATTTATTAACATATTTCCTTAAGAAATTGTTTTAATTTTATAATATTTTATATATAAATATAAATACATAAAAGTATATACTCAAGTTCACTACTAACATTGTAGTAGTATATACTGTAAACGTATGTACGGATTCGTTATGGCTAGTTGTTTCTTTTTATGCACAGAAAATACGTTTGTAATTCTGTAAACTACATTTTCATATAGTCACATTCGTAATTATTCGCATATTAATTTGTAACGTATTCAACTGTCAAGCAAGACATAAATATTTTTAGTGTTATTTAAATTACTGTTAAATTTGTTTTTTCAACCGAAATTATCATGGAGATATTCTTGTAAATGTACAACTCTTTTGATGTTTTACTAACACGGAGCATAATATATATTTATAAGAAATGTAGGTATGTACATTTTAAAATGAGCGGCAACTTCATAATGTACTAATTATTAGTTGGTTACATAATCGAGAATATTATTTTAAAAATAATGTATACGGATAGATATAACTGTTAGGTAAATATGCTATAATATATATTGGACTTTAATTTTTTTAAATCGTTCTAAATGTCAGATGGCTAGGATACAGTCAAACAAAATAACTAATAATTATTTTAAATTTATTTCTCTCAGGATTATGAGCGAGATAAAATATACTCGTATATACACAACTGACAGATTGACAAAGAACGTTTTGACGTAAACTAATTGCCGAGTTGTATAAAATTAGGTCGAGCATTCAACTAAGTTAAGAAAAAGAAAATCAATTATTGTTAACAGTAAGACTTAATCTTTATGGTAGTAAGTTAAAGGATTTTAAATTTTAAACACGGAAAGTACTAGTATTTTTTTTCATTTGTGTTAATTTTCAAAACTATGTATGTAATAGTTAGTATATATTCTAAAATAAATATTTTTTCTATTATTTTTAAGTTAAATTATAAATTGTTTTTTTTGTGTTTTAATTTTTCGTTATTTACGTATACAACGGTCAAAATTTAGTCAAATTGAAGATTTGCCAATGATTGAATGTATCTATAAAACATAATGTTTTTATTTTCCAATATTGTGTATACATTTTATTATTTACACTAAATTACATGAAAAGGCATCAAAATATTATATATTTTTGATTTATATTA
Source organism: Rhopalosiphum nymphaeae (assembly GCA_036289425.1). Lineage (NCBI taxonomy): Eukaryota > Metazoa > Arthropoda > Insecta > Hemiptera > Aphididae > Rhopalosiphum > Rhopalosiphum nymphaeae. The sequence continues at coordinate 22,006,217 of JAZAQC010000013.1, forward strand.
TCCCTTATTTATTGAATTTAAATTTAACTTTCTTTGATTTACCTATATTTTATTTTTTATTCTACTGATAAAATATCTTTAATTAGAAAAATTATTACCAAACGCACTTTACAGCGATGGTTTTCCGCCAAAACTAGTAGCCAGTGGCGTGTGAAATAACTCGAGTGTAATATTATTACTGTACCATTCATCGAACTATCACCGACAGTGCGTGTAATCGGGTGGCTTGCCGGTATATTGTATTGTATTGTCGTTTTGGTTGGATCGCGTGCACCACCGGATGGATGTGCACGCGCCCGGTCGAAAGGGTTGCTCTGTTCGGACACATCCGGAAAGGGTATTAATGATGAGTGGGTGAATAGGTAGAGGGAAAGTACGGCTGTTTACGTTAGGTATTCGTCATATGACTCTATATAAGGTTCAATGGTTCGTGACAATATCTAGTATATTTTAAATCATTTATATATATATATATATATATTATCAATGCTTTTTATGGAAAAAGAAAATAATGAAAACTATCGATTTATCATTGGTTTATTATAAGTAGAAAGTTATGTATAGTTACTTATCTAATTTCTTTAATTAATGTACATCGTTTATAATTTATTAATTAATATTTGATTTTAACCTTAATATGATAAGTAAAATTACGAAATATATATATATATATATATATATATTTTTTTTTTTTTGACATAGGTGGTCAGAAGTTTAATATAATGAAATATTAAACATAAAAAAAGAACAGACACGGGAATACAAAATTAATTTACGATTTTCATAGAATAAAACTGTTATGACTTAAATATATAAATGTATGTATACTACTTATAAGTTATTACATTTTTGTTTAATACAATTAGATATCAATTAAATAAAAAAAATTTATGTTGATATTTTATTAATCCTAAACAATTTAAAATATTATATTAAATTCAAAATTCAAATGTATTATAGTATATTAAATATACCTAATAAAATAAACTAAATAACTTTAAACTGCATTAAAACAATTCCTAATTTTAACTATAAATTTAAATTATTGATTTATTCATTGTATCTACAATCATAAAAAAATGAATAGTGTTACTACTACTTTACACTATAATTATCGTATTTTGGTATTTAAAAATATTTCTAAGTACTTATTTTTGATGCCAAAAATAAATGTGTGAATTTGTATATTATTTTGTGGTTTGTAGTTTTTAACTATGATATTTGTTAAGCAATAATCAGAAACAGGTATATTTATGGTTTAAGGATTTTCAACCCTCGTAGAAGACTTGGTCTTATAGCCATAAATTCTCATTCACCCTATTATACTAAGTTCATTTCTGTGGTAAGTTGAACCCTTATTGTCCAGGTGGACGTTCTATCTAAGAACTAAGTTATTATATATATGTATCAATTTCTCCCTACCAATTAATGTTTAGGCTATTCGTGTTCAAAAGCAATCTTGAAATAAATTATTTCATACTTTAAAATACCTACTTTAAATCATTATTACTTGTTGTATTTTATTATCTTGTAGTCCAAACACGTAGATACTTGTAAATATGCAACATATTATATGTTTTATAAATTATTGGCAAAAATAAATAAATAAATGTATTTATATTATAATTCACTATAATGTAAACATATTTATTTATATGTTATTATATATATATATATAATATAATTTAGGCCTATATAGTCTTCCTTCTAATCAATGTTAAAGAGTGTTTATTGTACTACACATTTTCTGTCGGTTTAAAAAGCAACATTTTATGTCGACAGAAAATGTCTATTAAAAATACTCGAATATCATTAAAGAATCGCTTGTTCTTTGAGAAAAAAACAAAGCGTATTTGCAAATGTATATATGTAATTTGTTAATATATTTTGTTATAGAATATATATTGTATAATTTAGTAATCAGTTAGTCTAATACGGTTATATTTTATTTATAGCATATGATTTTTTGATTTGTCGTTTTATTTTTTAATATTAAGTTTCTATTGTTTAATTTAATTTGTGATAATATGAATACCTATAATTGGTTAAGTTGCTTATTTAATTAATAATCTTCTTATGAATTAAATTGTTTGTTCATAGTTTTTAATAAACATTTAAGTAACAATAATTAAATTGAGTTACATTTTTATAATATTAATTTGTTGGTCACGGATCGATATATAAAAAAAAAATGAATTCTAATAGTAATAAAATATTCAATGTATTAATTTGTTTTATAATAAGAATTATTATTAAGAACATAATATAAAAGAAACATGGTTATTAGTCAAAAAAATAAATGTATTATTTTTCATTATTTGATAAATAAGTAATAATAATATTTTTATCGTATTCGATTTCATAAAAATTCAATGAATTATAGCAAAGGTATTCAAAGTCAATAATAATAAAAAGAAATAGGTAACTTTGACATTTGTATTACTGCTAAGTTATAGTTATAGTGTTTTGGTTCTTTTTATTTATATTTTATTACATATATAATATACATAGACGTTATGCTAAATTATATATACATGTTTAGTATCCACAGCTCGTATTATTAAGACGTATATATTATAAACACCTCGAGAACCGTGCTTAATACGTTGTGACGCGCATCAAGTCTTTTCTACTACGGTATAGTTTTATAGTTTCTCATTGGTGAATTTAATATAGAATGAGAATAAAACATAATTTTTACCTTTAATATATTTTATGAATGGATTGTCTTTTAATGTATTAGTAAAACTCTTTTTTAAAACTAATAAAAACAATTGCTATATTATTAATATATATAAATATATATATATATATAGTTTAAATGGTAGCATTAAATATATTAATATAAAAACATGCATTTAAATTTTTGTTTTAAACATAACATGTAAGTCAACTTTGATTTAGGATTAAAAATAATTGTATATACAAAAAACTATTTTTTTTATTAGGTACCTGCTTGGTTTTTAATTCATATCTTATTATTATAAATTATGTCTATGAGTACTTGTTAAACGAATTTTAAGTGGCTGTAATTTAGAAGTATAAAGGAGGTAGAAGAATAATTAGTATTTTTATCTCATTCTTTAATGACTTCATTGCTTAAAAATACATTTCATGTAAGTCACTTAATTTTTTGCCTCTGGTCGATTTTGGATTAAAACTTGCGTAGCAATAGTTTGCTAGACGTATTATTTGTCAAAACGACATGGTATTTATTGACCAAACTTTTGTAGGTTGTGATTTTCTATTCCCGCAGGCGACTACCGCCATCGTTACTCTCTATCAAAGTGTGTAATTTTCTTTAAAATGCGTTTATCTTTCTTTGTTGTAGACAACAAAGCAAAAGTATTCCACGTGTATGAAAACCCATAACAAACATATTGTTATACTGAATTTGAGATAAAAAAAATATACTTGTAGCTTACAATTTATTTAGAGCTAGTAGTTCTATCAGATTATGATGTCAAAATATAGATTAATGTTATAAATCTATTGCGAATTCCATGTAATTTTTTTCTTTTTCTTATTATTGAATTTCGATATAATTATTATTTGTTAATGTTACTGTTATAAATAACCGTTTGAAAGTTTAAAATGCCTCAATATTTTTAGGTTCTATTTCAATTTAAAATACATAAATCTGAAAATAAATTTAATAATCGTATACAAAGATCAAGAGCATAGTGAATAATTTTTTCTATTGTGGCGTACTTTTCGTTGAAAAATATTATGAATATTTCGTGGTGTATTTAACTTTGATGCTATAATATAATATATGTATATACACTCGTATAATATGTGGTAGATATTAAATAATGTTCGCTTGAGATATTATGTGCAATGAAAAAACTCGTTGCAGTCTGGGGTTGTATAGAAGTCTTATCGATTTTCTCGTCTCGGTTGTTCCTTGAGGTGAATCCCTTTATAACCCTCTTTTCATATCTATATGGTTTTCTTTCGGCCGTAATAACTGGGGTTGATGTTAGATCCCTTCTTCGGAGTTCCAAGCACGTTCGTTTGTCGACCAAAGATGAGGGCCACAAATGCACCCTTCAAGATAATTCGCCTAGCACCCTAACCGATGTCCGAAAACGCATAGCTTTTATGGGACACTTTTGGTCATCGAATTCCGTGTGTATTGTTTACACGTATAGGTAGACAAAGAATTTGTCTCCCCAGGCCAATTTGATTATTTCGAAATATTTCTTTATAATCACTTCATTTTATTTTTTAACTGGGATTTTGGGTAAATTTTTTGCTAATTATAACTTAATTGATTAATTCATTAAAAATAAGTATAGCTTTTATAATATATTATGTATATTGTCTACATTATATCGTTGAAGACTACAATATACATAGGCTGTATATTTTTGACACGTTTGTTTTTGTATAATGTACATACGAGTATATACATTTATATACCGTAGATTTCAAATAATATATAGAAATAATTTTTTTAGTTTTTTACTTTGGCCATCTTCAAAAAAAATTTTTTTTTATAACGTTAAGTGTTAAGATAAATCAAATAAATATTATAAATAATAATAAATATGGCTCTGTTATTCACAAATAGTTAAGTCGTCAATAAATAATAAGTATTTCGTAACATGTTTGGTAATATTTGATATAAAATGTATTTATTAATTAATTATTATTTGTTCGGATACGTTTATTTATTTCGTTTTTATAAACAAAAAAAAACAATCTACTATTTATGTCTTGTGATATTATTTTGAAATTTAAATACAAAATAATACAGTTATTTGTTAAGTTACTGTTTTTTTAAGATATTTATGAAAAAAGATATCAATATCATTATTATCATATGCTCTGATAATTCTGTAAGAATTTTAGCTCCAACTGACAGTGCTCACTAACTTTTTGACTAGGAATTCTTTTTTCTTAGTTAGTAACTTCCAATATTTTCGTATGCAAACTATTCATAAATTAATATATTTAGTATAGAAATTTATTTGTATATTAATTTTTGTTTGTATTTATTGCACGTACATGAAAACTACGAGTATTCACTCGCCACATTAATAGATTTAAGTTCTTCATCTACTTTGAGTTTTTTTTTGATAGCTAGAAAGTATTATTGAAATAAGTGTATTAAAGTATATTTAAAAAATATTATCAACCAAATATCTTATACTATCTTATGAAACTTTCAATTGATTATTAATTATAGGAAAAAAGTTTTTTTATTTTAACTGAAAAAATTGCATTGTTTTTGTCATTGTAAATGGTGACTTCTCAAAATATAATTTTTTAAATAGTTGATGATGGTTTTTGCATTATTTTGTATGCGATATCCGGATAAAAATGCATTTTGATGATTTCATAAAACGGAAATAGAAAACTCCACTCTTAGTGGTAACAATAAAGAATCGCCGACAAACGAATTTATTTATTTCTTTTCGTAAAAAAGTACGTGTACAAAAACCTAAACTGAATTATACCCTTGAGAATGATAATACCGTTCGAATAATAATGAGCGCAGCAGTTACCAGGGGGGCCAATGTTCTTAAAAAAATTATAATTCGATTGCTTTTTTTATTTATGTCTATGTATGAATTTATAAAATTCGATTTTACACAGTTAATATTTTTTGCTTCAGGAATGCTTTAGAAATTTTCAAAATCGAATAGATAAATCCATATAGGTATATATGATACGACTTATTTTTGATGACACCACTTAGGAACAAATAAAAACAATTTAAAAAATAAAATCATTATCATCATCATGAGTTTGAAATTTAGATATACAGCATAGGTCTTTATTAAAAAAATCCTTCTTTTTCTTACTGTGATTAATAACAGTTTTCGCTGTTTACTAATTACTCTGAAAACTTGATGATTATAATAATCAAGTGTTATCGGAAATTCCGGTTCTTGATATTTTGGTGGTAGAATTAAGAATACCATTGAAATAAATAATATATTTTATTATACTTTATAGTAAAGATAAAATATTATTTTTTTAAACAAAATTTTTATAATAAAATATTCCTTTCTTCTGTTATTAATTTTTTATTTTAACAAGGAATTGTATAAACTTAAGGCTAAAAAATATTTTATTTATTTTATTTACAACCTATCAATAATAAAACAAATTGTATTTATTGTAATATAATTATAAGAATTAAAATTATATTTGCTATATTTCGTTTTATATTAAAAAAAAATATATAAAATGATATGTCTACTTTTTTACCTATGTCTTTATATATATTATAAAAATGAATATTTATTTTTATTTATGTGTAGATTTAGTGTTATATGTTCTAGTGTAGAATTATAATTGAAAAAAATATTTTTATCTTAAATAAATATTAAGTACAAAAGTTTTATGTTACTATAAATTTGTTACGATATGAATTTGAATGAAAATTATTAATTCAAATGTATAAAATAAACCGTACTCATATTATTTACATAATATACGTACATAATTCAATATAATATGTTGTGTTTAATACCGAATAGGTAGATAGTTTTAATTAATTATGATTTTTTTTGTTTATTTCAGGTGAGAAAAATGAAACTTGATATACTTCATTTCGTTTTTTAAAACATATTGTTCCAAGAAATTATGTTTGGAATACTATGCTGATTAAATTACGTAAGGTTATAAATTATGACGTATGGCCTTGATTAAGAATGGCTGTGTACATTGTTCTGGTTATTGTCTAAAATACCTTTAACTTACTACGTACACACAATGAAAGGATTATCTAATGGAATAATGTATTTATAAAATAAAATTGGTAAAAACATATTAAATCAATTGATTTGTTTAATTAAAAATAAATAAAAGTGAAATAGCATAATTTTAATTAGTAATATTATTTATAATAATATAGTGATGATAATATAATATTTAGTGTTGGTTTTAATATTTCGGAATTCTTGTCGGTTTTATTGATATAAAGTATTAATCATGATTTATGTTGAAACTTAAGGTTATCTTTTGATAACTAAGTTTTCTTATAAAATAATTTAATATAAATTGGTAATTTGACGATATTGTATTATGTTATATTATAGAATTCGATCCATCACGATTTTTATATTTTGAGTATAACCATATAATAGGTACTGAATTCCGACAAAATTATATAGTCATTACTTCATTAGTTATAGACTGTACTATAACATTGATTTATTGAGTTATAGCACATTATTCTACATATTCATGAGCATTTTAAAGAGGTTGTATTGAAATAATATCATTTTACACACACTCACTTACACGGGAATATCAAACCTTTTTAAAAAGTTACAACCATATGTTAGGGGGTTTGTATATTTTTTTACGGTATTAGCACACTTCTTTCATTTGATGTGTTTTACTTCTAAAATTCCGTTTGGGAAATGCATTGAAATTCCAGGCAATTTAAACACAAAAGATATGCCCTCGTTTGAGTCTCGTCAAGCAAAACCGAACCGGGAGATTAAATTTGTGGACAGACTTGCCTACTGGTGTTGGTATTTGATGGGGTGGAGGGAAAAACGGGATTATGATGTTTTGGTCTGGGGTGGCGTGATATACTTTAATGAATTCTTCACCATCCCTGTGTGTGTATATATATATTTAAAAGACTTCCTCACAAGCAAACTAATTATGATGCGAGAAAATACTCTGTTTGTGACGATAAAACTGTCAAAAGCTGTGGTTGAAGTATTATACAATTATTTGATACATATATTTTATATTTTAATTCGAACCATTCCTTGATTCTTTGATTACGGAAAAAGTAGTTTTATATTATATTTTTGACGAAATCGTGATTAATTTCCATTGTTCGATTTCTCTTAATAGTAATCTAAATATTGTATTAAACATCGGTAAAATCTGTTATATATACTGGTCACGATTATTGGCAATGCATTTAAACATAAATATCATGACTATTGTCCATATAAAGTATGACAATTTAAGACATGATTGCAGTATTTCTCAGAGTGAATCGATTTATAACATTAATTATCATTTTTTTGTATTTTATTAATATACTGTATTACTGATATATAAAAAACTTAAATAAATACTAATAATATTCTTTGTTAACAAACTGATACATTTGTATCAATGTTATATATTTTTTTTTTATAAAAAATAAACTTACCAAAATTAAATTTAAACGAATTAATTTAAATATCATACAATTTATTCAAGGTATAATAATTTGCGTATCAGTAATTTATTACATATTTTGAAGTGTACACATTTTAAGTTTTCCGGCATTTTAACCAGAAACTTAAAGTAAAAAATAAATGTTTTAATACATTACTAATTAGTACCTATCTAGTATCTAGGTACTGATATTATTTGAAAAAAAAATCTACGCTGAAAACTTTTGAATAAAATATCGTATAAAACCAGAAATATTTTGTTTATTGTATTGAAAGTTAAACAATAATAAAAAATAATGTATTTACGATTATAAGCAACTGTATATAATTAAAAAAAATTACTGTCACTTTAACATGCTACATACTACCTAATAATAATATGTATTTAATTTCCTAATTCTTGTTTTACTACAATATTGGCATCACGCAAGTCTTTCTCGCCTGTAATGATTTTTTACGTCGTTATATACACATATATGCATTACGTATTATTATATAATATATACGCATATATTTATAAACTGTCGCGCGTTCACGATAAGCTCACTGAAGATTTATGCAGTCCGATAAAATGAAAAAAAAAAATATTCGTACACGTGGAACTATAAATCGTTAACGTATTTTTATACACCTAGAGTCGGGATTGCATGTGTCTGCAGTGACGGTCTGTTTGCATTCAATAATCTCGCGTATTATTTGGTGCGGGAGTGTAAAGAGACTGTCGGCGTAAATAAATTACGATGGTAGTGTTTTTAAGAGGGGGATGGGGAGGAAAGAGGTGATCCGCGTTGTAGACGCTACCGTCTTGGGAAATTGGTCGTGCAGCGTGTCTCTCGTGAATGTTTCCCAATACTATGTAATGGGTTTTCTTTCGCGGTAGGCGGATTGGGTGGTAGTTGTGAGCGGGAAGAAGTTCGCTTCCTTAAACTGTAATAAAGGGTCTTGTCCCGGAAGGGAGAGAAAATCGAATGCGTAAATTTCTGCCATCTTGTGTGCACCTTTACAGTATACGGCATTGCCGCTCTTGTGAGCGCCAAAGCTCGTATGTCTGGAAAGGCCATTACTCAACGACACTCGTGACCAAGGAGTTCGACAATCAAGTATTAGATGCTTGATGATGATTGGATACTATATATATATATATATATATATATATATATAGTGTGATTCGTGTTAGTAACAATATGTTTTATTGTTCAAAAACACAACATTACAGTGCGCATATATAACTCCTTCCAATGGACTTGTTCGATTGTTTTACGCTTGTTATTAAACCACATCAGAGTTAAACTTTATAATGACGTGAAAATTCATAATGAAACTTACAATATGCACTGTGTAATTATAAGCTAAGAATAAACTATTTTACTTAAAATCTAATAGAAAAAAATAATTAATTTTTTTGTGAATATTGGTTGTTAAATACTTTGTATAGTATACGTGCTTTGAACTATGCAGTTAGTTTATATACTTTTCGTGTGTTATTTAATAAGTTATAAATATTAATGACAATTTATACAAGTATATTGATAGAGTTATCGTGTATCAAAAACTTAAGTATAAACGGTAGGTTTACGTGGTACAATGGATTTGGAAATGTCAACGCACTGTTAGTAAAAAGCTTAAACGGCTTAGACCTCAATGGGTTTGAACGATTTGTCTTTTGGCTACAATGGTCGGTTTTTCTATTATTTTGTGATATGGTTGCCTAGAGTTGTAAGAGGGAAACGTCATTAGCACGCGGTACGTAAAACGTCCGTCTGCTGATGATTGATGTCATTCAATTCCAACCACTTTGCTCGCAGCACATTCTGGTATTATTATAATGGTCCTTCGTTGAGTATTATTCGCTGGGCAAATCAGCATTACTATTAAATGTTGTATGAAAAACGAGTCTTGTCGGCGTATAGGAATAATTTTCCATTTCCGTTAACACTCGAGAACGTGTATAAATACTATAAATCATCACAATTGTTGTTAGCAATAATTGTGAATAAAACAATAATTGTGGTATGGTTACATAAAATAGGTATCTGATATAAATTTAAAATCATTTTATTTATAATGATGGATTATGTCAAGCAGTTATTTTAATATAAAGATTATTTGTTTGGATAAATTGATTAAAAATTAAACATTGCAAGTGATTTATACACGATTAGGTATTTATACTCTACTGTCGAAATTACTTGTAAGTTGAGGCTGTTTAAAACCACATTAGTTAATTTTTATTTGAAGGTAACATCTAGTATAATACCCGAATAACACTATATAATGTCCTCGTGTAGTATACACCATAGTCGCTAGAGGAAACTATTGAGGAAGACTGTTTGTACGATTGGGATTTACCGACTATATACGCTAAGATGACAGCTGCAGGAAAGAAATGAAAAAAATCCAAAATAGGGCACCTTCTCCTTATTTAAACGCGCGTGTGTATAATATGTTGACAGAAAACCGAGCCGGTCACGGTCGACTGACCTGCTGCGGTACATAGTCGCGTCTTCAGCCTGGCGTTGAATTATTATTTATTATTTTTTCTAACGGATACGCCTGATTAGCAACACAAATACTCCACATGTGTCGATACTCCTGAAAATGGATGAAGACTGACATATATAGAACAGTGATAATGTGTGACGTGTACATTGAGTAAATACAATTTTTAAATCCAAACACCAATAAAAAATTGTATCTAAAAGTATATTTTATTCTATATTTTAATATACTCTAATAATACAACACAATATTATTGTGTGTAGGATTCCCATTTACAAGTACACGATATTTATATTGTGTACATAAAATATCAATTTTTATTCAATAAATTATTTTATTTGTATTTTTAATTTTTTTATTGAAATTTTGTTTTTTAACATTTTAAATACCTTATATCTATTGATTATTAGTGAAGTCAACTTTACATTTTTCCATATTATATAGAAAATCCAAATTAATATTAAAAAAAAAAAATAATGAACGTGAATATGATTCTTTTTGTGGCGAATGAATAATATCCTAGTATAATATGTCGTTTTAATGTATAATTAATTTTTATTTTTATTGATAAATATATGACTTTCATCAATATTTTTTTTATATAATATGATTACTTGTAACTATTAATCAAATAGCCTCTTTTAAATGTTTATCAATAAACAAAAACCAGTAAATCATCACGGACTTAGTATATTATTAAATGTATATGATATAACTAAATATATATTACTATATAATAAATATTTTTTTATTTTAGTCATTATTATTCAATTTTTGTTTTTAAAAATATTTTTCTATTATTAGAAATAATAATTTATTAGTTATTTTCATAAAATCAAAAATGTGTTATTAGTTTAAATGATTATAAATATAATTTCATGTAATATTAGTCTAAATATCTGTTAGTGGTGAGACCAATAATACTATACAGTATACTTACCTATTGGCTATCTATATGTTACAATAGTTTTATTTCTCTTTTTAAAATAGTTTTATTTTTCTGAAGCACTGGAATCTGATTAAATCAGTTATATATTTTAAAGAAAACTGGGGCAAACTGAATATATTTTTATGAGTTCTGTTTTTAAACTTACTGTACATACGTATCGTATATTGGTATGAATTTATATTATGATCATATTCATAAAATGGTAGAATAGGCGACCAATAAATTCGGGTTCTCAATAAAATCCCAACCCCTCCCAGATGACGCGAATTTCGATACACCTCCACAAATATTTCTGCTTTAATATATTACATATATTTATAAAATTTATACTTTTATACGCGTATAAATATACACGAGGAAGCTGAGATTTATTTTTATTGCTAAGAATAGTGTACATTGTATTGAATCATAAAACATAACGAGAGTCCTCATCTTGGTATTTTCAATGTTTTTTTTTGGAAATATTGAAAGGTATGCGTCGCAATTGACCATTAAGAATACATCTGGGCGGATGACTACTGGATAAATTATGTTACTCGTTTCCTCGATACGGATATTATGTTTGAAAGATTTATTGATATGCACAGCCGTGTTTTGAAATTTGAGAAGGATATCGTTCGAATAGTTTATGTCTAAATGTTACTAAACGTGTTTAGTTTTTGAGACTATCTTTAAATGTATCAATTTTCATAGTTTTGGTACAGTAAAATAATTATATTTTTTAATTTAAATAAAATATGTAAAATAATTGAACTTAAACTAAGCTTAAGTATCATTAGTATTTTATTTATTACTTGCTTATCAGTTATTAGGACTTAATACATAGTTAAAATGTTCTATTAACCACTTTGATGTTAATTTTTCTATATAAATAGCTATAATATAAAAAAATATAATCATTTAATTACATGTATGACATGTTTGTAAAATTGTATTTTAGTCAGCATTTTTATTTCGATGTTTTAAACGTTTCTTTATATTTGCTTTTAAGTATTTTTATCCTTGTTCATATATTATTTGAAATGTGGTCGGACGGTCGTAAAGTCAGGTGTCGGCAGATATTGCACTACAGAGGCTCTGGAGACTTCAGACCCATTAAAATCGTTATTATTATTACGATCCCTGTAAATTTTGCGTCAGGAAGACGAGACCCCCTACAGGCGGAACTTAACAGCGATTATCTTCTGAGACCTATTAACCGGCACACAACGACTGTGAACCCGCACGATATTATTTTTGCACTTGCATGACGATATAGCTTGTTAATGGTCTTTCGACAATAAAAACGACTTAAAACTTTAAAACTTTAATTAGCATACTTGTATACATTCTGTGCTGAAGTGTAATATATGTAGGTATGCATTTTATATAGTGTCACGAGTACTAGTAATTGTTTTCGGCTGTAACTGATGTTAGCTAGAAAAGTAAGTTAATGTACGAGTGATGTGATTATTGGTTACCTATATAAGTTGTTGGATTAAACGAAAATTTAGAAAAAATTTCCATAGGCAAGTTCTTATACAAAATGTTGGTCTTGTAAACGTAAAAAAACTGTTATAAAATATATAATAGTCATAGTAATTAAATACGCACAAACGTGTATTGTACAAGTACATACCCTAATCCAATAAATAAAAAATTTAATTTTAAAATTAAAGTTAAATTATTTTTGTAAATAATTGTGTTCGATTGAAATGATTTATAAAATATTTTCGTCAATTTATTTCTTTACAATATTACATTCATTTCATTCTTCAACGACAGCAGTCACATAGTATGATATGCGTATAATTAGGATGTTGTAGTTTATTATTATATATAATAGTATACTATTGATTGATTAGTTCCAAATCATGCTGTTAGTAATTAGTGATCGTTATTTTAAGCACCAGTTTTAGCCATCTTTAATTTAAATATGTAAAGTATATATAGGGTTGCCATATTATATTTTTCTTAAAATGGAACAAAAATTTTTGTAAATAATTTTCATGTAAGAAATTGTATTATTCCTCTGAGGTCAATTGTAAGTTTTAACAACCTATTTTTTCGTTACTAGAATATCACACACATAATGGCCAACGTTTTGAGAAATACGTTTAAAACGTAAAAGCTAACTTGGTGTTACAGATCGGAATAAGTAATCAACCACATGATTAATATATATATAAGTAATAATAAAAATTTAGTTTAGGAACAGAAAAACAATGCATATATTAGTCAATAATATTGTTGTCCTCAAGCCGAGAAAATAATCTTAGATAAATTTCGTTATTTAATTAAGTGATTAATTTGATTATTTTATAATTTATCAATATTGATTTTCTACTTTCAATGTTTAGTAAAAGATTGAATGTTAACATAAATTATTGAAGTTTTATTCTAGAACAATTGCCCATCTCAAAATTTTTTTTTATCTGGATTACAAGACTCAATATTTAAAATAGGTATAAACTAATACGTATGGAAATGTAAATCCCGATTTTAATATACTATATAATAAAAAAAAATAATATATTATATTATGATATAGGTACAATAAGTATATAGTATGATAATGTCTGTTACTGACGTGGTTTCGCATGTATATTTTGTGACGACTTCGCAGGACTTTATTTCAATTTTAATCTTTTAATTTATTTTAAAAAAAAACAGTTATTAATGTTTCCAAAAAAAAAAAAAAAACAAAAAACTATATTTCAGCAACTTTTTAATCGGCTTGATATAATAATAATATAATGAATCATCAGTTAAGCAGTGTTTACTCTTGGTCAAAACATAATCATTTATTTTAGCTGATCCAAAAACTTGAATTTGCCTACCAGCTATACATAGTTTATATCCGTAAATATCATAGTAGCTAGCCTACATAATATATATATATTATAGAATGCGTAAACTAAAACCTAATTCTCGTAGTATAATGTTTTATTGTTGTCGAGACGATAAAAATCAGGAATCTCCTAAACGAGCCTTCCGACTTTGATACAAAATATTTAGCCATTTAATGAGCACCGACACGTACAATCAGTTGAAGCCTCATAATCCAAACTTACGCAGCAGCGTTGTGGTCTTTGAACGTATGAAACAGATGCCCTCCGTGGAGAGTGGAACAAAATATTGTATAATAAAACGTCTTTACGCACATGTTACTCATCACGCACATGCGGTTCTATACATTCTGCTAATTTATAACGTCTCTTTGGCTACCAAAAATATGTACATGTAGAGAATATATATATCACGTACACGATATTTATGTATTACGTACGTTTCTCATAATAGATGTAACGACATCAAACCTAGAAATAACTTACTGTCTAGAAAATAAAAACTATATAATATGTATAATATTATATACACGCGTACAGTATTATACATTTATAATCGAATTGAATATTTTATATATTATTTGTTATTGTAATCGTTATTTTCTTCTATCGGAATTAGTTATAAATAAATATCTATACCTACCTCTTAAAAAAAAAAAAAAATAGTTGATGGAAAAAAATTTCAATTAGTATCGAACTATGTACCTATTTGTATATAACATGAATGTGTGTATAGTGTATATATTATATACACGGATAATAATGGAAAGTCCGCGTTGTAGTGTTATGAGTTCCTGATGAATTATTCAATATGTGATTCTTGGACGCCGAGAGTCGATGCAACACAGATAGACACCTACCCCCGCTGTGCCGAGAAGTACCAGTTGTCAAAACCGCGGGACTGGGAAATTTACGTTTCCATTGTAAAACAGTTATAATTTATACTCGAGGGGAAGCCGAAAATTGTTCTATTTATTGGGCATTGTGACGGACCTCCGGATGCGCGCTTACATTCATTAGCCACCTCCGTAGATAACGTCGTCGAATATTATAGAACTAAAGGTACCGAATAAAATTATACCTACACTCATGTACGACGACACGTCAAGCTGATCGATCGAAACGACGACGTGTGCGATAATATCACTTTAACCTGGACCGTTTGGATGACATGAACATAATAATATATATTTATTATATTGAGTTGTCTGCATTAGAATTGAAGACACGTTTGCGATGGTCAAAGTGGGGCTAAAAAAAAAAAAAATAATAAAAAATACTGTATAAAGGCCATTCTTTGGTGAACGGAAATTATACTTATCTTGTACAGTAATACGCCTATGTGCTATCTATCAACGAACAAACACGATAAATCAATTAACGAGAATATAGATGTCGACCCATTAAAACAATATGAAAAAAGGGATTCAGCATTGACCGGAAATCTTAATACGTTTTAGATCCATCATCTCAGCTGTGTTTGCCGCCTAGTCTGTTCGTAATGTAATAAAACGTGAGAGTGGAAAATACGGGCTAAAAAGCTAATTCTTCACTTCCTACGTGTTCCAAAGCCAACCGCAGTTATTCCTATTGTCCTAATATAATTCTACGTCTATTCTATTTTTGATTGTATAGTTTATATATATATGTATTCAATTTTGGTAAATTAATTACGAATAAATTTTGTTGACTATCGCTTTATAAATCATTGTCGTATATATACTTTTCCATTAGTTTTTATGTATAAATCACATTTTAAACATTCCGAATACTCCGAGACTAACGCGTTTTTACTAATGAGCTACGAGCATGATTCATCGTTATTAAGAATATATTACTTTGATGGTTTATTAATACTTAATGTTTTTGTTTATGCAGTTTATTTACAAGAAATTATGTTTATTATTATTTTTAGTTGATTAAAACTAAAAAAATTGCATGTTGCTTATAGGTACAAAACTATAATAAACGTGATTCTAAAAACGATTTTTTATTTGGTATAAGTATTAAGTCCCTATTTCAATGTATGTATTATAATAGTGTTGTGTTGTGAAAGCTTTCGTATTCATATACTTACCGTTTTATCATATACGTAATTTTTACACCCTCATAAGTGGTTTAGCCCTATACACTGCAGGGTTAGAGCGTGGTACAATTGAGTGCTAGACACGCGGCTTTTAACGTTTATTTATAGCACAAAGACTTTTGCGGTATGTCTTATTATTATTGTCGCCACCTGGTTAGAACCACGTCCGTATACAACAGTTATATAATGACGCTGTCGACGTACTGTTTCTAGGACGCATGACAACTAACTGTGTAATACATTCATTGCAAATTAGTGTATTGTTTTACTTACATAGGTATTATTTCTACTTGAAGACTTCAAGTGAGGGTAATATGTGCTAATATTATCCAAAATAACGTGCATTATTAAATTATTCTAACAACAAATAATAATAATCACCGATAAATAATGGAAAACAATATTTATTTTGTGTATGCACCGGTAAATATGATGGTCGTTTTTAAGTTTCAGATCGCACGACTATTAGTGAATTATTTAAAGATTATTCGTGTGTTTTAAAACATTTGATTTAGATAAAAATAAATTATATTTTAGGTAGTTTCTATAGGTATCATAAATTCAAAAATTGCATAGGTACCTATGCTACCTGCAGTACATTATTTTAAATTTTATTTATATGAACTATGGAGATACATCTCGGAGGGAAAAAACTATTATTTTTCAAAAGTTTCGACTTTGGTCGAGTCTAAAATATTATCTTGAATATTTTCTCATACCCCAATGTATCGTTACGCTTCAACAAATTCTCTACAGGCTAATACCATGGATTTCCCGGTACTCGGTACCGGTGTGCATTCACCGTAAACATAATATGTATATATTATATATACATATATTATAATACTATAAAACGGAATTAGAATAATAACTAAAACATACTGTACACACTGTAGTGGAATTATAAGTGACCTATTATAACTAGATTTGTACATGTAAATGAAACGCATCGAATAACAATAATAAATATTATTAGTATCACCGGCCTACGCCTACTGCACGTTTTTTAATAATTGTGGTGGGCGAAATATGACGTGAGTTCCTTTTTTTTATTTTTCTGGTGGTTAATCTTTGTTGTAACAATACCAGAAAATATATATTTTCAGAATTATCTCACTAATCAAGGCCAAACCAGCGTTTCAACGCTGGGATCCGAAAAAGGCTCCGTGTTAAATCCAATCATTGAATAAGTATTTTTTTGGTGGTCGACTTTTTTTCGTTTTTATGGCGACGTTTAAGAAAATTGCATTACATAAAAATAGCCTTAGTGTTAGGTTTTAACAGCTTTCTGATGAGTCGTAACTTTAATAAATTATTCTTATGTTATTTTTCTTATAGAGCGATACGATTTTTTACAAACATATTAACATTATTATAAAATATAATTCATTACAGTTTCTAACCATCTGTTTCAGCTACTTAGATATCTAATTGGACTGTCGTTCCATATATCATATTGGTTTATTAATTGTAAATAATTCTCAAATTTTACTTTATTAACAATATGAAATGTAGAAGGTCATGTATATTATAAAGAGGAATTTATTTTTAGATGAAAATCTTACACTGTTGAACTGGTTGCTGAAATAATTTTTGCATACGATCCATAACATGGAACCCACGCTCGAGATGAGTCGTAAAAATGAAACTCCGATTGCTTAATTCCGATACGGCTATACTCTGCGCAGTCATTTATTATTTGGGTTTACGGCACCTGTCGACTCGGTTGTCAGTGTTCGATTTTAATGTGAAACACAATGACGTTTCAAAAATTACCTTTAACATCATTTTTCTTATTATCGTTTTTATTATTGTGTATGCCTTGACGAGTGTATTAGAAAAATTAACATTTATTTAATTATTTTTTTAAATAAATTACAATCTCAATAAACTTTATATTGATTTTGTGAATGGATATTTTCGATAAAGAGGGGTGTAGCAATCATACGAGTTGTATATCTCTAAATTATTGATTGATAATTTAAAAAAAAAGTTACACATCATTTATATTTGATTTTAAAATTGCATTACTATAAGTATTAATCTATAAACATAATAATGTGTGCACTTAAATATATTTTAAATAATATAAGAGTTTTGTCTAGTAATTTCTATGATATACTAACACATAGGTTATTATTTACGAGTTGACAAATACGTCTTGTATTTTATGATATTGTAATAATAATATTGTAGTACAGCGCGATGGTATTATATATTATCAAACATCGACGTTGTATCAACTCCCGCTATATTATGCACCGATATGAAAAATGGATGGTATGTCGGTTTTCATCTGTTCTATATGCAAATACGATCGACACCTACTCGATATGAATGAATGCATCTCCTTTGCTATTGTCGCACGTGTGTTGGCACATCGTTATATTAATTTTTTGAAAATTTTTTTACGGTTAAAGCCGTTTTTATTCCTTAACATATTATAATATATATTATTATCATCGTTTGAGATCAATAATTTTTTTACGCTCGCCCACTGCACGTTGCAACATCCACTTTATAAACGCAGTAGCGGAGGCTGCTCGACCAACAACAAACGCTTTTGTAATAATCGATGGGCTCCGGTATCCTACATTACTATTCAAGTCACAGCAGTGTCGTGCACACTATCGATATCGAAACAAGTTAACAACAATTCAAAGGTTTTTTTCTTTTTAAATGCCAAAAACCGATATATATATATATATACATATAATAGATAACTATCTATATGAATATTTTACTTAACCTATGGCGATTGCCGTATAACCTTTATGACAAAACTAATACATACATATACGTAGGTACTATGATATGCTAGTAGTATTACGTATGGTTTGATAAAAAAACATGACATTTTTTCCTATGTGGTTGTTGAACCTTAAGCATTTAATTCGATAGTTAATCAAACATCGTTGTAATGTGTTTATGCGTTTATAATGTTATGTATTTAAATACTGTAATTTATTATCATAAATATATTAATATTTAATCTTGCTAAAATATGTAAAATTAATTTAATTATTTTTCATGCGTAAAAAGTTATTTCGATTTTAACAAATACGTCACGCGTATCTATAGACTTTTTTTTAGTTGTTTTAAAAATGTAATGTGATATGATAGCTATAATTAATAATATGTTCATATTGTATATAGTTTATTTGCATCATCTAATAAAATTGTAAATCATCGTATAAATAAAGATTTCATTTCAATAATACATTTTACGATTTAAGTGTTTAGATCAGTTTCGATATTTTAATTAAAAAAATAAATACGTTATTAATTATTATAAATGGTTTCTTAACTGTATGTGAGTACATAAATTATAATAATAATGTTTAAATTCTTTTTTGAATGGAAAATAATAAGTTTATGTAAGTAAAATTAATCACATTTTAATCAAAATGTTTGTTATGAACATTGAAATATTATAATCATTGTACAAGGCCGTAATTTATTTCTTTCGTAAAATTAAAAATTAAATTTTATTTAAATTTTATAACTATGCATGAAAAAAATATAAGAACATGATATTCTATAACAATCAATTGTCACAATGTCATTTTTTCTTTCACCCAAAAATCCTCCGAACTACGTGGAATATTTTATTTAAGAATAGGTCACCGTGAGGGTTATTCAAAAACGGATTATTACTAAACTGCACACGTTTCATGACTGATATTATGTATTTTTCTATCATTTCACTCTCTCTCTCTCTCTCTCTCTCTCTTGGTGTATATTTCAGGGTGGTCTGGTATATGCAAAGCGTGAAATAGCTCCTAAAGATGCTAAAAAAAAAAAAAAAACGTGCCTACCGTGCAGTACAACGATTGTCGTGTGCTACAGCAGGGCGACATTGATGGATTGCCATTTGCGCTTCCCCTTCAAAAATTCCATTTTTTTTTTAAACATTCTGTGAATTCGTGTTTCCCTTCTTTTTAAAACGGATAAGACTTTCATCCGGTAAAACTGCAGTGTACAAAAGGGTTTATGTACGTGATTCAAAGCGAACGCAAAACGAAATGAGCCAGTGCTACACGCTTGAAAGCTTTATCATGAAGTGCGTGAAAACATTATGAATCAACACAAGAGGCGAATGAGAAACTGTTCATCTGGTAAATTATGTGTTATTAAAATATTATCATAGATATGTATCGTACCGAGGCGTTATAGTGTCTACAAATACCAAAATTGAATTCCTATAACGTGCGTAGAAAATACTATTGATTAAAAATTAACTGCGCAAAACGATAGTTTTTTCCAGCTTGTGTATCGGTTATAGTATTTTTTTTTGCGCAAATTGGATTGTCCTAAGTCTGAAACAGACGTTATCTGCTGATGTCGCCATCGGATAATATTTTATACGATACGGCAGCGTGAAGTTTTCGCGTTTACGTAAATAATTTTGTTGACAAATCGACGTGCGATAGCATATTATTGCCTGACAAATCGAGTTTCTCAACTCGTGTCGTGGCACATTAATTCGCGGTGCTTAAATACCCGTCGACCGCTCTGCCGTTATAATATATTATTAGATCGGAGGAAATAATAAAGGCTTTACAAAGGTCCTTTACCTCTCCCGCTGCCGGTAACCTACTGAGGCAGGGTCACCGTAGCCACTGGAGTAGCAGTCCTGAACTGTTTATCCAGTCGTGGCGTGTTTATTAATTGCCGGTGGATTTGTGAAAGGCTTTACGTATAAAAACCTCCCCGCACCGGCCCACCATCGAGATTTGCAGCTTTTGTCCGGCGGTGTTATATACACGTATATTATACCCGCCCAGGGCCATCTAAACCACCGTTCTCGAAACGATGACTCCACCACGTGGCGGCGGACTACTGTAGTTTATATTATTATTATGTAACTATAATCTATATATACGAGTGCATGCAGTTGGTTACGTTTTCGTGCCAATACTATTCAATGCCGCAACGACGACGATTAATATAATAATAATATACCTATCGAATATTGTTATCATATTATTATTGGTTATTCACAATAGTATAGATAAACTTGGTGGTACGAATTTTATATTTCATAAATATTGATGTAGGAGTTTGTTTTTAAATACGATTGCGTAATATTAGGATACTATAGGCTGTATCTGGTGCATATATTTGTTCACAATGCATATGCACCTTTGTAAATATTTGTTGTGGACGGACTTAAGGTAATAATGCTGAACACGTATGTAAAGCGATCGACTGGGTATCTTGTTCACAATAAATTCATAAAATATAAACTAATTTAAATTAATGATTAAATTTTAACAACGAATGAATTGCATATTTGTTTAAAAGGTTGAATAACGCGCGCAGAGAAAAGTATTTGTTTATTGCGAATATACCGAGTATTACGAGTCGATACAATTTGGTTTTATAAAACTTTAAAAATATAATTTATCAATGTGTGTGTGTGTGTGTGTGTGTGTTGTAATTAACATTTACAACTAAATTATATAAATGATTATTGTTCACGATCACGATAAAAAGTAAATGTAATAGGCACTTTTAATTAAACTCTTGTTTTGATCACTTTATAAAACGTATAGTCAATCGTCATTTACCAATTAACTTTTCAGGAGGTTTATTAAATTATTATATATACAGACAATAAGTTAATATTTATTTATAATTACTGTAAGTTCTAATAACAATTATTGTATAATCGTTATTACTTATTACTTATTATGTTCAGCAGTTTAGCAAAATAAATGTATAATGATAAATGTGTAAATTGGTTTCATTAAAATTGCATTTTTTTTCTACAATTTTTTTTATTGCTTCATTATTTTATTTAGTACGCACTTACAACGTTAAATTATTCCTGAATTATAAAACATACATTTTTTAGCATATTAAATTAAATTTAAATTCCACGGATATTATTTGATTTTTTTTTTTTAATAATAATATTTTTGATATTTATATTTTTAACTCAATTATTTTTATAAAAATATATGCACTTTATTTTGTATTCAAAAATATTGTAGTTAAGGAGTTTTAAGTGTTATTAATTTAACGGCCACAAACTAAAATATCCGATTTTAAACAGCATCGATGCTATCCAAATTTAGTAATACTTATATTATTTACGAATAACAACAAAGAACAACATATTCATATTATTTTTATAAACCCATTGAAATATTGTTGATTTATTTTATCGTCATACTGCTGAATCCCTCTTACCTATATATTACTATGTTATAATAATATGTGTGGTGTATTGTATAAAGTTTGGGTTTTTTGTTCTTTTTTTCGAATAAATTATCGATAAACATGGTTTCCAACACATTTTTTTCCATATTATGCACTCTTTTAAATTCCATGTCGTTTGCAAAAACGACCGTATGGGGATGTATATGTATTTATTTACACGGCAGGACGCGTGTGCATTGTAGCGTTTTATTTTATTACAACTGCCGTAGTGTTTAACACACGCAGAAACATAACTATGGTGGCAAATATATAACATTTCTGTTATACTAATGACCATCATTCTAATGAATGGTTATTGTCTTATTAACGATTGGCGTAATGGACATTTTTGGGTAAAATATTATAAGCGATCAACAGTGACTACGATTGGAATCGATGAAAATATACCTATTGATATATTATATGTTATAATCTTTTTTCAATCTTATCAAAAATGTACGAAACAAATATTCGGTTGTGTGTGGCTGTGTGTGCATAATACAAGAATACCAAAAAAATAACTATAACGTAAACCTATATCATAAGATTTATTTAAGATTTATTAAAATTAATTTCTAAACATTAAGCAATAAAATACGTAGGGCTTGGTATTTGGTTTGATCAAAACCACTACACATTTTTAATGTATATATAAGGTACCTATATTTTAATTCATATTTACCTATATAATTTGAATATTCAATATATAATAAAATTGTATTTATAATCAATGATAATATGTATTTGAAAAATAAAGACAAGTTTACTCGTGTCCGTTAAAATGTAATTGTTAACAACATTCTTTCGACAAAAAAAAGGTAAAAATAGTTTTTACTTTCCATTGTTCATTCGTCGTTTTATTCAAAACAAATCTTGTATAAAAATTGAATTTTTTTAATGTTCTTTGTCCGTTTTCCAAAGTCTTGAAACTTTGATATTACTTTAAACATTTTTCTATTTATAAAAGTTTAAAAACTAAATGGATTTTTTTTAATCAAGTCTTCTTTTTAAAAGTTTAACTTTTAAACTATTAATTTTGTTCTTACCTTTATTTGTATTAGTAAAATATCTCCAAAAAATGAAATAATATAACAAGACATTTATTTATTATTATTTTTTACATTTATTTTTTGTATGTGTTGCATAATATATTATAATAATATTTATCATTTAAAGATAATATAATATTATAACAGTGTTTGTTTGATATTTAATAAAAGTTAATTTATTATAAAACTACCCTAAACTCTGTTGTATTTATTACGCATAATACATTTAAATAAATTTAATTTAGGTGTACTATTAAATAGCAAGTTTGAGTGTAATTGATATGTAAAACCTGTTATTCTACTTGTTATTTTTGTTTTTACATTGGTAAACTACGTATGTACTCAGTTAATCCGAATCTCAGACACCATTACTAAGAAAAAAAAATAAGAAAAAACAATCTTGTATATAATTCGTTTAACTAATGTTTAGTCATTGTGAGCCTTCTTATATTTATAAAATATTATGTAATCTATACTTACTAATCATTTTTAAAATGCCGCCACTAAAATTTACGTTTAGTTTATATTAAATATAAAAATATGATATGTGAAATAAAAGAAAAAAGACATTTATTTGATTATATGTATATTTATATATATTTTTTATCATATTTCAATCGAAGAGTTTTTCTCATTTACATAATATGAATATGTATAATTCATTAAATATCTTACGAAATAAAATTATGCAGACCTCCATATAGTAAAATATTATGTATTATGTATAAAACCATATTATTATTTTATTATCACTAAAAAATAAATACATATACTGTTTTTGTCATAGTGAATCATTACACGTTGTAATCGAATTCGATATAGTATTGTACAACATATTATGTTATGTATGATATATATATATATATATACATTATACATGTATAATAATATCTTACTTAGAAAGTAATTAAATTCAGATTTCATAAAAAAATATCATGGCAATTAAAAAAAAAATCATATATATACCTATATATAATTACATTCACTTACAGAAATGTTCATAAAAATATAATTATTGATGCGACAATACATTATTGTAATAAAAAAAAATTGTTTGTAAATTAATAAATTATTGGTAAGACTAAAAAAAGGCTAAAATGTATTATAAAAATAATAATTATATAAACAAACTATTTGGTATCTATAGTTGAGAACTTTTTTTATAAAACTAATTATATTAAATATCTTATTTTTATGCTTGACATAATTCTTATCAATACAATAATTTATGTTTATGAAAATGTTCTATTTAATCGTTAGATCCAAAAAAATAATTTTAGTAGTCATGTGAATTTGGTTATAACCGTTTTGATTTTATTACGAAATTAATCAACATTTTTGTTAATATTAAAATATTTTTTATATATATATATATATTACCATAGTTTAACATGTTAACATTTAATCAATTAAACATCTGGGAGTTGTTTAAATTACCTTAATATAGTTTTATACATATTCATTGGTTATAATTTGTAAATACATAAAAATAATACAACACATTATCAAAACCTTTTCAGCTTATTTCAACACTCTTTTAAGCTGGTTGTATACAGTAAAAAAAAAAAAAACATAAATAGAACTATATTTTAAAATGATTATTTTGTAGCAACAAAGTTTATATTATTAATATTAGATACTTTGGTAACAATAATAAAGTTCATTCTTCTTTCGTTATTGTAAAATATTTAACAGCAGTTGAATCAAAACTTTCAAATATTTTATCTAATATGTGGCACGATATGTGTCAAACATTGAACAACTCACATTCTGGAAAGTTCTATAGTTTTTACTAAACAATTTTTCTAAAGTACGTATTACGTGAATGATTGTTAATACAAATTAAAAGCAATTCATCTTTAAGTTACTATAATATTATGTAGTATAGCGTATAAATGTATAAATGCTATCAAATCGTAAAATGTGGTTCACAAATTACCTATGTATGTTATATACAGTATATGTATGTATTAGTATATTAGGTTTCCTTCGAAATTACACTTGGCTCGATCGTGCGGGATAATTTTATGTTCATAAAATATTATAATATAATCGAGTGTGACATCGGTTGTATAATTAATGATTAAAAGCAACGTGATAATTATCGGTGTAGAAATTCTAACTTTCTGAATATACTGTTGTTATTATTATTATCACTATTACATTGAGTCTTTGTTTCATACTTTAATCATGTAGCTTACATTATTATAGTATACGGTTTTAAATCTTCTGCGTGCGCGAGACGCATCCGGTTACAAGGTATATGCACTGCAATAATACGAGGGGTGGTGCGAACAGCGAGCGACCCCCTGCTGGTTGTTTATCTGAAACGGCATTAAACACTGCATCTGGTAGAGTGAAAATAAGGGCGTTTGTCGACAAATATACGCGAAATACGATCGGGAACAAATTGACCGGTAGTTTTTGAACGAATGCACGTGACATACAACTATAAAATATTATGTAGGTATATATTACTGTATGTATTTAGAGGTACGACTAAAAACGTTTACGTTGAAATTTTATAATATAGACTTGACGTATGTAGCCCACGTGTGAGAATGACGGTGTTTTACAGGCAACCAAAATCTGCTCTCAAAATAAAATATTCAAAACGAATGGGCATTTCAAATAAATTTATCATTTTTGTGTATATATATGTACGTACTTTGCGTTACCTCGTTTAATCGTCTGATCAACTGAATGTTTTGCCATATTCGTAGTCTTTAAAATTTTAATAATGTTAGATTTGACCAATTAATGAATTTTTAAAATGTATTTATTTATTTGTCTTAATATTTTAAGAGCTTCATAGTTGTTGATTCGCACTAGGTATTCAAAAAGGTATGCTTTGGAAAGTAGTGGCTATATATTTGTCATTATATATTATAGACATATATATGTGTGTTCAGTGGCAAAGACGGAAATAAGACAATCTATATATCTATACTGTATTTGGTATTAATATATATACAATGTACGAAGTTCAATAGCGATATACTTTAATTTGAATCATTATAGCATTCTACATATTATATAATAATCCATTAATGCATAATTGACTATAATATGATTTATTGTCGTACTTAATTATAATAAATGAATTATAGACCGCTTTGAATCGATGGTAATTAAATAATATTATTATGTATACTTTACTGTATGGTATCGACATACTTAACAATAAATCGAAGTCGTTTGCATCGTAACGGCAAAGATGAAAATCGATAATTAAATCGTGACGTGTGTGCGTTAGTGATTTCGGCGGCATAAATCATTGTTTCATTAGAGTAATTAAATCACGAAGAGGACAACATGATGAAGAGCAGTCGTATCGGCTATGCTATGCTATTCTGCATTCATTAAATTATACAAATGAAATAGTAACAATTGTCACCAGACTTATAAACTATTGAGATTTTTTTTATATATACACATTATTGGACTACAGTAATTATTTAAATTAAAAAGACCTATAGTTTGATGAAATCAGAGTATATGAGTACACTACCACATTATTATTTTGTGACGGCTGACCTTAAATATTAAATATCTGTTGGTGCTCGACGGCATTAAAATTTCGCGCTTGGAAGACGAATTCATAATTTAACATGAGATAAACGTGGCTGATTTTATAGTGTGGTGTCAAATCGCTTCAAACAGATCGTGAACTTAATGCCAAGTGCTCTCGGAGGAGAAAAATAAATAAAATGAATACACTCGCACCGAGTTAACAGTCGTAAATTTCACTCCGTCGGATGTATATATATTTATATACATGATCACGGGTATATAACTATATACAATGCACTTCCGAAAATACGGTTGATCTTCGGAGAAGAGACGTAGGTCGGGAGTAAAGATTAAAGTTATTCGCTGCGATAAAAATTAATGTGCACTACTGCGGCGGCGTTGAAATCGCTAAAATATTGTTGTCGACCGAAAACGCGCGTGGTATACTAAGTGTAGTTGCGGGAAATTGAAAAGTTGTATAAATATTTTATCATTTTCAAAACGCATTGCTATGATTGCGTAAACTTAGTTGTCCGTCTGCCATGTAGTTTCGTATTTTTCTATTATGTATATAATATAATAGTTTTACAATTCATCTCACAGTACAATAAAGCACAAATTATACTCATTAGACGCCGAATATTAAACGTCAAGATTGAGATTTTTGAGAGCAAAATAATTTCTTTCGTATAAAGATAATAACTAATAAATATATTGCGAACAATTGATATACACATATCAATAATATAAGGCAGTTTTGAAATGTATATGATCTTTAAAGTATAATTGTTATAACTGATAACAGATTAGTGTTTTTTTTTTTACTTTTGACATAATTAGATATAGTTATTTGTATTGATACAGATGAATATTATCACAATCATGAAGTTTCATAATAGACTCATTTAATAATAATAATAATAATAATAATAATTTTATAATTATCTCTATTATCTATTTTAATTTGTTTATTTAAATTCAATTAACTTTACGTAATTTACTGAATAAAACCAGTTATCTTAAATTATTAACTAATCTCATGTTTCGTTATGATATTGTTTTTGTTAATTTTAACACTATATAATTTGACATATTATTTAGTATGGATTAGATAAAGTCTTAACAAAAATATTTGTGGACATTATAATTTTTCATCGGATAAGTATCTCATGGCTATAAAATATAATCTCCAACGGAAATTAGATTTTATATAGTTATGTTTAATGTTTGATGAGACTCGTAAACGGTCTAACGATGATAAACACTGCATTGATGTCTTTATAACGATTAAAGAGGATTATGTATTGTGTCTAGAAATCGAGTGTTTATGGCGTTCCTTTAGAATTACATTGGAAAATTACATCTCTGCTTTTGGTTAATGTCAACTATTCTGATGACCTTGTTACGCTTTTCAAATCCGATTGATATATTCGCGACGTTTGATATAAAGCTTGAATGAGTTAATTTACTTTATTTATATAGTATATTAAGTATGTTATTATAGTTTATTACTTAATTTATGCCCGTTTACTGTAAAGTATGCTCGTTTTTAATTAATTTTTGGTAATCAAAAACGTATTTGTGCAACCGTTTTTCAAATCATCATAACCATACCTTTCACAAAAATTCAAAATAAAAATAGCTATTTTCATAACCAGTTGGCACTAAACGAATCTGGTTCTAATAAGTGACGTCAACAATATATTTTAATATTTAATATTTAAGTTACGATCGGTTTTTATTTTTTGAAGGGAATCAATTCGTTACAGCAGCTGTTACCGCCGTGTTTGAACTTTACTACAGGCTGGATATATCCAACGTTTTGAACTTTCGAATATAATATAATGTAGGAATAACTGTATAAGTACACCAGTGAGTCTACAGCGACCGGCAAAATTCGCACCGGTGTTTTCTCGAGTGGTAAATATGCGGTTCGCAATATCAAAGTGTATTTAATGTGACTGCAAAGATGTAATAAATATTATATTATAGATTTCTGATGATTCGTGCACATGATTAGTCTAGTCGGTTACTATGCGGTTGAGTATATCTCTATATAATATAATATGCCTGCGGCTTCTTTAGTCGTTTTCCTCTTTAGGTGTGTTTGTTATATTATAATGTTCAGAATTTGATTTTAGTTAACAGACTATTGATTTTTATTATAGGTACCTATCTAAATGCATTTTTTTTATTTACATTTTCAGCATAACAACGAAAATAAAATAAATATCGTATTCAGTCAATATATTCAAATATTTCGATATTTAAAATTTAAATATTGTGACTATAAAATTATTTTATTATATAATCATACTTACTATGTTCGTTAATCTAATGTATTATAGATCCTTATATTTACAAAGAGGTTTCTATTTTATATACATTATTTTTTTCGTGGAGAAAAACAGGATCTAATTTTCAAACTATTTAGGAATATATTATACAATAAACGTATGTTATGATGTACCGAGTATGATGATATCGGATGAAGGCCTATTGCGAAATTTACAACCTCTATATGTGCTCGCTGTGGTTTTTAATAGTTCCTATTAATTACAGTATAATTTTCCTCTCGAGTTACCATGGTATTATATCTTAACGGTTCGCATTTCGTGTTATTGCTCATAGCTAGATGCTCCCGAGTGGCTTTGTTGCAGATATTATATGTTTTATCGCTGTTGGAATTAATTAATTAAATACCCAAACAGTATACTTATAAACCCATAGTTTACTTGGTCACAAGATGGATTAAATCTAAAATTAGCTGAAAGGGCAATATGGTACAGTATTGCTTACAAATTTAATATTATTAAATTTTTTCACGAGATATGTATTTTCTCAATTTACTGATAATTCTTCAACAACAATATTTTTAAAATGTTAGTAGTTGGTAAACTATATATTAAAAATAATGGTATTTGATGTAATTTTAATACACATAGATAAATTTTATTATAAATTGAAATATTTATTGTAAATCAGAGTTAAAAACAATTATTATGAAAAATTGCAAAGTTGTACTATGTCTGTGGAAGAAGAATAATAAAAATAAAATCTTGTACAAAAATCTATGTTTGAATGGTCTCGCTTCTCTAATGTTTAAAATTAAAATATTATACATTTGTCCTCAAATTTATAAGTGTTCCAAAAATTTGAGTCAGTTCTTTGACCAAAAACTTCACAAATTAAACCTTGGAAAATACTTATATTTTTATTTAAATGTGTTTTAGTATGACTTTAGCATGCATTTTTAATTGTATCATTATATTTTTAATATTTCCGTATAATTGCATTTATTTAAAATATGATGTATATAGTATAAGTTGAATTTTAATTTTAATTTGTTTAATTTTAGGACAATATAGAAAACCGAGAATCACCGAGCATCCTACCGATATAACAGTACCGAAAAATGAGCCGATCACTTTGGGGTGTAAAGCTGAAGGTCGACCAGAGCCGACAATCGAATGGTATAAAGATGGTGAATTATTAAAAATCCCACCAAATGGTGTGGCGGCTGGCGGAGGTGGTGATAACGGAGCTAGGTCTTCGCAGAAAGTGATCCTATCCGATGGTTCTTTATTTTTCTTGCGAGTGGCGCACAATAAAAAGGAACAGGACAGTGGCGTTTATTGGTGCGTTGCTAAAAACGTAGCTGGTACAGAAGTAAGCCGAAACGCAACTCTTCAAGTAGCAGGTAATTTTTTTCGTAATTTATTTTTATTTTTATAGAAAAAATGGCTACTATAAGCCATGAGAAAGTGTATGACGAAAAATGCATTTACTCTCAATCTACCATATTAATTAATATAACAGACAATTGTATGTCTAGGCGCAACTTACGTTATAATAGGTATTAAAAATGCGAACACGCTCGATACTAATAACGTGCATATAAACATTATATAATTATGTTCATAATATTATATACCATATAAATTATCATAGAACATAGATGGTTTATTCGTTACTGCTGTGAAGTATTTTTATTCATTATGAATAATTATAAATATGAGGTTTTTATAAAATTTTAAAGTTTAAAAAAAGAATAGTATCGATAACCCATATTGAGTAAAATAATACTTAATTTATTTTTAATTTTCTGTAATACGTGTGAGATACTGCAATTATTGTTATTAAATTGTTAAGTCATTTTGTTAATTGGAATAATAGTTATTGGTAAAAAAAGATAAAATGAATTTTGTTGCATCCATGATAATATACATATATGAGACTATAATTTGATTTATCTATGGTTAAAATTTGTTTAATTTTCTTTGGTAGGTAAAAACAATTTTTAAGTTATAAAAATAAAATAAAAATTGTGGTGACTATTTTAAAATTTTTGACTTCATACTATATTATTGCTTCAACATTGTAAAATAGATTTCGGAAGTATCTATATTATATAATTAAATACAACTTAAGTTATGTTTTCGTAAATCGTATACTTCGTGGGAAGTGTATAAATTAAACGAGATTTATAGCATAAATATGGCAAGTTTGTACGAACGTTGGTCTTAATTTCGTTGGATATGTCTTTTTTATGACTTTGTGTCTTTTATTTACACGCGCTCCCGGATTTTTATGAACGAGTCACCCTTTGTAGATGCAACTCCTTTCCACTCTTTTTACGACACAAACTTTTTGCTCCCCTTTTCCTTTCGCTTAGTGAAATTCGCTTTTTACAGTCCAAAAGACAGCCTGTAGCATACATAAAGGCGACCTCGGTTGAACTTACCAATACCAGAAAGCTAAACTTTTTGTGACTTGTAGATTTTATGTGAAGGAGGACATATCACTATAATATATTTGTTGTCTAAAGAAAATAATATTTAAAAAAAAAAACAGTAGTTATAAAAAAAAAAAACTTTTACTATAATTTTGAAATCACTTTTTAAAATGATTTTTTGCGTCATATCAAAAATAAAATTTGTTGATTTTAATTTTAGAAAGTGCTAACGGTAAAATGCTATTTCATAATGTATTGTTTATATATTTGCAAATATTTTAATGGATTATAATATAAAAATTGTTTTCAATAAATAAAATAATTTTTACTTTTTATATTTAACAACTACACGTAACTTTACTGTACCTTAGGTATGCAATGTTACTGAGAAAAAAGATCGTATGATATATGACTGCTTGTCTAAAATTATCCTGTCTTTAGAATTTATTTATTTCAAAACACTTAATGCGTGTCATTACATAATTATATGAATTATATAATTAAAAAAAAATTAAAATTAAAGAATTCTGAATTAGTATAATAAATACAATATATTATCTATGATAGTATAAATAAGATAAAAATTCAATAATGATGTATGTCTATATGTTTTTCGTCTATAATATTTAAATAATGGTCGGGGGGAGGTATACAAAAACAATAATAGATGTTAGATCGATAGCCTTACGTTTCTAGACGACATAGTAACTCGTTGAAAGTTTAAGTGAATTGTTAAAGTATTATATTCACTTATAGTAGAACTATATAAAACGTTATTTAAACAATGCTTTGAGGATAAAACATATACAAGCAGTATAATAAACAGAGTTTTCGCGTAATACACGTACATATAATTATACGTATAATCGTATTTGACTTTGTACCCATTGTTCATTGATTGGCATGCCGGACGTGTCCACCGCGAATACGCGTTACTATCTCTCTTTCGTATGGGAGGGTCCGCGGCTGGTTGAGGGAATTGTGGTTGAACATGACGTCCATATGTGCACGTTAAAATCACCAATTCGTCGTTAATTCGATCGACAGACAGACCTATCAAATCCAATTATGCGTATACGACGTTAATTCGTGAGTTATACATACATAACTAGTACCTAAATATACATAGCTATAATATATATGTATAAATCCATGTGTCACTTTGTGCGATTCGCGATTAGTCTATGAGTTCAAGCTGCAAGTTTTTCCCGCGCTCGTATAACGAAATACGTTTCACTCCCTCAATGTTCAACTAATTTATTTTCCAATGATCTCAGCTCCCCGGAAAATATCTAATTAAGGCTGCTGTAGTTTTCCCCTTTGTTATACATTTATGCTATCCTTTATCTAGTACTATATGTATTCCTCCATCGTGTTCAAAGTGGAAAAAAATAATATAGGACGTTTTATCTCTCTAACTCCGTTGCCAGGTGAGAAAGAAAAAGTGAGAGAGACAGAGTGTGTGTGTGTGTGTGAGAGAGAGAGAGAGAGAGAGAATGCATGTAGTAGATGATTAATGATGTATCAGTAAGAAAAGATGGTTTCAATTATTTTGTGATTTTTCCCCGTTTTTCTCAATTCTGTGAAAATTTCTCGGGAAATTGATTTTTTTTCGGACACACGTTTGATATATGAGAGATACACATACATTATAATGGTTTTTGTGGTATTGTGAAGTGTCATAACCAATTTTTCAATTTATTTTTTCTAAAAATAACGTTAAGCATTTAATCAATTCTGATTTTATAGTTTTTAAACTTAAATATGTTAAATAAAAATTAATAGTGTGTTAAAGAATAATCTATAAATAATAATAATATATTTAGCTTTTTTTATGAAAATTATTTTAAAATAAATAAAATGTAAGTTAGTAAAATACAATAAATAAATTTAAAATATAATTCTAAATTTTTATTAAACTGAGTAAAATAATTTATTTTTAATTTTTAATTGTTATATATATTTTTAAAATGAAGAAATTAATTTTGTAACTTATTTATAATATTTGATGTTTAATTAAATTAAAATAGCTAAAGTGCATTCGTGTATAAATAAAATCTTCTAAATTTGCATTAGAATTCTATTCACAAAATAAATATGTTTTATTATTAATAGAAGTAATAATAAAAAATATACATAATTAAATGATTTTAAATTTCTAAACAAACTAAAATATATAGTTGTATAGTTAGATTTGAAAACATAATATTAGGTAAAAAAATTAAATAAAACCGTTTATGCTTGCGATTTAATTTTGTATTTTATACGTTCATAGAATATAAATATTTAATCAGTTTGGAATTTATCCAATATTATTTTCCCTTCAAAGGCGTTTTATGAGACAACCTTAATTAAATATACATTTTAGGTTTTACTATTTTAATTATATTTTAAACTTGTAGTTTGCTTGATATTAAATCTCATTTATCATGTATTATGAGTCGTGAGTATGTTTATACCATACAACAATTTCTATTAAATACTAAAATATTGTGTAAAATAATTTATAATTAAATTTTATTTTTATACCGTGAAGTATGACGCGGGAATGTTAGTAATGCAAAATGAAATTATCTCTTAGAGTTTGTTTCTTGTTAGTTTTTGATGCCCTGAATAATTACAACAGTACGTATATATAAGGAGGGGATTCGTTTCAGAGTATGATATGATCGCCCTTCCGGAAAACAAAAAAAAGGGGAAATGAGAACGATCCAAACATATATATACGGACATAATATACCTGTCTGACCGACAGGTCAATTGAAGTACTGCCATCTTCATTATAGCTATCGACCTGGAAACAAAAATAATTTAATTCGTTTAATTTTCAGTGGTGTACTTACTTGTAGTTATTATATTTATATTTTTTTTATTTACAAAAAAATGGCGTGTAATGTAATATCATTATTGCTTTTAATGTTTCGATAAAAATTTAAACTACAGCTCGTGTATTATAGTTGTATTAATTCCAATAATGCTTGAGTCATATTATAAGATATTTAATCGCAGATTCGTTATGCATTTACTCACAATACCAACAAATATGTATTTATAGTCACTATATGCACATGAACACAGAGATTAAGAAAATATAAATACTTTATTTTTATTTTTATTTAAATAATTGACGTTTCTTCATAGTAACATAACTCGTTCGGTATACATGGTATGCATACGATTCCATTAAGAAATATTCATCGGTCCTTCCCCGCTGTTTGTGGCATACGTATGTCCATATTATTATTATTATTATATTAAAAGAGAAACGAAGTAATGGATGGTGTATATCGTGTGTGCATATTCGTGCAGTGAAGTGGGTATCACCACTTTTGACGGCAAATCTGCGATGGGAGAGGGAGAGGGAGAGAGAGAGAGAATAGGAGTGAGCGCACTAGCGATGGGGATGTTGCTGGGTACCTGCCGCGGAAAGCTTTGTGGGGGAAGTTTTCCGGTTGCCCGGGCAACTGGCTCCCTCTTTTTGTTACAGCATATATATATATAGCTTCGTAGCCTTTGCTACCTTGTGCATTAATTGAACTTGAACCTCGCATACACAATCTTTGTGAGTTGATGTTTTCACGCCAAACGGTTTTTGATGATAGCTATAAATAAAACAACAAAAAAACCTTTTGTTCTGTCTATAGAAACATTTATAAAAGTCATTGTTCTCATACTTAATTGTAAAATAAAAATCATTGATATGATATAATTTAAATCCAAAATCAGTATATCATACTTACTGGTTTGTTTTTCAAAAAATATTCTGTTATTAAAACAATGTTCAAGTATTAACTACCTACTATTATCAATATTATAGTACCTATTTATTATTATTATTATTATTATTATTATTATTATTATTAAAGCAACTGCTTACTTGCATAGTATTATACATTATTATAAATATTAAGTAATTTAAAATAAAACAAATCCACAACATTTGTATTATATAGGTTTTCCAAAATTCATAATATTTCTATAAACATTGCGTATTTTAAATTATGAAAATATCAAGTTAGTGCTTTTGACGATTGTTGTCTTTATCTTTATTCTGTCAAAGTAGACAAACACAATACTATAATAAATAAATTATAAATAGACCTAAGAAAGTTTGGATATATTTCAACAATAAAAATGATTACAGCCGACACCACCTACCTAGTTAGCACTTGAAATATGCGCATAATGATGTGATCTTGTAGTAGTTACCTACGCTCAGTTATTAAAATATCGAACACTAACAAATGTTTGGTTCCAACATCGCATAGTGAACCTGCAGGTTTGCCATGCACTCGGTTATCTATTAAACATCGAATGTTTTTAAAGGACTTAAAGGTCAGATAAAAAAAAAATCATCATTTTTTTTTCAATATTGTTAAACTCGTTGGACTTGTACCACTATGAATATTATAAAGTTGAAGTACGAGTATTATTATTATTAGTATCCTTCTCGTCGTTTGAACGTATCTCAACATTTATATATATAGTATTATTATAATATATTGATTTACAGAGCGATTATTATTGTTTCACATTGCTATATATAGTACTATCAGTGTATGTATATATATATACATGTATATGTAAACCATCTCGAGGTGGACCCCATGCCACGGGGGAGCGTGGGATGGGGCACTGAGGTGGCTACTTATTTTGAGTAATTGCGTTTTTACGCCGGCGTTCAATTATTATCGGCTCGTACCGATAAATCATGTGTCTGATTCATTAGACCAGCAATAATTCAAATACTGTACCGTTGGCATTCCGAGTGTACTTAACATATAGATAGCCGCAGTAGGCAACACGTGGTGTTTGTATATATGTGTGAAAAGGTGTGTCTCATCTTTATATTATATATTTGTATGTCCAGCGTGGGCGATATAAAATAATAATATGTGCCCTAAAAGTCTCTGCGGCGACAAAGCCTGTTCCTTACGCCTTCTCGTACGTATCGGAAAACTATGCTGCTAGTTTAGAGATATATAACACGTGTTCGTGACAAATTCCGATTTGCGTTGACTTCTAAAATTGTTTTTTTTTCGAATATAGTTTTCATTGTATTTAAATCGTGTAATATATACCTATATGTATTATATATATATTGCAGTAGTGACGTCGTCGGTCGTGTGACATCTGCTGTAGGTTATATTTTCTTTACGGTATATATTCGGCATTAGGAATCAGCTGGTTCGTAGCGACAGCTGCACTCTTCGTTTCGAAAAACGACATATTATATTCGATTCAAATGATTCACTGCGCCGAAAAAAAATTGATCTCTTGTTGTCATCGCTATCGCGTGTGTTCTCTATAATAGCAAGTATAACAGCGGGGCATATTATCATCAGCGACGACTCTTCCGCGCCAAAACACACTGTGTTAATCCAATAGTACAGCCGAAATTGAAAAAAAAAAAAGTCTTTGACGAGACATTAGATATCTGATTAGTATTTCTGCTAAACGGACCATGAACGAGAGGGTAACAAATTTAATCTGTGCCAGGCTTTTCGGGGCTGATAAACGAAATTCGGGTTAGTCCTTGGCGGTGACATTTATGTGTTGTATAGACTCGAGGCGCGGTCCGTTGACCGCAAACTTTTGTTCCGATTCGAATGCGTGTCTGATTGCGTCTATTTCTTTTTATGTAGTTTTGACACCAAGACGGAGGATGGTTTCAAGTCCTCCAATCGCAGTTATATTAAATTATATCTTATTATAATTGAGGATATATGAATAAATCAAATGTTTAATCGGTTCTGACAACCCGCTCTTTTATCTGTATATGAGTAAATATACATGATATATGGATACAATTAGAAAAACAAAAATTTGAGTTTTTAACCTATGCATTTTTTTTTAGACAACCATTTGAGTTCATTACAATCGATTGTTCGGTCCCTAGGGTGACATGGTTACCGATCTAATTGCTATCTTTGTTGTATGGATTTGCCCCTACAATGATTCATTATAAATATCTGACGGGGGTGGCGTGAATAGGGGTTCCCAAAAAAAAAAAAAGAAAAAATTAATAATAATAAGAAGAAAGCACATAATACAAATTACTATCAGATAATGTGAAACCGTGATAATTTTGTTAATCCGGAACCCAGCCTAATGACCTGGAAAACGAATTTTGGATGGGTTTTTTATATGGCTTGGTTATATAATAACTTGAAAATGATTTTATTATTATTATGTATTTATTTCTATTATTTTTTTATTTTAAATGTTCTTTTAATGAGTACTTGTGAATTTAACCTAAAATTTGTTTATAATAGCCGCTGTTATTTTTTCAGTCAATTCATTTTTTCCTGTATATTCTACTCAGATTTATATTTTTAAACGTGAAGTATAGTAAATGATATTATATTATATATGTTGATAACCATTGGCTGGTCATTGTACAGCAGCCCTCCTTTGACAACCGAACTAAATTGGTCACGTGTCCCAAAGTTATCTTGTGTTTGCTGATATTGTGTGGGGACTTGTCTGTAGAGATTGATACGCTTGTTGTTTGACTTATTAGTTCAGTATAGACGCCAATGTTCACGGTTCAATTTAGTGTCGTGCTAAATGTTGCCGCTTTGTTACCACCCTTCTCTTATTATGTCGAGACCGCTTTATTTATAATGGGCCAATAGGAAATTCAATAATTATACGACTGAAATATAATATCGGTAATTCCCGTAACCGGCCGAGTTTATACAAACTCAATAGTTATGCAAATCTCGATAGGGGTTATATTTGATCGTTTCAACTACTATGTTATCAACATATATTATACTGTAATAATATTATTATGTACGCAGTTTTTAAAGGTCCATTTATAATCACAGTCAACAGGATTTTACATGTTTATGTAATATTATTATTTTATAGTTCATTATGGTTTCGTAACCAAACTTTTGAATTGCATGTTTTAAATCAATTAAGTTTGTTGTATTGCAGTATATAACATTATTGTATACTACTACATATACCTACTTAAAATATAATGATATTCGTATTTCGTATATACAGCCATAAATTAATCATAAACATGTTTACAACTTACTTATAACTATTTATTTGACTTTAAAACAAAACATATTATTTGCCTTCTCAATGTAATTGATTTAGATCCTGATCACAAAAATGTGTTTAATGAAGTAAATATTTTAAAATAAATCCTATTTGCTCATTTCTGTATACCTACCTTTAGTTGTATACATAATAATATTATAATAGACAAAATGTATATCAAAATATTTATTACACAGAAGGTAGTTAACTTATACATAATAAACACTATCCAATTAGTTAGTATTGGTACGTCTTTGGTATTTTAAGTTGAGATCGGCATAATTTATTAAATTATTGAAATTTAATATATTCATTAAAACCGTTATTTATATTTTATACACCTGTCATAATGTTGTCTAGGAGTGTTTAATACAGTTTGATTTCTCATGTTTCTTGAGTACTTTGTTTTAGTCATACCATATTATACTAGCTCATATAACTTAGTTAAGTTTTCAAATAATGACATTTATTTATCGTTTATTTTAAATATATTTTTAAGCTATCGTATGCTTTATTGCGTATAATAAAAATATATTATAAAATCCAACAACTACGTAGGTCATTAAGTTAAAAATTAACACAAACTTGCTAAAATTATCGTCTCATTACATTTCTTGTTAACATGTTATGTGCGGAGGTTGTAATGAGCCTGAACGACTAAACCAAACTATACATAATAATGTGTATAAAAAAGAAAACTATCACGGTGTGATTTATTTATTTAAATGGAATTTTACTTGGTTCGATTTTGTATTGTTGATTTATGGTATATAATAATAAATATTTTGTTTTTATTATTTCTCTGCGCAATAGAATTAACAGCACCATATAGTGTATTTTATATGTTGAAAAATAATCAAAAGACAGAAATAATATTATTTAAAAACCTAGAATAACAAATGTCTTATAAAGCCATAACACTATGTTATTAAAAAAAAATAAAAATAAATAAATTAAGTTGTATTATTTATATTTCATTATTATTAAAAAAATATATTTTCCCTATGCAATTGCTAGTTTTAATTACTTAAGGTTTAGTTTTTTCTTTCATAAATACATTGGTTACATATTTCTTCTGTATATTATATATTTATTTGTCAATGAAATAGTTGTAACTAAGATTAATTATTCTATTAAACTCTCTATGGATAATAAATACTTATATTACTTATATTTCCCAATATATTTTAATATATTATAATAATTATTATTATCTTTGATATTTGAATATTCTTAGAATATCAACCTTCGCTGTGTTATAAGTATTAACATATCTTACATATCGAAACTGCATTTATTTGCACATACTTTATGGGTGGTACTTTTACCACTAATTTTTTTTTTTTAAATAAAATCGTCAAACACTTACTAGGTTCAAGTCTTATACTTAGATCGTATATACTTTACGGTCTATTAATATATTTTACAAGTATAAACATTATATGAATGAAAAATATTAATCGCTGCATTTTTTAGTGAAATTAATTCTGTAGGTATTAAAAATAAAATACACTGACAACATTTTTAGTTATTTCATCTGTCCTTTTATATTATTATATATCTATAGAGTACCTTTCTGATATACGACCGTTTGGACGAATTTTCCTGTATTCATTAATCCTGGGAGCGGGTGCATGCCGAAATCCGGTAAAAACTTTATTTATCATTAGGTGTACCTATATAATATAGTGTTGGTACATTGTGTATTGTACCCATTTTGACGTAAAATAATTATTATTATTCGCCGTTTGAAAAGCACCCCCGCGGTAAGCCACTCGTGTAATCTGATACCGCAACTGCATTCAGCTTTGATAACTGTGCACACAATATGCATATCATAGTATTATATATATATATATATGTTTGTGTGTGTGTGTGATAGTGTTCTACGACTGTAGATATTAAATGTTGAGAGTTGTATTACGCGCACGCGATCGCCGTCGTTTTATCTCTCGTGTAGTTTTAATTACAATTAATTTAGCGGATAAGTATTTATTTTTAACCGTACCGTGTGTAATACGAGTAGGTGTTACACTTATAATAGGCGTGCAGTATGAATTGTTTTCTCTTTTTTTCACACAATAAGTGACTGAAACCTTTTTTTCATGACATTATTCCATTAGATTATGCGTTAGGTAGAATTGCATATATACATGTATATGTAATATACATATATATAAATAGTACACGTTCTGTACAAGCATACGCAAGTATGTGATGTGTTAGGTAAAGTTGCTTCATGAAATTTCAAAACATAAACATGTCTTATATTACGTATTTTTCTCAAAACTCATTTGTGGTGGTTTCTATGATAATGGGACAGCTCACATACAATAATATATATATGTATGATATACAATAAACATATGGATTATATTATCAATTTAATTTGTAAATATCATTTATTAACTAATACGTTTCTTATATACTAAGTTATCATGATGATTTCAATTTTTTATGCTTCATACTAAAATAATTTTGGAATACTTAAATAAGTTATTTGGAAGATTTATTATTAGCTTTTATTATTATAAAGGCCATATTGGAGTTTTTCGTTTTCTTTCAATTGGTAACATTTATTACAGTTTCATTATATTTTTAAGTTATGACGTAGATACCATTAAATGGCTTGAAAACTTACTGTATGGCGTTGATATGTATTTAGTATTTATCTGAACTAACTTATATATTAAAAAAACATGTTTGCGCATTTTACGATAATCGAAAATGGTTAAGTTCTTTAGTACACTTACCTAGTTTGAACTTTGAATTAGATATATAAACGACCGCGTCGGGTAGATAATGTTAGTGAATAAAATGCGGATTCGTGTATCTTTCCGAACCGAACGTGTAATAGGCCAGATAAAAGTACGTTTCCGGTTTCGTCTTATGGTCAAAACAAAAGAAAGTCCATTTTGTCCATTTCATTTATTCGACGGACAAAATTACCGTTGCGCACACACAAACACAAATACTCGGGCAATATAACTACATATATACCATATTGTATATTATACGTAGATAGAATTTATCTACTTCTCTTATTTTACCCGTCATGTATATATACTTATAAAACATTCTGTATTTATATAATATATATGAAACATTTTTTCAGAAGTCGTTATGTTTGTACTGCACTTGTGTGTGAGTCTCACTCCCACGCAGAGTTACAAATTCACCGGTTTTGTTATTTATTTTATTTTTTCACTTATTCATTTCAAGTAGGGGTCATAGTAGTTTTCGGACCGTCGAACAAACATTATTCGAAATAGTCGGTTCCATACGGTCAACCCAAAGTTGGTAGTATAGTATCGGCGACGGTGGTCTTATGAGCATCTACTAATAATCAACATAAAATAACCAAATGGTAGGTTCCTACTGTATAATTTACACACACACACATAATAATATAGTACTATACAATCATAATATAATAGAGATTAAGTGGTCTTTTATCTTAACCAAGTTAACAGTGACACGGAATGATTATTTTCAAAATAAAATTATTTACTTTTATGAAATGTAAATACAAAAATAATAAAGTCATGCATATGTTTAAATAAATAAAATACAATACTAATCATACTCTAAGTAAAATAAAACTAATATAATTTTTCAAATATTTTTTTTTGCACTGAAATAATATAAATATAGGAATATATTATGTATGTATAATGGTTTATATTGTAATTATTATTTGG
This sequence comes from Rhopalosiphum nymphaeae, assembly GCA_036289425.1. Classification (NCBI taxonomy): domain Eukaryota; kingdom Metazoa; phylum Arthropoda; class Insecta; order Hemiptera; family Aphididae; genus Rhopalosiphum; species Rhopalosiphum nymphaeae. The sequence continues at coordinate 22,048,987 of JAZAQC010000013.1, forward strand.
AAGTTTAAAAAAGTTATTTTAAAAATATAATAAAATATAATTAATAATAATTGTGAAGAAGAGTGATATATTAATAACAAAAGCTAATAATCAAAGCGACTTGGTGAATGTTATAAATGAAAACACTGTCACCAAGTTGATTTATTTAAAAAGTTACTTCACAATACATTAAATTTAAACTTTTTATAATATAATAACAGTAATTTATAATATTTAAATAGATGTTTTGTCTTACGCAAAAGTTACAATTTTCTTTATAATTTAAATCCTTTGTAGGTCACTATATGTGGTTATACTATACTATATATACTATATGGCTATACTAAGTAAATTTTTATTTACTAAATAATATTTATTTAAAATACTATGTATGATTTGTGTAATAACATGAAGCGAGTAGAAGAATTCAATATTTATATGACTTTTAGATTAAATAATTTTGATTTATACCTATAATTAAAATGTTTAAAAATAATAATTGTGGTTTAACTTTATGATATTTTGTTTTTAATGTTCTGTTTTATTGTAGATTTCTTACCGCTATAATAATTAATACAACAATACAGAAAATAATTTATTTTAGTATTTTAAGAATTAAAAAAATGTTATTTGGATAAATTGTTTGCATAGACATTAAATTTGTTTTTTAGCATTATAATATTTGAGCTATCTATTACAAAAATGTAAAAGGAAAAAAATCAAACTCTGCTTTTAAAACAAAAGCGTTTAAGTATATAAATATTTAAGAGCTTACATTAAAGTCTTTGTTAAATGTATTTTAAATAGTAAAAAAAAAGATTTTATTGTGAATATCAAATAAAATGTTCAAATTAAATCCAGTCCGTTGTCACGAGTAACTTTTAATGAATGTCATCCGGTTCAGTTCGAACTACAGTACACATAATAATAATAGGTACTGCATGTCTGGCCTTTAAAAATTAATGACCGCATGTTTTAGTTAGAGTAGTCATTTTAAATCTAAACAAATCAAAATAGTGTACGTGTTGAAAACAAATTATTATTTGAAGTTTGTATTTTATTTAATATCATCACTTTACGCATTATACTTGATCTCTCACGTTTAAAATTGTTTAGGTTCTAAGTTTAAGAATTGAACCATACGCCCATTAAACTCATGGTTATTATCATACAATATTAACTGTTATTTTCAAATAATATGACATATAATTGTTTCCGTGGTTTTTATATTAATGATTTATAATTGGGAAATTACAGTTTACAATGAAATTGTTTGTTGATATACTATCTTATTAATCTTTGATCACGATTTTTCATAAGTTATATACTTGGTGGTAATAATAAACATATTAATTTAAAAATGTATTATATATTTCCTTCGATAATTAACATACTTGTGATCCATGAAAAGTTTACATCACATTTATTAGCTTTTGTTTTAATTTATTGTTTAGTGAAACTAAATAATATATTTAATTAAGTATGTAGCTTGTAATGACACTTTTATTTAACGTATAATAAGAAAAGTAAATATTATTTTTGAATTTTTAAGTATCTGTAATTTGGTTGTTGACTAATATTATTAATGTGTATTAAGCTTAAATTGATATTATAATTTAAGAGTATTCTGGGCATGGAGATTTTTTAATAAAACTAAGAACATCAATAAACTAAAAAGAGATAATGCTTGTTTTTTTTTGGCACATATTATTTTAGTTTTTCTGTGTTATATACGTTGTGTTGAACTTAGGAAAACAACATACAACATATATTCACTGTATTCAGTCACTCGATTTTCTAATATATATATATATGTACGCAAAATATATTTCATTATAATATTATTCTTTTAAGAATAAGCCGGGTATACGGATTTCACTGGCTCAACAAAAACTCAATTCCCGGGTTTCCATCATAGCTAGTTCAACTAACTGGTCTCCGAACTTTGACCAAAAACTTTGTTTCTTTTGAGAATTATTTTTTCCCTTTCTTACATTCATTGGAATGCAGCTGTTTCCAAATGTCTGACGCGTGACAGCAATGCCGGATTTCCATTCGGGAAGTTAGCCAAAACTTCTATAGCTGAGGAGCTGAGAGTAAAAAGAATTAGCCAAACGATTCGTCTAAAATGTGGTATGTTTGTTTTTTTTTTTTAACTCCTCACCAAAAATACGGAGGAAAGCTAATACAAAACAGTGTCGTTAATCAGCCTAAACCAAAACCTACTGGGTGTCGTTTCCAGGACAAACCGACGGCGGCTTCTCGGTGATTAATGAACTCTCAGGCAGGGAAATGTGTCAGAATTTCCCCTGACTTCCTCCCCTATATACACAGACTTTCTATACCCCCCAGAGGAGCTATTCTCACGCTAGCAAATTATTGTTGTGGAGTGTTGTTTCAAACCATTTGTCATTTAAAATAATAATTTTTTACAAAATTTCCGTAAATTAATATAATATGTTTGTCAATAACTCGCTTCTATGTCCGTGAGTGTATTTCTAACAAAACAGAGCAACATATTAATATTCTTAAAACACAATGTAAATTCGCACTATCATTTAATTCTATAACTGTTTTATACAATATTATAATAAATATAATGGCTTAGCTCTTCCATACTGATTAAAATAAGAAAAAAAAAAGAAAATTATCGGAAAATAATAATAGTTAATAGTGATTACCTACTGTTGTATTTTTAAAATGCATAATTCATCGAAGTGATGAATTTAATTCAGTAGCTAAAACTTTTGATCGAAAACAAATATTTAAACAAAATTATAACATAATTAACTAAAATGTTATAAATTAATCATTATTATAATGGTTGGAATTTGTTCAATTTTATAATATAATTAGATATTTAAATTTAATTTAGTAAATACAATTAATAAATAAAGCCTACAGAAAAATTAAAAATTGATTTGTAATACATTAGTTGATTAATTTATAAACTTAAAAGTTAAACTGCTTGAATCGTTTCATATTTTAATGTACAAACAAAATTGAATAAAGTCACGTGACTTCCATTATTAAATGAAATTCGATAATTTTATAAACTTTAACACTTTTTGAAGCTAATTAAAGTTGGGTAATATGTACTATAATTTATATTAATCCAAAGAGCTTAATTAATTATACTAAAGGATTTCAATACACTTTGTTCTCATAAAAGGTCACTAACACTCGAGGTTTTAAGTATCAACCTCCAGCTCTTTAGTCTCTGTCCTTTGATCATGCTATACGAGTAGGATAATAATATTTCTAAAGATATTTTTTATACTTTATTTTACTAATAAATGCACAATTTTAACTCAACATGGCTATATATTGTTGTCAATATCCTACCGTTGAAAAGCTACTATCTTCACATAATATAATAATAATATTCTATGTATTACTGGTAAATAAATTTATTGTGATTAGTAATAATTTATAAAAATACATATTTGAAATTTAACGTGATACATATTTATTGTAATAACTTATAAATAATTTAATTATTTGTTTATTTATATTAATTAATGAAATTATAAAATTTTAAAAAAAATACCAATATATATATATATTTTTTAATTAGTGTTGTTTATAGTAATTTTATTCATACTCATTCATATTGACCGTTCTGTATTATGACAAATCGCACTAAATGTATGTTTGGCCGCACGCGATTGTATTACACCCCAACCCACAAATTATAAAAGAAAGAATGACACGACATCGAAAAAAAGAAAATCGCTATTGTTTTCAACGCACTCACAGCTCTAAATCCTCTTTGCTCAACACATAATCCTTTACCTAGGGTCTGTTTGCATTAAAGGAGAACGATATAGGGAGAAAGGGCAAACGAGTGTTAGTAAAAGGAGGTGAGAGAGAGAAAATATAATTTAAATCCCCCCTTTCCTCAATTGAAATATACAAAATATTCCGTCCGTTTTTGTTTGTAGCAGCGTTCACGGGGGTTCGTAATCCATCAAAGCCGGATCTTTTTTTACAGAATTGCCACGGACAAAACGTATTTAAAAAAAAAATATTTTTATATAATTTATTTAATCAGAAAGTATATATCATTGGAGGGTAACGTGGATTGAATTCTATTAAAACCCAATTATTTCGGTACATTTTTTGGGGTAAAAAAAGTACGCAGTTTATCAAGAAGTTTTATTATTGTAAGATTAAAATTAGATTATACGAGTATATTATATTCACGCGCTTTTGAAATATTAAACCACTCGATCTAACAAAGTATATTTAAATATTATATATTGCAGAATTGTTAGTGTATAAAATAGAATACAACAATGATCTGAATCTAAATTAATTTAATAAACAACTAAATTATTGGTTTTACGTATTAAATTGTTTCATAATTTACATGTTTATTTATATATATTTTAATTTTTTCCATTTTAGAATTATATTAATTCAAAATTAATTATCTCATTTTTGCATATTAATTATGTGCATAAGAAAATATTTCTGATAAATTATTATGTGGTAAAAAACAATCATAATTGTATAGGTTTTCTCCATTTATAGTTGGGTGAAATTTAATATAGTTCTATATTTTATTTAACGCGTGTGCTTTTTAAATAATTGAATTGGATATTACAGTTGTTTGTTTATCACAAAAAACATCTAAAATCGTTTCTATAAGTGGCGTTATGTAAACTTAATTTTCAGTTTATAATATTATAACTCTGTTACATTTCATAAATTCAACAATTTCAAATATTTGGTATAATATTGTATGTATAATATGCTGTATAATATGTACAACTTTGTGACGACTTTCGTCTGAATTCGATTTATGTATATTGACAACTGTTACTTGAACTTAAATGCCGCGAACAGAGGTCGGGCATTATAATATTATAATATTATGCAAATGAACGATGTTTGTATTCCTACGCGAATAATATGCTATGGTCGCATATGGTTCTATATCGAATGTTATGTACCTTATTATACCATACACAATTCTAAAATTTTCGTAACTCGGCATTCGATATGATTTATAAATTTATACTACGTCATCGATAATAGGTTTTATTTCGTGTACTTGTTATAGTTTCGGTAGTACCTACTTGAATCGTAAACACGCTTACAGATCGAATACATTTTTATATTCCCCACACGTACTGTAAATCAAACGAGTTTTCTCTCTCTATTTTTATTTTTTACGCGTTTGCCCCGTCGATATTTACAATTTACACCATTCGCCCACCATTTGTCCTGCCAAATGCCCCTGGACACAATTGACCGCTTCCACTCGACGGCGGCAATAAGTCACATCCGTCGTAGAACCTAATCAACCGGTCCAGTGATCTTTTTCGGTGCTCGTATACGTACATTTTTCATATATATATATTATATTGTATGCCACGTGGCTATAATAAAAAACTATATTTTAACTACCATGGCCGACCGACTACAGCTAGGCTGTCACAAAAATCGTTTTTAATAAATGTTAAAAACACACACACATATTATTATATTTAAATATATGTATAATTCCATAATAGTCTAGCCGTTTTTAAATACCGATTGTTGAACGTATAATTAGACTAATACCATAACGTATTATGTTATATTCATAATAGGCTAGTAGTGAGTAATTAATATATACGTTACAAACGTAGCATTTTAATAAATATGTCCGTTCATAAAATATCTAAACGCGACTCGTATAATCATGCTCCTAATATTTATATTGATAAGATCGGCATTTCTTAACAATGTGATCAGACTTGACTGTGCATGGCATGTGTTATAGTCGTGCTTAAAAAAATATTTTTTTTCTCTTAGATTTAAACCGATTTACTTGTCCGATACCATTAATCAAAAAATTTGGAATTCCATCAGTTGTAATAAATATGTATATACATTTTTATGTATTATATTTTATAAATATATACAACTTAATATAATTTATTAAAAAGATTTCTTTTCATCTATCTACATAATTACCCGTATGGGAAACGCTGTATATATATATATGCGTGCATGTGTGTAAGTGTGCATGAATAACGTGTCGATTCATGTAGGTTTTTCACTATCCCGGGCAGGTTCGTTAGCGAAAAAAAAACTAGCCCGCAGCGCTTGATGCCAACGTGTGCGTTGTGCAGTGTGCAATCTCTGATATTTCGACGATCTTCGTATACGTCAGATATACGCGTATTATGTGATATCATTATATTCGGGTTAATTGAACCCGCGAACAGCAGAAGCCGTGTAACCCTCCGGCGCCATGAATAAAATAACGATTTTCAGTCAAGTAGCAGCTATATGCCGGTATTAAATAGGTATTGGGTTATACTTTTCGTATTTTTTCATATTAATATTATTATGTTGCTTATTTTTATATAACACATAATGGTCATACATTAATGTGGTTATGAAATTGCTTATGGGTAAGGTATAGGTGAAGTATAATAAAAAAGTACGGTTATAATATTTATTATTTAACATTTTATATTAATTAAAATGTAAAATATTATAAAGTATATTATATCTCGTTCATATTGAAATAATTCAATAATTGCTATGTTGTGAAAATTATTTTATACAACTTGTACTAAGTCATTTGACGGTCATCAATAAGTATTAACAAATTTAATGACAATTTCGACTTTTAAAACAGTTGTAGTACTTACACACACTGATAATTTATATTATTATATTCTTAAACATTTTGACCAATAGCGTTTTGTTATAGATATTGATCAATATTCAAAATCATAAAAGAATTAAATCGTATTTATTGTACATAATATATTTATACAATAATAAAATGTTTTTAAAATAGGCTTAAAGAGTGAGAATCCAAAAGGTCTAACTCTAAAAAATAATGACCTGTAAGACAAACTATGAATTATGATTTTTTTTTTTTAACGCATTTTATATTGCTTGTAGACATATTAATGGATCACCCCTACAACTATACAATACACATTATACATAATAATATAGTATATAATGTGCTGCAGCAGTGAATACTGTGAATATTATGTGTATATTGTGCCCATTTAGTTAAATTAATATTGTCGCCAACACGACCGCTTTCGGACATAACTTATCATAATGGTAACTACCTACTTGGTAGCATCCATTAGAGCTGTTCACATTGGTAATGCATTCATTCAAAAGTAGTGTATATTTATACTCGTCGGGGACACCCTAAACGACTAAATATGTGGGGTTTTGGGGTATTTTTGGGGTGTAAAATATACGACGGAGGATATACGAAAATAACGAGATTTATGTACAGTTCGTCGGTGACAGTATATAATAATGGTAAGTCTTGGCGGCTATTCTTTGTGTTATTTGTAAGACTGTATTGCTGGCGATGGTGTCCGGTGGTGATTATATATTATATTATTAAATTGCCATTTCTTACATTAGTTTAAGCTTTAAGCTATTAACGGATTACTGTTTGAAACATTTATATAAAATCGTAATGCGTCTATACTACGTCACCGCTTGTACTGACATTTAAATAATAATAATTGTTCAATATACTGACCCTATACCGATTCTAAGGAAAAGAGAAGCGAATACCCACTCTCATAAACTCTCTAGAACGTTAATCCTGATTTATAAACCCAACAAATCGGTTTTTCGGAGATAAATGTCGCTGTATGTCAATTCTGATGTGGATTTAGGGACTCGCTATTTTTGCTGGGGAAAAAATTTAGACAGTTTCTATTTTGGTTGCGCAGCAATGGTCATAAACGATTTTACTTTGTAAAATATTCGGATTTTAACCATTTTTGTTTTATTTAAAAAATGAAAAACTGTACTTTGATTGTATTAGACTCTACATTTCGAATTATCTAAGTAAACAATGCAAAGAAATAAATTTAAAAATATTCATCAGTTTGTGATATACTCGTATGTTTATTTTAATTTTAGAGAATAGGATTTATACATTTAATGTACTATTATCCCAAAGCATCCGAGTCGTCGCTGTTATAATAAAGAATAAATTATTGAAATTTGAATATTTCCTACAAGGCAAGGTACTCTGATAAAAATGCGTTGGCTTGATAAACAATACGTATTTTTGATTATTATCAATATACATTTTTTTGTTATTACACCAATTTTTAATTTTTATATTTTTTTCTTATTGATTTTGCTCTCCAGACATATTTTGTCGTGTAGGTGTAGACATATAGATACGTCATCGTTACTCCAATAAACTCTATTAGATATTCCGCGATGACTACTTTCATTTTTCGCATATACAATGATAATCGTGATAGGTGATAGGTCAGGTTTGCAGCACACGTTCACTATATATATATAATTTTTTTATATATATTATGTTTCTCATCCGGGACCTTTTCAACTCGCGATTGAAATGTAAATATATACTTGTACAAGATGAAGAACGTTAACAACTAACATTAAGATGTAAATTATCGTATGACGTGCGTTATCGAGTAACAATTATTATTGTTCTCAATAAGAATGTCTGGATTAATATGCGTACGCAATTCCGTCACGATAGCTCAGGATGGAATATTGTTTTATTTTTCTCTACCCCGCTTGATAATATTGTAATAGTATGTGACTAGAATTCAATTTGTTTATACGATTTCACTTTTGTTTTATATTATATACTTGATTGATACTTTTTGTGCTCCATTGTGGGGAAATACCGGTAAAATAGTTGAAGAAGCAATACTCCTTAAAGAGATTTTCCTACATTCCACGATTTAAGTTTGATTTTTAAATAATTTTAAAATAGATTTCAATTTTATATGATGATCTCTATGAAACCTAATAATCAATATCATACCAATGTGATTTTGTACAATTTTTCATTATTTGTTATGAAGATTAAATATTATAATGGAGTAAAATGTATTAATATAAGTTATAACAAATTGAATATGGGGTCCATATATTATAATTTAAACTAAAAATCATATCAATATCAATTTTTCAAAATTATAATCAGAATATCTACCTGCAACTTAAACAATTAAAACTTGTCTAGATTTGTAGATCACAAAATTATTATGTTTTCTTTTAATATTTAACTTCATATGTTTTGTGTATATTTTAATATAAATTATTTATAAATTGTACAATGAACATTATATCTTTTTTATTGGAGATCTTGTAAAATACTATATGTACCGTCCTATATTAATATATTATAATACAAAACACTCAACTTAATTTATACATAGATATATAACCATGCATACATTATATTTATACTTTAAAATTCACACGAGATAATTGCAACTAAAATATTATTTATCAGCAAGTAGTAACTATTATTCATTACTCAGAACTCAAAAGTGTTATATCACGTCAATAATGTTAAATTTTAATTTAAAATTTTTCAAAATTCTTACAATTTAATAATTTGAATAACGAACATAAATATTTAAATATGAATATTAATCAGAATTTATAAAGTGTTCTGAATTTGAAAGTATATATTGAATATAATAACATGCACTGCGTATGGTCTAAATGTCCGTATAATGTATTAAAATTTCAGTTTGTAAATTTCCTTCCAATATTCATTACGTCATATCGAAATACCAAATGACACAAAATAATATATAGTTATAAATCATAATTATCATGTGTTGGTTTAACATATAATCTGCGGTCAATATTGGTAGGATTGTTAATATTATTGTTATAGTTCCATGACTATAATATAATATATAGATGTTCCTGCGGTGTTGTTGGGGTATGAAATATATATAGGTATATGCAGTTACGGTAGTATGTTTCAGACTATGGGTCGAGCATGTAATATTACGTGGTGCTTATACATAGAAGACGGTCCAGCTGCGTGTGCAAAAATCCCTTCATCTGTGCGAACAGAATCGGCAACGGTCGCCGCCGACGGTTATTAGCGAAGTTTGGATGTAAGCCCACTTTGGCTGCTGCTGTTGCTGTGGGAAGCTCAATTTGCTCGTCGGTTTTCCATCCCGGCGTATATAGGTAACGGGTAATATGGTTGCGGCGGCAGCGACGTTTGTTTTTCCCCCTCGCCCGGGTTGTTATTCTCATTAATTCAATATTGAAAACTTTAAAAGCAATTTCGCTATATAAGATTGGCCGCCACCGCCACTGCCGACGTTTTCACGTTTAATCTTCTTTGCGTTGCGCCTTATTACTTGCGACGAAGAGGCGGGCGCTCTCTCTCGTTTCCTCATCGCGCAGTCATCGCAGTTTTGTTTTTCGAAATATATCACGCGCGCGTGGTTTCCAGCCCCATCCCCTCCCACCACAGTCCAAGTTACCGCTAACCCTCTGTCCATGAAAAAAAACCATTACGTATTCCGATCACGGTATCCCAGGTAATTTTTTTCTTCCTTTAATACATATATATATATACATACACTGCTTTCGCGTCGAAAGAGTTGGAAGCTTTAGAATTGAATTACGGACCCACATGCTGCACCGCCACTGCTACCGCTTCTACTGGCTGTATATACCTTATAAAAGAATGAGTAAAAATTCCATCTTTTGGCCGATTTTGTATTTCGCTCGGGACTTTGTACGGGTTTTCTGTGGGCGTGTTTTTTTGCTTTCAGCTTCTTTACTAATAATATTTGTAAAATGTATTTTTCGTTCTATATAGTGGCAGCACCCGCTCGTAACGCGTCGCGTCTTGCTGCTGCTGTTGCGTTTTTATTTTTATTTTTTTCCGACACGTCTTCCACGGGCCGAAAACTTTTATTATTTCCGTGAATCACATAACACGCAGTGATGTTCATTACTCGAATTGGCCGTATAATTCCTGAGCACATTAGACCCGTTCCCGAGGGAAAGACACGCACCGCCAGTACACCGACTCCCAAGGGACCCGCGTAATGTGCGGCGGCGGCGGTCATGTCACTTATTCGAATACAGCGACCACTGCCGCGATGCGTGTACAGTTATATATTTATATACATATATATGCTTGGATAACGACAGGCTACTAAAAACCGTTATGGTATTTTTATGAAACTCCTTTTAAAACTGGCCATTAAAATAGACGACCGTAGCTGTCCGTTGAAATTTAAGTCACAATGCAAATTCCGTCGGAATAACATATATAACATAGGTACCTATGCATCCAAGTATTTGGATATATTCTAAGACGTGCGTTTGATGAATACCTAGCTTTTTGTTTGCGTTTAACGTGCGTCTCGATTTTAGGTAGTCTAGTATAATAATATATACAGTGATGAATGTTCGCTATTATATCGATCAATGGTTTACACAAGTTTTACATTCTTTCGTTTTGAATTTGTGATGCTATGGAAATTGTAAGTATAACAGTGACGACAACGAAGACGATTGTTTCCAAATAGTTGAAAACATAAATTGAGTTTCAAAAGTGTGAAACAAAAAGGTTCTTTTTTGTGTCCCCTGAAAATTCCTTCTGTTTCGAAAATTTTCTCAGGCTAGGTATATACATAATTGGAATTCAAACAATTGCTGTGAAAATCTTTAGAAACCCTGCTGTAACAGGATGTAGATTCCTTTTTTTTATCTGGTTTTGACAATCTTTTTTGAGCCAAATTATTGGAATTACATTTTATATATTTTCTGAGTTCGAAATGTAGCATTGCATTCTGTCTGCAGTATATTATCTCTTCGTCGAATTTAAAGCATAGAAATAAATACATGTGTGTAGATAGATATTGTAGAGTTATTTTTCTACGATATTCTTTAAGGATTGAGCATGTACTTAGATTTATGATGACTTAAGCGGAAGTCTTATAATGTTAATATTAACGTAGTTAAATTATATTTCATCGATAGATAATCAAAATATATTAAATCTCGAATATCTGTCGATTATTTTGAATGTAATTGCTGTCAACATGAGATATTAGCTTTAGGATATTGTATTCATTATAAATATCTAAATCCTGTTTACCTTTTGTGTGTGATATAAAAAAATGTCTACAACGCAATAATTGTATGTTTTGTGACGACTTTAAAATAAAATATTATCAATATATTGTACAATAAAAACATGACATAGGTAATATAGACTTATCAATTGGACTTGTATTAATGTAAATTATCGGATATTTAAAATAGATATTATAGTCTACTATATGTACTATATAAATCCTCTGTAATAATGTAATAAATCAATTTCTAGCTGTACTCGCTAGAATTTGTACTCGTTGATATCAGTGCAGTATCCATCTACGTGTTACGTTTTTTCAAAAAAAGAAACAAATAAATCAAAACGTCAGCAAATATATTTTTTTAGTTGTTTGCAATATTTTTGGTGATTTATATCATTGTGGCTTAATCGTAATGCATATATTATACTCACGTATGTGTATATTTACACTAGTACGTGGGATGCAAGTTTTATTTTGTCGTAAACCATCGTTTGTACCTCATTCGCTAGCCGTGACTAAACGATTTCTTTTACGTACACCTCATTTTTTTCCGCAGACGTTCTGTTTGATTTGCGTGGCTGAAAGTATATATATTATGTTATTATGATCCATTTGTAAGTGTATATAGTGTGAATCGTGTACGGTATTTATACAAGACGATACAGCTGTTATGCGGAATGCCTCTCGAAATCTAAAAACCCATTTATTATAATAACACTGTTGTTAATCATTAACGTTCCACGCGTATAACGCTATAACGTCGAGCAAAAAATGAGATGATATTCTTTGAATAAAATTCTGCATAATGCTTTCACTCTTGTTTACCCATATTCTTAACGTCGGAAACATTATTGTCTCTATTTTACATTTTACGGCCGGTCTGGCGTTGCGACTATACGACCTATACTGAGTAATAAGAATTTTAAAAATCTCATCTATAAAAATGTATTTTAAAAATATTCTATTCCACTGTTTATTTTAAATTTATCACAATTAATTGAAAAACCTTCGAGTTTCTACAGTGGAAAATTAATTTATTTCATCAGTTTTTACCTAACACTAATTTAAAATTCATTATTTTACCTGTAATAATTTACCTTAAGCAACAATGTAACATTTTTACCTTTAATCGATACCGATTTTCTAAGTTTTGGTGGTGATGCTATACTCGGTATAAATTCGAGTTAATTATTTTTTGTTTTATGCCTTTTTACTACGTAATTAAAAAATAAGCGATCTGATTCTTGGTAGCTTGTAGCTCATTTTAGACTATTATGTTATTGGTACTTAGATACATATATAAAGCCGGTACCACTTCGCTACCTACTAAAAATAAAAAACGATTTTAATAATAAAACGCAATAGTTAATATATATAATTTTATTATAATTTATAAGAGCATTAAAAAATGGCTTCGTTTTATTTTTTTACAGGCGTTTAATCGTGCATGTAAATTGTCAACGATTGACCTCGTAAATAAATGCGTGTAACGATTTATGTTTACAATCACGCGTAGGTACCTATAAAACAAACGATGAAGTCTATGTATACAGGGCAGGCTGGAAAACAGTTTTCCCATTTTTCCTTAAAGCTAAACAAGGAAACACGATGGCCTCACTTTCTAAATATATAAAATATACATGGAAAAATTGTTTTGCATATATACGAAGTAAAAAAATCGACGGAGGCTGATCGATATATTGATGGGCGTCCATAGTACGTAAAGACATTTATTTTCCGCTATAAACCAAACTCTGGGATAAAAATTGGTATGATCTGCAGCTGCCAAGTTATAAACGAGCGTAGGGTTCAGTGGCGCCGTTGCTTTTAATGAAAAGAAGTGTTTTTCGATACAAACTCTTCGGCTTTATTGCAGCCGCTTTATAAGTATACATAAACGTACGGTAGTACATGTATATAAAAAAACCACTCGTTTTTGTATACATCAATAGTAGTTTTCTAAAACAATTCTTGTATACAGTTTATGTTTATCTTTTAATTGATTTCGACAAAGAATAACAAATGTAATATATAATAAAGGGAGTACAGACGCCACTCAGAGTATTTAAAATTCTATACAGCCAATTACTCAGTTTCTTTACGCATATAATTTAATATTATTGTAATACAAGAATTTTTAATGAGAAGAATATTTTCGTGTCATCGTGATTATGATGTTTTTAGGCTTCTTCGAATCCAACACCATCTTATACAATATATATTGTAATAATATACTACGTTTTGCCTTTAAAATAAATAAACACGTTTATAATAAAGCTCTTTCGCAAATCTTGACTTTTCAATGATGTAATTAAAAAAAATAAAACTCGACGTTTTATTTTTCAAAAGAAAACAAGCCAATTCCGTATATTACAATACGTATGTATATATAGGTATATACAACCATAATAATACTGGTATTTTTGTCTTATTATTTTCCCCTCTTGCAGCTTTGCTCCTATTTCCCTCGGAGGCAGTTTGCGCATCGGGAGCCTGGCACATATTTTTCGCCCGGAAAAGCCTTGAAGGAGACTATAAAGCTCAGTGGTTCGAAAACCCGATAGTAAAATAAAAAATAAAACGAATAAACGGGGAATTGAATTTTTACGGTGTGCCGAGCTGAATGAGCCTTGGCCGGGATTAGGACGATAAATAAGCCGAACAAAACGTACTTGAAGAAATTTTGCCTGTGCATACGAAAACTTATATTATCTAGAAATTTATTTTGTATTAGGTTCCCGTGAATAATACGATATTATAAAATATATTTTTTTATGGTTACGGAAAATATGCAAACATCATTATGATATTATTTATTCCAACGTAACTGCAATACACGTGGACATTTAAAATACAATATTACACTGCAAACATAGATGTATGTATTACACACACACACACACACACACACACACACACATATATGTTTATATATAATGTAGCAACACTCACAATAATAAACAAACAAAATTGCGTATATACGAGGGTGAGTTTCAATAAACTAAAATAAATGGGAAATCGAAACGTAAACGTAAAACGTAGTATAATGGTTGAATAAATCAGTGATGTGGCAACGAATATAAAACGTGTATGTATAATAGTATGTTCTTACGGAGTAATTTAAAATAATTTATTTCCTATAACAAAAGTCAAAGAATTCGTATGAATTTTGATTTTTGATTGATAAAATTTTATACATCGTCAGACTTTGAAATCTTGAATGTTTGCTGTTAGTTGTTACGCTGTTTCTTGTAAAAAATACACAACAGATAAACGATAACATTTTTTTTTTAAATAACAAAAGAAAAAAATAACTCTTTAAAAATCAAAATACCTTTTAAAAAATTGTACAGCGTGTATTTTTTTCTTACGTTCATTGATTTTTCAATAATTATTGCAATATGAAACATATGAATAATAACTCTATTGTTTTGTGATGTCATTAGAATTTAATCTTTTTTATATTCTGAATCACTGAATCTATAATTGTTTAAAAATGATGAAAGCAAGTACTGATATGATAAAGATTATCAGTGAAAATTAGTTGTAAGACATTTATTAATGTACCAAATGAAATTTGAAATAAATAATATAGATCTAAATGTTAACATTAAACCAGTATTTCTTCCTATTTTTTTTTTTTTGTTTTCATTTTAGTCTACCGAGTAAAAAAAATGAATTTAAACTTTTTAATTTATAAAAACCAAATTTACACTGCTACACGGCCCGTATACAATTATATAAATAATATTATAGGAATAGCAGGTACATCAGTTATATTGAGCCAGCAACTGAACTACCTTAATTACATATATATACACTCTGGTAGTTTTAATCTCGCGATATACATCTGAACTCTCCGAACTGCTTGACAAATGTTACGGGATTAGCAGCTTTGTGCTTTCTAACGCGGCGGGCGTACTTCCGGGATCGACCACCCACCCGCGCAGCCTTTGCCACTAACCGTTCATCTCTTTTCAGTCCGGAAGACGTATGACCTCCAGACGGCCCGGAGCCTTTTTCGGATCGTGCGCCATAACTCACCCTACAGCGCTCTCGTTAGTCTGCGTCCATAACGGTGGTGGTGGTGGTCAGAAGTAGCTGCAGGGTAGGTGGTGCAAACTTTTGACCGTTGCCAATTCGTTTACACGCGCGCACAGTTGCTGGTCGCGCCGTAGGGCTACAGTTCACGTAATATACGTACATATATTATATGTGTATATATATATTCTATACATACAACATCCTTTCCGCTGCTTTGATTTACTAGCTTTTATCGCGTACCGGTAAAACTATATATATACATTATATTATATTTTATTTATATACGCAGTTACTTAAATTCTGAGTAAAGTAATATCGGCTCGTTGAAAAGGATTACCCGATCGGTAGTTTGTAGCAGTACTTTGGCAAGCCGGACCGGGGGTTATATTATGCTAAATGGGTATACTTTATATATACAACTATCAAATACACTTATTATATAAACGTGCAGTACGTGAGTTTGTGTATACGTGGATGTGATTGATGTCGATAACGGACGCGCTGTCGTTTCCGATATAACACTGCGCAGCAACAGTAAATATTGTTATATAATATACTATTATTTGTGCGTACAAGCTCCTTTCCTAATGGCGTCTGAAGCTAATGAAAAAAAAAATGAAAAAAAAAACACCAAACGAAACACCAAACGAAACAAAAAAAAAAAAAAAAGAAGAAATATATACTAAGACGTTTGCCCAGCGTTCAGACGACAGCCCAGAGCCGGTTGACGGATATTCATCCAATCCCGCTAATGGATAGCCGTCGGTTCAAACACACACACACACATACACAACCCTCGTCGTCTAAGTCCCGCCGGCGTTATGAATGACGCGTTTCTATTTTATTTTTTTTTTAAATAGATACCGCCGCCGTTATAGCGTTATCTATTTATATGCGTTATTATTATATGTATGTATATTATACTTTATGGGGACAAAATGTTTGTTCGTCGTCGTATAACAACGTATTTTGTGGGGTTCCCCGCCAATACAGCAGCGTTACTATAACAGTTAATGTTAAAACGTATTTAAAAGTCAAATATCAATTCTTAGCAATAGAAAAATATAATCACCAAGTGTTTGGGAAACGAAAATAGTAAATTTATAAATATTTTAACATAATCGTACATATTATAGGTTAGGTCAGGTTATGTTATTGTTTAAATAGATACTTAACGTTTTAAATATATATAACGTGGATACCAAATCAACAGTTTTTTAATTTTAAGATTTTTCACAACATATGACACCGTGTGTCGTACTCATATGTGTCATGTGTGTTGGAGGATTGCTATTTATATTATATATTATAAGTATTATTGTTTTTTATATGCAATATGATACCATTTTCAAAACATTTTCACCATTTTATAATGTAATGAATCACGCCTGTGGTAAAAGCTCCGAAATCTTTCCCGATCAATAATCGTGCGTGATTAATGGCCTCTTAAGTAAAATTATTACGTGTTTAAATTACTTCGACCCACGCACTCAATGTTACAATGTCGCTGCAACAAAGTTTTTGTATACTTATTATTTATATTTCTTTATTAAATTGTATACAATGAGTTTGTTTTGTAATAATGTTATGTAGTCACTGCGAGTCGACGGTACATTGTTCGGTTAAAAATGTAAAACATAAAGCGCATATTATTATGTTGTTATAATATTCATTTATATGTAGATAATAGTAATATTCATATTTCAGTTTATTATTATTTATAATTTACTTAATATCAACCAACGAAATACGTTGTTTATTTTCAAGTATAGGTACTTGTGCCACCAAACGAGGGTCAATATTATAACTAATATTAATCGAATAAATACATAAGTTACAGTAACATACATAGTTCAATAATGCAATAACACGAGTTCACGTATTGGGAAAAAAGGTCGTTAAAACCATTTGATTATGTCGGAATAACATAATATAATCCCCGATGAATACAAATGTCGAGTGTACACAATATTATAATGAACGCATAACTTTATTGGAATAAAAACGTATTAATGGACGTTTACGTAATAATAATTAATGCGTACGTAAACGATTTTTTTTTCGACCGTTAAACGTATAATACATATTATAACAAGTGTACTTACGAAACTTACACACGCGTACAGCTAAATAATAATATATAATAATTACTCTATAATTGAATGGAGGTTAATATGCGAAGCGTGTAATTACGTATTGCGCCGTTTCGTATATAATATAGTCGACAAAACGACGTCGGTGGCTTAAACTCATCGCCTCCGTGACTTACCGGACTCTATCCAGGGGCAAGCTGGCACGTTCGGGTCTCGTAGGTGTACAAAATTTATCATACACTGTAATGATTCCAGAGTCCAGAGAACAGGACTACAGGCGAGTACACGCGGCGGAACGCAATTTATTATATCATTATATTATTAATGTTATACGAACATTTCGCTGCCCGAGTTTAGCGACCCAGGTGTGCGCGCAGCGACTGCATGGGATGGAGATTACTATAGTAGGAAATCGCCTGTATGTAACTTTACCATTCTAACGGGTATAATTATAACAATAATATATATACAGGGTGATTTTCCAAGCAACTCACGCCCTTCTTCGTCAATTAATCATTAATAATACTTTTAATAAAATTTTGATTTTGGAATTTTAAAACACAAGTCATATTTTTGAATATTTAGATTTATTATATTATTTTTTTAGTATCTTGTTGGTTTCGTGACATATTTTTCAAATAAGAACTTAATTTTTACTGTAAATAAATAATTAGAAGATTTTTTTTAAGATTGATGTCTATATGTGCCTAAACCAAAAACTATTATGATAATACAATTTTAATAAATCAATCTAGTTATTATAAATTTCAAATTATCATGGCTTATTATCATATAATATTTTCTACGCCTTTATTATTTATTACATATATGTATATATTTATTTATACTACCATACTCTGTTAACACTATTATTCCCATTAGGTGGACTCTTAAAGTTTATTGATTCAAAAACCAACTACTTTGAATTTTGATTTAGACGTTTCAATATTTAAAAAAATAAGAAAAAAAAGTTAGTTCTCATTTGAAAAAAAGGAATTATAAAAAATATATCAAAGTATTTGATTATATAATCCTTAATTCTTTTTAATATTTAAAAATCAGAATTTATTATTAAATTATTAAAGTAAAGAATTTAGTTCAGAATACTTGGTGAATCACCCTGTATAAAACTAGTAGAGCGCAAGAGCGTGGTTGAGGATAATCGGATATATATATATATATATAAAGGAACGCGTAATGTATACGTTATGTGCGTGTGTATATATATTTATAATATATATGTGTGTGTGTGTGTGTGTGTGTGTGTGTGTGTGTACCGTATGCTGCGAGCCTGCGAATAATTAGTCGGCGGCGGTGGTAGAGACTGTGAGAGAGAGTGAGCAGGGCTCAAACGGTGTTTGTGTAATTTTTGTCGAATATCTTCACCTTAGGTTTGGCGGGCGGTAGTCGCGTTTTCCGCATAAAATAATAACGCGTACAAAAGAACCCAAAGCGGGGCGGGTCGACAGAATAATCGCCGCTGGTGAAAAGGGATACGGTGCAGCGCATGTGCGTGTGGGAGACGTAGTTTAATTGTTTGATCCTCTATATTGCAGTGTAGGTACGCTATATTATGTATAATATATATATGTTTTGCCTTACCCGTGTGGTAAATCTATTATTATTATTATTATTATTATTATTATTGCGATCGCAACAAAGCGCGCCTAATTGCGTTATATAGAAAACGGGACGGCGCGCTCACACGTCGGCGAAAAAACGAATTAATAAAATGAACAATTTCACTCACAATATTTGCTTCGGTTGCGGACTCTTTTATTATACGTGAATATAATAACGATGTAGATATTTCGATATTTTTTAATAAACGTCGCGTACTGCTGGTGCACTCGGATGGTGGGACTGGTGTTCCTACTGCTGGTTGGTCCGACAGTTTTAGGGGAAGGTAAATCATGTATACAATTTTCTATATACTCGCATTTTGTATACGTCAAGGTAGGGTAAAGGTATATACTTCCTAATTCGTTCTATCGCAATATATTTTTATAAACTTGAAATGCGACGTATATTGTATGCTGTATAATATATACTTACGGTATATTCAGACAAATTTAAGTAACCTCTAATATATAATATATATTATAAATGAACAAGTGAATTTCTATACTATGCCTCACTAAAATGTTAAGTTATACTAACTATTATATCTACTTGTATAAAACTTTTTTACGCGTGAATATCAAATATTATGGGTATTATCATAAACTCGTATTGTTATTGCGCTTTAGTAGTTTTCTGCCACAAACAACTAAAACAAAATCTATTTAAAATGATAAGTTTACAAAATAGTACGATTATTTTTAATGTAGGTATACGTATTTTAATTTAATTCCCGTACCACCAAGTTTAGTTTGAGAACCCCATGACTAGACCAAGTCTCAAAGTATCGTTTGTAAATGCATATAATCTATGGTACAAGGAGTGACTAACTCGGGTCACCAAAATGCATCGTATAATTTATCAATATGAGTACCAATGAAGTCACGTGTTATATTTGTTTCGGATGTTTTTCTTAAAGGAGCAATATGATTCACCATTGAGACCGGCTCGCCACTGACCAGAACGCCACTGTGGAATGCTACATATTATTATCGCATTCAACTTCTACCTTTATCATTATACATTATAATAGTATATTGAATAGATAGATATAATAGATCAATAAATTAAAACCTCTCCCCAAGGCGCATTATTTACACACGGTGTTGTACATATAAATGCGAGCGACGCGCGACTATACACCCGTATATAATTTATATGTAATAATTTATTATAATTTATAGTGCTTGATTGCACCTATACCTATGTTACGACTGTAGTCTATAGTGTACATATTATTGTACATTATAATAATATTAAACGCTGTATTTTCGTTTGCGTCTTCGATAACGAAAACAAATAATTAATTGCAATTTTAACGTCGAGTCTTACGACTATAATGTAGTCTCTCGACGATTAACAGCTCCGCCATCATTTGTTAATGTCACGAATGTTCATTAGCGTGCATACAATAATAGTAGATATACGTGTATATTGAAAATAACGTGAGTTGCTATCCTGGATTCCCAAATGTGCATTATTTTATAATCAGCAAACTAATGGTTTACACGATATCTAAATGTATGCATAATGCATAAGCGAAATTTTTTTGTTTGGTATTTTATTTTTTTTAAACGTTTAATATCATATTTTCAAACAAACACAAATACCTGCTGTTGAATGATGGTATTACTTAAAAATACATGCACGATTTTATAGTGTCCCGCGGGTGTTTAGGTTGCACGAAAAAAATATACTACTTTTACAAACTTCATTAATAATTCAAGAACAATTGGAATAATTATGAGAGAAAAAAGACTCATTAAAATTTGAAATCCGACCCAACTTAACACGTAGAATGGAACTTTAACGACACGTGTACTTATAATGAAATCAGAACTTCAGAACTTCTACAGGTTCAAAGAATTTCTTTAAATCCAAAAACAATAGTAGCGTGTATGATGAATATGAGTACTTGCAGTGTACACTTGATACTCGTTGAGACGTTTTATTGAGACGTAAATATAATTTTAATTTTATTGAATTCTAAAAAATGTTTTTTCTATAAATGTTGAATGAAATATCTGATTTTTTATTTTTTTATGCGTTTTTGTATATCTTATAAAAGTTAATTATATATATATATTTTAAACATGTATTCATAAGTCTTTTTAATTTAAAAATAATAATCGATATTTAAATCCGTTTTAGATTTTGCACTATATATAATTCTATAATACTTAAAGTTTTTTTTTTTTTGAGAATAATTAAAAAGTAATAAAAAAAATGTCATATATTTTAATTAAAAATTCAATTATCTTTCTAAATTTAGTTTTTTGTGACTTTTGCTAGAAGCTTGCCAAAGAAAAGTAGGCGTATAAATAATTATTTAAAAAAAGTACATACTCGTTGTACTGTTCGCGGTAATGAACACGATGACTGATATTTATACGGTAAAATCGACTAATCTGCATTTTTTAAATATACTACAGTTAAATAAGAAAATCTTAGTTAAATATTAAATAAGATAACATATATGTACAATGTAATAATTAAATAATGTATATTGTATCTATAATCTAAAAAATATTGAAATATATATTAACGTGCTTATAATAAATTATTGTTTGTTTTTGTATTTCAGGTAAGACGATACAATTGGATTTATTAAATAGTTTTATCTGCAGTAATAATAAGTGAGTCTTATACATTTTTAATAACTCGAACAGCTGGTATCGCACATTACTTATGCTACAAAATAAAGCGGCTAGTACTCTAATTTTATTTTGATAGGGACGTGGTGGAGTCTTTTCAAAAAAGTATTTTAGTAAATTTCATTTCATTTATTTTTCTTAAGTGACATTCAACTGATTATTTAACGCATAATCTGTTATGTTTCGTATAGGGACTAGAAACGTATATTTTTAATACCTTTATTTTATTCCTTTAATTTCTCGTTTTCAAATTCAATATATTATGTGTGGGTACACTGTTTATAGACGGACGTATATATCTGGAAAAAAGATACCGTGAAGTATATAATATATTGTTTCATTAACGTGTTTTATGTATTTAAAAATCCAAAAAGTAAAACAATGGCACTTTTAACGGCCATTTATTCCAGTTCGTTTGGCAACGGGCACGATGCCAAGTAGAAGGTTTATGCTGATCCTCCTCTGTGCCGGTGTACAACAAATGAGTACAAGAGTGTCTGACCTTATATATATATGTGTGTGTGTGTGTGTGTGTGTGTGTGTGTGTGTGTGTGTGTGTGTGTGTGTGTGTATTATGGTAGTTATATGAGGAAATGGTGGAGAAAAAAGAAAGATATTTGCGCCAGATTTATACGTTGTATAATCGCCGCCGAGGTTTTTAGTGTTCTCCGGAATCACAAAGGGTCGTTTGAATAATATTATTGCGGCCCCGTTTCCTAAATGAAAATTAGATCGTTTCCGAAGGCGTCCAGTTCCCTTTTGATCACTCTTTCCTCACTCTCCATCAGTCTCTCTCTCTCTCTCTCTCTCTCTCTCTCTCTCTCTCTCTCTCATACACACACACACACACACATACACAATCCCATTGTGTAATAGTACAGAACACGCTGCCTTTTTATACATTATTATTATTATTATTACTGTTGTTGTTGTTGTTCCTGCCGATACGCGTTTCTAATATCCATTCTAAATACTGTCTCTTTGCGTATAAATTTATAGTCGTCCGTTGTGTCTCTCCAGGGAATAAACAGTCGCGAGCGCCCCGCGGGACCATTATGGAACACTACGCAAAACAAACGGAAGAGAGACTTAAACTGTCGCCGTGTGACATTTAAGAATATACAAAACGTCGCTCTGTGAAGCCCGTTATCGGGCAGATAATATAATGTATATTATATATATATAATACGTCGGAGGTTTCGTTTTTTTAACGGCCTCAAATCTTTAGGTCTCATAATGATTTATCATTTCTTTTCTTGTAAAGTATAGCATATAATTGGTTATACAATAACAAGTTAAAGTATATAATATTATTGTGAAATTTTATTTTATGAATAAATATAGTATTATTATTAATGTTTTTTATATTTTTTTAAATTTTTTAAATATAATTATTTCTATTTCCAAAAATTTAAAAATAAAAATCGATATAATTATTTAAAACACATATTATTTTAGTATACGATTAGAAACTGATTATTTTTTTCGAATAGCTTGTGGAATATTATAATATAAGCTCTGAAACACATACACACACATATATACAATACGTTACAATATAAATCACTTACCAATTTTGTTATTTAGTACCTATTTAATAACAAACACTTTAATGTCATGAAACAATTTACGCAAAAGGATGTACATAATTGGCTTAACATGTATCGGCGTATCGTAACATAATTTTTTAGTATTTTTCCTATAAAACAACGGACCTATATTGTAAACGAATGAGATATATTAATGAACAGTATTTCAATAATTTAAACTCAATTATATTGTACGTTAGGTATATAATGATAACGTATACAAACCATCACATATTATGTTATATTATATTATTATTATTATGTTTGTTTGTCAAATAGGTACGTGTAAATATTTATCGTTGTTGCCACATGCGCCGTTAATATTTTGAAATTTAATTAATTTTGCAATTACGCACGTTATGGTATAATATTATATTATTATAATATACTCTACTCGCAGATAAAGCGATACGCTTGTATGACGTATACGTATATGCTTTTTGCGACCGTAGTATGGAGCGCCGAGAAACGGAGAGACGACGGTTCAATTTACATATTTAATGGTAATTCGATACAATATCGTACACATTGAAACAAGCACCCGCCATATACACTTGTACACAAGTGCATGCTACATATAATATTGTTATTGCACGTTGGGTACCTACCCTTATGTCGCCTACCGACAAGTAGTGATGGGAGGGGTTGCGAGTCGATTTCATTAATTGACATATTCATACAATAATACAATGTACTTATATACCAAGGTACATTCGTGCAGCATGGTTGTTTCAATCTAGTAGCTTATTTATACGCTTTTCGTTAACTACTACAACCATTTTTTGTGTATAATATAATATGTACCTACAGAGCAATTTGTTTTCGTTTTGAAAGATAACAACTTTTTTCCATAAATTATCGCATTTTCTTAGGGATATTTTTATCTTAGTGATCCTGTTAATGTTCGTTCAAATATATTTATTAATTGAACAGCTTAGGTATTATGAACGAGAGTGTTTATCATTATGATCCTGAAATCGTACTTAACATATAACAGTCGTCTACAAACATAAATATCAATGTATATACTGTTATTATTTTCTTTGCATTATATATTTATCAATATTTTCAAAAAAACTTCAAATTTAATTTGTTTAATAAAATTTTTTAAAAATTAAAAACCGAAAATATGTGTCGCTGTCTTTAAAAAAGTAGTAAATAATAATAAAAGACAGTAAATACAATAGAGTTGAGGCGCATTTGCAACAAATTGTATCGAATGACATATATTGACATATATTAAAATTATAAAGTTATGAGTACAAAATTGTACGTATACAACACATTAAATATATTATTATAGTATACATTGGTTGGATAAACGTGCGACCGCAGTGCGAGGACCCGAAAACAATCGGTCGACGAATTTATTTATCACGCGGGATGGATGTTCGTTTTAATAGTCGGGTTTTTGATTAGGACCTAAAGCGGCGGCGGTGGACTACACGCATTAATCCCGCGCGCTCTTCTCGGTGGGTGGGTTACTATATACTAGCTCGGGTCCCATTGTTCGGAATCGTCATCCCACACGGGTTAAAGAGATATTATACACACACACATACACACATACACACACACACCATCATAATTATACACCCGGAGCGTGTGTATATGTATACAGTTTTTAGAACATATCCTTTTATATTATTATTATTATTATCATTATCATTATCGTTGTGCGAGTACAGATATTATTATATTATATATTGTTGTCGTCGTCGTCGCGTCGTGTACTCGTTCACGCACGAGACTAAATCAAAAAAGGCGCCACACCTTTATTATATAATATACGTATTACGTACTTATATAAACAACCCTTCGCTCAGATTTGAAAAAAAAAACTATCAAATGTTATATTATTTACAGGGTGCTACAGATATAACTAATAAATGTAATTATCTGATTACCTAGTTAATGTTTAACTGTATATTATTAGATTAATTATATTGTGACAACAGATGTTCTAATCAATATTTTTTGGGTTTTTTTTTCAAATAATTACTATAATATTTATTATAATTATATAAAACATATTTATCAGAACAATATAGTAACATCGTACCTATTACAATTGGTCGGATAATTAAATAATTCGTCAATTATTTCTGTTTATATGTGTCAATAATAATAACAATAATATAGTATCAAAAAGAATCGTCTTCGCGACAGAACAAACAAAAAACGCGATTATATATTATAGCTATATCATATATTACGTATATATTGGTAGCTGGTGGGTATATGTGTATCTGACGTATACACGCGTAACTCGCGGTGTGTTTGATTTGTAACCGCTTTTTTTCACTCCCCTTGTTGGTTTTATTTATTTTTTTATTCGTCGATAGCAGCAGACGTTGTTCGTATACGTCAATCGGTTCTCGCCCGTATAGTCGATAACAGAACACACTATATTATGTATAGGTACAGATTTATTTACATATATATACACACACACGATATATGTATGCGTATAGGATCGGAGTGATCTACGGAGATTCTTTTCTTTTTTTTTGTGCTTCATTTGTCTCCTACGATCACACTATCATAATACAGCAACATATTATATTATTATATTATATCGTGTACTACCCGACGCATTACCGTGTCTATAGTGGATACGACGATACGTTATTCATAGTATAATATATCGGAAGGGAGACCCCTCCGGGTTAAATGTGATTTTTTCATCCGATTGTGTATACACATCACTATAGTCTACAATATACGCGATATAAACGTGACCCCACGGTCGTGTCAAACTACAGACGTACCTACATAATATTATAATAACGTATTCCTTACGTCTGTCATTCGTTACCTACGTATATACATATTATATATATAATACGTATAAGTGATAATAATATTAATATTAGTATTTTTCGAAAACGTCTTTTTTTACACATAATAATATCATAATGCTTTAATGCTTTATACCTGCTACGTCTTGCGTGAGAAATCAAATCGAAAAACAATCGTATTTGATTTTCATTCAACATAGGTACCCATATTATAGCTATGCGTGAGTGTGAGTGTGTCTTATCCACCGAGCGGAGGGTGCGGTGGTCGTAGTGCCCACGCGATTCTATACGAATTATTCCATAAACTTATTCAAATACGAATTGGTAATATAGTTATATAATTTATTATTATTACTGTTGTTATTATATCTGATATTTAATAATCGAATTAATTTTCTGGCTATATAAGAGAAAATATACAACATCTGAAATCATATTATTAAAACTACATGGTTACTTATTGATGTGTTCATCTGCATTCAGTACCGTACACGGATAACTTTTAAATTGCCTATATTTAGTCGTAAATATTGTTAGCAATATAAACATATAAACAAGATCCCGAGTTATGTATTGTTAATCTATAATGAAATAATAATAATATAATAATAATAATAATTACAATATAACAGTTTTACGTCGTAAATATTTCATGATACGTAACAATAATTTACTATTTTTAATTTTAATTTTACCTCGACCTTACTTTTAAACGAAGCATAAAAATAAAATAAAATAATATTTTACTACAACGTTATGATAAAAAGCAAAAAAGGCTTTACGTTTGTTATTATGTAATTAATTTTAATAAAGAATTAAATTACCAAGCTAAATATAATTTATAATCTTTTTTTTTCTACAGTGAACGTTTTTATTTATTAACTTAAAATTTGATGATGGCATAAAATGTATTTTTCTGAAACAAAATTATTTCATAATATCGACTTGAATATCTATATCAATAATCGACATCTCGTTTAATTTTCAGTCTATAGTCGCACACTGTAATTAATAACATTTTAATTACTTTTGTTTCCGCCATCGTCATAACAAATTTATTGCGAACTGCATTTACGTGCCACGTCATATTATACATCACAGTTACAATAATCGCACCTGTACCTATTATAATACAACGTTGTACTCAATAATTTTTCACCAAAAATACGTATTTGGTGTAATAATATTATATATATTATTACATACGTGTCCGCCACAGCAACATCATAGTTGGACTGTGCAGTGGGTTCGAGTGACTTTTAATATTATGTGTATTATTTTTTTTGTGATGTTTTTGAGTAGGTCTCGTGGGATATTATTATTATTATTATTTTATTATTACCCGCTATCGCGTGTCCCCCATAATATCATCCGAGCCGTGCTGATTATGCGGCCTCCCACGTGTCGGCAAGCCGGTCGGTTGCCCGTCCGTCCAAACGCCGAATATACGCACGTAGAATTACCGGGTAAATTTGATTTAAATTAACTGCGGAAACAAATGAATATTTAAAACGACGTAGGTATGCAAATAAACGACGACAGCCCTTCGTTGTATACATTATTATTATTATACGTAGTCGCGAGCGTTCAAAGTATACACTATGTCATTGCGGGTATACGTAGTTGTATGATAATAATATGTATATTATTATGATGTTATAATTTAACACATATATAGGTACTTCTTTCGTTTTAATTATCCAAATACGGTTTTTGAATCGGCTAGGGGGCTGTGGGGGTGGGCAGGCGGGAGCTCGAGATAAAAAAAAATACATAAATTACTTAATTAGAATTTCCGAATACATTTGTCGCGCATTTGCGTCAGATCTCTTAATTATTACACGCAGACGCAGTCCTGGGCGTGTACTTTTTTTATTTTATTATAATATATTTACGTACAATATATATTATACGCTCGAACGAAAACCGGATGTCATTTAAAAAAAAAATAATATAATATATTATATTACATTTTATATACGTGTTTAGAGGTGGCGCTTAAAAGACGACTGCGGTTTACAGCCGTCTTATTATTATCGAATCGTTTGGAGAATTTCATTCCGAACGGTATAATATTAATAAATCCGCTTAAACGCCCGCTGGCCACTCCAGTCTGGAGTCGCGTGGGTGATTTATCATGGCAAATTTCAATGAAACCGTATATACGCGCGTGTACGTGTAATGTTTATTTATTCGATGTATACACATTTGGACTCGCAGACGCATATGTATATATAGGCACTTACTTGTATGTACGCGGCGGCTACATAAAACACTCGGAAACTAGTTTTGGTGAAAGGTTTCCCCTGGGCACAGTAGCCGTATATAAAGTATAAGCACACATATATGTGCGTATTTATAATGCGATGTGTATGCGTTTCGGTAAAACTGTCGGGAAAACTTGTAGGAGAAAAACGAAAAACTTTTCGACCGACCGTCGTCGTAATTGAAACAGCTATGTGTAGTGTGTAGGTACCTATGGGGTAATCATAATTATAGGGACTACACCAAATTCTCTATATCTTATATGCGGTGTTAAGAGTATACTATACTTGTATAGATCTATTATTTATATGGTGTTTATTACTATTATATTTCACCTGAAATTATTTTAATAAATGTATATAACAAATTACTATTGTTTGCCTAAAATATAAGATTAATTTAAGTATGTGTATATAATAATAACAACAATATTCATGAATGAGTAAAATATTATTAGTTATAATTAAAACCCTAATAAAAATGGGTTCAAATGTAGTTTTTTATATTGTTGCACTATACTGCTAAAAAAGTTTATTTCAAAACATTTTTATAATTTAGTTATTTATTTTTAGTATTTTTGGTAAAGAATTATTTGTTTTTTTAAAACAAAACACGTAGATTATTCGTCGCGGGCCTTCCTCAGTGTTCAATGATACACATATCCCAAAATCAGAAATAATAATTTTTTATCTTAGTCTTGTTAACAAAAAAGAATATTTTATTTTGTGTATTATTTCTTTATATACATAGTTTTGAATATATCCTAGCTGTATACAAATATTAGTATATCAGTTCTGTTTTGTGCCTGCCTGTTGGTTAATACAATTTCAATTAAGTTTTTTTTCTTCAAACAATTAAAGTTTTATTACTTAATTGTCCATGCTGCGTTAGACGTAGAGTTTAAATTCAAATAGATCGATAAAAGTAATCGGTTTTTTTCATGCAAAATTAGTTTGAGAATAAACTTAAAATACTTAGAAGTTTCGTAAAAACAAAAAAAAAGGTTACCCTTATTATTACTAACGAACAAAAATTAATTGATTTGGTCGAAAACAAATAGCAATAAAAAGTTTATGTTTGATCGAAAAATAATAATATTGCAGCGTGTATTTTAAATTGCAAAATCTCGAGAGTCGTAATAATAACACTATATAAGATCTCCAACGTAATAATATAATATTAATAAATGGTTCAACAATAAAAACAACGAACAAAGAAGTTCGTGCTCACCTCGCGTTGAATAGTTTGTAGATTTCAAATAGCACAAATTAATAAATTTTATTGATTATACAATCATATTTCACAATATTCAACGCTAACATTGATTAAAGTCATATATTGTACATAAGTGCGCTAACGTATACATACATATTATATGATAGGTACATAAGATTTGTATATGTATCGATTTTCTATTTAAAATACGTTTTGTATAATAATATTTGATGGACGACCATCCGAGTGTGTGATGAAAAAAAAACACCCTCGAAAAGAAATATGAAAAATCTTTGGCATCGCCGTGGTTTATGGGAAAAGTTGGCATGAACGTCTAAAGACGTGTGCAAAATAAATATTCCAGATCATACATGTGCGGTGCAGGGTAGGAAGTGAAAAGTTTTATCGTCAGCCGTCGACAAAACAAATAGCTCCAGACAGTTCGGAGACATTGTTCAACGAACGGATATAAATACACACGCGAGCGTTTTATTTTATCATCGTCGTTTTTACTTTTTTACGTCAGCACTCAGCATGCGAAAATACACACACACGCATATAAATACCAACACTCATTTTTCGATTCTAAGTATATAACCGTCGAAACTATATACGCGTATGATATTCTATGTTATACTACAGTATATAGGCGTTTATACCGATTTTGACGTTAACGACTCAAACACAGTGCTCTGCGGACATTTTTTTTTTTTTTTTTTTAGTGGTAGCAGTCGTTTATTTACGTGATATCAGTCATCGCGGTCGCTCGTTAGCCGTCTTAAAAAACGTGCCCGCAGACAGACGGACATTATATTTCCTTTGTCGTCGACAAAAACATGAATTGCTATATAAAAAGGCGTTTTTATATGAGCCATAAACCAACCCTCCCTTCTAAACCCTCCACCCCCGGACCATTACTAAGGGCGACGATGACGACGAGGAGGGAAGTAGTTGGAGGTTGTAGTAACTGATGACGACGACGAATAGGGTTGCCTGGCGAACGAGTATTGCCCTTTGGCCGGACGCTTTTATCGTCCCTTCCGGTTGACTGACAGTCCGTCATTGACAATATATATATATATTATACATATCGCACAGTCCGGCAATATTTTAGACGATATCGAAATGATTTTTCCAGCGATGCATTTTAGGTGTAATTTGTCATTCGACCAGGGGACAAACGATTTCGTGTTTGCGCATTGGAGATACCGTCGATAAATCGACGTCACGTCATCTCGTGAAAGGAGGGTGTACAGGTTGATGTTTTATGCGTGATTGAAAATTATTATGCCCACAATAACTTGTATGACAACAGAGAACACAAAATAACTGAACAAGCTTTTTGTTTTTGTTTTAATTATTTCATTACATATTTTTTTTTTAAATAGAGCTCGAAATGTGATTGTTGTACTTTCGTATTGTTTGTGTCGGATAAACGGAGCAGTCAGCGTGTACGTACATATACCTTCAGAAAAACGCATTTAATGTTGATTTTTACTGTTGTTAGGACAATGTATATTCACGTCATTATACTGTAAGGTATTTGGATTTTAGTAAAAACATTATATTATTCTCCTGTACAAGAACTGTATTTGCTATTATAAAAATCAATAATAATAAAATATATATTTGTCTTTACAATTTTACTGAGTTAACAATTTATAAATCTATAGACTAAATTTATCATAAAAAAAAATAAAAATTGATCGTACGAGTATATAATATGTATAGACTTGTCTGAATGGAAAGTACTATTGCAGTGGCATATTATGATTATTAATTTGTTTTCTCATATATACACATAAACATATTATTTCCGCCTCAGTGGAGATTTATAAAACGTATTACAAACAAGAACTTATTCATAGCTAATAAAAAAAATAACTATATTATATCAATGAATTTAACCAGAATGTATAATCCATATATAATGTATTTACTATATGTATAGGTATATAATTATAGTACATTAAAATATAGTATTTTTTGAGTACATTTTTAACGTTAATAATACTATTAATATAATATAATTTGTCTAAAATTGTTTTTCATAAAAAACAAGTGTAAAAAATTTTCAATTATTTCATTTTAACTATATGTTGTTTAAAAATAAAATACAGGTGTACAAGGGCGCAATAAATAAATTGAGATGAATATATTATATATTTTTTATAATAGTTCCCAACCTATTCTTGTTTTTTAACGATTTCAGATAACCGTAATATTTTCAGACGAATTGTGTATTTAATTATGTACGTTACTAAAAAAAAAAGTTTATATTAATTTATAAAAAACAATTGAACAAAATGTTTCAACCGAATCCTCTCGATTTTATATTTCGTCGTTTAACAAAAATTACTATACCTATTGAATGAAAAATATTAATGATGTGGGATCCCATTTGTGTTATATAAAAAAAATATATTCCTTTTATTTCTCTTTTTACATTTCGTTTTATATAACGATTATTGTTATTATTTATCCAGTATATCAATTGGAGTACGCGCGCGCGCGCACACAATTTTTTTTTGCATTACCTACATACATCTACTACGTTTTTCAATCAAGTAGCCTTGTAAACAAACGTCAGACGAACGTCATTAATATATTATAATGAGCGCTAAAACAGAGTGAAACTACGCTACTGATATTTTCGAGTGCACGCGGGTACCTCGCTCGAGGGCACAAAACAAACACGCCGCGCGCGCATACACATGGGCTACTTGTGAGGGCAATTCAATGAATATTCAACAAACGGTATATTATCGTGTGGTGCGCCGCCCCGGTTGTCGTGTTAGAACACCTCTGGGGAATGCAACCGTTCGTTATAATAGTGTGGAGAGAAATTATTGTAGTATCGTTTTATTTCTCCTCTCCGACGGCTGAGTCGTAATAATATTATAATATAAGGGGTAATATATAGTAATAATAGTATGGAACGTAGACATTTTGTGGTTTTCGATCTTTCGTAATACGCCGACCACGTGAACCGACGACACGAATTTAAAATATAAATCTTCCGGAATGAATTACTTATGTAATATTACAACACTATAGTGCCATCACAGTTTTTTATATAGCTTTTACTTAAAAAAAAAAAAAAACAACTCGAAACGAAACGTATTATCGTTATGCTAAACCACGTTTTAAACGTTTCCCTCTCGAGCGCTATCGTATTATGGTGTTGCTGATTATCGATACAACCATATGAAAATGTTATTTATAATTATACTGCATCTACATATATTATATGGTTTAAATTATTCATTTTTTTTTTAAAACGATATTATTTCCACGTTCACTGTCTTATCGTTATATTTGTAAACATTGACGTATAAAAAACCTCCGCAGATTGCAGATGAGTAAACTTCATACGTTCAATAGTAACGAGTTTATATTTTGTACTTAAAAACGATAATCATTAAAGTCTAAAAGTGGTTTTCTCATAAGTAGTTATATTTTTGCAAGTTCTCGCAAAAATAATGGAAGTTTTATAATTTCATCATATTCGAGGTATAATATCTACGTCATCATTTTTAAATTTTAACCAGATTAGGTAAATGTTTTTTACATAAAAAAAACTTTTTTTATCAAAACTACTTTTATAAAATAAAAACACATGGGTTTTAAACCCATATGTAAATTCTACGTAGGTACGCAAAAGAAGCATTTTAGGAAGTCAGGAAAAACATATTCATTAAGCGTGTTGTTTTCCACGTTACAAAAAAATGTAAATACAGTACACAATAATAATTACTAATTAAGAATTATTGAATTAAAGTATAGTAACGACTGTTTATATAAAAT
Organism: Rhopalosiphum nymphaeae; assembly: GCA_036289425.1. Lineage (NCBI taxonomy): Eukaryota > Metazoa > Arthropoda > Insecta > Hemiptera > Aphididae > Rhopalosiphum > Rhopalosiphum nymphaeae. The sequence goes on from JAZAQC010000013.1 coordinate 22,082,942, forward strand.
AAGTATAGCAAATTAATCAATATTTGTAACCGTGGCAACGAATCGTAAGCGTAAATATCGAAATCTAAAACTGTATAATACTGTGATATATTGCATTTATACGTGAATACTTTTTGCATTATTAAATTTGTTTCTAATTGTTTTACATTAAAAAATAATTCTCTATACTTTAATATTAAATACCATTGATTATTCATATTATAAACTTATAGCCAATTCATGTTTAATTAATATGGTACTATTATCATTCATATAACTATCATATCTCTAATTAGTAATTTAATACAGACGTAGATTTTTTTTTTATTATAAAAAATAATTTACCTATGAACTTATTATTTATGAACTATTTTTGGTAGTTTTATTAAAGTAATACCATAACAGACTAGTAAATCGTGAGTGGATTTTAATTATTTTTTTAATCATTTATATAATTTTTGTATTATTACAATGTGTGTAACTTTAAATATAAACTTCGGTAATATATTAAAATAAAATTATATTCAATATAACTTAAAGAAAAATTTTGAATATTTATTCAGGGTTTTTTTTTTTAAACATTTTAGGATAAGAAAATCTATTAGTAAATGTAGATTTCTGTCCCTAAAATAGATTTGAAAAAATACATTAATAAATAATAAATATGTATTTATTCAAAAAATATTTTAAGTTAAATGTAAATTTTGAAATATACTGATCTTGTAATAAATAAATTATATTTTTAAAAGAGTACCTATGTTTCTCAATATTTAATTAATTCGTATTTTATTTTATTATGTATAGATATAACAGACATAATAGCATTTATAAAGCTAAATGAAAAAAAGCAGTATGTTCATACTTGTATAAATAGCGTAATTTTAATATTATAATACTACTAAGCATTTATAATTGGCAATAACCGTTTAGTCTAATGTTCTAATTAAATTAATTATTCGTATTAATATTTTAATCCAGCTTTGATCTATTAACTATATCCCGGAAGTCGGATAATATTACTTGTCCATCTTATTTATATATTATGTATGTTTATTTTAACGGTGTCTAGTTTTATTATAAAAATACAATCAAATATAGGTTATTATAGTGTATAATGTAATATATACACATATATATATATATTTTTTTAATAAATGTATATATTATAGTAAAATAAATAATTATAATATAATATGGGCCTTTTATTTCACCGATGTACATTTTTTTCCGCTGTTACAGTCGTGTTCGAAGACAGAAAGGGTGAAAACAATGGATATTTCCTTTTGCACGAACACATACATCAGTCGCCATCGTCATTTAGCGACAACGGGAGCGATTTGTTAAGGCTCTACACCGTGCGCGTAATGAATGATTGTACTTGGCGGGGGAGAGGGTTACAATGAGCAGTATTCGTTCGTTATATACACCAGCTGACAGAGAGAAAGAGGGAGAGAGAAAGAGTGAATGAGAGAGGCAAAAGAGGACACCGTGTAATTAATTCCAGCTAACAATGGATTATAAATCTGCAGCAGAGAAATATCCTGTAAAAATGCCACATCGATCTGTGTCATGTAGAATTTTTTTCTCCACAGATTTACTCCCTGTTGTTATGAACAATACTTTTCTATTATTATTTTTTTCAGCGTTTTTTTCGAATTCATCGTCGTAGGTACTTACATATACTTTATATTTAACTGTTCGTTTGAAGTGTCACGTCACATTATTAAGAAATCGTCTAAATAAATTAGAACAAAAGTTACAATAAATGTAATCTATTATATCGAACATTATAATACGGGTATACTTTATTTAGTGGTACTTATTTATAAAATATTATTCAAAACTATATTTTATATTTAAATCAATAGTTTTTATTATTCAATTTAAAGTTATGACATGCGTATTATAACGAATATGAATAATTTATAAATTGGTAAAAGTAAAATATAACTAAATGAAACAAAATTTACATAGAAATAAAAGGTGAAATGTTGAGCTTTTTAAATAGCTTATGATATAGTGATAACTCTCATATCATATATTGATAATAGTATCCTGATCAATTAATTTTTCTAAAAAAAACTTTTTTTTGTATAACCTGATGTTTGTAAAGTATAACATTTTTTTTCTAAATTAAAATAAATAAATAATACATTATAAATTGCATAACATATATTTCATAATTATAAATTATTTTATTTAAAGTTATCATGAATTATTATTTATTAGTAAATTGGTATAAAGTAAAAATTATAAAGTACCCACTGAGTGCGTCAGTAAATAATAAAATCTATCATTAAATAATATATTAATTTTATGAATTTTATGATTTAACGCTGTGCTAATTTTTCTTTTTGCTACAAACATCAACCGTTGAAAGCTTGTGAATCTTTGCACTGACATAACTCGTGAGCTCAAATACTCCGTTTAAATATATAAACATTTATCATACCTATTAAATGTAAATAGGATTTATCACCAGAGTGTCGGAAAAGTTTTAATTGCCATCATTTTTCTACGCCATAACGAGCTGTGGAGGGTAACATTTTTAAAGTCTTGAAAAATTACAGTGCGTAATTACCGATCCCCAAACAGATATTCCAGAAACTTTAAACTGACGTAAAAGCTTCTAGAAAAAGTTTCTGAAAACATATACGCCGTATAACGTACATTTAGGATGGTTTATTGTGCATTGAAAAGAAATGCTACAAACAAACATATAGATAGTAATAATATAATTGTATTTACTCAGCAATCTGTGCATGTAATATGTATATATTTAAATATAAGTGTGTTTCCATTATATCCAATATTTTAATAATGGAAATTTCAATATAATTTATATAATTTTATTTATTTCATAGTTTGAATAATGGATCTATCGTTATATTTTGATAAGAATAAGGTAATTTCTTAATTTAAGTCATTGTTACCTACAATTTATAACTACAAACAATATTTGATTCTTTTATTGTGCGTTGCAGCTAATGTATTATCTACATTGGTTTTAAATAACTGCATACTTTTGATCCCAGAAATCATATTCAAACGATAAGTAGTACAGTATTAAAGATTCTTGGTTTTATGATGAAATTAACAGGATTTTTATTCCTTATCAGCGAGGTGCTATATATTTAACATAAACTAGTCACATACTCAAAATTTAGAATTCTATATTTTTGTAAATGATTATAAATATAATAAATATTGACCCTGCATAAGATTACATCTAAATGTACATAATAATATATAACTACATTACCTAATTATAAAAATTGATGGATCTATATACGCGCGTTTTGTTCTTCACTCTGCGTGCATCCAATTATCACATGATAGTATACGTTCTTAATAATAATAATGATAATAATGGTTATAACCCGTACTGGTATAAAATCGTGATACAATTTTCGCTCGTTTACAGCGTGCGGTAATGTAATTACGTGAGCCGTAGACATTGTCTCGTATATGGACACGTGTTGCCACTGTTTTAACGCGCTTTTATGGCTCAAGTTTTTATACACTTTTGCGACCGTATATATATAATATTATATTATTATGTACATTATGTGTTTTCAGTCTCAAATAAATATGTTTTCACTTTGAAAACTGCTAGGAGTTATACGGTCAGTATTTATAGAACTAATTCCGTTATTAAATTATTTCGCGAGAATGGTAGAAGAAAGGCTAGAAAATCTTATGGCCCATCGCACAACTTTAAAAGCTTTTTAGGTATTTCTAGTCGTTCACGCTCAACTTATGTGATGGACACGATTCATAGTTTTCACGGAAAAAATAAGGTTTACGTTAGCTTTATAACCCACTATAGGTTTCTTATAACTCTTGAATTATTTTTATGTATTATTTTTTTTGTTTTATGATATAATCATATAACTTACAAGGTAGGTAGCAAAGAAACAGCGTTATTCAATTATCCACTCTTTATAATTACACTTATTAATATATATGTGAAAAAAAGATTTAATTGCAGTTTTAACTGTTTCGTTTTTATATTAAAAATAGTTTTAGTCCTCAACAAATCTTTAATTCCAGTGTAGAATGTTTCATTCATTTATTCAATAGAAAAAAAATTATGAATATTTTATAAATTCTGCCGTCTCGTGTTTTATCATACTACATACATTTGAAACACAGTAATAGTTTCAGACTAAATGCTAATTACAATCTATTACATACTTTACATTATAATTCACGTAATTTCAATGAAATACGAGTATAATAATTATTACGTAGCAATTTGTGCATGTGACACGGCGTCTAACGTATGCAATTTAGTTACATGCAGTATTACCATGTCCACGACGAATAGTTGCCACGTTTTATTATACCTAGACACCAATATCGTTACGCGCTACTCGTTGTTAAATTCTATTTTATTACAGTTTGCGTGACTAAATGTATAAGTTCGTTAAGTATTATAGTCTTTTGGGGGTGCAGGGTATTTTAACTACTCTAGTTTAGACAATACCACCCTCTATAGCGTGTTTGACGTACAGAAATATACCCTTTAAAATATATTTTAACGTGAAGTTTTATAGTGGCGTTACAAAGGAAAGCCAACAGCAATATCTTACATATCGTTTACATCGTGCCGCGGATCGGATTTCTCTGCGAAACCGAAGGGACTCCGCGAGATCATAACATTATTGATCTATAGTAAGGAACGTTTTGGAAACTGTGAAAAACTCATAAACTCTGTTGGCATAATAATATATTTAAATATTATACAGCGATTCCATCAGTATAATCTGATTTAAACTGTGGCTTTTCGAGTCATTGCGTGGACGGCGGCGATGATGGCCAAGACGGACGAGACCATAAAAATAGCTTAAGCTGCGGTTTATTATCATCGGGCGTATAGAATTCAGGCGGCATCCATTAACGTCTGGCACCGGTTCAAACTACCATTGACGGGCTTAAAAGGTGTCCGGCCTCCACGCCGCCGATACGATAAATCCGATGACACGTTATACGACGACATTATGACGTTTTTAAAACAATTAACGCGTGTTAATCGGTTCTCTGAATTGCTTTGTTGTATAGGCATAAAATATTAACGCGAAAATAAATCCACACGATAATAATACGGTATTATACGAGATTCGCAGTGTATATATATGTAGCTTATTGTTGAAGAAATCTCACGGGAGCTCATATCATATAGGACACTGCGGGAAAACACGTTTTATATAATACGTTTATGTAGGTAGGTATAAGTATATTCGAACAATGCGCGTGCACGCGTTTTCTGTATACTTGTATATAATATATATTGTTATATATTATTTATTATAAATTTTTTTTTTAACTTCTATTTTTACCAGGAGCGTCTTCAAGCACGAACTCGTATACATACATATTATAATATGAGCGCATTGCGCTATGCAGCTCGTGACTGGAAACAAATTCGTGATAAGGGTTAAAAAAAATATTTGTATAAAAATAAATAGCTTATATAATACGAACGTCAACGGCAACGTTGCGTGATTATCATTACACCGCGTCGTAGTCGGGTTGTGTGAACAAAATAGGTTCGTGATGAACGAACAGGGTGGCGTAGAATATATATATATATATATATATATATATTTTTTTTTGCACTTTAGTATAAAACTCATCAAACACACGATTTCTAAAGGGAGAAATAGAAATGACGTGCGCTAGCACACAACATATACACACATACACACACGCGTATTATATTGTGCGTGCTGGAAAAGACGTGATCTTGGGAGGAATATATTTGATGGAAGACCGGGTCATCCGTCAATCGGTAATCTCTATTAATCGGCTGTATACGGGCTTTCATATGTCGAACGTATATAATATGTGGCGAGGCGGTGGTTTTAGTGCGATAGGATATATTTTTAACATCTGCCTCGTCATTTAATCCGATCCGACTGACACGAGTCTGTTTTGACAAAAGTTCGCGAGTAGACGTCACGTTTTTTTTTTTCAAACAAGAAAAACTATACTTATTATATTATAGTCGGACGAAACGCAATAATTGATTTAATAAATTCAACGCCATACCTCATCATAGGTATATACTTTGTTATTGATACTCTTAATTTTGTCGCATGCTTGCAGTATCGCCAAATCACCGGGTTTAAACAGTGGTGTAATAGTAGCCCAATAGATGAACTGTGAGCGAATTTATACTTAATTATTCGTTGCTTAGTAAGTTATAGTTTATATGCGAGTACCGCATTAACTCAACACCGTAAACATATTAATGTGGCCATATGGGGTTCCTATATATGCAGTTAAATCTGAATTTATATCTATTTGATCTACACTCGTATCGCTTCCTTCGCATTATATATTATAATAATATAAGATGAGCATTATATTAGCATTGTTTCATCAGTACCGCGTGACCAATTCATTATCAAATTTGTTTATCCTTAGTATATATTTATATGAGATACATATGTATTTATATCAATATATCTAAATAATAATTTTACTCTTTTAAAACCTACCTATGCATAAGTTAAAAATAAATAGCTATTTAAAAGCATGTAAAAATAATTATGTCATAATTTATGAGTTATAATGAATTATCATTCTAAAATTTAAAATGTATGATACTATAATTAGCAAATGAAAAGATAATGTTTAAACAATTTTAAACACTTAGAAAATATAATTTTTACACAAGGTACCTCGCATTGTTTGTCTTTGTACACACCCGCTCTTCTATTATATTTAGTATTTACTATATTATAATATACCTATCTCTTGCCTAAACTTTTAAAGCTTAGTTTAACCATTTTAATACTTAACGAAAATTAGTAATTTAACTTTTAGAATATTAACATAAATTAACGCTTCATAAAATAACTACCACGGGCTTTTAATGGAATACTAAAATAAATATTTTAATTTTTAGTTTTCGAATTAAATAGCAAAACAACAACTACTACTATTAACAATAATAATTATAATTCTCTGATTCTAAATTCAGTAATATTTTCCAAATTCATATTTTATGAATATTGATTAATAAAACTATATTATACAAGCTGAAGATTACTGTGTATGGTATAAAACACTCTGAAAATGTATAAATTGAAATATTTAAATTTGTTTAAATCTTGTTAAAAGGATCACCTTGTATAATAAACAATCTGTTAAAACATGATAATATAATGCTAAGAACTTATATAAGATCCCATAGTAGCATCTGTATATATTATATAATATAGATTCGTATTTCTTATTTTTCTCATTATTATTGAATATTATTATCTAAGGATATTCCATAAATATAAAGAATAATAAAATATAACTTCGAGTCGTTTGGATAAACTATTGAAGAAAGTACCAAAGTTTTTTCTCCCTTCGTGCCCTTTCCTTATACTCCGTATAATTACGAGATATTTTTCATAACACAGTGGCCAAGTTTCAGATATTATGTACTATATAGTATAGTTATTGGCCCGAGACCAACGGACGGCGATCGTAAAAGAGAATGAACTCCCTCCGGCAAATGATAATGTTAAAAACAAAATGGACCGGAAAATTAGAGTTTCGAATACGGTTCTAAGTGCACATTTTTACGCGTGCCCAAAGGCGAAAGACCTTTGGAATGTAATGTTTTAAGGTTTTGCGTCTTCTGATACACCACACTGCAGTTATTATAGAATACGTAAAACTCTTTTTTTATAATTATTGTACGTCAGAAACGAATATTAAAAAATAAATTGTTAGTAATTTATTCAAAAACAACTTTTAATAATAAAATAAATAATTTAAAACACAGGTATGTATAGGTGCTTTAATGTTAAAGTTTAATTATAGTTTAGCAAATGCAGTATGTTGTTTTAATTTTAATGAGATTACTTTACACAAGTTCTTAAAGTGTTTAATTTTAAACTAAAATATAATTATTTACGAGCAGAATATTTTAATTATTTTTAATTTCTATGGAAATATCAATGAATTCCAACTAAAATTAACAATACAATAAATTGCAAGCATGGTCTGACTTTTAAAAAACTATTCTACATTTAATGTTGGATATTTTATATAAATTTACACTTACGAGTAGTAATTCTATTATACATAATTTTAAATTATCTTTTTAGTTTTTGCCAATTTTAATAGTATAAAAAAGAGATAAAAATTATTTTGTTTTACACATTAATATTTATGACAAGTATATTAAAATGAGAATTATAAAAACAGCGTTTATCATAATTATGTATAGGTAATGTTGTGACTGGATTTTAACTTTGATCTTTGTAAGTATTTTTTATTTCTAGAAATTCTTTCTTTGCATACATGGATGGATTAACTTAAGGCTCCATTTGAATATACTTTTTTAACCGTGTTTACTTTGAATGAGAGTATGTACTTCTTCTATTTTTATTAAATATTCAATAAATTGTGTATATAAAGCACATTTATAATAGTTTAGATAAGAAAAAAATATATATAAAAACTTGGTAACATACTTACTTTATAGATCACAATAGTATCATAACCTTTAATTTCATTGATGTATATAGTATATTATATTATAAAAATATAAAATTTCAAAAATGTACCCAATATTTAGCAAATAGTGTATTTAAACTTAAAATAAAATTTAATTTTGTCTGTTGCAAATGCTATATTAAGCATTTCATTAGATGCAATAAGATCGTGATCGTTTATTTTATTTCTGAATTCTGTGACTGGAACCCCTGGCTGCAGGTAACCCGTTATAATATACTTTATACTCGTATATACTTATAACGTATATATGTATATATTGTATTTTACGTATACCGTCGGCTATAACGTGAAATGCAACACAGGTACGTACCAGAATAATATATACGATTTCAAGTGTGTGTAATATTATAATACATATGCCATGGTCTTCGCGGTATACCTAATAAAATGTATAAAGGATTTATTATTTTTCGAGGACGACCACAAGTATACAATAATATATAAACTGAGCATTTATATTATTATATCCCTCGATAGTTTTTTATTACATTTGTTTTCTTTTCTTTTTTTATGTCCCCGTAATATTTACTGAGACATGGTTTTTTTTCTATACACACACTATATACTCGGAACAGTTTATTCAAATCGTCACGGGAACCGGTTAGAAGTGCGTCGACTATACTCACGGCGTTAGATTGTTGATTTTTATTTTTTATTTTAAATTTTATGTTCCGTTGTTTACTGTTATCAAAAAAAAAAAAAAAAAACTATACATACTAAATAAAATATATGAAAAAAAAAACATAGACGTCCCGGCATACAACTCACACGTGCGCGGGCGACCCTTGTGTATGCCGAGTAGGTACGATGGTTATAATACGTTTTATATCGTTTCACACGATCACACAGCGAAGACATCCCCACCATTTATAACATATTTTAATATAATAATAATTAAAAGTCGATTTACCGTGCCGGCCAAATGTTCATTACGAATTCCGTACCTCGACTTATATATATATAAGCAAACTCATACGTAAGAGCCGCTCGTCCTAGCGCCGGAGTCTATTTCCGTTCGGTCACCGCTGATGAGTAAATACGAAACGTGATAACGCTGTAGTTTCATATATATATATATATAGTTAAAACAATTCCCATGATTCATGAACTGTAATAATACACCTACAGTAGAATGATAATATATTATGTTAGTGGACTGGGACACGCGGTTGAGATTCAGCGCAAGGCTGACGAAAATTTACCATCTATACATCTACATCGGAATCCGAAGAAAAATGCCAAAACACGAAACTCGCCTTGCAGCTGTTTCAAGTGTGACTGGTAATATTATAGACAGACACTATGGTCATTCATAACTTCGTAGGTCAAAATAATTTGTAGTTTGTGTTGATCTGTATATAATACACTTGAACCTGAATTTTTACAAAACATTAAAAATCGGCTTTTTTTTCTTCATTAAAGTTTTAACGAGCAAAAAAATGAAGCAAACATTTCATTTATTTAAACTATATTCTGATTTAAATTTGAAATACTAGTATATTGCCATATACAATATTTTGCTGAAGAATATAAGTTAATGAGTTAAAAAAATAAAGCTATACGTATATAAAAATCAAAAAAAAATCATAATACTCAAAAGACGTGTTATGAGTAGTTTACTTTTAAGTCATACACTTAAATAACTTGTAACAATACTATGATTGCATACCTTTTATATAAAAAAAAAAACACAAAAATTAGCTAAGAAATAATTAACGACTTAATGCATTCAACCCCTCGTCAGTGTAATTTTACCTATAATTGTGGTGTAGTTTAAAATAAGCAGCAGAAGGTATTATAAGATTAGATATATAGTTTTTGTTTTAATACATGTCGGTAATTTACACACGGGTGATTATAACATAATATACTGCACTGCACCTCGTCATTGTATATATTATTCGTATTCGGGTACAAGAAAAAAAATTTATCGTATCGCGTGCCATTTGATGAACAATATATACATAGGGCTGCCGGCACCCCTTTCGCGCGCGTGCATTATAGGTACGGTGTATATACAATATTTTTTTTTGTACTTTTTGTCCGCTGCCCTCGTTCCGAATTCATCATTTCCGACAGCTCTCACTTTTGAACCAGCTGGCGGTGGTTCTCCTTTTGTGGGGCACGTCGGTCAAAACGAGGATATATATATATGTATATTGTATGTATAGCGGTGGTGAATATATATCACGTAATGATAGAATAAAAAAAAAATAATAATAATAAAGGGTCGAATAATAATGATAATAACAAACGAACACGGAGAAGGCGGATATCCGACGCACATTTCTTTTTTTAAAAAGCACGGCCGTGCGCAACGCCGCTGAACTGGGTAAATGGCGCGCGCCATATCTCCGGCTCACTCCCATCACCACCATCATCATCATCATCGTCACAATTGTCGTCATTATGCATAATATTTTTATCGTAATTTGTTCTTCAAAACAATGGGTATGAGTGTCACAGGAGGTATGTGATCATATCGAATTACAGAGTTTTTCCTACGTAACAGCTAAACGTTTCAAATCGTTTTCTTCCGCGTGTACAGAAATATATAATAATATAACTGCTCACAAACACCACCCCTCTCGTCCATTTACATTATTCAATATAATATATATATATATATATACATGTAAATATACTACCGCGATGTATAATAACGTAAATGGCACTCCAGAGCGTCGTTACGTGCCTTTTTATTAGTGTATAGTGGAAAATGTGCGGCGGGTACATTTCGTTTGTAGGTAAACCTTCATCATATTATATTTACTGTTCTTCCAATAAATTATATTTACTTAAATCTTTATAACAAGAACATAATACGAACGAAAACTTAAATTATATTTATATATGTATATGTTATGAATTAAATGATGTTATGAAATGTTGAATAAAAATGTATGAAGTTTATATTTTTATGTATTATTATTATTTCTGTTGTCACATTTTCTTTAGAAAATTGTAGTTTTTTACATAGTACGAGACCATTATTGATCATAACAATTGGATTACCCGTACATTAATCACTACGATATTAATTACACTGTCAGTGTCCTGATACAGTTAAACACTAATTGTATGGCTAATCTTTAAATTAATTTTACTAACATTCAAAATTACTTAAACTTATCTAATTGAATCAGTTCTATGCAATGATATAATTTAATAATAATCATATACATTTGTGATACCGACCGTTTTACCTGTAAGAAAATGTTATGTTTATTTTACATTAAGTACCTACCGATAATAATATAATTTATACCTTATAAACGATTATATAATAAAGGAACATAATTGAAATATTGATTAATTTTATATTTTCCAAGTCTTCATTGTTTTGTCGTGAATATAAAGTAAATATAATAACCATAAAAGTAATTTATTATTAAGGGCTCGTATTTTTTAATCAGGATTATATTTCACTTAGAGTAGGAGATGGATGAATTAATTAATTAATTTGCCGACTGCAGTATAATAATGATGGTTGAATAAAAATAATTCTGACGAAAGGATATTTCGATTGTCAGGTAAATAATAATGCAGTGTAGTCAGAAAAAATACCATTACCATTGTACTGTATAATTATGAAAGGAAAACTTTAAAGGTATATAATACAAACTATTGACCCACGTCAGATTTGAATGTCTGGAAAAAAGTTTGCTAGGCTTTCATACCTATATATATATATATATATAAATAAATATGTGTATATGTGTTGAGTTATGTAAAATAAAATATGGGTCTTCTCCAAAAAGGGTTTATTCAAATTTAAAAAAATGGTTTCGTTTTCTTTTTTTTTTATTACTTGCCTTCACTTCTCTTTCGACAGTCATATTTTTATATTCGATTGGACAAATAGCGAAGAACAATAAGCGCAAAGGCCCCAGGACAATCGTAAAATAAAATAAATAACCTTACAAATAACATTGGAAAATAAATTTTTATATTCGAAAGAAACTTTTAATGGTGCGCGTAAACGAGATTACGTAAAACTTGTGAAAACTGCAAATGAATAATACAGTTACCCGAAATATTTGTCCAACGACGGAATTGTATTTAAAGTCTACACGAGCCCCATATTCGATTGTAAAGTTTGTTGGCGAGACATTAACATAAAAAATAATAATAATAATAGTAAATAAAAATAGAAAATGCTCGTCATAGTGTGACAACGTCATACAACATAATTTTACAATAAAGATTTAAATTTACCTCAGCCCCATACATATGTACATTAATAATTAAGTAATAGTGTTACTCATTGGTATACGGGACGACAACGGATCTAATTAATATTCATTCGTAAACGAAAAAAAAAAGATACTACCGGAAAACCCGCAGCAAAACTGCATGTGCGCATAGTGCACATAAATACCAATATTTAGCCACCAATTAAGCCTGTTAAAGTCTAATTAGAGGGTTACAATCGTTTCTTTTTCTCACTCGTATATAGACTATTGTTTTTATGTGTGTATGTTTCTGTTGCACGTTTTTTAGTTTTTATTTTATACTAAGGTACTATAGGTATACTCGATTTAGAGTTTGAAAAAAGTATCAAAAACGCCACACAATATCTTTATCAACAAAGGATGAATTTAGAGGAAAAAAATACATCCTAGCGCCCTTCTCTTCATTTTGCGGATTACCATTGTTCCGTGTTTTACTATATTATCATAATATAATATTAGGTATTTATATTTATTTTGTTTGGCACACCCTTAGTCGCTCGGTTCCGAGGACAATAACTAGTGATTATGATGCGAACAGCCGACTTCGTATTTTTCTCTCCCTCCCTACCACAAAATATATAATGTGTCGTTACTGTCGCACCACCATTGAAAAAAAAATTAATTTTAGCCAACCGAAAACCGCACTCGACGTGTGGTACTGTACTTTGTAGGCAGTCATTTGTCCGCACCGTGTCGGCTGCCGAGAATTAATAATAATAATAATAATAATAATAATAATAATAATAAAGGCCCGTGTTACACATGTAATTCAATGCCATCATCACCATTGCAGTGTAATTAAAAACACATAAACCACCTGGACCATCACTAAATAACACAACGACAACAATGATAATAATTTAAGTAATACGACTCCAGAATACGATAATTATCTCATTCGTACGAACGCTGCCAATGGAAGAAAATTGGAGATCAATAAAAAGTTGACAAATCCTACAAATATTTAGCTTTAATTTTTTGTTTTATGGAAAGGGATTTGGGTTAATAATTTTACAAACAGCATGAGCTGTATTTTATTTACGTCTACAATTTTTTTGATCAACAATTATTATTGTAGTATTCTAGATTATTGATTCCTTTCGGTGTAGGCAATATTACACAATTCACAAATAGTTAACAAATTAGTAAAAACCCTGTAAATGCGTGTAACATACAGCATTTGAGCTTTATTTAGTTTAGTGATAGCCGTCTATATACGTGTATATTATATATTCATTGAGCGATCACCAAGATTTTTATTGTGCATAAAAATAAAATAATAATAATGAATGTATTGTAATATATACGATAAGTATATACTAATGGCCTAGTCTATCCGATGTATCTAAGATCAATAAAAAACAAAGCGTATTTATTTCATTAGGTAATATAAATAGTATAGTTTTATATTTATTCTATACAAATTGCAAAGTATTGTTTCTATTGTTTATTAAACTTTATCCTATACGTGCTCGAAAACTAAAAAGAAAGTTTGTTCTCAAAAGACATTGAAAATCGATCTAGTCTGATGAGTTGAAAAGCAGACAAGAGTATATTGAAACCATCGACTGCAGATCGGTTGTGTATGTGAACTTGTAGACAATACACTTGTAATACCTGTTTGAAATTACTTTTTATTAATGGCTATGAAACACAGAAATAAAAACTTGTGTGATAAAAATGATTTTTTTTCCCGACAAAATCTTATTATACCAGCGTCTCAATAGAACCTATGTCAAACTATTACCTATATAACATTGAATCAGTGATTTAAAGGTTATTTTTATTATTTTTGTGCATACATAAAAATGTTATAATTAATAGTAAACACTTAATGTCGCTTAATATGAGTATAAATTATTTGCTTATAAAACGTTTAATTTAAAATATTTTACTCGTTATTAATTGCGTTCATAATATTTACAAACAAAAACTATACGTGTATCACATGTACCTATATATTATTTATATATTATCATTGATTATTAATAATATAGAATATAATCAATTATATTATTTACTATTTCGTGTGCGTAAAATAATTAATCTATAGCTTTTTAAAATGGTAATATTATTATTTATTATTGTATCATGTTGGCGAATGGATGGTGCGTTAGTTGAAAAAGCGTCAAATTATTATCCGGTATACAGCAATAATTATTATATTATACGCTAAACCAGTTGTTAAATTAATACTATAAAATTATTCTTTAGGTATTTATAATCACGAGCATGTCGGTGTAAACTCTTGTTACGCGTTAACTCTCATCGTTATGTTTTGACCCCTCATCATAACATTGGTGGTCATTATATTTTTTACTTTATAATAATTAATTATATATAGATTGGACTCGTTATAGTTCACTACGTAGAATATAAAAAAACAACACGAGATACACTATAACATCAATATAATAATTGTATTGTGTATGTTTTCAATACAGGACCGGAAAATATATAACTATAAAGATATAATATTTCGGCGATATAAGTAGATATTACCTTATGCTATAATGTGTTATTGGTAGTACACTCGTGGAAACGAGAAAAAAACTAACTTGGCCTGTAGAAGACGAGTATAGCCGCAAGACGTTAAAAGACTATTTCTACGCCATCGGTGTAATAATTTTCTGAGTATTAACTTATATGTAATAATTAATAATGTACGGCGTGCATATTTTACCACTCATTATCTCGATAGTTTTTAATGATTTTAAAAATATGTAAATATTATTTACTATGTATTATGATCGAAATGAAGTGGACCGGAACAGGCGGGTTCTTTGTTAAATATTGAACTACCACTCTGCTTATTGTTATGGATAAATAACTACTGGTTTAAATGTTGATATTATTTATCGAAATTCTCTAAGAAATATTCTACTTCAAAATAAGAAAATTAAGATTATTTTTCTAAAACGTTAATACTTTTCGAAATAGTGAGTGTTTACTTCGAATGGAATCACCCAGTATGCAAATTTTATATATACCTATTTTTCACCGAGATTATAAAACAGGGAGATTCGTATATATACCCTGTCATTTTAATACAGGATCGTAATATTATATATACGCATAAAAAGTATATAATAGACATTTCACCAATTTCGAACAATTGTTCTACGAACCGGAAAATTATATTCGTGCCCGAGAGTCTTCTCGTCTGGCGTGCCGGTGCCTGCAGTGCCTGCGCCACCGTCGCCACTGCAATAGACGTTTCCATTATCGGAACACTCGTTTATATATATATAGATATGTATGTGGCTATATATATATATATATATATCCTCCTCAGGGTGTCTCGGTTCGGTTTAATTTTATTGACAATACCTTACCTGTCTCGCAGCCACTTTCCGCACGTGACGGCCCGCCGAGTCGCGGTCTATGTGCGGCAAAAGAAAAGAAATAAGTAAATAAGAAATGGAAAAACGTTAGGCGCATACCTCCGGGTGGTGGTAGGGGGCACTCAACCGTCACCCCAGGCACGTATAGCCCCGCTATGCCCCGGAATCAGCCCTCTGCGCAGCATGCTGTTTTCGTGCACTTTTCTTTATTTATTTGCGATAACGATAATAATATTATAATATAATATAGAATTACGTCCGCCGGTAATAGTCGCCCTAGATTGTGTCTCTATACAAATTTATATTAAAATAATATGATACTTTTGTACGGCCGTTCAATGCATCCCAAAGGATACTGGACTAAAAAGTGATTTTGTACTCATTTTGTCATAATACTATACGTTATACGTCTAGAAAATAAATCCAAAAACGTATATTCGAGAAAACATTCCAGAGAAGGGGTTGAACTCCTAAACCCACTCCATCTCCCTATAATCCAGGTTACACTGAACCTTAATATAACTACTGCCCACTAAATGTTCGGCCAAGACATGCGGAGTATGTCGAATTACCATTCTAGAATTTATTTTTAAACCAGTCGGTTTGGTTAATTAATATAAAATGCGTGTGAACAAAATCAGTTCAATGCTACATGAATTTTATTTTTTTATTATCGAGATGTATATCGACCGTTCTGCAACAAAAAAAATAAAATAATCAGTGTTTACAGGACATATATAAATCAAGTGATAAATAATTGATACATAAATATAACATATTAAACAGTTTGACCGTATATATATATATTTTTTTTTTTTTGAATGAATGAAATTTATTTATTACTATTAGCACAAAGAAAATCAAAAGAAAAATTGAAATGTCTCTTCAACAATGGGGTTTTATATTGTTGTCTGAAGATGAGAAGTTTAGTAATGAGTGTGTGGCTATTATTATACAGCTACTGAGCTGCGTCTCAAAAAAAATCACACTGCCGTCGGAAATCTTTTGGTTTAGTATTTTCTTATTTTTTATTATTTGTTGCACGTGTTGGTGCGTATAACAAAATCCTTAACTGCTAACTGCTCTATACAACATACGCACCAGGTACCCATATAGCACGTGCTCTATAATGCACGTCTATATATATACGTGGATAAGTATATGTTGGCCCCGTTTAACCCTATAATATACGCGCGCGAATCGTCCACACGTACCTACGGCATAATAAACGGCGTAACGGCACGCGAAATAAACCGATTTGCATTCAACGTGAATAATAAAATTATACGACATCCCGCAGTGACTTTCGATTCGTATGTCGTCGTTTATTATTATAATGCTGCAGCCATTGGTATATAGACGTATTATTATGGTCGATTTTTGTTCGTGTGAACATTGCCTGAATTTTCGATCTCAGCGATGTATATACAATCATCATATTTTAGTTCTTCTTCAGTTATTATATAGTTAGACTGTTCCAAGTTATTCGTGTCAAACCATCATTCTGCAGTAGTTGTTCGTGAAAACGCTATTTCAATTTCCTGATGATACCTATATGCTGTATACAAATGTTTTTTCTGAAAACGTAGATACCTGTTTGCCTACCAATATAGGTTTATTGTTATTTATTTATTAGTAAGAGTTGAAATACGCAAATATTCACGCCCGGACCGGATCTCAAAGTAGGTAGCTGTTGTTGGTGGTTATTGGCGACCGATCCGATTATACATAACGAAGTCGGCCAACAATCAGGCCCTTGTAAAACCAGTTAAGCGTATTAAATAGATTTCCCGCAATTTAGAAATCAACTGAAGAGTTTAACGCGTTCATCGACTCGAAGAAACACAGTATTTTTATTTTTTTTTATCGAACAACGATACATAAAAATACTTCAATTTTTCTGCGGAAAATCTATAAAATATGAGATACACAATATATTCTTTTAGTTATATCAACTAACATGTGCTTGTATGTTATGAATATAATATGTTTGTCAAGTTTCTAAAATAAACTCCTAAGTGTAACACGTGATTGTGACACAAATCATCGTGATGGAATTACGAAGAAGACACATTCAAGTTAACGCGATGCTGCAGAACTGACGAAACGTCACTCGGCACAACTATCGCAGTCCTTACCGTCAACTGATCGCCAAGTGTATAATTATTGCTCATCGAGTCATGACTAACTGAGCCCTCTTCACGGTGCTAAAGAACTTTATTTTCGTCCTATAATAGCGTATGTCTATTACACTATTAATAACGCGTCACAATATTATACATATTATTATTCGTGCTTATAAACAATTCCGTTTTCATAATATACAAAAAATGCATATTATAACACAAAAATTATACGGACATATATATTTATTTTCAAAATTATTCTATAATTATAAGACTGCAGATAAACGAACATGGTTCAAACATTTTTTTCCATATTGAATATTTTATTATTTTTAAATTTTAAATTCTTACATATTTGAATATACTCAGTTTAGTTTTTTTTATAAATTAAAA
The DNA here is from genome assembly GCA_036289425.1 of Rhopalosiphum nymphaeae. Classification (NCBI taxonomy): domain Eukaryota; kingdom Metazoa; phylum Arthropoda; class Insecta; order Hemiptera; family Aphididae; genus Rhopalosiphum; species Rhopalosiphum nymphaeae. Next base: position 22,101,545 of record JAZAQC010000013.1, read on the forward strand.
TTATATTTTTGCTTTTTAGTATTCATAGTGAATGCAAGTTTCAACCAAACTTTGTAGCAATAAGGAATGTATTTGTTCTCGTTACAATTTTTATTTAGCTGTATATTATACTATAATTATGTATATATATGGCAATACATATTATATAATATATTATACTTATCTCCACATAGGATTATGTTTGCATCCCGCTGGTCTGTGCGCAGGTATAATATTTATATAGTCAACACGATAACTTTAATAAGAAGCGGAGGGATTCAAAGGAGCAGGAAATTTAATATAGGTTAGGTATCTGATGCAGAATAAGCGCGAACGTTTAGGCGTGCGTTTTATGTTCGTTTTTTTCGCATCCGATTACACGAGACTCGTCGGTTATCTTTGTGAGTGAGATGCGTCTAAAAAAATCAAATTAACTTTCAACTAAGAATTTTTTTTTCGCATACAAATTGGATAGCTGAACCGAGAAAAAAATAAGGGCGACCATAAAAGAGTGGGCTTTTTGAACTTTTTTCACTCATGACTTGACTCTTTATAAACGGGAATACATATACATGTATATATATATAAGATCCAGGAGAAACGATATTATTTATTCTTTTCGGCCCCGTAAAAGCGGAACTTTTGAATACGACAAACGAGACGGGGATGAGATCTCTGGGTTTTATTTTATTTATTTTTCGTCTTTATATATATATACATATAATGTATACTCTTTGCTATTTCCTTCTTCTTGTAATAACAATAAGTGTGTAGAATATATATAAATATATAAGCTTTTTTTCAAAAGCATATCTTTTTCCTTATTCGCGCGCACACACTTTTTGAACGCTATACTCCCTCTTATCTCCGCTAGTGGCTGTTGTAGTGGAAAAGTGGTGTGGGTGTAGGACAAAGGTTGATTTCAATGAAAACAGCCGCCGACCCGACGCCATTTAGATTCTTTTGCAGACATCGTTTTACACCTATCCGAAATCCCAAACTCTGAAGATCTTGTTCAGAACACACGGCACCGATATATTTAAAATGTATTTATAAATATATATATATATAATCTAAAAGTTGCTTCGTCATCGACACCTTTCAGTGCGTCCGTGAAGGGCGGTGGGGTCTGTCTGACCAGATCCATTATCCGTCCGTCTCAGCACAATGGCCGTTTTCCCCTTGTCCTTCAAATTACGTTTAAAAGGATCCCCGCGCGCTACAAACCAACCGATATATAGTCATTCTGTACACATACACATGCACCATATCTGTTGTGTTTGTAATTTAGATGGCGATTTTGTTAATCGATTCTTAATACCATTATAGCTTAGTTCTGTATTTAGTGTCGGCTCTAAAATGGGGGAGGGATTGGAATACCGCTTAAATAATCATTAGCGGTGGATTTTATCCTTTTTTGAGCGTCCAAAACAGTGGGTTTTTTTTTATGGTAATTCATTCTTTAAAAGCGTGTAACATTATTAAAAGTGAAAAAAATATATAATGTTTAATGTACACGCGTATCAATAAAGGTATTTAGTGTTTACGTATTATATTGTATTGTTGAACCAATAATTGTTGTTGGCATATAAACTTTACATTAAGATAATAACTTCGTATTCAAGTTAAGATAAAATACGAAGAAAAATAACTACAATAGGTATTTTACAATATGAAAAAGTAAAAAAAAAAAAGGAAACAAAAATTTGGGTCACTGTAAACTATTACATAAGACCCTATAATAATATGTATATTTTTAGTATTATAATGTGTAAACAACAATTCCATACCTATTTTATTTTTAAATGTCAAACAATTTTTATTTGTATACTATGTATAAAAATATATTTATTTATGTAATATATTTTTTTCCGTAGCTGAATTTTATAATAATATCATACCTTTATGTATTTATTATATTCTTGAACGCGTTAAATTCTCACTGCGAACTGCTACAGTCACTCGATTACAGAAACTAGAACGAGAAAAATGTGTTTAAATACATTCTTTATAAATTTAAATATTATTAAATACCTACCAGCAGCAGTGTTTAACTGATTCCTTGTGCATATTATAATAATAATCGTCATCGTCATTATAACGGCCTATTATTTCCCATTAAAAAACCACAGATTCGACGTTGAACACGTATCGTCGTCGTCCAGTATATATCTCCTGCAGTAAACGTATGTACACTGTATATATATATATATATAATTTTCCTCGAACATACGTATACAAAAACACGTATTTTTTTACATTTTTTTCGGTCGTCTTAAACGTCCGATGATAGTTATACTACATCAGGTATACATATATATTTATATATATATATATATATATACAAAGGATAATTAAAACAAACTGTAGACACGTGTCGGTGACCGGTCGGGCTGGTAGTGAACGAGGTTCGTCATGCAGGAAACAAACAAACGATAACGATAATTTTTTCGGGATTCTGTGTAGATCACACCGACAGACGCGCACGATAGGGTGCCCGCGACGGTATACCGGATCCATTATGTATTTTAACGGCTATAATAGTATTTCAATATACAACGGCGTTAAATAAAACACTGCCGTTTTTATTACACCGTGGGCGTGTCAAGCCGTGTTCTTTTTTCTTTCTTCATATTTATATTATAATATTCTGTACATATATCTTATCATATTATCGTCATTATAATATAGGTATGTTGTAGTTGATTTATCACAGAACTCTACTGCGCTCAAACCCCTCTTCACTCAAGTGATCTGACTATCCGCATAAAATATTAATAATAATAACAATAGTCATAAGAACTTTATCGTTGCATTTAACGTTGACATTGTCCGACATGACCACATACTGTATCAATGTGTCAACCAAATATTATACACAATAAGGTGATTATTTTGCATTTAAACACTCATTGTATCGAAAAGTATTAAAGTGTTTGGAAAATATATATTTATATAAAATTAAAAATATATGTTGTTTACAAAAGTAAAAAAATTAAAATATTGTGATGATAAAAAATAATAATAATGTTGTTTTTTTAATGATTTTAAATCGTAATAAAAAAATATTTGCATAAATGCTAGAAATAAATATTATTTGTATGTATACACATATAGTATATTCAAAATTAAAATACAAAATGCAAATCTATAATATAAAGAAAGCCTCAGTGGAATATTTATACTATTTTCATATGTTATTATTATTATTATTATTATTATTAAAGAAAGACAAATAAAACTCGTTACCGTTTTAAATAAATAAGAGAGCAAAAATAAACTATAATTCCATTCATGTATTACATACACATCATGAGTAATGCACGCAGAACAGTGTATATTTGTCTTTTTCAAATCTTTTAAATTTTGATCGAAAACTGTCAAATCGTCAAATCAAAATTCAGTTATCGGCAGTTTAAATCCCTCGGGATATTTTTTTTCGCCTACGTCCCAACAAAAGAGTAGAATAATGATGTCCGAATATAAATTGTAAAATCACTACTGAAAATTTACGATTATTCTTTTGCTTCAGGTACCTAAAATATATTTTTTGATTACTTCCATAGCAAGATATTATCAGACAGCATTAAAGGAAACATATTTGATATACTATATTAATTTATCAATAGTATGACACTTATTAATTAAACGTAATTACTACATTTAATTTTTAATATTAATACAAGTTCATTTAAAAATGTTAAAAGCTGATAAATTTTTATTGTTTATTTGATTTAATACTTAAATATTTTAAAAACTATTAAAATATACAGCTATGTATAAACTTCAATTTAAAATAATTATACTTAAATTTTTTTTATTAAGTTTGAAAATATTTTAGTCGTTCAAAAAATGTAATAAAATAAAAATTACCAATGTTTGTTATTAATTAATTTTTAAAATTCCAATATATTAGTATCTACGTAATAATCATGTACATAAACGATTTTTATTTACAGCTTGTAAACTCAACAGTATAACATATTACAAGTCAACGGGTTGATTTTATTATCGAATATCGAAATAACTATTTTATTAAAAATTGTCAAAGTGTTTGAACTATAATTTACTCTCAAGTGGTATACTTGGATAGCTTAGTACACAAAATAGCGAGTAAACTTCGTTGAAGTACTGTAAAAGTTTCTGTAGTGTATTACCGTCATTTTCTGGATAAATCGAGTTTCACGTTATTACCTTGGACTTTCATCCAATTTTTGCTATTCCGTTTTACCCAAAGAACGTAAACCGTCCGTAAATATTTGTCCAACCCCTCAAGTCTAATAGATGATAAGAGCGCACGCAATTTCGTTCTAACCGTTGTTGTCGTTATTGTCAACCACGCCGGACTATTATAACTTATAAGTAATCATATCACCAGAAATTAAATAACCAATGGAATTAGGTTCTACAAGAGCCTATTATAAAAATTACTTTAAATTACGATCTGTCTGAAAATTTATCTTTACATTAATTTTAATGATATGAAAATCTCAATTTACTTCGTAGGCTCTTTTAAAATTCATAGTATAAAAAACTTATAGATATTCATAATTTTTACTATAACATGCTTATTTATAAAACACATAAATATATTAAGTGCGCACAGTAACACTTTCTATAATATATTTCTAGTATAGTTATGCCGGTCAATGGTCACTTTAAAAAAAAATAGTCAAACATACAAGTATATTTTAAATGTTCTAAACAAATATGTGTTTAAAAGAAATTAACTTATTTAATATATAAAAATAATAATTGTTATGTTTAATTATAGGTACTCGAATTGTCATTATATTAAATAGTAGATATCGTTATTGTTTCAAATCTCGACAAGTAATCTCGTACACCAAATAATATTATTTGATCATTGGCTATCAAATGCACCCTTATTAATACACATTTACTTGCGGCCTACAAGTTTAACACGATTACTGGACTATTTCATTAAAGCCGACTGCTGTCTATTGTTCCAATTCATTGTGTCAGCAACCTCTTTCACGCATTTGTGGTTTTCCCTCCAAAGCCTGGACATTTTTTCACCCCCATCGGCAACACACGAAAGACAATTTAATTAATTTTTTTTTTTTTTGATCTTTCCTTGTCGGCTGACGGGAGGACTTTTAACAGGATTAAACCACGCGATATCCCCACCGTGAATCAAACAGCACCACTGCTACGCTCTCTAAAACCCATACCGGAAGGCTTTGTCCTTAAAATGCCAACTTTAATAACGTGTCCATTGTACGGGTTGCGGTGCATATGTATATCGGTCGATCGACATGACATAAATTGAAAAACGTCCGTCGGCCACGAAAATGCTGACGATATTTTTCCAAGTCACCAAGTACACTGTGCTATTGTAATGGGGTTTTATCGTATGGGGTTCGGGGGGTTTAAAACAAAGTAGTTTGTTTGGATTGGATCCAAAATAAGAAGAGAAAATAAAAACATTGTGTACCATACAATGTGTGTGTGTGTGTGTGTGTGTGTGTGTGTATGTGTCTTGGAACCTTTTCAAACATTGTCTAACTCTCTCTATCTATCTTTCTCGTGCTATCACCACCTCCTCTCTATCATCGGTACCTCACTCCCTCCTCGTGTATCTATATCTCTGTCTCTTTCGGGTACAAAAAGGGCCTTTTCCCATGGAAAACGCCAATAACATAATGCGTACACGACGGTTTTTCCCAGGCAATGTGGTCGGCTTTCCTCTCTGGAATGGGGCGGTACGGTTGGTTGAGAGTGTATATGCGCCATAAAAAGAGATTGCGAATCCGAGATATTGCCGTCTGGGCCCTATTCGATTTGTGTTCGAAATATATTAATCTCCAATCGTTATTACATATTTTATTATTATTATTATTATATATATTTTTTCTACTACCGGATATCCAATGGCGCCCTAAAAGAACCGGCGTTTTTATTATTGCACGACGACGCACGTATATATTTGTTTCCATGAGTACAGCGTTTATTTTGATAGAAACCGTCAATCGTGGGGGTACGTTAAATATTTTTCATTAAAATTATAATTTAATTTTGTTATTTTTCTTGTTTGCTATTTTCACAGAATAACTCAAAATTATTCGATTATTGTTGTTAAAAAATAGTTGTAAAATATAAATAAAAATGTTAATGCAAAACTTAGTAAAAAAAAAAAATATGTTTTGGTAACTAATATTAACAAATTGTATAATATTATAATAATTAATAATGGTCGTGTAAATAATATAATAACCCATCGATGAACTGTTTATGTACATATGTCATAACGATGTATGAATTATAATTCGATAACGTTTGAGAAAATTATATCAATGGAAATATTATACTCTGTACAACGTGATTCTGCAGTAGTATGATTTTAGCCACTAACAATGTATTCAAATCGTATTGTAATAGTGTTCGGAGAATAATTAGATTTACATTAGTATTGTGAATATTTGAAGATTAATTTATTCCATCCGGCGAGTATATTTTTTATCTAGAAATCCTTCTTAATCCTTACGCGATTCTTTGACGGTATTTTCTTTATCCCTACTCTTATCGTTGCTTCTATGCATTCGTTATTATAATATAATATTAACCAATTATTATTATAATACTTATGTTTACTCGTAATGTCACTTTGTTTATCATATAGGTACAGAATATTTCACAAGAATTCTCATTATTTTATCCATTCATAAAGAATTTATTATGAATATGATGTTTTTTGAATTTTTAGTAGATATACTTAAACGCCATATTTGCATGCATCGAGATCAATATTTTAATTAATATTGTTAGGTTATCAAATTTAATAATGGTTTTACATCAAGTATAAAATAGATGTAAAAGAGCGGAGCACATTAAGAATCTTCATTAATCTTGTTCTGACGCTTTAATCCCACAACCAAACATTATCATCAAACTACTTTAATTCCTACCAGAAACAAAACTTAAAGATTAAATATAATAAAATAATATAATAATATAATACATAAATTGTATTTTAATTAATTTTATATCATTTATTTACTCTTTATATCATAATAACATTTTATGATTTAAATATATTTTTCTCTCTCTTTTGTGAACAATATTATGAACGTAACCTAATTTTATAAATACTTAATGGCCATAGATGTCGTGTGTAGTTTATAATACAAAAAATAGATGAAACGCATCAGCCTATAGTACCTACTAATTATACTCAGACTATTTTTACAATCATAATTAAAAACTAATATGTTAAAATTGGTTTTTATATTATCATGAGGTATATATTTTTTTGTTTATTATAAAATTAATAATTAAACAGAAACTAAAAGTTCATATTGACAGAACAATCCTCATATGAAACAAAAAATATACATATTTAAAAATATGGACCTTAATAAGTATACTTAAAAGTTTCAAAAACCAATACTTAAATAAATTGATTATTAAACGAAATATAGGGTTGAGTATATTTGGTGGATCGCCCTGTATGTAAAATTTGAATGCACATTATACATTATACAATAGTATTCAATATCATCATCAAAGTGCGTGTATTTTGATATTGTAGCGGAATTAATGTACGCTTAATCGAATAATAAATTGATAATCGATGTATATATAATTATAAATAATAAATATATTACCGTTTAATTCCGTCGTCTGACAGAAATGAAAACGCTATTAGCGCCAAACCTATATTATATCGGGTCAGCGCGTTCTCATTTTGTATGAATAATGAACCGTATTTGGATCGTGATTCGTGTATACGCATATAATAATAATATAGTAGGGTTTCTGGATTCGCTGTTATTAAAATTCCAGCAAATATGGTTTTCGAATATGATTTTAGTATTTTTTTTTTCGTTCCGTTTCATTACGCTATCCGAAACGACGGTGAAATAAAAAAAAAATATATTCTGATCCCACCATTGTGCAAATGATATTGTATGAGCGGATTACGCATTATCGCGTTAATTGGGTCGACAAAAAAATATACGGGATCGCGCTCTGTTGGAAAAAAAATAATAATAACGACGATAAATCAACAACACTGCTGAATAACAATATAATATAATATATTAATATATCCTTACCTGACACCTCGCACAACACTGCTAAACTGCGAATATTGCAGTGATATAATAATAATACGCACGCATAGTATCATAACTCGTGACGTTACTATGCACGTTATTGGTGTGTTAGAGTATATTATTCTCGAGTATACTATTATCATTAAACTCGGCGGACTTGGCTCGAAATCGGCTGACTGTCATGTGCAGGCCCACCCGCCGACCACCGAACGCGTTTATATTGCGCGACCCGTGCCATCCCGCGCGTACGCAGCCATATAGGACGTCCGGAAAACGTATATTATATTATTATTGCGTTATACTTTATCGGACGTCGCTGCAGGAATGTCCGTTTGTTGCGAGTCTCCAGCGACGCATAGTCCGTTGATTTATTGTAGGCGCGAAACGTATATTATATAAAAACTGGGAAATATATCAAATGTCTCTATTCCCACCGGTATTTCCGGAGCACTACTTCTGCGCCGCTGAGTTTGGTCATAAAAGCCGCGGCGGTGGTGTAAGGATGAGATGAAACTTATATTGTTTATGGTGTATATAAGTTATGAATGTCTTGAGTGCGTTTTCACCTTTACAGGTATGTATACCTATAATTATGCCTATAATAATAATAAAACGCCCTCGTGACTGTACTTCCGTATTAGGTGGTAGGTGAGATAATTGTATACAGAGCGATCAAAAAAATCCTTGCCAAAACATTAAATATGTGTGCATTAATAAACAATTATGTGTTTAATAATTTATATCGGAACTCGTCTTGTGCAGATATGTATATAGTTAAACTGAAAAATCGCGTTTTGGCAACGACACGTGTATACTATTAAATTATAAATTAATTATTCGCACACTTTTTTTGGTATACACGTATTTATTAATCGATCAACATCATTGTAAAATATGGACCATATTATAATAAAACATATATATCGAATTATTTATTTTGCCTACAATAAAAATTTAAACTGATGCTATTTAATATTTATCTTATGTTTAATACTTTTAATATTATTATTATTATTATTATTATTATTATTATTATTATTATTATTCAATAGAGGAGATTATTTATTTTATTTGATAAAATTTAAACGAGAATTAGATCGTGTTATTTAGGTATGAGCTATTCCAATTTCTTTGAACGGGGGAAATGAAATAATTTAAATACAATTTACATACTTAATTATCCTCGGTCGAAATACGGTTGATACTAAGTTTCGGTCCATATCAAAACAGGTAAAAAGCAAAATTCTAATTGCGGTCGGGATCAAAACTGGTAAAAAACAAATTCCGATTTATGATCGGTAAATACAATTATGTTGTTTTAAATATTAATTGCTACACATTTAACGAATAAAAATATTATATTTTTTTATTTTACTGGCTCATATTTGTATATTTTTATACTTCACAAATTCATTTTTTTTAAATAATATTTTATTTTATTTTTAATACATTTCTGGCTAATACTTTCAATATTTTTATTAGTTTCTAAATCTACTGAATTGATTTTTGAATATGTATCTATCTGACCAATCTGAATATTTTTGATACTCTTAAAAAATTCAAATATATTGTGATGTAGCAATCAGTTCTGAGTTCTGAATTTAGAATTGAAAGCTTTACCTCCATTATTCGTTCTCCAATTATTATTTTCCAAAACTATTCAGAGTGTTGTTAAAAAACTAGTATCATAGTCAATATAGTTATTCACCAAATAGTCGCTAAATTCAGTAACTCTTAAATTCATAGGTTTTTCAATGATTAATTCCAAAAACACATATCCTACTTCATCTAAAAGGATAAGAAGTCAATTCAAAAAACATAGTGCAACAATTTTTCAATTTCCAAGTTCTTATTTTTATACTTTATGCTCTATAGTTAGTCCTAATTCTACAATTTTTTTTCCCGATAAACTTGACTGAGATAAAATCTGCATCCAAACAAAGTGTTGTTTGAAATTCTCTACTTATAACTTGAAGAATTCCTTTTTCAAAGTCAAGAACTATATACTGTCGCTTGAATATTAATGCATTCCCAAACATTTAATTTTAGCGTAAACTTAAAAGTTCTGTACGATAATTCCTTTTATCTTTTAATAAATTAAGTGTAACAGGAACAAATAACAAATACTGGACTAAAACCAATTACTATAAATATTTGCTAAAAGAATTTCGTCTCGCCATAAACTAAAAGATATAACGCTGACTGCAATTGGGATGAGCGCTTATCGGATAATCGATAATAGAATACGGACCGCATAATACCTTCAATACTATTATGACGACAATAATTCGTCTACTACGACCGTAATTCGAACAAAACGTATTATACAACTGCCCAATGAACTCGTAGTATAGTTGGTATAAACACCATTGCATTCACTGTTGTACAACGAGTACTATAATGGTATACTTATAGCCAAATTAAAATCCTTATTAAAGGCGCTATCAACCAGGGTGCGTATGACATAAAATACAAGTACTTAGTTGTGTACCTGATAATTATTTTGCAAAAAATTTAGCACACAAAAATATGGCTTATCGCCTTCCCTCGGCGCCCACATGTATCGTGCATCGTGCGCGTGTTGACTCTATTTGTTTTCTCACTTATTCCTCCAGTCTTCAAAGGCATTACTCTCTCGCCACTATGCTACAACGCGTGTCCGGAGTAACGCATGAGATGTGACGTGCAGTATACGGGTGAAAAAAGTGCTCCGAAAATATTTTGCTGTGTGTATTATTTTTGTCTACCTAAATGATGTTTGAGTAAATTATAATTATTATACGGCGGCTGCGAGCAGTTTTCATTAACGAGGGGCGAGAAAAAACTTTCATTTTATTATTATAATATTTTCTCTAAAGGTTAAAAAAAACTCAATAATAATAGTTGTAGTCGTCGATGATGACGATATACATATTATTTTAATAAAAGCCAGCCGTCATTTGTGACCTTTTATCGTTTTTTTTTTTTTCATAAATCAGTCGGCATAGGTACTCGTCGCACACACGCACCGCGGCCGTTGTCGTCGTCGTTGTAGTTATAGAAATAATAATTTCTTATTTTTTAAAATCCGAGTGGGCGTCGTTGTACAAATATATTATCTCCTATACGGTTGGCCCGCGTGTCATCTTCTCTTCGTCGCGTGTACGATCGCGTGTGGCCACCGGTAGCCGGTTCTTACACCTCATTAAGTATACACCAAGGCCCGGTCGTTCATCAATATTTCGTTGTCGGCTAATATAATATATTATTATATATATATAATCAGCCGTAAGTGCGCGGCACGTATGGTCGATTACTCGAAAACATGCATTCTCCGTCAAATATATTAACAGAACAGAAATCAATCGTCTGGATGATTATTATTTGCTCTTCGGCGGACGTCACTGCTGTTCGCTCATTGAAGACGATTACTGAAGAACGTTAGCCGTGTGTAGCTATTAAGTTAATATTAAATAATATATTAGTTATATATTCGAGGATAGAATTTAAAATTGTTATTATTAAGCACGTTTTAGTACACAGAACCGCCCGGGGGTTAAATTAGGTGCGTGTATAGATATTTAGTGAGTCGGAGCAGCAGAATATACATACTTTCGGTACCTATACATAGGTACCACCCAAAAACGTTTAACTATTCCACTTATTAAAGCTTATTACCAATTTCATGATGTTAATGAGATTTTTCTTATAGTTTAGTTAAAAGGAACTCTTTGCGTATATGGCAGTATTCAAATTTTAAGTACCTATTTTATCTACCTAGAACGTGCTGGATACACGTTTTATAAATAGTCATATAATACATCTTGTGTTGTTAAAATATCTACTGAAGTAATATTAAAACGGTAACCATAGTAATCAATCGATTTAACTATTAAAAATAGGCAATTTTAGATGTATCGCTCATACTATTACCGGAAAAGTTTAAATATCGAATAACCGGTGTATGTATCATAATTTCATATTCCTCTAGACATAGTATCATACTCGGATAACTTACATAATAACTATTGATAACTGCATACTATTATCTGCAGCTCCACTGAGATCTGTTAATAATAAGAATGCAGTGACAACGTTACTAAAAAAAGTATCACGCAAAACATTTCAAGTCGTCGCTCAACTGTATAGCGAAATAAAATCGAATACCAAAGAATTATCTATTTAATATTATTATTATTATTATTATTATTTATAATCGATCGATGTAATGGTATCCGCATCCGGTAAAGCGCAAAAATATAAAATACAAATTGTAAGCATTCGTTTTTCCATTTTACCGTCGCCGGTCTATGTATATCGTATATACGTAGTATACATATGTATTTGACGCATTCGATATGTACAATAATAAAATATATTTAAGGTAAATCGTTTGAAATTCCTTCGCGTGAATACTGCAGGGAAATATTATCTATACGTTATAGGCCTTTGGAGTGCTTTTCAAAAGTTCTCCGGGTTAATAAAAATATATATCACGTAGTACCTAGTCCCGTGTTGGAAATTTCTCACTTTTAAAATAATCTACCAGTCTCCGCCATCCCTGCAGCAGCCAGTCAACGTTAATCTATTCATGACCTTAATCGTTGCCCGTCGTCATGTATTTATTTTCGATCAGAACTTTTCCAGTATAAGTATTAGTACCGAAACCGTTCAAATTCGCATCGTTAAACGTATATTATGCATTATCATTTCCGTTTCCTATATACGACTGTCGGCGCTTAAAACAATTATTTGTCGTGTTTGACAAACGATGACAATACTCGCCAGTCGTCGATATAATAAAGTTGGCGACACAATCGTGAATCGAATAATAATTGTTTTTTTTCTTTGCTCGAACACGTTTTTAGCATTCGCGTTATTGTTATTCATCTTTGATGTTTTGTGTCATAGTATCTTTTCTTCGGCGTCCAACAATACAACGAGTATTGTTTTATATCACTATAATCATAATGTATATAGATATTCTAACGATGAAAACATATATTTATATAAAGATTTATTTTTATCGAAAATAGATGCAGAATAATAATAACTGATGTTAGTTTTAAACTATATGTGTAATAAAAATTTTATAGTGGTAGTGATAATGTTTTGTGAGAATTTTTATTTATTTTTTTCGTTCGATACTGTCCGTTAAGTGTTTGTCGTTTCTGTACGACATAAGCCAGAAGTCGCAATGTGCACGATGTGTACACCGTAGTTTTATGTATACATATATAAAGTGAGTCATTGTTGTGTTTTCATTTTTCTCTTTCTCGACATCATGCCGACGAACACCAGATATTCAGAAGGGAAAAATATGATATTTACACAGTAGCATTATAAATATTATATATATATATATAGATATGTATGTATACATATAATGCGTGTAAAGAAACGACAAATACCACGCTCGGAGACGATGACAACCCCACGTGCTGCGTGTTGTCAATATTTATCCACCCTATAACGACGACTCGGGTCCGGTCTTAATCCATTTAAACACGGAATCTCCCACTCCCCCCACTCATCGTTATGATCTTCGAGAAAACTCTTTGACTACAGCCACCGCTAACCCTGCAACAGTGCATCAGCAGTAATCTAAAATACCAATTCATTCACGGGCAAGTACGTTTCAATTCCAACATTTCAATTTACTCGTTTTCGAATCGTCCCACGCGTCTCTACCCGTCTCATACCAACCACCGCCCTAAATCAACCAATCTGCATATAAATCCCGTCACAATATCTAATGCGTTTGCACTATATATGTACATTATTACGCGTGCATAATCCGGTGTCGCGTTTAATCCGGATTTATTTATATGTGCACGATGCGGTGGTGCGGAAAACAAGTTTAAAAATGCAAAATATATTATTATGCCGTGCCCCCGTAAAATATTAATGCATGTAACGTGCGCCTAATCTCTTTGTATATTATAACGAAAAAAATGTCCGATATCGGTACCTAATGAAACTGCGTATATACTGTATGCGTTCCGCGTTTTCGAAACAACTAAATAATATATACTTATATATGTGCATACACACAGCTGCGGTATTAGTGCATAACATAATACAGTCAGAAATTATCGATATTCATATTTAGTTTTCTAATTGTACGCAAAATACTGTACACACGAAATCTGCGGTTTAAACTGTGAAAAATCGAAGCTTTTGTGTGGTTCAAAAATGAATTGCGGGCCAAAAATTAATTTTTCACCAAAATTCCACTGATGTGCTGGTTTAATAAATCATGTTATTTTCAAATTACTGTGACGAAATTTGATATATTCTATAAAAAACATTATTATACGTAACTAAATCTGGTATTTAATATCATTCCTAATAAAAATGTGTATGTACACTGGTATTTTTATTAATAATTATTGTTTGTTTACAGTACTCAAAGACGAATTCCGAGTGGAGCCAAAGGACACAAAAGTAGCTCAGGGACAAACGGCGCTCATGGAATGCAGTCCACCAAAAGGTCATCCGGATCCAATGGTCGTTTGGAAAAAAGACAGAGAAGACGTGCACATAGATTCGATGACAAGGTACCCTTGGTCCCTAATATATTATAATATGTACAGCAAAGCGTTTCCAAGTCATTTTTAAATAAGACTTAGCTAACGAGTTTAATATTCCGTTTATATTTTGTATTATACTACTATAATACGATGACTTAATACATATAGCCACAGCTACGAATGCACAATAATGTAACCTAATCATGAACGGTCACAAGCTAATAATAAAAATAATAGTTTCTTCACGATTTTGATAAAAGAAACTCGCGGTAGACAAAATAGTTAAAAATGGTTACGAATAATCATTATTTATTATCATACATTATAAAATATATAGCGCCAGATGGGTGATGTATTGTCATTGTTGATGTCATCAATGTATGTCGATACCAATGAGCATTTATCTTTTCACACTAAATTACAATCAGTGTTGAGAAAACTCTATACACGATCAACTGCAGATACATGCATTATAATATCTATACTCATAATTTAAATACATTAAATTTTAATAAATATGCATTCGTTGAATTTTTCAATATAATAAAAATTATAAAAATATACTATTACATATAAACAAAAAATTATGATCACATTTAATTGATTCGCTAACTTAACTTTTCCATGGTAAAATCGTTTTTATTTTATCATCGATAATACATATCATCATAATACTTTAGTATTGTGAAATCTAAACATCATAAATTTAAATCATATTGGTATCAATATAATATAAATATTTTTTTTTGTCGACACTGTTTATAATTTACTTATTTTTGATTAATGACATATACCCTTAATGTGGACCCTCATAGGTTATACTATTGTCGCGTTACATATTATGTAAATATTTCTTTTTGGTTTTCGGGTATACTTTAGCTGCTGGTTTTAGGTCGTCACTTACATTATGTATTTGTTTAGGATGCGAATCGTAGACGGCGGCAATCTGATGATTACAGACGTCAAACAAGATGACGGCGGTGAATACCTGTGCGTGGCACAAAACATCGTAGGCAAGAAGGAAAGTACGCCGGCCAAACTCACTGTAAATGGTACGTACGATCATAATGTGATGTGGAAGATAATTTTAACAGATTTTTTGTTTTAACCGCTCATATTAAATTTCATACTCCGTATAATGTTTAAATTCTAAAAATTACAACTACAAAAATATCCTAAACAATAAATTCAATATTTAAATTTAGAAATTATATGAAAAAAATACATTCTGTTTAAAAATAATACAAAATCTAAAAATGAATGTGATAAAAATGCAATTTTATTTTAAAAACAGTAATATAAATATAGTTGACATGAAGGAAAAAATGTACAATACAAAAATAAACGGACTAAATATTTGCGTACGCATAATCAACGATATATTATTATATTATTTGTGTTATGGAATGAGTCTCGCAGTGTTTTGATGTTTATTGTATTAAATATTTATGTGACATTAATTAGAGACGTTTATTAAAGAAAAAACGTCTCGAGATTAAGAGAAGAAAATATCCATCGCGATAAAACAAGTAAAACGTAGCTTATTGTTAAGCACCGACCAAACAGACACCGCGAAACCGTTGAAATTAGTCGTACATTTTTTATACGCTTTTGCGTGGCGTTTACACGCGTGCATAATGTATAATATAATTCATGTTATGTAAGTCTTTTTGAACTGCTCCGCGTGAGAAATATCGTAAAACGACAAATTCGACACGGTCGAAATCCAGTGTGTGTTCACTACATATACATATGAGTGCACACCCTATATATGTATACGCATATAATATTTACACAGACAATCGTACCGGTCTCTTTCAGTTTTTTCTGTACGCATGAATTCGATTATATTGGGTGCAAATAATATCCGCGAATGCTCGGCCGGAGGGAGAAAAAGAAATCGCGCTCGGAATAATAAATGCCCGGCGCGTACATACACACACATATATATATATATATATCTCGTCGACCTACCTGTCGAGTCGGTACTTTTTCCTTCAGTACGCGTACAAAAAGCTATATATTCCGTTTACAAGATAACAAAAAAAAATAAATAAATAAAAAATACTAGCAATAGACATCATCACCGGCTCATATGTGTATACATTTAAGACAGCATATTATTATACCGAAGGTTTTCATACGCAGGTATAAATTATTATACATAAGTACGTGCGTTCCGTTATATTCTTTCAGTTTCCATATACCTACACATATATTATCGTGTATTGTGTACGCACGAAGGATGTATATAGAAAAATAACACATAGGTATGATTCGTTGTTAGCACATTACCGTGGTTTCTTATCTCTCTCGCTTACGATACAGGACCCTTGTCGTGTCGAGTAGTCACTTTATTCCCGCACATCGTAGTGACTAGTGGTGGCGTGGGTGACGTGCAAAGAGTACCCATAACAATCGAAATTTCAATTTAATTTTTTTAATTTTAAACGTCAATCTCCAATGGATAGCCGTCGTTTAGTAATTAAATACTCATCCACAACGCTGCACAAATGTGATTTTTCTATTAAAATATATATTTTTAAAAATCGAAAACTACTTATATTTAGGAGGTGCCGGAAAAACGGATCCACGACAGTGTAGTGCACGACGTACATTTAAATTGCCTGTCACAGACGCCGCACGAACGCAATTTTATCATTGTATTGTTAAACGTATATTATATTATATTAAAAGAAATATATATGCGTGCAATTATATGAGTTACCGGGAAAATGGGCCCCTAAAATCGTGTCGAAAGCATTCACTGAGTATAATAGACACCTAATAATAAGTGGGTATTGTTGTATGGAATTAAGTATATTTAAGAGTGTGTGTACCAAACTCATTACTCATGTATACCAATACTCGTTTATTGCTATTAGTTATCCACAATTTTAACATCCCCAAAAATGTCACGCCTATAGTCGCCCCTATGCTCCCACACAATTTATAGGTATATTGGATGATATGGGAACCGATTGAAAAAGTTTTTTCGTCATCAAACCTAATCGAAACGAATACGGTGAATCGGATTTAGCTGCAATCGTTCACCACGATAGAAGAGCCATTAAGCATGCACAGAGAGTTGGAAAGATATGTATGAACTGATGTATTATATATGTTGTATATTTTTTATACGAATAGGGAGAATTCGCTGAAAAACTGAATGTTTAATGCGCCGGAAACTGAGATTTTTTTTCACATTCGATCCGCCGTCGTCGACGCCGCCGTTTGCCACTCTTGTACAGAATAAATTCTTCCCTGTGTATTCGTATATACATTTTGTGTTTTCGTATTTTTTTCTCCCTTTTGAATGCAACAATAGGCGCACGTCATCGGAGTAAGGGCCGTTTGAATAAAAAAATAAATAAAAATAACGCGTATATACATTTAGAAAATATTGTACCGAAAGTAGCGGTATATATACGATGCTGTTAGAAAGTCATTAATCCCATGCACGAGGGGACGACACCCGTTGCATTTGGCATATTATATAGACCTGTAGACGGGCGGATAAAAAACCCGTGCGGGCGATTCGAAAAAATAAACGCCAAAATATAATAGTAATAATGGTTGTACCGTACTGCTCGCGTCTAGACAATGTACAATATTGAAGTATATAATGACGTTCCACGCTGCGTTTAGTATAGTTTGATAATTATAATTATGTATTATATTGTTATTATGACACATAATTTGTTTGTCCGTCAGTATATTATCACTACCCATTATGGACTGCATTATATAAAACTATATAGTTAAACTTTAATTACGACATACCTACGGTTGTTATAAACATCTATAGTAAACTTCATTTTTGTTTTTTACACAAAAAAAGGCAATTTTTATAATGTTTATTATATGTGAACACTGGACAATAATGTGTTTATGTATTTTACCCTACTTTTAATTACATCGTTAATGTCATTGATGCATAATATTATAATAATACGCTTGCGATGTTATTTTATCCCTTGTAGTTTGCATATAGTTTAGTGAATAATACATCTTCTTAATATCTTAATTTAATCGTACATTGAGATATAAATTTAATTACACGCTTGTTTTAAATTCTAACAGGTCCGATCATTGTATAAATTATAAATACATAAATCGTTTAAATGTATAATAAATATCCCTTTAAAATTAACGGGTTACGATCCACTAAATACACACTTATCCCTGTAATACGCCCCAAAGTTAAGGTCTAACCGACCAAAACAACTTTAACAGTTATTACAGAGTAAACTCGCGTTGCTTAATCTTCTATAAAACAAGATAAACTGTTATTTGTCAACTTTGCTAAGTAACCAAATTGCCTCCGAAATTCTAACGCTGATAATTACGATGTTAATGATTTGGGTACGATTTTCAAACCTTAAACTAACGTCTGCACAACTTACCTAAAAGCCATTGCAGGATAAAACGCATTTATTTCTCAATTATAGATGTCATTCAGATTATATCCAATATACTTTCCATTTTTAAGTTTTTCTTTAAGCTTTCAAAACTCAAACTCAAAAATGATTTTTTTATTGTTTTCAAAAAATAAAATAAATCGAATACATTGTATCATGTTTTAAATAAAATATATATAGTATATAAAAAAAACAATATTAATATTATCAAAAAAAAATGTTGTTACTTTTGTTTAAAGGAGACAAATATTTTTTAACTATTATTATTCTATAAGCTATAGCTTGTTTTGAATGTACTATTTTTAATATTCCAATAGTGAAACCGTTCATAAGTTCTGAACCCAAAGATGTAACAGTGCACACCGGACAGACTGCTGAATTCGAATGCAAAGTGGGTGGTGATCCAAAACCAAACATCTACTGGGAACGCGATGGCAATAAAATGCCTTTTGGCCGAGCCCAAATATTGGACAACAAATCACTGCGGATCATTAACGTGATAGCACAAGACGAAGGACTCTATGTTTGTAATGCTGAAAATGACGTGGGTTCCGAGAAGGCCAAGGCTTCATTAACCGTGCACTGTAAGTATTGGCTGTCATATTATATCGATAAGTTATCTTTTAACTTATTAATTATGTTAAGAAGACATTTATTTGAAAAACACGAAAAATATGGCAAAGTACAGCTCACCCTAGCGTGCGTTGTATTATGTCAAGTATAATATTTTTAATGAAAGCCGGTTATTTTCTCAGATAACTTTTATTGTTTTGGAAAATAAACTTTTTTCGCCTCAATATTTTTTAATGGAAAATTCTATTCTTCATTTGATTTTTATTATTTGTCAGTATATTTTAAAGTACAAAAAAAAAACAATTTATTATATTGAAATTCTCTAAAATGTATTCCATTTTAAAATAGAGATTGTTGTTGTGAAAAAGTGATTAAAAAAAAAAAATGACGAAGATAAATTGAATAAAAATAATATTCGATTTTTAAATGCTTATTGTAATTATATACTTTTAAATAAATTAATGTACATGTTATCATATTTTATTCTAAAATTTCTTGCGCACTTCGATCAGGCTGTGTACATACTTATATAAACATAAAAATTGCTTATTATATAGTTTTCAAGCTGCTACTGCGCGTTACTTACATAATAATACGCTTGTTCCTTTTTGAATTGTAAATGCAAACCTCTAACATATATTATGTTAATCTCATTTCGTGTTCCAGCCCCGCCGACATTTGTGACTAGACCCAAAGACCAAAAAGTGGGCCTCAACGGAATTGCAAATTTCGACTGCGTGGCCCAGGGCAACCCGCCGCCATCTGTGTTTTGGTCGCGTGAAGGGTCCCAGGTGCTGATGTTCCCTGGCAACGCATACGGTCATTTTCACGTGACTCAAGACGGAACGCTGCGCATACAGGGAGCTCAAAAAGAAGACGCCGGTTTCCTCGTATGTTCCGCGTTGTCTGTCGCTGGGTCAGTAACTTGGAGAGCGTTCTTGCAGGTATATATTGCTATAAGTATTCAAATCAAGGTATTGTTTTAAACAATTCTATTTTTAATTTTTTTCCACTTATGTATGACATTTTACATTTTTATTTGTGAGTGAAAAAGCTCGACAAGTCAATACGAAATTTCTTATAAATATTATTTCAAAAATTATAAAGTATTTAAAATACTGTCATAATTTCTTTTCATTAGGATTTGAATTTCATAGTTTATCGAAATTCTTCAAAATTGTAAAAATTCTGAATTATTTTGTAGACATACTGACCTCAGAATGGTTTTTCACCATTTACAATAATTTATCAAAGTGTTCAAATTTAACTTATCCGCAGCGACTATATAACAAATCGACTTACTCGGTTGTTTCTATAAAAACCTCCCTTTTTTATTATCAATTGTTAAGCTAATTATTTTTTTAAAGTGTTAATGCGTCTAAATCTAAATTTAAATGAGCAATTTTTAATTTATTATACACTTATAAATTCCATATTAAAAGAAAATATGGTGGTGATTATGTTTGGGGAATGACACTGTATACAAATTAAGGTTTTATAATGCATCGCGTTTTCTCACTATCGAAACACCAACTACAATGATTATTGCATTTGTTATGTCACTTACTGTAGGTCACTTCCGTACAAGACGTTCCTCCACCCGTCGTCGACATAGGACCGACTAATCAAACGTTGGCAACGAGATCAGCTGCCACATTACCATGTCAGGCGTCCGGTATACCATTGCCTACCATAAAATGGTATAGAAACGGAAATTATTTATCTCCAGATGATCCCAGAGTAACTATTACATCGTCGGGCACACTACAAATAGACGGTAAGTTTCTCAGTTATTGTAATATACATATTTTGTCTTTAAAATCTTACGAAATTTATATAATAATATTGTTATTTAAATATGATATATTACAAGCGTCGAAAATAGGCGGTCCTTTTTTTATTGCTATAGTATATCGCACATAATTTATTTTTGATCTATTTTTATGACGTATTTGGAGATTACGATAGCGTTCATCGTTTATCGCTATTTAAAATAATACGATTAGTTACGAAAACACAACAATTATTAACTAAATAAGTTTTTCTGGCCCTCGAAAATATTTTTTCAAATTATCTGCACCGTCATTAGAATGTAATTGCGGGTCCCTGATATAGCATATGCTATTAATCTACATTACGCAGTAGACACGCACATAAATATATTGCACAATCTGTTACAGCTATTCATGATTTTATTTATTGAAATTTTTCTTTTATTTATTATTACTTTAAACACAAAAGGGAAAAGCCCATTTTTATAGTAGCTACTCCATACTTTATTTTTGAACTCGTATAAATAAATAATAAAATATTATTATTATTATTATTTAGTGTTTACTCTACGTCATATACTATATTTTTTTTTCAAAATCCTACAGTAGAAGAAATAACTTTCTATCGTACCTTTGAACTAAAATCTGAATTCTTTTTAAATTTGTTTTCTTTAATAAATATTAAGTGTAAAAGCAAAACTACCTTCAAGTTTGATTATATTAGTGTATTATTTATCATATAATTTTAAAAAATTCCTCGTTCCAGAATTCTTTTGAAATGCAAATAAGTAAACTAAAATCGTCAGTTGTATTTATTAATTATATATTTAACTGTATAACTAAAAGCAAAACCAAATACTGTGTTTATTCTTTCTGCAAACAAAGTTTTTTGCATGGCCCAAATTGAATCTTTAATATAATAGTTATACTCTTTTGATACATAATATAGTATTATATAATCAGCATATCGCACTTAAAGATGGCGTGCATAATTTATTGTTCGACGTGTTTATTGTGGAAGCTTATTAAGTTTAAACCTTTGTGGCGATTTTCGTCTTATGTACACGCTTACCTACAATGTATACATTTTTAATGACAAAAATAATATTAAAATATTTTTCGAATAATTTATTTCGAACTTTCAACACGATAGCCTACTGTATAATACTCATAGTTGTAATCAAAATATGACCTATCTATATATGCCTTTAGAACTCGAAGTATCTGATTCTGGTCTGTACACGTGCACTGCTTCTTCGGAAAGTGGCGAGACTTCCTGGTCGGCATCACTGAGCGTTGAAGAATCCCCGGGCTCACGACTACACCGCGCGCCTGACCCTGCCATGTTTCCAGCAGCCCCGTCAGTGCCAACCATAGTAAATGTTACCAGAAACTCGGTTACAGTTACGTGGCACCCACCTACTCCACACCTTGGCGCTTCTCCGATCATTGGATACACGCTCGAGTATTACAGCTCAGATCTGCAAACCGGATGGGTGGTCGCCGCACACCGTATATCAACTAACACCATGGTTGTAAGTATATTAGCCAAACTTTAATTGGTTAACCAGCCTGCTCTCAATCTTAATAGATTTGATACGCCGCGTCTTGCAAATACTAGACGATATTTCAAATTTCGTGTTATTAAATAACTGAAACCCATTTGAATATTTACGTAATCTTCGCCGTTTTTGTCACCCAAAATTTGAAGTATTGTAATTATACTCACATTATAATAAAATATATCTGTGTTCGTATTCAGGTTGATAACCTAAAACCGGACACATCATACGTGTTCATGGTAAGGGCTGAAAACTCGCATGGCTTAAGTGTACCAAGCGCGTTATCCGCTATGGTAAAAACCGGTGGAACCAATACGATTATCACACAACAGTCTCTGGAAGAAGCCCGAGAACGGCTAGGCACTAAAGTTATAGACTTCAAGGAACTATTTCCGGTATCATCTACATCAGTACGAGTAATATGGGAGGTATGTAAAGCGTATAGGACTTATCGATGAGTGGTCAACTGAAAATTATAATATATTACATTTACACTATCATTTAAGGTATTGAGCAGTCCCGAATGGGTAGAAGGTATTCACGTAAGGTTCAGAGACTTATCTGGTGGCTCTCAGACCTATAATATGATGACAGTAATGATGAACAACGGTGAGCCTAAGTCGTACACACTGGCCAACCTCCGTAAATATAACAAATACGATTTCTTCTTGGTTCCGTTCTTCAAAACGGTCGAAGGTCAACCGTCAAACTCCATGGTCGTCCAAACCTACGAGGATGGTAAGTAAACATGCCTAAATCTCAACCTATAACTTTATTTTTGAATCTTGTTAAACCGTCAATGTGTTTTTGTGTTTATCGTCACAGTTCCTTCTGCGGCTCCGGAAGACGTACAAACCGGTATGGTTAACGCCACTACTGCATTCATACGGTGGTCAGCACCTCCACCGCAACACGTCAACGGCGCACTGTTAGGTTATAAAGTAAGTAAATCAAAACCGAATTAAAAATTTCAATTTTTTTCTCCAAGTGGTTCATTTTAATTTTGTGTAATTCCAAATGTCCGTTGAACACATAATGATCTACTATTAAAGCGTAATAATGGCTAATTTCAAAAATATACTTATGTATAACATGGTTATTATATTTTATTTTTTTAATTTTAAAAGTCTTCAAATATTACTTAGATACATAGACCAAAATATTATTTGGTAAATACCTGTTTATTTTATACACATTTTCTAAGTATTCTTTATAATTCGTTGCCCATAGGCCCCACTTAATATGATTAATTAATTTTTCTACGAAATAATTTTTACATTTATTGTATACGTAATAAACCGGTCTGTCAAATCGTGTTATCTATAGATACAAGTGAAAAATAACAACGCTACAAAGGCCGCCGTACAAGAGCTGTTAAACTCGTCAACCACGACGATTCTGCTCAACTTGACGGTAGGCGGCAGCTTCACGGCTCGGGTACAGGCGTACACCCGGAGCGGGTACGGGCCCTACAGCGCCCCGGTGCCGATCGTCATGGACCCGGCGTACCCGGCCAGGGCGTATTCGTCTACTTCCAACGGTGAGGCGTGGATCATCGTGCTGTTGGCTGCCCTGGTAGTGATGTTGGCGTGCGTTATTGTCACTGTCGTATACTTGAAGCGGAAACAGAACGCCGGCAAACAGCTGGGCCACTTCAACGGTAAACATATTTAACACCGATCGTGCATAATGTTATGTACCACGGTTATATTATATGTACGAATGTATAATACCGCTATCGATGTACCATTGCAGTCCCGGTGGTCAGTGGTGACCTATCGCAACTGAGCATGTTAAGCGCCGGTGGAAAGGAAGCGCTGTGGATCGACCGCGGTTGGCGCAACGGCGAGAAGGATCCCGAGTCCAAACTGTTGAACGGCATCGGTAGGGAGACACCCTGCGCAGACTACGCCGAGGTGGACACCCGGAACTTGTCGACGTTCTACAACCCGCGCAAAGACATGATGTCCAATCCAACACCGTACGCCACAACTACTTTGCTGAATCGTGACGATTGCAATGTAAGTTCCTGTCGTATCTATATGTGTTAAACCACAAATGTTTTCAACCCGTGACCCATTTTGTTGTTTTTTGAGACTCGCGAATATATTTTAAAAAAGCATGCGTTTTTTAATTAGTTTTAATCATTCAATACATGTTTTTATTAATAATATACGGCCCACGAGATTTTTTAAAAATAATAAGTGGCTCGCTGCCTAGAAAGGTTAAAGACCTCTGCAATAAACACTTACCACTGATGATCGACATTTTTAGAATATTTCATCTAATTTTAATGATATCTTTGACCTATCCTTTGTTTCCACGAAAACCTCTATACATTGAATTCGATAGATTTCATCTTAAAATATGAATTTCGTGTTTTCCCCTATGCGTATGACGTAGGCATATTAATCATAACAAAAAGCAAAATCTTTTTATACATTTTACTCATTAATTATATACATATTATATATAAATATATCTACTCGTTGTTTTCCAATATGTTATATTAGCAATATAATATAACTAGATCGCGTCTTTAATTTTTAAGTTATAAACACCAAAACAATACAAATTATTATACGTGTTTTTTTATCAATCACGTATAAATAGGAATCAACGCATCTCTTCGGAGCCGCTAGCAGCTCTTCCGAAACCAAGACTCTGAGCTCCAACGGTTCGTGCCATGAGCGGTGCCATGAACAAGTGACAGCACCTAACAACCATTATCTCGGTAAGCGCAATAGAATTGCAATTTAAAACCACGGCTTTTTTTTTATTTTTTTCAATGAACTAATCCTTTTTTCATTATATTTAAGACGAAAACGTGGACTTCAACAACCATAAGCGAAAACCGCCAATCTACCCGATCAATCAAGCACCGCCCCCGAATTGGAATGAGTTCCTCCCACCGCCCCCTCAACACCCGCCGACCGATTCTATGCGAAAAACGTCTCAGGTATGGGCTCTTTTAGTTCGTCACACTTTCTTGGTTACACATTCGATTTATTTCGTTCGTCTCATTGGTGCTTTTTAAGTTCTTTTTTCATATCTGTGTTGATTTAGGATATTATTGAAAGAGTAATATTGATTTGATACTTAGACATGGTCGTTTTTTTTAGTTTTTCATATTTTTATATTTATAAAATCAACATTGGTATTTTAATTGTTCATATAATTATAAAATTCAAATACAAGACCGCAATTACAATTTTATTAAATTATTCATAATAGTGATATATATTAAATTTAATTAAATTTTAATATTGACATTTTGTCCTCGTTATTTTTTTATTGGTTTTTAAAAATGACATTTATTTTTTTTTCCTGTCCCTGTGTAGTCCAACGGAGGTAGTCCACAAACAAGTCGTCGTATGCACGCTGGAAGTTTCTCCAAACAGTCACACATCCACTCCAGCAAGTCTTTAGCCGGTAGTTGCAACGGTTACACGCCCGCATGGATTTACACTGGCAATCAAAGCAATGAACATAGATTCAACCCACCACCTTCCACACAACCACCTCCGGTAATTACTCGTCACCGTATTATCAATAATACAATAATCATAACAATTTATACTTAGTGTGAATTTCGACATTTTTAACTAGATAAATTGTGTTTTTCATTTTGCACAACAACCTGTTTAAGACTTTTATTTGTGGTTATAGACAATAAATATAATGCTTCAATGAAAATTTTCTTTTTAAATAATACTTAAAATAGTTACCCGAAATATCTTCCATTCTGGTTAAAAGTATTTACAATTTCTTATAGTATCTACATGTAGTAAATTTCAAATTAACTACTTTTTACTTATGTTATTTCCTTCTAAAGATAAGACGTATAGGTAAATAATTTCATAAAATAGACATTTTTACTTATAAGTAAAATCTATTTTTTATATATTATAAGCTCACAATACACAGTTATAACTACATTTTATTTTTATCTTTAATATTATTATAATAATATATTACAATTAATGAATAAAATAAACAGAAATTTCATGTAAAAATAAATAGCACTGTCGCTAAATAAAAAAATTAGACAAGAAATAAAATATTTATAAAATTGTTATATAATCTAAAATATTTTATGTATTTATATTTAAATCCTTGACATATTTTAATTATTTAATTATCCATAAGTGTCCTTTAAAAATAATTGAAAACAATATTATTGAAAATAATTGACTTATTATTTTTTTTTTCTATATATTATTGAAACATAAAAATAAGATTCTTTCGTAATTAGAACTGAAATTTAAAAATAATTTTCTATCTTAAATTATCGAAATGATCAATCGTTAAACAATAAATACTTAAATACCTAAATAATAAGTCAATAAAAAAAATAGTTTGAATACTAAAATAATTAATGATTCATTATCTAATAAACCGGAATTCTAACCAATTTCAAGAATTTTCCCCGTCAACGTTGGAAGTTTTAGACATTTAATCCTTTTTGATGTTCCAAAAGTTCTTGATTTAACCGTAATAAAGCTACACCCCTGCGCATTTCCGCCGCTGCATACATGAATGATTGCACTTTGCGCGTTGCAGTTGTACAAAAATCACTTTATACCGTAATTTAATTGTAAACAGGTACCAAACTCGTCACATCCATCCATGTGCAACGTGTCTTCGTGCCAGGGACTGGACCGGTCATCCAACAAATATGGCGCGTCGCGGAACCGCATGCACTCCGATTACGAATACGAAAGCGCATCGCTTTTGTACGGCCATGTCAATCAGCCAACTCAACAGCAACCGCAACCACCTCCAATGTCGTGTAATAAACGGACGCCCGACGAACAGCCACAGCAATACAACACTTGCTGTTCCGAAGGGAATAGTATAGACCGTTGTATGCAGTCCACACTGCCGGGTCTCGCGTACAAACATCATTCCGGTAAGAATTCCGATTCACGTTGCAATTTTTGAGTTTCGTGCAATAGACTTAACTCTCTTTTCTCATTCCATCACCCGAAATGTATGTTGTACATTGACCTAAGAAAGGTATAACTAGTGTTGTACACGTCACGTATGAAAAGGATTCCATTTCATTCCCCCTTATATAAAACGATAGGAATTCGTTCAGGTTTTTTTCCGTTTTATTTTTTAAAAAACTATTCGTTATTCTGTCGTTATTTAAAACAATAAATGTTATTTTATTGGTTTCAAATTGCAGAAAAAAATACAATTGAATAATGGTGAAACAAAAAAACTCTCAAATCCTTAATTTAAAATTTAGAATTACTTGATAAAATTAATTCATTAAAGTTTAAAGCCCTTTAACTCTTGTAGATTTAATTGACTGTCATGATTCCTACTACAATTTAAAAGCGTATAATACGATATATTTCTTATAAGTCTGCACTCGTTGAATTGTTCAATGCCTATACTTTACATACTTTATGCAATGAATGGAAAATGTTTTTTTCCCCGGATACAAAAATTTTATTCTTATTATATTTATTTTTAATGAATTGGTTCAACATGCCGGTTTTTATAAGAAATTAATTTTTCCAACATTGTAGGGTAAAACTTATTCGATGCTCAAAATAAATTATAGTTCGATATATTTTCGGAACCAATTTATTGTATGATCTATAAATATAAGCACTATTAAATAGATATTATTAATAAGTATATAATATTATAGACATTATAGTAAATCACCAAGTCAGTATATTAAGATTTCTTTCGTTGATAACATATTTCTTTTATCGAATATCAATACTATCCATGTAGGCGTATTAAAAAGTTTGATTTATTATTAATGGTGAACCAATATTTATCATTAAAATATCTTACACGAAATATTGACTAAAACTATATACTTCTCTTTTATAAAAGATATGTGTAACAATTGTAGTTGTAACGTATTAGAAAATTAGTTATTTTTAAAAATTAAATAATTAAAATAGGAGGATATAATTATTATTATGAGCTATGATTAACCAACTTCCTATTTATCCTTTTTTTTCTAAATAAATGTACTCGTTGGGAAAACTATTAATGAATTCCCTATCATTTTAGTCTCGTCTAGAGGACCAATCAAAATCTGAAAGTTTTTTTGTACAGACTACCATTTATTTATTCGTATATGACTAAAATGTAGTAGTAGTATAGTATATTTTGCAAAACAACAAGTAATATATTATACGAAATACTTAATTAAATTAATTGCAGCACCCCCTATAAGTAATAGTTGAAATATAAACTAAATTAACGTTACAATAGTAAATACCAGTTTTTAAATAATAGTTTAGATATTAATAGTAATACTCAATTAATTGATACGAAATAATGGCAGTTTAATGTAATAAAATATGATAAAATAGTAGTTAATAGTAACAACAATATAATAAAAAAATATAAAAGCTATTATAAGTTACAAACAAATATCTTAATACTCTTGATCCATTATAATAGTATCTCTGGTATTATCTCGTCGATGTCCTGGCTAAATTTCTTCGCCTGGAATTCCACGATAATACGATTTATTGTTTGTACTTGTTGCCACAGTTATATCATAATATGCTGCACTGCCTTTAATCGCCATCGTATATCCACTGTATTTCCCGTTGTTATCACAAATAAGGCAATATCTTAAGAAGTACAAGACATTTTTAATTTCTAGATCAAATGACAGTAACCGCGTAGAAATACTTAAGACAGTATATATTCTTAAACGTTCAAACAAATTAACAAGGTTTATTTCCCGAGATATTATTTGGTTCGCAATAAAAGAATCGAAATGTATTATACATATATCGATGTACAGGGCTAGGGGGCCATTATACACGCGGTTATTGGACGAACGTATATTGTTTTCCGAGATGCACAATGTATGGTACTCGAGAGACCATCGGTATAGTGTAAAGACTATAAAAAGGGCCGGGAATCATTGCAATAATCGAACGTCCAAAATTACTTTTACGACCACCGTTATCGTGTCCATATTATCATGCATTTTATACCGCCAATAAAATAGATAGGTACATGCCGCGCAAACTACTCTTACAGTGGTATATATATTATCAAAGGTGAAAATTACTTCAGCTACTTAATTACAAATTTAATGCTAAGTAATTTATATTTAACTTTTAACTTAACAATTTAGTTAAGTAGCTAGTTTTCTAATTAACTTAATAGTTTAAGATATATTTAAAGATTTAAAGTATCCATAGTAATTATCACCTAGAGTATTACAGTAAATTAGAAAAATAATGCGTTAAGTTAAAAATCGCATGTTCATACGTAATATAAGTAGTTAAAACTAAATAACTAATAGTTCCTTTTGTTTAACCACGTTGTATACGATGATTTTAAATTAAAAACAAATTAGAACCGATTTTTAGATTTGATTTGAAAATTAAACCAATGAAAGCAAAATTCAAACTAAACATTATTGCTGACAAATGATATAAAGAATAAAACAGAATTATTTTTATTTTTGTGATGAATATTACAGTTCTTGGTATATTTTCTTCGTCATCGAGTTTATTGTTAAATATATTACATCATAATATTTTAAGTATTTTGTATGAATCACATCACGCTTATGAATAAAAAACGATGCACAGTCGTAAACACTAAACATACAACTCCGCGAAGATATTTTGAAATAAATATGCTGTTAAGTTTCAAAATGATCTGACTGTCGTTTATTTAGATAAAATGAATAGGCAATACATAATTTTTCGAGTAAACAATTTTTAGTTATTGAGATTTGTTCAGGTACTACATGTTAAGTAAACTATCTGCAGACATTTAAATTAACATAATATTAAATTCGTATTGTTAGTTCTTTATTATCTGTACTCATATAGTATTATAGTTAGATTATCAGTGTATTTTTTGAAAATAATCGATAGAAAAATGTGCATTAATGTTTCAATCAGACACGTATGCGGGGAAACGGATAGAAATCTGTTCCTCCTATGAAAGTCACAAATCTTTATAGTATATAATACTTTAAAATATTATAAATGATTAATAATGTGAATAATATCGTTATTAACAATGTGATTGGGTTTCCAGAACAGTGGCATCGAGACCGTGGTTGGTGTGACGAAGACGATGACGACGATGACGATAGAGGTATCGGCGGCGGTGGCGTCAATGTCGCGGGAGCTGACGACAAGGGTAGCTGCAGCAGCGGTTGCTCGTGCAGCGAATCGTCTTGTTTGTACGCCGAGGCGACGGACGTACCGTGTCCAGTTGTACTGCAGACGTCTTCATCGTCAACAGCTGTTGGACGCAAATGATAATGCCACTCTCAGCGAAGTGTTGTAAGTAAATTGTGCTTACGATCTACATCACTACAGTCGTTGGTTCCCAATGTCCCCATATACTTTTTTACCCGCGAAACGTTAAATATACTATAAAATGCTTTTTAATATATCTACAGTATATCAAAGCAGTTATCTATACTTGCCCGATATATTTTATCTAAATAGTTATAACCCGTGTAATATCTATTTGTCAATATTAAAAATATTTATTTTTCAATAATGTTTTATATTATTTTTATTGGATAAAATTAAAAAAATTAAAATTTTCATAGCACATCCTTAGGGAAGCGATCACTGAATCCTAGTATACTACACAACAAATAAAAATACCATGCATTGTATAATATATTTTAATATTATACGTATCAAACTATCGCAAAAACAATATAA
Organism: Rhopalosiphum nymphaeae; assembly: GCA_036289425.1. Taxonomy (NCBI): domain Eukaryota; kingdom Metazoa; phylum Arthropoda; class Insecta; order Hemiptera; family Aphididae; genus Rhopalosiphum; species Rhopalosiphum nymphaeae. The sequence continues at coordinate 22,133,135 of JAZAQC010000013.1, forward strand.
ATAATTATATTTTTTTCTGAAATTGTAATGACAAAACTCATCAACCTAAATAAAATTTTTAAAATTATATTTTGAGATAAATAAAAAGGTTAAATCTAATTTATACGTTTAAAATTTAAATATTAATACAAAGTAACTTACAAGTGGCCCCGTGTCAGCATCACTTTTGTTTGTTACGTAATTAAAATTTTATATAGAAAAACGGTTTTGCAAAAAAAAAATAATCGCTTAAGCTATAATAGGCACTTACCTAACAAAGTTCAGAAAGTAAATTTATAGGTGCATGCCAATAAAGATGGGACTTACATACATTTTTAATATCTTGAAAAAAAAACTTAAAATGGTTTAGCTAACAAATGTGGTCTTCCGTATTATATATTAATTTTCAACTATGACTATAGTATTTTTTACGAGAAACAGTTTTCACAAACAATTAATGAATACGTATCTTCTTTTTAAACCTGTTAAGAGGTACTTTGTGTATAAAATCGAAAAAATAAAATATATCATAATAATGTAATGTTATAAATGTTGGTTATACAGGTCACCCCGTTTCGAAGACTGCGACGGTTCGTTGAAAACCGTCAGAAAATCGTCATAAGTCAATTCGATGTTTCACATTCGAAAAAACGCGCAACCGAACAAATCAAAATGTTTCGAGTAAACCCAATTTGTACATATGAAATATTTTCGCTCGAATTTTTTTTACCTTATTGTTATGCATAGTTATACAACTTTATTATATACCTATGCATTATACATATTTGTAAATTATAAAAATAATCAATCGTATTGTATAATCCTTTTTTTTTTTTTGTTATTTACCAATACACACCATGAGTGTTGTATGTACAATACGTAATCGATTTCTTTTTTAATTTTGTTCTTGTAAAAACATAATGTACATAATGAATTGTTATTTATTTGTAACCTCGATTGGTATTAATTTTATGATATAGTTCCTTTTTATTTATTTTTTTCTTTTATATATCGAAATGTTGTTGTGATAGATTCTATTTTATTTATGTAAATTAGTTTATTTTACGTTTCGTTAGACACACATCACACGTTTTAGCCGGAAACAAATCCAGCTCATTGTTTTAATACTATATGTATAAAAGTACCGACTGCGCAGAGCTCAAACGCGTGTTTTTTTTACCGAAAACGATACGCTTTTCGCCTCCTACCCTTAGCATACATAATATAACAATAATATTTATTGTATAATAATATAATTTTGTTTAAGACAATCCACGAACAAATTCAATAAGCATTTCTATAAGAATAATAATTAAAAACCAACCGATTTATTTACTCTCGAATACACCTATATTTGTGTACAGTATTTTTATTATCAATACCATAGTACCCAATTCGATCTTGAGCAAAAATTATTATTGTTCATTCCAAACGAACAAACGCGTTTTATTATATTATTAAGGACCTGCTTTTACAAGATTAATTTTTTTATTATTATTAATTTTTCACATGTTTACAATAAATTTGAACCTTAAAAACTAAATTATATATATATATAAATAATAATATCATAACGATCTATCCTTTTTTACTATTATTACTATTGTTTTTACTGTGATAATTAAATGATGAATAATATTATGTAGTTACGACGGACCTATTAATTTGTAACGAGTATTCTATTATGATATGCATATTATTATTACTATAGGTATATTATAAACGCACGATTAGAATATCAGAACTGAATATAATAATGTACAATAATATGTATATTACAATAGTAATATTCCCGACGACGACTAAATAGTGTATTATTTTTTTTTTTATTATATTATATTATTGTTTTGCGTCAATGTTCAACGTTAGAGTTTAAGCGTATAATTGTAACTAATATTTAAACGGTTATTAATAATTCATAATGATCTGTAATATGTAATGTGTTGTAATAAGTGTCTAGATGTATAAAAAATAAACGTAATAATAAAACAATACTACAACTGGCGCCCGTCAGCTATAGGTGCCGCGTGCTTGTAAAAACTACTATTGTCGTTACGTTGTATATTATTTATAAATAAAAATAATAAAATATTACTGAGCCTATGTTTATAATAATATTATATCATGTAGACACCAGTCATATTGTATACTTATATACTTGTAGTTATATGAACGAAATAAATAAAACGTAATGTTATTCGTGAATGTGTTCTACAATATTAAACCTACGCCTACGCCTTTATTAAATATTACCTACAGCTGATCCTGCACGACGCGGCGGCGTTTCTGCGCTCCTCGCGAATCCAATGCCGTCGCGTGCACACCTGCGCCCCTTAAACTCCGTTGAACGCAAACCGCGCCGATTTTCAACACGGTCGCTTTCCGGCGGTTTTGACCAAACGTCATAAAATTCAGGTCTAAAAAATCGCCTGTAGACGTCTGAATACGACAACAACGAATTTATTGTCTGCGCTAACCAGCGGAAATCCCATAGAAACAAGGAAAAAAACCGTTTATTCATAGTTTATTCGTTCTCCCGTGGACTATCGTGGCGAAAATTCGAAATGGCAAACGCCGGGCTACTGTCTGCGAAAATGTTATTTCAAAAGTCGTCGGCTCTCTACGTCTCGTTATTGTCGTACGTCATTTGCCCGTAATGCACATACCACATACAACGCCGTTCGGGACGCGCCGACTGCGCTGAATGTAATTCAACGACAACTGCACATATTTTTGATAACCAGAGCTATTACTGCGTTGAGTACGACAGTCAGCCTACCATTCTACTCGTGATTTGTTGCAGTAACTACGACTTAGATATGTATCACAAGAATTTCACTGGGAATCCGATTGCAACGACCATCTTGCGCGGGCTTGCCCTTATCGGGAAAGACACCAACAATATACTGAATAATGAAAAATGAATTAACTCCATTAAAATGTTTACACAATAAATTAGACACGTTTTTCTGTGTTTCTGCAGTCACTGTCCAAACGGATGCATTTTTCCCGACGACGAATGAGTGACTTCGAAATACCGACTCGGATAAATACGCAGCCCATTTTCCGTCGATATACTATGCCACTCCATTCAAGTAAATACGCTTGGCTATTAAACTGGCATGCTATTACCTATGTATTTTTGTATGCTTCGTTATCGTCCCTTTAACGGCTTTAACATTTACAACGGTCTTCAGACAAGTGTGCTTAAAACGGGCCGCCTTAATCTAATGAAATCACTACACTACGCCATAGCTGCACCGTAGTATAAGAGTTTAGATATTTAAAAAAATTAATTTCTTAACATATTGCATATGATATTTGTTAACAGCGCCTAAACGTTTTTCTTCCTTTAAAATTGTTTTATTGGACCGTTACTTAAAAAATGATATTTTAAAAATCCCATTTAATATCACTCGCGTTAACGCATGTGGCCTGACCTATCTCAGGTCAGGCGCGGATTGGGCCGCAAGATTATTATGATACATGGGCCGCCTGCTAAAATATCTAGCTAATATTAAAACTGGGCCGGTAAAATATTATTGTGCTCGGTAAGTTTCCGTTCCCGATCCGGTCCTGTCACAGGTAGGTACTCACGCTACGCTTAATAAATCCTCCGTGATTCGAGGACCTTGGTTGAAGGCGGACGGAGAGAACTACAGCGGTACTAGAATAACGTATAATTGTTTATTAATAAAAAATATAGTAAAATGTAATACTTGTAACATTTTTGGACGGAGTGAAATAATTTTGCTCGAGGAATTGTTTTAAACGCCGAGATGTGGAATCGGACAACAAGCGGCGATGTTGAGGCGCAGCGCAACAGCCTCTATAAGCTATATTATCTAAGCCCTAAAAAATAATACTGACAACGGACTTGGGTAACAAAAGGCGAAGTTAGGGCGTCTCCCGAGGACTCGACTAAGCCCGGTAAACTGGGATACCAGAATAATTCTGATTGCACAGCGTATCGCGAGACCTGTATATTATTTATTGAGTTCTCAGCTGTACGGATATGCTCGAGTAGGTGGTGGATAAAAAGAAACTGAAAATGTGTCGTTGTAAGATATCTTTCGGGTCTTATATTATTAAAAACATTACGATAGTATGTGATCTTGTTCGCTTGAGATGATGATTTCTTGGAATCGATGCGCGGTCTCAACAACGCATTACGCTTTTAAATATCGGCAAAAGTGATAAAATAATATTGAGTACTGTATTTATTATAAAAAAAAACAATATAGGGACAGAGGACATCTAAGTTCGGAAACAATACATTGGTGATAAATAATAGTAAAATATAATAATATGTATAGCAAAGTAGTGACGTCGGTTTAATACAATGCATCAAAAAAGACAAATAAATTATGGTGCGATTGGTATGCTTAGACGAATAGGACTTATTGACTATTTATTACTGAAACAATATGTAAATGGGTATGATATAATATTTAAATAGAATTCCATCAGAAATAGGTTTGAACTCGTAATGCTCAAACAATCGACACATCTAAATAAAATTTGATTATTAATAGGTCACAGGAAATTACAAAATTGAAAATAGTGATAAATTCTCTTTTAAAATATTATGTTCTAAAATGCTAGATAGAGATCAAATTAAATTAATTATATATATAATTGATTTAAAAATCAAACTTAAAAGTATAGATAAATACTTTATCAGTCTTATTTGCACAAAACATAAATTATGAAAATAATTTAGTGATGATCATAACCTATTTTTTTCAATTCAATTGGAACAAAATTAATCAATTATCAATCTAAAATATAAAATAATCTATTTAAAAAACTTAATCAAGATTTAATTCTTCCTATTCCACTAAATCCATATACATTGTTATCTTATTACACAAATGTTCTTCTTCGTCGCTACTATCATCGTCATCATCTTCATTTTGATTCATTTCATATTTTTGTGTAAGGGATAATAATTCCAACTGTCTGGGCATTTCTTCTTTATCGTAATCCTTATCCTTAGATTGCTTCTCACTCATTGATGTACACATTATGTTATCAACTTCCATGTGTATTCTTTCATGAACTATAGTTTTCAACAACGCTTTAGCTTCTTCTTTGGTTTCTGCATAGTTCAAACATTTTTGTGCATAATGAAATGCTTGATCATAGTTCATGCGATTCAAATTGTAATTTGCAAGGAACATATAAGCATAACTGTGATCACGAGTCTGTTCATCTAGTCCATGCTCTTCAATGTATTCCAAAAACATTTTTGCAGCATCATTTGGTCTATTTATAACTACATACAATCTGGAGAAAAAGAATACATCAATATTAAAGGTAATAAATTTGGTACATAATGAAATTTTAACTTACTTTGCTAAGTATATGAGACCAAGCTTTTCGTCATCACCCATTGCTCGCCCTTTTAAATAACTTTGAAATGCCATGTCTATATTACCTAATTTTTCATATACATTGCCAACGGCGATTATCATACGGCTATCAAATGGTCTCAGCAATTGTGCTTGTTTGAAAAAATAGAGGCTGTGTTTGAACATACCAAGTATTTCATACGTTTGACCCAAACCATACCACGCTCTATACTCGTATTTATTTATTTCTGTATCAAAATCATGAAATTAATTATATTTGTGTAAACTATTAACATCATAATGATTATTACAACACACACCTAAAGCTTTGCTATAGCTCTGTATTGCATCATTTGAATTTTTAAGTTCCATATATTCTTGACCAAGTAGTGTCCATGCAGCCAAATACAAAGGATTCAATTTAAGCGCGCGATGAAAGTAACGCATTGCTTTTTGATGTTCCCCATGAAGACTGTAATAGTTACCCAAAATACAACAAGTTTCCACACGATATTTATCAATTTTGACTGCACGCTGAGCAAGATAAGCTAGTTCAACTCGTTGATGTTGTACATACAATAAATTTGAATAAGTATCCATATTTTCTAGCCGACAAGGTTCAATTTCAATGAGCTCTTGAAATTTTTGTACTGCTATTTCAATATCTATAATATATTTAATAATAAATATTGATTATAATAAACTGGACTACACAATAATTATGTCTTTTACTTACATCTTTTGTTGTGGTAACAAACTGCCACTCTAGACTGGAGAAATATACTGTCACTGAAACCACAATTGAATAAATACTGTGTCATACCTAACATCTGTTCATTTAACTGTAAGTCCAAATATTTTTGACAGTAAAAGAAATTTTTCATCCAATGATTGGGTAACTCTAGCTTTGACAACTGAAATGATTTAAACATTTATTGTTGGCCAATAAACTGGTATTTTACAAGATTTATTTCATGTTGATTACTTTAACTCGATCTACAATAAGATCACCAAGTTGCATCCACGCATGCCAATTAAGTGGCACTTCTTTTATAGATTCAACAAGCATTTTAACTGCTGCCTCATATTGTTCTAATTTCACGTACACCACACCAAGTAAATATGTCAAATATCCATCTCCTTTTTTTTTTTGTCGTATAGACTCTAATAATTGAGATAAATAATCTAACAAATTTCGATATTCTCTAAACATGGAAGGTGTTGCTTCACTACCAATGTTTTTAATATTACTGTCAGCAGCCAAATAATCTGAATACATTTTCAGAAATAATGGTATTTTTGAACAACAATTTTTCAACCAAAATGATGCCCTGAAAATAAATTGTTTTTGTAATGATATTGCATATAGATTTTAGATTTTTAAATTTTTTAAATAAATGAAATACCTTTGATATTCTTTGGCGTTGTAACAGGTTCGAGCATGAAGATATAGTTCCATTTCCTTATATGGTATTGGTAGTTGGTCAATAGAATATAAATCTGTAGATTTTGCAACTGGCATACGTTTAGGTACGGGAGTCAGAAGACTACGGGTGATTTTAGGTCTTTTGTACCCTTCTATTTTTTTGGCCAACGGTTTTGGGTTGTTGCCTACCTCAAGTGATAAGAGGAGATCTGAAGACCTGGTAATGATGAAAAAAAAATCATATAGTAATAATAAATTTAAACAACAAATCAAGGTTACAAGAAAACAATGAAAATAGTTTTAAAAAAAAATTTTAATAATGAATCAGTTCCTGAGTAGTTTTTTTTAGCAATTGACCATCGACATATGACTCTCAAATTTCAGGGTTGGTCGATCACAGAATGCATACAAATAACGATAATGGCACTCACCACTGGCAGCTGGTTTTCAGACCTCGGGCGTACAGTTCGTTCATGCTGATGAGAAGCTCTTTTTTCACCTCGTCCATTTTTGGAACGGGGCAACCGACTTTGGCAACATCGACGTCCATAGCGTAATTACTCATGATCCACTGCCCGAGACAAATGATACTTGAAGTCGGTATTACTTTTTGATTTCCGGGGACATCGGCCACCGATGATTGAACAAAGAGTACGGACTGTAAGTCACCTTAGACGAGTATTCAGCCTGTATTTCTTTAAAATTTTAAAGTTTAAATCGTACTATACGCTCAACAGTAAGTTCGCACGCCGACTGATAACTGATAAGTGATAATAAACAACACCGTTGACGTTGTACCACTGATAAGCTGTCAAGCGTGAATACATTTCTGTCATGCTGTCAAGTTGTTATAGCATTAGTGAAAAAAAAAATTAGTAGCGCCTAAACACTAGTAACTACCCTCTAAACACTAAACTAAATCACAAAAATCACTGTTTTGTCCCGTAGACTGTACACCATTAAAACAACTGAACGTTTGTCTAATCGTTTTCGCTTTTCCCCGCAGTGTCAGTGTGTTACTAAATTATATATTTTGTATGACGTTTTGGTCGAGTATTCCTCGATACTATAACACTCAGTCATTACACTTTGCCTTTTATATTAATTACTAATTAGCTATTACTCTTGACCTCTATTGTAATAGGTATTTATGACCCGTTCGAGATCCCAAATAATATCTGTGCAATATCTGTTGCCAATTGGTCGAAATCAGTTGATTAACATATTATTATGTTTCATTTAGATATAACTGATAAGATATTGATATAAGTATATAACCCGATTGTTATGTGAAACTAACGTTTCCATTTTGCTTCAGTTAAAACATTCTGTGTTTTTTTTTTTTTGGTGAAATTGTTCAAGGATTTTTTTAGTTTATGATCGTCAACCATTGTCCATTTTCGTTGAAAAACGAAGCTACAACCTATCTTCCCGACTACGAGTTTTAAAAAAATCTATTGATATAATTTTTTAACTGAACATGGTTCAGTGGTTTTTGAGTCCACAGAAGACAAAGAAAAAAATGCAAGAAACATGCATTTATATGCATATTTAGAGAGGTTTTATTTACAAATAATGCATAACAAGTTGATTAATGTTTTCAAGTTCCAATAAAAAAAATGCACTTAAAAAAGTTTAACATACCAACAATTATAAATTTTTAAATTTTACCCTATCAAATATAATGAATTTTATATCGTGTATTATTCCAATACTAAAAATGTAACAGTAACAAGAGTTGGTTACTTAATGGATAATAAAAAAGTATTGGGTATTTTCTAATTGTATATAATATAATGAATGAGAGTTTAGTTTAATAATTACCTAACTAATACAGATAGTCATTTTAGTTTTTATCAATATAATTAATAATATAAATATCAGTATATATTTTAATGTTTAGTTGGTTCATATTAATTTGCTGTTAGATTCAGGACTTTGATTCAGCTTGCCATAAAGTCCAGTAAAAATACATATAATTAAACAATTGCACTTCTGTTGCATCACATTAAGTCATCAAATATAATAATAATTAATAAGAATTATTTGGTAAAAAAAATCAATAAATAGCATCTTCACAAATTTGAAGAATATTATAGACATCATATAATATTTAATTTTTTTTATCCGTACTTATTTATAAGTTACCTATTATTTTTTCCATCTAATAATATATTTATCCTATTATTTATTATTATGAAATTGTGTACGATTTATTTATGGTTATTTATATTAGTAACAATATTTAATGACCTAGACTTCCAGTCGAATTTTGATTAATTGACCCAGTATTTTTCTGTAAGAAAATTTATATGAAATAAAAATAAATAAAATGTAATCTCAAAGTTGGTGTAGTGGAATTGGTGAACGATCGATTTGTTGGATATTTTTAAGTTGCTATTTGATACAATTATAATAAATGATAATGATAAATAATAACAATAACCCATGCGTTATCCATGAAAATATATTTTTATAGAATGCCAATACAATTTGCTAAAGGAACTTGCATTAAGCTTAAGCTTTTGAATCTCCAAGGAAAAATATGTTAAAACTAAGAGATAAATAATATCAATAGCCAAATTGTACAGTTAACTTTTTTTTTTTTTTGTCATATATTTATCACAAGTGCACCAACAATAGTTACTGTTTAAATATTAAGTATAAAAGCAATATCGCTATAAAATATAATTGCATTAATGCAATATAATATAGTAAAATTACATTAAAAATAAATATTTCGTTGTTCTGGTACTTTTGTTCAAAGTTTCTACATACAGTAATTACTATTCTGGCACACTGTATATACTAAAAATAAATAATTAATGTATATTAGTCATTTATAATATAATAATATATATATTAGTAATTCTATTATAAAATCGTACAAAATAGTAGTAAAACTGTAAACTATACTTAAATGGATTTTCTTTGGTGGAAGATTGTCTAGACAATACACAGAATAGTGCTTAACATCAATGATTAGCATTATAGCATTGATAATAATATTACATAAAAATATAATTGTTTGTACATAAAATGAATGCCAATTTACTAACTTCCTAATTTTTAATTTTTATATAGGTGTGTTTGTATATGAGAACTATTTTTTTAATAAAAAAAATAAGTTATCACATCAGAAAAATTAAAGCTATAAACTTCATTGTGCTAAGTCCAATTCTTCATAAAGCACCGTAAGTCACTTATCTAGTTTCTCTGCCAGCCAATTTATCAATGTAGTCTTGTAATGGAGCCAATTCTCTTCGATCAATTAGTACAAATTCCTGTTGAAGAAAAATAACAATAATCAAAATTAAATCAAATTTATATTAATATATGAAATTTTAATCAAGATAAAATAATTCTATAAGATAATTATTAAAAATAGTAATTTTATATTTGAAATTAAAATTCTAATATATTATTTTTTAGTAAAATTTTGTTGGATAAATACTCAATAATTAAATATTGAACAAATTGTTTACATAAATTGTACATATTACAGCATTTAGCATAGAACACAAAAGCACGAATGTTTAATGTTGAAATAAATAGAACATAGAAAATTCAAAATTCAAAATTATACACAAAAATTAAATAACTTGACAATTACTATATTCATACAGTTCAAGTCACTTTTTTTTATATATTATACATAACAATGCAAATTAAAATTTTTATCAATTGAACTATTTTATTTTGTTAGTTTTAACCATAATTATATCACATATTATAGTAGTCTAATGTCAATTAGATTATTCCTAGTTATTAAATTATCTTTTTTTATAAATTACCATCCTATCTCTCCAAAAATTCAATTTTTAAAAAATTGTTTACTTCTGAAGTATTACATACAGTAATATATATTACAACAAATAAGTTAACACTAAAAATAGATGATTGACATCAGTTATTTTTATGTCAACTGAGAAATTAAAACGAGGAAAAACTTGTTAAATTAAATTTTTTTTATTGATATTGCCATAGGATTACCATGGTTTTTAAATTAAAGAGAATTAATTTACCTATTAATTACATAAATTAAAATAAGAACTTATATTTTTTTCTTTAATACTTTAACTTTAAATTAATATGCTTATAACTCACTTTAAATAAAAACTGATGTCATAATTAATGTTATTACATTTCAAATTTTATAAATTAATTTACTTTAATATTATAATAAACAAAACTAAATAGATATTTTTAAACATTAATATGCTTTGTTATACATTTGTAAAATGAAAACAGCAAATTCAGGAGTTCTCTTACTTTAACACTAACACAAAAAAACCCATTCTCTATATTAAACAGTGGCGAAGCGTCATAGGAGACAATGAGACAACGTGTATCCACTAAAAAATTAGAATACAAGACAAATAATATTTTGTTTTATAAAATATTTACAAATTTGAACGTCATGATATATATTTTAATATTTGTTAAAATCAGTTATTCATTGTATAGTCTTAAAGAATTCTTAAAATAGAGTAGACGAATGCGATATGCATGCGGCCATGCATATGATCTGTTGTATGGGTCATTCCAAATATTATGGTATTAAATATATATCAAAGAAATGTTGCATTATAAGAACGCGGGTACAGGGTGAATTTTAATATGAGCAGGGTTTACTATCTACTCTATGAGACACATCTCATCATTTATATTTCCTCAATTATCGACATCGCCATCACGTTGCCATGCCAAAGTCCCCTGTAAATCATGATAGCTGATAGCCGATAGATACCTATACCTACGTGTTTCTTAATATTTGTTGTTTTAATATTATAATTTGTAATTTGTCCTTTTGGCTTATGACTTAATGCTATTTTGAACAATGGAATTATTAATTACTCATACGAAAAAAAAATGTATTACTGTATAGATAAAATAAAAAGGGAGAGTCCAAGCGTATTAGTCTCATTTTTTTCAATGTCTTCCCAATCAAAAACTCACGCCTCGCCACTGATATTAATTAAGTATGAAATTATATAACTATTAATTATAATAATATAAAATTAGTAATAATATTAATAATACTGTATTATGATATATATGCTGAAAATAATTAGCACACATACCTGAACAAAGTAAATAAAATGCTTGAATGATGTGTTGAGATGTGCTTCCTCGCCTAGTGTAACAATTGAATCAAAATGTGTATGATATATATGTGCATACACCCTGAATAATCGTTTAAGTATTGTCTTAGCAATCGATAAGAAGTTCTTAGGAAATGGGACACCGATTTTTGAAGGGAACAATGTTTCATCATCCAATTGATCCTGAACCCAAGTCATCAAATAATCAATGTATTTTGGAGCAGAACACTTAATAGGTTTCTTAACTGTCAGGCCATCTGCCCAATGATATTCGTATTTGGGTCCAGCAGACATTATAGAACAACTTTCCTCAGTGCAAAACTCTGTTATTGTACCGTATAACATGTTTATTTGATTGAAAAAATCAACAGCTGAAACAAAATATAACATAGCTTAATATTACAATATTTTAAACAAAAAATTATTAATATTTTATAAGATAAATGTTAATGAAAAACTAATAAAAATATATTATTAAAGTTAATAACACTAGATTATCATTTAAGTATTAGCTGTAAATAATAGTAATTCTTAATCAATTGTTAAACAAATATTTATAATAATTTAATTTAATTTAAATAGCTATGTGAACAAAAATAATTATAATTAAAACACAATAACTGTTCTAAATACTGATTAAAAAAACTCCATTTTTATATTATAAAAAAATGTGTTTTTAGTATTTTAATGTTGATGATATTTCAACTAGATAGGTATGCTATAATATAAGTTTTATTATCCTAAAATAAGTTCAATTAAACAAATACCAAATAGACTTCAAAAATAAAAACATAAAAACAATATTAGAATATTATTTAAATTAAAATGTATTCCTAGAAAAATAAAAGTTTAACATATTATACATAATTATTATAACTATACTTTTAATTATGTACAAGATATTTATAAGAGTATAATATTCCCTATTAATCTTTGTACACACACACACACACAAAAAAAAAAAGATTACAGAAGAAATAAGAAACAATACTTTAATACTTATGTTGATAAGACTAAAATATTATAGTTAGGACCAATTATAGTTTAATTAAGACCAAATAGTTATGATAATAAGATTTTTATTATTTTATCGTATTTAACTATCTAAAAGAATTTAAGAAACAAAAACTTTTTGCAACAAATTAGAGCAACTTTAAGGAATAATTTGACATTGTAAGAAAAAAATAGTACATTTGATTTTAAACTATCAGTAAAGGTATTTAGATTTGAAAGTTTAAACTTAGAAATACATATTGTAACTAAATGGATTAAATATTTAAGTATTTTATATTATATTAATATTATTGATAAATTTACAAAAAAATACAATATGATATTCAGTTTAGTCACTTACAAACTTTTATACCTAATAATCATAAATTAATTTTAATGTATTTAAACTAGGAATAATAGAAAAATGAAATTTAAATCATAAAAAATCCAAAATATAAGTTGTTACATATGAAACCATTATGATAGATTATTAAATACTAATAAATATATCTATTGTAATACTACTGTGTTAATTTTTAATTTAACTTAAGTTTATTTTATACATATTTTGAATATTTACATAATATTTACATAATTTTTGAATAAATTAATAAATTAATTAATACTTGGCTAAAAATTTAAGACTGCGCATTGATACTCACTGTTGACGGCAACCCATTCATTGAGATCTTCGCCTTCTGGTAGTAGTACGGCCAATCTCAGATTGCCTGAACCAAGAGTGGCTGCTGCGTGCTTCATTAGATCGTATTGGTGTGTACCTTCTGGTATATTCTTCTTAGGTTTAAAAGTCTTTGATGATCTGCCTCCGCTGCAAAAAAAAAAAATACAAAATAAAATTTACGACCATTAATAACATGTTTAGTTTTTATCGATTTCAACAAATGAACATTATAAAACACTCACAATAGGAAGCTCATTATGAATTTGCCTAGAACATAAACCGAACGTCTCTTGACAAACGATCGCGATGAATACCCTTTCGTAACAATACGAACATTTACTAACTACCTCTACACAAAAACGATCACTGGTATGGTACACCAGACAACAAAAACGAATGATGTCCGTGGAAAAGGATAAAAATATTAAAACAACAAAAAAAGTGACCAAAAAAAAAAACAAAAGAAAATACTTAATTCGTCAACTGCGTTACTGCTTTGCAACTTTGTAAGACTCAAACTAGTCAAACTCGATATCGATATGCATTAATTCAGATGTTAACGACTAGAATATTATTATTATTTTTACTCGGAAAAGAGTTGCAACAACAAAAAAAAACCTATAAAACTATAATGTGTTAAATCAGTGGTGTTGGTCAGCTGTTAAATTAGTGTTACACGCGAGTTGATAAGGAATTACAATAGTGTTTTCTCATAACCCTGAAGTTAGATACAAAATATGTTACCGTGACTAGTCTAAAATAGTTAAGTCTCGGAGCATACATATTAAAGAAGGAAATATAGAATATTAGAATTTGGAATCAATGAAATCATAAAACGAATCGATCGACGATCATAGCGAAAAACGATTTTCCTAAAATGTTTAAAATTTAATTTTATAATTTGTATAGTAAATATATCTACACCATTGCAAAAAGTTCCGAATCCTTAAGAATAATATTTTTTTGAATTACAACAACATAATACCTAATAAAGTAGATAGGTAATAACTAAAACCGTTATTTTTGTTTAAATATCTATTTAAATTTTAAACTAAAATATCTACAAAAAAATTTTTTATATAAATTGTTGACGTTTATTGATGACAATAAGAACAACTTATGAGGAAACTTGTGTTCAACTGTTAAGCCTTTTGACTCAGCAGCATAAACAATTTTATCAAAGTTAAAAAAGAGGAGAATGTATATAGCCTACCTATAATGTAACTAGATAGGTATATCCGCTTTGCTGCAATATACTACAATAGTCACTACGTTAATGTAATAGGGAGATATGTGTTAAATTTTAAGACAATGATAAATCATTGGTCCAGAGTTAATAAATACTGACTTATTACCATACATGGAAAGGTGCGGATCATATAAATATAGGTTCGTGGTATAAATTTAGGTAGGTATATAGGCAATATAGCTAATATAGCTTTTATATTGTTATTTGAAAATTAATTTATAATAAATGTTTTATATAATGCCTTTACGCCCATGAATACCTACTATTTTGGAATTACCTATAAGTACCTAGAACAAAATAATTAAAATCGCTGATCTTCGTTTAGATATTTAATTTTATCCAAATTCAAGAGTAGGAAAAATATCTGTTAAATAAATTGTGATTTTTTTAATACATTATATTTTCAGTGTTCAGTAAGTATGAACTACTGCTAAGGAATCAGCTTGTATAAAATGTTCTACATTTTATCCAAAAACAAAAATTGTATAATAAATCATAAATAAATCGAAAAAGAATAAAGATAACAAAAAGTAGAAAATTTAATATACATAATATAACAATAGTACAAAAAAATACTTAGTTCAAATTATAATGACTAAAGAGCAATTATTTTGAAAACTATAAATAGATATACTAAAGCAATTGATTTTAAAAAACAATAATTTATTTTTATTTCGTAAAATGGAATACTAAAAATCCTATTATAATACCTAAACCAAATTATTTTAGGTATATTTTGTTATTAAATTATAATACTTATGTATAAACAATATAATTATTATAATGAGTATATAGTTCACTCTCTGAGAGTGTACTTAATTCCCGGTTTCTAAATACATTTTAATACAATACAAAGTACAATATAGTCCCATATATCTATAATATAAACATATAATTTAAAAAAAAATTGGTAAAAATTTTATATTTTGATATTTTTTAATATTGACTAATTTAATTGAGTTTATATTGAGCAGAACTAGTTGCATGTTATAAAATCTTAACATAAAGAATCATAACATCCGTATAAACTATATACAGACAATAATAAATAAATTGTAACTATATAAGTACATATAATATGCACTGATAAAACTATTACAAATGAACGAATGAACACTACGGAAATATATATATATATATATATATATAAAGAATATTCTCAACTTATGTTTATTAAAACCTAAAATGTATTTTTTTTTAAATAGCAGACGGTAACAATTTCCAGTTTACTGTAGTTTGCTGTAGGCACAAGGCACTGAAGATTGAGACTAATTATAACAATACCTACACCGATTTATGTACATAAATAATAAATGGCATGCATATCATTATTACTCATACAAGTTGTATATAGTTTTAAGTATACATAAAATTAAAATCAATGGTACATACCATTATATACTAAAGCATTTTTAGTATATATAGATAGTTAGCTTTTCTGGCTTTTCACGTAATGGCGTAATGCATCATATATATTATACAAAATATTAAATAGTATTAATAATGATAAGTAGGCAGGTATAATTTTTTAAAGTAAAGTATATAGGTTTAAGTTTACTATTAAAATTAGGCATTAGCTTGTGAAATTTTATCCTCACAAAATTAGTTTTTTTAAATTGAATTAAAAATGTATTTATGCAAAAGTAATACATTTAAAATTTTTTTTTTTTAATGTATTTAAAAGTATTATGGAAAATCACTGTTTTAACAGTTGTTTTATTTAAATAAAATATCGTTTATTGTGATACTATACCTTGTCAATTACCACAAAGGCTGTGTCATCAATATGTTAGCTTATAGCTTATTAAATTATGTAGGTATATATACATTGTTATCATTGTTCTGCATACCTGTGAATTATGATGTCTATTGCCTTATTGCATCAACTGCCATATTATGATGGTTACCTAGTAAACTGAGGTTATACTAAAGTATAAAATTGTTTGTTTAGTTGATATGCTGCAGCTGTGTCTTGTTAGGTTCACACATATATGATATACAGTCTATACATCTATATTTATCAATACGTGCAAATTTTGACAAATTACAGTATATATAGGTAGATACTATAGATCGTATAGGTACATATCTAGACTTATACAATTGTACATAAACTCAAACATATACAATTTTATCATTATTTAAGTCTAGCTAACACAGAATATCGATAAATAATTATTCAGATCGTTAAAAATTAAAATCTGTTTGAATGCAACAAAACATTACTGTTTAACACGTTTGCATAACGTGATGGTGCACGTTTGCGGATAGGACGAATAGCCGATAGGTATAGGCATGCTCACCGTATTCAAATTATATTATAGTATTATTAACGATTATGTTTTAATAGGCATAATTATTATTTAATAATGTTTATCGCCAAAGATAACTAAAATATGTATATCGTTTATGTTAATAATACATTATGGTTACCTACACTTTCATGATTTATATTGCATGTCGGCGGGTTGTGATTCCCAAATTCCCAACATAGGTAACTAGGTAGTTATATATATTTTTTGATCACACCTGCATCAAAAGTTTAATTTTTCATGGAGGTCGAAGCGTTATAAAATTACTTTTTTCCGTCCAGCGAACACCAAATGTAGACCCGTAGACGGAAAAGTGGAAAAGATTATCGTCCAAATCAGATTAATATACATGAATGTATCGATAGGTACGTTTTATCATTAATATAAAAAATTACTAACTGGTAGGTGGGTTACCATACTTATTCCCGTATTATTTAGTCTTTTAAATATATAAAACTGTTTGGTAAACCTATAGATACCGAGAATAGTAAGAACAGTTCATTATAGATTACTATAATATCGAAAGACTCGGTAGAGGCGTGATGAATAACTAGAATGTGCGGGAAAATATTTTCAGTCTAGGGCGAATTTTGTAGCTCTTGTTTCATGCAGTTATGCTTGCCGTTTGTACCCCAAATGTCATCCATGACGAAAATAGCTAACTTTCCATTCTTGTCATACATTATACTAATATACTTATATGATATTATTATATAACATTTATTTTCACTGTTAAATACATATTTATGCATTTTCTAAACTAAATTATTATTTACCACTCTATATACTACGAGTATATTATAATAGGAATTACGAAAAAAAAACTAAAAGATAAATAAATCTTTAAAACAAAAACCAAAATTTTATATTTCACTATATTATGTAATATTTCATTAGAAATAAGTTTTAATTTTCTAATTGAAAATTTAGATCAATATTCCAACTATCCAGATGGTATATTTGTTGAATACTTTCATAATTAAATTAAAAAATACATATATAAAAAAACTAGCTTAACTTTGTTATACTATGTTTTGTGAGTATAGTATTTCCGTGTTGAGAAAATTTAAGTAACATAATTCAATTAACATCTTATATCTTATATATTTGTACCTATATATAACCATAATAAGTGTATAAATATGTAGCCATTAAGGTACTATAGAGGAATAGAACTACTACTAAGATGAATAAGGCACCTACGTTATTTATTATACATTTTGACTTACTGTTAAAATAATATAGCACACGTACATAATTTTATTGTAGATATTACCTAGTGGCTATAGTTATTATATATTTATACAGATTATTTAGTTATTAAATTTTGTTTTTCGTGTAAATAATAAATCATTACAAAAAATCCAAAGGGGGGATATAACACCCTGATCCCTCCCCTGTGAACACGCCACTGAGCAGATATATGCTGAAGTTTCAATCAAATGACCATACCAAAGCAAGGATGCTTGTCGAAGAAACATTAAAACGTATAACCTATCCAGACTTTTTGCTCGCATTTGAGCTACTTACCTAATTTAGTTTAATTTATTTCCTATAATTTATTAATCACATGGTATAAATACGAGTATCTATATAATATATAGTATATTATTTTTAATTAGAAAATTATAACTGTATAATAAAATATGACATAGTATAGCAAAATATAAATATTTTTGTCTATCATATAATACACTATAGGTACACCTACTCTAGCTGTAGTCTCTATAAGGTGCAGTATATCTACAACCACGTGGCTATCATCCACTATGAAGACAAATTTTTTATTTTCATTACAATAAAATATTATTATGGATAATAAGAAGACCAGTTAAACGAGTACACATTTTTTGGATGCTGACATTAATTAAAAACCAAAATACAATTGAATTTATAAATATATAACAGAACTTAAATTATATTATAAGAATATAATTATAGAATTTATTTCCTACACCTGATCATTACTCTCACGTGAAAATTAAAAATTCTCCAAGAAAGCGACGGTAGGTATATAATATTATATTTACCTACCATAGAAAAGTGATTCTACATAAAAGAAAAAAAATGAGTAATCAAATATTTATAATAATTTGTCTTTATTATAATATCCTACAAACTAGAGGTACCCTGTCATAGCATATATTTATTTTTTTAAATATTTAATAATATTAGATAACTATAATAATACCTCTTTTAAACAAGTTGCAGCGTTATTATTCACCAATAATTTAATGGTCACCACTCCCCAGCAAGATTAGTACATTATCCACAGTTTCAGAATGTTTATAGTAGATTGTATAACCATAAATTATCTACTGACATATAATAAGCAAAATCATTTATTTTTATAAAATTTATTAGAGTACAAATATAAAACAAATCTATGGATTCGATTGATATATTTTACATTTCCGAAGTGCTCAATCAAAATATTTTTACTCTTAACTAGACTTGGTCGGTGTATTTTTTTCTTCGTGTAGTTATCGGGCTCAAATAGTTTTTAGTACATTCTGATAGAAAT
This sequence comes from Rhopalosiphum nymphaeae, assembly GCA_036289425.1. Lineage (NCBI taxonomy): Eukaryota > Metazoa > Arthropoda > Insecta > Hemiptera > Aphididae > Rhopalosiphum > Rhopalosiphum nymphaeae. The sequence continues at coordinate 22,152,759 of JAZAQC010000013.1, forward strand.
GTATAATATTATCAAAGACAAGCCGGTATCAAAATATGACAACTACAAAGAAAAAGAAAAAAACTGTTTATCTTTATTATGCATTCAAATAAATCATCAATTAATCGTTTCAAGACTGTTCATTCATCATTTTTAAATTCTATTTACCAGCTTATATTTTTATTTATTTATATTTCTTAATAGCTTATTAAATTATATAATATATATAATATTTTAACAATCTTCTGCAGCCTGCAGGAAGGTATGATATGGAGACCAATTTGTAACAAAGACTAGCAGAATAACTATCAAGAGAAATAAATAAAAATAATAATAAATATTAATATTAATATAATATTTACCTTTATCCAGTTACCTTCCAAGTACCTACTACCGGGCCCAGTGAATCCACAGATAATAAAAACATAAAATTTCAATTTTCACAAACAGGACAATCTCAAATACTTTTTAAAAACATGAACATTGCTTTCAGCTTTGTTTTAATTTTATAATTTCTGCGTGGATTCGCCTTTATCGATTATCGTCGACAGGAAATGTGAATCGATTAAATATTTGCATTCTTGAGCCGTTATAAAGAACACTGAACAGCAATTATAAAAGCACTTAAATCATACACATTCGTGAATAACACCGGAAATAGTCACTCGTATAGTCATATTTTTATCAAACATACGATGCTCATAGGTACTATTATAATTTAAAATCACGATGTTCAAAAAACCTTAAATAATATTAAAGTATACAACGTACGGAGCGGCACCTAAGTATGACTATATTATTTTATATAGGTACCTTGCAATGACAATATTGACAACGCGACTACAACGATGGAAACATACATATCTACTGAATCACATATTCTAGGTATGAGTATTTTAATATGGCCTATACAGTATGCAACTGGTGCCTCTACCTACGGTTTAGTCAATGCTGTAAATCACCTTTTTTTTTATGATAGTAAAAATATGTCTTGCATTCTTAGTATGACGCATGATTAAAAATAAGTAATATCTATTATCTGTATTTAATTGTGGTACGACGATAATAATATTTACACTGGTACACTTGATATTGAAGCAGATGTATACAATTAAATATAGAATATATATATTAGAGATATTATACTTATACAAACTAATAATAAACCTAAAGTTAATTTTTAATTATTATAACGTCTCTTAACATCATAATAAGTAGATGATCGTTTTTACGACCTAAATGCATTTAATTCATAACTTATATTTTTTGTTAACATTATTATTATTTTTGTACTTACAGCTTTGCCAATCATTTTCTCTAATTTATAAACATTTCATTACTTTTTATAAAATCGATGCCATTATATCTCATTGTACTTTGTTTTATTATTAATAACATTTTTAATTAATTTTCTTTTGAATATGAAACATTGTTCTTTGTTTCTCATTAAAGAGGGATATGCTATATATATATATTACTATGAACATTCTTTAATCGAGTTCCTGACACAAAACAATTTTATATTCATAACGAACATGCGTAAATGATCATGAATAGATGTGATCACTGATCAGTAAGTGGATGGTATAGCGACCAGGTCGATGACATAAGCCAGAGCGCAGAAAAGAAATTAGCCTTTGAGTAAATAACTGGATTAAAGTATTAAGGAAGTATAAAATAGCATAAGTGACAAGTTCCCTGCAGGATAACACCTTCGCTTAATTTCTACCAGCGATTTAGAACTTCTGTTGTACGTGCCAATAAATCATAATATTATAAGAAACAATAGTCATAGACAATGTAAGTCAACGAAGGCACGAAGCAAATGAATTGAGACAAAAAATGTATACAATATATCAAAGACAACACAAATGAGAGAACTGGGAGTCTCTTCAAAATCATGGTAAGGGTAAGTATAGGGACATTTATGTGTGTTTTTATAACTAAAGATTTTTAAATGTGTTATACATTTTTTGTGATTTTAAAATATCCGTAATACTTTAGTGTATACCGTTTTGTATCGGATTATTTACTTTTGTACCTTTTTCTTATAGTCCAAAATTCCTGCGGTAACACAAATACAGTCATAATAATTACAGGTAAAATTAATTAAATATACATAACAATCACGTACATGGAAGGGGGGAGGGTGTTTTAGTTAATTTTTTATTTTAAAAGCGGGTGAAAATATATTTCGTCCTTTCACCGTAAGAAAACCTAGATACGCTATTGGCGCCTACTGCGTGGGGATGCACAGAACTGTTGAAATACCGATTTTCGTAAGGCCTAGGCGCGTTCTTTAGGTTGGACCACGGTTTAAGGTATTAAATTAACTAATTAAGATCTATATATATATATATACAATAATATAATGATATGTATATATAATCTTAAACAGAGTATAGTTGTTATGTTCATACCATAGACTTATATACTAAATACCTATAAAAGTCTGTGGTCTATGCTTACAAGTTACAAGTTACAACGTTACAACTACGAGTTACGCAGAATCGCGCTTACAATGCATATTATTGTATTTAACGGTAGTGCGATATATTATTTTTGTACTTTTGCACTCACTGTTATGTCGCTTATCTCATTTATTTATTTACTTTTATCATAGATAACAATTTTTTATAAACCTGAAGATGAATTGAATTAATTTAGACTTTACTATTAGTTATTGTTCATTCATTCAATTATATTGTAGTGTGTTTTACGCACGCACACATATTTATGTGTAGTATGTATATATATGTATAATATAATTTATGGTACACAATAATATGCATTGTGGCATAACATTTTTCTTTATCGACTAACTTATTTCATAGTTTTTTACTTTAAAAAATAAAGTACAATAGGTATGCTCAGTAGTCAGTAGTCGCTCATCTGAAATTGTGATTGAAAACCTTCCCCGCTCAACATTTTAACTATTACTAAACGATTCGAGGTAAGTCGTTCAGTAGTATGTTTTCATAGAAACTCTCAGTAATCATTACCTAAGTTATACAAACCTGTTTCGTGTTGATTTCTCAGCTTCATTGTACCATTGTGATATTGTTGATATTACAAGACACTTGTTGAATTCAAACCAATTGGTTCTACATTTGAGTACTGCTTGGGACGTTTTGTTTGGTGACCCTCATCAAAATATGAACATTGGTGTCATTTTTCAATGAAAAAGTAATGTTTAAAACAAGTCAAGTACTTATTATTTTTGTATAGTAGTGTTATTTATTTATTTTTTTGTGGAATACTTGTCTCATTATAGTTTGATAATATGAACTCGGTTCTTATAAATCTTTAATTTCATAAAAAATCCTACTTAATTTTTTTTAGTAAAAATTAATCTTATCATTTACCAAATACTTTTATGTAAAAACTATATGAATAAATTAATAAGTACCTAATTGTAAAAATAATTCATTTAGGTATTTATTTAAATGCGTTATGTATTTAAAAATGATAACTATTATGACATTGTGTTTGTGACATGAATTATTTGTTTTCAGTCACTGATTGATGTTTAATAATTGGTGTATAGAGTATATTATTTAATATTATTCTATTCAATTAACTATATTTTTAAATAACTTTCAATACTTATATTATTTATGATTAATATGTTACGATGGTTGAAGTTTAATATTAAATTTGATTCTATTTTAATTTTTATGTCAGTTAATTATCAAAATAAATAAATATTTTTAGAAAGAATTAATTGTTATTTAAAACTAAAAATAAACACTTTTATCTACACAACTATTAAATAAATAGATATGGACTTTGTTATGTAATTTTTTATAAGGGTCAAAGACACAAAGTATTTACAATTTGATAAAAAAAACCTAATTATTATGTCATAAAAAGTATTCATAGCTCTTATAAGTAAAATAATGTTGATTATCTAATTTTGGAAGTTATTTTACTATAAATCAAGGATAAAGTCATTAATTTTATCACTTTAGTTAGGTTTAAGAATTATGATTATTTTTAAGATATCTTAAATTATAAATGTTACTGTCATACATTATCATAGTGAAGTAAATTAAAACATGAGAAATGAAACATTTTTATGTTTTTGAAAGTATATAGATTCATACCAACTTATAAATTAATTAATATAATAGTTATATAGTTAAAAATAAAATTGATATATAAATTAATTAATTTATTAAAAAGTATTTTACATTAAGTATAATGTTACAAGTGAATACCATATGTCCATTAATTAATTATGTTATTTTAATATGAATCCGCCTGAATAATTAAAAATAAAGAATATCTAGAGTCTAGAGTTTAATAAATAGCTGTACAATTTTATTAACTTGGCAATGTTACATTAAGTACAACCAGTAATGATATTAAAGGACAAGGGTTACCATCAAAAGTTTACGTTTGTTTAGCAAATGAGAGAAATGTTAATACATATCTCCATAGGTTAAATATTTTATTTATTTATCATTAATTTTTATTTAAAGAAGATCACTAAATTTTTTCATACAAATAATTTTGTATCTAGAACTTTTTTATTAATTGTAAATATAAATTTTTTATACTTTTTTAAAGGTAAATTAAATATTTTTATTTGTCTTTTAGGTGTTTGTCATTATCACAATAATAATGAATAATCATAGTGAAAATGGTGATATTAATTGGTACCATGGAAAAATATCCAGAGACACTGCTGAAATTATTCTATTAGACTATGAGAATAAATCAGATGGTCTATTTTTAGTACGAGAAAGTAATTCTGCATCTGGAGATTATGTGCTTTGTGTGTTACAAAACAATGAAGTAATACATTACCAAATACGACGTCATGGTGAAGATGCATTCTTCTCTATAGACGAACAAAATATAATGCATGGGTTAGAAACATTAATTGAACATTATTGTAAAGTAAATGATCCAAGTTTAGGAGTGCAACTGTCCAAGCCTATTGTTAAAGATCCTCCACCACATGATACCAGGCGACATGGACGTACTAATCTCTTGCACAGAGCCATTACACAAGCTAATTGTAAAGTAGTTACTGAGCTGTTAAAATGTGGTTATCGGAATTTAGAAGCAAAAAACCAAGAGGGACAAACTGCGTTGCATTTAGCTAGTCAGATGGGTCATGATCAAATTGTAGAGAAACTCATTTCATGTGGAGCCAATGTGAATTGTAGAGACACAGAAGGCTATACTCCTTTACATTTTGCTTGTCAGAATAATTTATTGAGTACTGTGAAAATTTTATTGACAATTGGCGGAGCAAATATTCAATTAAGAAATTCGTCGACTGGATGGGTAGCTTTACACGAAGCATCAAGTCGAGGCCATGCAGATATTGTGTCTTTGTTGTTGTCCATGAATGCACCATCCAGACCGCGCACTTTTGATGATCTTCTACCTGCAGACTTAGCTCGTACCAATGGACATCCTGAAGTTGAACGAATGTTGAATGAGTTTGTTTCACCTACACCAACTTCAAAGAAAGATCAATGGTATCATGGCAAGCTTGATCGACACGAAGCCACTGAAATATTGAAAACAAAAGATGTTGATGGTTGTTTTTTAGTCAGAATGAATAGGAAGAGTGGCTACGTCTTATCTATGATGTGTACTAATCAATGTTATCATTTTCAGATCCAAGATCGTGAAAAATATTATTTTATTGACAACGGGCCATACTTGAATTCGTTAGAACATCTAATACAACATTATACGCTATTTCCTGATGGTTTACCGAACAAATTAGAAGTGCCTGTAAGTCCAGCAGTTATTCCACCCCTACCAAAAGGATTTCCGTTTACATTAAAAAAGCCAAAACCAAAACATCAAACTGAATTTCAAGACAATATTATGAGAGACAATTTGATTTTAGATGAAGTAATTGGTGAAGGCGAATTTGGTTCAGTTTACAAAGGGACTTTTCAAAATCGAGACGGTTTTGAAGAAAAAGTAGCCATCAAAATGTTACGATACGATATGTCTTCAACTAATAAATCAGAATTTTTACGTGAAGCTCACGTCATGATGAGTTTAAACCATGAATGTATTATAAGATTGATTGGTATATGTGAAGGGCCACCGTTGTTGATGGTTCAAGAGCTCATTGCACTTGGTTCTATGTTGACTTACATTATCACACATCCTGAACTCATCAGTCCAAATTATGAGTTAAAAATGTGGGCTGCTCAAATAGCTTCTGGTATGTGTTACTTAGAACAAAAACGTTTCGTACACAGAGATTTGGCAGCTAGAAATATTCTATTAGCGGACAGACATCAAGCTAAAATTAGCGATTTTGGTCTGTCGCGTACATTAAATGTTGATAAGGATTATTATAGAGCTTCACATGGTGGACGATGGCCAATTAAATGGTATGCACCTGAATCATGTAATTATGGTACATTTTCAAGTGCTAGTGATGTGTGGAGCTATGGTATTACATTGTGGGAAATGTTTTCTTATGGACAGCAACCTTATGAAAACATGAAAGGTGTTGAAGTAATTGGTATTTTGGAAAAAGGAGAAAGATTACAAAGAACTCAAAGGTGTCCTGTTGAAGTTTATAAAACAATGGAGATGTGTTGGGCGTATGACCCCAAGGAACGCCCGACTTTTAGTCAGCTGTCAAAAATATTTGCATCTGATTCTGACTATGAAAATTTTAAAGATTTTATAAAGCTTTAATATTGATATATTAGTGAAGAAAAAGTAATAAAATCATATTCCTATTAGTAGTAGATAATACAAATGAATATTTACGTTAAAAGACAATTCTAAACTAAAAATGATTTTTGATTTTTAAATAGTAATGGAGTTATTAATTTTGATCAGCTAGAATTTGACTGTATGATTATTGATAATTATCTTGTATCTTAATCTTAATATATTTTATTATATTATATAGAATTAATTATTGTTATACAACTCAAGTATTTGTAAAAAAAGGTTTCAATTGGTTCGAGATATATTTTTGATACAATTTCTTGGAAGTGTTGTAATTTATAAATTTAACTCTCCATAATGGTATTTATCTTTAAATTTATTTCATAATTTTACAGTTTATATTATGTTGAATTTTAATATTTTTTCTTATCTTTATTATATTTAATTATGTTAAATGTTTAGAGTTTTACATATTGGGTATTATACCTATATATATATATATATATATATAAAATAAAAATAATAATTAGCATTTTTATTACATAGTTCATGTTAAAATCTAAGTTTTAAAAGATTATCAATTGTTATACTTCATACATCATCTTTACATATCAATAAATTTTTTTTATATGAGATTTAAGGATATTATGCACAGGGTAGCTCATGGTTTTATAAATTTAATAATATAATGGTAATCAAGTTTCTATTATATTCAAAAAACCAAATTATTACAAAATAACTATTGTCTTATTTAAAGAATGATTTTTGAAATTATTATCTAACATTAAATGTCTTCCATTAATCTAATATTTTTTGTGTGTTTATTTTTAATATTGATTTATATTGGTACATTATTGACACAAAATTGTTAAGAGTTGTTTTAACTTCATGCTTTGTTTTAAAAAAAGAGTATATTTATTTTCTTCATGTTTAAATTAATAATTAATTTTTATATTTTAGTACTATCTAATCAAACTATGTATTATTTTGAAAATATGATTTAACAGGTAATTGTCTGATAGTTTTAAGTATTTTTTTGTATATGTAAACATAAGCATATTATAATTGAGTTACCTCTCATCATACTTTTAAAAATTGTTTGCTCAATTGAAACAGTAAACAGAGTTAAATTGTTGCCATAATAATTATAAAGTATATTTGTTGTTTAAAAAACAGATTTTGTAGAACAATATTGTAAAAAATTTAAATTATCGTATTAAAATGTTATTTAAAAAGAAAGAAACAAAGTAACTTTGAAAGTATTCATAAACTATTCATTATTTTATTGTACTTTAGTCTATTTAGCTATATATATATATATTACATGTTGTTTACTTGAAAATTTATATTATATTTTAATATAATTTACATTTTTTTGGTTTGTTCAAAACCTAAATTATTTGCTTGTCTCCTGAAACTCAGTAGTTAAGGGCTCTTCTAATCCAAGTATAGGATATTATTAAAGTACTTGATTATAATCTATATTATGTATAAATGTTACTAAGCAAATTAGTCTTGTAATTATTTACAATTTACAAACAAAATATTATTACAATTTTATATATAACAAACAACTATTACTAGTATAGAAATTATAATTTATTAGATTATTGTAATGGATGTGAAAATAATTTAAACTTAAAACGTTTATAAAAAACAATGTGTCCATGTTATTTCATACTTTGAAAATTTCACGAAGTATAGAAAATTAAATTTCAAAAATAGCACAGATTTTTCAAACTATTTTTTTTAACCAATAATAGGAAAAAAATGTAGGAATTTATTTATGTAGGTAAATAATACAGTATAAATGTATATACATAAGTATTATAGTAGCGAGAGTGACCATATAACTTATGATATTGATACATTATGATTATAGATTACTTCAATTGTGATTGAATCGTAAATTACTTCTAGTAGAGGTGACCACTATACAACGCAGTGGACATTTTAAGGAATTATCACTGGATATTAAAAAAAAAAAATTGTCCACATTACCTGACCATGCCATAATTAAACTCAACATGAAGATATGAGTCTAAAAAAAGGAATATTTTAGCATTAAATAAAATATTTCAGTTAATATATCCACTGGTACAGCGCTTTTATATAATATGTTATGAATATTGAATAACTAATAATTATTAATAATTATTAATTACAATTCAACTTCAACACGCCTTGCTTTGACGAAAAATTGTATTACCTATCTTAAATTGTGATTCTGAAAACGTGATTTAATGATAACATTATTTTGATAAGAACGATCGCCGCAACGAATTTTTAATTTTTAAAAATCAAACTTAAAATTAATGTTATTATAATTCACTACGTTTATTTTTTAGCATATTTGTCGTTTTACAGTCTTATACTTTTCATAAGTAACGTCTGAAAAGTTAGACAACGTTTCCAATTGGTAAAAATCCAGGCGATTTCACTAGATATTGAATAAATCATTTTCATTGAAACACTGGATTTGTATATCATAGACGTAAGCTGAAAGCACAGTAAGTCACATCGCTGGGTACTTAGTTAAAACATATTAAATATAAATAATGTACTAATATGTTTATACAGGAGGAAAGTTAATTAAAACATCTATTTTTTTTCATCAGAAATGAGTTTTAACCGCTACAAAGACATTATTGAAGAAGGCGATACGGTCATATTGTATATAAATCCACAAGCAATGTACGCTGTACAAGCCCAGTCAGTAATTGAAAATCGGAAAGGAGAGAAGGTCGAGAATGTTATGCAAACCAAGTATGGAGCGTTGAAAATTTCATCATTATTTGGAAAACCGTTTGGATCAAAAGTGAGTTTGTCCAATGGATGGGCTCATGTTTTATATCCTACACCTGAACTTTGGACACAGACATTACCACACAGAACTCAGATTATATATACACCAGACATAAGTCTAATAATGTTCATGTTAGAACTTAAGCCTGGTAGCATTGTGGTTGAGTCGGGTAACGTAATATTGTTATTTTTGTATTAATTTATCTTATGTGCCATGTGTCTATGTTTGATGTGATGTATCAATTTTAGGTACTGGAAGTGGATCATTGACTCATGCCATGGCCTTTAGAGTAAAACCTACTGGACACATTTATACTTATGATTTTCATGAACAAAGGGCAGATCAGGCCCAAAAAGAGTTTAAATCTCACGGTTTATCTGAGAATGTCACCAGTCAGTGCAGGTAAATTGAATTTGTGTTGAGTGTTGTGTTTGTGCTACATCAATAGTACATTAATGTTGAAGATTTGGTTAACTGATTTTAATTTTATAATTATTTTATATTCATAGAGATGTTTGTCAAAATGGATTTAGTGATGATGTTACTGGTAAAGCTGATGCTGTATTCTTAGATTTGCCTCATCCACATCTAGTTGTCCCGTTTGCTATTAAAGCTTTAAAACCATCAGGTAATTATTGAATTAATATTATTTAAGTGTTGGTTATAACTAGAACGTGGATTTTTATGCACTAAAAAGTGTCAAAATATGCCATATAATATGCAAAAAATTTTTAATTATTTATATGACAATTTTATACAATATTAATATTGGTATTTATATTTAAATATTGTAAAAAAATTATTATAAATTTAAAAACCAATATATTTTTATATTTTATTTATTATTAAAATGAATAAATATATGCAATTCTAATTTTTCTTCAGTGAAGCTGTGAAGTTTTCTGTCAACATATTTTTAAATACAGATGAGAATGAGTATTCAACATTAGCCCAAGTGGTTGGAGCATATTTGAAGCAACTATATGTAGTTAAATAGTAATAGCTTACATTTTTTCTTTTATTTCATCAATTATTGAAATGCTTTCATGTAATGTCATATTTTAAGTTTCTAGGAAATTTCTTTACTGCTATCACTAAAAATTGCAAATGAGTGTACATAAAATTTTAATTCATTGACAACATTATCATCTTCAAATTGTATCTTTAAAAATTTTTCTATTTGATATAATTTTATTTTATATTGTTTATTTTAATTCAATACAATACATTTTTAATTTCGTAAAAATATTAAAAAATATGTAATAATAATTAAATATGAAGAAATATGCAAAAAAAAATTGGTCAGTAATTTCAAACTATTATGATTTGTAAAGATAACTGACAAAAATCCAAAAATTTGAAAAGAAAAAAATATGCAATTGCATAGAAATCCGTGCTCTAGTTATAACTGATATAATATTATACTATCTTAGTAATAACTTGTGTCAAGCCTTAAATAAGACTAGATATTTAAAACCATTTGATTTTTCCGTTTATATGTTTTACAAACAAGCTGAAAAAAAATCTAGAAGGTTGAATAAAAATTATAATTATGTGTCTCAATCATTATAATATTGTATAATTGTAATACATTTTTAAATGTGGTATAATAATAATCAGCAAATATTAATACTAACTATTTAATTTTAAACATTAATAAACATATTAAATTAGAAGTGGCTAGTAAATTAGTGGCCCTACATTGGCCAGTAAGGTTTTCTATGGAATATAATTTCAATTCTGTTGAAATTGAATTTATTTCAGTAGTAAGTAATAATAGAACCTAGTACTAGAATATGTTTATTATGAATTTAAAACTAATTATATGTGTTATATGTTAAGAAAATTTACACAAATATTATTATTATATGATAGTATATGTTAGCAATTTTAACTATTCAAATGTTGTTGTATACTGTAATAGTAATGACAAAATAATTTAATATTTCAATTAATAATAACATATTGTTGGAAGTTTAATAATAATTGTTGACGTTTTCAAGTGTTTGATAAGAAGTCGAGATGTTCAATTTTGTAAATAAAATTATGTATAGATACATATTATATACAAATTTTGAATTATTTATGACTTAACATTTTTAATTTGTACTTTATAGTATATAATATATTTATTAAATATTAAATTGAAGTACAAAATATGTTTTAAATACACAAAATATGAATTAGACATTTTTTTTCTTTATTCTAATTAATTATATTATTATTAATCAACAAATTTTCTTTTGTTAATCTTAAGTTATTCACTAATTTTTGATTGTTTTCTATTAATTTATTTATGGTCTTTAGATTTCTTAATAATGGATTACTTATGATTTAGAAGAAATTATATAAACACAATAAGTAGTTTATAAAATGTTTTGATTTTCCAAAACGAGGGGTTTTATTGCAAATTAGATCTATTTGGTAATTTGACGAGCCTAAATTCTTCTCAGTAGATACATGAAATTTTCACAAAATTATTTATATTAAAATTTTCTGTAAAATTTATTTATTATTTATTTATGATAAAATTTTCAAAATATTTCTACTATATTTTTGATCTATTGTTAGGCATAAGACATTTTTTCATGAATGTTGATTAAAAATTATTTGCTTGGTAGAAATGCTTGAAAATTTAAAACAAAGCGCTTTAGCTCATCACAAGGTATTAGTTTCTCAATTAAAAAATATCAAAAATCTATTATTCACAATATACTCTAATAAAAATTTAAAGTTAAAATCTTGATAAAATTCGTTAACATTTTTAAAAATTATAAGTTATTCTGTAGTTCTAAATAAAAAAAAATTTTATTTTTATACTTAAGGCTAAAAAAAGTTAATTCAAGGTTATTTATTAGTTTTCAACATACATAAAAAAAAATTCAACCGAATTTTGACTTAAGTAAAAATAATTTTTATGAGGATTTAAAATTCAAATTTTTACGACTTGGATATTTGTGCCATTTTTTTAATATCTTTTTTTCTATTTTATATGATTTTTTTAAAAATGTTGAAAATTTTAAATGCAAATATTTCCGGTTTGAAAATAAAATATTTAAAATCCGGCATGGAGTCGTCTAGAGAAATTTCTCAAGTTTATTTTAGTGTATAAATCATGTTTCTATGACTAACAAGAGCTGTGGAAAATGGGAAGTATACGAAAGCAAGTTTTTACGGTCGAATTTTGCTACCAGAACGGCCTCTTAATAATAATTTTTGATATTTTACTTGAGAATTTCAACATTTGTTTATAATTTTATTCTATAATTTTAATTTAATGATACAATTTTCAAATTATTTTCATATCTTTTTGAGTTATTTATAGGGAAAATTGAAATTTTTTGATAATTTTTTCCATAAATATTGATAAAAAATTATTTGATAGATCAAAATTCTTAAAAATGTATTACGAGATCTCAAAAAATTTGTTATTATATCTGTATAAAAAAATTGAAAAGTACATATGCACAATTTTTTTACATGCTTTAAAGTCAGAATTATGAAAAAATTTGTTAAAATACACAACATTATAAATTATTTTGATAAAAATTCATAGAAACTTTCTAAAAATTCATTTTTGTTTTACATCTAAGTTTAGAACATTTAATACAACATTTTTAATAAGTATTTCATACTGAAACTATAAAATCTAAAATATTTATTTGAAGGAATTATCTTTAATAGACATTTTAAAATCAAATTTTGACAAAATTACATATTTAAATGGTAAATAACGATATTAATTATTTTGTTATATTTTAAAATCATTATTCGTGGGAACTTAACATTTTTATACAATCAACACCTAATGTACAGTAGAGTGTTGTACTTACTTCCCTACCTTTTTTAAATGGTATAAAATTATAAAATGTTGTACAAATGTAAATATTTATAGGTAATTCAAAATTGTTTGAGAAAGGGTTTTTATCTTTGAAGATAGAGGGGCAGGCTAAGTGTTTGGTGTTCTGGGACCTAATGGATTTTTAATCCGGGATTGTAAACGCAGTGTATTTTGTACGTATAATATATTTGACAACAATTATTGTTACTAATAATTAATAAGTGAAAAGTATAAATTTCTGTGTAGTTAATTTAGCCATCTACCCTTTGAGCATTAAGTATTAAATATATACTCAAACGCATATCAAATGTCAGACCATAAATATATATATATATTTATTAATAAATAACATATTTTATAATATACAACTTGATAATTACAATATTATAATTATCTATCTCTTTTAAGCGTAGCTTATTTTAGGGACATACTATGTACAATATATATTATATGTTAATATATTCGATAAAATGATAAAATATGTAAGCAGGTACCGTAACTTTAACGCTATGTCCACATTCCATACTACACGTGTCATAAAATAGGATTAGGACATATACATCATAGTGTCATGATGTAATGACACTCAATAGCTATATATCAGCCTATATATTGTACATCTGCAGTATAACGGCTATTATGTTACCGGTGGTAACCACTCAATCATATATATCATATATACGTTTGAAATTTCAATGATAATATTTTTTTTCTTAAAAATTTTAAAAATGTCATAATTTTATGATATAATGATAATAAGTATAATATATATTATTGATTTATTATAATATTATACATTATACATATATTATGGTAAATTGTTTATTTAATTTGTTGCGATGATAATAAATAAACCATTTTATCTTAGAAAATAGCTAAACCACTTAAATGTCTGGATTGGTGTGGTTAACCTATAAAGAGTTGTGTTGATTAAAAAAGCTCTGATAGCTAAACCCTCTAAAGTCAACTGCAGTAAGAAGGGTAATTAATCCCGAAAAATTAGATTAAAAGCTACATAATATCTCTTTTTACATATCTTATCAGTATGTTTTAAAACGTACCTTTAATCCATTCTATGTATTTGCTATTTATTGGTTTTTAATTAACAAGTAAATAAACTTTCATGGTTCGATTCCTATTTTTTATGTTTGATGATAACATTTTTGCATTTTTTACATATATTTTGTTATTTATCTATCGATTGATTCAATATATAATATATGCTTATTATTCATTATATTTAAGCAATTATTGATATTTTCCATGTAATAATTAAACCACAGCTATATACAAGATTGAAATCCTGGAAAATATTTTGGAAAGGGAGATTAAATCGACAGGGAAAAAATACCAACAAGTTGATGACAAAATTAAAATGTGTTAACCGTGCGCAAGACAGTTTCATTGATGTGTTTTTTTTTTATAATCACTAACAATATTTCTATGATATATCTCTATTACCTATCTATACTTTGTCGATATAAAATATTTAAATAGATGTATAATAATCTATATAATTTATCGACTGCTGAGGTCAGTTGCCTTACGCGCGGATAATACGAGATAATATACTGCAGTACCTATATAGGTAGATTGGTAGATGTCTAAAAGTTGATGTCTATTCAACCAAAGACGGCTTGTTTCCGTTCGAGCACTGTTGCAATGGACTTGCAACACAACCCGTGCCAGCTACATTTATAAATGTAGGTATATAATATTATATGAGACTTTAGTGGCTTGGATCCGCTTAGTATGTATATTATATATGGTACATTTTATGCGTTAATTTCGTCTACTCTATCGATAATTCCTTTGTGTGCATGTTTTATTTTCATCGTTGTTCCAGCTAGTCACGGTGTATAATTACATACACACACATAGTTATATATTATATAATTGTATACATATCTCGAAAAGTGCTTTATTATATATAATAAACGATGTATGTAGGTATATATAGTTCTATATTATTTAATGTATAGGTATGCGCAGGTAGGCATATAATACTGTTCAGTTTTGTATAATATGTATTTTCGTATAAAAAACGGTCCGAGAACCAATAATATAATAACATATTATAAACGTCATTGCTGCAGCACCGCATACACCTGACCGTTGTAGTCTTTGAGAATAGATGTTAAAATGGAGATAAAACAATTATTAATAACACTATAAGCTACTGTTTTTAACCGGTACATGGAAGTAATAACTATATACGTGTTTACTCGGTCTCAAAGATACGAATTTCTAACCCCCTCGTGATCATATTTCTAGTATTTTCAAAGCATACTTATTCGGTATTTATTATAACATTGTTACTTTATATAATTATATAATATATCCTCTATTGCTCTAAATTATCATTTAGTGTATTACATATTATATGGATGTTGTAGCGTCTCATCTATCATTGTTGTCCTACTACAGGAACACGCCTGACGTGCAAGAGTATAATATACTATATTATATTATATTATATTATAATATAAATATTGTAATTTATGGTTTATGTATATAATTACAACCAATAGTAGTATTATATTTTGTTTCATCAAGTGGATGGCCACTTGATGAAAAAAATTACATGATATAAAATTTTAGTATTCATTTTATGATATTTTTAATTATATCACTAAGTGGAAAAAACGGTTTCCATTTCATAAAGTGGATGCGACATATACACTGATTCTTTTATAGATGAAACAATTGTTGTTGAGTTCTTTTAGTTTTTATTTTTTTTTTGGACAGCGTCAATTAATTTCATATTTCGGAGCAAATTACTTTTCTGGGAATTTTAGTGTATGAAAAGTTATAAGTATACCTAATTCTAATTGGTTGATGAGCAGAGTTAAATGGCTCAAGGGTTTACTGACAATCTTACACTGGAAATTCTCTTTATATAAATTTTAAAAACCTACTTGAAACTTATAAATTCATTTGAAATTCTTTTCTATACCTTAGTGTATTATTCCAGCGGTGGTTCCTATAGGTATTAACGATGTTAAACGTTAAACGCGTTTCGTTAATTTCGCAGTTGTTGTAGTTGTTCAAGAACGCAAAACCCGTATTTGCATGTATATATTAAGCTTTTGTTAAAAAAATTTCTTCGTTATGCATTTTGTAATGCAGCTGCAGTTATAATAAGTATATTGTATATTTTATCGTGTCATGTTGAAATAATGTGATATGGCGGTCACCGTGAAAATATACATACCTACTTTATATGTGAATTATTTATAAAGCTCGTTAAAATATCTATTAGTTATTATATACGTAGGCATACCTAAGTCTTAAATATAATAGTATGTAAATAAAATAAAAATATGTTTAAAGCGAATAGGTATATTACAGTGAATAATTTAACGGAAAAATCGATACCATGATAATATACGTAATTTATGTGTAGCATACCTACTTGACACCAATAAAAATAAAATATAATATTTAATTTAAAAAAAAAATTGTTGTGTCTTACTTATTTGCAAAAGGTCTAAACCAAAAGAAATATCTCGGAGTGGATTTTCGTGAGGTTGAGTGCCGCTCACATTTAAAACAATCTTTTTGATGCCCATGATAGACGAGGTAAATAAAAAAAAACCTACCGCATAATGTCAGTAATTAAACGTTGTTACTGTGATGCACTGCATATTATACCTAGGTAGGTAGATACTTACATATAACTATTGATGCGCGTTCAATCTTGTTATTATCTTAAACGGTTTTATGGGGCGACCGAAAGAATGTCCGAAATGGGCTCGAGGCTTGAATATCATTCGAATAGAAATGTGTATAATATATACATAGGTACGTATATAAGCATATATTGTGTGAATGCATTTAGGTATATATAATATAATATGTACATCGGCCGTATGTATATGTATATATATATATATATACGACCAACAGAGATGCGTTTCGGTTTCCCTTCCGATGCAAATCGACGCGTGGGAAACTTATTCCGATTTCGTACGAAATGATCATTATACACGAACATCGAGATGTTGCGAAACCGTAACGTGTAATTGTGTTCTTAAACGTTCAGAGACATTATTATTCAAGGGGCGGTACCGACATAGTTTTCGAGAAATTGATAATACCAAATTACATAATACTTGTAATTTGTCTCCACCGCGGCTCGCGGACGAGTTTGGTGGTGATGTGGTGGTGTGTGCGCGGGTATTGACGGGTCGAAAGGGGCTTGAGAAAAGGTTTTGTTAGAAAAATAATAATAAGAATGAGGAATAAAAACAAAACATTTCTGTACGCGTATAGTTTTGTCCGTGTGAATGTATGTAGTATAATATACTTATATATATACGCAGCAAAACTATATCGTGAATCATTCTCTAATCGAAATCGTTCGCTAGTATCCACGCCCCGGACACGAGATCAAACCAATTAATATAGGTTAAGATCGTCTGAAGAATCGCGGTACGTAAACTAATTTGGCTCATCCGCGAATTAGTTCTGGTTATGATTTTTTTAATAAAAACAAATAATTGCTTATCCGAATCAAATAATAATGGAGGGATACTGATATTATGTGAGGTGAATTTATAAAAAAAAATAAAATCATGTGATACTTATGGAATTATATTTTTTATAATTATATATATTATACATAATTGTATGAATTCGGTGTGTTAAATTGCTCAATAATATAGATAACATAATATACCTATATATATTGTGTAGTTGTACTCGTATATACACTTCATAATGTCAATTACAATTTTTGAATTTTAAAAGAATTTCATAATTACGAATTTAATGAATTTGGCCGTTATTTTAAAATTATCTTTTCATAATCAGTATAATCATTATAAACAATAAACAATATAAATATATTATGATGAGTAAGTAATGACATCAGTATAAGTATTTTATAGACAATATTTAACATTTTTCTTTTACTTTTGTCCTCGATTGGTTTTGATTATAGATATTGGGATGAAAATTGGTTTGAAACAAAAACCTTGAGATTGATTAAAGACTATTTGAAATTATATAGCGTACTAATGAATAATTTCTATAGGTACATAAGTTCTATACAAAATACTTTTACTCGCATACATTTTGTTGTATAATAATATTTTGAGTAGAGTACTTAAGTTATTCTTTGTAAATTATGAAAAATACATCAACATTTAAACTTTGATAATATTACAATATTATATAGATATAGTTTGATTATTAAATAATATTATATTAAAATTTAATGGTTTAAATAGTTTAAAAGAATATAATTGAACGTTAGGTACAATAATTCTATCGAAAATAATCAAGGAAAACATCAAAGATAAACTATTTTTAAAGCTTGATGATTAATTTATAATAAATTATTAGTCATCAAGTCTTTTTATTTCCTCACCATTGTCTTCTATAAAAAAAATCATCTATTTAATATATATGTCTAAATGTAAAATTGTTTTTAGATTTAATGATTATATTTACAATATTGACGTGGACTTAAAACCTGGATACAGAGTGATTGATATAAATATCAATATATAATAATATTATATGTAATTACTTAATTTGTATTTAGGAATTTTGTATTATTATTTATTAGGAATACATGAATAGATTTTATACAAATAAAATTTACCTGTATATATATATTTATCCGCGTAATTATTTTTTAAGAAATTTAAAAATGATGTATTTTTTGTAGATTTTAAATAAAAAATAGTAAATATTTTTATCACAATACCTATATGATACAGGCATGTATATGTATTATGACTGAACGATTTAATACATAAATGTTAAAATTCAAAATCAAGTCGCGCAACTACTTGACCGACTTTTAACACTTTTACTATATAGTGTAAATGTATTATGTATGTATGATATAATATAATATAAATTAAATTACCTGGAGCGATCATTACCAATAAAACGTTTTGCGCGTCGGTGGTGAATTTATCTCATATATATATAAATAATATTATAATGGTTGCTGAGAAATATAAATAATATCTGATGTCGAATAATAATAAAAAAAAAATTAAAACGTCAAATTGTGCGATATGGTTTATAATAAGTATTTCCGTCAAACTGGTTAAACGATAATATGCATATACATTATAATATTACATAGGTTGGTATGTAAATATATATATATATATATTGGAGCCCATATAAATGCAGAAATGCAAACGCATAAACTGTTGTGGTCTGTGCAATTATATGTACTAACTGGTTTAACGTTATAAAAGGCGCGATGTCCGCCTCAAATCGTGAATCTTCTTTCAATTTTTTTTCGTAAATTATACTTTTATAACATTTAATATTCTGCAGTTGTAAATCTGTGCTTGTGTATAGTAATATAGCAAAAATTTTCGATATTTATAATATTATACGACTTATAACGTTTACCATATATTATTCATAATATAACCTATGTACTTGTAACTTGTAAGTAATTAAGCGTTAAGTGTATATAAAAGGCGATTTACAAAGCAAAAAACTTCTCTTTTATTTTTTAATAATACATTTATTCAAATGATGATTTTTGAAATATTTTTAATGATATTCAAATAGTGTAATAAAATTAAAAAAGTCGAATCAGTTTTAATTTCGTTCGTGACGAAACAAGACGATTTCATTAAACTTAAATTTTAGTTTTATAATTTACGAGTCATAGAAATCGCAACTAGAGAAGAAATATAAGGTTTTCTTTTCGTTCGAGCTCAAGATAGTCAATAATTTCTTTAAGATCACGTTAATTAAAAGTGGTATGAAGTAAAATAATCTGTAGAGTTGGACCATTATCTATTGAAACGATCGTGTGAAATTTTAGCACATACATTAAGCATAATATACATACGTATACTATAGTTGTTCATCATAAATAATATAAAGCAAGCTATATGCGTATTCCGCGACGGCTGTGACGATAGCCGAATTTAAACCGTAATACAATTTAGTTGTATTTTTATTCCAATTATAATAAACTAAGAAAGATATTCACATTAATATTATTACGAGTACAACGTGCACGGTGCACGTGCTCGTGTGAATTAAAATGGGATTTCAATAGTCGATTTTGCAATACGCGTGGATCATATCGCGATCAACGCATTATGTATTATAATATTAAATACACTATTTTATATATATATATATATGTGTGTGTGTGTGTGTGTGTGTGTGTGTGTTGTGAAATATATTAACGTTTATGTAGTTCTAAGATTTTATCGACACTCTGAATCTTTAATCACTGGCGATGTGTTATTTTATTAAACATTTTATAACTGTTTGTCCTTTGGTTTTAATGGTACTGTTACATTGATTAAAAGGTATGAGAATAATATATATGTATAGTAATATGTACACGAGATACACGTATATATGACCATTAATACCAGTAATTAATAACAATGTGGCATGCAGAGAAGTCATCTACTTGTATAATTTAATATTATACTCAATACAACAATCTCGCGATCGAGATGCAAATAAACAATATTTTTATAAAAATCAAATATTTTTAAAACCACATAAATACGGATACGATAATATAATATGACACACTTATATATATATATATATATATATATATAGTATCCAAGGACAAGACATTTATGTATATGTATGTATAATATTATTATCATGAGCCGTTCGCGTACATATTATTATTATTATAATACCTACATATTATGTGTAATGCAATAAAGTAATATAATAAGTCATCTCGGTATTCTTAAACATAGTGCGTGTGTATTTCTTACACACACACACACACACACTTTAACACATAAAATATATATGTGTGTACACTGTACGTGTATCAAACTAATATAACATATATTGTCAAAGGATTTCGTTACACGTCGTTTATCGTACGATATTCACTCTGTTGGCAATTCGTTAAATTTATGCAAGTACTCGAAACAATCGACGACGCTGTTTTTATTTATTTTCTTTTTAAACGGAAAAATTTTATGTCATATGTTAAATTGCAATTTATTCATTTTAGTATTTGTATATGTTTTATTATGCATATGTTTGATGCGAAAACGGGTGACCATATAACATATGAGTATAGTGATTCTTATAGTACCTATTATTCTCTATACCAAAACTTTAATTAAATAAATAATATTGCCATTGTTATTTTATTTTTATAAATTATATTCATAATTGAATGATTTGTTCAATATTCCATATTTTCATAAAAATTAAAATTTAAAAAAAGTATTCTAATGATATAAAATCATAATTTTTCTATTAAAATATATAGTACTATCTGTTATACACAAATAAACAATAAGTAACACAGATGAGAGAGGATTAAGAACAATAAAATAAAGCACATGAAGAGAAAATCATTAAGCACAGAACCTTAGACTTTATATTTTAGTCTTTTAGTTATTATTGCAGCGATGAATGCATTGATTATACATTAATATACCTTTTTATTTATCTATTTTGTGTGTCGAAAGACCATTTTTCTAGTAGAAAAACATGTTGTAATTATTAACTCTGAGCGATAGGTTTTTAGTTACAATTTCAATCTAGTTGATACTTTTAGGAAATCAAAATTGAAAATTTTCCATCCAAAAAAAAAAATATGAACAACTGATAAAGTGTTAAAATTATTGATAATTGTTTGATAATTTTATACAACGATTCATCATTGAATTCGAATTTAATATATCCATTACAGTACCTACCCATTCAATGCCGAGGTACACTCAATGCTTAATTTACAGCAGAATGTAATAAGGTTTCATGACTTTTTACTAACTTTTTAGTTTGTTTATCGTTTGTAATTTTAGGTTTTTATAATGAAATATATGGAGAGCTGCGTTTATTTTGTACCACAGGGCACCTGCTGCGATAAGCTTTTTAGTGGTTGACTATAGATGGCCTGAATTATATATTCGTGGTTTTATTAGAGCCCCAGATTTAAATGCCATATGACCATACTAGTGTAATGATTGATTTGTATATCATTTATTATTTATTATTTATTAATTTAGTTTTAAAACTTAAATTTGATTTTAGTATACTTTAAAACACTCGTAGATAGACACAACCCGAGGAGAGAGTTGAGTTGTTTGCATTTTTATTTATTCTGGTTAAATAATTTTAACCTTTCATAAAAAGTGATATTTTTTATTAATATCGAACTTACATTAACATCGGTAGCAGCGGCCATTAGTTATTCTAAAAATATATTCTTTTACAAATAAATGAGGATTTTTAAATTATGTTTTTTAGATTAAATTGTATAATTTGGATTTTATTAAAAATATTAATACTTGATTGATGGTGTCTGCGTTAGGTCCGAGTGTTGAGTCTAAGGTGTGGGGATGTTAAGATTGTTGAGTTCGTCTATATATTGAAGGAATTCTGTGAATATAATAATATACGTTTGACTAATAGTTCGGTCCTGCAGGTAGTGCGCATTGGTTTTTTTTTATTTGCCACAAGGTACCCATGATGAGTTACACAAGTGTGTCCAACGTGGAGTCTATTTAATATTACCTAGATATTTAATTGCTGAGTAGATAATAATTAAAAATTAAAATTAAAAAAAAAACATTTGAAAATACCTATTTATATAAATTTAATAATTGATAGAGTTCGTGTAACTATATTGTTAATGCAAATTTAAAATTAGTATTGAACTAGTTTTAAATTTTGGTTACTGTCGCATTAAATGTTATAAAAATAATACTCCAATAGAGTTGATATGATCTCATTAAGTACTAATTTTAAATATTAATGCATTTAAAGTTAAACAGTGAGTTAAAAGTGAATTAAATTTATATGTTTGTAGCGTATTAAAAATTCTTTAATAGTTACATAATATGAAATCATTGTTATTGAAAGTTACAAAAGTCATTCGATCATATTATTATAGCTAGTTGATGGGTATAACGGCCCTATCCGTAAATTTATGTACAAGTGGAAGGCCCGAGGATGTTTTCGACGAGCATACATTACATACAGCTCAATAACAAACTCCTAAAGTCCACGGCGGCGGTATCTATTTATGTATATTATTGCTGTGGTATATTTTATTATAATAATGTTTGTTATTTGTATAAAATGCTGTAGATACAGTGTTAACACGCATAATCGCGGCTGAACGAGTCGTCTCGTTGTCCACGCCCGGGCGGTGTAGTTGCATACGTATTGTAGTGTATTATAATAATATTTTAATATAAGCGATGTGCTGGTAAAATATGACTGTGGTCCGATCGACGTCAATTAGCTGCGTGTATATACATTTACGCACGGATATATTACATATAAAATATTTACCGGTCGGTTCGTCGGCATATTACAATGAGGATTTTTTTTATTATTATTTTGTGTGTGTGTGTTTGTTTCTAAAGATTTACGATCCATTTGTGTGTATTATATACACTCCTCTTAAACGCTGCGGTGACGTGGCGCGTGTGCGAGAGATCGTCACATTTATGGTCTTATATCATAATATGTATGTACCTACAATAATAATAATAATAATAATAATAATAATAATATTATTTCGTTATTATGATATATTTAGCGGCGTACGTGTGTGCGTGCATGCGTGTGGCGTATCTCAAAGGGCGCCGCGGCTTTGCGCCACCCGCGAGTAGACCGCGATGGAAGTCTTTATAATATATATCGACGACGACCACGTCCAATTTCTGTACATACCACGCTGATATCATATACCTATCGCTCTCTGTTTTTCTCCCGATCGATATTTTATTATAATTGCGATTTATAGAAGTCGGTAAAAAAATCGCCGCTTCGGTATTTGCCCATTAAAACCCGAACGGCTAAAAATTATATAGGTATGATATACTGTGAGTATATGTAATGTGATTGGTAATAAGAAAAATTATATTATATTAAATCGTCGAGTTCGCCGCCTCGTGTACAGTGGGCTTGTAGTCCCCATCAAGGTACTCGAATGTATTATATATATATATTATTGTTTTTTAAAACTTTATTTCGATCCAATTTCTTGAGCACCCGCGCTCCTTCTCGATCGTGACCGCCGAAGACGTTACGGCGGCGGGTTGAATACGGAAAATATAAAAAAAAATTAGGGCAGATAATGAAATTCTTTGTGCGTTACCGCGAGCTATAAATTCATTATCTAACGCGAGATGATCGTGGGAACCGTCGCGATCGCGTATTCCGTACATATTATATATTATTATTATTATATTATACATATATACCGCAAGCGAATCGCGCGTCGGCACTGTGCCGCTGCGGAGATCTCGTCGCGCGCGGCTATAAATTTCAATCCAAAGAGCCCATCACGAAACTTACAGTGCACACTGCGCGGGTTTTGTATAACACAGTACCATATATACAGTATTCAAGTAC
Organism: Rhopalosiphum nymphaeae; assembly: GCA_036289425.1. Lineage (NCBI taxonomy): Eukaryota > Metazoa > Arthropoda > Insecta > Hemiptera > Aphididae > Rhopalosiphum > Rhopalosiphum nymphaeae. Next base: position 22,177,403 of record JAZAQC010000013.1, read on the forward strand.
CTAGGTATATATTTATGTATCATAGAAGCACCGAAGACGAGTAAACGGTGTGCGACTAAATTAAAGTATATTATTATCTATATATGTGTGTGTGTTATTTACATTATATAAGTATTGATTTACAACCACCGCCTACCCCTTCACATCCCTTTTATATGATAAAAATGTACAACGTCACCACTCTCTTTCTTCATATTAATAATTATACGCGATTCGTGTGTTTAAAAGTTAATTTTAAACATTAGTATTTCTAAAAGATTGGCGTACCTAAACTTATTGACTTGTATAGTAGTGTTGTTTATATGTGTTATTTTTTTTAAAATTGTGGATATTACTATGACAATTATTTTTAGTTTTAGACATATTATTAAGTATTTACAACTTTTAAATATAGTCTACCTAATTTAAGTACTTTTATTTAAAAATTTAAGTATGTAATGTAATCCAAGTTTTTTTTATACGTAATTGATTTGTAGCAAAGCTATTAGAAACTTAGAATTTTTGACGAGACATTTTTCCGTGTTTAATACGCTAATTATTTAGTATTGTCTTGTAAGTAGCCTTTTATTAATAAAATCTATACTTGAATTTAACTTGGTTATTTGGAACCTATAACCAACATTTTAAAAGTACACTTGAAAATATTCAAAGATAATTTCTTCGTATGATCATGATTAAAATTGTTATGGTAAGTAAACCATTTGAAGAAGTCAACATTAAACATTAAACCCCAACTTTAGAAACTAAACAATAGTATACAAAATATGCAATGTTTAAATAATGTTTAATCTGCAAATAATATAGAATACTTTATCATTTAAAAACAAACGAATATATGTAGAACTTGTTTTTATAAAATATTTATCATCAATTAAGTCCGTCAGTTTTTGTACTTCACTCAAATATAAAATGTGTAACTCTAATGATTGAGAAAATGATTATTATTTTAGTTATGCTTGATATTTTGACATGGGCAGATTCGAGAGTAATTTTCAACTTAAGTTCGCACGATTTTTGGTTAGAATATTATTGTATTATACAATAATAATAATAGTATGTATAGTCAGACAATTCTCTATTTGAAACTAAAAGTGAAAGGTCTATTAAATAAAATTTAAAAATGCGTATAAATTAAACGAATATTGTTGAATGTAGATCGATTAATATATACATCGGGCTAATATAATATTATATACACTCTGAGCTAATCGATCGTTTAATATTTATAGCTTAGTACCTAAATATTACACTAGTATATATCTATAAAGTGGTATTAACATATATATATATATAAATAATATAAATATATGGCTAATACTTTTTTTATTTGTTTACTATTCGATTTCACTTAGTATGTCTATGCAATGTATAAAAAACACGGTACCTAACCTATAGGTACCTTTATATATGCATAGGTAGTAATAATAATAATATTCTCGGTATACTTTGCGTATGAGTCGTATGACCTACTCTGCGGGGGATCGCACTCTATGCATCTGATGTATACATAATCATATATTATTTAATGTTTTAACGAGGGTTAGTGTATTTATGACCCTCTTGGCCGCGCGTAGATGAAGCCGCGATGAGAGAATCAGTCGGAGGCCGAAGACCGGCGCAACACTCGTTTAATACGAAGACGATGACGAGTGTTATTGTCAGTCATCCCCGTAACAAAAATAATAAAATAAATTCAACACATACTTGCACTTTAATATAGGTACAAAAAAACAATGTACCACATAGGTCGCATAATATTTAAAAATAAAATTTTATATTGATATATGTATATAATGTATATAAGAAAGTCGTCCGATGATTTGATTTTTTTGGAATATTTATAATTTGTATAAACGCGTTGTTTTATGTCTGTATGGTTTTAAATTCACCAATTACGCATAGAGTATTTTCTAATGAGAAATAAATGTTAAAATTGTTTGTTCGTTTTATAATTTGTATTGAATAAACTGTAATACACCTGAATATTGTACGATGGAGATCGACCCATTACGTGTGTATATTTCGCAATCGTTTTTTTAAATCTTCTTAGAGATGATAATGTAATGAATCTAAGAAAAGGTAGTCAAGTGGGTACCGCTCTGTTGTACATTGGGTGTTTAGCATACCTATCACTATAAAGGGTGTGTTAAATTTGTATTTAATAATTTATCATTATATATATATATATATATAAAAAAAAATAATTCTGAGCGATGACTGTTCATCAGCTAACCTAAGTATATCACTAAGTATATTTCATAATATGTTTTTATACAACTATTTAAGTATTTTGTTTTATAAAAATATTATATTTATTAAATTATTTTTATTAACTTACAAAGTAAGTAACACCTTATTGTAAATATCGTAAAATAGTGTGAATATGTTCTTAATATAAATAGATAATATCTTAAAATAATTAATATATTTTTAAAATATCATTGGGTACCTTGACATTTTTGTATAAATATTAGGGTGGTCCTTATTTATAGAAGTAAGAAAAAAATATTTATTCTTTTAATGTAGGACCCCTCACTTTTTTATTGTTATAAGAAGATAATTTTGGTCTTGATTACTCACTTCTTTTTCGTGCTCCTGGAGGGTAGAAAAATATATTAAATATATTGATTTATCATTGACTTAAAATGTCATACATCATTTATAATGATTAATGACGAGTAACATTCGACACCTACTTATTTATACGATTTAGCAACTTCTCCGTTTTTTTCTTAATTTAAAAATAAATTATTGTTTAATAATTTACAATAATATTGACGTTGTTATATCTGCTATATGTATCATTTATTTTTAAATGTTAAGCCATGATAATTCTACGTACGTAGTCACGTAGGTATTTATTAACTTATAACCCACTATTTGTATATATTTGTATACTGTTAGGTCTATTAAGTATTAAATACAATTATATTTAAACGTATATTCCTGTAAATGTCTACTCGGTACAGAATGAAATAATTTTTTATTGTCTAAAAATTTAATCAGAGTAAATATTAAAGGTAATTTTCTTTTACTTTTAGCAAAAATGGAAATTAAAAATGTAGAAACAATTTTCAGTTCCAAGAAAAGTAAAAACAAAAATCGACCATCATATTTATTTTATCAGTGATTTGTTATAGACATTAAAATACAGTCAAACAAAGATAATAAAACATATAAAAAGTATTTACTCTTCAAAAAATACAATTATTATTGTATATTAATATATTATTATGTATAATAAAGTTTCATAATTAAATGCAAAGAAAAAATATGTTCTTAAATGTTTATTTTTACTATCATAGAATTATGCTAAATTTAAATTAGGGGCGATTCTATATCTATAGCTAATTTTTGTGCCAACACGATTGTTTGAAATGAAACATATACATTGATGCAAATTGCAGTAAGCTCATATTAAAACGAAATTACAATCCAATTTACTTTGTCTAATTAAAGAAAAAAAGTATAATATATGATAAGAACTGCTAGTATGGTGTAGTGGAGTACTGTATAATTTATAATGGAACATTTATTAAAAGTGTAGTACAGGTCACGATATTTGATGACTATATAATAATAAATATAATAATAATATTAAAGCGTTAATGTTTTAGGTAATTATTAATTATGTATATTATACATAGTTATACGTGTTTTTTTTAATTTAGTTTTATACGCATTAAAAATATATTTATTTTATTATAAAGGATATTGGTAATGAATATTTTTACTTTTATTACTACGCGCACGAAATCGTTTATTTCATATTATACAGGACTAGTTAATTTCTTTAGTTCAAAACTTATTTTTTGTTATGATAAGACTATTGTATAAAATATATTCCAAAATATCTTATATGAACCGTTTATTCATTAAAGTGGTTAAAAAAATGAGTTCGCCTTCCATATACATAATATGTAAGACTTAATATATTGTTAAAGTGCACTTTTCATCAATAAATTTAACGTTTATACACACACACTTATATAATAATGCTTTTATAAAGCGTATAATATAAGACTAATTTCTTTTTAAAACAACCGATGCCTAAGTATAAAGGTATAAATATATTTATATCATTTAAATGATTTTATGAAAAATGTTTGTTAAACACTTTCATAAAGAACCGTAGATAGTAGTCAAAATAAATCCTTATAGAATCAATAAACTTATCCGGAAATTTGTTTCCGATTTACTCTTGTCAGTTATTGTTTTTCCCAGTATAGATGAGTATTTCCGCACGCACCTATAGACTGAAAGTTAAAATTATTTATTACCTATATATATATATATATATATATCTACACAAAGAAAAATATTGTTTGTTCAACCGATTGAAAACTATGTTTATTATTTATTTATTTTTCATAATTTGCTATAGTCATAATTCATAATATTTAAATTTCCGTTATTGCCGATCGTATACTCAAAGTCAGCATGATAATAACGGATACTTGATATTTTATTGATATATGACTGGCAAATTATTTATAAGAAGAAAAAAACAAATTCATATAAACTATAAAGTACATACTTTAGAGAGCGCACAAAGTTCAATATAAATATACGTGCGTATATAATGCATATTATATATTATATTAAATATATTGTAGTGTTTCGATTTGCATTGCGTTCGCATAAGCACCGCCTGGACGGACGTTCGTGTATTAAACCTACCTATTTATCGGTATCTCGTACTTAATATTATAAACGGTTATGATTTATCGATCACTATAAAATAAGAATACTAGTGTGACGGGGAGCTGGAGTAGGGGGTAAACACATAATCGTGTAGACAAATTGATCTTCTATCGTCGGTTGTACCTATAATAATATGAAATAAAATAATGTAGACCAAGTGGCTTAATTGTTGTATATAACTCACAAACACATAAACACAATATGGCGTTGCTAGATAATTATCCGTATTATCATCGTTTTGAATCTTAATCCCATCATTAACATAGTTTACGAACGATATAAAAATTATATCGCGGAAACATTGAACTAGTGAAAAAATTGTGAATATTATGCGAACAAAATAATATGGCGTCGTGTGTCATTCTACCTATATTATAGTTTTCAATATTTTACGACAGTATTAATTATGATATTGTTATATTATGAAAATCCTTCCAAAAAATAAAATATATAGAATTATAGACACGCGTGCCCGGCAGTGAGTCATTACTATATGTATTATACAGTATAATACCCTTGGTCATAATATATGTATTTATACCATGTAAACAATATACGTAGTGATCCATTTAACAAGACACTTATGGTTTAAGAAAACACTAACGTTTTTGAAAATATTTCTCCTACATATTTTAGGTTGTTATAAAAATATTATATTTTTCATCGTTATATAATAAATTAAGTTTGAATAACAATATATATTTTTAAATTCATATTCCGAATCCGAAATCATTTTGAATATTTTAATCTATAAAAATTTCAAAATAGCAATTTATTAATTATCACTATAATTATAAGTATATGAAATTTAGATGAGCAAGTTAACCAACATTTTGATTTTTGAGAGAATACCTCTGTTACTGCGTTTATCAAAACTTTCAATTCGTGTGAGTTATAACTCATTTTAAACTACTCTTCTAAAATTCATTATTGTATATCGATGTACACTAAAAAATATTCTGCTTTGGAATGGGAGATTAAAATGCATGTTAGCTTTGAAAAAAGTAAAAATTATAACGTTAAAAATAGTAAATAATATATTTTCAAATCCGTTGGTAGCTTTTGAAATAATTATTGTCTTATGCTAAATGCATTAGGTGATGTGTGTATATATATATTATACAGTGATAAATGGCGCACTTGGGGTCGGCGCGTCACTCGCGGAGATAATAATCACGTGAAAAATAGACGCGGTAAACTTTTTAACGCGCGCCACACAGAGATCGTCGATGGTCTTTAATTTCTCATTTCGCATATTTTTGCATACTTAAAATCCTACCCGACCGGATTTTGTCGCGCTCATTTCCCTTACACAATATATTAATATTTGTACCACCGGGCACGCAGCTGTATTTTTTGTTTGCCTTCGCGATTCGTCATCGACAACTGCAACTGCCACTATGGCTTTTATAATATATAGCTGCACTTCATACATGTCATCGGCGTACGGTTTACCTATACCAGCTATGTACACTAATCGCATGTTATTGATGCATTACATTTTCATTTACTTGCTGCAGTATCATAATGTATTATAATTTATAAAATATACTAGCCGCGGCAGAAAATAGCGTTGATACGTTATATTATATTGTTGTCGTCGTCGGCGTTGATATTATTATATCGTCGCGCGGGGGGTGCAATCCGATTCTGAGAAAGAGAGAGATAAAGTGAGAGAGAGATAGAGTGAGATACGCTGGATAAGTTCTCATTAGCGAGGGACAACGTGCGCGCGTATATATCATTTTATCAGTGCGAATAAAACCGGGTATTATTTAAATTCGATATGCGCCGCCGCCACAGTGTATTTAAAAAAAAAAAAAAAAAAAAAAAACGAAACACAACGCAGATCCAGAGCCGGCCCTCCGGTTAATTAAGTCTTATTTATGCGGGGACGTTTGCCGATGTTCCGTACAGATAGGGTTATCCGATGAGAGCACGTATAGTGTAATGCTCGTAACCGTGTGTTTTTCTTGCCATTACACATACACACATTCGTTGCGTTTTCGCTGTTGCTACTGGAAGTATTTTTTCTTGTAATGCTACTTGTTATATTATAACGTATAAATATATATGCGCGTGTGTGTGTTTGTGTGATCGCGCGCGCGTATATGTGGAAAAAAAAAATAAAAGATTGGAAAAAAATCGACGACGACGACGACGACGACTACCTAGTCGTTTTTTTTCTTGGTCTTCTAAAGGCGTTGTATATATATATATATATATATTTATTTATAAATATTATACACAAGCAAACACATATACGCGTAAATAGGTGCTTACACGCGGGACAGATAATCTTCTTCGAGTTCACTCGACGTAGCGCTCGTATCCATATAATAATAATAATAATAAATATATATATGTGTGTGTGTTTGTGTGTGTGATATGCTGCAGTCGCATACCACCAAACCTGCATCGGAGCACGAGAATATATAATATTATTGTTGTTTTAAAAAAAGCTATCGTTATTATTATTATTATGCGAACGAGTACAGCCGCGCTACACAATATCTTCGTCGCTATATATAACGTTTCATTATTATCATTATCATCATCATCATCATCGCAACAGTCGTATATAATAATAATTATAATAATAATATATGCTATTTATTGGTCCAACTGTTATTTTAATACATTCGCGCACGTTTTTTTCATAGAAAAATTAAGTTCAGTCGAAAATTATTTCACATTACTTCCTGCCATAAATCATAATATGGTAGGTATTGTAGTGAATGGTTTCGAGAATAATACGAGTATATTGTATTTATTTATATTAGACGGTTTTAGCATGTTTTGCATATTTTTCTTAAATAGTTTTCTATAAGCATGTTTTTCTTTTAATGATTTTAGTGTTTTGGGATAATCTGCTAATACCGATTGTTTTACTTCCGGTGATTTTTTTTAACAATTGGATGACTTTTACGTAAATTAAAATATGAGGATCGTTTTGTTTTAAATTTTAGCTGTCAATTATAGATGATTATCGAACTAAAAGTAATATGTTATCCTATTACTTGTTTATTAAATGAATAAATGATTATTGGTTTGTTTTAAAAAAATAGTATTATGGTATTAATAATATAATTACTATAAATTGTTTTTTTCTATTTATTTCCAATTTATGATCTGTATTTGTAGTATCCCCTAAGGGGCACAATTAGTCTATGTTTAAAGTGTAGAGGATACATACTAATATTAATTAATCACGATAATAAACTAAAATTATAAGAAATACATAAAATATGTTCGTAGTAAGCTTTGATATGAGCAATCATCTATTAATGACATTTGTGGTTGAGTCGGATGACATATTTTTACCGATAGTAAAAGTTATAAATTATTAAAATATACTTTTCTTTCTTTAATTATTTTTTTTTCATTTGACCCACCAAAAAAATATATTCTATTTATGTGTCTGCTATGTAATAGTGCACTGTCAGAAGATGATAAATTTTCAATTCAATATATAATAATTATATTGTTCCCACAAGTCAGCTGTAGTACTGATTCCTTTTTCACCTCTCTCTGGTACGTCTCGTTTGTTATATTTGATTTTTCCTACCAGACACGTCGTATGTATTGTATGAGTATGTTATCGTGACATGTACATCGACGAGTTTTAAAATTGTCATGATGGGTTCGTCATCTGTGTTATTGACCTAACCTCTTCGACCCTTACGGACGATTAAAAAACAATGATATAGCCAATTTTTTGATACTCATTTCACTTAACGAACAGTTACGGTCGCGAATAATTTAATATTTTTGATAAACGACTTTGAAGAATGACTACTTACCATATTAGAGGGCCACCATTATTGTACGTACACCGAATCTCTACATAACTCTTAGTAAAAATTTACATTTTTATTGTTTTCTTCCATAAAAATACAAGATAATCAATTTTATAACTGAATTAAGTTTGGAAACTCTTTAAAATGTTGAATTATTAAATTCCATTAAAATACTAATGGTATTTTGATTAAAGAGATTAAACCTTTATATTACATAGAACAGCATGTAATAATTTTAATAAGAAAATAGAATCTTTGTCTATAAATTACTTCGACATTAAGTAGGTTCGATCGAGTTTCGTACATTATAAAATAATTAATAGAATTTTCATGAAATTTTGTTTATATTGTTCAAGTATGATTGAAAAATGCTTTCAATAATAAAATATGTTTACAGGCTTCTGTTTGTACATATTTATATTATTAAAACGTTTCTACCATGTACTAAATTATATATGTTATTTAATACGCTGGCAATTAATTTGTTCGTGCAAATCCTATTTCTAGAACTGCTCAAATTAAAATATAATAATAATTTATTATTTCATGCACATCATAAAATATATATTATATATACATATATATTGGAATATTTATTTATTATATTATGTAGTACCTACATGCAACGCACACACCAAGATACATAGATTTACGTATAATATATTAAATCGCTCAGAATAATATTTATATATTATTATTATTCTGCGCATTGTATGTAGAACTTTAAATGAGATATCACGCTAAACCATAAACAGGATTTACTGGAATACGCGGTTTATATAGGTACCGATTATTATATATTATGTACCTCGTGAGTATGGGAACAAGAAACAAGTTTCAAATTCTACTATAATATCATAATGAAATTAAAAATTAAAATAAAACTATAGGGTAATATCTACCCATGTGTGCTATTATAGCTTCGTAATTAAATATTTTATTAATTATCCACGTATACGGATAGTTTTAATGATTATTATTAGTTTTTAATTTTTAATTATTATATCAAACTGAATTTTTTGGAATACTTTTAATTACATAGTAATTCTATACTCGCGTTTGATGTAAAAATTCCAGTTTATACTAGGTGTTTATATAATATAGGAGTACCTATATGCTATATACTCAAAAAAACGAAATAACGTATAATATTAATATTAAATGGCTGTAGTTGAAGTGTTGTTAATATTTGTTATTATTTACTGTTACATAACCTCGAGTCTCATTATTATTTATAATATATAACTTACATAATATATATATATATATATATATATATATATATAGGTGGATGAAAATATACGTTACACGAAGTATTTTTGAAATTAATATAGGTATATTTATATATACCTATTTACAAGGTGAGGTGATATATTTTCCAATAAAGCTAGAACTTCGAGAAAATGAAAAAACACGATGCGTAATATTTATTTTATAGTACATGTATATTTTATAATATGTAAGTCATGCGCGTTTTGAGTTGCTAATGTTAATCGTTATTTATTGTGTTTGATTAAAACACTTTTAATTGTTATTGCAAACTGTCGTTGAACACGAATCCATGAAGTTTTAATCGTGATTTTAATTTCAAGCAATAATAAAATGCAAGCGATGTAAAAATCGTCCAATACCGTGACACAATAATAATATATTTTACGGTGTCGTTAAAAAATATATAAATATTCTATTTTTTTCAATATGCAAAAACATATATTATGTTCCATTGCGTCGAGAAGCACGTTATAATGTAATACACTATACATTATATAGGTATACAATACAAGTTCTGCACTACGGCAAAAACTGTCCGCGAAATCCAAGTCGATCTATAAATTCGAAGACGTAAATAAATCATCAATATATATATTACAGTTACACGCACACACACATATACGCATACATACAATGATACCACGTCTATGATTTAATACGCACTTTCCTAATCGCAACAACCGCGCGCGAGTATTTCCGTAAATCACGACTTTCACCGACGGGGTGTCCCATATTATATACACAAATAAAAATAACCATCCTCCCACAATTGGCAATTTATTCTACTATATATACCTTTATAGTATTCTATTATACAGCATGCACGCCGTTAAAATATAATATATATATATATATTACGACTTCTGTTTGTTAAACTATACATGTGCAGTGTACACATAGTATTATTTACAAGAGCGTATGGATTTTTAAACATTTTCATACGAGTTGTGTTGACTTTACGGTCATACGAAGCGAATGTAAAATATAATACACGACGCGCGTTATTCACGCATAAATAATATTGTATTTCTTTATTTTTTTATTTATATAGTATAGGCGTATCATTCGCGGAGAATATATACATAGAAATAGAATAATCTCGCGATGTCTATAAATATTATATGTATAGTAAAATAATGACATATAAAAATAATCTTGGGTAAAAACTCCCATCTTAAACCCACTAGATCGATTGATGGTGTTCGTAATCGTATTATATATTGCACGTTTTTCCTGTTTTGAAATTTTAAGCGCTATGGCATTATTATAATATTATATATTCGTGCTTCGTTCGCAATCGAAATCTTCTGTAACGCCATTTATAGAGAGCATGGTATGTGATTGTTTTGGTTCATATATAACTTCATGTTATTCATCTAAAATCCTGTCCATATAAACGCAGCTCAAGTTTTACTTTTATATAGCTCGTAGATTGTACGTCGACTGTGAAGGAAATAAAACAACTATAAAAAGAAGATATAATAATAAGTTATAAGTTTATAACATGTATACATTTATTAAACTTTGACTGCTTCACGTGACAAGTGTCTTTAAATTCGATCGTAAGTCAGTGATTTGTGGTTACATTACAGTAATATTATTTATTTTATTTTTACAACTATCTTATATAAATAAACATGTAAATTATTTAGGTATTGAAATATGTAGTATGGCACATATATGAAGCAATTAAATCTAGCCTTAAAAGAAGTTAGATAAATATTTTACGTGTTTAGAGAGCTTTGCAATATTGTAGAAAACTCCGTACAGTTTATCACTGAATCTATTTTGTCGTTTGAAAATTTGGAAATATTGGCGGAGGTAGCACTTTTGATAATATTTTAAAGATACGGCAGATTTATCTAAATTCTCTGTTAATAATCGCCTTTTATAGTGATGTATCTGCAACACATACATTCGAATTATATAATGATTTCTGTGTGCTTATAGGTAAAAACTATTTTACAAAGCCGCAGTAATTTATTTAAAAAAAATTTAAATTATTCATTCAGTCTAATTTCAATATTAACACAACATTTGAATCGGTGTATTCTAGTATCTATTATGATTGTCTGTTTGGTGATAAGTTGTTTGTCTTAAAGTTCGCAGATCGGACAGTCTTCTTTTTTTATGAGGTACAGGTGTATTAAATGGGGGTGTCCAATCCGAGTCCTTGTGATGACTACTTCTTGTGTCTGGATGAGAGTGAGAGTAGTTTCCATGGAGCGATTAATGTTTTAATTTCTTTTAGCTTATTTTTAATTGTGATCTCTTACCGCAAATCTTGCCAGTGAATTTTATTTAGGTAGTTGATTCTTATGAGTGCGTTTTGGAATGTTATTTTACTTGTACATATTGAATTCGCTGATGTTATTGCTTCGTTGGCTGCTCTATCAGCTAGTTCGTTGCCAGTATGTGAGGGAACTCGTAGAAATTCAATTTTTTTCCTCGATTGTAAAAATATTTTCTGAATAATTTGAATGATTTCGTTTTTGGGTTAAGGGTTTTCTAAAGCAAGGAGTGTACTGAAACAATCACTCATAAAAATTTCTTCGGATACTAAAGTCTCCACGTTTGATATTACTCTTTTGATAACTTGGCTTTCAGCGCAGAAAATGCTTAATAGTTATTTTATTTTAAAGGTTCACCTATTTATGTTAAACATTTTTGCTTTTAAAATATTTTATGTGTAATCGTATCGTTTGTTTGATTAAGTAAAATTACATAAAAATTATTAATAATGATTGAACAGCGAGGTAATCATTTTAAGGGGTAATGCATAGGCAAATTTACTAAAAATTTAATATTCTAAAAATTTTTTTTAAGAATTATCGACTGGTTATATTTTTATAATATTTTGCACTGTTAAGTGTGACATTAGAATCTGTATATTACTTAGAAATAGAGAATATACATTTGTTTTCATTTATTTTTATTATTGCAATAAATATAGCTATTTAATGTTCCATAATCTAAATATAATGTTATGAATTATAGGTTTTGTACATTACCAACACAAAATCTGTAAAACATCAACATCAATAAAAATAAACTTTAAATACATTTCCAAGTATTATGTATGTTATAAATAATAATATATTTTTAATAAAATATAAAGTTTAAATACTGTAAAAAAAAAAAATTAACTATTCAAATATCAATGTATTTATTTCAAATTGATTTATAGCCACAATAGATTCATTTAAGTTCATCTATTTATAAAAACAATTTAAATTTAAATATTGTATTAGCAATAAATATATATATATACAGAGTGTCTCATGAGTATTTATCAATTGCGATATCTCCTGAAATAATGAAGACATCATATTTCTGTTTTTTTTAATAAGATTCACAGGAACAATAACTACAAATATTTCATGTTTTAATTTATTTTAATGTTTTGGTAATTAAGTTGAAAACTATATTTTTTTTATTTAATTATTTCCAAATAAGTTAAAGACAGCCATTTTGTAGAGTACATTTTTCTAAAAATATTGACGTTTCAACATTTTAATTTCATTAATCTTCTGATTTTTAATATTTTTCTAGTTTTGAGAAAAACACTGAAAACGTTCACCGGCCGTACGAGCACGTGGGCCATATGTTTGATACAATGATACCACTATCGTATTAAATAATTCGTAGTTTTTTCGAAACTAAAAAAAATATAAAAATCAAGGAGATTAATGAAATTAAAATATTGAAACGTCAATATTTTCAGAAAATTGTACTCTACAAAATGGCTATCTTTAACTTTTTTGAAAATAATTAAATAAAAATAATATTTTTTACAACTTAATTACCAAAACATTAAAATAAATTAAAACAGAAATATAATACCTCCATTATTTCAGGAGATATCGCAATGGGTAAATCCTCATGGGACATATATTATAAATAAATATATATATATACACAAAATCTAATATAATAAATAAATATGTATTTGTAGTACCTACCTGTTGAAGGCATTATAAAAAAAATATTTCGTTTTATTTTATGTAAGATTCATGCCTGGAGGTAAAGTATAAGTTTCAAAAATTGATATTGTTATTGATTTGTTTAGAAAATTCAAAAGTCTGTATATTGGTGTGAACTTGGCAGAACAAAATTGATGTCTTATAATGCTATTTTGAATAAAAAAATTTCCAATAACCATTGAGATAAATCTGATAACATATTTTTGGACGATTTCCAAAGTCGATTGTACTTACTATGCTACAAGTTCATGGATATTATAATAGATATTAATTGATCAAATAGGTTTTTATAAATGCATTTATATACATTTATGTATACATAATATAATCATATGTTTCAAATCGTTTATCATTTATATATTTTAGCTTAATATAATTAAAATAAAATTTAATATAATTTAGAGAATGTCAAAATCAAAAACTAAAATTTAAAAAAATGGAAAAGTTATTCAAATTTAAAGATAAATTTGAATATATTTGAAATGTTATTGCTTTATTAGTCTGATCTGTATGATGAACATAATTTTGGTACAAATTAATGACCGCCTGTAAAGCCATTAAGAACAATGACTTTATAGTATTATATATGTAATATGTTCCTTTTCCACTGTATTTTCCGATAATATCTTACAGAATAATAGTATACTTTATCAGTTGCAACTCAAGTACATTAAATATATTTCCATTGCAGCTGCGGTCCTTATTATTATTGCACTTTTATTTCATACCATAAGTCTATAATTGAAAATGACTGTAACTAGCTGATAGTCGCTTATGTTTGTATTTTAGTATATATTTTAGTTATAAGTTTTTTGATCTACAGGTGGTGGGAGGATTTGCACATTTTCGCCATGTATTGAACAAGTGATGCGCACGTGTCAGACGCTGCTAGACCATGGTTTCGTCCAACTTAAAACGGTCGAGTGTCTGGAAAAAGAATACCAAGTGCTAAACAGGACCGTGACTACGTTCGCCACCGCCAGCAAACCACTGTCCGCTTCAGGACCGCAGGTACATATATTATTATATATTATATAAATACAATATATCGATATCTAATATAAATAATATAATGCGCTCGCACGTGCGGCCGTGCAATAGTAGGTATATTTCTAAATGTAATACGAATATATATATATATATATATACGTTTTATTATTATTATTATGAAACGTAGGTTTATACTGCTGCACATATACCTTTAGGTATATATATATATGTATAATACCTGATAATGATATTACATACATATATAACGTAGATAATCGGCAGCAGAAGAGACGACGATGAAACAATATATACTGCCCAGATAGGAAACAAAATAGGTACACACACACACACACACACACACACACACACACATACGCAAAGCGAGGGCGTACGCACACGGACACACGATGGAACCGGTAAATATTTATATATATATATACTACGTGTGCCTATATATGCACCGGACCGGTCGCGCGAGTAATTTGTTTTCGACAAATACACACGCGCACAGCAGAACTGGTCCACGTCAAACGTTATAATTTTTTATCGGGACCACCTCGTTTTTGTTTCTCTCCCGGAGCCTATATGGGGAATTGTTGAGATTCCTATGCGTCCGACGCGACGGCGGCCATCATATCACCGCTGCAGCAGCGTCAGACGTTATAATCGTATATTATATACCATAGCTAATTGTTCTTATAATAATCGTCGCGTATACGGCGCTATAATATATATTATGTGTAATATACAGATATGTGTACTTGGGTATAGTGGTAGTAGTCATGATTGATGGAGTACTGTGGTGTTGCGTCACAAAATCGATTTTTAAACAAGGAAGACAGGGATGTAAAGACATGGTTTCAGGTCTGTGGTTGCGAAATTACTAAATAATATAAAGAACCAGCTATAGCTGTTAGTTAAAAATATTGATTTATTATATTAGATAGAATAAACTATAGGTATAACACTATGACCAATTATAATTAGTAAGTTGTATATAGTGCCTCATGATGACACAAATTAAGTGAAGTGGACTTTTAGATAGAGAGCACTATCACACCGTATAATTTGTTTAGCACCATACTATTGTCAGTTCATCCCTGGCGTGAGTGCAAATTAGAATTAAAAAAATATCCATATGTTTCTATTGATTTAAAATCAATAGCAGATTATGTTATACCTATAAATCTTTTATAAATATTTTACAAAGATTTTTCTTTCCGGGCCTCGTTTATTTATTATTTTAATCTTCCGGACTCCAATAGAAATTTTTAGTTGACCCCTAATATTTACTATAATATACTATCGGATTTTGAATTTATCTCTGCTAGTTGAATTATTTTTGGATTTCGATTAGTTTCACGCACTATAGCATTATATTGCTTATATATTTCGGTCCTTTCCTTCGTGCTTACCCTCCTAACTGCTGGACGATCGTGCATAAAGTATTGAGGAAACCGCGAGCACTCTTCCCCGTAATCACCGCTGTAGTTTTAGTGGACAAAGAACGGCCGCGGTCGCACGAGGCAAAAATAGTATGTGTCAGTGCGTTAAAGTCTCTCGGCAATATACGCACATTTCTATCGTTCTTAAACGGACGCGTTCGAATTTTTTTTGTTTTGTTTTTACTCATATCTATATATCGGCGTTAACATCATCACACGGTACTATATTATAATATATATCATATACACAATAATTATATTATTATTATATAGCATATATATATGTTCAGATAACTCTCTCTCGCGCGCGCTCCGCTCAGTCCACTCTGCTCCGATATCTGTAATATACCGTATAAATACGATAAATCGTAACAACACGCGCGCGATCCTCGTCGCGATCTATTAACGCCCAGTTTTTTAGTTTTGACATTATAAAACTCGCGTATCTTTCGCTCTCACTAGTGCATAGACCTGCGGCACTTTATATGTATATTGTATATATACATTTATTTGAGTGTGATCACGTATATATTTGTTAATCGTTGGACGATATCATACTACGAAAAATATTTATATATCTATGTATATAAATATAAGTATACAATAAATAAACCACGAACAATAATCCGTTTTGAGATTTTTTTGTATCCTGAGGATACTGTTTTTTAGTTGGTTGTTATGACATAAAAATACACATTTTATGGCCTATGAATTTTTTTGACTTAATTATCTATGCGCTGTACAACTTTTTTTTTTCTTAAATGGTAACCGCACCTATTTTAATAACTTAATATTTTTTTCCAATTTTTTAAACGAAGTTTGGTAGCTTAACCAACTTTCTAAGTACAAGATTTACTGAGTTACAGCAATTGAGCAATCCAACCAAAAAAATTTCAAAATGCTCGTAATTTTGAGATTTTTGACTGTATAACTCTGAAAATAATTATTCTAGAATTATTCTAGTCTCTAGAGTGACATTTTAACCTTACTTACTATAAGATGATATTTAAACGTTATTTTAATTTTAACTATTATGTTATTTTTACTTTAATTTGTGTATAAATTATAACTTATAGTAGAGAAAACATTTTTTTTTTAATTAATGGATTTTTGTCTAAACCAATCATCATTTAATTTTGGATCAAATGTCAATAATATTATACAATTAAATGTTTAATTTAAGATAAAGTATTTATATAATTAATAAATTCCAATAGATCCATTAAATGTAACGAAATAAACAACATACTTATTTACGTTTTTTCTGCTATAAGTTATAATTCATACAAAATTAAAATTCAAAATATGTACAGTATAGTTGAAATTATAATAACGTTTGAAGTATCACCTTAGTAAATAAGGGTATGTATGTCAAGCCTAAATAATCTTAGAATAATTATTTTTAAAGTTAAAGGCAAAAAACTAAAAATCGCGGGAATACGAGTATATGAGATTTTTGGTTGAATTGCTGTAACTCGATAAATTTTGGACTTAAAAAGTTGATTAAACTACCAAAATTCATTTAAAAATAGTCAACAATTAATATGTTGTTAAAATAGATAATTACCATTTAAGAAAAAAAAGTTCTACTGCGCGTATGTGCTTGCCTAATTAAGTTAAAATAATGTATAGACTAAAAAAATGCTTATTTTTATGTCAAAACAACCAACTAAAAAATAAAATTCAAATTGCAGTGCTCTACGCTGAGATATATTGAGTGTTCTCAATTAGCGTTTACAGACTGTATGCATTCCAAAAAACTTTATATGCTCGGCAATATTACTATAAACGTAGAAAAGTCAGTGTTTTTTTTTATGAAAAGATTAATGTATTACCAAAAACAAAAATTCAATAGGTCATCACCAGAGAATAATTGACCATGCACTCAACGTGTGTATTGGAATTATTTTCTAAATCCGATCGACTAATATAGTTTTTAATGCGTCATCAGTACCACTTTACTACGATACAAAGTATTCATTCGATAACGTTATAATATATAGCTATATAGGCAATGAGTTCGTCACAAAACTTTGGTAATCACCAAATATATGCATTTACCGTTATTGTACATTAAAAACCGCCATCAATTGACGGCTGTCTGAACGGATGACATTTTATACAATATCAATATAATATGTTGAACGGTACTACAAAATGCTAAGTAGTCGTTAATATCCTTACATTGTTTTTGTTAAACTGTAAACGTGTATTGTACGCAAACTGTCCAAATAATCTCTCTTTTCATATAAAATAATTGTTATAATGATTTAATCATGAGGACAAAAGAAAGAATAATTAGTGGTGCAGGCGTGTAGTACCTATATAAACGCGTGTACAGTAATACAATGATGTTTATTTCGTATTTCAATCATTCTTTAGTTATAAAAATGACTCAAGTTACAACGAATATATATGTATATAATATTTACGTATAGATAATTTCGTCGAACTATCGTCATTTAAACATTGTAATTTATAATCTTAAAAGAGACGAAAATCTATTAAATATTTTGACCGATTTCTATTGTTTACAAATGTCAGTGAACTATTGTTTTATACGTACATTATTATGTATACAATTACTGTTTTTATATCCGCTCCGCGTTAGACTTATGTATGAATAAGATACTTTAAGTATGACAACCCAAAGCTATTTCGTTGTTTCCAATTTTCCGGCAACGACAATTATTTTAATTTTGTATTTATATTCACTGTACAGTAACGTAATCTATAATTGTTAATGTATTACATGCTTTGAAGATTTGGTTGGTATTAAAACTTGAAATAAAAAATGTATCATAAAAGCGTCTACGTTTTGTGAAATGCAAGTAAAAAATATTTATATTTTTGCATTTTTGAGTTTTGTCATTACTTAATAATTAATTGTAATGTCAAATGTGTGTAAGTATGTATAAGTGTATAGTCATGTGTGAAAATTCTTCAAGTAGATAGGCATATAATGTAATTGAATGGTGTCTCGCAAGATAATGGTATATAATATAATAAATTAATTTAATAATTATTATGAATAATAATAATAATAATAATAATAATCGCGTTAAACTGCAATTGTACTGTTAGGAATTAATTTTAAATTCGGGTGTTATGTTAATAGGATGAATAGGTATATATACTTTAATAATAGAGATGTATAATATAGGTATATTATATAAAAACGTACGTCCAAGCGTATACACAAGTGTATAAGCGCTCGCTCATAATAGTTTAGCAATAAATGAGTATAATTACGATATGGTAATATTCTTAAACGTGATGCGATGAGATTATTCTGAATATAATATATTATTCACTATAGTACTATATGCTATTTGTTTCAAGGTTTTCCCATCCAATTCTATTGAAAATTGCATACCTTTTTTAGCTACTTATTTTGACTTTCCTCGCTATTTCGTATATCTCAAGGACACGCGCACTCATAATATACGTACATGCCATATAGATTTTTGTCAGATATAATACGTGTTTATAAAGTGCGCTCTTGAATTTTTTACGGAGTCGAGTTTATGATAATATGGTATATACCTAGTGTTACGTCCTTGATGAACTCAAATAAATTACAATTACGCGCGTTCAGTTGCAGTGTCTTGTTTTATATACGTTTATGTCGAAAAGCCGATAATCAGTAAAATATAATATATGTTAACACTAAACATTACTGCTTCAAAAAAATCCAACCATACAATTGTTTTTGTGATACTTAGTACAATATTTGTGTTTTTAGTTGTCATGTATATTGTATATGATATATAATTTTTCGAATGTACATAGTATAATAATATATACGTAACTTAAAGATTCTCACGACAAATATGCGTTTTCTAATATTGTCGAAATAAATAAAATTTGACAAATACATAAAAGTTCTGTTTTAGGGATTTGTAAAGGACCCACCAAATGATCATGTTTTCTTGGTGTTATAGTCCGCGTTAGGTACTATTGTACATAAAAAAATGTCTCAAAAAAAGTTTTTCGGGTTAGTAAGCAATACAAGTATGAGTGTTACGACTAAAGTATTAATATTGATTCGACATCGATTAGGTATGTCAGATATATTTATCCGATCGATATAGATATGTTGTAATTTGTCATATTTCTCGTGAATTAAACATTTTTTGTTTAAGTTTGTGTTTAGTTTAAAATATCATATTACTGTTAAAACACATTTTTCCACAGAATACGACCGAAGAACCTAACGATAAGAAATTTGTGGCTTGCATGCCGTCCGCATCTCCTCGTGGTCATACGGGTTACTTAACCACTGCTACGTATCTCATGGAAACTCGACTGCAGCAGCAGGTAGTGGAGATCGAGAACGCGTGCGAAAATTGAAAACTCTGACGGTAGCATATTATTTTGCCGTGGTAAAGAAGTCTCCAGTTTATTGTAAAATATTATATAATATTATTGTCTGTATTATTATTTTTTACGTACAATTATTATACATCGATACACGTATATAATATGCATGTCCGCGCGACTGTTCTATTGTACTGGCGCTATATATATATATATAATAAACAATATATATGTAGGCATATAAACGCTTATGTGTGTATTTATAAGACCTTATTTCTTTTCTGTCTCTCTCTCCTTCTCACTCAGTCTCTCCCTCTCCCGCTTTAGAAAAAACGGTAGCGTTGACAATAGAGGTCTGCTGGTTATTTATGGGTCAACGTTTATATACACACACACACGTACGCCCATCCTTGCATAAGAAGAAGCGCATTAGCCAATAACACTGCGCTGCGCACTGGTGCTGGTGTGCCCGGTGCCGGTGCACCAGACTAGATAAAACTTATATTATGTGCGCTTATATTCTCCGGCACGGAGGTCTCATAATACACGGAATAGGTCATCTGTACACCGAGATCTTTG
Organism: Rhopalosiphum nymphaeae; assembly: GCA_036289425.1. NCBI lineage: Eukaryota > Metazoa > Arthropoda > Insecta > Hemiptera > Aphididae > Rhopalosiphum > Rhopalosiphum nymphaeae. The sequence continues at coordinate 22,198,496 of JAZAQC010000013.1, forward strand.
CAGGGTTAAGAATACAAGAACAATGAAGTGAACGTTTCCCTTTGTTTCGTTTACGTTATTTTATTCCCGTTTTTGCTGCAATTCCGATATAATATACGTATTAAATATATTATATAATATGTTCCTAGGTATATCGCGCATACCACGCGCGCTTCGGTTTTAATGAACCCATTTTTTCGTTTCGTTGATTCGTATAAAGGTGTACGGGGTAATTATGGCGTACCTATTGACCGTCATGAGAGGTATCTATATAGTATAAATACGTACGACTAGCATACGAGAGTACCTATATTATGTTACAATATAGCCGTAGATGGTTTTTCGCGTGTACATAGAGTGCAATGACGAGTGACGGTTATAATCGGCCAATTTGTGTTTCTCGCGTTCCCGTGAAATATAATAATAATTTATTGTTGGGCGCGTGTACAATGCGATATTGATAATAATAATAGGCGGACCGCTGTCATAAACAACAACAATAATAATAATAATAATAATAATAATAATAATAATAAAACGCGTGCGTATATATAATATACAAGGCATATACGACGGCGGCGTGCGGTATGCCGCGTGTAAAGGACACTGTGGGTCAATATTAATACCCGTCGTCGTATATAGAAAATACCAGATAAAAAAAAGTAGATGAGTGGTGGCGGAGGAGAAAAAAAGATAAAGATCCTGGGTATGTACGTATGTGTGCGCTTCAAATTCAGGGTCATGGAGTTCAACGAAACGACGACATGTGAGGTATGTTTATAAGCCCCGTGAGCTTCGTACACACGGGCTTCTCTATATAATAATAATAATAATAATAATAATAATAATCACAATATCATAATATTCAGTGTCCAGACCGTTTTCGGGTTGAACCGATTGTTTTTCTGTCGCGCGCTTTTCCGTTGACGAAAGTCGGCAAAGTCGGTAAGAGAACAATATATTACATTGTACATAAATCAACGTGTACACATCATACAGACAGTAGTTATAAGTGATACAACACGAATAATAATATATTATTATAATAACAGTTAAGTATTGCGTTTTTATATCGCGCTTCGGCATATTGGCCCGTTACAGTGTTTTTTTGAAAATGGCAAAATACGTATGTATACGGATCGCAGAAATAGTTTCACACTTTCACCGTTTCACCGCGGAAGACTTAACTATACTATGCGACGGTGCATCGAAAATGTATGAACGTCGTCGTTGTCGTCGTCGTAGTAGTATAACGATGACAAGTAGTTATATATCTAGTAAACAATGTGTGTCTTACGAGGTGTAGCGCAATCGCCGCGCAGTACATAAACACGCAACTCCACCCCTCCGTCCTTCAGACGTCAGTCCCGCCCACTGTTTCACAAGTTTCGATAAAAACCGTATACGCGTAATAATTAAAATTATATTACTATTATTATTATCATAATGATCGCCGTCGTCGTTATTATATAAAGAGATTTAAAAAAAACGAAACGCTAATACTACTATAACACGGTATATACACTCATATAATACATTATAATTTTGAAGTTGGTACGATGTGAACTTTTGCGATTTACGAAAAAACTTTTTGCAGCGCCAATTCAAGGCGCACGGCCTACACAAATATACCTTTTAACGTTATCTTCTCTTTGAACGTAACCGTCGCTGCAAGGTTTTCAACGTAAAATTCGAACGATCCGCGACTATATAGGATACCGTCGCTCGGTACGTATATTTCTATCTCCGTATAGCATTTCACAACGACGACGTGTGGTAGCCATTATTTATTTTATTTATACACGTTTTTTTTTTTCTTAAACCCTATACTCACAGCAGCAAGTCTGCAGATATCTGAGGTCAGTAATCTAGTTTCTATACACTCGACTACGACCGGGGAAGCCACAGTGGCGCGCGGAATCGGCCACCAACAGCGAGTGGCTATAAGGAACGAGCGTTCACATAATATACATATATAAGTATGTGTGTGTGTGTGTGTGTGTGTGTGTGTGTGTGTGTGTGTGTGTGTGTGTGTGCTTAAGAGGTCAGTGTCACCTGCTGGTGCTGCCGTGTACAACCGACGCGAGAGAGTCGTGTGGGAGATGGAAATTAGAATATCAGATTTGAAATGAGAACAAAACAAACTCTGTATCGGCTGTTGAAGGTATATGTGTGCTGCACAGCGCTTACCTATATATATATATATGTATATACAACATAATAAAATATACATACATGTGTATTATAATATATATTATATATAATATGTGTGTGTGTGCGTGTTTGTGTAAGATTACTGCAGTAAGAATAAGAAACGACAGTGGCGACCGCGTGCCAATATATGGGTATTAGTGTATACGCGTGTGTTATTGTGTGTGTGCGAGGGCGCGCGCGCGTAGAAAACGAAAACAAATGTATTTCGCATGCTTGTTTTTCCCTTCAAAGGTAATTTCTCAAGGACGTATTTATTAATTTATAGTGTTTTATTGCCGACTTCAGTAATATTATTTAAACATTAAACATTAATACATTATTATTATTTCACGTATAGTTAGTAGTTACATACCTATAAATAGTGTACCGAGACACGTGAGACATTTGAGTCAACGTGTGGAGATATAGTAATAATATAATGTTTTATACGATTTAATACTGTTCGTGGTTCGTATATAATATGAAATACGCTTTTATATCGTTTACGAATATCAAATTAAAAATAAACCATTCGATAGCGATCGTCTATAATATATTCTCACCTACCGTTAAACCCGTAATTATTACAAAATTCAAAATTCATTAATCATACACCACATATTTTCATATAACGTGCTTACCAATAACCGACTAGTAATAATAATCGACGTTTATATAATATACAAGTTTAATTATAACATTTATAACTATTTTCTGTGTGCATAGTATTATAGACTGTATAAGTTTATTATAGCGTGAAAACGTATATAATATTCAGATAACCGTCGAATACATATTTTACGATATCCAAACTTCTATATAATATATATGTATACTGCCGTATACGATATACCTGATGGGAGGGTTTGTATTGAGAATGAAGATAAAATATTGAAAACATGTTATACACTAATACGATAATATTTTTGTCTACCTTCTTAGTGACTATTATTTTCTATATGATACGAGTTTGATGGTCAAGCACGTGTTATCGGGACGTATAGATACGATATATATATAAATATATGTTTTGGCTTTTTATAATAACCACAACAAGACGGACATTTTGGCACCAAACGCTTCGTATTTCACGCTTTTTGCTTCAATGCTCCGGCCCGGCAACCAACGCAATTATTCAGTAATCGGCTACAATAAGCACGGGGTAAAATATATAATTTCTCTACAGATCTTTTATATTATACCTACGCTTTATATTGTATATCATTATTATACGATCAATCAGTGGCGTGATTTGAGCAAAATATCAGGGGTTGCAAAAATTATTTAGGATGTATATTATTATGTATAATGTTATATTAAATATTGGTGTATGATAAATAATAACAATATGATGACATAAAAGTTCCTATCTAAAAACCATTTTTATTAAATTTAACAATTTATTGTAATGAATTGTAATCAGTCATATTTTCATTGTTGAAGTATTAATAAAACACTCATTTATATCATTCTTTAACAGTTTTTTTTTCATAATTAATTAATAACTAAATATTAACTAATTTGTTTTAATTTTTTTCTAACGGAAAACCATAAATATGGAAATTTCATGGGTTGCAATCTTATACGTGTGCAACCCCTGGATTATATTTAGTGTCGTAAGTGCGACCTAACCCCCTAATTACGATACTGCGATCAATGTGAAAACGCTGTATATTAAATGCATATCAAATTAAATTATGTTAAAACAATCAATCGTGTATAACCGTCATAGAGGTGCGTTCGAGAAATCTTCGTTTTCAAAGTTCTCGTGAAAAATAATTAATATTTATGGATGACTGATTTGCGTCTTATCTTACTTTGACGCGCGACTGAAATGGACAGTCTCGTACATTTACTCTTGATTCTACGGACCGGTATGTCGTCGCACTGCTCACTGCCACTCTACTAAAATAATATTATATAATATGCACTTGCAAATTGTAACGTGCTTGGGCCATGGCATCAGGGAAAAAATGATCTGTAGCAGACTGTAGCAACGACCGTTTTCCCAAGACTAATCGACGGAAAATATACCCACTCGTGATCACCGTAAAAATATTTTTCTCGCGAGAGTTTACGCACACGGAATTATAGAACTTCTTTGCAGGTGAATTTCCAAAGAGTTTTACCGATACCGCGGTATCCGTACATAATCATTTATAGGAATACGACGCGGATGCGGTATGATTTTATTATTCGATACAATACCTCAATAACTATTATAATTTACGAAATAAACGTTATTGGTCGTCGTTATAAACACAGAGAATACACCAAATATACTCACTCCCATTATTCATTTGATAATACAACAATATAATATACAATATTTAATTTCATGTGTATAATTTATTGTTTATTTTTTTACTTTAAAATTGATAAAAAATGGGTACAGCGTACAATATTCACTTGACGCCGGTCGAACTCGAGTTTTTAGACACACTGGGTGAAGCTTCACGACCGCTGTCTATTATATACAAATCATTGAACTTGGAAATTCGAACTGTAAATTGGAAGACTGAAAAACACATCACAAATACCATTGTATCTGGGAAGTATATTTAAAAGAAATTTTTCATTTCGTCATAATTCTGGACGAGATAAATGGAAGTAACCGCGTGACGGGTTGTGGCAAGCCATGGTGGTCGAGATAAAGTTGGTAGCTGTTGTAGCAGCAGAACATTCGTGACCCAATCGTCGTAACTCATAGTCGTTCCTTTCGTCACTATGGGATATGGACTTATCATAAAGGTTATATTGTTGTTGTTATAGATAATGAAGGTGGTCAGTGATGTGGTGAGCTCAACAGACTCTGTGAGAAGTCGGCAAGTAAGATTGAATAAATACTGATAAAAAAAATCTGTGACTAATACTGTGGTAGGTATAAACCCTGTATTATTAATAACCTGTTCAATATTTCGAGTCACTTAATTAAAAAAGTTACCGTATACATGTAAATAATTTTTATATACATATTTTGTTTTGTATATAATATACCTACCAAGTTATTTTTGTTTCCGTATTATGTAAAAAGTAAAAATTAATTATTTATTAAACACTTGATTGCTAAATTTACTGATTAACTTCTATAGGTACAAAAGAAAAAATAATTTAAACGCGATAATTCTATTATTCTATAATAATGTACTTAAATAAATTGCATATCTGTTGTTGAAAATGTGGCAGCAGTATTTTGTTATATTTAAAAAAAAGTTAAGATTGAAAACAAGATTTAGTGTACCTAATACGAACTTATATGTGCACGTAGTGTTATATCATCATTATTTTTTTCAGTGTAAAAATAAGTTAATCGAAGCTCTTGATATAATGTACGATTATGTGCAATAGTGGGAATTATGGTCTTAACTCGTTATTATAATTATAATTATATTATTCATTGATGTTTAATGTATATGAATATGTACTAGACATGCACAAAATCGCGGAAGAATATTAATATCAGGTTGCATAAAAATTGATTAATTTAATGGACCGATAATAAGTCACTAAATTATGTTTATTTGCTAATAATTTTTTTATTTTTATTCATATTATATAAATATTAAATAATTATTATTATTAGTTATTGTTTGCATTGACCTAACTTAAATTCAAACTATCGCAAATCGATAGTTTTGAAATAAAATTGTTAGTAAATATCGTCAAACGCTTTATCCATTAATAGTAGGTACCCGTTAAACTTTGTCGCCGTATGACATGATATCGTATTATTATTATTAAATTTATCCTTTTAGGTCGGCGCCGCATGTGCAACGGTTAAGTTAACGAATCTCATTATATACGCACATTCGATATTACATAACAAAGCTGTCGACGTCTCGCAAACTTCAATGCCGTGAAAGGCGTATATTATAACAATATATTACATATTATTTTTATTGTTATACGTTTAATGTGTATGTGTGTCTGTACAATATAAGTGTATTACATGAGTAACAAGCGATTTGGACTTGACGATAGTAGAACGAAACAGAATTATGTACAAGTCGTACTTATGTGTACACGATTAACGCAATATATATAATATATACATAATTTTATTGAAAATATAACGCTAACTGTGAGTATGATTATTATATACCTTAATACATAATAACACACAATGGCCAACGAGTGGTCGTTTGGAAGTAATAATTATTATTATTTTAGTTTCCGACAACAACTACGAATGGTGACGCATGACAACATGTGCCACACGGATATTATAAATACATAATTTCAACTATATATTATATACTTGTAAGTTATAAGAAAAACAATCGATTGTTTTTTTACTGCATCGCAACGCTAAATTTTTAATATCGTCGTAAACCTATAGATACCCAATTATAAGATCAGGTATACTTATTTTATTTTACATATTTTTCAATAATCTTTCAAAACACATGGCTTTTCTTGATAAAGCAATGTACTTTAGGAGTTCGTATATAGTTAACATTTATATAATTTTTAGTGGTTACTGGCCATATTAAAAAATTACATTTTTTACTAAATTTTGTGTTTATAATTTTTTTTTGGACGATATCAAACATGTTTAATTTCATAAACTGAAGCAGAATATTTTTCTGAAATTTTCAATATACAAAAATTGGATCTAAAAAAAGTATAATTAAGAACAAAAATATTATTATAATTATAATTTTATAAGTTTAAATAGATATTCAAAGTGTTGATGAGTAGAGTGGAATGTCATACCTCAAAATGTAAAATCTAAAAGAAGTACTCCACTCATTTAAACTTAAATAATTTACATTATTATTATTGCTTTGCATATACTAACTGCTCATTCAAAATTTGATTTTTATATATTAAAATTCTCAGAAAAATGTTTTTCTCTAGTAAATGAAATTAAAAACCTATGCTGTCATTCAAAAAAGTAAAACCTTTAAAACTTAGATCGTTTAAAATAATAAAATATAATATATGAGTAGATATTTTTAAAAAAGAATTATCTTATAATGACTTCAAATTGATCGGCCTCTATCCCCAGTATTCTCTAATTCCTTGAAGCGCAAGTATAGATATTTTTTTAACTGTTATGAATTAAATTAAAAAAATAAACGAAGAAAAAGTGTCAGTGTGTAACCGTAATCGGTGGCTATTCGTCATAAGACAGTAAGTACAGATTGAAATGAAAGTTTCGTATTCGCCAACATTTATAGTTTTACTTGCATACAATAATCACGACATGAATGTTCTTATACTCGTAGATTGACCATACATTGTAGTATATTCGCATATTATATTATAAACGACGACGCTCTCTATGTATATATTGTATATCGACTTGTATCCTGAAACCAGAAACCTACCTATTGATATATTGGATTTTTCGATTTTGACGACATAAAATCATACAACACTAATAATAAAATGCTAATGTCGCGTTATGATATTATATAGTGCTTGTATATAATATAATACCATATTATTATACAAATACAGTGAGGTACTGTTTACGTATATTTCCGTCAACAGCAGCAGCAATCGTGTACGTAAATGTACGTTATTACAATATTATTGTGCAGCAGTGCTCGGCAACCGTGATGTCGTCTGGTCACGATGACGCGAAGACTTGGCCCTACTGCACAGTGCACACATACACTTATATATGCATAATATGATCTCCACCGCGAGTCGAGCCCAGTAGCCCGGCTAGGAACCTCTGACGGGTCGCGCTGTCGCATAATAATAATAATAATAATAATAATAATAATAATATATCGCTAGAAAGGCTGCGCTCCGGATCAGGTCGTGATGACGCGAAAAACAAAATGGAAGGAAATACTTTTACGTATATACATGTAAATGGCGGTATAGGTACATACATTTCCTTTTCCTCGGCGTGTACTGCGACGACGACGACAAGTAATATAATATATATTATTATAATAGTATAACATATTATCATAATATGCGTCGATCTCCGCGAAACTGCAGTATACGGCTCCCGCGTACGTATACCATATAGTCCCTATACACGTGCATATTATATATATTTTAAATAATATGGATAGTTCACGCAAACACACACACACACACATATATATTTAATATATATAGATAGATAAGTAAGAAGTATTTGCGCATAATGTACTTATACAGCGTGTTACTATACTATATACCTTATTCTAGATATTAATACATACAATATTTTATACCTCCACGACGACGACCGCGTTTTTTATTATTTTTTTTTTTAAATAATAATATAGGTAATACGGTTTTCCTTCCGTATGTGCACGCCACTCAGGGTCTATACGATATTATTATATACCTTGTATACGCCGACAGCATTTCGTTTTTGTCTCTTTTTATTATTGTTTTTTTTTTTTTTTTTGTACGGCGTTTACTCGGATACACGCGGACCATAAATCCACTATCAGAAATCGTGCGCCGTTCGCCGCGCGCCGACATGGACACGACGGCGATGTCATTTTCCGTCGTCGCTGTGGTTGTCGTTGTCATAATATCCTATATTGTTGGTGTATAATATATATACACGTCGTCGTAAATATGGACTAACCAAAACGATATACATGCACGCAGTACACAGATGGTGTTTCCAAAAAGATATTTTGTTTGCATGGACAGTTATTTTTCGACACAATGGAATGTTACATTATGTCGTTTTTTTTTTTTTTGTTTCTATAAGCTTAACCAAAGAGAAATTAATCTTTTCGTATTGACTGATACTATAAATTATAAATCTGAATTATTTGAGTTTAACCGAGTTGTGTGAATACTTTAAAATTCGTATTATTTAATTAAAACCATATAGTAGATTACAATTAGTATAAAATTTAAAATTTAAAAAGTTTATGCAGGAAGCCATTATCTATCACATAGAGTTGAAATAGGAAAAAACTGCAATATATAGATAACCTATATAGGTTATATATGTATATAATAGCGCATGAATATATTATTATTACATTTTTTTACAGCATCTCCGTCACGTCGTAGCGTATAGCGAGCACGATGTTTCGTACAACACCACAAATATGTATTATACCCAGCAACATAAGTATAAACATAAATATTTTTACAAACTATAACGATATTTCTATAGGAATCGTTTTTAAAAATACTTCTCCGTCATCATCACGGCCTCGGTGAAACTAAAAGAAAATTTCGTGTAATATTCTGAGTCCGTCATTTAAAACTTGGATAATTATACACTTAATGTATTTATGAGTGACATATAGACGCGAATAAGCTACACTGCCGTCATATCTTGTTTAAGGAACTGATATTACCTAGTGATAGTTATGACATATGTAGGTACTACAGAAAGTTATCGTAAGCTTTTTTACATTTTACATAGTGTTGGTATATGTATAGTTAAGTATACATCTCAGTTTTCCACCAAATCGCCAAAGAGTGTATTTATAGGTTTAAACTAGAATGACCATATTAAAAAAAAAAATATATATAGGACAAAATTAATAATGATAATAATTATAATAATTTAATAGGCATGGAATTATTATTAGGCATATCCAGCTATCCGCTATAATATTGTATAACCATATTCACCAAACGTATTTTCAGTGATATAAATAGATTTTTGTTGTTTAACAATTAAAAAAAAACATATTGTTATTTTCGTATTATATTGCGCTATACAGTATATTTAAAATGGACAAATTATAATAAGAAATAATAATAAGGAAAAATTTGATCAAAAAAACAGGACAAAAAACGTCCTGAAAGAAGTTTGTCAGGACAACAGGTCACAATGCTGTAATAAAGGACAATCCTGTAAAAAACAGGACGTATGTTCACCCTAGTTTAAACTGATATATTAAATACGGTGATCTAACAGATATTAGAATATTAAAAATTAAAAAAATAAATATTAATGCATTTTTTAATATTAATAACGTAGAAAATAATGAGAAATAATAATTGATAATAAATAAATTAAATTAGAAAGCCGTGCGGGCGTTCACGCTCGAGTCAGCGTAATGAAGGTGGGCCACTTTTTATTCTTTAAAATTAGTTATACTATTTATTACTTGTTATTAATCTATTAATTTATTGATTGTATTATGATATGTAGGTACACTTGTTCCGTATTATTTTTATTCAGTTCAGAATAAGTTTATGCTCGTAATTCTAGCATATATATTTCAATAACATTTTGCTGAAAATTGTACCCTTAATGGTTTGCGAAATTGTTAATCAAATCGCGTAATTATTTGGTGATAAGTGTTCGAGCGATATAATGTCGCGTTTAAACGCGTTCGTGGTTTGCTGTGTACTGGGCAGCAACAAGAGGATTAATATAATAATATATTATGGTCGAAACATAACATCAACACTCTCTCGAACGACGTGTAAGTATCTACATACTGCACGAACAGAGTTTAAGTGTTTAATATTATTTAGCCGATACAATGTAGGTGTTATATACAAGGCGGACAGTCGGTTAACCGTGGCCGTGCAGTAGATGTGTTTTGGGTATACGGCAGAACTGCATCCTGTATAATATACCTACGAGTATACACGGTCCGCTGCTGGTCGAGTGATTTTTGGCACAAATGGAACGTGTCCAGAGACTTAAAACGTTTAAAACGAACAAACAATTATATTCCATGGAGAATGCGGTCCTCGGAAGGACCATTATAATTATCGCTGCCGTCGCCGCCATCATCGAATCCGCGTTTATTTTGTTTTTGCACTGACACATGTGTATATTATTATTATAATATACCTGCAACCGTACAATAGTACCTATCGATTCCGCTCGTACTTACAAAACGCCTTATCGTCAGCCGGTTTGTAGTGTTTTTGTGTCCGTTTTGTTCGTTTTTAAGCTACATTAAATATTATGACTCATAACCAAACCACTAAATGCTAATCATTGAATTACTACACAACAGAATTGGAAAAAATTATTTAACTGTTCGTGTGTCACATGTACCTTTAATCTTACCTATACGGCTATACATATAAGTAAAATTACAAATTATTAAAATATGGTCAGTTGAAAGCGCTAATAGATATATCAGGTACGTATACCAGGGGGGGGGGTCAAACGAATATATGTATATAAAAATCTTGTTAGCATGCTATAAAGTTACTTTTTTAAGAAAAAATGTAAAAACCGTGGTTTAGTATTTAATGCCTCAGAAATCTTGTAATTTAAAAATGAAAAAATGACTTTAAATTTATAAACGAAATATAAAACTAATTATTTTAATTGAAAAATATATGTGAAACATAAATGATACAAAATGAGCATCACGTTAAATGGCTTCAAAAATAACATCAGAATTTCAGCGTTAGTTATAGTTCATAATAATATATATCATCATAAAACAAATCATATGGAGAGGGGATTTGGGTGTTTTTATTAATATCATCCATCATAATACATGATAAATTAGTTTTTATTTTATTATATTGATAAATTATTATGTACAAAGTACGAAGCCTTTAAAAAAAAAAATGTGAAAAAAAAAAATAAAAAAATATGTGACGGAGTCGGTCTGTGTGTAGGTCAAAGTTGCTCATTAAGTAATTTATGTTTTTAAAACTATCTGAAACAGCAACCTCTGTTTTTATTTTATTAATATTGCACCCATGTAGATCAGTATTAAATTTATTAAGATTCGTATAATTATTCATATCGTTCGATTCTAACAATTTTTTTTAAAACAAGGCCTTGTCTAAAATTAAGCACGAAGTTTGCAATTCGAATTTCTAAACATTCGACAAAAATTTGAAACCCAGAGTTTCAACAAAATACAATAATCAAGCCACTTTCGAGACATTTGGAAAACAAATATAGTTTATTATAACTTATATAAAATATTAACATCATATTGACGTATTGTAAACCATGATTAAAAATGATGTTTGATATTCGATGATAATTTAATAATAGTAAATAAGACTATAGGCCTTGATTATGTTTAAACTATAATCCGTGTCCAATAAGAAACACGTTAAAGTAATCAACTAAGGATGATTTATGAAAGTTTTACAAAAAAACCTCAAAAGGCCAATTTTTTGTAATCGTATTGTTAATTTTTAATTTATAAGCTATGACTACTATTTGTTTTAAAATATATACATTATTTATGAAAACATCCATTGACTAGTCTCTAACCTCATTAATAAAAACTTTGATGGACTGCTTAGTTGGATAGTAACTAGTAAGTATTTAGAGTGAGTGTACCAAGTAGTAAGTATGCAGTACAAAATTTTCAGTAATTTAGCGGCAGTGGCGTATCCAGAACTTTTTTTGTGGATGTGCCACAAAAGTTAAGTTCAGAATGGTTTTACCCCTCCTCATATTATAATTTTATCTATTTAAGTTTTAGTATTTTTATTCAAAATGACTAATTTTAATATTTCTATGACAAATAGTAGCTTACCATTTATTAAATCATACATTTTATGATATAATTTACTTTGGTTTTTGGATATTTCATTCTTAGATTAAACATAAACTAAAAATGATTGTAATAGACAAAGTTATGGAAACAAAAACAATATTTAGAATACAATATCCTGAATAATATAAAAAAAAATCCACAATTTCTCTTTAAATATTCAAATCTTACATTTTTATTGAAATACCTAACCTAATCAAAACAATTTTTTTCTAACTATAAATTATATTTTCATTTTTTATTAAGCATCAGACTTATACTAGTCTAGTACTTATATAAAAATGTGGGTGGGCACTTGCCTATCGGGGCCACCCCCTAAACACGCCACTGTTGATTTTTTAAATTATAGAAGATAAATTGCAGTTCATTTTATGGAAAATTAATATCTCCAGTAAAAATATAAATCTGACAAAGTATTCTTGTACACAATAATAATACTGTTTTATACGTGGACAATATTGGGAGGGGGAGATAAGCCCCATCATTTCTGTCAATGCATTGCCTATTGAATTACTCGAACATAAACGATAATTACATAAATTAGCATTCCGCGCTACACGACTGATCTCAACCGGATCGCAGCGCGCCGCGATAATATTGTATTACATTAAAATATGTCGCGCGAGAGCCACGAAAACCTGACGCGTCACACAAACAACGAACTTCAGAACACGTGCCGATATAAAGATGGTAACAGTAATAGCATCGTATCCGATCTGAATTTAAATACATTAACGCTATTAAATTTAATAATATTATTAAGTAGTGGTTACGAGTAAAAATGTAGTAAAACACTAAAACTACGCGTTCGATATTTCGAACAAATAGCTAACACGGACAACGGTAGGTACGTTTTTTCCGCCGGGCCGGAGTCATTAACGGGTTCATAATCTTTATCGTGTCAGAGACGTCACACGTCGCGCGGTCCCATTTTATTTACTTATTTATTATATGATATTATACATATTATTATTATTATTATTATTATTATTGTACCTGTGGTATTAAAAATAATTTAATGCCACCACGAATTGTTTGTTTATCGTCCTCACGAACGCCATTAACTCCTCTGCCGAGCCGTAGAAAATCCGAACGAAAACTGTAATATACAACGTGCACTATCATCGGTATTTGACAAATCACCGAAATAATAATAATAATAATAATAATATTATTATTATTAGTCACTGCTGTCGTGAACGCGATGACGATAATTGTAATTACCGGTCCGGCTTGTACCGGACGCGGGTTCTTCGGGACATAATAATAATGATAAATAGGTACATCGGCCGACCACCAATACGCCGACCGGCGATAGGTATAACATACATAATAATAGTATTATAGGCATAATGTATATACGTACTACACAGTATGTATAACCGTCTTTTTTGTTGTGTAGCACAGCTTCCATCGGATGAGGCGTCAGACGACTCGAATCAATAACCGCACGTCGACCGGGTCATATGGGTCCTGTTTAAGCTGGTACTATTAATACGCGTAAAAAGGAATACAAAACGAAATAAGACTTCAATTTTTTTTTTCTGACTGATTCGCTTTTCGACATTTATTTTCAAAACTATGCAATAATATTATAATGTATACCTGTACACGCGGTGTTTACAGTTTAATAATTGACACTATTTATATGATAAATTGATCTATATTAAAATAGTTTTTTTGGTTGTTGTTTTACACACGAGAATTTACAAAATGTTAAAATAAATATATAATAATGAACAATAATAATTATAATAACAAGAATAATAACATTGGCTAATGATGTCGTACGCATAATATAACATAATAATAATAATAATAATAATACATCATCGAACAAAGCATAAAATATTACGCGCACGTACTTCTATATTATAAATTGCACTTGGCCAGCCGTAATAATATTAACGTATACTTATCGCGTATGCGCCTATATGGAAACAATTTATTAATTCGCATACGGCGAATATACATAATACATAATAGGCGTATTGAAAATGTATACAGTATAAATGTATAAAAATATGTCTGACGAATAAAAAAATATATATAAAAAAATCAACAAATTCGATATAATTAGGTACATTTAATAATAAAAATAATAAAACAAGAATAATATGGACGGTAGTTCGTAATAATAATTAACTAAACAATAATAATGATTTAATTTGACTTATATGATACGATAAGATTTATACATTACACTGTAAGGCTTTTCCTACGAAAATCGTCTAAAAAAGAGATCACAGGCGCAGCTTGGTGGATAATTATAATATATATTATACATAATATATATACATAAAATACGAAGATCAAACAGACGATCAGTATTTTTTACAACAAGTCTATACATTTTATTCACAATGACGCGAGCCGTGTGACTCAATAAACATGCACCCGTGGGCACTAAAACACTTATATTATGTTACAATACAATTTTCTATAAAATATTTACCGGAACAGATCGATGTATAGTTTAGATCTTTCGTTTACGTAAGTGATTCCTTTATCGCGAAACATGTAATCACTTGGGAAATATAAGGAATTAAAAAAACATTTTTTGATTTTTTTTTTTTTTTTTTTTTAAACGCTTAGAAACATAATTTGCTATTTTACCTTTTACGTTTTTTGCGTACTAAATATTGTTTTTAATGTATTTCCTAAGAATTCACATTAAAAGAATCACCCTGTATACGACACGTACATAGAATGCAGAATGCAGTTATACGTACAAAGCGTCCGCCACCGCTATCAATACGCTAACTACGGGAACCATACGATAATAATAATAATAATAATAATATACTGCTGGTATAATTGTCGGCTGCATTTGAGAGTATCGTTTGTGCGGTATAACGTCATATATTATAAACGAGAGGAAAAAATTAAACGTTCGTATTTTTATGGCTTTGGACGAGACGAAAAATAGCACTTCGCGGTGGCGTTCTGGCGAGGCCAACGTTGCAACGATGATTTCTCGTAAACTTCGCGTCCACTCGTCACATGTCGCTTTCACGACGTCCGTCTGCAAAAATTTACAAAAACGAAATTAGCATAATAATATTATTAGATTCCGTGGCATAATATTACGACGATACCAGAGACACTGCACCAGAGAGCATATAATAAGCGCAATTAATTTTGCTCGCTTTCTATATCGTAAACGTATTATACGTAACTGCAGTGACCTTATAATATACACTGCAGTTGTCGGTAAAGTCACGGAAATTGCGACGTTTGAAAGGATATAACAGCGAGTATATAGTCGTGTATGGGCCACGCGCAGCTTAGAATACTTCACGAGTGAAAAACTTAACTTTCCCGAACCATCTAAACATAATATTCGAACGTACGCTGTGTTGTTTTCATTTTGCTGTCTCCGCATATCATTACGGACTACGGTAGGTAGAAAAAAAAACGGGATTTCAAAAATAATATGTCATTCGGTGTTTTTTTAAGTTGCTATACAGACGTACGAGAATGTCTCATTATAATTATATTATTATTGCTACCGTAAAATAATTGAAACACATGTCATTAACATCGAGAGAGGACGAAATTGAAAATGGGAAGTGTTTCTTAAATTCTAATAATGCCTCTTTCCGCATATACGCGTGCACTGACAACATTATGCGTGTTTTGAACCTACACTGGGTGATTTGTTAAACAGTTAATTAATAATTGCACTGTAGTATGTTGTCTGAAAAAATTATGTTATTATGTTAATAATTATGTTTTTGAAAATATATTTTTTACATATTAAGTAGAAGTCGTTATAAAATGATTTTTTATTTTTCAAAATTTTCAGAAAAACATAGTAACGGTTATTTAGTCATTCAAAAAATTAAATTAAATTAACTTGATAAAATATATTTTTTCAACAACGTCATTTCGTAAATTAATCTTTGATTTATGTAAAAAATATATAATATGTATTATAGGTAGGTACTTATAATACTCAATCAACAACGTGAATACTTTTCGAGACTGCAGTTTACTTTTAAAAGAATCACCCAGTGCCTATATATTATTTGTATTTACATTTCATGTTCATTTGCATACTGTCGTGTCTACTGTGGTCACCGTCACCGCCGTTGCTGTTACTTCAGCGGCGGCGGCGTCGTCGGCCCAGTCTACAGTTGGCGGACTGCGGCCAACACGTACATTTCCCACGTTACATACCTACACATCTGTGTTCACACACGGACACACACACACACACATGTACTAAACAACGACCAACAGCATCCGGTCCCCGCGCGGAAACCCGACATTATAAATCCCCCGAAAAGAATTACAAAATATAAGAACAATATAGTAATAATAATAATAATAATATAGTAATAATATAACGACGTAGGTAACGTTTTTCAGTGCGTGCCCTGCCGCCGATGAGGACGCGGTCGGTATGCTCATAAGGTACATCCGCTATACAACTATACATATACGCGTGTACGTAATAGTCGTACCAATATTATGAGGCTATGATGACGAGGGGGAGGGTGAGTAATGATACAGCGGTGGTCCGATAGCTTGGCGCCATGGGCCGTGATGAATATAAAAAAAATAGTTACCGCAGTGGTTAAATGCGTTTCGTTCTCTCGCTGTTTCCGAAACTATATTATGTTCGGTGCGCGATGACGGCAAACCACTCGTAATTCATGTAATATATCTGTGTATATAAAAGGCGAAGTCCTTACTGGCTGATTCATGATCAACGCACAGCCGAAGCTGTCGAACCGATCCATTTTAATTTTTTTCTATTTAGGTATAGGCAAATAAGTGATTTTGTAAAATTCGTATTTTAAAGAGGTTGTCGTCGCCTCATAAACGTATTTGTCAGTTCACGAAAAACGAGTACTTTTTCCTTTGTATACATTTATTGTTGGTTACGGAAAATAAAATAATTACTGTGATTTGATATAGCTATTTATATAAAATGTATTTTATATTCGGTTAAAATTATTCAAATTACTTTGTTAAAAATCTGTGTAGCTTTCATTTTAACGAAATTCGAGACGAAATAAATCTACGGGCATTATTTAATTTAATCGATTAGTATTACATAATACTATTATAGCGTCGTAAAAACATACGAAACACAATATTCAATACGCGTAGACTGTAGGTATAGGTGCTATACCATTATTACACTGATATATAATTACAATATATTAATATATTTTAGTTTATGAAGGACAGACGGGAATTAACGAATTAAAAATTTAAAAAAATAGTCAATGGTATACAAAAATATAAAATATCAATATATATATACACAAAATATATAATAATAAAGATATTAAAGTATGTGTGCTGTATTTACAAATACCAAAATATACAATTTGGTACAATTCTAGATTCCCCTCGTTGATCGTCGGGAAAAAGAGTTTGCCGGGAATCGACTTCCTTTCCCAGATTCTTCTCGAAAATGCAAAAAATATCGAAATTAATTTATCGAACAGGCGTTATGCTATGTTTGTTAAAAATTTATTTGGAAAATGTCAAATTTTACCTATTAAATCGTTAGACCAAGTTAGTTAATTTCTTTTATCCATTAATTTAAGTCACTAATAAACGATATACTCGTAATACCTATATTTGGTCATTTTTAACCTAACTTATTATTTTCTTAATTAACTGAGCTAGTTAAATAAAATTATTGACTCGCTCGCCTTGATAATGTATACTGTATACCTACGACGTGTTACTGCTGTAACGTAGAGTGCTGCGGGTATGCAGTCAGGTTTTAAATTTAATGCGATGACGAATATCATAACATTTTAATTTGGACGACGAATCGCGCTCTGAGAAACATATTGAGTTTTTTTGTTTTCATTTACGGACCGGCGATATTTTGCAGGCACTCGTGTCGTTATGGTATATTTACTAATAAAATATTATTATTATTATTATTATTATTACTGTAAGAATTAAATCGTTTGCGCCGGACAATATACAGACAACGCGGCGCGCACGTCAGATACACTTATATTATCACGCCCGCCTGCCTGCCTACGACGTTTTAATTGAAACCGGAGCACGCCCACCTGTTGCAGTACATGCGCGCGTACATTCGGGGGTCGTCTTTGTCGGTGTGTTCACACGCCGCTCGCGATTATTATTACCGTCGTCCGGAGAGGATAAGTTTTGCTCGTCTCGTACGACGTCCGTGTTATACATACCGCATATTATGAAGCCAATAACGTGAATAACTGTATTAGAGGCGAGTAAATTGCGATCGGGCGTAGTGTTATGCGTCTATTAATAACAGACTGTAGTGAAGAGACACTATACGCTTGTGCGGGGAGACCGACTCCGAAATCTGTTTCTACGCGTATGAAGGACCCGGTGTACGATAAACCAGACCACCCGCCGTGCCGAATTATGACGTGATGATTCGACTTTATTCGTAAGAATTTTATGCTCTGTTTTCCAATATTGCGAATGATAATAAAAAAAAAAAAAAAACACAGAAGGAGACCTGAGAAGTGAATGCATTGGAAAAAAAACCAAGAAATATGCTCGCGAGAAATAGGTATGCGTCAATCATTTCAAACACGTGTGAAATCATGAAAATAAAATAAGTTCACAGGTGTATTGGCTTAGATGATATTATACGAAATCGGTATTGATAACACCGACAGCGATAATAAGACTAAATAGATTATCGTAGATTTGGGTTTTTTAAGGGATACTTTTTATTTATACATAACTAATGAATTGAACCTGTAATCCCCCGGGGGGGGGGGCAGAATAATCACGGAATAAGGCCTAAGTATATCATATTCAGTGCGCATATGCTCAGTACAACCAACTGGGATGCTCTTTATTTCTACGGGCCGTGCAGTGTGCTGAGATTATTGGAGAGCAGAAAAATGCGCTTACCTTGGACGGAAGCGTCGGCGGCGGCGGCGTCTTGGTCGACCCGTACGATGAGCGACGGCCGGTTCAGAGAGCCGGGCGGCGGCGGTTGGAGCGGGAACAGCCTGTGGTGGTCTGCCGCGGCGGTGTGCGGCCACGGCGGGAACGGAACTATATAGTGTGGCGTGGGCTCGACGAGCACCTCGTGCACGTTGGGCACGTACTGCTCGCCCGGCCAGTCGAACGTGAACGTGGACGGCTGGTGATGGTGGTGATGATGGTGGTTGTGTTGGTGTAGCGTGTCGGCGGTGGGCACCTCATCGCATCCCCCCGTGTGGTGGTGATGGTTGTGGTGTTGCGGCGGTGCGCCCGACGACGTGTGGTACGAGCCACCGCTACCGGGCGTGGGGGGCGTCGGCTGTCCGCAGTAACTGCCCCCGCCGCTGCTGCCGAGCATGTCCACGTCGGGCACCTTTTGCAGGGCGCCGGTCCCGGAACAGCAGTCCGACCACGGTGGACTGGGATTCCACGTTTCCATCATCAGGTCGCCGGGGTCCATGGCCGCCTTGACCAGTGCCCGGGAACGGCCCAGCGACGTGGCCGACGGCAGTGACGACGAGAGCGCGGCCGCCACTGCGGTAGCGCACCCGCCGCCGGAATCGCCGCCGCCCATTGAAGGCGGCGACGGCGACGAGTCGGACACCATCGAGTGGCCGCCGTCCTCGACCTTCAACGGCGGCGTCTGCTCGGGCGAATGAATGGAATAGTCAACGGGTTCGGGTTCCAGCCTGTGCCGTTTCGACGTCACCGCAGTTGTCGTAGTCGCCGCTGCCGTGGTCACCGCCGCCGTTCCGGTCGACGTTGCGGCCGCCGCGGCGTACCGGAAGTATCCGTCGGGTAACTGGTGGAAGTGCACCGGTTGTTGCTGCTGGTGGTGCTGTTGGTGGTGCTGTTGGTGTTGCTGCTGGTGGTGCTGTTGGTGGTGGTGGTGGTCCGCTGACGGGTAAGCACCGTCCTGCTGGTGCGGCGACTGTTGGTGGTGATAAGCGTACACGGGTGCCGCGGTTGGCGGGGGCACGGCGGTCTGCACCTGTGCCGGCCCGGTGGATGGTACTCGCGGCGACGTCTGCGCTTCGAACTGCATTCCGTACTGAAGTTTGCTTTGCACCATGTAATAATGGTACAGCCAACTGTTGGCCCGCATCACGGCCGCCTCTTGGTCCCTAAACCAAAACGCATATTATTATTATTATTATTATTATTATATAGACAAATTGCCAGAAAAATGATAAAGTAAAGGAAGTGACAAAGTATGTCAGTCCTAAAATATTATTAATTTCTTGTATAAAATCATTTCAATACAAAAATAAATTAGTTTCGCAGTCAGTTGAAATTTACAGGTCGTTGACAAGATGAGTAATAATCTATGCTATGCCAAAAAATATATCTACAGCTGTGAGGAAAAAATTTAATTTAAAAAAAAATGATAGTCATTCAGGTATGATTTACTTCAGTTATATAATATTTTCATAATAGTATTTAATCGCGATTATATACATTTCGTTTGCAAATCCAATTTATGCAGCTGTTTGATTAATATACTAGTATTTTTTATCGCGTGGGAGATGAATTGATTGTTGCGTAAATTTATATGTACCTATGTATAAAATATAATAGATGTGATACAAATATAAAGCTAGAGCGCGCGTCTGTATAAGTAGTAAATTTCTTGAAATGATAGCGGTCGGCATTACGTCAAACCACAGGTCGGCACGATTGACTGCGTACAATTTATATGTTATACAATATTTTGACATACCTACGTCGAAGAAATAAAGTATAAATGTCGTGTATCTACATAGTATATATTATTACGAAATAAATTATTATCAGTCTATAAAAGAAAAAAAAAATATTATTTTATATCGTTATTTGTAATTTGTAATTATAATTTTAGTCGTCTTTGTAATTAAATGGAACGAAATTATTGAAACACTACAAAAAAACTTTTTTTTTAAATTCACTTTGAATTTTTCAAACATTTCTTGATGTGGTTTATTTTGTAAATGTACTTTTGGACCAGTATAGTTAATAATTTTAAAATATTTCAAATCTTCATCTATTATCATTCTCTTGCAAGAGTATAATTTATGCGTCATCAATATAGTGTATATTATAACATACTGACTGATACCGCACACTGTACAGTGCACTTCGATAGAGATGGAATCACGGAGCTGGACACCACTATAATATATACTTTTATATGTATTTTACTTATATAGCGGTCTGTGATAAATTTGCATTTCACAGGTTACGGGCGGGAACGCGCATCTTTGTATATATAAATTGTATAATATATACATCGCGGCGGGCGGCGAACGTTGTGCTGATTTTTTTCTTTGCTCGGCCTGCCGCAACAGACAACCGGATGAATTAACATAATTAAATGCTCATTGAATCGCAATATTTTAATAAAAATCTCAGCGGCCGAGTAATTATAAGCTCGACATTTTCCGGTTGAGCTAGGTCAGATAATTGGCCGAGATGAATCATTTGGCTTATACGCGTTCATATCATATATTATGTATACGTATGAAATAAACAGTAGTACGTAGGACATCGATATCTCGAATTAAAAGGAGACTGAAAATTGTTATCTTGTCAAAGTTCCGACTTATTAAGATTTGAAAAACGATTTAAAAATAGTTATAAATTATACGTATATATACGAGTATTTATAGATAATCTAATATAAAGTAATTAAATGTATTTATACATTTACGTAATATTTATAGATTTAATAAAATAAAATTGTAAATGCAATTCTATTTTTACTCTACAAATGATATTCTTATGAATTAAATATTAAAACAACATTGTGTGTACAAAAATATTATTATTTAAGGAAGTTAGATATTGTAAAAAATATATTTTTACGTTTCTTACCATTTTTGATTCATTTCATCCATAATTAAAAGCATTATATTGATAAAAAGCCGACAGTAGAAAGTACGTTTTTTTCGAACATTTTACAATGAAATTATGTTCAAAATAATGAAACTAAAATAATATTGTGAAAAAACAAAAATCCTATAGAATACTTATAATATAGTACCTATACAGTTGTCGAAATTTTAAAAATCGTGATGATATCATTTCGGTTTTCCAATTTTTGTGTTGGAATTGCGTTGAAATTCACTACGTTGAATCGTGCTGGGGGAACAATTGCTAGAAGAGGTCTATAGATGATTTTAATGTAAATACAATTAATCATAATTAATATGCATTTAAATTAAACTTACGCGTCAAGACTGGTCGTATAATATGACTAAAGTTCGTTGAGCAGTGTATTATTATGGTATATGATAAAATGTTAGTTATATTAATTATTTTCAAAAATGTTACTGCATAGATAATACCTATATAGGTAGGTATATTAGAGCAATAGAGTCGGAGTTATTATTACGAATACTTGAATAATATTGTAGACGGGTATGCATAGGCATAATATTATGCTTATTATATAGCGCTGAAAATAATTAATATAATTGCGCGCTACACACATTATATACCTTATGTTATAAAATACGTGCGCGCGCGGCGTAGATGGCGTACGTTATGATATTATTATTATCCCTATAGGTGTTTTTGTCCGCCACCGCGAGATTGACAGTTTTACCGAAAACTAAAAAATCTCGCACGGAGCGGCGGCCATGCAACGCGCCCGTGACTATATAATTAAACGCGCGCACATCACATACCTCACGTCTTGTATACATAAATATTATATACATATAATATGTGTAATATGTGTTTATAACGCGATCTGCTGCAACCCGCGAGGCTTGCGCGCGGTGTTATGGACGTCGAAATTTTGATATTTGTTTCGTAATGTTTCAAATCATACACCACATTGGTACCTACTCGTGTAATAATAATAACGATTATTTTAGGTTTGTGTGATTTTTTTTTCTCTATCGTGCTCGACATCGTAATAATTCCGAAACCAGCAAACGTCATCATATACCTGGCTGGTATATCACCGGTAGAAGAGTACTATATATTATGGTGATGTATCTATAATATTATTATACAGATATACGAGTAGTGTCCACTGTGGTGCACGTCTCGCCTTCTATCGTGTACAGTAATTTGTAGTAAAATTTTTATTTTGCAAATAATTTTTTAATACGTGTTATGGACACACGAGAATGTATATATAATTTTAAACTTAATAATCAAAATAAAAATTCGAATTTACAAACACTTTCTCATCTTAAGATTAATCGAGTTTGCAGACTGAAAAATTGCATTTTTTGGGCACTGCAGTGTACACTATACATTGTGGGTACCAGCAAAAAAACGCGAGCATCGTATAAAAATTGATATAATATTAAATATACATATATGTCTAGGTAGTGGAATATTTTTGCCTTTCCTTTTCCTTTTGAGTACAAATATAATTATTATCATAATAAATGTGATCTCCCCGGTCGATTCGTCGATTTCGCGGTGGTATATTGTATATTACGATCTTCGACCGTACAGCGTATTATGTGCTATATTATTGTTATTACATTTTTTTTCCACAATTTTCCCCAATCAACTATTATATTGTACATATTATTATGATCATTGGTCGTCACGACCGTGGACGATTTCAGGAGTTTCTTTAATTGCACGTTTCTACGTTTTTGTTTTGCGTCTTTTTGTCTTTCGAATATCGCGATCCGACGTCGCACAGGATATATATACCTATAGATACTTATGCTGAAATAGAAATACGTAACTCTGACGGCGGCAGCGGCTATTATAATACTCGAATATAGGACATGGATTACAATTACCGTATAGTGCGTAGGAGTCAGACGCGGTGGAACTATAGGTAGATTTGAAAATCTCTCGCTAAAAAACGGTTGTCATATTTTTCGATTTGCGGTAAAAGATGACGAGCGTTTTATACCTTCTAGTCTGCACATACATATGAACGGGTATACAGGATGTAGGTTTATATAGTTTGCAGGCGTAGAAAATAATTATTTCAAGTGTCATATGACCAAAATCTCGAAACAAAGTATTTAAACAAATAATAAATACAGTCGGTATTTACGATATGATTATGTGACAAGATTCATGAAATTATATGCCTTTCAATTCATAACAACTTTAATTTTCGACTTAAAAAAGGTAGACAAGTGAATACCACTCTGCTGTACAGTAAGTATCGAGTGGATCACTGTAACGTGTGCGTCATATTTGAATCTAACGATTCTTTAAGTAGAGACGATCTGTTGCCTATATTATTCGGTATATATATTATGATGTATATTTTGATTAAGCTATTTAATTATATTATTAATTATTCTATTTTTATTTTACTTTTAGTGTTACAATAATAGGTTGATTTTTAGGCATATTTTTCTCGAAAGATAATGACGAAAAGAAAAAAAAACACATAATTGTAAAATCTATACATTCATCATTAAAGAATTTTAAAAATGTTGTAGAACCTTAGAGTACTAATAATTATAAATATTTTTAAGGCAATGTAGAGAGGATATATTTTGATTGGCTTTTTTCACAAAATAAGCGTTCTAAATTCTTGGTTTCTAAACGTATTTTTATGCAATACTACAATAAACTATAATTTAACTTACAATTTAAAAAAATAACTTGGTAACCTTTATATTTCGGTATATATTGATTCATAATTTTAATATTGATTAATATAAAATTTACCTTGATTATTTATTTACTCAATTGTGGTATTAAAATAATATGCATATTTAATATTATTAAGCATAAATAATAATTTATTTTATACTAACAACCTTAATTAAATTTTATCTGAATACAAGTAATCGAAACTATATGCCCTGTAATTATGGTAATAAATAAATATTTTAATATTACTGCAATACTTATTAGATGTACGGCCATAAATTAAATTTAAGGCGTTATAAATGTATGATTAAAAACCTAGAAGAAATGTTTTTGGGACGACTCTTCGTGAAGGATTTTCACCGCACGCTAGGCAAAATTCGAACGACGGTATTCGGCACCCGCCCGTGACACCTTGTTGATAAAATATTAAAAAAATATTGTAATATTTATGTTTTATCGGTATGCATTACGCGAATTTATTATATTATGACACCTATACTTGTATAGACTGTATGGTATTGTACAAGTCATTACCGGATAGACGGCTTCCCATTATGGGATCGTGGCGATATTGAAAACATATAAATACATAATATATAATAATATAATATGCGCGCAGCTATTATAATATAGAAACGGATAATTACAAAGTTTGCCGAGGCGCGAACGCGTTGCGAATAACGGACGCGCGATGGGCGGTGGGGAGGTGCTCATCGGGTTGTTTAACAGATCGGAATCGATTGTTTTCCAATATAAATTATATCGATTCCTCCGCCTTCTCCCGTTCACCGCCCGCCGAAGTCGCCGTACACACATCTGACCTCTGCTGTAGCCGCAAAGTCGATGACGCCCTCTTCACGTTCAGCGAGTGTTATAATAATAATATAGCTAATGTGTATTATGCATGGGATGATCATGTATGATATATTATATGCGAGATTGCATGTGTTCATCACCATTTCGATGTGAATCACAATATTATATGCAGGGTGATTCACTAAGCAATTACTCCCGCCCTCAATTTTATTCCCTTAATGATGCAAATTTTGTTCAAATGTTGATTTTTGGAATATTTAAGTTATAAAGTCCAATGGTGGTATTTTCAAATATACCGACGGATTTTTTATACCATTATTATAACAGTGTTCTAAAATGGTACTACAAAGATGTATAACCCTTATAATTTTATTGTAAGTTTTAAAACAGATGTATATTTTCAAAAACCCGATGTTCCTATTAATCGAAATTTGAATAAGTAATTTAGTGTTACCCATTTAACTTTGTGTACTGATAATAATGTGGTTGGAAGATGGCTATACTGGTTTTAAAATTATAGTTATTATTTATTAATGATTTATTTATTATTACACCGAAAGATGGTAGTTATCATTTTTAAAAATTAAATCTATATCACAAGCGAACACTCGATTAAGTTTAAATGATATAAAAAAAAAAAATGTATTTGAAAATAAATGTTACGGGCTATTCGTATACACTTGTAAATTTGTTCTAAACATGATAATTTGAGTAAATGTAATACTAAAGATTAAAAGAAAGACGAGTGTGGCTAGTGACTCATCCTGTTTATATGTACATTACATACATCGCACATCAGTAGCGAAGATTTCTAAAAATGGGGAGAAGTGCAATAAAGAAACTTTGTACAAATTACATTTTTAACAACCTTTTATTTATTACTGACAACTTAGTCATGCGCTTTAAAACGTTTAATCTTAAACTTCTAGTAAATTTTTTTTTATAAAACTGTCATTATTTATTGCTCTACACTGTCATGTTTAGCAAAAATACGGCAAAAGGCGGTGGACACGGCCCTTTTAATAATCCCTGGCGACGTCATTATCGCGTAGAATATATAGTAATAATAGAATGAAAATTGTGAGATATTTAAGCGGGCCGCGACGACGACTAAACGCGCGAAAATAGCTGTTGTTAATGATATTATGTATATTATATTATTATAATACCTACTATAATAATAATTCGCCGAACTGCAGTAATCGGTGTGCGAGAGAGAGGTCGCTGGCAATTATAAATTCCTCCTGCCGCATAGCTATATAAATATATATAATGTGTATAGGTACACTCAATATCACAATATCATAATACGTACGTCGTACACGTAATATAATATATATATATATATATACACACTGTCACGCAATTAACCAAGATCGGGTGAGTAAACGTATGGCGGGATACGGTGGTGGGGTGGGCTGAGTGGTCGACCGCAATACAGTCTTGACGTGGCGGTAGGAGAAGAGTAGGCCGCGGTGCGTGTGGGAACTACGGGTCGGGGCACGCGCGTTCGTTTTATTATTTTTTCGTTATTATGTTTTTTTTTCTATGTTTCACATAGTGCTATTATAATAGTTGTAATAAGTCGCCGCCATCGCGGTGCGCTCGCGTTTTTATCGGGTTCGCATCGGAGCGAGCAGGCGCGCAAGCTCGCGTGTGAATTATTGCCGCGGCACGTTATAATATCATTATGATCCACGAAACGAGCGAATCGGTGAATCGCTCGACTTGAGATGTGATACGTATATCAAATAAATATATGTATAATATGTACTCGTATTTACAACAATATAATATATATATATATATCATATATTATACATTTATAAATATGCATTTTTTTTTTTAAAGGAAAATAAAATAATTAGAAGATTTTCATTTACATTTTTTGAAAGATTTAACTTTAACGCCGATAAAACAATATTGTGACTATTTATTTTTTATTTTTTATTTTAATATGTAAAAGAACAATACTTTTATTATCACCTATTTTTTTTAAAAGAATTGAAAATTTTCACTTATGACTTCCTACAATGTACCAATTAAATCCAATTTTCTACCAGACGATACCCTCAAAGTTGAAAATCAAAGTATTTTCACTGTTCTAAAAGTGATGACAGACAAAAAAAAAACACACACATATCATTGTGGAGTTTCTTGGATTTGTTTTTATAACGCAAACATGTTATACAGTTCCTCGTACATTACGTTATAGTATAATGTTAGTACAATATAAGATGTATCATCCACGGTGTTTCGGATTTTCGTTGACGACCATGCGACTTTTTTCTACTTAAATCGTTTAACCGTTACGTTTGCACGACAACGGCCTGGTGACTCCGGTTCACGTTATGTCCTTCCGCATACATATCACTTGTACATAATAATAACTTATTTCGTCCAAGGTGTATTATAAAAGCTGTTAACTTATTTTATATAACAGAACAATAATTTTGGATCTATGATGCCTAATATTATAATAACACATAATACTATATCACGTTTCGTTTCCGTAAAACGTCCGAGCACATTATATTTATACACGGTGTACACATACGTATTATAATAATATCATCATTATGTCCTAGTTGCACATTATAACATTAGTTCGCCGTAGAATTTCGTGTCACAAAACCATAACACACGTTCGCCGCTGCACCATAATATTACTCCGAGTATTATATATTTGTATGTTACGTTTATGCTACGCGATTATTACTGCGACCACCCGAATAACATCGTCATGCGTAGGTATCCATTATAACATAATATTATGTATCATATTATAGTGTGTCCAAGCATGATCCTCGCGAATTTTTCACTCGTTCTCACGATTTTGATATCGTTGCAACTCGCATACAAATATATTATAGGTATATTATCCCTACAATACCACCAAGCCGTTTGTTTTTTCTTCGTACATTTTTGAGACATACATACGGTACACGATGTACTTATACTCTGCGAACCGTTAGTTGTTTTTCCTATACTCATGTTTTAGACCAATGCATCAATTTTCCCACGAACGATACAAGGGACAATAATGATATGCATAATATTGACCCGGTATAAGTGTACAAAAGTATATTGAGGATATTGTAGGTATGTCATTGATAATAATCAGGGCTAGGATTTCTATGCAATAGCGAATTGTAAAATATGTAAAAAAAAGACATTATAATTTTAAATTTTAATTAATTATTATTTTAGTAACACAATTTATAACTCACATTCAACAGTGAAAATACGTGTGTTAAATGTTTCGAACTCATATTTTTTAAATTTTCGAATATAAATGGTCGGCGATAGAATCGTAGTGATTGATTTGTTAAAAACATCGTTTGAAAGTTTTTCAACAAATTGTCGTAATTTGGCACTTTCATTTTTGACTTTTGACATTTATAAAATAGGATTGTATTTATAAAAATAAAATTTATGTTTGACAAAAAAACCAAGTTATATACTTTGATCAGTTTAATTATTACTACGGAATTAAATATAATAAATATGCAAAAATATACATAAAGCTCAATGTATGCAAAATAAAAATAATTCAATTTTCATCAGAATAATATAAATTGTAGACATTACTCATTAAAACTATATTTGGACGTAGCAAAAAAAAAACATGCTGTTGTATACAAATCCTAGCCCTGATAATAATATACTAGTTAGTTTAGATGGGTATTGGGATATAGCTTGTCAATAATCATTCATGGTAGAAGTAAATTTGTTTACTTAACGCAATAACTTGAGTTTTTTCGTTATGATTTATTTAAATTGGCATTCACATTAAAAAAAAAACCCAAATTTTTTCCATTATCTCATATTGAGTCGATATTTACTTATGATTTTTAGAGTAATATTAGTACGTAAAGTATGTTATGTCCAAATAGCGCATATACTCTGCAGGTTTATTCACAAATCAGGTCTCACCCCTGGTTTATAATATTATAATACGATGTAGTAATACATCAATTTTACTATATTGTAATAATCATCGCGTTTTTCCAATTTCCGTTTTCATTAAACATGTTACACTTTATGATGTTGCACTCCATACAATGTACCCACACACACACACACACACACATGCACACACTTATAAAAGGTTTCCGTACACGGATTCTGGTGTAAGTGATACGCATAGTAAGACTATACGCCTATGTCACGAGACATAATACAGTACTTATATTATTTATGTACATAATATAATAATATATGCCCATATAGGCGAGTGTGCGTTATAGTTTTCCATGCGGTTGGTTATCATTCGCAGCGTTCCATTTGATCGTATCGGTTTATATAATATTAAAAGCTGTTAAACGTGTCGTCTCTTATTCTGGTGCAAGTATACGAGTACCCATATTTATACGGTATAAACACATACGAACGGCTTTTAGATCATTAAATATCGCAATATTTTATATACTCCACATAAGTCTCTACGAATATCGTTTATATCTACGGTACAATATTATATTTAATACATGCGAATATTATATTGAATATTAACGTGTTTTCATTCGATTGGTACGATCATGAGTCATGCGGCTCGTGAATATAATTATAATAATAATATATTTATAATTGATATCAGTACATCAGTTATCTAAATATAATTTTATATCAATACATTTTTTATAACTTTATATTATTTCAACCATATATTACATCATTACACCACTAAAGAAAAGGGGGTTAAATACTAAACGGATTTAATTACGTTTTATATTACTTATTATAATTCATAATATTAATAATATGTGTTTATTTATTCTCTTTATAGAAATGATTTATTTTATTATTATTATTTCCACATGAAATAATTACAAATTAAATGTTATGATATATCTTATTTAATTTTGATCGTAAAATGTGTTTTTAATTAAATGTAGGTACTTTCTATTTCTCTAAATACAATTTTGCATTAAAATATCGAGAACTAGCCACTTTGATTTAAAACGAGATTTATTAAAGACATTATATTTTAATTATGTTATTGGAAATCTTTAATGGTCGTACCTACTATACTAATTGAAATTTGCTGTTTTTATTTTCAAGAAATTCTAAGTGCCAAAACATGTTTTTCAAAAATGATATAATTCTTTTTCATAACAATTTTACCCAAGTTTCTGAACTATATTAACATATTTTTACTCGACATTTGTGATTTAGTGATGTTTATTTTTTATACTTATTTTTACATTAAAATAAATACAAGTATATACATTTTATATTTATCTGAGATATCTAAATAGATATACTCGTACATTTGATATTACTGTTTATACACTAAGAAATAATTATGCTTACATAATAATCAGCAACATATTAGACTTTATTGTAATATTATAATAAAATAATATCATTTATTTATCCGTGAAAATCAAAATAAGTACTGAACTATTCATAACATTTAGTATATTTAATATATGTTTTTATTTGATCGATAACTTGAGATTAAATGAATTGAGCCAATCCTATTTTCACAAACAACAAGACGTCAATATAAATCCTCTTGGTGATTTGACATTAATAATACAAATACGTGATAAGTATAGTGACTCTAATAACTCTATATAATAATATGTATTTATGGCCTTCTAGATATTAAATCGTTACTTTTATTTATGTATAAAACAAACTTGATCAGAATAAATAAAAAGTTTAAAATGATAAATCTCGGTAAAACTACGTGTAGTAGAAGATATCTAAACATTTTTACATATGTATGTATTTGTGATACGTGTGTAATAATTTGTCAAAAATTATAAGAACCATAAAAAAAATCGTCGATCCATAAAAGCTGAGTAAAATAAATTAAAACCTAAGTATAATTTATGAAATAGTATCAAAATTAATATCATATTTATCGAAACGCCATCTGTGACTGCGGTAGCGGCGAGCATGTCATAAAAATATAAACGATGTTAACACGATTTTTGTCGGTATTCACGTGGGTTCTTCGTTTGACATTTCAGAAATGATTGTACATTTTCCTATAGTGTATTGTATGTAACCGTGCGATCTCGGAAGTCTATATACGTTTTAGCGCGACAACGGTGGTTACAGTTATAACTTATGACGACCGATAACCACGGCGACGACGGTAATTTCTACTCGCTTCCGTATGGCATGGCGCATAAGTAGTTATTAGTGCCGGTAATTTGTCACCAGTATTGTACGTATAATAATATATAATATATATATTATATAAATGTTTAGGTAGAAGCGACGACCGCTCCTCTACGACGACTCGTTAA
Source organism: Rhopalosiphum nymphaeae (assembly GCA_036289425.1). Classification (NCBI taxonomy): domain Eukaryota; kingdom Metazoa; phylum Arthropoda; class Insecta; order Hemiptera; family Aphididae; genus Rhopalosiphum; species Rhopalosiphum nymphaeae. The sequence continues at coordinate 22,230,708 of JAZAQC010000013.1, forward strand.
CTTTATTACTGGCCATTAAAGTCTACAGGTTTTTATTTTTCTCGTTCACTTACTACCCCCCTCGATCCCTCTCATAACTAGTGTATTCTCGTATAAACGTTATTATTATTATTTTCCACGTATTTTAATATTATCACGTCATAAAACACGCACCGGACGTATATATTTTATGTTTTTTTTTCTCTTTGCAAACCGCAAATCGATACCGATAAACTTATATCGAATCGTATAATAAGTACACTGCGCGCGACGTGTCTTATTGACACGTGTTTAAACGCCACTCGGGTTTCGCGCGCGCGGAGACACGATCGTTTTTTTCTAAAAGTATTTACATGTTTCAATAAATTTCCGGAACCGCTTGTATATGTGCTTTGTCAAACGTTCTGGACGCTCGTTATTATAATATAACGCGTTGTCATTTATTTTATAACACTGCACGTACCTACGCGCTATGTATACTCGCTGCTAACACACACCACACAGTATAAATATTGTTGTCGAGTGAAAAAAAAATGGTTTAACGTCTCAGCTGCCGCCGTGGTCGATCCTAATGGCACTGTCCGTCCGTCCATTTGACGGGACTGTGGTAACACTATAATATTTTTATACCGCGGTCGCAATTCATTATTATAGGTATAATATGTATAGCATCGCGTACTCAGAATACAGCGGCTTTCAGACGACATGCGCGTGTAAATGTGTAATACGCCTATATTATATTATATACTACTATAATATCTATAGACTATAGACTCGTCGATGAGAAAATTGCATTTGTATATATAGTATATAGAACGAAACGTGTTTGGACGTGTTTTAAATCTCGTCCCGCAAATAAATCTATAATAATACCTCTTACATGCTATATATTTATACGTATAATATTATACAAAAAAAATATATATGATACAACAACAATTATAATAGAATAGTCTATTTAATGATATATGGTTTACATTATAACATATAGGTCTTTTGATTTACACGACAATGCGACGGTGGTGTAAACACCATTCATGACGCAATGATTAGGAAACATTGACGATTACACTTATTACGTTATTTTTCGTCGTTGTTATTTTAGAGTTCTTTATCGAAACCTTGGAATTCGAAGTTCTTTAGAAAAATGTTTCCTTTAAAGTTAGATACATAAAGTATATAATATAAGTAATTGATCCGATAAAAAAAAAATCAATATCAATCACGATGAAACAACAATAGATACCAAAAATAATTTCCAGGACATTATTACTGGTTTTAAAATACTATCATCAAAATATATTCATATAGGTACTTGGTACATGCGTCTGCGGGATCATTAGTAAAAGGTTTCTTGATTTCTCTTTGCCGTATACCTATTATACAGAGTACGATTACAATAAAATAATACTGGGTCTGTTGTCTGTATAAAATTCATTCTGGTTTTAATAAAACACTAGTCGGAAACAATACATTCTATAATATTGAAATAGAACTGATGAAATGTTTTACAGTCGTTTGGATGTTAATTCAATTTTTAAAGGAATAATCAAGTATAATATATTATGTACGATTATTTATGCCCTACAAGAATGACGAAATCGAATAAAATTCAAATTTAATTCACACCTGTCTTATCAAATGAATTTTGTAAGACAGCATGTAAACGATTTACGACATACGTTTATTAATAGATTTCGACAAATCGTTTTGAGTACTGTGAAGGGAAATTTACCAAGCATTCTCACCCTCTTTTCATTCAATAATGCAGTTACTCAAAATCTGAATAAATTTTGTGATTTTTAAATGTACTAAAAGTCCATCTTTTTAAATTTATACTTCTAAATATATGAGATGTAAAATTTTATTATTAAAACGAGAATTCTTCTTTTCATATTTAAACTATTTAATGGATTATTTTTCGAACATTTTTAAGTAATAAAATCAAATTTTAACAGATAGTTTGAAAGTAGTTTTTAACTTATTAAATTTGGTATACTAAATGTAATAAGTTCAAGACAATGTATTGGGAATATATTGGAGCCACCGGGACTTAAAAATGATAGTAGTTTATACTGATTAATGAAGTTTTAATGTTTATAAAAGATATCCTCCAAGTATATAATAAATACTATGGATTCAATATTACATTTATTTCATATTTTTGCTAAACCATTTTTAAGGATTTCGATCTTCAATTGTATACTCTACCCATTTTAATAATTGATAAAATATTCTTCCAAATTATAAGTTAGAATGTTATAACATCTATAAATACATCGACATTTTCAAAAAAATGACCTTCGAATTAATTAATATTAAAATAAAAAAAGTGAGTTTTCTATTGAAATAGCAAAAACTAGTATCACTCCTTTGTAAACATTCCTTTATGTTATACGAAAAATGGCAAGAGCTTAAAAATATGGTCTTTAAGTAATGAGTACATTTTAAAATTTTATAAATTGGAGTTTGAATCACTGCATCGTTGAAAAGAAAAGAGAGTGAGTATACTTGTATTTATAAGTATTCAATTTTTCACGTTTAAATTTAGCGAGCAAAAGTGCGTTTTTACACACGTCAAATGTTGTGCTAACCAAACGAAGTACGGACAACGGACAAAATAAATAATAAATATAAAATATCGGAACTTATACAAAAATAATAACAAAAGAAAAAACGCCTAAATACAAACGATACCACTTTAACTGTATATAGAAATAATAATATCAGAATAACAATAATATTGATAAAAATAATATAATAACAACAGATAAATAACGTCGACATATTATTCTACTTACGTAAGTACTTGATTTGTGCTGACGATGACTGGCTGTTGGCTGTTTTCCATGTTGTCTTTGACCTGTAACACGCAGTGTATCCAAAGCCAGTCCCCTGTGGCCCTCTTCTGTACCCTGGCCAGCAGTATGCAAGAACGATCCTGTTCTGATTGTGTAACTGCGCACAAATACAACCGACAATAATTATTGTTATTACGCGTATTTCAAAATATAACATGTAGTATACCTATAACTCGTATATGTATATATACGAGTTATACTCTGTGTTTTCTTTTCTCTTAAACAACCGTAATATATATATATATATATATATACATAATATATATGTACACGGTGCATACATATATCACGGGTGGGCGATAAAAAATTTTTTTATCCATATGTACGAGTACATATCACTTTTGGTTTCGGGGCGGTTGCCTCCAGCTCTGTGTATTTGTATACGGTGTATATGATATACACATAATGCGTGTATATATGTACGTGTTATTAAACTGACGTGTATAATGTATAATATACTCACTCAGCCTGTGTTTGCTCTGAGCCTCGCGCATACATTCCCAATGCAACAATTGATACCAAGAGACGCCCTGCAGCTCTGAACGAGAAAACCCCAAATGAAATTCTCCTCTGGAAAAAAATAATCAATAATGAAAAACATATTTTTTTTTTTTGTTGGAGCCACAATCGCCTGAAAAACCAATGGAATTCGAACGCGTTTTTATCGATTTCCTCGCGCGATTATAATGTAATATGCACTTAAACAAATTATTATTGTTCATATACGGGCTGAACGGTAATGTTCAATGGTTATATTATCGAATGCAATGGTTTCGAGCTTAATATAATGTTTTGGAATTCTATATAATATCACACTATTATATACATGTAATGTGTCCGCGCCATCGGGAATATGGTTTTCGATTACGATTTCGATTGAATTTCGAAGACGGTTCTCTTTCCTCCTACTCCTCCCCCGAGCTCGCGGTGGCTGTAGTAGATATCTATACTCGCATAGATATACACACACACACACACACACATTTATTTTACATACTTATAACATAGTATAGTTACGAGAACAAGAATTTGTAGGCGTCGCGAGCGCGAGTTTGTGATCGATAGCGAGATTTGTTTTTAGATCATAATATTATATGTACCTATAATATTCTCACCGTTACAAATCATAACCCGATCCGCGCCGAGAAAGTCGTGTGTATCCGATTCTAGTGTAATTTCATTTCGTCGAAGCACGAGGCGTGGGTGGAGGGGGTGCTCGGCTCGGGACGTTTCGCAACAATCGAAAACGCCGTTCGGTAATATCCGCGCGGTCAGAAAATAATATAGCCTGCAGTGAGTAACATATATAACCCTTTCCCGCCCTCAGCAGCCGCAGCCGCTGCACATCCATAATATGTAACGCGCGCGATACGTGTCGGCTACGACGGACACACACACACGCGCTCACGCGATATCTCGTTCTGGTCGTAATTCATTCATTATTCGTGGCCGGTTCAAATGAGATTAATTCAAACGCATACCTATATATATATATATAATATTATGCTATACTAATATTATAATAATTGTAACAGTGCGATGACGTCGTATATACCGTCCACCGACGCACAACACCCAGACTAATTGCAGGTAACGGTCACCGCCCGGTTCGGAAACACGATATCGCATTCAACAAAACAATAATTCGAAATATTATAAATTATATTTATATGAACACGCGCCGCATACATCAGATACACGAGTATTAATTATAATATTATATACAGGGTGCACTTAACGCTCACCCGTCACTAATTGGTGTATTACTGCTGATGTATCTGCCGGCTTCCTAAAACACTAACAACTATATAGGTATAGTATATGTTTAGATACCTTAAGAAAATCAGTAGTTCGGTATTTAACAATATATTTATATGTAAATGAAATCAATAGATTGGGTGAACCGTTGAGTAAAGGGAATGAGAACAACGTTTTTGTTTTGTTTTTCTAGTTTGAATTATGAATTCATACATTATACCTAGTATAGATCTTTGATAAAGCAATACATAAAACACTATATATTAAATATAGAAAAACAGTTGTAATTGATAGGACACACGCCGAGTACATACATATTCTGTGCGTGGACACTAGCTGTGTATGGCAGCCGCAGCCCGCGGGTGACAAACGACGAGACAATCTTCGCATTTCAAATTTTTCCACGCTCATGGTATGCACCTACAACCTACCTATATTCATACAATATTATATACGTATACAATATCGAACGGTCTATACAGCGACTAACGTCGATGACGTGTGAATGGGCCGAATCGCGTATAAACAGGTATAAAAACAACGGTTATTGGGCTTGAGCGGCGTTTCTTTGAGACGCGGAAATCGACTCCCGTAATCGGAAAGACGGACTCCGGTACGTATATCGATCGATTCGAGGCAGGCCTTTCGTTGCGGATACAACTGTAGCGACGAAGACTGCGACAAACGACCCATCAACCATACATGTATAATTGCTGCTGAGTATATATTATTATGGTATGTTTATACGCGCATAATGTATCGCGCGACAAAAAGTGCCTATATTATTATCGTCGTTATTATTTCCGAGAGGACGGCGTGTATTATCCGGTGCAGTTGGGTTTCACGTGATTAATGGCGAGTACGAAGTATATATACAAAATAATACGGTGTATATATTATAATATAATATAATGGCATGTACGCGCGACGAAAGCTTGTATTGCCGACCGCTTTGCAGGTATTCATCGGCCGACCTCGCCCACGCGACGGGGACACCCGACAAATCGTTCGCCCGCTGCACCAATTCCGCGCCGCGCAACACAACAGGTATACAAAACTGTTATTAATCACCCGTTTTGCCGTTCCCAGTTTTAATATGACATACACCCGATGCGGAGGCAATAAATACGTACTCGTTTCATTATTATTATTATTTTCTTCTATACAGAGGTATAGTAGATATACTTCTATCACCCGACAACCGGTCCCGCTGCCGCCGACAACGTTCAATGATATATATTTTGGTACTTAATTTGTTACCGCGCGCGGTCTGTTGTGTCTGGTGTATTTTCGATAATTGTTTTTTAACGAGATAATTGGTGAAATGCACGCGCGCGCGAATAGTACCTACCTACCTGTATATAATATAATATTTAAGCGATGGTGATGATTTGTTGCCCGAATCCTAAGCATTTTAATTGGCGCCCCCGAAACCGGAGTTAGTTAGGAAATAGGTATTGGATAGGAAACGTAATTTTTGTATATTATTAAATGCATGAATAATTCAGATCACGTTATACAAACACAGCGCAGCCGGTACACCGGAGCAGAAACAACGCATTTATATAATAATATTTTATAGGTTTAAACTTCGACAATGACGGCGATGCTATTTAAGGTAAATCGATTAAAAACGAAAATCGCGTTGGTCTCGTTTCGAATGCATAACATGTGCCTCGGCCACCGTTGATCACGTGCCGTAAACGACTATAGTAATATGAGCGACGGCGGCGCGGCTAGTCGGTGAATCGAAACAATGCCCCCCTTAATGGTGTTTAAGTGTTAACATACATTTTGTCTACGTGTATGAACTTCATATCCATCGAATGAATGGCTGTGAACACCGTGGTAGAGCCCTGGACCACAGCCTCCCTGGTCTCGGGCATCGCCACCGGGCTGCAAGTGGCTAGGAAAACTGGTTCATTTCTGCTGCACAGCGGCAGATAGGAGAGGTAGTGGCCCTGCACTAAAACCACCTGGCGGACAAACAATTATAATTACTCTACGATACAGCTTATACAACGTATATGATTATAATATTATTATGGTTACGCCGTACGAGGGGTCAAAGTGTTAATTTTTGTTTTCGAAATATTAGAAATTGCGTTTGAATCGGCGAGTCGAAACTGGTTCATTTTTTTGAGTACAAACTGTGTTCAAACCAGTTTTTAACTTTTTAAACTCATGTAGATATAAACCCGGTCGCGTGCTCATTATGACTCTTCGATTTATTAAACGCGTTGCTATTGGATTAACCCTTGAAAATAATTTAACCGTTCATTATCAGAACAAATATTATTACGTTGAAAACGGCGTATTAGAAGAAAATTCACGTATACATTAATATAGTTATTAATCATTATTCGATTAATAATTACATTTATTTATGATTTTACGAATCGGACAATATTATTTTGATGAGATGAACATTAATACTCGAACCCCTATATGAATAATAACTAATAAAACAAAACTGAACACGTTATATAATTATGTTATTATAACAACGCGGGATATTGTTTTTATTACTTTTTGATCGCCGAATCGCATTTGCCTCCGGGCGTTCCTGGAAACGTTCATCCGGCACAAGAACATGCGCTTGCATCCTTGGTCCTCAGCGGACGTTTGACTCCTGGATAGTTCAGTTTGAACAGCCTGATGATCTTGTTTATCGATCATGTCGTATACACTGTCGCCGTGTATGAGGAGATCCTCCTGCGGGAATGAACGCACGATAATATTAATAACAATATTGATTTAAATAATAATAATATATATAATGTATGTACAAACAAACGCTCGAATTCCGTTATAATATCATACCTATCATTGCAAATGGACATCGCGGGAGAGCAGGTGATTTCGAACACATCGAATGCCTACAAGCACTCTATTATATACGGGCGCAGAGAATATAATAATATAATATATAATATTTAATACGTATTTGAAAAAAATAAGTTTTTTTCTTCTTCTCGTCCTACGTGCTATATGAAATCAACGCCCATAATGTTTTAATCGCTACACAAATCTTAATAGCCTATCTGACGGAACGAGGAGGAGGAGGACTGCTGTGGTATAATATTAATACGATCGAGGAAACGTCCCCGGGGTCGTCGTCATCTCGTCTCCGCGTAGCCACGCGTCTGTATCTCGACGATGAACTAAATATATTATGTTATAGACTTATAATAAATACTTTCAGATGTATAACCTAAATGAACTTACACCTCACACAGGGTCGTGTCCCGGCTGAGATCCAGAGCCGTGGTCCGCCGATTTCCGTACGTTATAAATTATGAATTAAAATTCGTATTGTTTAAAGCCTTATTGGCTAATTCCATCTCAGCTTAATGATATAGGTACGTATGTAAACTATTAATCTACACTTTAATTAAGTATATATTTACTATTTAGATAGTATTTATATTAATAACAATGGACGATATCAATTAAAGCAGATATATTATCACGAGGGCCGTGTAAAAATAAAATAATGCACTATAAAATCGAATAAAATTAATTTCAAATTTTAAATAATGTAATGCGATATTTCAATAATGGACTAAAAATGTACAACTAAGAATTAAAGCCTAAAAATATTTTACAACGAATTCACGCGAGAAATGTAGCTACTGGTAACAGTAATAGAATCGTATTTGTCAGTACACATAGCATATAAAAGGTAATTGAGCATTATGGAAATTTACCTTAAATCGTACTGCTCTAATGATTATAATAATATTATCAATAGAATTTCAGCATTTGTGCACACTCCCGCGAACTCATGTAGTTAGAACTTTCAAGTTGAATATATTATGTAATTATTAATTAGAACTATATAACACATTAACAAGGAAACATGCGTTTGTATTTTTTATATAATAATATATTATACAAAAGGAATTCGTATAGTAATTGTTATTATCCACTTTTTGCTATAAAATATAACAAACACACAGATTAATAGTATATTATATTAAAGCGAGTGAAAAATAGATAATATTAGGTATATCATCCAAATACACCGGATATTAGAAAACAAAAAACGTGTTAAATCGGCTCGTCGTGGGATTTATAAATAGTTGTTCAGTAAATAACTAAAATTAAAAATGTAATATTTTTGATGTCGTTGTTTGCGCAACCATCTTCGGCATATCACTTAATATACGAAATACAATTTCTTAGATTCAATGGGTGTTGTGATGGGGGAGAGGGACCGACCACACCATAGCTACAAGTTCGTCGTTGACCGATCGGTGCTCGGACCTACCGCCGCACCTACATACAATACCACGCGGTATATAACGTTTATACATAGGTATACAATATGCATACATGATAGGTAGGTATAATAATTTCCCGCGAATGACAATGACGTATTGCGAAGTGATAAATCAACGTGGTCTATAATGACGACTTCGACGATCGCGATGCAGGCGAAGAGATAAAGAAAAATATGATCGTACCGAATCCGAAAAGATAAACCGCGGTTATAGACACGCCGTTTCGCCCGATCAATTGAAAACGTCGTTCGCGCGTGTTATATATGAATATATGCATATATATATATATATATATATAATGGGCACATGCGGGAGTGTAAAAACCATTAACCGATCGATCCTTATTTGCGTTATTGTATACGGCTACCGAACAGCCAAGTTACACGCACGGCTCACATATTATTATTATTATTATTATTATTATATAGGTACCTACCCGCGCGTCGTCACAACACCTATTTTTTTTTTTTATAAAAATATGCTGTAACGAGTAGCCTTCCTATATAATATTGTATTATATCTACTACGGTTAGTTGCCAGTTGCATTTTTTTACTGGTTTTATTCATTTATATTTTTTCGCATCTAGCGACTCTTCGCATTCTAACAAACCTGTATAATATAATTCCGCGTGCAAACTTTTGTACACCGCAGTGAAAGTCTACGCGTGCGAATATATACACGTGTGTGTGTGTGTATGTGTATGTGTGTATAGGTACAGGTATGGCGGGTAAAACGCGTTGTATATATTATTTTAATGGCGTTTCGCGTTATATATATTGTGTATAATATTATTATGCTATGTACACGGGTAAAAACACACAGCTTTACAGATATCGGACAAAAAAAATGTCTTGCAAGCAGCGGGTGGTGATTCAGTCATAAAAAACATTTATCTCGCGGCAATTGGAGAAGAAAAATATGATAATATATACGATGTGTACCTATACGGAAAATTACGATGTCACCGTGGCAGCGAGCAACGGTTTTTTTATTCTTTCCATAAATTACATTTCCGTCGATTTAAGTATGCACGCGTACCGGCTATGTGTAATAGTAAATGTTTAGTGCGCAGTACGTGAGTATAATATAGTTATTACTGGTCATGGGTGGGGGGGTCACAATTAATTTATGTGTTGTAACGATTATGTATTGTTTTGATTTGACATAAATTACAATCAAAACAAACTAACTCGAATTTCAAAATTGCAGCAATGCTTGTTAATTAGTGAGTATTATATAACAGTAAGTAGGTATATTGCAATTTGGAAAGTAAAAATATAAAATACATCATCTACTAATGTTACTATAATATATGTATTTAAATCTTGCCTGTGTATTAATATCAACGAACGGATTATAATACTTTAATAACACGATTTTTCGCACTTTAAACATCATTTTAATATTAGGTGTATCTAATATCAACTATTGTTTGTACGATAAATTAAACAACTTGTAACGGTCTCCCCGCGGGCGCTCTTTGTAAACGTCGTCGTATCGCGCACACGCGTATACACTACATATAAATACCATTGTGCAGTGGGTAATTTAAGTAGAGATTATAATATTATTTTACCTATACCAAGTCGTATATATAATATATTATAATAATATTGCAATGTATTTACACGTCATGACTGTAAGATGATCGCTGTAACACTTTTTTTTCAAACGATTGCGACCGATTTGAGTCCGACAAAACGTATACGGAGACGCGTGGTGATATTCAGATATTAACATAATATATATTATAAAACATAGTACCGATACTATACTATAATATACATTCAAAGTCTAACAGCAGTCTTGACGTGAGTATTCGATTAACTGCAGCGACAAGGAATAGATAATAATAATATGAACCGACATAAGTAACGATTACATGATGTAAGAGGCTACGTTGTGAAAAAGATTTCCATTTGTCACTAGATTTTTCTGGACCGTAACCCGAAACCACGCGATGGCATTCTCCGTTCGATTCACGCAGTATACGTAAATAAAACATAATGTATTATTATTATATGTCGTGTGATAATATGTTGTTATTATATCATATACTTCCAGACGTTGACGATATAAATACACGCTACCAATATACGTATATTATTAGGAAATAACGTCGTCTATGCGATCTCGACATTTCTCGTTTGAATTACGAACGCAATGTACAAAGTACAAGTATATAAAACGATTCGCCCTAAGCATGTTCAACCCCATTTTTCCTATAATAATAAATTCTAAATTTAGGAATTTCAAGTATACTCACAAACCATATTTTAAAATTCTTAAGAATTGTTGTACTACTAAAATGTCTTTTGGTACTTATTTTTTTTAAACGCATGAGAACCCTTGTTTTTTGTTGTACATTATTTAATGGGTTATTCTTCTAAAAATTATGTTATTGTTCTTGATTATTACTTAGTTCTAAATTCGAAGTTACTAATCTTTAAACGAAACTCCTTAAACATTACAAGAGATCTTAAGAATTTGAAAATATATAGTCTCTAGGTATATTTAAAAATTCCGAAAGTCAGATTTTAAATAACTACATTATAAAAAGAAAAAAAGGGATGCTCATGATTTTTGAATCACTCTGTACAGTTATTATTATATTATTTAAGTACAGAAAGGTAGGCAGGTATGTTCGTGTTATTAGTAGTCAGTAGGCTAATATTTTCGAGTTTATGTGTGCGTATTGCATTTAATGAACCTCGGTAAAATAATAAAACGAAAAAAACATACGACCGCGCTGCGGTGGAACAGAAAAGAAAAAAAATTTATCAATTTATATGGAAATGCACGATACCGAATAAGGACAAATGAGTTGCGTGGGTCGGTACAAACGGTTTTTTTTCGTACACAAAAATATGCGCGCGTACGACTGGATGATGATAGTGCTTTGTGATGTGTACCTCTATAATGTGGTTGTGTCGTACTAGTGTAATGACGCGTGTCTATTTTGTTTTTTAATAAAAATAAATTGTATCGTTATGTAATCGAATTCGGGAATTTTTGAAACCTAGTGTAGTGAAATACATAAAACAGTACAACGTGTAATTGGATGTTGGTCTGGACGTGAAAGATACAATCACTGAGATAAAACAATTATACCTTATTTTGTTTTGGTTTTTTTTTCACTTCAGCATACGATAAAAATGTTGTCACATTTACTCTAAATATAGTCATCCTGCAGGATGTTTAACATCTATACTACTTATATTTGCTTACATAAAGTCATTACTGGTTACAATTGTTTTGACACGTTTCCTTCGTGGGAACTGTATTCCATTAGCAAAAATATGTTACGATTAGTGTACGAACCGTGTTATCAAAAATTAACCTATAAAATATTATAAAAGCTGAACACGTCGTTGGTTAATCAGACATAATCACAAATTAAATCCGAGAAATATTCCTGTGTATTATAAACAAAGGGTCTATAGAACTGCCGCTAGATGTATTATTATACCTACACTCAATTCAACTGATGGTGCATTCGTTTTTGGCGTTAATCAGCGAATAAATTACATGTCATGTATATTATTTTTTATTAGTATTTATAATCATAAAATTATCATCACTATGTGTATGTGTCGTTTACCGCGTTTAAAAACAAGTTTAACTGTATGCGGTTGTGTTCAAAACGTAATTTGTATATTTTTAAATTGAACCAGATTCATACTAGAGTTTTCGTTTCCGCGCGCGTAAACAGTTATTACGAAAAGGTCTCGGTATGCGCATTATGAACACGTTACACGTATATGACGAGTTTTAATTTACGCACGTTCAGTATCGGTTCCAAAAGCACAGGTTTACGATGCCCTTGATGTATACAACGCTTTCGCGCGTTAAATTGGCTTGGTAGTTTATAATAATATACATATATGTATATATATATATTATATAGGAGGAGAGGGGTTGTCTTCACGTAATCATGGTTAGAACGTGCCCGGCGCGACTGTTGGAAAAACGGCGTTTATCTCGATGGGAAATCTCTAGTTTCTCATGATCTGGTTACTTTTTTTACTTATTTTTTTTTGTTTTGTTTTTATTTTATTTTTACCCGTGTATCTACACGCGGGTATCTACCTACTACCTTTTTTTCGCGGCCGACTCGTATTTGTACCTTGTCGTTGTCTCGTCGATCTCTATCTGATGAGGAGCTTTTTCGATTCCTCCTCCCCCGCAACTCATCTATCCGGAGGCTAGACGGCTTAATTAACCTCATTAGCGAATTCATGTATGGGTACATTGAACAATATAGGGAAATGGCCGTGGTGAAGATCGGTCGAACAACGCTTTCCGATAAATTCTGGAGAGAAAAAAAAGACGCAGTAGAGGAGAGAAGAAGAATAAAAATAAGAGGAAAAAAAATAATAATAACAAGATGAAAAAAATAAACCAGTAGGAGGCAAACAATGCACAGTGCATATAAGTACACTGCTCGTATGGGTTCATTTGCCAAAGAAAGCCACGACGCGAATTCATCTTCGCATTAGTGATATATGCTGCACTGAATGCAGATTTTTTTCTATAAGGTAAAAAAATGTACTCGATTGTTTTCTATTGTTTGAATATTTATCAAAGTTTACTTGAACTCGCGGGTTACATATTATATGCGTCTAGTCTGCTGTATTATATAGTATTGTCTGCGTTATATATTATACATATAGTGTTATTTAATACGTACGAGAACGTTATCAGAACAAGTCAATGAAAAACGGTCTCGACATTATCCTATAACCGAGTTAACAATGTAATAATAAATTGTGTAAGTGTATCTATCTTCGAATAACTATTTTCGATATTCCACACATGCAAAAGTCATATAATATCATGTTATAATATATGCGAGAAAATTCAAATTTTTAAAATTTCCCGACTTGTATTTGTATTCAATATCGTTGATGTATCAATACATTAGGGAATGAATAGAAGACTATCATTATTATTAAATTTATAGAACACGATGGAATTGTATGGTTTATTTTATGGAATAAAAAATAAATAATTATTGCGTAGTATTTTAACTGTTACAGAAGAGTTATACACGTATTATATTATATTATGTGTGCGCATCTATCGGAGAGCTTAAAAAATATTATTGCATATTATTTATTCTTATTGGAAAATTTATTTAATAACTATGTTTATTTGCGAGTGCATCTAATTTAAAACATTGAGAAGACCTGTTTCCGTTCTTCAATAGACATAAATCTAATTAGTATTACCTATTAATCGTATAAATAATTTATCATATTACGTTACCACGGTTACAGCTATCGTATAAATATATAGGTAACGTACCTACATATTTTGAGTTCGAGAATATAATAAATACATATATTATTACTATATACTGTTGGTACATCCGAATAAAACCAGACTTAAAACGCTTCCTTTAGGAGGAGTACGGCACTCGACAAACTCCTCCTCCACTATTTATAACGATCGTTTGCCGCCGATGTCAGTAATAATAATAGTAATAAAAATAGCAATAATAATAAAAATAATGGCAATGTAATAATAATAATATTATAATAACTAAACCAGTTTTGATGTTAATTTTTACGATAAACGATCAATTAGAAGAAAACGAAATAATAATAATGATTTTCGACCACCACACACAAACAAGGAAACTGATGGAGCTGGTTTTTTGAAACGAACGACTCCAAGATCATCATCGACAACGTCAGTTATCCGTACAAAACAATATAATATTTATAACCTTTGACTGCAGCGGGAATTCGTCTTGTTAGCGTCCGATCACGTACTCACGCGTCAAGGTACTGCGTATTACATAGGTACACCACACACACGTACATACATACACATATACATACACACATACATTCACGGAGCCATGTATATACGGGGTGATCCATTTAATGTAAAACATTCATTATTTCAGTTAGGCACTAACGATTTTGAACATTTTTCTTTTACATACATAACTTATGAGTAGTTAAAGTTTAGATGAGTATAGTGGACTACAACTTTGAATTCACCATAGCTCATCTAAATTTAAAAATTTGATTTTTATACATCGAAGACACGAAATAGATACTCTAAAAAATATTCTGCTTTTAAATAAGGATATATATATATTAAAAAGCATAATTTATAATTAGTAAAAGAAATATTTTTAAAATGTTAATATTTTTTAAAATAATCAGTATCTTACGTTAAATGGACCATCCGGTATAATATTATAATCTAAATTAATAATACGACTATAGTACTGTTGCGGGTTAGATACAGGTACATAAGTAGGTACATCCAAACCTAACTTATGCCTACGCTCTGCCGACAAAGGACGTCGCGTACCGGAGCCGCGTAGTTCTTGTATACGTATATTTTACTGCAGTGTGACTGACGACGTAAATCAGCAATTCGTATTCTTCACTGGTAGTCGTGGTATACCTAGTGGCTAGTATAACAGTTCGACCTGAATAATTGTAGTATGTGTTCTTTTACCGAAATTTGCACCACGTTTTATTTCAGAAAATCGCTGACATAATGTGGACTATTTACTTACTAACGATTTTATGACAAAAATTGGCCTATATATCACTTTCGTGGTAGCGGTGGCCCATTATGATTAATATTAATAATAAATAGTATACAATATTATAGTATATGCGTATGACTCAAAATTGAAACTACTCAACACAAAATAACCATGGTTTGTAAGACGAAGATAATAAATGATAATAAAAGATGTATAAATGCATCATGTTAACGTAACTCTCATCGTTTTAGAAAACAATGTCTATGAAAATTGAAATTCTTTTCATATAATTTTAAGTCGGTACAAAACGAGTAGTGGTCTAATAATTTGCAAAATACAGGTCAAATAATTTGTTTTGTCTCAAAATTGGTATGAATTATTTATACAATTTGAATGAAATTCCCGCCAGCTTTATATAGGTATATGCATCGTAATATTCAGATAAAACTGTATCTAGTACACCGACATTATAGAAGCATAACACGAAATCTCTATAGAAGATAATTCGCATCTCCCGGCGCTAATGGAAGTAACGAAATATTTTGAATAGAGATAAGATGAAATAGTGAGATTTTGCATAGTTTCTTTACCGAGTTATCTAAACACAAAACCACTGTAATACAGTGATTACATATTCTATACATTTAAGCGTAAAAATTATTAGCAAAATACTTTTACGTATCAATAATGTATGCAGTTGAGTTAATTTAAGATGTTCGCAGATACTCGTTTGCTCGTGATGAGAAATTTAAATCAGAAAAGTATATTATAATATATACTATATTTAATGTATATAGTACCTGTATCTTTGTTTATTGATTCGATCTTATTATGATATATTCTATTGTGATTTAGTTGTATATATATATTTATATATATTTAATATATATAATATGTACAATATTATATACATCATTTGTATATTATGGTGTGCAAGGGAGATAGCGGATAAGTGAAAGGACTCTTCAAATCCATAGAGTATAGAGTTCACGCGAAGGATATAATATTTTTGCACCATTGAGAAGGCTACGGCGGTCCTTGTAGGATAAGTAAAAAATGCGCATTAAAAAAAGAAAGATGGCTGTATGGCGATAAGGTGCACACACTGTATAATATAATGTACGCGTTATATATATATATATATTGTTAAGCGACGATTTATGGGTAGGAAATCAATAAATGTCGTTAATCGACCGTTGCACCAATGTTATTAGTTTCAATAGCGACGCATGTATACACTATACATATAGGTATAATATATTATATATATATATATAAGGAATAACGTCGCGCCGGCCTAATGAACCTTATCAGATGGCAGTATACTCTTTTCCTGTATCCGACGAAACTTTGACTGCGTTCGGCTTTCGCTGTATCTCACAAAACGTCGTCATGTAACACAAAAATGTACGAAATCGTAGAACTAAGCGTTAAAGTCTTTTACTTTCTAATCGTAAAGAAATACAACCATTAAATACCGAACGATATATTGTTATTATAAGAATGAAATGGACGAAATGCTAATATTATTGCGTTTATCGTATCGACCAGCACTGTGTAATATAATATATGTATATAGGTACCTACAATATGGTCAATGACATATTTACGAGACACGATTCGATCGATCAGTTGCTGCGGTAGATATTATGATATTTATATAGTACCTAAGCAAATTTTTTAATATAATACGACACTAATTCGTTTACCAAACGACATGACGTTAGTGTCGTAAAAAGCATTTGAGCACTACTCGTATATAGTTGTACTAAATATAGATCTGATGGCGGAACCATTTTCGGAAGGTGAAGTATTTGCTTATTTATTTGGTTGATTATTATTATTATTCTGTACGATTTTTTATTTATAGGACTTGTCGTGTTTTTCTCCGTGAATAATACTTTTTTTTTATTAATTATATTTTAGTAATATTTAATTGTAATTGATGTCTACGAAATTATAATACATTATGGTACTTTGTTGTTTGTTATCTAGTATACATTTAATTCAAGTTCAAGTGTTACTTTAAAAGTTAAAAAATATTTATCGATTTATTGAACTAATTTATGTAAATATTATCAAATTCGAGTAATTATTGATTTTGATTGATTATGTTCGAATAAGCATAAAACTTAAATTATCTAACGGTTAATTATGTATTATGTAGACGGGTATGTACGAGGACGAACACGGTTAAACACCCTGTACACATAATTGGCGGTACATAATGTACAAACGCCTGTTGCATTTGTCCGTAAATACCATAATAAGGTGTCCATACCGTCTGACATATAATCAATAACTTAAATGCAAGTACATACATGCGCGCGTATATATGTTTGCGTTTAAATACATAATAGTACGCAATTTGCTTGCAATTTTTAGCTGAATAACCGTTCGCCCTTGGCATGATCCAAGAAAACACTATAAATATATTACGTACATACTACATACATCAGTGGACACATGTACATATATAATATACGCAGCGTGACCTACAAATGCGAATTATTGGTCGTTAAACAAATTATTTTTTAGTGCTGTCTTAAATGTAGATCATACGAGATAATAGAGTTTATTATCATTTAATAGAATAAAATTATGTTATATTTATGACGCATGAAATTTTCACAGCGCAACTCACCACCGTATAATATGATTTAGGCAAGTACACATAACTGTCTAAACCATATCATATAAACCGAATTTTTGCAACGAAAACATATTATATACCTATTTTTTTTTTTTATCGCAAATCTAATAATACATAATATTAATTGAACACGTGTGCACGATATATCATGCGTTAGGAAATATTTAATGTAAATGGAGTACGCGTGATATATCACAATAACATCGTAATATGTGTATTGATAAGTCTCGACGAAATGTGGGAACGGACGTCGAGGTGCGGAGAGAAACGGGTCAAATAATATTATAATTTATAATATATTTTCGAAGATCACTGCAGCGGATGCATGCCTGCATACCTTCACCGTAGACGTTATCATGGTGGAAAAAAAAACAACTACAACTACGTCGACAAAACGGAACGCTTAGTTTCTAGTTGATGTGTTATCGAATCACCAAAAAGAAGAACACACTACACAGCATCGCACCTATCATGTCCACGGAATACATGTACGGTTCGGTACGCGTATACATGCGACTATGTGGTTGATAATATTATTATCGAAGTCGATCGTGCCAGTGCGCGTTGCTGGCTTTTCTCGTTAAGTAGGTGTGTGTGTGTGTGTGTGAGAGAGAGAGAGAGGTGCGATAACAAGAGGGCGGCGTTAAGCCCCTCGGAAACGTTCAGATGGATTAATAATGATAAAATAAAAAATAAGGCGTCGTAGTTGTATACTCGCATTATATATAGGTATTGTGTCTGCTATTAAAACATAATATTTTTCGATATTATAATATATTATATCGTGTATTGCACTTACTCATACATTTTTCTATATAATTTATTATAATATACACACTGACAATCATGTATAATATAAAACACATGCGTAATGCCGACTTATTCCACGCATTTATATTATATATACATTTACGCATTTTATATTCAAATACGCCACACACACACACATATACACACATATATATATATATATATATATAAACATAGACTTCCATAAATAAGGTGATTATACACAATTCTTACTTATGCTTACCCTATATCACACATTGATAATGTGATTTAATGGATTTGAAATGGATTTTGTGATGGATGAGTGAACGATAATATAAGTCTACAAGCGCACTATATAGGATACTGGTCAAAAGCCGTGCCGATTTTATCTCGTTGAAATGATTTTTTACGACAAATTTATAGGTAAATTATATTATTATATTATGTAAAAAAAAAATACACACGTGCTTATTTATATTATCATATTATTATTATATCTTTAGGCGATTCGGTCGGTCGGCGCGTGCGGTTTACAGTAGGATCGAAGAGTAGGCCGAATGAATGTGTAGGAGTGAACGGAAAACACGCTGCATGTTTTTCGGTTGCCTTCGGATTAATATCCTCTAAGTAGTGCCCAATCAATGTTAGTGGTTTTTCATATAGGCTTCAAAGAAGCAAAAATAAAAACAAAAACAAAATGAATTAACTTTCACCAACCTAATAAGACTCTGACGTTCGATATTATTATGCTAATTGAAAAATTTAACAATATCTCACTATATGTCGTGCCTAAACATGGTATATTATGGTATATTATCGTGTAGGTACTACTGCTATATTGATGTTCTCCCCGTAAAACATCAAAATCGCTATAAATCGAATGTGTTATAATGACATAACGTTGCTGTACTTTTGTGGTAATTGGTAAGCCACATAGTTTTTGACTATTGATAATATCAATCTTATATTCAATCTCAGATAGTACTCGCACCCGTTATTATATTATGGCTATTCGAAACCCGATGGCTGTTTTTATTTTCGCGTAGGTGGTCATTTAAAACCAATCGTTCGAGTTACATGATCTACCGGGTCTTAAAAGTATACGTAGGTAACACTGGTAACAGTAAAACGAAATTAAACTTCCACGAGAGTCCGGGCTAAAGACTTGCAATGTTGCAAATCTGTAAAACAATATTATTAGAGATCGAACGATTTGAGCTAATGGAACAAACCATAAAGAAATCATATAGACATTAATTCATTATTATTATTTACATACCCTACATGGTTTACATTACAATTTTCTGATCGAAAATTATAAATATTTATAATCATACAAATACTTCTAGTAACCATAACAGTTTCCATTTCGTTATTGATGTATACTATGTATAATACAGTGTAACTGCCAAAATCGAAACATATTATGTACAATATAAATATATAGAAATACTCGGGTATGTGTTTGTCTTGTTGGTCAAAATAAATTATAAATATTACTTCGTCATCGTTCGCACTTTGTGCGTGAACGCGTTGCTGTGCTGCCATTGCGAACAAGATAACTTCCAGTGTGAAAACAAAAAGATAAAATATAATATACATAAAAAAAATACCGTTGGTAAATTACTAGTAATAAATTATCGATACCCGTTTTTCCATTAACAGTCGTAATAGAGGCGAGCGAGCGAGAAGCACAGAGAACGGAATCAACGGAGATAGAGACAGATAGAAAAAAAAGCACATTAATATATATTATTATTACTCCGGAAAGTTGCTGCAGTTTTGGTATCTCGAAACTAGCGACACATGTACGTATAATACGCGTACGTATGCCCGGGTGAAAGGCGTGGGCGTCCGGGCAGAGCCTACGGGCTCGCAGTGACCACAAAACCCGTTTTCCAATATTTTTTTCTTTTTCAAATCATAATTATTGTATAGTTCTCGTTCTTAATATTTTTTTAAATGTGTACGGACATGGAAATCGGACCGGTCTAGAAATTAGGTAATTGATTTTTTTTCCTTTTCGTTTATAGTGTTTATACTATATGTGTTATGCATATATGCGTATAGGTTATTATAATATCGGTTTGAACCCAAAAGGTCAATAGTTGTGAAAGACACACATACTATAATATGCATATATAACAGATATAGCTATGATTGGTACTCATTTGCAAAATCTAGAGTTTCTAGTTTGGTTGACCAAGGGAGAAAGTTGTAAAGTATTAAATATAGAGCTTATACGTGTAACAATAATATTATAATAAAATATGAACCTATATACACCACAGAAATGTGACTTATATGTAGATGATATTGATAATATTATAATACTCGTAGTTTAGGTAGGTACTTACCATGGAGTGTCCCAAATATTCGGCAGCGTTATCCGATATGTATAGGAGTTTGCCGTTTTGGGTCATCATCATCAAGAACCCGCTGAGCGACTGAAAAAGGTAATTTTCTATGTTAAATACAAAATAATAATAATAATAATAAAAAATATCAAAAGTATACATTTTTATGTAAATTACCATTTATATATGTGTACGTAAGCAGCACACTATAATTGTCTGCGGGTCGTGTAATGTATATTTTCGTGTTATTTTTTTTTATTATTCACAATCTAACCATATACGGTAGGTGCATAAGCAGTAATTACAAGGGGTCACCTAGACATTTGCACCTATCCACGGTCGTCGAATGTCCCGGTCAAGGACAACATTTTTGTCTTTAAGATTCAAAAATGTTATTACTTTACTGTAATGACCAGGATTAAACTTTTTTTTTTGACTTTATGATTTGCGATAAATAAAAGACATAATGGATTCAATTCTACAATATATTATCAAAAAATGTATTTTATTTTCAGAAAAATTATCGAGTTCATTCAAAAACGGTAAATACATATCAAAAGGTTCCTATTTTGATTTTGTTTTCTGTGACTTTTAGTGTAGACATGACGATTTATTTATGCAAATATAAAAAATAATGATCTAATATTACAGGTGTCAGTTTAATAATTTTATTATATTAACTCAAGACTTTGAATTTTGATTTAACACTAAAAAATATACTAATTTATATATTAAAAATCAAATTTTACCTACAAAATAATCCTTGAAAACTGAAGATAGTTACTCTAATTGTTTTATTTATTTATTATATTTACTTGCGGCAGAGTGCAGTCAAATACACGTATACAAATTGTTTTGTATATAAAACGGTAATAAATTGAAGTCTTTTACATTATTAATAGTGTTTTTAGGGTCTGGAAACTTAATTTTATAAATTTATTTTAATTAAAATTAATTTTAATGATTTAAGGATAGTAGCTAGTAATCTAGTATACTACTACAATTTCATTCACCATAGGTCAAATATGCAATGGCCATTTATTATTTTTTAGAAATAAGTTAATTTATTATAAGTAGCCAGTAAATGTATTTATGATATATTCGGTTCTATAAAAAAATACAAACAAACTTTAACCAAAATTAGCTTATATTTGATTCTAATAACTTAAATTAATTAAAAATAACATGAATAATTATAATATTAATGGTTATTGACTATAAGATTAAAAATCTGAATACAAATAATATGGTTGAATTCGATTCTTAGATTTTTATAATCATAAAATGAAATGAAAATATTTATTTAGCTTGGTATACCTCTTCTATTTCTTTGTCACTATACTCTATAATAGTGTATGCCTAAGGCTAAAATATTTGTAGTTAATTATTGTAGTTTCAATTTACCATTATCTACATACCCATTCACCATGACTTCATTAGACAGTTAGCCCTCGTAACATTTTTAGTTAGCATATCGTTATTTCAGATAAAATGGTATTATTATTATTTATAATATATTATATTACTCGAATATTATTAGTACAAACGTTATTATTCTAATATTTTCTTTCAGTTTTTATATTACCACTACATTATTATATTATTATTTATTATTATTTAATTAACAATAATCAACTATTCAACCATATAAATACTATTATTTTATCATAGGCTGTAGTCCACCTAGTATCAATTTATATCTTGTTAAAACATGTATAGTTAAAAATTAAAATTATAAAATCTGTAGAATATTAATATATCCGCAGATGTAAATAGATTAGGTCATGGGTATCTTATTGTAACATATGAATAAAAAGTACAGATATTCATTGTTATTTTATTTATTTATAGGATTATGTATTGATAATTGTTAATATAATAATAATAATAAAAAAAAAATATCAAACCCGGTAGGTACTTGATTATCTGCTTACATATTTATCAAATACAGTTAATTAATAATACGTTTCTGTACGTATTCTTGTATCATTTCTTTAAATTTTGGAGACGATCTTAAAGGATTTAAAATACTATAAATCAAAACGTGCGTTGTATTTATGTCAAAAACGTTTTTATAATTTTTTTAATGTACTTATAATACACATTGAGCAAAACTGCAGCAAACGAGCCTCAACTAACAGTGTGTAGGATGTATCTATTAATATATTTCGACTGCTATTAAATATTGATGAAAACGTCCGTGAGTTATTTAATTATATAATAGTATATCCACTCGTGTACGGTACATTTATGTAAAAATGTGTTAACCGTTTTACGCAAATCCATTTTTAAAACTTGAAGATCACACGTAAGATTAGGAAAAAATAAAAAAAACCCGTTAATTTTTTATAGCGTTTATATAGCATCATTCTAAAAGGACTTCAGAATCGTGTACATATATACGCGTAAGTATGTATATGTGTACACTGAAATAATTTGAAGACCAACGACCGTGTACCTAAATATATAATATATAATATAATAGCGTTGAACGGTTTACATGGTCCTTAAGAAGCGTATAGTCTTGTTGCAGAGACGTCTCATTTTCGGATCATCTTCATACATAATATAATATATGTATATACAAGTAAGATAATACGTTATGATATATGGTATATGTATATAAATATTAAATATATATATAGGTACGGTTAGAATATAGACTTGACAGGTCCGACGGCGAAGGTGAATCGAAGCGGTCAGACCACTTTCGTTATATACATGGTGTAGGTTTGTATATAATATAGTACACTACCCGTACACTATATAGTTGGTAAGTAAAGTTAATAATATTGTGATATGTGTGTATATGTACGATGCGCGCGCTGCCAGAACCGTTTCCTCTCGGGGGATTTTCTGCATGTCGCCGTAGAAATAATTACAATAATATCCTACCTATATAATAATAATTATTATGATGATATTATAAAATATTTTAAATCATATAATAATATGCGAACGGCGCGATAATAAAATGAACTTGTGCCCCCTTCCCAATGGGTCAGGGGGTATACTTACACAAAACGAGAAAATATATGATGAGAAACAATATTATACGACGAGGAACGGTATCGCGCATGGATCTATCGCATTTTTAATCGTCGACCCCCGCGCGAGGCGTTTCTCGCCTACGTAATGAGATTATATTACGTTTACGTTGCTTTCCGACATCGACAAGCGCGATAAATCAATAGAACAAATCCGATTTATCGATTGAGTTAAAGAAAATATATATAATTATCATAAATTCGCGCCGTAAACGATTTTTGGATTCCTTTTTATTCGGTGACTATTGCCCTACGCTGTTGTACTATCCCTATATTATAATGGACTATACACAATAAAATTAATGTTTAAAGTCTAAAATATTTCACAAAAACGTGAAACATTAAATGTTTTTAATACAAATATTGATCATAATTATTTATTAATTAATAATTGTGAGAATCCACCACTTGCTCAGTAAGATTATTTTAAAAAAAACTCATAGAAGAAATTGGTGAAGACAGTGATGATAAACTATATAACTTCTACCAGAAATTGAATTTGAAGTTAATGCTCACGAGAGTGACTTGTAGTCGTAGCGTTAACTTGGAAAACGAAGAAGAATGGATTTCAAACATTGAAATAGATGAACTTATGACTATGGTAAATTTCTAAAATAATATTATCTTATAATTTATTTATATATTATTTTATAAATCATTCTAACTATATAAATGTTAAAATATATAATTAATTATTTAATTATTTATAGGCTTTGGTAAATCATGTATTTATAAATGAAATGACAAATGTTTGTAGAAATAAAATGTATTTAAAAAGAAAACAAATTTTATTAAAATTCTAAAATATTTTTAAATATTTATTTCATGTATTATTTATCATGAAATTTTCAAACACTAAATATAATGCATCACGTTATGGAATTTGAATTTTTACGATGACAGAAAATGAAAAATATTCAAACCAGATCGAAAATAATATGTACAGTATCAATGTACAAGTATATATATAAAAGTACATACTTGCGGCGGTGGACACCTTGTTGACGATCGCGCGCGCGCAATATTCTTACAATATATCTTATCGTTGGAATTGCGCCAGCCGGACCCGTGTTTTTGTATTTTTATAATAGTATATTCGCCGTTTTTTATTTTACTCCTCCGTTTCTTTACGTTACCGTAACTATACGATATATATGCCTACGCAATGAATGCCGGCATGATACATGCGGAGAAAAACGTTATATCACACGCTCGTACTAATTTCGTATTAAATGCACCTACAATCTACTCAGTTCGTTGCGGCAAACTCGTCCCCGTCGTTTGTAAATCGTACGATGGTTAAAATATTATATGTGGCACTATCACTGCAAATCGATTCTACGATCGTCGTTGCTCGCAACTGCAACGTTTTTAGGTATTACTATTATATTATATCATCGTGTTCCACGAGACCCGATTTTTCGAACCTTCGAATAGATATTGTTTCGATGACTCGCAGACAACGCAACATCGAACTTCGGTTTATGTGTTCGAAATAAAGGTAGTGAATGCCAACTGCCAAATAAAACAGCAGTTTCGCGACAAAATACAATATTATATAGCAAGGGCCTAATGGGACGTAGCAGCTGGTGCGTTTCTCGTCGCCTCTACGGTTTATTAGCACCGGTCAACAACACATCAAGAGCATCGTATCAACAAATATTATACATCACGATATAATAATATGTATAACGTATACATTGAAAATTAGGTGGGTGCATACCTAGTGGTATCACTTACCAGTTTTAAAAAAAAATCTATATGATAGACTCATAATCTTAGTATTTACCCTGAATAAATAATTATTAATGAAAACGATTTGAGAGCTGAAAGATTAAAACTGTTAAAAATAAACGTTTTCTATATGGCTCCATCAAGATTCCCGTATTCCATCTTATACCACGCAAAAGCATGTGTCAAACAGAAATTCACCTTCGCAATCGTCTCTACTCTTAAATGCAATTGTCAGCTTATCAGCCTACCAGTCTCCTTTATTCTTTTGTTCGTTCTAAATGATTCATTGTTCTGTGATTTTCATTTATAATATTTCGTATTTATTAATAACTCATTGATATATCAATACATAATTTATTGGTCAAGATAATAGATATAATAGGAATAACTAGCAAAAAAAAGAAAAGAAAAAGAAAATAGAAAAGAAAAATCATTATTAATATGATACCGCAGTGTGCCTGACATTGGCGATCGGTCGCAGTATCGAGAGTACAGATATTATAACATGTTACACACCGCGGACCGAATGTCAAACTGGACATGGGGCCGGATTGTTTTCTCTTATATACATACGACCGGACGGATAATAATCTTTTCCGAATTAACCGGCTAAAAGTATTATCTACATAATGTTATTATTATTACTATTATATTACACGGTGTATTATAGCGAGCACGCGCGGTCTCGGCGGTGACGATGACGACGTTTTGACATCGCGGCCGCGCACATGTATGATTGATGGTCGCCTGTGCGTCACTCGGGGCGGCCGCGTGTCTTGTAACAACGACGACGACGATAATAATAATAATAATAAGCAGAGCGCCTCTCGTACACATTATCATTATTATTATAATATACTCGTACACGTAATTTATATATTATACACGTATATATATATGTATTATAACATTTGCCGTCGCGACTGACAATATGTATGTAATAGTCGCGTGCCTGCGAACTTTGAACTACATATATATATATATATATATATATATTATACATTATTATTGTTATTATTATATTGCAGTGTTGAGCTAACATATAAATCGGCCAATAATAGTTGGTTTGCGCCCCGCAGCGGGACTCGGCCCCGGACAATACCCGTAAATCACACCAAGCGCGCGCGTGTTGCGGAGGAAAACACCTCCGGGGTCGTATCGCAGGTGACCCCTTTTAGAAAAAGGTCCGTTTAATTGCCAACCCATTAACGTGTAGTTTATTGCAAACAGATCTCATACTCTTTGAGTCTCTCCCTCTGTCTCTCTCTGTCTCTCTCTGTTTGTCTCCCGGTGTAAATACGCCTATATCCGATGTGCGACCGTCTCTGTTTGTTTTATCTTATCCACTGCTCGTTATTCGTCTTTGTTTTTTGTTTTATTTGTATGTATTTTTTTTTTTAATGAGCGTGCGCGATGATGAGTTTAGCTCGTGGTCGAACGATTTATGACCCGAGTGAAGGATCGGTGGAAACATTTTAACAACCACCGCCACCGCCTATATAGACCTCGATATAGATATATATTATATATATACTTAAACATAACAAAAACAAATGACCACGAGGTTTCTTTAAGACGATATAATATATATATATATATATATATATATTAAATAGGTATTATTATGTGTACATTGCTGTCCTAGCGCCCCTACAGCTTAACTATGGCCGCAAACGACAATATAAAATAATTTTATAACGAGGATAATTGAGTATTTAGTTTTAACCGATATCGGTATAATAATTGTTTTATGCGAACCGATTAGAGACGTTACATATTACGTAAAAGAACATTTGCCACGCACACCCAATTGGTATATTAAATTAAAAAAAAACCTATTATATGATAATGCGTTTTATGTGTAAATGTATATTAAACTCGTACGCGATCATTGACTACAATTTTTATTAACATATATTATATAGGTAAAATATTTGATTAACAGCATGATACATGCATCTCTTTTAACACCCCTATACTTACAATAACTGTTCTACACTCCACATTTTAAACACCAACACAGAATAAATTATTTCTAAGAAAACTCTTCAACTCTAAGGATTTTTATTGTGTAATAAACTTTGGCAATAAATTTCTGTTTTATTTTCACCCTTAGGCAGGATTTTTAAATCCATATCTAAATTATGTTATGCAATACTGAATAATATACAAAAAAATTTTACATTATAGAATTTTTACCCATTTATTTGTATTTGTATGTTAAATCCAAATATTTTTCTGGTTTTTAAGTTTTATCTGTATTGTTGGTCGTCTACCTATTGTACCTATATTCACTTAAAATAAAATTTTATTTTTATTAATTCATAATATGTTCTCAGCATACAGTCATATAAATATGTTGCACTTGAATAACTTACAACATACATATTATCTATAAGCTACGGGGCGTTAAACTGTTGATACATATTATACCTGTAATGCTGTAACAATATTAACCGTGCACCACTACTAAACAATACATGTGTATGGCAGCGTACAACGGTGTAATGACAATATTGTCGTAGGTAGATATTTAATAATATTTTTCAAGATGAAAGAAAACATACGGTGTGGATCACGGACTAAGTAATAACCTATGTAGGAGGTTTGTTAGATATAAACCAGTAAAAGTAATAAAATTGAAATTAAAATAAAAACTATTAGTGAGAAAAAAAGAATTTTCTCTACGAACCGGTTAGCGGTGCCAGTGTCAAAGAGTTATATATATAATTAGCGTAATAATCATAATAATAATGAACGTACGAAGGTACTTGCGCGATCAATGTACACGTTATAAGTACACCAAGCTGTGCGCGCGAACGTACCTACCTATACCTGTATAAAATATTATCTACAGCTATAGCGGTAAACACAATAATATTATACCATATAGTAAGTATATTATAATATTATATCGGTACTATGATGACCGGTCGATGGTGTTATAATTTTGTATTGAGATTATTATTATTATTATTTTTTGTATTCAATTTTTTTCTTGAGACGTGTCGTACCTACCTATATATGTATATTATAGGTACTTGCGCATGCACATATTATACTATAAGCGGTTTTTTAAACGAATAATTATCGTGACTCGCGCATATGAAGATACTTCTGAGATAATTGCAGTGGTGTTTTTGGGGGAGAGATTACGTAAATTAAATTGTTTCAGTTTTATTAAATTTAAAATCTATTTTATTGCATAATAAATTGAGTAATCATAAAAAACACTGTAGTATTTTTAAAAGATTATTATTTTAAAATGTTTTGTAAGTATTAAAAAAAAATATATCACCATTTTTTAAATACTTAATTGGTATAAGATCATAGTGCTCGCCTTCATTATTCAATAAAATATTCTTTAAATATGGTTTCAGACGGGAAATGTAATTTAAAAATCAAATACTTGTGAACACAATTAGGTACAATAATTACTTTAATGATTTACAATCGTAGTTGGCTATATTAAGTCTGAACATATTTTTATGTAAATACATCATAAAGACGAATACCAATCAAACAATATTGTCATTGGATTTATGTAGGCTTTAAGCATTAGTTGAATATGTCTTTATTTTTACACAGAAAATATGTTCAAAATTAAGAATTAACAAATAGGATAATAAAATTAATCATCGTAATTGTATTATACTCGTAGATTTTTAATTGAAAAGTAATATAAACTATGGAAAGGTAGATTAATTTTAACCCGGGTGAAGTCGGTAATATAGCAAAATTACAGCTACGTAGTACAAAATATAAACAGTGAAACGCGAGTTATAACGAGTTTTAACGTAAACATGTGGAACTCAATGCATGCAATTTGCCATGTACCCGCGATCTTATAGTTGCTTCAAGGAATATTGTTAAGGTTCGCGACACGGCAATGTTTATTGCGTGCGATGGATGGTTTTTATAATAATAATAATAATTGTTTGTGAAGATCGTTACCGCTTCACACACACTAACGTTGCACCGATGCAGGCAGTATAGTGTCCTCCTCGCTCATTCTGTCACGGCAGCGATAACGAATCTCTGTTCGCGGTTTATCATCGGCGGCTATTCGGTTTCGGTATACGCGCCGTACAAGGTGTCGCGAGGTGTGCGCCAGCTCAATACAAGGTTTTCCAATAAACACACATGCACTGGTCGTCTCAGTTAGAAGATTTTTTTTTTTGGAAAAAAGGTTGCCTGTACATATTATTATTGTAGACGACAAATCTGTACACATTAAATTATATTTTATAGAATGCCGTCACGATACATATAATGCTTATAATATTACATATTATCTAGTGGCGTACCTAATTTGTTTTACATTATTCGTGTTGCAAATTTTTTTTAACTTTTAATGGCTTTCCAATCCCTTTCTTTTGTCATTCATTTTTCTCAATCTTCTCATGTATAACATGTGTGTAAAATTATCTTTTTCTTAAGAAAACAATTATCAATAAAATGTTGTCGAACTTAAAACTATAATTCTGAACTAATATTAAGTAGGTGTAACTATCATAGAAAAAATAAATAATAATACATTTATAGATTAATAAATAACATATCTCAAATTTAAAAACTTATAAACTTGAATATTTTTTGTGTTGTTAATGCTACATTAGCAACGCTTCAATTACACAACTAATAGTACACATAAATATTATTGCAGTCGGCTAAATACGCGTGCATACTAACTATTTATACTATACATAACTGCATTAGTAACAGTGGGTTTAAGTATATTTTTTATGAAGTCTTAGCGAATTGATGAAATACTAAAAGCATAGGGTATTGCTTTTGTTTGCATCTCATTACATTTAATTAATATAGTTATCATATATTGCATACTGTTTTAAATTTATACAGCATTAAATGCATGCAAATATCAAATTATTTTTCAGCTAGTATCAAACGTGAAAACAAAAAAATTTTTAAAATAACTCTGTCAATTATAAATTCATAGTAGCTATAAGGATTTTGAGTATTGTCCGTGAACTTAATCCAAAAACATTTTTTATCGTAAAAACAATATGATTTTTTAAAAAACATACAAGGGCAATGTTACAATTTACTATTACTTAGAATTAAAAATGTATATACATTAAGATTGTCTGTGAATACTAGTGTCTCATTTAAAAAAAAAAAAATCACCTCACCTAATATTATAATAATATGTATGTATACAAGACGTATACGCTGGTATATAATAATATTACGTGTATCTAACCTACGGCTGCAAGCCGGTCATTGGGGGCGGTGCGGGAAAAAAATGAATAACGACCCGCAGCGTCGTCGTCTTCGTCGTCGTCGTCATCGTCGTCGGCTGTGTGTCGTGTTCTTCTGCCCGGTACATAAATCCAGAACCGTGAGAACTGTATCCACCCACCGGTGGCGGCGGTGGCGCTGCTGCTGCAATCGCGATGCACTCTATATAATATGCACACATATAATGCATTGCACTAGCTGTGCATTGCAGACAGGGAGGGTCGCGCGTGTCCTCTTTCTGTGTTTTGTATTCGTAAATCGAACACGCGATTATAGTGAGAAATTTATTTTACACGTATGATTTGAATTTTCAAGTTCTCATTGTGAAAATCAAATATCGTATTAGTACGATTTTCATACACCGTAAATAACGTATTGTATCAACATGAATCTACTATAATTAATAATAATAATAATAATAAAACAATGTATATTATTATATACATATACAATAATATAGATGAAAACTCACTCGTCATCTTATGCAGTCCATGCCCGCATTAAATCAGGCAAAATAATGTGTATGGTTACATTGGGAACATAATACATTATTACCATTAGTCGTTTCCTAGACGACTTCCGTAAACGTACTGCCATTGATTTCAGTAGTACACAGAAACAATAATAATCGGGTTGCGTAATCTCGATATTTATATTTTATTTTACGAACATCACATCGTCCGTTCACGTTTATATTGCATTATACGAAATGTTATCTCTTCTTTTTATTCCATAACATAACAAGAATAAAGTATTTATTTTTCGCCATTTCTCTTAGCAAATACTTACGCGCGTATACAAGAACCTTGTGTTTTATCCGTGTGCACATCGTAAATTGTATTTTTTAACGACTGCGACATGGTTAACGGTCGACCGTTATTGACGTGTATACCTAATCGTCTGCGCTTGAAAATCGTGTTTGCCAAGTATAATATGTGTATATACCTAACTATAATATGTACGTACGTCGTATACATGTACTTCTTAAAGGGGCAAAAGTATATAAACATGAATTAAAAAACGAACCTTATTATAAGTATATATGACTGCAGTTGTTAAAAAAAAAATAACAAGTTACCTATGTCAACATACCTAACGGATTATATTAAACGGAATATTATTGCATTATAATCAATACTGTTGTATTATATCGGAAAGGAATTGAATGAAAAAAGTTTTTTTTCGTTCCATTTAATTTTCAAGTCTGGTAAAATAATACAGTATACTATGTACTATGGATTAGTATCCATACGCTATAGATTTAACGGAAGTTATCTGCTTCATAATTGCACTGCTGTACACTTCTATATATGAAAAACAAAAACAATAATAACATCGAACTGTATCTATACTTATTATAATATGCGTATATATATTTTATGTGCGTACACCTCGGGCCGAAGAAGAATCCGATGCGAACCGCTATAAAGATATGCGGATCTGCTTTCACGTGTATAATATATATATATAAATGTATATATAAATATAAATCGGTGCATACCCAAACCCATATATACGTGTACGTACCGGCCTGAGGCACTCGTAAACCAGATCGATCCATAAATTGTTATTGTGGGTGAAACAATATAATATATACTACTTCCACGCGTACGTTTTATACATCTAAATGTATATAATGTATGAAACGTCTATATATCGGTGGCGCGCGCGCCCGCTTGTCGAGGACCGCAAAAAAAAACGCGACGAAGACAACGACGACGATACCTATCGATCCAGAAAAACATATGCGACGTAGTATGTGTTGTATATCTATAGAAGTGTATACCTCTCTCTCACACACACGCGCGCGCACACATATACGATCCGATTTCGTTTAGATTTATCGGCAGTCGTTTATTATTTTGACTGTAATATATAATTGTATACGACGACAACAACAACAATACACACGTAGAGTACCTATATTATAAAATAAAAAGACTTCACGCGTGTATATCGAACGGTATTCCGATTTTTTTTTTTTTGCACATATATGGTTGTAGAGTATATATATATATATAACCTATGGCTAGTTATCTATAATAAAAAGATGATTCATTGAATATAATATGCTCATCCTTTTTTTATTCTTTAATAAAGCGGTTAGGAATTCAAAATCTGATCTTTGGAATTTTTAAATATACTTTTAGAGCTTTTTCTTAAACTCTTGAACATGTTTACTACTTAAGGAGTGTTTTGAAGAAATAAAAATTTCTAGTTTTCAAACAAGAACGCCCTTTTTCTATTGTTAATTGTTTGGCGGATAATATTTCTGACAAATATCGAAGGACTAATTTTTGAGATAATAACTTTGTAGATTAAATACGGGTTGTTATTTGAAATTCCTCTTGAGTAGTAGAACAATTCCAAAAATCAGAATTTGAATACGTTTCCTTTTTAAACAGAAATACGGATGTGCGTACATATTATATACTCAGTGAATCACCCTGTATATTATATGACTGCCGGGTGTATCTGTACGGAGATCTGACGATTTTACATAATATTATATAGGAATTACAATACACGTCAGGTGTTTGTGTAGATATTTTATACACACCCTGTGTAAGTATAATATATACCTACGCTAATTTGCGCGCGAAAACTTCTATACAGATTGCCGCGGGCCACACCACGTCGTCGACCGTTTGACGGACAACCCGACGACGACGAATGCGGCGGCGGCGCGCGTGTTTTTTATTTCCACTCTTCTCCTCTCACCACCGACGGACGTTGACGGACACGGCGGCCGATTGTAATTGTACTGTCCTCTTCGCGGCAGCGGCGGCCCCGTTACTATTTACCACCACATTTTATTCGCCGCCGCCGGACAATAACGCGCGCGAACCGATGAGCCGCGCAGATAAGACGCGGACGATCGCGTCTAACGACCGGCCGCCGCTCCGATCGGCAAGTGGCCATCGATCATGGACGAGAACGAGCGGGCG
The DNA here is from genome assembly GCA_036289425.1 of Rhopalosiphum nymphaeae. Classification (NCBI taxonomy): domain Eukaryota; kingdom Metazoa; phylum Arthropoda; class Insecta; order Hemiptera; family Aphididae; genus Rhopalosiphum; species Rhopalosiphum nymphaeae. The sequence goes on from JAZAQC010000013.1 coordinate 22,264,879, forward strand.
CGCGCGCGCGCATTCAATCACTATATTATAAACGGCACAGCTACGGCAGCGGCCGTCCCGGGGACCCGCCATGGCGTGGGCATGGGTACGCGTACGTGCCGGTTATGTGTTTGACGGTAAGCGGGTGGTGGGTGGGCGAGTGTGTGTGTTTAATGTTTATAGGTAAAAAGTCAAATAAACGGCCTCGCGTTTATATAATTAGACTAGCTGCACAACCTGCTGACTTCGCACGGGGAAAAAAAAAACGAAGAAGCATTTAATACGGTGCTATGATACTCTTATACGAATGAGATGGGTAACTATCCCAAGTGTTGGATTGGATATGTAGCACTAATTGGTATATTCAAACTGTTCTCTAAACGTTCCTGATAACTCTAAGAATAATCTCTGACACTTTCGTCAAAATCGTTTGAGCAGTTTTTGATTCTATAAGATATGTAGGCATGAGGACTCTGCGGCGTTGTTGTACATTTGAATAACAAATAAAAATAAGAAAAATAGATCATATAGAAATGTATGGCTAATCGGCTAGTGTATGCAAAACTTTTAGAACGTAATTCACGTGTGGACTATCTTATATTTGTTGAAAAAAAAACATCTACCGAATGTCAAGTAATCTATTAATATAACTTATATTGAAATCGGTTCATTATTTTTTGAGATTAGCCGTTAGTAAAAAATAATTTTACACATAATATATGTATACCAAGATAATGAAATGTTATTAATACGTGTTATAGCTGCACTATTATATTCACACGTTTACTCAACAATTTTAGGGACTGCAAGATTTAATTTTTAAAGTCAATTCGTCACTTATTGAAGATACATTTTTTGTACAATTTTAATGTATCTATACTTGTTATCAAAAATATTATAATATAAATAGATGAATATGATGTTATTATATATTGTGTACACGCTGCACATATACATTTTTATATTAAACTTACACAATAATTTTTATTTTACACAGTGCTTTAAGAAATATTATTGGTGCCCAAGTTCAGTGATTATTAACCTTTTTATATTCTAATATCATATGAAATGTTGAAAGTTTTTACGTACCACTTGAAAGAAAATGTATACTATTATTGATATTAATTCAAATTTCTACTGAGGTGGTGGCATAACTAGGTTTTAATAGATCTTTTTTCAACATTTCAACATGGAGACGAATAGGAGAAATAAACCTTTAAATACTATAGTTATGTCGTTTGGTCATCCTATGTATATGACATAATAACTATATCCATATTATAATGGAAGTTGAAATAAATGAAAAAAAACCGACTAGGAATACCCAATAATAATAATAATAATTATGTTATAAATAGCCGAACGTCTTGATAGATTTCGCTAATAATGATTACATACACGTAACTTCATGAGTTTATACATACACACACACACACACACACACACACACACACACACACACACACACACACACACACACACACACACATACATATAATGTCTGTTCAGTCGAAGAACAATATTAATTTTGAATATAACCTTGAGATATAGTAATGTACCTATATAATATTATTATAGTTGCTGTTGCAGTGTGTATTATAATAATATATACGATGATGATACCTCGTCGTCGACGCTTGGTGCGGTAGATATTAAATATTAAGTATTAGATGCGTCACAGACTATTCGATATTAAAAGCAAACAAAATATCTAATAATAAACTAGAAAATTACGAAATCCTAATAAAATGTGTCAATTTTTCAATAGTTGTATCTATTGATTGGATTACCGAAAGATACTAGTGCGTGCATGTTGTGGTAATAATTTATTATCAATTTGAAAATAACCATTCATGTTCAGTAGCATAATAAATAATAATGTAACACATTTGGGTTTATACTATCGCTAAACAAATTTAAATTACTGAAACATTTTTGATAACATAAGGTACATAATATAATCTAATAATAATTAATGTTAACATGACTTGAGCTCCTAGTCAATGATAGGGGGGGGGGAATGGATCCTCCGACCAACACTGAAAAAATAAAAATGTTGTTACGATGCAATGATCGGTCGAATCCCACGTTCAGTCCACGAGTCTAGAGGATATCGAACATGCGCACATAATATATTGTAATATCGAGGAAATACGACGCGCCTCTCCGATATTTTCTGAACCGACAATTATCGTTTCCAATAATAATATTCGTCTTACCTACGCGTCGAAACGTTTGTTAAAATACAATGACACGATGTGTTATAACGGTTGGAAATCAGTTTCGAAAGACCACCACGCAAACTCGCGTCAATACATTATAATAATATATTACGTTATGTTATTTCGTTAAACAGTCGTCCAACCTGTAATTATCCAGCGGTTCATTGTTATGATATCGCGTCATCACCGCACTGCAGTTAGGTACTTCCATCGTGCGTATTCATATATACAGGTGGCGAGTCGGTGACATTAGAAACTCAAACATAATTTATTACTCTATATAGTATATACGTTAAGAAGATATCGTATAATTAATAGTAATATTGGATTAATCAATAATTTGTGATATTTGTTGTCCATCAAAATGTTATAGCCTTTTAGGTACTTATAAGCATCATATTATGAAGTTTCATAACATTTTATAAAACTAGATTAGAGAATTATTGTATTATTCGGAGTGTCTTAAATATTGTTTTATTTAGACGAAGAAAAGACAAATTAAAAAAAAAAAATTAAAAAAAAGAAATTATAAAAAGAAACCCAAAGATTGATTACAGAGTCTCACTATAATTTGAAAAATAAGACGTAAGTTATAGTTACATACTATATCGGTACGTATATAGGTAATGTTACGCCCTGAGACGAACGCCATAGATCAGCGGTCGGCGACGACTCGGCAATTTAAGCGAAGTATAAATGGATCGCACGCATTATAATAATATATTGTATATCATACATTAAACGCGTCGCGTAGTCGTCGTTTTTGATGCCGATTTATGGCGGCCGGTCGTCTCGCGTCGAGAGAATCCGTTACCCGCTACCACCAATATACCTATATAATATTATATACCGCGTCGGACGAGAGGACTGATTGAATTTTACAATCGTAAAATGCGTACAAGTGCCAAACCGAGAGTTCCTGCCTATACAATCACCGGGCTCACACGCGGTATTATAATATACAAGGTATAGGCACAGGTATTCCGCGGGCCGCCGCCGGACTGCTCGTCGTCGTTGTCCATTCACCCGTCAACGCACCGCCGTCGTCTGTAATCGATGCCGAGCGCGTCAAGAGAAGAAGCGCACCGTCGTCGTCGTCGTCGTCGTCGGTCGAACGCAGTAAAATAATGTTTATTATTGCACGTTAGGCGTATAGGTATAATAGTTACAGGTGGTATATACGAGTGACGGTCTGCGATCGCGATTTTTAATCCGCATTTATTTTTAGCGCTAAGAATTCGCTCGGGCGAGAAATCAGATAATATAGGCCTCTCGCCGGCTGAGCAAACGCGCCTTAAATAATGGTCGACGAAACGACGGCGGTGGCGGTAAAGTGGTCGTCGTCGTCGTCGTCGCCAATTTCCGAAACGATGTCCGCGAGCGCGCGCCGCGTTGCATGTAATGCGCGATCAAGAAGGGGTCAAAGTACCCGAGCGTGTGTACTGGTGTGTCTATATTATATTTTTGCGTCCGCAGTGATTTGCGTAAACAAACGGATTAATGCAGCAACGACTTGACGACGAACGTGATATATTTCGCGCGCGTACGCGACGAGACAAAACGATATCCAGTTTTCACGTCGAGACTCGCTTATATCAAACGTTATTATTATAACAGCGACATAATAACAATAATACACGCTGCACACGCGATGACCATTATAGACCCGATTTATATTATTATATTATTACGTCCGAGTTGCCTAATGGTTTCGTTTTAAATCGTGAAAAAATTCGATAAAAACAAAAACAACATTTTTACGCGACGAAAATCGTAATGCGCATCACACCATTAGTGAGACGTATAATAGATACAAATATATTATATAGATGTGCCAGTCATATACGTTTTCGGTACTCGCTGAGTGTTCGGACTAATTTTTTTGGTGTGTGCTCTTTATTTATCGTGCTTATTTCTAATATAATATATATATATATATATATATATATATATGTACATACATTTATATACGAAAAAAATCCATTAAACCATTCACCGAGTTTATAATTTAAATTATCGACAAGTGTAAAACGCAACGAGGAATATATTAAAATATTATTTGTTCGATAAAATTTCAAGACCAGACTATACCGAGAGATTGTCAGGCCAAAGAGAAGAAGTTTTGTGTGTTGAGTCTGGATACATGGAAAGAGATAACTGAAAGTATAGTAGACGAGATTGAATAATACTAGCTGACCCTGCAAAACATATTGGCCCGTAAAGAACTTTTTTCGTTAGGTATCTATAACCAAGTGAAAAATCAATGTGAGTACCGACCGAACCTATGATATATTGAATAATATGGTTTCTGAGATAACCGAGCATTAACACACGCACAAATGTACAATATTTTTTTTGATTATTAGGAACTTAATAGGTACGATAAAATGCGATGATATAATAATAGAGAAAAACGAGCGATTAAAAGAAGGAAGATGAGTGGTTTCGAATCGAGCCGATTGATTTAAACAATATGTTGCAATGACAAGAGTGCTGAGAAAGAATCGTTTCCTATCATTAGGACACCACTATATATTATCGACATCGACATATTTTGCGATAAATTATAATACATAACATTATTTCAAAACTTTACTCGTATGCGGAATCGAGTGTAATATCATGACAGATACACTTCTGAGTGTTTGATGAAGAACAAAGACGAAATAAATAGGAACATTTATTTATACCGATTATAAACCGATGTTTTTCACGTTCACAATCCGACATATTATTATTATTATTATTATTATTATTATTATTATTATTATTATCATCATCATTACGATTATAAACACCATGCGATAGCCGCATGTTACGTAAGTACATCCGTAACGGCAGCGCACATTTCATTTATTGGACGTAGCCCAGTTCGAGCGGCGGTGCAGACGATAAATTGCACCGACACGTCCCGTACCGGCCATCCGCGGGAATACGCGAGACGGCGCTCGGTGTGCCGCAGGTCGTTGGACACGCGCGGCAACGTTTTGTGTAATATAATATAATAATAATAATAATAATATTGCACCCAGCTAATATTGTATTATAATACAACCGGCGCGTTGTCTTCGTCACCCGCCGCGTGATATATCGGCATGTAAAAACGTCAGCGGTGGCGTAAAGTGGTTCTACCCGGACGAATAATACGCAGTCGTGTAAAATACGGGGATAAAGGAAAAAAATAAATGAATAAATAATCTTTTGCGCGTTTGTCTGGCAGTAGTTGAATCTTAGGTTATACGCGTGTTGTACCTTGTACGTGGTGTACAAGGTGATTCTTTCATTGAAAAGTACTATAGACATATAGTAGGTATATGGGAACATCGACAATAACAGGGATTTAAAATTTTTTTCCAATGTTTATTTTTAAACCGATATTAATTTACGATGACTGTAGAAGTGTGAACTCTTAGAAAAACTAATTATTATTAACTGATTGTAAAAAATAATTTCTGTTGTACTAAGTACTAATGAATTCAATTTTGAAAATTTTATTTTGTCTTTTTTTTTAAATTTATGATTACCTAAGGTTTTTACCTTTTTATATCCTTTTTCATTTTTTATTAATTTTTCTCTATATTTTTTATTATTTTTAATATTTTTAACATTTTTTTTTATTTTTTTTTATCTTAAATATATTATAAATAAATATATTTCCTACGTTCTGAAAGCATATCATACCTAATAATTTTAGTATGAACAAAAATAATTTACACTTTTTATTATAAAAACATTTAAAACTATGGTTCATAATATTACAATGCATTTTACACTTTAAGTAAATAAATGTTATAAGTTTATTTTTTTAAATCTTTTCAATGCATTAAAATCAAACAATTAATTATTACTATTTTATACATTTGTTTGTGATTATTAATTATCATTTTGATTTGAAAATGAATGAGATAAAATTTCTCAAATTTTAAAATGCATTATTATCTTAAACCTATAATATGTGTGTAATAGTATAATATGCTCAAATATTATATGCAAAAACGATTGTGGTACAGTGCAGTGTACAGTTACAACTTTCAATATTAATAACAAATAATAATAATATTAATGTTATAAGACGAATTCGATGAAATTACTTATTATATAGAATATACGAGTATTATATTTCAAACGTACGCATTATATTGATATTATTTGCTAATAGTTATGGTGATCGTCTTTTAAATTTTTATTTTTACTACAATGGTGTAGCATCCGCAACTCACGAACAAAATTAGACATTTTGCGATTATTTTTTCATTTTAAGTGTTTTACGTTTGAAAATAAAAATATACCAGCATATCTCAAGTAAGTCGCGTACAACAATGAGACGATTATTATTTATTTATTTACGATTCATTTATATAATAATATTATATGACACATATTACTATAATAGGTAACTATAGAGGTTACCGTATACAAAGGTTGAATGAGCCTATACAGCGTTTACGAGCTATTTATAACGCATAAGTATTATGCAGCAGAATAAAAATTTGTAATCAAAGTGTGTGAATAATGAAAAAAAAATTCACCGTGAAACAAAAATGCAAACAGATTAAAGATCCCGGATAATAATATAGCTTCAAGTACCAATGATAGGTCTACGTTTTAGTTGGTTAAAGATAAATGTCGTATTGTTTGTGTTCATTTGGCCATGTACGTCAAGTCGTAATGACTTTAATTAGCTGCCCTTTTCGTTCATGACCTCTGCGAACCGTATTTCACATACATATTATAATACCCGACCCAATACTGCATTGTTTCAAAAATGCATACAATAATAATTGACGTTTAAAGAACCGCATGCATGCACCTATATAAATATCGAGAGTTTATTTTGTATAAGACAGTTTGTAATCGTTTCGTGTTTTAAAATGTGTTCATTAGCATGATTGAAAAATAATATCTGTCGATGTATATTTGTCTATTTAAACGACTACATTTAGGTCAGATTTGACATTAACACGTTGATCTATATGTATATACATTGTACTCATACAAAATTAAAATAATAATATGAGTTTAAAAAATATTATTAGACAACACGTTCGTTTGGGCCATTTAAATTTTCAAGTTTGAATAACCAATATCATTTAAATGTATCTGACAGTAATAATTAAAGGTTCCTTGTTCGTTTTAATTTTTTTTTTGCGATCGTATCGATTTCAGAACTCGTGGGAATATAATTTTAATTGTAAGACGCCTACTATTCGTAATAATATAATTATTATTTTGTATAAAATTAGCTACTTGTTTTTAAAATCAATCATGCTATACATGTTTCACTTTGTGTACATTTGGAATATGCCCATATATATTATTATAGTAAGTGGCAGTTATAACTTATAACCAACGAATATATTATGTATAGTTACGTACAAGATCATAACTGTACATTGTAAGTAAAAATTCTATATTCATTACATGTATCTATTTAAATTTTAAAATATCAAAAAGTTATATCTCTAAACGACGTATAATGTATATACCTATTTTAATAATTGAATGTGTATAATTAATTGCCTAATCAAATTTCACACGTACAATTTGAGAAATGAAAAAATTGACGGACATAATTAATGTGATTATATTACCAACAAATGTTGCCAATATTAAAATATTAGAATTTGTCCTTCAAAATAAGAATAAAAAACAATTTTATTGAGTAAAATATATTTGGGAAATTATTATTATGATTTTTAACCGAGAGACTTTAAAATTTAATATTAGTATAGGTATAGGTATACTGTATAGTAATAATATATGGTATGGGAATCGCAGAAATTATTGTTTTTACCGGAACGCGTTAGTAAGTTTGCCCGCTAAAAAATCCACACGACTCTAATGTGGTTTTAAAAACCCTAAGCTATCGCGTATTTTTAATTAGACTAAAATATTAATGTAGTAAAATAATTCATACGGACAATAAGACAAGAAATGTACACACGACGGCAGCAATAAGTCTCAAGGCGATCTGTGTTTTTTATATAGGTACCACCACCAGTTGAACAAACAATCTGTCGACGTTCCAATAATTAATGAAATTATGAGTATATGTACATTATTATTTACTGGAGTCATGAGTTAACTGTGACTCTAAATATTTTGGCCAAGTGACCTTCGATTGCAATATAATTTTTATGGTTTGTATATATTAATTTTTTTTTAAATTATCTGTTTCATACAATTATTTTACTATGTACCTATCATGTAATTAAATCATAAAATAAAAACCCATAGACAACATAATATAACCAAACGACTAACACAATAATTCAATTGTATCCATATACTTGTATATAATAATATTAAATTTATTTAATGTATAATAATCTACGGACAAATTTATAACCTTTAATTATTGCGATTGTTGCGAGGAACAAAAACAATGCAAATTATGTAATATACAATTTAAATAGTGGTGGATATAAAACAAACTTGGATTACTATTATCTAATTTTATGTTTTGAATGATTTTAAAATTAAATGGACGACAAAAAAAATTGATTTAAATAAGGGTATATTCATAGTAATTGGTAAAATAAACAGAAATCTATAAAAGGATCTCGCTGAAATTACTGTTATTTAAAAAATATTTAGTTTTGTATCATAGCTGATTGGTTACTTGCACAATTACTTTTATAATTCGACCAGTTGTAATGTCACCATAAAAAAAAAAGTTTCCATATTCAATAATAATAACCCATGATATCTACAGATTAAATATTAAAAAATTGTTTTTCTTTATTCCAATTATAATTAATATAACAAGTATGTCATTCCCTAGAAAACCGCTAGGTTAACCGGCCAAAATATTAATTGGCTGCACTTTAACTCGGAGCGTGAACACATCGCCGAATAAAATAAGATGATGTAGTTTAAATAATTCAAAACATTACAAGTTATTATCGTAGGACAATAGGAAACGATTTTTCGTGCAGTGACGGTATTTTAAATAAGGCTACTTTTGGTATAGTACATACTCGTATAAACACACACCGCGGGCTTATTGTATAACACAGGTACCTATATATATAATATATCGTCGTGGGAATGAAAAAAAAAAATTAAGACCGCACGGAGAAGACGAAGAAGACGACGACGACGACTACGTCCAAAAAACGATGGATAATAATAAGGTGTCGGACACGACGACGACGGCGTATCGTATATAATAATAATATGTAGGTATATCATAATATCAGCTGTAATAATAATTGTATTATTGTTTGTTTATTTATGTTTTATTATTATAGTGTTATGCCTCCGCGCGATAACGGAGATGACGGCTGCGGCCGGTCCCGTTCACGACCGGAGCACGCGATCCTCCTCGCGGTGGCTCCCGCGTTTTCGGACTCGATCACGACCGGGGCGCGTGTGGGCGCTCGCTCGCGCGCGCTAACACATACGCGCGCACACCGACACGCGTTTGTGTGTGTTATAAACGTGCAAACGCGCGCGAGGTCATGAGAAAGTGTCCGACAACCACTGCCGCCGCCGCAGTGTGTTTGTGGGACACACACCCACTACCGAGTCGTATATATGGACGCATATAAAATGGGCATATATATATATATATATTATATTATTATGTGTCGGGTACGCGGCGCACCGTATAACGATCCGATTCGCCGATATGTCACCGGCACTCCGAACTACCGGTATTTAAATACCGCGCGCGGTATAAAATATAATATAATGGTGATTTGAAAAGCCGCACGGCGAGTGTTCACGAATAAAACGCCGCCGTATACACTGTGTGCGCGAAACGCGAATAACATTAGTATAAAAAAAAAAAAAAAAAATCGCTACGCGTATATCACACACCGTGCGGTGTATCCGTCTATGAATATCGTTCCGGTATAAATAATAATGTTGTGTGACTTATCGTCGTCATTCGTTTAAGTTCAGTTTACACATTCCAACTGTACATAACATATACCCGTGTATATTGTATATTATGATATTATAACACAGCATAGCACTGTTAACTCTATACCATATACGATTTTTATAAATAATTGTTTTCCGAGTGCTTGTGTAATGTCTTATGATTAATGAGTAAATTAATTATTCAGTTTTCTGATAATTTTGATGTAAAAAAAAAAAAAAAAAAAAAACATAAAAAAAGGTTTTTAGTGTTAGATAAATAATCATCAGAGATCTGGCCAAAGAGTAGAAATTATGAACCGGAAAATGTGATTTAAATTATGTTTATTCCACTGCAAAGATAATATTAATTGTATAATGATTTTTTTTTTTTTTATTCGATTTTATTTATGCAGAACAATAATTACTTTAATTTTTTTTCTTTTTGAAAAATATAATCTATTTGCTGGAGTATTTGTTTATGCATTTATCACATTTGTTCCAAAGATCTTCTCAATGACACTGAATTAAAACAACTATACTAAATATAACTGTGTAAATGTTCTTACCTTAGAAAATCCGTAACCAGGCGTTGGCAAGCAATGGTGGTGTAGACATTCATGACGTTTGAATGCTGTAAGAAAAAAAAATATCAAAATAAATTATTATTGTGGATATTACATGTTTTAACGTGTATAAATATAATAAAATTCAAGAGTAAATTTCACGCGATTTGAAATGATAAATTAATATTTTTATTTTATTCGAGAAAAGACAAGGTCAGATTCTGCGTTGACGGCTATAGAAATATTGGCTTTTATAATAATGTTCTCTCTGCTGGCGAAGTACCTACCTATATTGCAGGTGTTTGAACGTTTGTCACATTGTATATACCTATATGTTGTTCTTACGTGCGCTATTTACGACTGTTTTATAGCCAACCTTTTTTTGCTGCATTTATTGATCGCATATTAATATTTATTACATCATTATTAATATAGATATACACTTTACGTTTAATGGACGTGTACTCAATAATAAACGAGTAATTAATATTATTATTGTGTCACAATATTTTATGTTTACTTTTTTTTATAAATTCTACAAGTTTGCATACATTATAAAGATGTTGAAAAAATTCAATTTTTTTTTTTAATTAAATTATAGTACATTATTATGATGTGTTATCAAGAAGATACAATAATAGGTACAAATTAAGGGTTAAACTTGCAAGAATTATCACATTTAAGATGGTGAATTTCAAAATAATAAATAATATATACTTTCATAAATATACATAGGTATGATAATTATTTGTTGATAGCATTTTTGGCCTTAAGAACGAATAAGTAAAATGTTCGATATGACAATATAAATAGTTTATAATTATGATTCAGCAATATATTTGAATGAATAATGAATCATTACAAATTGTACCAACTTAAATTACTTAGTGTTCAACAGTTTTTATTCGCTTTGCATCACATTCAACGTCTAGTGTCGTTTATATATATATATTGAAGGTGTATTTCTAGTATATATTTACAAATATAATTGGGATTTGAAGATTTAGCTTACGTAACGATTTGAGTCTTCAAAAACGAATAGAGGGTCAAGTGTAGAAAATTCCATCAATGATTAGAATATTTGACGTTTAAGTACTCTTCAAGCATAAAACATTATTTGTTGCATCATCGTATGCCAAAAAAAAAACTTTGAACAAATCCATATAAATATAATATATAATTATATGTATGTGGTGTGTGTGTGTCGTACACTCGTACATAAACATTTACCTATTGTGTAGGTATTATAGGTGCTATAGATGTAAACTACTCGTAATATTAAAACAAATTTGAATGTAATTTGAACTGACGTTATATATTATGTATGTATTTTATTTTCAGTCACCTCGATAAATTCTTGTCGGCCAGCACTTCAAAGTTGGTTAATATTTTTCTCATTCTCGCTATGTACAGCAATTTTATTCTACAGCCACGGTATAAACTAATAATTGTCATAATTGGTATGTGCTTGATGATTTATTATTTCTAGTACGTATGTATAGCTTCACAACAGATAATTTACCATGACGTAATAAACTCTATAAAGAATTACTAACATAATATCCGCTTCGCATAAAAAAGAAAAAAAATTATAAAGCATTTCTTTCTTATAGTTCGATATTTTTATTAAAAAATTAATAATAAACATCGCAGGGCTATAATATATAATCCTCAATTTTGGGATGCCGACGATATTATATTTAATACATTTTAGAATTAATTATACATCGTAAATGACTGTACGTAATTAATAAAAATATCATAATATTATTCGATCAGGTGACATAATATTTTAAACAGATAGGTATAACGATAAGTAGTATAATCGACCATATTATAGGTTTGGTATGTTATTATTTAACGAAATAACGAATATGATATACCCACCAAAACGGACCACAACGAAGAAAGTTCTAAACATGGAAAGAAATCGCCTTGATCATGCATACTTAAATGTTTTACATTATTTCACGGTCAATTACGATATTTTATGAATTAGTCACGGATTACGTGCAACGTCGCGTACGGCGCGTATATTATACGAGCGATGATAGGTACAAGACGTTTCGTCGCGGATTCGGACGAGAAATACGAAAAGATAAAAAAAACGCCGCAATGACACACGATCGCCGAGATACAAACAATAATAATAACTTTAATATTCCAAATGGGTTCGAAAAAATGTAAAGATCCGGACAGACGCGTAGATAATAATACTTCGTAAAATATCAATCATCGTCGTTCTTACGTACCTAAAATCTACATACGTGTGTAAACATATACGCCTGTAAAATATTATACATTAGATATATACTTATTTACATAATATAATATAATAAAATATTATAATTCGTGTACTCGTGTTGTTTTAGTGTTTTAAATACACGCGCGCGTATACCGCTAAAGAATATTTCATACGGATAACGGATCACATGTTGAATTCTGTTTGATGTTATTCGTATACTTCGGTATAAAGATACATACCAGACGGTCACACACATATACGAGTAATGATCTTATATACATCCAACTTAATATAGTAAAGCGTCTGCAGCATCAAATATCTTTAATATAATATTACTACGAGCTCGCGCGCGTAATAATAATTAGTACTCGGTCCTCGTGTTCAGAATCTACTCCCCCCTTCCGCACACCACCGACCACAAAATATTATGTACTCTTTTTAGTAAATTTAGCGTTCGATTATCGTTATTCCACCCATATTTTTAGAAATATTAACAAAATAAGTTTTTTTTCCAATAATTCAGTTATTCAAAATCTGATGTTAATATTATAATATGGTCCACACGCTCCACGGTCCAGTTCCTCGCTGCCCGTAGCCCACGGGTTGGAAACTGCTAGTGTAGTTACATCAACATTTTCAAAGAAATTATCCATCAAATGATTTATAGTTAAAAGGGTGGTAATCCTTGAAAAATGTAATTTTGTTGTTTGTATCGCCACGAGACACTGTTCATAAGAAATGCAAACAATTTCAAAATTTCAAAATATACTCTTAAAATATCTACCTACATTTAAAATTTCCAAAAAGTAGAATTTGAATAAATTCATTATTAAAAGAATAAAACATTGGGGTGTGCATGATTTGTGAATCACCCTGTATATACATATCACGATATGATCATAGGTGTGGGTATGCGTATAATAGGTACACTAACCATGCGCTTCAAGTATGCTACAATATATAATTTTATATAATATATAATACTCGCACGCGTAATAGTATCTGTGGCGCATTTTCCACGACGCGCTTCCCAATCGGTTGAAACGATTATACCTTGAATAATATACGCGTACCTATACGGCTATACCGATATTATGCACGATCATAGATCATACATTGCGCGTGTTATAATCGTCGATCCGATCGCGGGCACGACCCCCCGTCGCGTATATTTGTATTTATATATTATACGAGCGCAGACGGATTACGTATTATGCATTAGATGTATGATATATATACATTATAATATACATATACGACGGTGCACTTCTGTGCGGGAAAATATAATAATATTTTGTCGGGTTTCTCGTTAGCGCGATGATGCGACACGATCCGCCAGCCGCTGTGGTAGCTAGTTTTTCTTTCACGCGTCTTCCTGGTGTGAAAAGGTGCAGCTCATCTGAATACCGGATAACGGACATCCGATAACTACACAACAGATAAACGAAAAAAAAAATAACAGCAGTATAACTGCAAAACTGATCAATATGTGTGCGTGTGTCTACGATTCACGATTATGTATAAAACTGTAAGAGCCGAGGCCCGAGATGATTATATTGTATTATTAAAGCTATGTACAAGTATATCGTATTGGTATACCTACAACTTTTTACAAAATCTAAAATTCTTGAAAAATCATATGTGTATGTATGGGTAGGGGTAAATCTTGTAAATTTCGATCAAATACAATTAATAATATTTATGACTTTAATTATTATATTATCGGGTGATTAAACTATATATATAACATATAACTAATAGTGGCTTGAAATCGAAATAAAAACAATTAAATCCTAAAATTTTCAAATTATATTCAAGGTATACGCGCGTCCAGTTCAATATATTTGAATATTTTACTCGACGCGTCACCACGATATAATCTCATATGTATACACATAATATTATTATATTATTTTAAGCGGGTACCCTGCGGAGAAACCGTCATTTGGATAGGCATACATTCATTTTAAAGCTATACCTATATAATATTAAAATATACAACGGTCGTTATTATAATAATACGAAAACTAGCCCGCGATATCATGTTATTTGGTATAGATACTACAGATGAAATCGATTATGAACGTTCTTAATTTCTATGATCGTTCAGAACGACTATTGCTTTTAATTAATTAATTCAAAACGATTCGTATGACTAATGGTTTTAAATTTAATTTTGCACGCTCAAAATATCAAACGCACATAACTCTATATTATTATTTATTATATTATATGCTAAGAAATCAAGTATCTGGCTTATTATAATTTTTACTTTCAGATGAGATGTAATAATATAAATATATAGGTATATATATAAATATTTTTTTATTAGCGAACGCTTTGGCTTAATCAAAATATTACACAATATAATTTGTTTGCAGATAAAATAATTTCAAGTCGGTCAACATAATACTTATTATTATTAGGTTGGTAGCACATCTCATAGATTATAATATATTTTCTTATATAATATTATATATCGATTTAGTCTCAATCCACTAATACGACAAAATTATAGATACTTCCTGGTTGTATAAATATAGACCACACACAAGAGTCAAACGTCAATTATTTAAAACTTATATATACAGCAGTAAGTATACACACTATACACTTAACACGCCTTTAGCCATACACCACCTACACCTATTTAATAATAATTCGATCACGACTTGAAACAATATGATTGTAAATAGATACACCAATTTAATGTTAATTTTATTATACTTTTCATTCAAGTATACTATATTATACTCTCGTAAATTTTACTACCCACAACAACTGCAATTTTACTACAAGCTGCTATAACTCTTCTGTATGTGAAGCCACAGTTCACATTTTTAATAATATACGTCGATTTTGCTTTGAAATCACTGCACGATATTTCGTAACAAGTAGACAAGGGTACAAGACAAGTATTATTATAAATTACATTTAGTTAGGTATTTATTATTATAGTGTAGTCAGTGTAACTTTATTACAACTCGTAAAAAAATAATAAAAACAAAAAACTCTGTTAACCTATTAGTATTTTATATTAAACTATAATAAAATAATTTAATTTTTGATCATTTTTATCACTTTTAACTAATATATTAAATTATAGTATGACAAATAATACAAATTTAACCTATTTTTAAATTTATAAATATAATAAAATAATATGCATATTTTATTGTGAAATACGTGGGTTAATTTATTGTTAATTATCATTTTTTTCGTATTTATCTGTAATAGTATGTTATATACAAAATAGAACAAAATTATAATTTCCTTAACAAATATAATTAATATAAAATATTAATACCATTTTATGTACTTAATATAAACCTAAAATTAAAAATACTAAGAATATTTCAACAATAAAATTTGATTTTTTTTTTTTTTTTGATTTTCTATAAAATAAAATCAATACGGGATGTTATAAAGTTATAATGTTATTACAACTTTTTTTATGACTGAACTTATATTTTACATTTTTAAAAATAGTGCGTTCTTCTCTCTATTGTGTATTATATTTTACAACTACATAACCACAGCCGTTAAAGTCACTCGAGTCACACTACTCCGTTCTGTACGTTATGTCCAATATATCTGACACTCGCGAAATCATAAACGTTTAAAATTATTATATTATATCGTGTATATATGCAACGTTATTTATGTTTTATAATACACATGTAACGGGTACTTATGAATTATAATACTATGCGTTTTATTTTAAGCGTTATTCTGCAGCGCCGGTCTAATCGCGAGCGTATCTATATATTTTTACACGTTTGTTTGCACAACGGAATATAAAACACAACTACTTGACGTTCATTCCTCCGTCGCAATAAGTCCCCGGAAGGCATCTGGCCACGAGTACGGGTGCGAAGAGCAAAATAAAGACGATTATATGTTGATGTACAGAGGGGTCGCGGGGGCGCGCTCGTTTTACCATTTACTCGCACTATACACAGTTTATAATATATTATATAATACTCGTCCACGTACACATAAAACATATCATTACTAAGCCCGCAAAGCGACCGAGCCTAATAGAATTAATTTTCTGGCGTACGTCGTATATTCTACCCGCGTCTTCGTCATGCAATAATAACAACAATATCGTCGGATCGAATCGGTTCACACGTTTCACGTCGTTAATATTATTATATACTGGTAACATACTTATGCGTACGAGTATATAACATAATATGGCTCGTATTATAATATAATAATATGCATCCAGCGCAGGCGTAAAATGAAAACGAAGGAAAAGGAAGCCATCATGGAGATGACTATTTGTCTGTTTTAAACGATATAACTTCATACTTTTTTTGGGAACCATAATATAGTTATAATATAATATTGCCGTGAACGCAATTTTTGTATAGAAATTATTTATTCCAACCGATAAAAGTTTAAATGTTTTTAACGACCTTATAGATGCATAATGGTTGATTTATATAATATATTACGTATAGTAAACTTTCTGTGGTGATGAGTTTAATGAAATCTGAGAATTATAATCAATTTAGGTTATAATGAATAGTGAAATTCCCGAAAATAAAGTTCATCGTCGAAATTTATTTATTAATGATTATTTTATATATTGTTATTGTTAGATCTGTCTTTACTATTTAATATTTCTATCAGGGTCATATTGAGTGTGACAAAGATTTTCTTGTGATAAAGCATTTTCAAATTTCTTTTTCTTTTTTATTCACCAAAAAAAAAAAAAAAAAATTAAATAACGTCCATAAAAACGTGTAAACTTTTAAGATACCAAAATTGTATATTCATTGGAATAATGAAATAATAACGATGTTTAAGATTTTTGTAAATTTTTCAAAATGTTGGGTATAACTTAAAAGTGTAAATTTTCCAAAATGTGACCTTGACCCGATAAATTCCTTTTATCAAAAAACTCTTAATCATGAAATTCTGACAAAATCTATGGGCTGTGATTGGGAAAAAGTTCACACGCACTCGCACTCAATTATTGCTAGTGTAGGAAATAGCAGGTACCTATGCTGAAGTAGTATTTAATATATACACATATTAGGTATAACAAACAGCAGTATATTCTAATATATTTGCGGGAATAAGTATACACTGTTATAGTGCATTAAACCGTAGTTACTCACAGCTGTCGTCGTCAAATAGAGTTCAAAAGTCTGGAAAACGCGTACCTATACGTTTTAAATCAAAGGAACATCGCGTGCGAAAACCGTGCGATTTCTACTCACGGTCGCGGGGCACCCAAACAGAATAAGTCTATAAATCTGGTTGCTGTGGCGGTAGTGCGTATATATATATATATATATATACATCGCCGCGATGTATATTTACCTATAAATCGCAAATCAGAGGCGTAGAAAGTTTGCGCGCCTATATTGTATTTGTGCAGCTATTGCGAATTTATCGTCCGTTGCGCTTTCACCCGCGCGCGCGCGAACAATAAGGCCGTTATATTATTATAGTCGTATATATATATATATATATAAATAAGTAGGTATATACGAACATACAACATTGTATTATTATAATAATATATACCTGTACACTGCAGTACCTATAGTGTAATACATATATAGTATGTGCACTAGGTATAAAATATACTGTGCGCACAATGCTGCAACTTATATTCGCGGGCCGTGGTGCTGTACTTCAGAACAAGAGGACATTTAAAAATATATTATATAATATAGACTATAGCTATGTATAAAAATCGTCATTGAGAAAAATTACGAATTTGTTGTATCGCGGACCGTAACGTTGGAACAATAAATACAGCACTGATGATGTTCATAGGTTCTTTTACGATCGTTCTATTGTTGCAGTCATAGTTTTAACGATACCATAGTGCGTGTCTAATATATATATATATATATATAGAGTCGGTCACGCCGAGAATGCGGAAGAAGCCATACGCGCAAATAATTATCACTCACCCAGGCCAACGAGACGACATTTTATCTCCGTGTTATTGCATATTTGTAGAAAAGTATATAATATAATATGCAGTACGTAAACATTTTAAAAATAACTATTGTGAAAATCGTGAAAAATTCCTAGTGTTGGAATGAATAAAAGTATTTTTAAATTTTAATGAGACGAAAAATATTTCTATCAAGAATATCACAATACTTGGTCAAAAAATTGAGTGTTAGAAAATACAAAATATTTAAAACAATTAATTATGATGGTCAAATTAAATTAAATATCAAAGATATCAGATATATTATGAATATTATATATATAATTTTATGGATTTATGTTAATTATATCGTACATTTTATGTTCGTAAAGGTAAATAAGAAGACGACCATTATTCAAAAAACCACCTCATCATAGAATATATTAAAACTGCAGTTTTGTCAAAACATTGACGGGTAACAATACATCTATATATTACCTTCTATTATAATATTATACATATATGGCGCATGCATACGAATGGATGATTTCGGCGGGATAACCGCCATTTTATTTTTCCGGTTCACAGAACGATAATGATATATATATAATATATTTATATTATGTATGTATGTATATAATATATACCTATATAGGTAGTGAATTACATGCAGACGGCGACATTACCCACACTAGCATCGCGGGACCGCCGTAGCGTGACGGAATGGCGTCCGCACAGTATTTATTATTAAAATGATATATTATTTTCTATTCATGTTTTGTACTTATACTACAGTTAAGCATGTAACTCTGTGGCTGTAACTCCTGTATTATTTACGTGCGTTGTTTCGCAACCGTTTTTGAACTCTCTTTAGTCTATCATACCACGAATAATAAATAAATACCCATTTATTTAAGTGACTAAACGATACAGTCAAAGGATCAGGTTTTCCGAATGACTTTTAATTACGTTCCGAGGTAAAATGTCTTCTGAATTGGTGCTTGAATTTTTTTAGAGCACATACCTACAAATTGCTGCCCAATCTTTATTTAGCGTGTTTATTTTCAAAGTATCTACATCTTGTAAAAGGTGGCTACATATAATTTTGCTTGGTTTCTCTTTAATATTATCTTGTTGATACTTTTTTTATACTTTTTATTTTACTTGATTACTTTTATAGTCTGTTAAATGTTTCATCATTATATTTTTCATGGTTATGATTTAATAGTTATTTAATAAGTACATAATTTATATTTAATTAAATATACGCGTTACTAGTTTTTTAAGTACAGCGATATCGATCAATATTATTATCAAAACATTTATGAAAACAAAATTTATAATCATCGATTACAAATAAACTATGGGTTTTCTCATTATACATAGTATTATTTTCATTCGCTATTATAAAAAAAAAGTAAAACACAAAAAAATTAGAATAAAAAAATTCGTCAGCAGTAGAAAATCAGCGGCTAAAGTAAAGTAGTATATAGTCATTTAGTATCTATATTATACTATATTTATTTAATAGTCAAAAAATAATTTATCGTTTGAAATAAAAAATTATCTTAAAATAATAAAAATGAATATATTATAAATCTATATTATAATTGCTGATTGTCTTTATTGTCTTTATTGTCAAACGGAAAACGATAATTTTACATGATATGTATGATAAATATAGCAAATATTAATCGAGTCACTACTGGTAAAATAAAAATCCTCTAACAAGGTTTAGGTATAACGCACAAAAAAAATTGCAATTTAGATTAGACCTTTTTTTGTAGATATCTTTGGGACGTAACTATATATAGTAGGTATGTAGCCTGATTTTATATATTATATAATATATAAAATCAAATTTATATTATATTATTATTATTTTATTTATTATTTTTATATTTTATATATTTTTTTTAATATTTTTATGTATTAAGCATATAGGTTTTTATAAAAAGCCCTAGAAGCTTTGTTATAATAAATTTTATATACCATTAAGAATGTTAATTTTTAAATTAATTTCTTCATTTTTTTTTAGTCTTGGAGATAGTAAAGTGTTATACTATAGAAATTTAGGTTGTAATGTAGGTAAGTGCCTATATTTAAATACGAATAATTCATGTATATTATTTAAAATTAATTAGTATGACTACAATACATTGGCGTGACAGTAAAATAATTTTAATTATACACGTTGATTATCTTATCTTTCTATAAAAAATAATATATTATATTTTATATTTATATATAATAGTATGATTTATTTATATAAGGAATACAAATATTCTACTAATATTTTAGTAGTAATATTAGTAATATTATACTTATTATTATAAAACCACGGTTTTCTTCCCGGAACTATTTTTATTATATTATTGGATATTATTTTTAATTCCAATTTTAAAAAGTGCGCATATTCGTATTATTACGCATAAACCCGCCTCTTTATTCATCCATTAATTAATTAGTGCGCGCGTCATTTCAATTAATTTTGTCGGCTGGCAGAATGCGCGTGTACATTAACAGTGTATAGTCGCGGTATACGGTATATATTGTACCTACGTGTATTATTAATAATAAAAAAAAATAATAAAAACATATTATACGGAGCAGATTTCGAACCGGTAACTTAATATTTCCAAACGGCATAATAACACTATAATATTATATTATATTATATTATAGTACGATGTTGGTGCGTGATACAAGTTACAACATAATACGTATTATCACTATTATGTAGGTACGAAGGCACAGGTATATTAAATGCGACCAATTTGTTTAATTATAAAACGAAACTGAGAATCGATTATAAAGAAGAAAAAATAAAACAAGAATGAGATAAAACAATAATATAATCAACGACCAATGGCTGGCGTATGCCGTCAATGGTTCATTTCTTTTTATCATGATGGGGGAAAAAAAATTGTACGTCATACCTATATACTGCAGATAGAC
Source organism: Rhopalosiphum nymphaeae (assembly GCA_036289425.1). Taxonomy (NCBI): domain Eukaryota; kingdom Metazoa; phylum Arthropoda; class Insecta; order Hemiptera; family Aphididae; genus Rhopalosiphum; species Rhopalosiphum nymphaeae. The sequence goes on from JAZAQC010000013.1 coordinate 22,286,620, forward strand.
CTATATTACACATGTACGCGTAATAGCTATAAGGTTTACCGGACGCGTGCGTCGCCCGAGCAATTTAAATGTAAATCGGCGGCCCCCGTCCGGGTCACCTCCCGTAGGGTACTACCTCTCACTCCTTTTATAATATTATATATATTTTATATGTGACCATTAACGCTGGACGAACGTCGATCGACCTCCGACCCGGAAAACGGTGTGCGCCGCGTGACCATAATACTATACACGTCGTCGCACGTGTGTGTATATGTGTATGAATATATATATATATATATATATATATATATATATATATTATAATTGCACGTGCACTAACTACTAATAATAATATATACAGCCTCCAAAAAAAAAAAACATACACACGACGAATTATTTTATACTCATATATAACTCGTTCGAGTTGTTTGGCGCGCGCCCACCGTCTATCAATCCCTTTACCCCATCCATCCATTGGCTATAACTGTCTATCATTCATATAATTCAGACAACAATTATGCAACCATCACAACGAGTGACTGTTTAGTGAATTTATGTATTTTTGATGTGGCACGCGAGCAAAATATTTATATAATATAGTAGGTAGGTACTCGTATATTATTGTTATTATTGTTATTATTATATTTTATAGAAACATAGTTACTGCATAATACTTGAAAAGAATCCGAATATACGTGTATAACTGTATAAGTTCGTAAGTATATGTTATAGTAAAAACGACATTATTTTCACATTGGAAACGAGAATTCGCAACACAACATAATGTATTATTAAAAATAATTATATTTTGAAAAATATATAGGTATCCGCACGAAATGTTAATTTTGTTTAATTTGAACTATTTTATGTACAAACTATTATGATGGACATGGACCAAATATGTGATTATTAATAGGTATTAGAAATATAAAATGTAAATATACATATATATATATACCTATATGTACTAAGTCACTGTGTAAAATGTTAAAAAGAGAAACGATGGAAATTTTGGTGCACTATAAAATAAATCCCTTTAAAAAGTACATAACATAACTTCATATATTATAAACTATATAATGTAACAGTAGCATATTTACGGAGTGTGTATAATAAGCTTCCCCCCTCACTATAAAGGAAAAATAAGGTGTAAATACACCACAACATATTATTAATCGAATCGTGATGGTATTTCTAGAGCGAAGGTTTCAAATTGTAATTGTTACTACAAAATGCTGTTTTCCGTGTTGAGAATAGAATCAAACATTTTTGTACAATTGAATATGTTAACACAATTTTATTATATCCCATATAATATAGTATGTATATTATGATAGCAAGTAAAAAACACACCATGCCGGCGCAATATATCGACGGTGACCGCGGGTGAAAAAGATATTTGTTCAACAGCCAAGTGCCAAGATAATGATACTCAAAAATAATAAACGTTCAAGTAGAAACTAGTTATAGGTACCGTATATAAGGAGAAGATCCTTAATACATTTCCCCCGTATATAATAGTGTCCTACATACTTCAGAAGTCTACTGCTTTCCGCAAAGTAAAGTTTATGAATAGTCCATATGGTGGATTAGTTTGAAACGTATACATAATAATAATAATATAATACGCGTAATTTTAAGAGTAGGTGCGTATATTAGAAATAGAAGAGAAAAGTATAATTTTAGATAAACATCATGTGTCGGTGTATTTGTTTTAAAACCAATTATCGAGTGAAAAAATGTCTACGCACACACATATCTATATATATATAATAATTTAATATATAGTACACTCATCATCGCCATATTATAACTGTGTACAAAGTAAATAAAAAACTCGTTTCAAGTCATATTTTGGCGGTTTAAACGTTGTATTTAAATGGCTTTTCGTGGAATTTTTTTTTGTTTTTACACGGCAACATAATAACGTTGTATAACATAATATTACACATAAAATCGTACGCACGGCACATACAATATATATATAATAAGTCCTAACCCATATACACACAACATTATTTTGTATATTGTATAAACTGCCGTATAATAAGAGTATATGCAAATAATATAATAAATACTGCACAAATAATTTAAATATTGACTGAATTTGTAAAGCAAAAGTACAGGGAAAAAATACACCTATTACTTTTTATGCGATCTTACATCGAGGGAAGGCATCAGCATTACAAAAAAAAAAAAATATATAAATAATCAATTTAAAATATGAGTAAAAATAATACAATTTACGTATATTATTAAATATTATTAGTGGTATATATATTATAATTTACTGAGTTACGATTATGACTTATGACTAATGTTTATGGAGCAGCTATACAGCTATAGCTGATTGTCAACATATATATATATATATATATATATATATATATATATATATGTATAACACAATAATTATGAATAAATAATGTAAAATATAAATTATGATATCTGGTATCACGAGCACTTTAATAAAAACACAAAAATATTTAACTCCCATGCGTTCCACTTAAAAAACAACTATGTGTACTGGGTAGGTATAATAAAATTTCTGAAAAATTACAGTTAAGGTACTCCGTAACTTTACGTTTTTGTCTTCCAAGTCGAGAACTAAACATAATATTCCAATAATATAATAACAATAAATACTACGAGTATTAAAACCGTCTTTATATTATTATATATTATATTATGTGAAACGATGTATGGGGGACGCGATTAGATGAGATTTGAATTGTATTTCGTATGAAATTACAACAAAAAACAAGAAACATCTTTGGATAATATATTGTATTATTATTGTGTATAGGTGTACCAAATTACCACATCTCGCATGCACGGGTTCGCGCGCATCCCAGAAATCATAACGCCACGGCGGCGGCGCGGTGGCAGATCGTAATCGACGCGGATGCAGCGGACGCGCGCGCGTATAATACATTACAATAATAATACGCGCGCCGATATAATAACAATAATCCGCCCACGAGTGTACATATACATATATACATATTACAATACGAGTACGCGCGCGCGTTGCACACACAGAGTATAATAATATAATATCGTACCATCGGCGGACCGTATAGGTATATTGTAATATACACGATCATCGACAACCGACATCAATACACACCGAATATTGCTGTGCATGTATATATACACAGACATGTATTATATGGTACTATAATACAAGTGCAGGTATTATAATAATATGTATATTTATAGATATATAGAGGTGTACATATACATGTATAGGTATAGCGTTGTCTCTGCGCATAGGAATGCCGAAGTATTAAATGCGCGTACACACACACACACGCGCGCACACACACGCACACACACATGAGCGAGCGTTATAAGCGAGTCCACCGAAGCACTAGCCGGGGTAACGGAACGGTAATAACGCAATATTTCCGACTTTGGGTACCGCCCCGTCAGCGGCTAATACCCGTGGCATTATAATATAGCGCGCGCGCGTGTGTGTAAGACGTACCTATCTACCCCCCTGCCCCTTCCCTACAATGTACAATATGCGAGAGTTTCTTTTCTCTGCGTACGCACCAAAATTGACTGTGGAAATGTTTAAGGACCGGTTTTATAATTTTTTTTTTTTTATAACTTATTATTATGATTATTTTTCATTATTTTTATTTTGGAATTTTATAAGGTTACAAAATGGACACCGCCTCCTATAAGTCAAAATGTGTAGATATATATTTTATGTGAAAAAATTATCGCCACACCAGGACATATTGAATATACTATTTATATTATATACAATGAATTCAAAAGACATAACTTCATAATTTTTGCAAATATGAAGTTGAGGACCGTATTCTTGTAGCTAAGTATATACTATATGTGTATATTATTATTATTTCAACCGACTAACAAGTGTTACTAAAACAATTATTTCTACGGATGAACGTGATTTTCAAAATGCATTATTATTTGTATTATTTACTTTACAATCCTAATAATTATATTATTTATTACTGAAATGTAAAATTGATATTTTGAAATTCTAATTTTACTTTTAAGTTTTTTAAAATAACATATTTTGTACTTGTTCACCTTAACTGTTATATTATTGAGTGTGATTTAAGACAATTTAAAAATATACTGCCATACTGATAAAGTGATAAGCGACATGTTTTATTTCTCTTTGATAGTTATTAACGTTTGTGCTTTGTATAGATTAATATTTTACGACTCCGACAACTATAAACTCAAATCCTTAAAGACATGTTATAGTTATATAGATATTATAATATAATAAGTTATATAATTTAATGATAATACCTAATTACTATGTAAAGGTTTTATGAATGAATCAATGTGTGGATATTAGAATAGTGACACGATTCAATGGTTATAATATTATTTGACTCACGTACTTCTAAACTAAACAAATAGGTAAATAATTTATAAAATTACAATATGTGTATCTCCATTTAGTGTAGAATATGAGCAATATATTATATATAATACATTGTATGTTATGATATTGTAGAAATTATTAGATCAGTAGCAAAGTTTGATCTCTTATCTTATTTCATATCGATCAATAAGAAAATTACAACAAATTTATAAATTTGACAGAAATAAAAACAATTCTTATTTAATTAAGATTAACTACTGAATGTACACAGACATATACGTATATCGTATATTATATACCTGCTATATTGTTTATAAATAATATATTTTAATCCTATCTTAATCAGATCAAAATATTGAAAAGTAAATATTAAATTATATATATTATGTTTAAGCTAATTTAATATTATTAAATGTAAAAATATTACCGAAAAAAATTTTAAACTTGAAACTGTAAAGTTCTCAATTATATCTTGAAAGATATTGAGGGAAAGAGATATTTTGAAATATATTAGGTATAACATAAATTATAACTGTAAAAATAAATAATAAACATAAATAATAATAACTGTATATAAATACTTTAAAATACATAAAAAAAAGATTTTTTTAATGTTCAAGGAATGTTTATTGCTTTTATTGCACGTTTTAAAAAATTGGTAAATTACCCATATTTTTTTATTGCAGATGAACACGCGTTGTAAAGAAAAACAATATTTGGTAGGAGCCTAGGACATCCCAATTGTCGTGTATTAATATGTTTCACTACAATAATATAAACTATATACGTACAGTATACATATATATATATATATATATATGTATATCTATGTATATCTGTGAGTGTGTGTGTGTGTATATATATATTGTATACATATCATGTCCGCGATCGATATCTGACCAATATTACGCGCGTGTAATGCTTCATTGCGCGCTACAGAATCTCTTTAAAAACACCTATATTGTGAGCCACGACGATACTCACATGTTTTAAAATGTTATCCGGTAATAACATGTGTCGATGTATACACATATTACAGAGATTGAACTGTAGAACTATGGTCGATAAGGTATAGTAGTAATATAAAGTACCGATGACTGCGTTGTAGTATAAGTATATAACAGTTTAGTATTATTGTGTGTATATATATGGTATTATTTTCTTATTGTGAATACGATCGTTTTTATTTTTTCTATCATTTGGCACCATCTCCACTACTCTGCCGATAACCCATCCCTCTCGGCCACACTACTCAACCATGAAACGTGTACGTACGGGAATTTTTACGAGTAAGTAAACTACTTGTAACAGTTGTAACATATATGTACATGGCATATCTTCTTTCTCAAATCGCATCAATATAATATATATAATATATATTATGTATTGTCATAACCGCGTTGGTGCTGCAACGTTCAAATAATAATATGAGCATATTATTATCATCATCGTCATCAGCATCCATGTCTGTCCGGACTGAGTGAAAACAGACGATCGATTTATCGGAAATACTGCAGTTTTAATATTAAATGTAATAACTATACATATTATGTACCCTACAAGGTTAATTTGGTGGCGTTGCAATACACTCAATTATTATATATTAAATCGTACCATATATAATATATATAATATACATATACATATAATCCAATTATCTTCTTTTTCATCCGTTTTGTAACCAGTCAAAACAACATTTCGTTAATTTATGTATACGAGTATAACATTTAGTATAATAATTAATAATAATATGAGACATGTCGTTTGGAACAACCTGTGACGAATCGTGTCGCGTACCCTACAGACTACAGTGTAACCTATACATTATTATAGTAACATATGCGGCTGCAGGTCGGGAGAATAGTTTAATTATTGTCTCGGACTATCGACGAGAAAACAGCAAAAACGGCACCTCCGGTGGAAATAAAATCGTTAAGTTGTCCCTATACGACGTCAGTTCGTCCATTGTATGTAAATAGTTCGGGACGGGCATAGTGCACGCGAAAAAAAAAATTGAAAAATAATTCACCTTCATTGTGTTTCGGATGAACGGGTCGCGGATGCTATCGGCTGTTGCGGCGGGAGGCGGGGGGATGAAGTTTATATTATGTATTTATATATAAGTGAGATCGCAGATAACGAACAATATGTTATTGTGTATATTTTATTCTTCATTTTTTCCTCTCCTTATTATTTCGTAGTGTCCGAGTATAAGTACACGCCACACTGTATAATATAATATAATATAATAATATACATACAGTACATGTATGTTGTTTTAGAAAAGAAGACGCCTCGAGCTCAGGGGCTATGTGCAGTGCATGCACGGGGTATAATATAATAGTATAATAGCTCCAGGCTGAATTTGCATAATATTATATAATAAACTGCGACGAGGTTAATCGACCCTTAAGCTGTACCTCCCCCTAACCATCATCACAGCCCTAAACAGTGGAACTTCAAAACGCCACCAAAATGTACAATTCGTAAAATGCGTATATTGCATGTATAAAGTCAGTTTTGTTTTTACTCCATATAAAAAGTTAACTTTAAAATAACAGATTGAACTATGTAAAATAACATTTTAATAGTACCTAATCTTGAGGTTTAATAGTCAATAGTAGTAACTAGTGAATAGTAAGTAAGAACATATATTATACAAATATTTAATTTACTTCAAAAATTATTGGAAAACATGTAAAAAAAAATGTTTCGATTTATTCTTACAAGCTAGCTGCATCACGTTGATCAAATAGAATATCTGCTGATATGATGAATAAAAAAATAGAATTTCGATAAATCGGAACAGTCGGTTTTATTAGTTTGACCATCCCATAATCTAATAAGAATTTAATATATAGAAACAACATAGTTTATTATTACAATATAGAAGATCATGTATGTACCTTAAAGTCTTTAAATAATTTGAAAAATAGAACATTATGACAAGTTCAAAGATTAAGTATTAAAATGTTTAATGGACCATTATCCCAAATATGAGTATAGTTTACATTTTTAATATTGCATCTTAGACCACTAAGACGCTACCTAATAGTGTGTTTATGCGATAATGAAACTATATACGACCGTGAATTATAATAGACAAGACGTTTTTCATGTATATCTTAATATAGTAATATATTGTAAGGACGTAAACATTTTACATGACGATTTTCAACTAATTGCTTAAAATATGTTCTCGTCCCTATAATACTTTACATGTGTCCGTCTACCGGTATTTATATTTTATACAAATTACACAATACTACTGTCGATATTTCTTTTTGTAGAGCGTCAGTAAAATACGAACTCATAAATTCACTGAACCGATTTAGATGTACAAAGTTCTTTTAAGAAAGCAGAGTGGTATTGGCAAACGAGATAAAATAAGCGACCGGTTATGCGTCAGACGATTAGAATATAATAATGGATTTCACTTAAAAAAAACCTGCTTTAAAGACATGACATATTAAAATACAACCAATATGCTTTATGCTTCAAAAAAGCATGTTAAAACATCAAATAATTAACCACAAGTCCATATAGTATAGATCTTATATTTCCACAATTAGGCTTATAAATTAAAATTTCTCAAGAGTTTGATTTTGGTTTTTAAAAAAACGGAATTATCACGACGAGTCATTCAGAGTTGTGTAATTGTATATAAATAAAAATAATCTTGATTTATTAAGCACTCTTGTAACGCGCCTTAATTGATTTAGATATTAATAAACATTGCATTTGCGAAAAATAAATAAAACATATAGCTGGCTGCTATACACGTAGTTATAATACAAATAATGATTAGAATATACTCTACACCGGTAACAAGCTACAAACATTGCCCATATTGTTACACAATTTTAAGGAGAAAAAATAAAATTATAAAAAGTTATAGTTACCTTATTATATTCAACGAGATGACATTGCCAAAATCGACGAAAAAGGTTAAAAAATACATATACACAATATAATAATAACAACGACACTAACTAATAAGATTCTTCGAGTAGCATATAAATATATATGTACTTATTGCGTATATAATAATATTATTATTATTATTATTATACTGAGTACAATTATTATATTAGAGGAACTGCGAGATGACGATGTTTGTTCGCGTCTGGGACGGCATAATTATCTTCTTATTCAATTAGACCGAGGCCGTTTTTCTGTCTCTCGCTACTCGCCCCGAAGCCGTTTCTCTCTCTTTCTCCATACCATTTTCCCCCGAGGCTTACACGGTCATTAGGCCAGTCATTATTGAATCAAACACGGGCCAAAACCATCATCAATCAACGGCAGACTCAATGAAGACGTATTTTTCCTCCGTTATATTATAGCAATAATGCGCATGTCCGTGTGAATCCGCTTGTCAGGCATACAACCGCTTTTTTAACAATTTTTTTCTTTTTTTCATTTTTGGTTGAAGCGGCAAACGCATACAATAATAGTAACGATAATATGAAAAAAAAACATTTGTTTAAATATTCTAAAAGCATTGACTGTGATGATCTATAGGTATACCTTGATTTCGTCCACATCGTCATTGCATCGGAAATTTATTATTTTATGGATATGAATAATATAATAATAATTCAGATTTAATACTAAAACAGAACTACACGATATCCATGAATAATTTACCTGTGTTATAAGTACTCATTTTATTGACGAAGTGGTAAATAATAAGCTTGGAAATACGTTAAATAAACGTATAGTTCGTGGTATAATATACCTATATAAACGATAAGAATAAATCGTTGACGTACTTATTAAACATTTTACTTATATATCTATATACATACGTATAATATTAATGTATGCATGAGTACGAAACAACTTTATTTTTTTTAAGATAAATATGAAATTAGATTTTACAATGATTTCAGAAAACGACCTAGAGACTTAAACGTTGCGTGTATACTGTTCTTAAATATAATGTTTATTCAGTAGTACTAATAAATAAAATCTGTTGTTATTATTATTATATTAACTTATTGTTTTGCATGTACAGAATATGCGTGCAAGCCATAATGTCTGGTAATTTGATATTGACAGATACCTACACGTAAATAGTCGCCTACAGTCTTTTTCTTCGTTATTGCATGCATTCTTATATTAAACTTATTAGTAACGCTATACTGTTTTTTGATTTTCAGGAATTTCTTTAAGTTTTGAATTATAATTGTGTAAACTTAATAAGGCTCTATGAGGTATCAGTTAAATCTCGAAAAAATTCACACGAAAAGAATTTAATCGACAACATTGAAAATAAATATATACTTATATCTATGGGTTCACTATATAATTTATTATTTCTCTAAAGCAGTATATTCTTTAAACTTCGAATCAATCACTTGCTTAAATAGACTCAATGAATTAAAAATTTTGACAAAACAGTCCAAGAGCGATGATATCTACAGAAAAAACGAAATAGCTAGACTAGTACATAAATTATTAAAATAAAATATTTCAATAGTGTAGTCCTTTCAAATAATACGTAATTGTATAAAATATATACGTTTTAGCTATCTCACTTGAATACTTGATTTAACAAAATAGTGGTAAAATACAAATTAATATTTTATTTACATAATTTCTGTAATTATACGAACAATATATAATTTACCAATATTATTCCAATCATATAAAGATGACAAAGGTACACGTTTATCAGGTGGAAAAAAATAGTGAAATAAAGTAAATAAATTTGGATACGATTACCATATTATAAATGTGCGGCGCGTATTGTTTAGTATTGACACACGTACTTCTTACATACATATAAAAAAAATAATATAAAATACGATACTGTATTTAATATTCCGTATAATTATTGGCTCGTGTCGATGTTCGTCGAGCATTATAATCACCAAATTTACGGAAAATAAATAAATATATAAAAACTACAACCGATTCGAAATGAACAATATCACGAATCGTGACTATATAATGGCTATATAATATTATAATATACTTGCAGCATACACGTAGTCTCGTGCCGGACACGAGACATAAGAAAAAAATTAATATAATATAATAATATATAAGTAAATCGTTACCTATATAAAACGCGTGTTGCTATTATAATATTGTATACAATATAACGTTATCATCGTGTGGATAACAATAACCAAATTAAAACGACATTTAAACCGTTCGTTTTCGGGGTCCCAATGCCTACGTGGGTGGAATTATATTGTTTTCAGAATTGGGTTTCCAACATATTTGCGGTGGACCGCAGAGCCGGGAGGGCAGACCGGTTCGGCGCGCGATCAAACGCGCGCGGCGAAACAACAACACCCCGGCAACCATAAAAATAATAAAAAAACAACCGAAATAATAATAATAACTCGTACACGTATATTATAATATTACTATAATAGTAATAATATTATCACGGGAAATAAAAATACGATTATATTATACAGATACCTACACCTATTTGTATATTATACAATTTTGATATCTACACATACTAACTGCAATATTATGTACCTATACGGATGATAATTTAAATGATAAAATACCCGAAAATATAAATTCGCCTCCGCGCAGCAAGTAATAGATACAGGTGCTAATGGGTTGTATACATAAAAAAAAAAATAACACGAGTCTGAGCGCTACTGAATATGTGCTACGACGGACTAGCTCGCGAGCGCGTGCGCCAGATAGGTAAACTAAGCGTAGGACTCGTGGGAACCTCTTGTGGCGATGTATACCAAGGTCGTGTGATGGCGGCGGATTCAGCGGACGGTATCGATTACCGCACACACACACACACACACACACACACACACACACACACACACACACACACACACACACACACACACACACACACATATACAAGCAAAGCCAACTGTTGGCGAAAATAAACTTCTCTACGAGCCTCGAGGGTCCCGGGAAGCAAGTATCGCACGCTCATCTGAAACACTATTAGCGGTTTACGATGAAAAAATAAAACCACAGATATTTACCGCTCTTAATATACCTATACATAATATTATATACCTACATTTTATTTTATTTTATTTGAATTACAATCCGAGTCTTTTGCGAGTAGGCTATGGCTGCATTATTATAATATATTATTTCCCTACGCCGAAGATTTATTATCATATCGCATAACGGATGTTGTTAAACCGCCTGTTTATAAAGTCGTCATTATTTTTATTAATATTAACTATATACATATATATATGTACGCTGCAACATGAAACAGATTTAATTATTTTACGCTAACGATATTATAATATGCTGCCCAAATATGTTCGGACCATGTTAAAATATATATTATCAATCGTCCAGCGACCAGCTATATTATCGTGTATATATAGTATACTTAATATACATATGGGTACAATTTATAAAATTAGTATTTTAAACGAGGCTGACCTTAAATATGTCTAATTCTTGTTGGTAATTATTTCCTTACCTAGAAGGAACGGGTATATAGTTTTGATATTTCAGAAATATTTCTAGAGAGCAAAAGGGATTAATGAATTAGTTGCGTCTAAAACAAAATTTGTACTTAAGGATAAGTGTGCCAATTATTGTACTCTATATATTTTACATACACCTATACATACATATATACATACATACATATATACATACATATATATATATATATGAGTACATATTATACACAAATGTTTCCTTTTTTTAATATAGATAGATAATTTCCACGGTCCATTTTTCACCCGGTTTTTATGACGCACGTATTACATAGGCAATAAGCATAATATATCAATACACGCATAGATTTAACTTAACCCACACACACACACAACCGCGTACAATGTACCTGCGTATTATATTATAATGTCAACGGGAAACGCCGAGATATTCAAATACGCATTACGCTGCCGCGTTGATGGAAACTTATACGGCGGCGGTGACCAAAGAGTCGAGGAAGCCAATGTAATAAGTGTACATTCAATAATAACAATAATAACAACAATAATAATATATGTGCGCACGTTAAATTGATGTATATACACGCGGGACGTCTATAAAGTACGCGCTAGCAGTAGTCCAGCCCCAGCGAATTTTATTGGCACGCGGCAATCATAAAAATCAATAGTCTCGCGCGACGTCCATACGTTAGTCAGCCGCCGTCGCCGCGTGTATAATAATGCGACTACGAACGTTCGAGCCCGCGCGATCGAGCGGCCTGCGTGCTGTGAGCGTATGGAAATGTGAAGGCTCATTACGGTCTGAAGATTTATTGGCGGTTGGGACGTACCGCGGCCGCCGCGTCAAACTGTTGATTAATTACGACCGGACCATTGTGGCGGCGGTGGTGGCTCTTCTTCCTCTTTTCCACCGCCACCGCCGCATTCTCAGGTCCGATGAAATCCTTTAAAGTATAATGTGTGCGCGCGTATGTAAGGTGTATTTATATGTGTGTATATATATATATGTAAATATATATCCCGTTCAGAGTATATACACAATAACGCAGTGCTGAAAGAAAACAGCAGATATTATATCATAGTGACAATTCAAAACCTGCCTCTCGGTAAGTCTTGGGAATCGACAATTTGAAGTTTTGAACGAATGATAGATATAATTATAATAAAACGTTTAGATGTAAAGTATAAAATGAAAACTACTATTAATATTGTTATGGCTGCACATGCTCAATATAAAAATGTGAATATTATACAATGTATTATAGTAATAGGTGTTACTATTTATTTATTTCATTGGTAAGCGTATATAGTTATATTTTCTCGATTATACAATTTATATTATATTACATGCTAAGTATAATATAATATAATAATAGATATCAAAATACTTGGAGTTTAATATAATATAATTAGGAGCATATTCATTATTTTAATATTTAATCCATATCATTTTAAATTGGAGAAAAGTAAAACATAGGTTTTATACGATCATCATTCAGATACAAAAGTCAATACGAATTTCTAGTAAAATTGTGAATAATTTAGTAAAAAGCATCAATTATATTAAAACACTCTCTCTATATATATATATACATATATATATAATATTATTGATAAGTTATCAACTATAATGTATAAAAAAATCTTACCTTGTTGAAAGTAGTTGGCTTTCCGGACGTACACACACACCAGGGCCATGAGTTGCAACTGCGACAACCGTTGCCTCGTTGACGGCGGCAATGGTAATAAGTCCCGAAGGTTAGCGATCTCTGCATTGATGAGATCCCTTCGGAGCTTACTTGCTCCTTTAGTGGATTTAGTCGCGTCGAACCTATTTATACAAAAAATATAAGAATATAAATTAAATTATGTTTAAATTATATAAATTATTTTATTTTAAACTTTAGACAATGATTTTCAGTAAGGCAACGACTCATAAAGTTTACACTGTAGGTAAAATCATGTATTAGATGTATCAATTACTTAAGCAAGATTCTGCACAGAGTTGGCATGTAATTTAATTACTATTGCCTTAAACAGTTAAATATGACCAGAAATTTCGTTTTCAACTTAGATACAAGAAAAAAATATACAAATTCATAGCATCATACATTTAACAATCCAATCATATATATAAAATAATATAATTTAATAAAACATATTACCTATAACAACGAGTAAAAACAACAATAACGACGACACGATTATAAGATAATAATAACATTATAACTTGTATTATAATATAATACAATAAAATAACCACGTCGTCGCAATAAGTACGCCTACGACGTGGAACGACGTCTTAATTAAATCCTCCCCCTGGCGGCGGCGAGTTCGTAATCTATCGATTGATACCGCACGGTCGTTTGTGTATATATTATTTTATTATAATATCCTACAAAACGTATATATTGAGCTTAAGCGATTTAATATATTATATATATATATATACACACACACACTTTATACAGTATGTACACTACATCACCTTGGGGCCGTGGCCGCCGGCCGGTATTTTGTACCAGCGCGTGCGACTACGGCGACAGCGGACGTGCAGGTACATTATCCGCGCGACCCACGCGCACTTGTCCGGTCTCGACGATATCTCTGAGATTATTATAAATATAGGCCGTTGCCGATTAATGGCATACGATAACAACGATAGATATAACACTGCTGCAGGCCTCCGGCGGCGTTGCGTCTATTATGAAAAATATAAAAAACATCCCGTGGAAAGTTTGCGCGAATACACGGGTAGGTACATGTATAGCGTACAGTGTTATATTGTTATTTCCACCACGCTGCACGTATTGGCGGCGTTGGTATTTTATTAATGTTGTTCTTCCGGCAGGTAAAAAAAAAAAATAAAACGCAACAATCGTCTTGCACAACCGAATTTGAATATTATAATCATATATTAACTCGTCGCGCGAGGTTCATTATAATTTAAATTACCCCTGATGAAAGGTTTTATAATGCTATAGATTAGTGTATATTTACTGTTCTATAATACATCAGTGTGTGTTGTGTATACATCCGTTTGGGCAGAAATATTACGTAGTCCACACGTTTACGTTCAATATTATTATATTATAATTTAATAAATGTTACTCATTAAATCGGTCCAAAGGTCATACGTGTAACTATATAAATGTATTACACATTTCTACACACCTCCGTCAACATTGTTTAGTGTGCCGATGGTTAGGTGTTACGATGCAATGCTGTCCGTGTATTATTATATACTCGTATTTCTGTTTATGTTACAAGTAATATGTTAACATTTGGATAATGTCGACATTATTTGGATAATACAACATTAGCTATATATTACCATTAACTGCTATGAATATTATAAAATGTTGGCTAATATTAACATTAACCGGTTAGATGATATTATTAGCTAAGAACTTTTAAATAATGTCTCATGATGTATTTGATAAAATAATTTAAAATTATTAACAATATTAAATATATTTAAGGCACAATTAATAATATGAGTTTTTTTAACGAGTTACCTACTAATGATACAACATAAAAATTAAATATTATATTTTATATTTTAAATATAGAATTAAAGTTACATACTTTATTACTATATGACATTTTGAGATACATAAAATGCTAGATGATTTACACTTACATCAAGCGCTATCAAAAGCTCTTGCTTTATAACCTTTAACATTATCTGATATTAATAGGTTAACATTGACATTATTTGGATAATTTTGAGATTTCATGTTTATATAAACAAAAAATTACGCACTATTCATATTTTAACATTATCTGTAACATATATATATGTGCACGTGTGATTGCTGTATATTATAAAGCCATTGTAACATGAAATATTTCACGAATTACTATACGCCAAGGTTTTCTATAAGAAATAACTTATAACTGTATTCGAATAAATATAATTTGCAAATTATCAAATTATTTAGGATCTTCATCATATTATATAAACTATAAAGAATGTTTATAAATGATGTGTATAGTGTATAAATAGCTTTTCTTCCCAAATTGTTGTTTTTAATTTATTTCAAATTCAAACATAATACTAGTGAGCTCGTTTGCACATAATAATATAGTATACAACACTTCAGACACATCATATATACATACATATATTTATATATAATATATATTATAATATTAAGTTTCGTTACATTAGAATAAAGTGTTGTCACTTGTCAGTCTGTAAACGATATGATGAGCAGTTTAATATAGTACATGCTTATAGCTACATATATAGCGTTTGTTAGGGAAAACGCGTTTTGAGTTTGCATATATATTGTTATATTAATGTATAATAACCTACATATTATTAAATTATATGCAGAAAAATAAAAAATATATAATATAACTAGATATAACAAATCGCAATTAAAAAATAGATTGAAAAATCGAAAATATCGGTACCTATCCACCAATGACAGACATGACAATGATGCATGTCTGTGTGTGTGTGTGTGTGTATGTGTTTAAACACTGTATATATATACATATTATAGAGTCGGACCAGTCGGTTCTTATATTAGATTCGCGGGTTGTGGCGACGGCGGTGATAGGCCCGAGTAAAATATGTTACGCGTGTTTTTATATAAATTTTAAATTACGTGCAGACGTCAACGAGCCAGGACATCAATAGCGGTAAGCAGCAACAGCAGCAGCAGCACAGACCAGTCTTATTATAAATGCTGTCGTCGTCATTCAGCGCACACTCTCACACACGTAAGAGTGCGTAAGAAGCGCACGTGAATCATTTTCTCAGCGTGTTATTCGTCATTGTCAATCTCGGGGCCATTGTGGAAAAATGTCATCGGGGCGTGTGCGTCACGCCGCAAATTTCGCCTCGTTATAATGTTATTATTATATCACAATCTAACATTGCAGGTTTAATATTATCATGTCCTGTCTACTTATTATATTGTTATTATGACTCATTCCTTTGTGCATGCACGGTGCGATCAGATATTCGCGTCACATGAATGCAAGTTTCGCATGGTGTTCGCATGGTCCTTATGATATTCGAAAAACAAATTTCCGATCATCCGCTATAAATACATATTATATTAATATTGTATACCCATCGATATAACTCAACAACCACCCGCGGCCTGACGCGTAACATACAGCAAAAATATTCTCATTGCGACGACAGTGTTTGCACAATATTTGAAAAACAAATAATACGCGCGTTTAAGTGTGCTTATATAACGACTC
The DNA here is from genome assembly GCA_036289425.1 of Rhopalosiphum nymphaeae. Classification (NCBI taxonomy): domain Eukaryota; kingdom Metazoa; phylum Arthropoda; class Insecta; order Hemiptera; family Aphididae; genus Rhopalosiphum; species Rhopalosiphum nymphaeae. The sequence continues at coordinate 22,303,633 of JAZAQC010000013.1, forward strand.
ATCCATGTAGATGTATACAAAAATTTACTTTAAAATCAATACGGGATATATGCGACTTACACTTGGTGTTTGGGTAGGTACCTCTATACTCGTACATATATAATATTAAATTCCGATTGCGGTGCTGCAGTGCAGCAGCAGTAGCAGCGTGTTTCCCACGGCCACTCGATCACACGCCGAATATTCGACAACTCGCGGGGCAATATAATAAACATATTCTATACCAGAATTATCACGTATACATATATATATATATATATAGATATATAGATATATAGTATAGAATCGAGTTGTAGTATAAAGTATACGCACTATAGTCTGTTTGCATTTAGGTGCACATACATATATATATATATATGTATTTATATATGTGTATATTATAATAATGCATATGTATAATAAACTACGATGCCCGTAAATATGACGCGACTCGCTATATTATGGGTACACCTTATATATAAATACACACATATATATATGCGCACACACTACGGAAGCAGTGACTATAGCCATGGGGCGAATGGTACAGTGGGAAATCATCGTCGGGCTACTGTGTAGTATGTATAAAAGTATGTTATAATGTGTTAAGTGTTGAACCGTATAAATAGTCATTTTGCCCCAGTGTATATGTATATATATTTATCATAATACTTGTATGTACATTATTATTAATTCAACGTTGTTTATGTTCTAACGTGTATATTATTACCTATATGCAGTTGTTTTTTCCCATTTTCAGACGTGAAAAGCGTCTATTGATATATAATATAATATTATGTAATATATAAGTATGAGTATAATATTATCTACTCATTCGGACTTATTAAATCTATGTAAATGCATCCGTAGTGTACGTAATAATCACAATAATAATAATATGGCCTGCGAGATAAATTTCATGCAAATTTAACGTGACTCACGCATGAAGTATGCGCCGTATACAAGATTATAAATTTTGATTATGAATGTGCGGTACCCATTTACCGCATCAAAATAAATGCGTTATAACGCGTTGATGTTTTTCTTTTTTTCTTTTAAATATAATTAACTCGTTCAGAAAAATAATTGTCACATGTCATGTACCTATACGACCGGGCCACGGTATCAGGACATAATTTTTTATTGCGATAAAGACTTAAACGCTGGAATAGTTGATATCGTGGACTTATGTATAATATATATAATATATAATAAATTCAATAATCAGTCAATCAGGTATTATCGTAGAGCAACCATAGACTATGGATATTATTTTACTCTTAATATATATATATAACTAAGTTAGAATCTATAATACCGTTTAGCTTAATCTTTAATATATATATATATATAGGTGCAATTGTATATAGGTACGTTTTGATTAATATCAGAGCAAATGACGGCACCGACTCCGGGATCAAACAATACTATGATTTTCCATGGTAAACCGCAAGCCGAAAGACGGGAATGTGGCTGTCATCATTATCTTACGATACGTCAACATGACTTAAAAAAAGAACAGCGACCGACTATTCTACACAGAAGTTAATTGAATTATGTAAACATAAATAAACTGGAAAATAATTTTAAAATACATTTTCTCCTTCATTTATATTTTTATTTGTATGCGAATGATTTATGATTATGTCGACCAAATTCGAAAAAAAACAATATTTATGCGTTCAGTTACAAGTAATAAAACATTTTAAAACTCATGTATGTGACGATAAAAAAATTACATGTCAACATACATTACGATCCGCTACAGCAACCATGCAGACGTTTTCATATAATTTTAGTACCCGTGTATAAAATATATTATGTATACCTACGTATATTATGTGCGAATCACAATAATAATAATATTAATGAATCACGTGTCACCTTATTTGTATTCTTGGTGAGAATAATGAATTATTATTTACATAATTAATGAGTTTAAATACATGGTATTAATTTTCCCATAATTTTATAAATATCTTTATACATAAAAATAATATCCAAGACTATGTTTTTATATTGATATTGTAATAATTAAATATATGTTTTAATAAAATACAATATTATATATAATAATATTTTTGGTCATTGACTAACGTGCACGCGGTTTTTGCTTAATTTTTCTTTAATTTATATATATATATATATTATACTGTATTATATAAAATAAGTAAGGTTCGAATTCAAAAAAAAATATAAGCAATAAAAATACATTTGAAATGTGAAAAAGAGAAAAAAAAGAGGATGGGTTAGGGAATTTAATTGATTTATTGCAAAATTGAATACAAAAACTAAGTATATGGTTATAATTTATATTTTAGAGTGCGAATGCGTGTATCGAACAAAATCCAGGATGATGTTCGATACGCGATGGTCCGGCGTAAGCGTATTATTTTAGCTTAGGTAAATCATAATATGATAGGTACAATACCCCTAGTAATAATAATATGTATATTCTAAGACCTCGATGTGCGACCCCTGCCCAGCTGGACGAATGGACGGGGGGGAAACCCAACGGGCTATGACTGTATTCAGAGATGGTGTATGCCTATATATAATAACGACGCGTGGTAATATACGTGTGGCCAGCCAGAGATTTACACGGATATGTACGAGAATACGTGTTAAGATAACGCGACCATGATGTATAGATACACGAGATACGTATATTATATAATATATATGTTGGGTGATACCGATATACATACAAGTAATAATACCGAGTCAGCTGCAGCGACGGGGTGAACAAATAAAAAAAAAAATCATAAGAAAAAAGAAAGCAGGCGAATATAAGTGCTCGCGCGTATTACTTATATTTTGTCGTCTGATTTAACGCCTTGTAATATGTAGATATAAATATAGCCGCTTAAACGGCCATCGGGGCACCAGAGATGACAACGTCGGCGACGACGAGATGGTTGTAGGTACATAAATAAACGTATTTATATTTTCGCGTTATAAGACCGCGTATTGTAATAAACGTCCCGCGTATATAATTTAATGGTAGACCGGATGAAATTAAAGGAGCTTTAGTAAGACAAACGACGTGTAAAAGTCACCTCTATATATATATATATATATTATGTATACGTATATTGTATATATTATAAACTGGCAGTCGCGGATGCGTTAGATATATATTATGGTATAGGTATAATGTATACAACATACGGTACGAGCAATAATAACCACGATAATGTACAATATAATATTCACCCGAGTAAATTTCATACTTCTTATACGTACACTCGCGCGCGTTTTTACACATCACATGTATAATAATATAATATACGTTTATATTATATAATACTAATAATAATAATAATAATATGCACATTGCACACGACGGTCGTACCTATATATAAGCCCATAATATAATATCATATTATATAGGTATAATAATACTTGGTTCGCGTGCGCGCGCAGCTCGTCCGTTGATTTGTAAACGCGGATTATATAGAACTCGGGCTTGTTTATGTGACACGGCCGATTGAAAGATTAAACTATAGGACTCGGGTGCGATAACGATACACGTAATATTATACATATTATACCAGTTTTCTAGTTGGTTCATACAAATAATAATAATAATAATAATATAGTGGCGCGACGGGCCACGTTTGATTTACGGGTTGACGCGATCGGGCGAAATATCAACGGACAACGCGATGACGACTGTGAACGATGAGAAGGCCGGAAAAATAATAAAAAAAAAAAAATCAACAAGTTTATGCGTTTGCATATTATTACATTAGATGCTTTACTATATTCTCGTTTATTTATACCATCACAATATTAAAGTATAGATAAATAAAAACATATGAGAGGTTAAAAGTTAGAAATTTCGTAACAAATTGCCTCCCGATTATATTCGATTCGATAGACATATAGACTATAGTATAGTCACTATACTAGTATGGTGTAGCGTGCGCGCGTAAGTCGTTTAGCGTGTTTTTATTCCTGTCAAACGAGACCGCGATATCCGTCCATCTACAGCTGTCGGCGGGGTTTAGGATGCGTGAAATAAACTCATGAAAAACATCGATATGCGTGCAGGCGATGGTCGGTCACGGACGAGAGAAAGAATAGGCAGCACTTCAGACGGAATTCACTGTACGTTGTAATATTATCATCAATAACGATTTGATCAACGCGTGTATTTCCCAACTAATGGAATATTATCATTGTTATGACTTATATAAGTTATAAAACTAGTCACTTCGACGGCAGTGGAAAATTACATAATTATAAGAATAAATAAATAAATAAATACATTATTGGCCTCTAACATTTAATTAAGAACAACCCCCAATAAAGTTAATGAAAATTGTAATTTATAATATTTCTTAAACGTTTTTTTAATTAATTATTCATTATTTATAAACATCTCCAAAAATCATGATTCATTGGTCACTAAATGCAAGTGTACATTTGTATTGTATATTTGTATACAATGCAATAAAATATAGGTACACCTAATTTGTATGTCGTAATGTAAGAAGTATTTAGTTAACAATAAATTTTAAATATTTTTGTTTTCTTGTGGATATATTTTAAGTAAGTAATATTTATTAAATTTAATAGTCAAATCTCATTATTAATTATCGTGGGAAAATATTAATATAATATGTTAACTACAGTTTTTAGGGTCAATATCAAATAACTGAATCCACTTAATTCTAAATAATTATCTAACCTTGAACATATCTATATAAGTAATTCTCCCATTGGCTTACCTACCGTCTTGTTTAGATTAAGTTGTATGTAAGTTGAAGATATAAACATTTTTACTGTTTCAAAATTTGATAGAAGATACAAAAAACAAACATTATTGTAAAACTAATACATTGACATTCGATTTACTAGGAATTTAAAAATACATAAGTATAAATTATAAATAATATAAATGTAGGTACTTTATAAACCTCTCATTAAGCAAACGTTTAATAAAGCTATTAATGAAAGTAATGATAAATATTATTTTATTCTATAGAAAAATAAAAATAAAATTCATGTGAAACATATATAAACATAAAATGCTGATAGTCGACAGACATAAGTTTGCTCGTATAAGCTTCGGGCAATTTAACGTTGTGATCACGCAGATCTAATAATAAGGATAATAGATGGGTATTTATTACCATTTTTTTTTTTTTGAAATCGCTTTTAGAAACTTATTTTATTTATTAAAAAATAGTTATAAATATGTTTTTACATGTGTTATATTATGTACTGTTGTATACTTATACTGTAACTTTCAAAAGTTGTAAAAAAATACATCATAATATTAAAATCATAATTATTTTAATTTTTGTATTGACACATTTGTAAGGTCGTATTTTATATTGCATAATATTATTCATAAGTACAACATAAACATACGCATATGGAGGACTTATTAGAGGTTTACTTTTAATAATTATAGCCTATATAAATATTAAGTATACACATGAAGATGTTGGTGTAAATTATATGTCATGTATACAGCTGTTATTATACAAAAATGGCAATATTGAGTATATGTTAACTAACACAAGTTCCTGTTGACTTCTTATGAAAAATGTATTCTTTGACTATATTATTATTATTATTAAAATGGTAAATGTATATATTATAATATATTTCTACTCATCGTGAAAGTATATAATGATACGAAAATAATATTGAGTAGTAGATAATTATTATTAATAACAATAATAACATACTAGACTGTATGAGTACCTAGTAAAAAAAAAAAAAACTTGAGGAATATGCTACGATGTAGTATGTTAATGACTATTTCATATTATATTATAATACCTATATACATACATAATATATTTATGTCGATAAAAATTACTGATTTTTATAACATATGACATAGTATTGTTAACAGCAATGTGGCGCCTTGCCTGAAGGAAATTATTCATATTATGATGATTCAAATTTGAAATCACGGTTTTACGGTTTTAAACATTCAATTTTTTACAACATTTACTCCGCTAAATATTACTATATTTTTTGTTTTCAATTAAATACTCTTTTTTGCTTTGTATAAAGAGTTTAAACACAAGAATTTTTAAAAATCAATGTCGTATCGATTATGAATTTGCATAACAGTTTTTCAAGAATGAAAACGAATAACGTTCATATTTTCAGCTTCAATAAAATTATATAAATATTAGAATCTATAAACAGTCAATATCAAGGATTACATAAATTATATGTATTCCCGCAGATAAAAAACGATATAAAATATTAAGCTAGAAAAGCTGGTATGAAGATCGATTGTATTCAATTGAATGATCTGATATCTGAATACCACTATGGAGTTGTATAAAAATAGAGAATTTTATCATAGAAAACTGTGTTATAGTCTATAGGTACACCATATCAATATACTAAAGAAGGAAACGAACAATATCTGTGATAAAAAATTGAAAACAATAAGGTACAAAAAAAAAAAAAAATCGAAACTTATTATTACAATGGTGTTAAGTTATTGGTATGAGTTTACAAAAATAAATATTATCCTTACTGTACAATATTTGAGCGCTGCATATGCACAAAGGAGCAACATTATTTTATCCCCTTTTTGTTCTATATTGACAATTTTATAAGGTGTACAACTCGTATTTAACTTTGATATAATACGTACCTACTATTGCCCTATCTTCCTTTCCAGAGCTTACACATATACTCTACACATATGTACAAATATATTTTTTTATTACGCGATATTGTTGGCAATAATGTATCGGTTACCATGACATTCATTAATATCCTAAGTATGTAATAATTATACAAGCATATATGTACTTCTATTATAATTACGGTTGAAATACAGTATCGTTTTTTTCCTATACTATACAGAAATCGCTCAAGTAATGTGTCTCCTGTTGTTCTAAAAAAAAATCCTACACAGTACGCACCGCGTCAATATGAGCCTCCTGTACAATGTAGTATGTACATTGAACAGTTCGTATTTATGTATACAAATATGAAAAAATATCGTATGCGTAAAATGTATTAATGTCGTTGCCATTAGGCCTTTTACTGAGTCTAGTAGTGTAAAAAAACTTTTTATTTGTTTTCATATAAACATTTATAGGCTTATATAAATGATACAGCACTATACTATACAGCTGTGAATAATAAATAGTATTTATTTTTTTTCCAATTCAGATTCTTGTCCGTTGAAAAGGTCAAGAATATACATACATATATATGTGACGGGTTCACCGAATGAAACACATTTACGCCTTAGTGCCTTACCCTACAGATAAATCGAAACAAATTTATTTTTTAATTTATTAATTTAGTTACCTCGCTCGTTTCGCATAATATTGTATCGTAATATATATAAGTATTTCTTGTATGCATGGTGTATTACGATTACAGGTACCTAGGTACCTATATTTATACACTAGTATTTTGTGCATACACCATGTGAATATCAGGACCACTTGGTGTGATATCGGAGAATGACCATATCTTCGTGTCAGTCTAAATGGGTATAATATTCATTGAATCGCAGCCAAATCACCATCGAAACGTAATGGGAAAAATCATGTATATGTTTAATGTATATTCTGTCTACATTGTGTCATTTACAGTATCCATAACTATATCGGATAAACCGTTTATGTATGCAGTTACCGTTTAAATTATGGACTGCGACTTCATTTTTTACTCGTGTAAATAAGTGATAGGCTTACATTATTTATATTGTCGAATACGAAAACAAACAAAAAAAATATTTTTACACGGATGAGTTTTTGATTATGATGGAAAACATTTAAATGAATAGTTATAACACATTATACTATAACGATAATTTATTTTACTATATCATTGATTATATATAGTAATACATAATAATAATAATAATAATAATAATAATATAATATAATTATTATATATAATCAATATTATTATTAAAAAATAAAAAAATGTATAATCTTTCTTTGACCAAATAAATAATTATTATTTGTACACTTTTTTTTAAACAAAATAATAGTTTATAAGTTACTGACCTGTCATCGGATGGGATGTATAAACGTAACAAATTATAAATATCCAATCGGTATACCTTAGCATTAACATTAATATAATATATATGAATCAAATTTATTTTTTTAATGTAGGTCATTTTATTTATTATTTATTAATAACTATTACAATTATGTTTAAATGTTCCTATGATTAGAATTTTTTTTTAATCTTATACACGCGCTATTATCGATTAAACGATCAATTTGATTTTAATTAAACTATACACATCGGTCTACTCGATCTCATATACCGAATATATTATTCTGAATGTGCGTAATAATACGTAAAACACTAGTATTATGTTAACATAATGGCAATATAAGAACTAACTATAAATAATTCGTTCTATATAGATATATCATTAAACAAAAATATGCGATGATGTGTATGATTCATATTTTAATTCCTAAATGCAGATTTACTACTTCATAAACTCGTATTTATCGGGCATATAGGGTATATTTAACGATTAATCGTTGTATGTTTAGTTTAGGTTTATGGTTTTATTATTAATACTGATTGAATTTATACATAATTTTAACGTATTCTCCGCCATCGCTTAATCGATTAATAAGAACACATACACTGCGTTTAATCAATTATTTTATACAATATATATGATCGCTGAACGAGCTAATCGAATTTTAAACATGATAATGTTGAACCGTATTCGATTAAATAAAAAAAAATAATAAGAAGAACTATACCAGGTTATTGGTAATCTATTCGAAGCAAAAATAAAATAAATTAATATTCATCTCATATTCATTTCCACTCAATAACTTTTACATTGTAAAACTTCTCTAGACGTCATACATCTAATACACCAATGAATAATATCTCTGTGTCCAGTGCTCCGACACATATTGTGCTAAATATATTACAGTTACGCATTTAACTCGCTGCACCGACACATTTAAATAACTATATACACACGCACATTCACGAACGTCCTCCATTATAGTTTAAAGTTGAGATATAAATAATATATAAGTAATAAATAAAATAATATCTTTCGCGAAGTTCAAATGATCAAATTCCAGTGATTAACGCGTCCACGTGCGAATCGTTTTATGTAATTTATCTATATAATATTTTTATTATTTAAGTCGTATAATATGTATTATATATTTACTTTAACCTTATTTTATTATGGGTGTTGTGAAATTATGCTGTACGTCATATATATTATAATAATACAATATCCACTTATATTAAAGTCTTATATTGTAAGTGATGAGTACATGCTACATAATGTATTATAGAGTAAGTATTAAGTATAATATATATATATATATATATATATATATATATATATATATATATAGAGAGAGAGAGAGAGAGAGAGAGAAAATATGATATAATGTAATGAAAAAACAAAAAAAAAAAATCCTTTGGATAGTCACAATTATTTTATCAAAATAGTTTTTGTTAAATGAACAAAATAAAAAATAAAGCATGGACGTATGGGGTGAAAATAAAAAGAATACTAACACGGTATGTACTGTATAATGTTATATAAGTGGCATAAGACAATTCATTTATACACTAACAGGCAGACGAAAAAAATTACTGCATTTGAAAAAAAAAACAATTAATTCTGTTAGGTTTCGCGCGCTCGCCAGGGCACACACACGCGTATATTATATTATTATATTATAAGAAGATACGGCGGCGGCTGTTCAATACGTGCGCGTCACACGGAGACGGATACCGCGACGGTACGTCTCTGATAAATGGTGAAGAGACTCGGCTGATCTGAATGGGGAGAGAGGTCTTGACAGCCGCGGTACACACGTGCACACAAATACACAGGATGACTACAACGACTACTATGTGTGTGTGTATTCAATATGATGTATATGTATACATAATTTAAGTGTATATAGTAATAGCTTTAAGGCGGCGACGGAGTCGCAGGAGACCCACTGTATAAAAAAATAAATAAAGCGAGAAGAGAATGAAAAAAAAATTGAATAACTCTGACAGACGTACGCCCTGCGTTTCAATACGTCATACAGATATATAGGTATATATATATATCTATGGTACGCGACCGCTTATGTGGTATAAATCAAATGGTCTAATTATTATTTCTCTGTCCGTTATATACCCGTGTATATATATGCGTATATTATAATATATAACTTTATATTATGAACAAGGTTTTTTTTTTTTTTTTTTATAAGATTCTCATATTGCTTTTTTATTATACCTATATGCCGTCCAAAGTTTGATTTCTCTACGGTTCTACGATATTACACGCACATTCAAAGTGTACCTATGAATTATATAATAACATATTGTACACAATGTTTATACGCGTAGAATGATTTGTCACCATGCGTATTAAACATTTACATAAACCGCCGACGTGTGTAAATATATATATTATTATGTTTAGATACAACATAGGTCTATGCATATAAGTACAAAATAAATATATATAAATCTTTATTATATAGGCGTTTTTTAGACCAACTTTTAATTCAAGAATAATAATATGGTATGGAACACCGATATTGGTATTTATTGTAAAACGACCAGCTATACATTTGTATGTTATATTTGGTTTGGCTATTATAACAATAATTGTACATCTATCGCGCTCAAAGTAATATATGTATCAGATTAAATAATTATTAACAGGAGTGTTCAATTAATTCCGATTTTACTCGTCCCAATTCACCTTTATACAGTAACTAATTGAACCTAAGTTCGTAAACGCTGAAACCATTTTTTATTTCACAATTATTAATAGTTTATATATATATATTATATGTTTAACGCGTCCTATAATAGTAGACTACGCCCTCGTCTTCAACGCCATACAGTGTTTCCGTCAATAATTTACTTAACCGTGGACTGTATATTTATATATATATATATATATAACTATATATTATTATGTACACAATATATGTGTATATATCTTATAATCGTATCTTTTTGATATAACAAAAAAAAATTTAAATTAAACGTCCATAATAATAATAATATATTTGATTTTGGAAATTCATTTTAATACTGCAGCAGCATATTATATATGTAATATTATGTTGTTTGTTCCGAAATTTCACACGATGAACCCGTTTATGATATGAATCGTTATAAAACTCAACGCGCGCGCAACATTATTATAATATGGACGCATTATATGGTGAAACTGCAACGATTATCGCTCGTGTGAATAGTTTTTTTTTTTTAATAAATCACGTCATTGTGTGTAAAACTTTTTATGTTCATATTTACATGACACTATCGCAGAGATGTCTATCAAAAGTCACGTTAGTATTGGCCGGGCAAATAAAACTTACATGACTTTTAACTACTACATGCGGCCATTCGCGTAGTATGAATGTAAAAGGTATTGTTATATTGTAATATTATTTATTCGTACAAAATATTGTATTCTGCGATAATATCGTGAATCACAGGACCACGAATTACAAACGATTACGTACCTATATATATATACGCGTTGAGCGTTAGGCATTGGGTACTTGGAATTCCATCGCAGGTCGTAATTTCTACTGTACATCTATAATAATGTAAACACGCACGTTTTTAAAACGATATAATATATTATATACAATACACACATAAAATCCGATATCCAATCGAGTGCGTTTCCGTATCCAATAGCTTTAAACATAATAATTTATCGTAGACTGTCATCGTTGGGGAAAATAAACCTAATACATATAAGAAATAAAAATGTATTTCTCATTTTGCAAATCATTTGCGTCCTACTTTTGAAAAATACACGCACAAATTAAGTCAACGTAGTATACCAGGGTATACGCCCAACGTGGATAAATCAGTTGAAAAAAATACCAATACGGTTTAAATTGAATTGCATAAATAATATGTTACAATTTATAATATGGTTTTGTAATGTGAGGGCTGTACACAATATTGAAGGAATTATTAATCATACTTCTGTATTTTACCTAATATCTGTATTACCCATTATCCGATTAACTATGACTTACTTAGGAATCTATATTAGTTTTATTTTGTTTTTGAGTCACAACATTACGAAGATTTTTAAACCATAAGATAAATTATTATTGACTAGTAGACAAATCCAATAACTATAAACAACGAAAATTATACGTCTATAAAGATATACGAATTAGATAAAGTTTGAATTCAAGCGTCTAGCATCTTAATGCCACAGGTGATCGCAAAAATACGCTCGAGCGTATTATAAATATATAAAGAGAAAGCTCGGGCGACGCATCTCATCTCCCCCCCCCCCCCAACCCCAACATAATACTATTACACGGCAAGTAACGAACATCGGATTTAGGCCAATTATTATTATTTATGAAACGCGCTGCAGTCTTCTTCTTATTCTTCGGTTTCTCACGGTGATTTTTATCATTGCACCGTAAGTCGTATTATTTTGCTCTGGTAACTCGATCGTTCTTTTTTCTTTATCTATTGCTCCTACATACCCGTATGCGCGATCTAGATGGTTCGTGAGTTACCATATTATAGTAACGTATCGTGTGTAGTCGTATGCATACACACACACTCATATACATATATTATACAGTACGCGTGAATTTATAAGCTTTTATTTTTACAATTTGGGCCACCATTATCATTGCCATGTATGTGCGAATTACATAGCTTTAAAGGAAATGTCTTTAAATACATTTATTTCTTGCAACGTACCTATAGTAATTTCATATGACTTAAATAGGCATGTAGTTTGAGCTGTTTGAAGATCTGTCAATAATAAAATATATGAAGTTTTAAATCGAAACGGGATTATGTTTCTATAGATTAGACATACTAATACTAATACTAATGCATACTTTCACCATTTAATTTGAATTTATTTTATATAATACAATATATTCCAAAATTTTACAATTTAATTTTAAATATTTTTAGGTCAATCAAAAAGATAAGGGCGGTCATGGGTTAGAGATACGAGTAAAATGTATTAACTAGACATATTCTACATATTTTCGAAATATTATATTATACAAACAACTCTTGTTATACCTAATAAAAATCTCATGATAAAATTATCGTTCAATTATGACGTAATCATTGAAAAATCCTGATTTGTCATCAAATGTATAATAAAATATTCAAAAACTTATAAAAAAAAAACATGAACTTGGTAACCTCAATCTAACATGGAATGATCATGGAGGATATACTGTGGAAAGGGGTTATGGTGACTGATGGGTTTTGGACTTAGGCTATTCTCACGGCGACGACAAGTTTTTTGGACATCGCGTGTGTACTGAGCGATTTCATTGTATATTATATATAATATATACGAACACATATCGGACACACGGTCGCTCCCCGCGAGAGCCGTGTGAACAAAAATAAATGTAATATATATAACACACTCACACACACATACATACAAATCGGCACGCCATCCATCGGCTACTGGTTTGCCACTAGTTTTTTTTTTCAAAACGCGTATCAGACAGTTGTGTATTTAATATATGTATGTGGTATATAATTTTTTTTTTTTTGTCAGTCTTTATTATATTTAGACGAACGTCAGGTCGCGAGAGTGACGTTTAAAAGTATTTATTGTGTATCGCGCTTTTATATTATTATTATTATGTTATGCGGGCGGAGTAAGAGAGATACAGACTGATAGACAGAGAAAGAGAACTAGAGACAGACTGACAGACAGAGATAGAAAGAAAGAAATAGATAGAAAAATACGATTTAATCGTTCGGGAGATTTCACCTAGCAGTCTATATAGTAGTATCGCCTAGTAGTGGTAATGGTGGAGAAGAGGAGAGAACATTTAAGGCACCAACACAAAAGAGGCCTAGTCATCCCGCGAGACGACTACGGCGACGGCCGGTCGAGTGCCTTCGCGTCTTTCGGGCTGACGAAATAATCAGTTCGGTTCTTTACAAATGGAAAAATAATCTTAATATACACATACACAAACACAATAAGTATGTATATATGTGTGTGTGTCTATGAGATAAAAAGAAGCGTTTCTACCGTGTGAAAAGCCGCCTACGATGTCCGAAATCTTAATACATTTAATGTTTATATATATAATATATAACGGGTGTCTAAATCGTTTTTTAATTGTGCTCTGGTAACGACTCTATCGTTACGCAGTGAAAATTCAGATGGCTCCACAAAACGGGTTTGACAAACCAAATTTGGTCTTATACAAATAAAAATCGATATATACTACAGATTTTTTAAATAAAGAATATGGATCTGAACAACTTTAACATATTGTTTGAAAGGTTAACGGTTTAATAATTGAACATAATAAAGATTTAAGAAATTGAATAACACAAATATCAAAAATAATTTATTTTTATATTTATATTTATTATTTATTATTTTTAAAGTTGTTTTGAGATTGAATTTTATTAATTATTATGTAATATTATGATAAGTATAGATGTATGTATAGAAATAATTTTGAGTTAATTTTATGTATATTTTGCTATTAATCTAACATTATTATTTTAATACATATATATATATATATTTCTATATTATAATATTTTATTAGTTTATAATTATTTATATATTTTTTGACGTGCATTCAAACATAAAGTAACTAATATAATCGTTTTAATAGATTATAAGAATATAAACCAGTTTTAATGCGATAATTATGCAGTTTACGTAAGAATTTAAGATTGCAAGAGAAGTATACTGATAGAAGATAATATACTATATACCTAGCTACTACCTACATATTATACTACGTACGTCCTACATACGTCAATATCTCGTTAAGCATAAGCAATGTATGAAATTATTACTTTATTTATGCAATTGTAACATCTCTATACTAAATTGCTTATTACAATATTTGACAAATAAATAATATCTGCATCGTGTATAAATATATAATGTTCATATGGTTTAAGACGATCATAATTCATAACCAGATTTCTATTATTTATAATACAAAGTGATTAAATTAAGATAAGCCTTATTTTTCTGAAAAATGTTAATGATTTTGAAAACAATTTTCCCATAGGTTAGGTAGAACAATAAAAATTGTAAAAAAATCTAAATAAAAATTATATTCTTATAAATGTTAAAACTTTTTCAAAAAAAAATAGTGTAAACATTTAAATGGATCACCTTGTATAGTACGAGTAAATGAAACGTTATTGTTTGCGTACATTGTATATACTATTCATCGTAAATCTGTATTATTTTATTTTGCCTTAGTATTTAAAAGTAAGAACAAGTTTTAAGGGATCTCTGACGTACGATATATATTTATTACGAGACCCATATTTCACGCGGTCATGTCATACAATGTTATAACATAATATGTCCTTTATAATGTCCCTAAAGAAATCTGACACTCTGTCTTATCCATATATTTATAAAACTGTTGGCTTATAACTTACAAGCTGTATTTATAAATCATTCATGCATGAGTTTAATAAAAAAAGAAAAGCTGATAAGGTGAATATCTCCTATACATCTCCTATATTATATACCCTAAATCTTTTTGAGTAATTATAATAATATTTTATATTATTTTATTTGTGCAAAAAAAATTTATTTATTTTATTTATTATTATTTACGGTAATACATAGTTTTGTAATCTGTTAAAAACAATATAAATAATATATTATATTTTTTATGATTAAAAATTATGTACACTTAATTGTATTGAAACTATTTAATAACTACAAAAAAGTCAAAAGATTAAATTTATTTAAAAATGATGTTTTTGGAAATAGTTAATTTTAATTATACGCTCCCTTTACTTACACGAGTACGAGTTGTAATGGCCTAACCAGAATAAATGTTTTATTGCTTATAAAGGCTAAACTTATTTTAGAAGCACTGTGAGAAATATAAATAGGTACTTAACTTATTAAATGTATTTTAAGATAACGTTAAATTTGTATATAAACAAAATTAGTAGTAATTAATAATTCAAATATAAAACATTTATATCATTAAGTAGCTACATATAAACAGAATAAATTATCATTTTTTAATTTTTTTTTTTTTTTGGATAAATTAAAAATGTTTATTTAAAACTAACATTTATAAATTATGTAATTATTATGTTATTCTAAAGCTGTATTAGAGGTTTAGCTATAATGACTGTTAATCGCAGGGTTGTAAATATATTTTACAAATGAAGTATTAGATGAATTGGCAAAATAAAATGATTTACCTAATAATTTAGGTGCAATTATTACTTTTTAATTTGTGTTTTAATTAAATAAATACATTTATTATCCTTAAATTATGTTCTCGATTATCAGTGTACGTGTTAAAAAATCATTCGTATTCCTCCATAACAAATAAATTGGTCCACCATCCAAGCACATATTAATATTAGTTTTTGAGTATTTTGCGTTTATATCTACGCGTATAGAGTACAGCTATATATATATCTATTATAGAGATCTGATGAGTTTTGGATATTAGTTATTATTTATTACAAATAGGTAGGTATGTGGTTGTATGGTCATGGTGTATACTAGTATTCAGATGATGAAGATACGGCACGTATACGTCATTACTCATTAGTAGACGGTAATCACTATTATAATAGTGTACTGCATAGTTCTGTCAAAATCGGGCGACCGAAAATGAATAACAATTATTATTGTTATGGTCTTTAAATATAGAACTACTATTATTCTGTTAGTTCGTATAGAGCACAATAGCCAATTGAGAATAATTTTCTTGTATCCTTCTATCATACCATAATTGCAGTATATGTATGATTTTCGGATGATTATCATATTGAAATCGTATTCGAATAATATCTACCACCTTTAATATACATCGAAAGCAAATCTGAATATCAAACAATTATTGAAATTATCAATTACCTATACATTTTATTTTTTATTTCCGTTTAAGTATATTATAAAAGAATATTATCACGAAAGTGTTATTATAAAATATAACGTCAACAGTGCCTACTGGTAATATTTATGCATACATTTTATGAGTATTAATTATTTTGCCAGTGTTAAATGTAATTTACAATTATATGTATTGAAGCTATTAAAGCAAAAATAGTTTCTATGGAAAAATATTTTCATACGTACAAAATGTTGCATTACTTATAGTTAAATTATGTATTCACTGTATTTAAGTTAAAAATCACGCACCTATTGTATCGTAAAATGTTTGTGGAAAGTGAAAAATACTTATTGGTGTGTTGAATACTTTGGAGTAAATATATGAATGCCTATATTCACTATAGACCAAATCATATTATTAAAAAGTAAATTGTAGAAAAAACACTCTAATCAGCTAAGTTACTATGATATAAAACTTAGATCATTTGGTCAAATCACGTAACACTACGGCACTTAAAATAATTTCGAAACGTCCATATAATTTATTTTATGTGAATAAAAAATAATAAGTAGATATACAGTTTAATTAAAACATATTTAATATTACTTCAATTTTAATCCGTGCAATTATATATAAACAATAAAATTAGTTGAATTGTCAAGTATAACATATAATACAATATATTAATTGTACCAATCGTAAATATAAACCTATTAACATACACATTTATTCCCTTTAAAGAACCGGCTTCAACACAATACCATATATAATCTGTTACAATTTTAATGAGATAATAAATTCTGTAACATTAAATTTGTCGTTCATTACACATTACAGAATTTATTGTTAGAAAAATACCTGTGGAATTTTATAACACTCATTCATGGATATTCAAAATAATATATCTATAATAAAAATATATTTATTTAATGTAAACTATAGTTTATATATTTGGTATACGGTCTCTAAAATCATTTGTCTTACGTTTCATCTGTGTACTACATAAATATAATAAATTGAAAAAAATTTGTAGGTATAAATAAAAGTGCGAGAAGTATTAGAAGTGCGAACAAATCGTTTAGCGTGTTAAAAATAATTTGATTAAAAAAAAAATATATATATCGTATTATATTAATGTACATAAAACAAACTGTATGAACGTTTATGGTAAAAAAAAAAAAAAATAATAATAAATAATGATAATAACAAAGTAAAAGCGCTATCATATCTAGTTTTGTTCCCCCCGTCCTATTCTCAACCTATATAATGGGCGTTTCTCATCAAAATCGAGCAATTTAACGACGGCCCCGCCGCCCCGGACGCAATAATTATTAATAACCTGACAAAGTCTCATCTCACATCACAGTGGCGTTCACGGTTCACACGAATTACATGACCGTTGAAACGGTACAGATATAGAGATTAAATATATATAGTGTATAAGTATGCCAAAAAAGAAAATAAGTAAAACGGACAGCGACAAGCAAAATATGTAACATTATAATAATATAATACAAATTCATTGTGTATTATAAAGTGATTTTCTGTTTATATACGATTTATTTTTTTTTTTTATTTCAATACGTTTGAGTCTTACGACCCGCTACCACTGCACAACACCACGATCAAACAATAACGATCAACCGCCAAAAGGATTTTCACGTTTAATAATACTAATATAATAATACATTAAAAAAAAAACAACAACAACAAATCCCAACGTTTCCGTGTTAAAAACGCTATATCCCGCGTTCTTTATGCGTTTTTATTATTCTACACTGAGAGAGACACTGAAGCACGACGTACACTTTTTTTTAATACAATATCTATATATATATATATATATATAATATCATGTACGTTCAACTTTTATTGCTCTGGATAATGTTCGCGTTTTGCTCGCGCCCCACACAGTATTACTTACATTATTATGAACCGAGTACCACGGACGTCATACGTCTACCTCTATAATTTTATGTATATGTGTTATAATATGACTTTTAAATTTAATTATTACCCGGTCAATAAATTTCCCACTACTCTCACACATGGCTTACAACAAGTCTGTTCGCATCACCTCATTACATCACGCAATTAAGACGCGTGTCCAACTGCAGTTTGTTTAATAGAAAATCATAATATTATAATAATACTATAATAACATAATATATAATATGCATGTATTATATACACATGGTACGTGTCCGGCTGGTCATATTTTTGTAAGAAGTCGGCATGGTTTTTATTATACTTCGTAGGTATATATACATTTTGTAAAATATTATAATAATATTGCGCGTATAATATCATATCAGACATATTTCATACCTACGTGACGAGTGAAATAATAATATTATATTAAATGTTTAAGGAGGAATTTTTTGTTCTGATTTATAATACGTCGTCGCGGGACGTTTGGAATAATCAGACGTCGCGTCTCTCATTAACATTTCAATGCACCTTTTGTCTTTCGGAATCCCGACGTATATTTTGACATAAGTGTCCTATATATTTTGTATACTAATATTGTATGCTGTATAGTATATATATATATATATATATATATATTATACATATAGTTACTCTAAAATAACGCTCAGTCTTTTCCTTCCTGTGCTGTGAGAGTGAGTACAGCGTGTGTGCTCGTGAGTATTATATGTTGTATTATAATATGTCTACACGCATTTTCTTTGATATTTTTTTTTTTCAATTATTTATGGGACTCATTTTTTACCGAGGCATATGGGACACGGACACTTTAGTTACAGGGGTCTCGCGATCTCCTACACCGACGTCAACAACGACATGTGTTCGGCCCGTGTCAAAAAGACCGCAACGCGCGCGCGTTGCGACCACCTATCATCGCGTTCGTGCATAGTACATTGTATTCGGAGGACCTCACTGACTGCACGAACTCGATTTGTTTGGTGACAAAAATGGAATGCCGTTTTTTTTACCAACCGATTATAATATATAATATATATTCACGTGTGCGTGTGTTTCTGTGTGTTTGAACTTTCTTGGTCGCATAACATTTGGACAAATTGGTGCACGACAACATTCATGCGAGATTTAGAGCGCGGTTCACTGCAGTTTAAAAGCTGTAACTCAATATTTAAAACGTTTTTGTTATGTCCAACATGAATCACGGTCATAAATTTGAAACAATATTGTGTTATGAGTAAAGGTATTAATAATTGTTATCATGCACTATACCATAAATTAAATTATTACAAATTATAGAATCTAATATTATTATCTAATCTATTATTTATTCATTACTGTGTTATGTATAAATATTTTAAAAATGTAATCTTATAGTATTCATTCTGCAGACCGTTATGTATGATCTTCGGGCTTTTAATCTTTAATTTCGTAGATTTGGAAATTAGCAATTATAATTGTTATTGAAGTAGTAAAATAAAAATTCCAAATCTTAAAAACTATCCAATATAGTATTATTATATTATTATACTAACATTACTATAACTTAAGGACAATTCAAATTGTGAAAATGTAACAGAAAATTAGATTGTCAAATTGAAAAATTAATAAAAGTTTTAAAACAACTATGTCAGGTTTTTTTGTAAACGATATAATATATTGTTTTACGATTGTATTATATCTCATTCAGATCAATAAGTTCATAAAAGAATAATTTACCTCAATTGGGAATCTTATATAAATAAATATATTGTTATGTACATTTTACACATGGAATGATTTTTATCATTTATATAATCGTGTTTATTTCTAAGTCAACTTTCTATATTTCTATCTTTAGATTAGTTGTATACAACTACAGCAATTGTTCTAATTCAAATAGATACGATTTTCGAAATCGTTCGGCAACGCCATTCATACTTATAATTACCTATTAATTCCAGATTAAACAACTTATGTATTGTTGAAACACTTGAAAAGGTAGTATAGTAAGAATTTAACGACCGTAACAAAGTATAGATTAAACAGAAGAAAAAAATTATCGTAATAACTTAACTAAAATATTTAATTTTAATTTTTTAAATTACAAATTTAGTCTCTGAATTTATGTTAAGTAAATTTAATTTTAAAGCATTTACAATTTGCATTGTTATACCTAATCGTGCCATAAGTTTATCCCTATTTATTAGTTGTTCTGTAAATATTTTATGTTGCCATTAATGGCTTTGTTTTAAAATATAATTTTAATCTGCATGTATCGTGTCAACTTTTTCTGGTTAATACGGTTATCTTTCACGTAAACGATTACAAACAAATAAAAAAACGATACAACGTTGATTGAAGATCATTAATCCGAATTTGTTGCAGCTCGTGATTGGTCCTCAATCACTTTGACTACCTATTATGGAATATTTTAGAACATAAGGCGTACAACGCCAACTAAACGACAACTAAACGCGACTTACGACTTACAACATACGACAACTAAATGCGTCGAAATATTGAATCACTGAAAGCTGATTTGATAAAATCAGATGCCTTAATACCGTTTAAGTAGTGGTGCATGAAGTAATAGACAAAATAGGGTGGACAGAATGGAGTGGCTATAGATTGTTTGAAAAAGTATATAAATCTAAATGATGACCATTTTGAATAGTAATTATTTTTTTTAGTTACTGAATGAATAAACAATAAATGACTTCAGATTTTTTATATTTGCTTTGTTTTATTTATTAAATATACACCTTAGGGACTTAGGTACAAAACTTATGGAACGAGTAAGTACTACCTATAGCTACGACTAAGTATTGAAATAATATAGTTTAGTTTAGTTTAATTTAATTAAATTAAACATCTAATAAATTTAAAAAAAAAAAGTTTTAAAATACAGTAATCTTAAATTTAATCGTAACGGATAATTCTAAAATATAATTAAAATTATTATAATGCTCATAATACTACAAATTTAGGTAATTAAAAAACTTATGAATATTTTACCTACTAAAACCTAACTAGCAAGTACCAGTTAAAAGTAATTATGTATACTATGGTTGACGGATTTCGTACAATTGCGTACTTCGTGCTTCTATTAGGAGAATCATGTAAGGTAAATCCATACAGTGTGCCAGTATCGACGTATGAAAATGTTTTACTATGTAATATTCACTTGGTGCGTGTTGATCTTTATACTAAGTAATATAATAGTCATGGTTAGATTCATACGGCCATAGCACACTGTGATTATAATTAAACGACAACCGGACAAAAACAGGATTGTCGACCGGCGCCCGTGCCCTTGGCTTCGAACTTGTACAGACACGACACAGTGTAAGAGTATATTATACATTTACATATGTCATAATAATATTACAATATGTATAACAACTCAAAGTTAAAATCGATCAAAAATGATCTGCATACTTTACATTAATTGGTGATCGGTTTATAAAATTGACACATTGTCCATATTTTTATATGAACTGATTTGTATACCTACTATGTTTTTTTTTTAGACTCACGAAAAGAATATTTTCATTTTTTTATATAGCTGTTTAATACATATATTTAATCTTATCCCATAATAACAATTTTTAACTATGGATTTTTTTAAGTGGTCATAAATAGGTGTTTAGGGAAATTAAGAACATCCATTTGACATTAAGGTGATTTGTTTATAAATGTCAATTATATTTCTAAAATGTATTAAGACGAAATAGCATTATGTAAACGCGTGAGTCGCTGACATTGGTGACAGAGACTTTGACGACCGATAGGATGTGCATGTTATTTAAAAAATATTCAATTTATACATCTTTATTTTTTTTAATCGTTTTAATCAAAATTATAATATGATACTGAAATTTTTATATGATTTAAATTTACGATATATATATATCAAAGATTACACAATACTAATTACACGTTGTTGGAACGAACTTAACGTCATATATTATAGCAATATAATAATATAATATAATATGTACATTGGGTTAATAGTATTTGACCCTTGGTACTCACTACTCGTATTTATCAGAAACCACCCCCTACAATAATACCCGTAAATATTATTGATAAAATTTCTGGTTATGTTTAACATAGACTGATTACTGGTTACACCTCATCACCTCATGGCATAATTATTCTTAAAATATTTTTAACTAAAAAATTAAACGTATTTTTGTTTATTTGATTTTACATATAAATACAAATTTTAGTTATATTAACATTGAGTAATATTTATTTTATACCTGATATTTTCTTTTTTTTTTTGTTAATAAAAGGTAGGATCTTTATTATTTTTACGATACCTATACTATTTAGTAAATGTTCTTACAAATTATAGTTTTTATTGCAAAAAATATAAAGAATTATGATTTAATAGATTTTCTAAAGTAGGAGGTATCAAAATGTATTATTATTAAAACAACGTCAATCGATTTATACATTTAAATGTAAAATTGATTGAACGCTTTATAATTAAGTGAATGAGTTTTAAGACTCAATATAATTTATACAATTTATAGTTATAATATTTATTTTTTTTACTATGTAGAAATATATTATAAGCTAGCTAAACTAAACTATATACCTACTTTATACTTTATACTTATACTTTTAAAATGTATATGTTATAAATGTTTTATTATTTTATACATATATATATATTATCAAAATTTAAAAGTATTTTTATTTTTTTTGAATTTGATAATAAATACTTAAATCTTTTTAATTTTCCAGAATATAATTAATGATTAATAAGTAATAATAGTGATATGCTCGAAGATCAATGACAAAATTCATTATGCAATTCTAATACTCATTACGATTAAAAATATATATATTTTTTTTTGTATACAGAAATAACGCTTTGTGATTATTATTGATAGTGATTGGTAAATTAAGATGGATTTTAATTGCCTAAAAAAATGATAGGTTTATTAGCGGCAAAATTTTAGAAGATAAATTTTGTTAACTAACTGATGAATTTATTTATTATGTTGGAGTTTTAGTATATATTTTCCCACAGGTTAAAATTTAAAAAAATATATACCTATAATTATAATATTTTGGTCTAAAACATAAAGTTATATTTTAATTAATTCTACCATAACACGATGTTAACGTTAGTTGCAAAAAAATAGATTCGAATACTATTTTGACGGGGGTATAATAATTCCTACAAGACAAGAATAATGTGACGGTTTTTAATTTGTGCTAACTGTATTATTTTATAATATAACCAAAAATTCAAATAATTATACTACATTATACCTATTGTGTTATATAATACAATATACCATATAGCAGGGATGAGCAATTTAATACTATTATAGGGCCAATTTTTTGAATGTGAAAATCTATCGGACCAAAGAACATAGAAAGCAAAAAAAAGTCAAAAAAATTTACAGTTGACATTTATAGTTCAATACTAGATAAGATTCATACCTACGTTTTATAATAAAAATTATGTCGATATCATAAATATAATAAAATAAAATACAGAAAAATCCTAACGTTTTGTATTTTTATAAGGTAATTTGATATGTAGCACTGGTTGAATGTGGTTGCGTGTCCCTGCCATATAGTATTTGAATTATAAGGCCATCGTATACGATGTATTTTAAACGATAAAATTGTATATATTGCATCCCAGCAATATTATAATGATAGGTACAAGTTAAATACGATATTTTGTTGAGGAAAGAGAATTCTAAATTTGCTTATAAGTTATAACTATTATTATATAAATAAAAAAATCAATCAATTGTTCAATAGTTTTCGAAATTGTACCAATCTTTATTATTTTTTTTCTACTTATCATCCATGTAATTAAAATTTCAAAAATATAATTATTTAAAAAAAAAAATTGAATTAGGTCAGTTTATATGATATTTTTAGAGAATACTTAGGCCGAATAATTTTTAGAATAGAAGTAATTACATTTTTTTTTGTATTAAGATATTTAATGTAAAATATTAATTACTTATAAAAAAAAATATATTACTTATCACAAGGAGTTATAAAATTTTATTACATTTCTATTATACTTGTTCGAGGGTATATTTTCAGACTCATAACACAGTGACGGAGAAATGAAATTGTTTAATAGGCTTAAGGCCAAAGGGAACATATATAATATGATTAAGCAAAGTTACCTGGTGAACATGTTGGAGGAGTTAGCCTGGAAATCCAGTTTGATGGTTTGAGTCAAAACTAAACAACAAGAAAGAAAAAATAAACCGTCCCAGTACTCGCCGTGTAAAATACGTAATAAATTATGCACAATTACGACGACGACATCGACGTCCGAATCGCGCACCGTTCGCGTTTAATTATGTGCGTTTTACATTTCCGGTCGGCAGTCGATGCACACGATAAATATACGAACAGAAATTATTTGAAAAATTAATCATATATAAAAAGAACCTCGAATTACAATAATAATAATACAGCGAGCGATGTGGAAAAATGTTTAAAACAATATTATCACCGCGACATTCGTGCGTGAGCGTATATACGTATAATAATATTATTATGTGCGACCGCACGTGAACCGGTCCGTCCGCGCGTTTGAGACTGAGGCTGTCTTCTTCACGTCCACCCGCACAAGCGCGGCAACGGCCGTACCCCCGCCCCAGTATGTTCACCAGGTAACCGGTCCGAAACATCATTGGTTGATGGTTCGCGGACCGCCCAGTTATTGGTATACGCCGCCGAGCACCGTCACGTGTTCCCGCCGCCGTCTAGCCACGTGCTACTCCGTCACCGCGCAATGTATAATAATATATTATAAATAATATTATCACGTATGTGGTATAATTGGTATATTATGATATATTGGCAAGCGCGCGAGACAATAATAATAAAAACAAAAATATGTACGTTTAGTCGTTTAGGTGACATAAATACTGATATATCATAATCGCATGCAGGTTTTCGATTGTTTAAACAATGATATCATTATTGTATTTAAAATATTCTATAAAATACACAATACGATATTCTTCTCTTACTTATGCTATTACTATAGTTATCACAGTATTCTTATAACTGTTGTGTTCATCAATAGTTTGATTAGGTAATATAATAATGATTATAATTATATGTGGTCATATTGATAATACATAATTCAACCATTTTAGTACCAAAAAGTAATTAAATAATACATATACTATGGTCTATGTTTATCGTAAATATAAATATATACAGTACGATTTGGATAGTATACATACGCGTAATCGCAATGCGTATATCATATTCATTTATTTTTCACAAAAAAATTGTGATCATCGACCTAAACAAGTGTATGGCGCGTACACGCAACTGGTCTGAGTACGAAAAATAAAATAAGCTTATTAACGTGTTTGCAATGAGCACCAAAAAATATTTTCTATACGTCTACGGTCTACTTATACTAATGTCCCAAACGAATATAATTAAATTACAAATAATATTTAGGTATACTACAAAGATGTATTTTTTTTAGTTAAACTATACATAGGTATATAAGTATATTTATACATTTTACGATTTAAAATGCATAATATGATTTAATAGTAAACTTTAATACTTTTTTATTATACGTTTACACGTTACTCTATAATACATTCGCTAAAAAAAAGCAGAATTGTAATTTTAATTATCATATACCTATAAATAACTTAACAAATTGGTATCGTATCTAAAGTTAAAGACTTAGGTGTTTTTTTTTTTTTTAGCGATCTTATACACTTATTGAACATATCAATGAAATCCAAAATAAAGTCAGAGGCTTATATGAGTTTTTAAAACGTAATTGGTGGGAGTTTTATGATCCAACTTTCATACGTAGGGAAGATCGGAGTTATAATTGATATATATTTTTGACACATCGAATTTTCATAATTTCTCTGTTACTATAATATGGTCCTAATTATTGTAAGACCATTTTATAAAGTAACTTCTTAAGTATCTTTTAATGATAATACAGTGAAAAAAAAAACCCTGGTCAAGTCACTAAGTCGAAATGTGACAACCTGCCGCAGTGTTTTATATTTCGTACGTTGGATTTTGGAATATATAGTTCAATAATCTGGGGTCCCCTTCCCAAAGTATCTTATAAAAAACTTGAAAAAAAAAACCAAAATCAATATTTACGTTTTTTGGCATAGGTACACAAGAAATATGTTGATTAAATATGTTAATCTTAGCTTTTATTAAATACATAAAGTTTACAATATATACATATTTAATATAAAAAGTATGAAGTCATAACCGATTTTATTAAACGTTTTTAAATATTTTTTAGTAAATCTATACATTCTAAATATATATATTTCCCAAGCATGATGTCGAAGTTAATCAAATTATTATTTGCGTTTATTGTTGAAATGTATTTTACTAAGACGACGACTGTCACGTCGTCATGATAGCAACAACAAGTCCATAATAATATGATATAATTTATCATATTATTTTTATCGTTGTCTTCTTATTTTTATATTAATATACATTTTTATGTTTATACAAGTCACAAGGTGATTTTTCAATAGTGAACATTATAATAAATTATTATTATTATATTTTTTTTGTCATAGACCTATGTCATCGATTGAGAATAAAAATCCTTTTAAGTCTTAACTCATTTAAAGAAAGTAAAAATTAAAAATTTTACCAACTTCAATGTGTGAAAAATTATTTTATTTCTATCTTAATATCTTAACTAGGTGTGTCTAACCAATTTTTCATTACATACTTGTGTTTGTTGGTCGAAACGTAAAACTCGGAAATATACCTAAAGAGTAATAAAATAACTAAAAAACTAAAAATGTTCGTTCGGCGAGCAATAATTATCCTGACGACCAATTGTATTCACAATCAATTCGCCCGCGATCAATTCTTTGGCAACCAATTTGCCGGCCATCAATTGTTCGCGACAAATTCACCGGATACCGTCTGGGACATGAGTCCAACGAATTCATATTGCCATATCGGTTTACTTTTACTACGTTAATCATTTTTTAACTAATTGAAATACCCAATCAACTAGTTTTACTTCAATCTTCCATTCTAAATGCATTTATTGTTAAATGCACTATTTAATTCTTTAGTCTATTATTGTTTATTATTTTTATACGTGTAATTATCTACATTATTAGCTCTTGTAATAATGCTTCAATGATATAATTATCTAATATAGTATATACGTACCTAATCGTCCGTATTATTAATATCTACAATAATTGTATTCTTTCACAAGTCATATCGTTATATAATGTATTTATAATAATTGTTGAGCTATACTAATATTTACTAGTTGCTAGTAATTAATAAAAAATAAAAATAAAAAGACACAACGTCGTATATTATGACGCTGGTTGAAAATATAATTATCGATTTATCTGATTTTGTATTCATTTCTTTGGAGAATTGCATGTATTCTGCAAATGATGACTCACGTATGTAAGATTTCGAGGTCAATTAAATCCTATAAGAACACGGTGTTTTGTAATTCAACCATGAACTATTGCCATTCGTTGATACGAAAAACTCCGCGCGTACGCTGCCACTGCTACCGTTATGCGGTGGTTTTGCATTAAAGCGACGTTTGTCTGTACGCGCATCCGACAATGTGACGGATTTATATTTTGATCGGTGAACATAGATAAAACAACGTATTTGCTCGTTAGCTATACAAACGATTTGCATTTCGTATTGCGTCACAAAAAACCGACAACAATGATGCGTTTAGTATAATTTATAAAAAAAAAAAAAAAATATATTAAATACAAATAATTATGACTTGTTAAAATGTAGAACTTGTATATTAACGTAAAATTAACGTCCAATAAACTACAAATGTATAACACTATGCGTATAATCGTAATATATGATGTGAAATATGAAGATGTACATATACATTTTGTATAGCTGAAAACAATTCAAAATTATCCGACGATAAAGAATAATAAATGATGAAAAATGAATATTATACAAAAACATTATGAATCCTATTAAACATTTTAAACAGTGCTATAAAAAAAAATATATATATCGCAAATAATAAAAATAAATATTTTACTATTAGATACATAGTTTTAAAAACTACACTAGAAATGTTTTCAACAAATTGTCATAATTTAGTAAATTCTCTTTGAATTTTCGGCATTATTCAAAATCGTTCATATAAGTGTCACGCACTAAATAAAAAATCTAGAACCTACTCAAAATATGAAATTAAATATATTTTGGTTAAAGTAAACGCAAAATATATTGTTCTAGTCGATTTTCAGTATGAGCCAGTCGTGAATATAATTGGTAACTAGGGTCTTTGGAGTTTAGACTTAAGACAAATAAATAAATTACAACAAAACAAATTAATACATAATCATTAACAATCTCATGTATTCCATACAATTAATATGACAAAATACACATTGTCAGTACCATACTGAAAACTAATATATTTACCTCTTGAAAATAATAACAATATTTGTATAATATAGGCATGACCATAGTAAATTTTAACTTTATTCCGAATCGAAATCCTAAGGGATATTTATTATTTGTAAATCGTGAGCAATTATTTGATCATTAAAACTTTGAATATTAATAAAAACACGATATTCGTTTAACCCTACAACTAACACTAATAATATTAATATTTAAAATTATTATAAAATAATTCTGGTTGGAGTAAATATACAATAATAGTTAACTATTCATCAAAATATGATTAACGATTTTGTTAAAAATATAAGTGGTGTTTATTGCATTATATTTTTGTGTGATAATTATCGTAATTTTTTAAAAATTAAATAATACTCCATATTGTTCACTTAATTGCTTAAAGCTTTAGATTCACCGAATACAATTTTTTCCGTACATTCATTCGCTTAGTCAGTATTATTTAGTGCATTCAACTCGTTAAAAACAGATTAAACTTCGTCCATGTAATATCAATTGACAAAGCCTATTTTTTTAGGGGGGGGGGAGGGGGGTCGTATTTTTTGGCTGTAGTAATTCAGTCAAACAGAGAAGAATGAGGAGGACGCGCACCAATGAGGGCAGCGGCGCGCAACGGCATGGAAACTGCACGCGTCATCATTTATTAAAACACATTCGCAAGAACGGATATCGTTCCATTATTTCACCGAAAACTCTTTACATACACAAACACACACACACACACACACACACACACAGACAAAAGAACATACGCATACATAACAATGTGAGTAGCAAAAGTATAAAAGACGATAATAATAATAATAATAATATAAAATAAAAACGTGAACTCCATATATCTAACGGTAAACCAAACAAAACACGTACAAACTAATACGATGGCGACTATAATATGTGCGAATGGGTGTGAAAATAGTTACGTGGTTAGAGCGGGGACTAGAGAGGCTGAGCTTAAAATGGAACTATGTTTGGCTTTTCTATTTTTTAGTTATCATAATATTTAATAAATAATAGTATAACATTAAAAGTCAATCTTTCAAAACAAACCTCTATATATTACTGAACAATTTCCAAGATGCAACAAATTCTATTATAGTCATTCTCATTTTCATCATCACTTAATAAGTGAAAAAAAAGTTTAATCAAGTTTAATTCTTTTTGTAAAAATTAATAAAGAAGTTTAAAAATTCAATTGTAAAAGTTTTTTTCTTTTTATATATTTTTGTACTGTAAACACTTTTTCATAAATCCCAATAGCCTTTGCTGCCGGCGGTTATTACTTATAATAATAAAAAAATATATAATATTATAATAATCATTTGTATTATTAGAAAAATTTTGCCATAGAAAAATCCAAGTATAATAATTTATGTATTATATAAAATCCAAATACCACTGACTCACTGATCTCTGTGTGTCTCAAAAACTATTCAACGTACGCACTTGAAATTTGGATAGTAGTTTCTCTAATTATTCTTTCGCCGTGCAATAAGAAAGGATTTTAAAATATGTTGCGTTTAAGTGGATTAATTAATAATATTATTCACCGCTAATACGTATTGTGCGACACGGCGGCCCGCAGGTTTCCAGCTACCTGTCTACCAGCTACCTAATCTATCCATTTTAGGTACCTATTCGTCAATTATCTGTTTAATACTAGAGTGTTATGGTAAACGGTCGTTTTGTACGGTCGGAAAAGAAATGTAAATGTAAGAACGCGGTTAGGTAAATCACTTTGTACAATTATATGCATAAAGTATAAAGTAAATATTAATGTCCATAGTTATATGACTAAGTAGCAAGTATATGATATAATGTAAAAATTAAATATTAAATAAAAAGTAAATTACAGACGTTATAAAATATAGTATGTTAACTACAAGTCAAAATAATCAGTTCTTTTTAATCATTAGATTTTAAAAACCTTCACAAAAATACTTATTTCGTATAATATGTAAGTAGTCAGTAACTGTAATGTTTTTGAAAAATATGTACTCAATATAATATTATATAGTTGAAAAAATAAATAATATTTTTGACAATAAGAAATATTCAAATATACTATAGCTATTATTTTCTCACTCATTATTTCATTGTATAATATACTTAAATATAGTACTGTGAACGTGTTGCGAGTGAAGAGCTTCGCAGGGCGGTGATATCTGTTTCGACGATCAGTATTACTCGTGTAAGCACACTTCTGTTATTGATTCATTCAACGAATTTCATTGTTATTACCCACATAGGATTTGCCGTTCAATCGTTGTACAGTGGGGAACCGTGATAACTCGAATCAGTAGGGGGCAAAAAAAAAATTCGAATTATCAAAAATTCAACTTGTACAGGTCCGAGTTATCGTGTGTTGGAATGCAGGGGCCATAGCATTCCTTCGAGTTCTCGAAAATTTGACTTGGAGATGTTCGAGTTATCGAGGTACCACTGTATTTATATTGTTTTGTACTCGGTACCTTTAGAGTTTGGAGCATAAAAGTTTTTCTTGACGACGTCCGTATCACACAGTAGCGAAATACAGTAATTTAGTACTGTATGTCTGTATTCGTGTATTTGATATAGTGTATAATATAAGATAAGTTTTTGGTGAATATTGGGAAGTTAATAGCTACATAGCTACGAGTACACCGTGATTTCTGCGTACGATATAGGTAAACTGTATTTTATATTTAATATCAAACGTTCGACTGTACATTGCTTTGGGAAACGTATACAGCGTGTTGTCTAGTTGGATATACTTGAGTTATCTGTATTTAATTAATGATAAATCGTGTATTTAATAATTTTTTATGACATCATGTAAGTAGATACGTTTTGAATACATTTGATGAATTCAAATATTGTATGCTTTACTCGTAATATATTTCAATATACATTAATGGATATTGTGTTGCATGGAGTTGAATTTTCTAAATCGATCGGTAATTACATGAAACGTGAATATCTAAGTTTACTAATAAAGCCCAAACTTCATCTATTGATATATTTGATGTTCTGTGTAACGCATACATACAATAAATAATACAATTGTATATAGGTGATATAAAACATTCGAACACGGTCAAATGGCCGTCACCGTTTCGCCGTCGCCACTTCACCGTAAAACCATTTCGCCATAGCGCTATTTCGACGTAAGGCCACTTCGCCGTCAACAAATGTCCGATAGGATGCGTTTATAAATCAAATACGGCTATGGCAAAAATAGTTTATCACGTTCGTACCAACAACTTTTTAGTATGTACCTACTTAAAACGATCAATATATATTTTTAAAATTAATTACTATTATTATTAAATATTTACGAGTTGACGTTTTTTTATGAGTGATTATTTTTTAACTTATTGGGTTTTTTTAACGGCAAAGTGGGCTTACGTCGAAATGGCGATGGCGATATGGTTTACGGCGAAGCGGCGACGACGACGTGTCCTAGATTGTAATACATTTTGTACGTGTGTAACTTAGACGATGTAGACAGTAGCGTAATAAAACGATTTAAGGAGGGAATACCATATGGACGTCATTGATAGTGCAAAAAATTGAATGTAGAAATCATTTGTTAAGAAACTATTTAAAAAAAATTTTGGTCTTGAGTAAAAGAACAGATTTTCCGTTCAAAATAAGAAAACAAAATATACAGAACAACATTGTGAGAGTTTTAATTGACATAACTTGTGCTATAATATTTCTCAATCAACAAAATAAACCACTATCTCAAAAGATTTCATGGAATAATGCTAATGAGTAAATATATGTAATAATTCATGTGTAATCTTGTATTAAATTCTCAGGTGGTTTAAAGGTAAATTATTACGAAAATAAGAATATTTTATGTACCTAGTGGTGCCATCTGTCCAGTAAAATAAAAAATTAAATATTTGTCTACTCGGTAAATTTGTAGATTAGGTAAGTTTACTATAGTAAATATGTATTATACTGATTATATATTCAAAAATAGGCAAGCACAAAATTAGATCATATTATTCTGTATTAGTGTATCACTATGAAATATCCGTGAAGTTGACCAACCGAATTCAAATTGTGATTGCAATTTAAAAACACATATGCAATGCATACAAAAAGGTAGCACTAATTATAACTATTTATATAGGCTACATCCAAGTTAGGTCTCAAATTAAAAACTGTTATACTAGTTAGAACCGTGATTTTTACAGATACTACACTAGTTGGGTTCTATTTTTTTTTCATAGATCAAAAATAAATATTGTATAACATAAATAAAAAATAAATGTTGTTTAAAAAATCAAATCGATTAATTCCTACATTTTTTTAATTATTTCTGAACTTCTCAATTTCATATAATATGTTTCAATTAATACGTTTTTTAAAACTTCTAAAAACTGGTAAATATTTGGATGTGATGTGTAAAATATACAATTAAAATACGAATGAAACACAAGAAGGAATTTGTGGAACTCATTTTTGATGCATTATCCAAATTATTGGTGAAAATCTTAATTATTCATTAAGACAATTATCAAAAACATTACTTACTTGAAATAATCCTGGATCCCTCTAGTGTATTTCCTGAATAACAGGAAGCACCGTTTATGTATGATACGCTATAATATGATGTATATGATGACGATCACTGTTCCTGTTTAGTAATAAATAATTATAACACGCACCTACCTGCTTACTACCGATTCCGTCTGTATACATTTAAAACGTACAGAAATTATTTAAATAAAGTAAAATACTTGAATATCGCTTATTTATAAGCGATATTATATAAGTGTGATTAATCAATATTTTCTCAAATAATTTTTTTATGATTTTTTTTGTTTTAAGAGTCAAGATATGTTAAAATGATTAGTTTAATTAATATGTTATGCTATATTATACAAATATACGATAGGAGTTTAGTAGTTTAGTCTTTCAAAAATTAAAATGTTATGACTCAATTTATTTCATAAATAAATGATTAATTTGAGCACCAATAACAAACTATAAGTGCTCAAACGACTTGAAGTAATGTTTAAAATATAAAAAAAAAAAAAATCCAAATTTAACTGTCTTGGTCATTTATATGGTTGTTGGTGTGACCTATTATAATATACTTATAACTATTACATATCATTGTCTAAAAGTTTAAAAATAAATAAATTAATAACAGACAGGAGCTCGTGCGTAAATAATGGTTACTCCCGATATAAAACCTTCATCATTGATAAAAAGGACAATCCGCTTGTAAGATCACATAGAAATTTACTGGTATTTATGACGATGAAGCGTGGAACGTGTGATTTTCTAATGTGTTATCAAAGGCAATTTGACAGTTTACTTGATGAACACTTTTTCAAAAAAAAAAAATGATTTCCTCGTTAATTAAAAATTTACGACAAACACGGAAGTAGTGATAATTTTCTATAGAGATAATAATAATACTAAAATAAAGAAATGAAGAAAACAAACGGTTTTTCTAAAATGTATCATTTTCATTTCTTTTTTTTTTATATATTTTTTCTTTATTATAACATAAATGAAAACAGATAAATTTTATTAGTAATAAAAAATAATAAATACAATGATAATAATAATAATATAATTATACATATAATAATATTAATATATATATATATATAATTATAAAGGTATTACATATGATGCACATAAATTCATATATATGCATAAATAAATATACGTCACAATTAACTTGTCTAGAAGACGACATGAGTTTTGTAAAAATACAAAAAAAAATAACGTAAATAAATAATTTTAAATGTTATACTGTCTAAGTTTATTTCTGTGGGAGGGGTAAATAAAAATGACAGAAATAAAATGTACATAAACTATATAAGTATAGTCAAATAACGCATACATGGAATGATGTAGTAGTATAATATAATATTATTATAATTATTATTGAAAAACGACATATGAAAAAAAAAATGAAATTTTTTTGGTATTCATAAATTTTTATTTTTTTTTAGTAAATTTTTTTTTACAAGATAAAATCTACGCGCGTCTTGTTATACAGCATAGAAAAACGGATTGTCGAAAAAGTAACAACAACAAATATTATTTAACAAAAAAAATTCGACAACTCATTTTAAATATATCTAAAAAAAAAATAGTTTGTTCTAAAAGGAAATACCTAAAACAATTAGGTAATAATATATGAATCACATTGGAAAAAAAAATAGTAATATACCCGTTCCACCTCCGTTTTTATACAGTTTTTTTAGTATAATGATAACACTATTTTTAAATACTTAAAATTAAATTTTTTACACAGTTTTTTTAATTTTTTTTTCAACTTTTATTTTGTAACAAAAAAAGGAAATTACAACCGGAAACTTACGGTTAGTAATAAGGCAACTTTGATTACAATATTATTAATAATTTACATTATATTTTAGTGTTAACAGGTATTGTATTGATTTTTTTTTATATAATAATATGTTCCTATATTATAATATATATTTTTTTAATGGCCAAAGACAAAGTGTTGCACAGAATGGACACCAGCAAGCGTAAATAAAGAGATAAATAGATAGATATTTATATATATATATATATATATATATATATATATATATATACACACACACATGTGTGTGTGTGTGTGTGTATAGAAAGAGAGCGAGAGAGAGAGTAATAGAGAGACAGAGAGAGGGAGAGAGAGAGAGAGAGTTAGAGATGTATTATTTATGTATATATAAATATATATATATATATATATATACACATATACATATATATATATATTACTAGGTAGGTATACATAGTATACATATAGGATAATTAAAATTGTTTTTGTTTAATGGGATAAAATTGGAATTCCCATGGAAAGTATCATATTATCAGACGGAATAGAATACATCATTTTTTTTTTCAAAATTATTATTAATAGATATATTATACACAGGTTTGTCGTTTTATCACAGATTTTTTTTTTTTAATAACGCTTCTAAATGCGTTACTCCGATGTAAGTATATGTATATAATATTATGTTAAAATAGCGTTTAAAGAGAGTAATAATTATAATAATAACTGTATTTTTATTACATAACAAAAAATCTTGCGAGAATTATCAGTTTAAAACACAATATTGAATGATAAAATTTAACGATAAAAATCACCTAAAAATATGAATTCACGACGATCCGTTTATAATAATTAGTATTACAATCAAAACGTATTGGCAGTTAAAAACATAAATACGTCGGTGATGAGACGACGGCAAAAAATTAAAATTAAAATTAACATTATATTTTATGGTCCCGTGTGAAATAAAATGTATTATCAACTAGAAAAATTATCCTAGTACTTGTTTTTTTTTTAAATTTTTTTTTTTTAATCGTATTTATTAAAAAACAAAAAAAATGAATTAATTTAACAATCAAACAAAATCTATACTATATACAAATTCATTTTATTCACAAATACAGAGATAAAATATAAAGATAGGAGAATAAATAGATAAACATAATTGGAGAGATAAAGAGAAAGAGTGGATGAGAGAGATAAAAATATGGGACAAAATATACATCTTATAACATAATAGTATGCTTATTTTGTTTAATATTTAAATGTTTATCATATATAGGTAATAAATAGTCGGACTATTATGTATGTGGATCGAAATCGAAACAATTGTTTTAGAAAATACAAAAGTTCTAATCCGATTATAGATTTTTAAATAAACACAAATTGTACTATATAATATGTAGATGACCCACTAGTTATAAAAAAGTGAATATACATACATAATTGATGTATGAAACCACCAGGTATATAATCATAAGGTGCAGGATCCTACAAGAAATTAAAGCTATACGCCAGTTATAACTAATAAAAAATAATGGTAAGAGATTCAAAATTCAAATGGAACCATAGATATTTAATGTTCTTTTAATGATTCTATTTAATACATATCAAGCAATGCCGTAACTGGTGGTAGGTTCCGTGGATCCGACCCCCCAGAAATTTCTAAAAGTAGAAACATTTTAGTGGTGAATTTAAGGTATAATGTAGGTTAATATATAAGTATTTATTTAAAAAAAATGTTGGACCCCTGAAATTTGTTTTCAGTTATGGCCTTAATATCAAGACTTATTCATAGGGTGGTTAAAAATTCATCAAAATATGATCGTATTATGATTAATGCGTTATTTATTTCACTTTTAACTGTATGTTATACTTTTGTTGACCAATTTCGTCTAAACTTATAAAATAAAATCATGTCTTTTAAGTTAACGGGTACCTAGATAGTTTTGTTTAAATCATATATTTTTTAATACACTTGCATGTGTGTATGTGTGTTTGTGTGAGTGTGTGTAGATGGATAGACTAAAAATAAAAAGAGCATAGAATGCACAAACTTAATAATTTAAAAAATTGAAACAATATATGAGAAATATAATATTATAAATACATGGTTTATAAAACCTACGTTTCTGAAACCGCACGAGATGAAACGATTGACACAAAATAATAAACAAAACGGAACAATATTATATTAAATATACAAAAGAGAAACACGATATATAACAGAACATAATATAATATACAACATAGTTGCCTACATGTTCGCACGCAACATCAAGTCACATTGTGTACAATATTTATAGTAATAGTAATAATAATAATAATAATATTATTATTATATAAAGTATAGTATACTGAACAACTTGATAAACGCTCCAAAAGTACAAAACGAAAAAACCACAAAATATAATATATTATATGGTAATTATTAAACATACACACACACAAAGAAACTCGAACGATTTTGAAACCTCTGTCTACGAAAGCGTTTTCAGATAATATTATTATGGATTAAACGAAGTGCAAAATGGATGAAAACGATACGCGTATTACCAAGTTAAGCGCTTTTTGTACTTGTAGGCAAAGCGAAATTCGGATTATGATGTACGAGTACATACAACTAATGAACTCCAATATTTCAAACGGTTTGAAAATTTTTAGCTTGAATTATAATTATTAATAATATCAATCGTGTCTATCACATTTTTTAGTGACGTAATGTCATACAATATTAATATTACATTATTGTTTTTCGCTTTGTCCGTTACAATAAAACGAGTAAATGGTTTTTTTTAACAGTATTTTTTCAATACGACAGAGAATAATGTTACGGACATTCCCTTGTCGTCATTATCCAAAATAAAGAAGATACCTACGTCTTGTCGTGTTCGTTTCGAATTTCTGAGAAATAAACTATGATCTTATACTGAATGGCCGATATATATATATATATATACATACTGAAAATAATAATTAACATTTTTTACAATAAACATTTGATGAAGTAAAAAGTTAGGCTGGTAATACTTTTATAAAATTATTTAGCAGAATATGAATATTTCAAAATTAAAATACGAAAAATGTAAGGATTTAAATTATTAAAGAACACATATTATGTATATTAACATACTCACAAAAATGTACGACGTAAATAAAATATTAAGAAAATATAACCACAGACAATAAAATACCTCAAAAAAGGTCAAGTGCTCTTTGATTGCGTAATTTCGAGAAAAAAAATTAGCATTAGTTTTATAAAAAAAAAAAAACCGTCAGTGATGGTTATAATTGTAGTTTTTCCAAAACTTATTAAACGACAAAAATGAAAGTAAATGTTTGCAATGCAATTATAATACAATACATTATGATTTAAGTACATTGAGCGTATATAGTAAATCATTAAGAAACGTTAACAGTTATTGAAGTATGAGAATCACGAGAACGGTGGAAAAAATCCAAATACACAAACAATAAATGTAAGTACATTCGAATTTCGAGTATTAAGTATTTAATGATTGATTTGATCATCATAACAGTGTAGAGTTTGGAAAAAAAAATTAAAAATAATAAATAGATGCGAATGAAATGGTGGATTTTTTAAAAATATATATCTCATATTAATATTATAACACGTTTTATATAATTTGCATGTCCATAGAAACAAAATAAGCAATAATATTGTACGTATGACATAATTTATTAGACAATACGATTTTATTCACGTGGATTAGGATGTTATTTACAGCGATTTTTTTCTGTATAAACTCTAAGTTTAATTCAACAGATCGATAATAATAATAATATATAATTCGATATTGTGTGTGTATGTGTGTGTACTGTATTTGTGTATGATTGTAAAGAGTAGATCAATAAGAATGAGACACGACAATATATATATATATAATATATAATATATATACAATATAATAATAATACGCTTGTGATGTATGTACATGTATGAACACGACGACGGTATAATATAGTGAACGGTGGCATTCGTGTGGGGAAACGGTTAGATGGACGACGAAGTGAAAAGAAGGGAATGTCCGGCCATAAAAAAAAATGTATGTATAATATAATATAAACGTATCCCTACACACAAACATATTATAATAATGTTATAATCTGAACAGAAACTGCGCGACGATTGTAATACAATTATTAGTAATTTTATGTATGATAAAAATACGTTCATGAGATTATAAAATGAAATAAAAAACCAACACTTTGTGGAAATACAATATTATTTATCCACTAAATATAATATCATATCAACCTCTTAACAAAATTACGTACGCCATCAAGATGACACGTGTAAATGGATACGTTAAAAAATCAAAATCGAAAAAACGACGAGAGTACGCGCAAAATAACGAACCGTTTTTCTTTTACGGAAATAGTTATTAATAATAATAATAATAATAATAATAATAATTAGGTAATAATAATAATAATAATAATAATATATAATATTTATAAATTTTAGGCGGTGGCAGCGGCGGCTACTGCTGCTGCTTGTTCGGCGGCGGCGGAGCAGAATGAGAGGAGTAGTCCAACAGCGACGACGAAGACGAGGACGAGGACGACGCAACGATCGTTGGTCGGATCGAACGTGATGCGGACGACCGAAACGATCTGAGCATCGTTTTGCGTCGTTGCGACAGTCGTCGTCGGCGGCTGATAAGTCTTTCTCCGTCGTTGTCGTCACTGCTGCTGCTACTGCTGCCGTTATGGCGACGGCGGCAGCGGCGGCGGCCACTACCAGACAGTAAGGGTTAGCACCAGTCGTCCTCGTCCGAATCGCTGTGCCGGCTGCTCACCCGGCCACCGCCACCATTCTTTTGCCGTCTGATTGCCGACACCGACGACGACGACGATGGCTGCTGCTGCTGCTGCTGCTGCTTGGACGACGACGATGCGTACCCGTTGCGCACGGGCGACGGCAGTAGCCGGCCACTGCGGCCGATCGACATGGCCTGCTCGAAGCTGAGCGGTGGCATGGCCGTCATGGCCATACTTTGCCGGGCCACGGCCGCAGCGGTAGACGTGGACGACAGAGCCACTGACGGTGGTTTGGGTAACGCCGCTGGTTGGCCACGCGTTGGCGACGCGTTCAGCTTCGGAAAATTTATCGAGGCCGAGTGGTGCGGCGGCCGGAGCTGCAGCGACGATGGTTTGTTGGGTGTGGGCGGCAACCGGCGTCTGTTGCAACCGGCCACGGCCAGTACGGGGTAACTGCTATTAACCAGAACGGACGGCGGCGGCATCGTCATGGCCACCGCGGCCGCCCCGGTCATCATTGCAGACACTGAGGTCGCGTGGCCGCCACCGCCAGACAGCGACAATGGGGGGTGATGCGAACCGTGGTGAGATACGGACGACGACGACGGCATTGTTGGTGCCGTTTGTTGGTGCTGCATGACGTGCTGGTGCTGTTGCTGTCTCGATGACGTCGGCCCGGCGGCGGCGGATGACGAAGCTGACGCCCCGCCGCCGCCGCCTCCATGATGCTGATGGGGGTGATGGTGTTGCTGTTGTTGGTGGTGATGCTGATGACGCCCGCTACCGTTCGTCGACACCGGCGACGGGGAACGCGAGCGCTGGTCCAAGCTGGTGGTGCCGTAATACGTGCGGCCGCTCTCCGACCTGTCCGGGCTGGGTGAACGGACCGGACTCGTGGACGCCGACCAAGAACCTGCAGGACAAACAGGAACACGCGCACGACAACGTTTCAACGTTATTATTTTAATAATATAGTTTAAATCATTATACGGTGTGTTTTTTTTAAAGGTAACACAAAATATATCAGTCCAACGACTTCAGATTGATATAGGGTTTTCGCGAGAAGATAGAAAATACCGAAATACATATTTTTTAATGATTTTAAAATGTTTATATTTTTCAGTGTACGTATGTGCAATACAATTTGCGTTTTTTTAAACAGCAAAAGGTGTCTGAATATTAAATTTGGATAGATCGAATTTTTAAGTCATTTTGACCTCTTAACCAAGAATCTAAAACTAAAATTGACTGAATGACAACGAGCAAATGTTTTTTTTTCAATCATTGAATTTTTCGACGACTGTCCTATAATTTTAAAAATTTCCATGTGATTCCACGTATTTTTTTAACTCGGAATATGCTTTTAGACATTAAATACATTATTTTTAAGACTTAATTTGACTTGAAGTATGTGTTGACTTCATATGTTATTTACTAGGACTAATGTAAATAAATTGACTCAACATTTATAATTTCTATTGTTATTTTAAAAATGAATTAATATCAATACTTAACTTACAAATTATTCAAAATTTAGTTCATTATTTTCCGTGTTCAACTGTATGCATTACTTCCATTTGGATAGTTGCTAAAATGTTTTCTCTTTGAATTTCTATACAAGTATTTACAATTTTATATTTAAACTACGCGAAATTGCACAGAAGTTTGCAAAGTCATAATTCATAAGATAGTTATTATCAAAAAATTCAATGATTTAAACTAAAACATTTGCTCAGTGTCGTTCAGTCAATTTTGGTTTTAGAGCAATGATTAAGAGATCAAAATACATTAAAAAAATACGGTCTATCAGATTTTAGTATTAAAAATATCCGTTGCTATTAAAAAAAAATTTGCAAGTTGTATTGCGTACAAAAAGATATAAAAGATATACAAATTTGAAAATTATCAAAAAATATGTATTTAGATATTCCCTATCTCTCTTTGAAAACTCCATATTAATCTGAAGTCACTGAACTGCAATATTTTGTATTACCTGTAAAAAGAAACACATAATTGTATTATTATTATAATGTCATTACGCATAATTATATATAATTATATTTACGTATTGTATAGTATAGTCACAGAATATTCTGTGGTATGGTATACCAATAGCTTATCATACACATTTATATTATATTATGTAGGTACACGAATCGTGAGTATGAATTATTATTCAACAAAATAGTATAAAGAAGATTCGTGGAATCGCAAAGTTATTAAAACGTTTTGTAGTTTTTTTTCCGTTATTATAACTAAAATATTCACTACAATATTATTGTTAAGTACGAATAAATATATCTAGAGTTAAGTATTTTAATGGTGGAAAGTGTAATTTTAAAAATATATAGTTCATTTGTAACTATTTGTTTGTTTTATAAGCTATCGAAATACGTTTCATTTAATTTGTCGCATTAAGGAATTCCTTATATGATTGATACAACCGACAAGTGTTTTGTATATATTAGTCAATACTGAATATGAATATTATATGGATATAATAAATAATAATAATATGTGTAAAATAGTGTATGTTAATAGCGATTTTGTTACTTATTTACGCGGTAACATTTAGTAGACGATTTTGGTTTGAGTTTTAGAAAAAAAATTGACCAAAGAATCGTAAACGGAACGTTTGCAGTTCATTGAGATCTCGTGGTAAAATAATAAACTTGTTTTATATAGGCGTTGAAAGCCACACGTCGTTTGCACATGCAAGTAAAGGTTATATAATTCTAAATTCGGCACCGTAGTGAGAATGTGAGCATTTAATTTTTCAAACTAATATATTTTCGTATATACGAACACAAGTAATACTATTGTTACATGTTTCGCACTATTAACTCAATTGTTCCTCGGAAACCCAACAGTATTCGTATACATAAACAAACGTCCACGCCTTGTCGGTCATTACTCATTGTCTATTTGTATAATTTTTTCGATTAATGATATCATTCTAATAAATAGAAATCTTTCAAAAACACTTCTGAGAGACGGTCTACACATATAAACGGTTACCAGTTAAGTACATATATGGTGAAAAGCAATAATTATTATTCCATATATTTTTTTCTACCTAATGTTTAAATAAGTAAATAAAAGTAATGAGTATTAGATAAATTGAAATTGAATGGGAAACAAGTAATCTATATTATTAATGAGTTAATACACGTACTCGATATAAAGTATATTAATTACAATATACATAGGTAATATGTATAATACCAATATTAGCTATATCCGATAGTTATCGTATGTTTTTATTGTAAATTAATATCAATTATTTGATTTTGAGCTCATGCATTTCGCGAATGGACAGTATATTTTCATGTCCTGTGAGTTCGAGGGATTGAGGAAATCGTATGGAATGTATTTATAATTATATCATATAAAACTTGATTAATAACATAAAGCGTAAAATTTTAATATTGTCTCTTTTAGATATCGAATAAAACAATTAATTTTAACAATCGTCGAATCAGCATTATAATATTATAGTTAAATCATGATTAATTGACGGATTAAGATAATTTCAACATATTATACAATATAACAAACGTTATGGATGCAAGATTGTTATTATATATATATAATGAAAAATATATTAATGTAAAATGTAAAAAAAATAAACCAAACGAGCTATTATGAAGCCAAAATTGTAATTTGATCAAAAAATTTATATAATATTAGAATTTTCTTGCATGACCTAATATCTGTAAGTTGCAAATTATTATATACTTGTATTTTCAAAGATTCCGATATTGTCTCAGAGAAAACAGAGATAGAATGGCTATTACATTTTGGCAAAAAGCAATCATTTCAAAATTTTAATATTAAATCAATTTAAATTATATGACTAATTTAATAAAAAACCAAATGAAATTCTTAAATTATTAGAATAATAAACAAATTATAGTATTTAGGGTGATTCATCAAGCGCATATATACTGTGTATAAATATGTCTTTTATTCTTCAATAAAAAATTATTCTAAATCTAATTTTTTGAA
This sequence comes from Rhopalosiphum nymphaeae, assembly GCA_036289425.1. Lineage (NCBI taxonomy): Eukaryota > Metazoa > Arthropoda > Insecta > Hemiptera > Aphididae > Rhopalosiphum > Rhopalosiphum nymphaeae. The sequence continues at coordinate 22,347,955 of JAZAQC010000013.1, forward strand.
TTTTCAAATATATATTTATAGACCATATTTTTTTTTATATTCTTCAGATTTTTTTTGTGCTATATAGGTACTTAAGAACTGTTTTTTATAGATACAATATTTTGTTTTTCAAATGAGAACTTTAATTTTTTCTGAAATCGTTTAGCGGATAAATTTTCTAAAAATATTGTAGTATCAAAATTAAAAGTTAAACGAGTAGTTCTTGAGTTAATCAATTTTGTATACCAAAGATAATACTGGTAATAGGTCAAATAAAATGGGTTTGAAATTTATTTTATGATTTAAAAATGTTAATAATTAGCATTAATCTATCAAAGTTTATAATTTGTAAAAATTGTACAAGTATAATACAATATTTCTTTATTAGGTAAGTAAAACTATTTTATATTTTAGTAAAATTATTTTTAAAAACTATTATCAATGTATTATTAGAATTAATAATTTAATAAATATATTAAGAAAAAAACTGATTGCAAGCTCAAAATTATTAAAAAATGATTTGCAAAATAATTAGGGCTTCTCGTTGAGAAAAAAATAAAAGTTTGTATTGCCATAGAACACTTATTATATAGTAAGTAAACAATTTCTCAAAATGTTGGGTACATGGTTTTAAATTACATTCAAAAATTCCAAAAATTAAAATTTGAATGAATAAAAAGAAAATATAGGGATTGGCTTAGTGAATCACTATATATAAATATTGAATATATGTTGTGTTGACATAATTTATACGTTTGTTGTTTAAATAAATGTATCAAAAATAATTCATCAATGAAACTACTTTTTGAATTCATTATTATATAAATGTTTTTATTATTTCTGTTATAGTTTAATAATATATAGTACACAGCTCATGCGGGCAAATGATTATATAAAATGTACATAAAAATAACATAAATCTATTGTACCTACAGCTGTATTAAAAAAATAATAGCATAATAAATAATAATATTATTATACTTGTAATATTAATAATATGAATATTAGTTGGAAAATAATAAGATGATGTGTACATAAATATAACAAATGTAGTCAAAAAATATTTAATGATCAAAATGTCACAGTTGTATCACAATATTGATAATAATAATAATATATTACATTTCGTGATTTGCAGTACCTATAGTACAATTATTCATTATGTACATACTCGATAGAAATACCGTCAAAAATCTGAACGAAATACGAAATTTCAAGTACATTAAAAATAACAATATAAACATCGTAAAATTAAATAATAATAATAGTAAAGAAAAAAATACATGCAATAATAATTGTACCGTTATCCTTATGTCTGACTTCGAGTACCTTGACCTACCGAAAAAAAAAACCACTGCCGGTTTACCATCGAATATGTCATATCATATTATATAATATTATGCTGAATAAATAAGACTTTGATCGTTATAATTCCGTATATCAACATCAGTCAAATACACATCAGCAACACAACAAGTAATATAATATTATATCGTAGTCTGCGTTTTGTATTTAGTAAATATTAGGGATATGTGGGGATAAATATATATAGGGATAGATATATTATTGACTTGTGTTCTATGAGATATCATATTCTTAAGTTATGTATGTATATTTTTCATCACATAGAGGGTTCAGATTTTATTTTACATATTTGTTTTCATATATTATGTGTGGATATTTTATTAGAATAATAATCGTGTTTGTAATAACTTAATAGCTGTTAATAAACAAATATCTGTCTATAAATGTATGAAAAATATATTTAGTAGTTGATTTTTTATAATATATTCATAATCGAGATAAATGTTTTTCGTAGAAGCGTGGGTTTAATAAAATTTACTACAAATTTAAAAAAATTACTCATTTATTTTTATTTTGGATATAGGTGCATAACTAATTTTTCGAGAATTTTCAAATTATATTTCTAAAGAAGTTTTTAGTTCTCGGTAAAACGGTACGCGGTAAGTAATTATATATTATATATCGAATGATATCGAATGATACTATGTATGCGATGATAGAATACGAAAGTATTTGTTTAAAGATTGTTAATAATAAATTAATAATTATATCTATCAATTGTCCTTTCATTGTACAAAAAGGGTAACAGATTATATTCTTATTATAATACTATTTTTTTGAAAAAAATTCATAGTAACTTTGGGGAGCACTTTTAGACGGATTTGATGGTTTTCCTTCAAAAAATAGGTACAAACGTTACATAATCGTATGTTTATAGTGCATATAGTTGAGATCTATTCGTCTAATATATGGGTTATGTGTGTGTGTGTGTGGTGAATAGTAATCGTATATTTATTATATTAATTTAGGTTAAAATTGTGTATTTACCTCTAGGATGACGACGATGATCCAACTGCTTGACGATCTCAACAACATTAGAAACAGTGTCACTGAAGCCGATCTCGTGCGGATGATGACTGTGGTGATGGTAGTGGTGATGGTATCTTCTGATTGGCGACGGGGTATGACGCTCTCTACTGTTGTACACCACAACCGATAACAACATAATATAGAATAATAATTATTTTTAATTATTTTTACAGGGTTTGTGGTAAATAAAATAGACCAAGGTGGCAGATACCATACCTTTACTCATCACATATTCACCCCTTCCAAATTGACATTACCTAATTATGTATTTATTTATTTATTTAAATTTTGAATTTCTCATAGCATACTATATACAATAGATCAACTGTCGAATTAATGAATAATATAATCTACATTTATAAGCGTATATAAAATATAAATTTAGTTAAAATAGTATAAAAGTGTCGAAAGACGCTTTATGAAATTATAGCACAGTATTTTATCCATAATCAAATAACTTTTAAATATAGATAAAAAAAAACATGTTTTAATAATTGTTTGTTTAAACATTGCAATTAAATTAGCATTTTCAGGACAGAGGCAAAGTTTTATTTTATAAAGTTATTTGTATTTTATATAATTTGTTACCGATTACAAGAGCTGACATATTTTTGATTTTTATTTGTATATTTATTTATTTTTTACTTGTAGATCTCTGCAATTTTAGTGTATGAACTGATTGTACGAGACGAGAATTCATTATTCAGGAGCCAGATGGGTATAGAGATAATGGATTGATCTAAGATTATCAATTGTGTAAATATGTGTGTGTTCATGGCTCCATGACCGAATACAAATCAAACCGACAATTATTGCCCTTTGCCCACGAGTGATGATTTCCCTGTTCACAGGGCAATGATGTTTTAACTTGATATTAATGATAAGGACCACATAAGTTTGCCGTTTAGCTTTAAATTATTTATACTAATATAAGAATGTTTAATATAGTCGTTTGCGTGTAACTACTGGGATTTATTTCTAAGCCTGAAAAGCTTGAGAGAGGACGGAATAAAATCTTTTTCATTTGAATATTTAACGCGCGTATCGTTATGGTATTACTGTCAATATGGATGTGTAATCTCATATCAAGGATGGTGTTTAGAAGGGTTGGAGAATCCAACCTCTGAACCTCACCCGCTTTTGCACCACTCATGATACAGACATATCTGATGATAATAGTATACCACAGGCAGAAGTGTGCTCATAGTGTGAAATCTCCCTTCCTTAAACTTTTTTGTGTATAGATTTTTCATTAATTGATTGATAAGAATAAAATATGTAAAAAAGTAATGAAAGCATTCTTACTGCTATAACTGCGTGATAATTTACGTTAAAAATGTATCAATAACAATTATAACATCCATATTATACACAAATATTCTCTTTATACATGATTAATTCGATTAATTATATAATATTTTAATTAACTAACACCAGCAGGTAAATGCAAGAATGCAATAATTATTTTTTTTTAATAATGTGTGCTGACAACAATTAAATTTTTATACTCTCTTTCCCTTTTTCAAAAAATCTGAAAACACCACTGACCAGAAAATGTCGGTGGTTGACCACTTACCGTATGCTCGGCGATCGCGATCTCTGTTGTCTGTAACCAGGATGTAAGTGCATTCCCTGGTGTTGGGGCTGTTGCCCGTCGGAGTTGGAATCTTCGGATGGCCTGCGCGATGAAATCACCACATCTGTCAGCTCCATCACCTGTAAATCGTCCATGCCCTAGTGTATAAATATACTGTTCCTGCGTGTATACGGCATTCACGGACGTTAATACAAACAATATACGTATAATATTATATAATTCATATAATAGTATACTGTATTATTTCGTATTAGCGACAGTTAATTATGTAATGCTAATATTTATAAATAATAATGTTTGTTTTATATACATGTTTTATATTATAATATAATGGGAATGCTGTTGGAAAATTAAAACAAATAATAATATAACAATAATGATAATAATAAAAAAAAATGGGTAAAAAAAAGGAAAACCTGGTGTATAGTAACAATAAAATTAAGTTATTAGAAACAGAAACAAAATCAAAAAAATATATCTCTTTTTTGACTTAAGCCAGAAATGAATATTTTGTACTTATTTTATATAAATGTACACGGCAATATTTTACCGGTAGTATTTACTGAACGGGTAAAAAAAAACGGCTAACCGGTTGTAGAGTATTGTGTTATCGGTATTTTTCTTTGTATGAAAAGAAAACTACGGTAAAACAAAAAAAAATACATAAAAAAAAAAAAAAAAAAACAAGAAACAAGTATAGGGTAGTGCGGTTAAATTGTATGTTATTTATTAAATTTCGTGAGGAGATCGAAAAATGAAAAAATAAATAAAAACGACGGGAGTTATTTAAAATTATTTCACCAACTGACCACAGTTCTATATATATATATATAATATGTATAATGTTAATAATGAAAAAAGTGGATAAGATGTTGAAAAGTGCATGCAAATTTTGCGCCACATGCATCGTGCAAAATTAATGTCTATAAATATTATAAATATAATAATAATTAAAAATACATGTATTTATATAACATAATTATTAAACATATTAATCAATTGTATACATCTATCCTGGTATAATATTATAACAACGGACAAAAATCCGTCCAACACTAAATAATAATATTTAGTATACGATAGAATAACAATAACAATACCTAATAATAATATAATATTACCTTAATGGTACACCTACCTAAATTAAAAATATATATTTTTATGCTACATAATAATGTTATCCTTACCAAGTCAACAAATAATAATAATAATAATAATAATAATAACAATAATAATAATTATAATAGTAATAAATCATTCTAAATCATCTAAACTCTCTATAAATATTTAACATGTCGTTTCGATTCAACGAAGGGTCGTAGAGAGAGTGTATAATATATATATATATATATATATATATGTGTGTGTGTGTGTGTGTGTGTGTGTGTGTGTGTGTGTGTGTGTGTGTGTGTGTGTGTGTGTGTGTGTGTGTGTGCGTGTGAGAGAGTGGTGTGAACGAATATACGAATATACTTAAGAGAGTTCCATCAAGTGACTAGAGTCTATGCAACCACACAAAAAAAGGTCTAAATATATGTATTATCGAAACCCAGTTTCCGAAAAAAAAAGTCGAAATTCAAGAGTTCTACGTAAACGAAATACAAAAATATAGCAACTTATAATTTTATTTTATATTATTATATATAATATAAATCAACCAAGGAGTAAAAAAACACAACGTATCTATTTTTCTCCGGGGGAGTTAATTAAATCTCAAACCATCAAAATATACCTTTTCTAAAATATCGCCACGTCTCCTCCTCAAACGTTTGGATTGCGTTATATACCGCTGAAAATACACAAACACAGAACCGTTTTACACACAGATTGTAGTCACTTGACACAATTAAACATTTTAGTACTTGTGGAATTGATATCACTTAACTAAATAATATTATTTTATTACCATGTTGTAAGTGCATATATCATATTATTGTATTATACCTTATTAAATTATAGTCATACGTTGAACCATAAAAATAATTTTTTTGTTTTCAGAGATTTTTAATTTATATAAAAGAAAGGTACCTTTACGTATGTATAAATGATAAATACTAAATGGTATTCTATAAAATATTATATGCATTAGTAATAATAGCCTACAGACATTGTTAATCATCTTGCAAGTCTTGTCGTTGTGCGTTCTAGACTTAAAATATATAAAACGGGACAGGGTAACTCTCTAGGGATCGGATTGACGAGTATTCATGAGTAAATATTACTTGGTCATACGGTCATCACCTTTTTAGACCTGAAACAAATAAAACCATCCGTCACCGGTATATTAGACAGCCAAGTTAAAAACGTCGCCGGAGTCGGCAAGCAAACGATAACGTATTACAAACAAGTAGATGACATTATTAAACATTCCATTCGCCGCATTAATAATATTGTAATAATTAAATGGTGATTGACTATTTAACTCAATAAATTACAATTTGTTTTTTTTTATGATAACAAAAAATTCAATGCATTTAATATAATAATTATTATGAACATTACAACTGGTTATTGACGATTCGAATTCAAGAGATTTATCACGACCAATGTACCGTAACATTTACTTCCGAATGTTTTAGAAATATTTTAATTATGCTTAATCGTGTATTAATTACAATAGCCGGAAATTGGAATGTAATGATTTTTAAATGTCGTATTCTTTATGAATGCAATATTTCTTTCTAATTATTACCGGCTCCTGGAGTTGTTCCTAGTCAGCAAACAGCTGTTTTCGTCTTCGTCTTGTCCACGTTCTGCATTCCAATTTGTCGCACCGGCGGCCTCCATCAGGCACGTGAAAAATGATGAGTGCTGTTTGAAATTTTGACATAATAATGTTTTATAGAAAAAAGATAGTATAAAGATAAAATAGTTAACTAGAAATGGAAAAAAACAATAAAAAAATTAGCAAAAAAGTACATATAGTAGCTTGTTAGAAGTGCAACAGTGTGCAACTATAGTTTTGTATAGCCTAACCACCACCACATCTCCCTAAAAAAAGAAGCTTTGAATGTATATATTTTTTTTTATACGAAGATGTTGTACGAAGCTTTATCATCAAGCGGGTGTTATATATAAGCTTAAAAACAGAAATAATAATTTATTTTACTTTTTATTTTCAAATCTCACGATTTATTGTTTTCTTTCTTTCTTTTTATATATATATAGTATGATTAATTTTCTTAGTTTTATATTGTTGTCATTTAAATAAAAGGAAAAATAAATATAAATAACAAACCATTGCATTATAATATATACTATATTCTAACTACACATTCACATGTATCTATAATACGTTACAATTTTAATAATAATAATAGTATTTATACACAACATAAATCCGTGCAACTAAAAAATACTGTGGAATTACTTTCTAAGAATGCAGGTACACAAAAACACAATACAAAAAAAAAATTCTAATACTATGACGATAAACTAATATATAGTATTTTATAAGTGTATAAGTATAATGTATATATTAATAAAATGTATACAAAATATATGCGATATTATAAAGAAATATTATGATGAAGTATGCTATGCTAATAGATATATAATAATATTATTGAGTGGATATGAAATAAATATATATATATAAATAAATAAATAAAAATACGTCTATGTAATCGGCTCTAAGGTATATATATATATATATATATATATATATACTAATCTGTTTAGAGACCCGTGCTTATACATGACTGTTAAGTAGTTAAAAATTAATCTATTAAAATAGAAGTACAAAAAAAAAATGAAAAATTAGATACAAATAGTATATAATAATATAAATATAAATGTTTAGCGCTATTTATAAAAGAATCTAATATATAGCCAGCTGAACTGTGGTCTAATAGACGAACAAAAAAAATGTTTATATTATGTATACACGTACGTTACCTATAGTCTAGAATAAATAAAGTTAGGTAAAATATATAAATATATAAATATATAAATGTATATATATATATATTACATATATATGTAAATATTATTAAATAAGGGTGTTATAATAATAAATATGTTTCAGGTAACTCAGTTTTTTTTAATGTGCTTATAAAAGGACAAGGACTTGAACGAATAAGTTAAAATAAAAAGTAATAAACAATATAAAAATAATAAAACCATAAAATAAATAAATAAACAAAACAAATAAAAGTTTTGAAAAATAATAAATAAAAGTTAACTATAAATCGTGATTGAACTAGAATAATGAATGGAAAACGTAAATATAGACATTTCGATAAAAATAATTTTATGAAAATATATTATGTTTATTATATCAAAACACAAGACGAAACGCTGCGTGATAAAGACTATTTTTATCTATTCAGAATTATATTATAAAGATAGATAATTTTTATATAGCTCTACCAGAGCATAATATCAATGATTTTAAATTTTTAATATTTTCCTAACTAAAATATTTAAAAATTAATGAAGCTTTTAATATTATTTTGATTTGATTACAGCTAAAATTATTGCTCTATGGTGTGGTAATAAAGTTAAGCAACGTTTCATCTTGGTGTCTACGTATTATTATGATGAAGAATGAAGATGAGAATTCAACGACACGAAACTGTACAATGAAAAATAAAATTTAAAATTAATAGTAATAGATTAAATATAAATACAAAACATAAACAAAAAAACAAAACAAAAACAATAATATGAAACAAAAATGAAACTAATGATTCAAAATAATAATAATACATTTATATATAAAAATAATTGAATAAACTCAAATAAATACTACCGGCTCTGGGGAACTATGTTCTGCAATGTCCTGAAAGCAAACACATAAATATAAACTGTCTCTATGTCGACTGTTCTCAATTTCCATTTACTAGGTAATTTCGTTCACCCTTTTTCCATGCTCTAAAAAAAATATTATGTGTTCTACGAATATTCTAAGCCTAAAAACATCAACAGTGTTTCACGATTTGTATGCCTAAAAACAATTTCACCTAACCTTCAATACTCTCCACACATTGACAAATTATTATTTTGTGCACATACTACACTAATCAATGACATTATTACCTACTTCACTGACTATAATCACCTATCTACTAAAAACTGTATTATATATCAAATATATTGTAAAGTATTATATTTAAAGCTATAAAAAATTAATTAAAAATAATAAAAATGAAAACGATAAACCAACAACACTTTTATTTGTGTTTTAAAATTTTAACTAAACTCGTACTATTACGCTCATATTATAATAAAAATCAATCAGTTTTGTTTATTATATATATATATACGTATATATTCCAAGGATTTTTTTTATATAGTTAGGGTTTTACAACACAAAACAAAAAACAAAACAATAAATTAAACAAAAACATATCGTCAAACATGTGTGAACGTGTAAAAGCAAAACGTGTATTTTATTTTTGTGTTCACAAAGCTCAATGTTGTAAATTTTTACAAAAACAGATTTAGTATCCTCGTTATATACCCAAAGTACGAAAACAATTTTGTGGTGGTTTTTTTTATTTTTTTATCATCATTATTACTGTTATTTTGTATTTGGTTATTTGTATAATTATCTTCAAATTTTCTCGTACCTTGTAAATTATAATTTACGATGCGTAAATAGATCTATAACGAAAATTATTCACTCGCACACAACATTGATTTTTGAACCATCATTACAATAGTAATAAATAAAAATCAACAAAAAAAAAAAACAACAGAACATAAACAATCTGAAATTAAATAACTGTGCATGCGCTGTACACCAACCAATAATAATAATTGTTTCATCAAAACACATTAATGGAAAACATTGTAATGGGTCCAAGGAAAATAAACACGCATCGATATAATAACAGTTCACAACACAAATAAAATTATATATGACAATTCGTAAAAAAAATCAGGGGTAACAGCACTCAAACAATAAACAAAAAACACAACCGACTTCAACGTACATAAAATTATGTATATATATATATTTTGATTTTTTAGGGTTTAATTCATAAATTTGCATTTTTATCGTGTGATTATGTATAGACTATTATAAAACATATATATATATACATATGTATATATATTTGTCCATCCTACTATATCCTTGTATTTTCGGGTTTTTAATAATAACTTATATTTTTTAATCCTCTTCCATAAATATAATAATATTGTTTTAATTTGAATTATTAAATATCTATTTTTTAAACTTTATATTTAATATTCATTATAGATTTGCAATATAAATGTATTACCTGTGGATTCGACGATTCAACCTGACCGAATCTCGTGGACTTCCAACTCTCTAAAATCAACAGACCCGCGTATATCTTGCCTACCGTCAGTTTTCCGGCGTTCAGACCTATATATATATATATTAGTTGAAAAAATTTATTTTTTTTATAAAATTTATTCTGTGTAAAAGAAACCCACAATCGCTTTTCGGAATGAGAAGATCCAAAATCTTTCTGGCCTGTAATGGCCATATATGTCTAATAGTCTCTCTCAATTCCTCATCCGCCTGGTCCATTTCTTCGGCTGCAAACAAAATTAAATTGAATCATACCATCGGTTACACTTGATTTGATAAAATACAAAATATGAAGATTCACATTAACAATACATTATTATCACGTACCACATCGCATCTTTATGCTCAGGTTTTCCCGGATAAGCGCGAATAGCGTTGTGGTGAACTGCACCTTACCATCCTGGTCAACCGGCATGTTCATCCGAATGAGTTTTTTGTATGCCAAACGATTGGGACACTTGTTGCCAAAACCCAAAGGCGGGTCAATGTTTTTGAGCATATCATACATTTCGGTATAGTGTATCTTTCCCCTGCGTTACGTATTACACGTTACTAATAATAATCTTGATTTTTTTTTATAATTATTATTATTAGGACTCAGAATTAAAATTAAATTATTAAATTTTCAGTCCTGTTTGTTATAATAATAAAATATTATGTTATTATACTCACGTGGCATTTGGGTCGTATTCCGCCCAGATCCGAACGAATTCATCCAGATGATGGGCTCCCAAAATCGATGAGTCCCTAGTTAGGTAATCAAAGTTATCCATGATAACTGCTACGAACAAGTTCAACATCTGCAGAGTACACAAGTAAAATTATACATCCAATATCGTTTTAAGAGAAATCGCTCGTTGTAATATATTATTATTACAATCGATGACGAATGTGTCGATACGTTTATCATTGGCAAGGATCAGTTAGACGTGCTTACCAAAAACGAGCAGAAAAATATGAATGACACAAAATACATGTAGGCCATATTTGAACCACAATCATTATCCTCCTTTTTGGCACCAGCCTCGCACATTTTACCGTGATTGCAGGACAGCATGATCGACGGCCACGCTTCGCCCGTGGCGCATCTGTAAAATTATAACATGTTATAGCATACACAATTGTCAATTACCAATGGTTTCTTCACATTTCTTATAATATACTTAACCGTAAAATGTTTTTTTTTTATATTCATCTTATGGTTAATATAGAAGGGGATGCTAGAAGGAATATTTATTATGTCAATGATCAGTGACAACAAATCAAATTTAAGTAAAATTTTTAAATATGTTTTTTCTTTAAATCTTTTTGAAATTTTAATTATCTTTGAATTAATTAATTCAGAGTTCTTTATTTAATTACTGCAAAACACACGAATTAATTTAATAGATTGCGTCGAGAATAAAAACATCACTATTTAAAAATAGTATTTAAATAATATTTAATTGTAATTACGACGCGTAGGTACATACAAAAATAATAAAATATAAAATAGTATTACAATAATATACTTAAATCATTACGATATTATAATAATTACCGAAACAACAGCATTAGACCCTGGACAAAAGTTTGGAAATTATTGTGCCTGTTGATTTCTGTGGTGGGATCTAGTTGGATGTTGCCAAAAATCTGCATCCCAATGATAGCGTATATGAAGAACAACATGCCAATCAGCAGACACACGTAGGGTAGGGCCTATGGTAAAACAATCGATTATATGTCACCTTTTTATTATAGACATGGTGGTAAGAGGAGCTGGTAGTGTGCATAAAAAATACGAATCGTGATATTAGTATATACGTACTTTGAACGATTGGACGAACGTCCAGAGCAATATCCGTATCGTGTACCCTTGCCGGAGCAGTTTTATCAGTCTAGCGGCCCGGAAGAGCCGAAGGAATCCGACGTTTATGAAGTTTTCCTGCAACAACGGATTTTTATTTATTACATATGACGCAAAATGATGTAAAAAAGACCATATCTGATGAAGGCATATCACGTAGGATATCCTCGCGCGCTGATAAAATAATAAATACAATATTACATTTATAATAAAGATAATTTAACCTAGATAATATTATGTTTCATAAAACGGCGTATTTAAGCTCAACAAGATAATTATACTCGTTTATGCGCATTATCACACGAACTAGAGTGTATTCGAACGTGAAGCTCGGCGTTGGCGGAGGCGGCGGCATAGTATCGCATATACGACCCATTATTATATTATATTATATTATATTATATTATACATCTAGGATGATCCATTTACATGGCGATACGTCATATTTTCTAAGTCAATATTTAAATTTAAAAATAAATTGTATTAATTCATAAGTATATTTATAATAGTTATCTAATTATCTTCACAAAAACATAGCATACATATTTTTATATTTTATTTTGTTTCTTATTTGTAGTGGTTACTTAGATCATTTTAGATTTTTAATATATTTATTATTAACTACCTTTATAAATATTATAATTTAATAATCAAAAGAAAAATTAATACAAATATTTGTATTCAATATTCTATATTTCTACATTGAACCATTTTGCTCTGAAAATGAAATTAAAAATCACTGTAATAGAAATTTTTTTTATAAAAAATAAGTGTTGCCAGTCAAACGAATCAATCCGTAAATGTAAATAATAGATTTTATATGTTTACATTATAATACTATGGAATATGTATGTTTTGATACGTATAATAATAATAATAATATGTTTTCGTGATCGATTATTATTATATTATTATAGGCGCGGTAATCGTGCGTAAAAGGCTCAGACATAAAAAAAAACAGTCTATAAATCATATCGCGCAATCCTATAATATTTTACAATGATGTATTTGAGCCTGGTATAGGGGATGGCGATTATGATTTTTCTTTGCTACTCTTAAAAATTTTGTGGAGCGTAACATTTAACAAACATTTTTATTTAAAACGATTTTTAATACAAATATTCAATTTTTATTTTAATCGATGTTAATTGCAAATATTATAAACACATGAAAGAACAAAGTTTAATATACCCTCAGCATAATTCTCCTCGCCATCCCTCTGACCAGACTGACCAATTACGCCACTGTACTATAAAAATCGCTGAACACTCACTTTGTGCTCGGAACGTATAGTTAACATACCGCGCGATGGCTCATAATTATTATACAAGTTACTGTGGTTTCGGTATGACGGCATCAACTATATTCCTGGTGCGCAAGATCGTTCGAGATATTATAACGTCGTGATGATGATATAATTTAAAAACAAAAGCCTCATCATCGCGTATCAGTAAAATAATGATTTACGGACGGCGCGCGGTGCGGTGCAATGAGGCAATATTTTACCACATAGATATAAAATAACGAAATCAAATATAATATATTATTGTGTAAATATATACAATTGATGTCTAGTACCAACCAAGTGGGTAGTAGCATTACATTCTGTAAAAGATAAATTTTAGTACGCCGCACCGCGGAAAAAATAAATAATAGTAAACGAAAAATCGAAAATGATACACGCAAAAAATCAACTTCACGGCGGTGAAGTGGTTAGTTTTTTGTGTAAATGCAAAGAACAACAATAAAAAAAAAATTGCTATTTGCGCGCATAATAGATATACCAAAATTATATAAAAAGAATGTAATAACATGATTTTTGCACAGAAAAATATATCTGTACACAATATAGAATCGTACGCCAAGCGTCAGCATCGAAATTGCAGCAGCGATTGCGGCGGCGATATAATATTATGAATTTTTGGTTAGCAGTGGCGGCGGCGATATTTCAACAATAATATAATAATATTATAGCATCAGCAACAGAACAATATATCAAATATTTTACACTTCGATATAACACATAACATACCATGATTTACGCAAGCTTGATGCGAGGCGGACGAGTTGTCCGTCGGTCGAATCGTTTTATACGATTATTTTATAATATAACAATAAATTAACACAATATAATAATATAATATATACATATACGCAGCGGACGCGGAGGGTTTCGTGGCTGTAGCAATGTCGTGACTGTTTCCAAGAACCCGCGGATTATTCGATAGCGCTGAACACGTAACACTTAATATAATAATATAATATCGCGATCACAATGACTTTACTTGCGTTACAATGTCGATAATATTATGTTCCCGTTGTGAAAGGGTAATATGTCGAATTTAGTGAGAATGCACATGCCCCTCTCACTAGAAATTGTAATATATAGTATAACTAGTATAAGTGAAATATATAAGTAATAACTAATGAACGTGTATAATATTATAATTTTTGGTAGTTGATTTTTATTTTCTAACACCACAGTGCATATGGCGCGTCGGTGACCGGAGCTCCTAGAAAATTCGCCACGAACATTGCAGGCTACTACGACCTCTCTACGTCTGGATTGCAAAAATATATACTCAATACCAGTGAAAACTATCCAAAATGGTGATGTCAAAATATATATATATATTTATAATATTTAACTATTCTAAAACAATATATTCCAACAAAAACTATACAAAATATTATTGTAATGTAATATATTGGTGGTATACGTATAATTATAATATAATAATATAAATAAACGCGAAATAAAAATGTGTAAAAGAAAAAAACCAAAATAAATGGATGAAAACGAAAAAATAAAACCTTCGTCCACGTTCCGGATACTCGGTTTTTTGCTAATGAAATTTTAATATTTTTACAGGCTTCGAAGTTGTTAACTTAACTTTTTTGTATTTATTTTCTATATGTATGTACCTATAATTAAATTGCTACGAGAAATATTTCATGGTAAAATATCTAATTACAGTTTAATCTCTAACTCTCTAATATTATTATTTTTATTATCCGTACATAAAAAAGCTCAACAATTTAGAATATATAAATTTTCTATTTATCCTAAGTGAATTAATATGAATAATATAATTTTTGAATTTGAGTAAAAGACATATAATTAATTATTTTTATCGAAAAAATGTATCAAGATTTCACAATTGTTAAATAACTGATATTATATAATACCCCATTTGTCGTTATTTTATATTCTATGATATCGATGTCACTTGTTATTAAACTATGTTTGGCACTTGTATGCACTATAACCTAATGCAATTTACTGATGCATTTAACTAATATTATGAATTTGTATACACCAGTAATAAAAATTATATGTAAACTATAATAACATCGAAAAACAGCTAGCGAGCAGTTTAAAAAGCATAAAACATCCATCATACTATAAAAATGAAATAACTTGCAAAGGATATAACATTATGCAAAACCTAAGCACCGATATTGTACATAATTAGTTACATTGCATAATATAAGTCAGCCGTAGAAAAATCTAGGAAAGCTTTTTGCAAATGAACTTGAATAGAATATATTTATATACCTAACAATTTAATGTTTAACGAGAAAATTTAATAAATAGATAGAATAAAATTATTTTTCAAGCAATAAAACGTAATAACATCCTATCCAAAATAATGATTATATTATAAATTATAATTATTATTAGTATGATCAAAAACAGAAATTAAAATAAATATATATATACATATAAAAATATTATTATATTTTCTATACTGTAATACCCATAATAGTATTATCTTCGAACGCTATATTGTGTTACATAATACTCTACAAACAATAATAGTGGTAACTACAGTTATTATTAATTTTTAGATTATTACTCTTTAAAGGTTAATATTATACTAATGCTATAATAATATAACAATATGCTAGCCATGGTGTGTTTCTATGTGTACAATATGTTACTACAATGATGAATAATTATTGTACTTTGGGTACCTACTATAATACTAATAATGCATTAGATTTAATAATATATTATATATTGATAAAAATAGTTATACAATAATATAATAATATTAAATAGGAATATAAACATCGATACTCACTACTTTTTTTCCTAAATATTGTTTTAATAATATAGGTATAATGGTTAATTATAATGTAGGATCAAATAAGTTATTTCATACTACTACATAGTATACGTAAAATACCTATAATATATTCAAAAAATTAAAATAAATATCATAATATTGTAAATATACACCAAAAATCCGAGTAACCCTTAGTGGATTATTAATTGTTTTTAGTTTCCGTACACGACATAATAATATTAATAATGATTATTTGCATCGGATTTGATAGCAGAAATTTAACAAAAAATAAATAGTAACAATCATTACAAAAAATGTATAGATTAAATTTAGGACCATATTATGAATTAAATATATCAGAAACTTGGATCAACGTTTAAAATTGTAAGTTGATAATTTTCAAGTATGGTTTTTCAAATAATATTTAAAAAAAGAATAAAATAAAAATATTGAATACATTATTTCTGATATTAATTATAAACAAATGTGGTGTTAAATATCACGATGTATGTCGTTACACACAATATTTATCCAGTTATTAAGATTGTCGATAACTATTCTCTAAATAAGTGTCATAACAATAAGTGTGTATATATATATATATATATATATATATATATATATATTCGCTTGCTGCTTAATAAAGAGCAATTTGATAACCATTGTGTTGCATAGTAAATAAATATGTATATAATATATTTTTTTTGAAAAAAAAACGAAATAAAAAATGAAAATCCATGTCCAAAAGACCAAAAAAAAAAAAAAATAAAAAATTACAAAAGACACATTCTTCAACAGTATACAAGTGCGGTCTACGTCGGATGCAACAAATTGGCGTACTCCTGATGTTTTAAATATAAAATTTACCTCCACAACTTCTCCGAACAGCAGTTTTGGTGCTTTGACTATATCTTTCTCGAACACAGTTCGGTACAGATATACGAGGCGTTCCTATACAAGAGTAAACATGTTACAAATTCCTGTCTGATGTATATAGTTTTTATTTTTTTAGATTTTTATTATTTCTATTTTTTTCGTGCGAATTTTTGATAAATGTTGATCTTAATTCAATGTCTATTTGAATTATTGATATGATTAGATATCATTTCATATTCTCGAACTCTAACCGTGTTTTTTCGTTTTATTTTTAATAATATTATTCTGGATCTATTATTTGTTTGATAAAAATAAGATGTAAGGAAAATCTTAATTTATACCTGACTATCTTAACTGTATATTGTGTTTCACAAACATCATGACAGAATTGTATTGCATCTGCAATCTGCATGTATGATTTTTTGTAGTTCCGACAAAAGCTACTATACGGATTTGAAAAGTATTTCACAGGCAAACATCAATTCTATACTTGGAAGTATAATGTACCATTGAGGGATTAAATTGACAACGTACTGGTTGGTTTACTATAATAATATTTTCGGGCGAAACGGTTGATATCATAATTATATAAAGCGTGTGCAGCGATAGACAGAAATATTCATGTTGAAGGAAGTTAAGCGTAAAGTAGTTGCTAAAAATAATATGAATTATACACAAACCATGTAAATTTGGATTATAAATAATAACAATCTATATAATGTCTTATTTCGTCGCTTCATAAAATGGTTACACCACTTGTTTCAGTTTTTGTAACATTTGCAGTAATACAAAAAAAATCTATTTTCCAAAGTTGGTATACTATAGCATTCTTATAAGTCAAATATAATTTGATTAAAATGTGAGATAGGTTGTTTTACCTCTTCAATGATGATTTATATGTACTAATTATAAAATAACATTATTAACGTAAGAGAACAACGATAGACGAACACACTTGCATCCAAAACTTAATATTGTAAAAATAAAATACATAATTATATAATTATTAATTTATATATATAAATAAAAGAATGTGTAGTTGCTAAAATGTTTATAAATTCGTACGTTGTTTAAAATATCTTACCCCAAATTCGATGACCAGCGCGTCCACAATACTTCCAATGACCGTGATAAAGTCGAAAATATTCCACGGATCTTTAAAAAAATTCTGAAAACCATTTTATTAAACAAATAATGTCTTTAAGTTAGACATTTTCGTGTTTATATAGTATATATATTTTGTATTATTATTAAATTAAAATAATTATTATTATTAGTGTAAATTGTACACGCATGCTTTCCATTGGAATTATTGTAGGAGACTGTGGTATACGTATATTCTTACGAGATGGCCGAAAAAAATAAATAAAAATTAGAATTATTAGGAACATTATTTTTAAATCGTAGGTTTATAATAATAAATATTTTTAATAATATTATTATTTATTGTTAAAAATTATAAGATTATAATTAATTATGAACAATGTTACCTTGCATCCGAATGCGATGAGTTTTAAGACACATTCTACCAGGAATAGCAGCGTCAATAAATGATTGAGGTTCAGTAGAACATTGTTAAGTAGATGCGATTCGCGATGGTGCTGCAGCCACGAAATAAACAACCAAATAAAAGCAACGTTTTAATTACACAGGCAACTAATTTAATAACTTCGGTTAATAATATTGTATCTAATAATAAAACTTCGGTACTGGTAAAAAAAAACAAATCTAATTTTTACAATCTATATATATATAATATAATAACATCCGATTGTGGTCTTTAAGTTTAAGCTAAAATCAAAAAGTAACAGGAGTAACACATTTTTTTTTTACCATTCATTCTGAAAAAAACCTATAGTTTAATTATCAAACTATTATTATATTATCATGTATAGTATTTCGGACGTCTAAGACATTCAGACGAAATTTAGAAATATCAATCTTTAACGAATCCAAACTATAATCATAATAATAATATACCTAACTATAATAACATTATAGTGTGTACTATTTTATAACTGTGTGTTGGTTATGTGTAATTTAATACCGTGGTGATGATAATATTATGTACTATTACTATTGTATTTATTATTCCATATGAAGAAATGCTGAATCCAAATCATGGCTCAAGACTGTACATAAGACTGTGTGATATACAACAAAGACCACGCGCGCGCCATATTTTCGCTGCTTACAACGAATGAGTAGGTAGGTGGAGGTATACACAATAATAATAATACAATATTTAATCCTAAATTTGGTGGCATTAGAAATTAATTGGAAAAACAAATTAACAATTAAAGTAGTTTTGGCATGCGAAATAATACTTAAAACGCAAGACACAAGCGGACATAAAGGTATCAAATAAACACACGCACACGAACACACAAAAACAAATCATGCTTGTTCGTGTATAGAAAGAAAATCACTTTAATATCAGGTAGTATGTGTCTATAAAACTCACTTCATACTTTATTGGTGCAATCCATAAGACCACTTACCTTAAACACGCTGTAGGATATGTCTGTATCGTATATCATAATTATGTACATTTTAGTATTGTACACATCATTTCGGTAGGTAGGTAGTTAATTTTTGATATTAATTTTATAGGTTTATTTCCGGATTTAGGGTCTGTAAGATTAATAGGTACGATTAAACGAATTTTTATTCGAAGGACCAAATTCAATGGAAAGCACGTGACGATCGTAGTTCATAATAATAATAATAATAATAATTTTATTAAACCAAAATTCGCAAAATGATTTAAAACAAAAATAATTTAACATACAAAAATTCAAATTATTATATACGTGAAATGCCGGTAAATAATAATTTATATATATATATTTAACTATATAGTGATAAATTATTATTTAATTCTAGACAATATTTATAATATTAATCGAATGGTTACTACTACTTGGCACGTGTTCTCTTACCCTGACTCCAAACGCCAAAATTTTGAGCACGCACTCTATGGTAAACATGCCAGTAAACACCATGTTCATGTAATGTAGAGCAGTCTTGTAGGATTTTTTTTGTTGATAAAACTATAAAAATGAATAAAAAAACAATGATCAACCATTATAGTGAAAAAAAAATAATAATAAAAGAAAGAAAGAAAGAAAGAAAGAAAGAAAGAAAGAAAGAAAGAAGAGCATATAGTTCTGATAGCCAACTAAATATAAAAAAATAACACTTCACAAATGTTACATATTAATACTTCATTATAACCTTTTTTTTTGTTGCATGGAATTGGTAAAATAATTTACATTTGATAAAAATTACTCGGAAATATTTATTTAAACAAAATATAGTAATTAATTAGTTTAGAATAAAATAAAAAAATATATAATATAAATCAATATAATACAAGGTAGCAATGCGTTTAATCAAATAATTCTGAAATATTTTATTCGTTCATTTTTTTTTTTTTTTTTTATAATTATAATTAAACGTTGAAAGCAAAAGTTATGCGGAATAATAGAAAAAAAGATAAATAAGCAATCTGAAAAAAAATAAATTTTCAAAAAATTAAAATAATGATGTGTGTGATATCCACAGCAAATAGGAGTGATCAGCTTAAGCAAATTGTACATGCAATAAAATATGTAGATTATAATTATTCCAAAAAGTCCATAAAATAAACTCTTATCTCTGTGATAAGTATAAACGATAAGTTAGCGAACAAAACGTGTAGTAATTATTATAATACTGTTGTAATGATAATATGGTCAACAGTTCATTAGTAGTTTCAGATATTTTCGTCAATTATTTTCAAATATAGACGTTGTAGAAGTATAATTGATGGTGTTAAGCGCGTAAATGTACTCTTGTTTGAATCGATAATAATAATAGTAATAATCGAGTTCAGCAAACATCCGATGATATAAAAATATTACAATAACGGCATTTATCCTAAATATTTATATTATATACACCGTTATGACGAAACACGTCCAACAACACCGACGAAACTTACCTTCATCATAAGTAACAGCGTGTTCAAGACGATCAGTATCATGATGAAATATTCAAACGGCGTCGATACTACCAGGCGCCATATTTTGTATTTCATACTGTTCCTGTCTTTTGGCATGTACCTCTCCAGCGGCCTCGCTTGTATGGTAAAATCAATACATGATTTCTAAAACAGACGGGATTAGACATCATCATTTAAATTAATGTCATGATAGATAGGTATAGAGAAATTAACGTGGTGATTAATTGGCAGGTAATTGGAGGAAATTTGTTTACACCTCTTTTCACAGGACATACGGTATGTGATATACCGTTTTAAACAGTCTCCCGAATAGATTTTTTTTTATCCAGAACAAACCCATGTTTTTAAAAGTTCATCAAGAGGTGCTTATTTTTAAATTTATCATATTTATAACTGTATAGACAATGAAGAAAATTTAAAAATTCGATCCGTCAGATACATTATGCATTTATGAACACCATGGGTCAATGGAGAATGGTGGCGCGAAAAGACATTTGAAATTGGTTGAAATTATTGAATAAACACAATATATTGTAATATATGAGTTCGTCACAAACAATGATTAATAAAAATAATGTATACACGTAAATGTTTTATACATTTTAAATTAAATTAAATTTTAGTCTATAAAAAAATAAAAACTGTGCATTACGTACGATTATTTAAGTGCATATGATTAACGCGATAATATGATAACTTATAGATTAAAGTTTAGTCTAATCACATTATTGTGTATTTTTGTTTTGTTCAAACTTCAAAAAGTTTTCTTATACGTCGAATATACTTGGGAAATATTAAATTGTTACATAAAATATAATTATTTGCTTATTCAAAACCAATCAAATAATATTATACCTTTTTACATTTTTTATTCGCTGGGACAGACATCTTAAACATTAATTACAGGTGTTAAAGTGATTTATAACATACTTACATATTTTGTACTTTTAATTAACTTTTGTTACATTTAATAATTTTTAATGAAATTGGCAGAAAGATGTTAGGATAAGATAACATACTTTAGTACTTTATAAATCATTTAAAATATTCAAGAAAGCCAACACAAAGGTCATTTAGATATTTATTGTTACAACAATAGTAGGTATTATTACATGATATTTCCTACCTGGTTTTTGTCAATTTCACCGTCTTGTAGTTCGGCTTCTCCCTGTTCTTGAAACGTAATAATGATCAACGCGACGAATATGTTGACAAAGAAGAAAGGAAACACGATAAAATAAATTATGTAGAACAACGACCTCTCGATGTGGTAATTCGGTATGGGTCCGTGGTCCTCTTCCGTGGCTGCTATCGAATTTTGCAACACTCTGTTAGAAACAAAAATAATTCCCATCAGTCTTTCTTATAATTTATTTCTATGATAAAATACATGAGCTGCGGATGGTATTATTTATAACTAGAGCAAGAACTTTTTTTTATGTATATATTTTATATCTTTTATATCTTGTATTTTTTAAACTATCAAGGCTTATGACTTATTAACTTAGTTCATAATTTACTATTTAGTAACGTTCCACTGGAAAATTGTTGAATTTTTGATTGCGCAATTACCAAGGACGAATCAATCAAATAATAATATTAGCTATACAATTTTAAATTTCAAACTTCATTCATAAATTTTTTTTTATCGGGAATAAGTGTTTCTTATGTGCGGCCATCAATAATTATATTATTTAAATATATTTTTACTTTTATTATCGTATTGTACAAAAGTTAAATTATTGTAAATTGATTTAATAAAGTAGTAACGTAAATGCTCAAAAGTCCTTGCTTGCTTAGTTTATAATTCGCATCACAATCGAGTATATACGCACTGGGGCCATCCTTCGCCAGTTTGGACGGCGAATAGTGTCAACATAGCCACGGCCACGTTATCGTAGTAGAAATCCTGTTTATCCCATTTCCTCTTTTCTGAAGTCGGTATGAACTTTTGTGAATTCACGTCTTCCGTGTCACCAGCCTCATATTTGAAATAATAACCCCTAAAAATTAAAGATGACTAAAGTTATTACACCATTTCCCATTCTTAAAAAATCGAATGCACAAAAAGTTGTCAATACTATAGACAACTGACTTGGAATCGATAAAATTACTATTTTCCACAGTTTTATTTTGTTCATTTGATAAAATATACATAATATTATTTTTGTTCACTTATCGAATTTATAACTCTAATCGTGTGTGTTTAAACTGTTTAAAGTAATGAATACGTTAGTTTTAGTGGAAAACTCTAGTCGCTAGTTTGTTTCGTCATTAGAAAATGTAGGTTCACATTTCTTGTTTGTAAAAAATGATAAATTAAATTTTAATTATTAAAAATTTTTAAAATAGAAAGCGCAAAATTAATACTGAATGCTGTGTATTGAATAAAAATTAAAAAAACTGTAACATATTTTGTAATTTTTTAAAGCTTAATAAAATAAAATTTTTATTTTTATTTATATATTGAATTTTTATTCATTTTAGTCTATTATATTCTGTAAGATATGTATGTTTTATATAAAAAGATAAATTTATTTGCAAATAAATAAGCTAATAATAATAATAATAATAATAATAATATAAATGTTTATAATACGTTCATTCATTATTTCATTAATATCGAATTGAAAAAAATATATGAAGTAAAAATATGATATACTATTTTTGTTATTAAAATCTACTAAAAAAAAATATTCTAAATACTTAAGGAATACTATCATCATAAAGTATGCAAATATGTATTTTGATACTTTTAAAAAGTATTTTACCCAAATTTTTATTCTATTAAATCTATTAACTAAAATTAATTTAAAAATAGTCCGGTAATCGTGGTACAATGGTATTTCATTTTGCACCATTGATTTTAAATAGTAGATATATTTATAATACTAATGATATTTGATCCTGCATTGCTTGTCTAAGATATAGTAAATAATGAAAGTGATTTTTTCCTGTTTGAAACTGATAATTGTAAACCAAATATATTATGTATAATACATTAATTTGGATGGGTTTGATTAATTATAAAATACAGGTTTAAAAATGATATCTTATTATAATAATTATAATAATTTTTTCAACCATTATCTACACTTATTTTCTTACTAATGACAACCAAAAAGTATTCGTTTTTTGGCGGGCTTATAAATCACTGCATGAGATCCTCTTTAAAATGCAAAATTTAAAAAATTGGCATTGAGATGCACTTCTTCCTCTATAGGGTTATTTATGTACACATTTTTGATGTTTCAGAATTGTGTGCGGAAATCATTATCTAGGTCGAGTTACGTGCGTAGTTTTTTCGTGATTGACACTAATTGCGTTTCGATTAGTCGACAAACTAACCAAGTTAGTTTGGTCAAATTTCAACCAATTGAAAATGTAGTAAAAATTCAGTATAAAATTTACCTTATTACACAATATGCATATTATAAACAAATAAATAGGTTATTTTGTTCAAATTATAATGAGTTATAGGTGCCCTATTTATACAAGATATTCCATATATATTACATTCGTTTTATGACTATCATTGAATACTGTTATTTAAAAAAATATTGAAACGAAATATATAGCCATTAATTATATATATTTTTTTATTTTTTCCATTGTACATTACACTAACTTTTATTTATTTATCGTTTGTCGTTTAACTCATAGTTTCTCAACTTTTTTAGTCTCCCGACTCCCCAAAAAAAGTATAAAATATGGCCAATCATTTTACGATCTCCCTTTCTATCTATAATAAGTATACATTTTATTATTATTTTAAGTATTTCATTTTTGTTCAATAAAAAATTTTGAATGAAAAGGTTCATTTTGTAAATCAGTGTTTTATTATTTTTTACTTACGCGATCGTGATCGTGATCCTCACTAGGGTCATTATATATTACACTAACTTCTATTTTTTATCGTTTGTTGCTTAACCGATCTGAATGCTAACTGACTATCGACAATTACAAATAGGTAATTGAATGTTCTATAGATCGTTGTATACTAATCTATCCTCATTCCCCAGAGACAACCCAAGATATAGTATATTAAAGTTAATAGTCATATTTACACTAATACTTTTACGGCATATTATATGTAAGTAAACGAAAACCGGTCGTCTGCTCAAACTTTTACGCACGCAACTCTGTCATAAAAAAACTGCGTATGCAATACAGTTGTTGACCAAAACTGCTCATTTTTTGGGCACGTAATTCGGATGCAGCCTAAATTTTATGACCACAAGTTCCATATAGTCTTAATGGCTATGGAACACAAACATGTAGAAATTGTATTTTATCAAAATAAATAATCTATAAATATGAATATATCTATATATAAATTAAAATAGATTTTTCAGCTTATGTGGTAGCCAATATTAGAGCGTCATATTTTGTAATAATATTAAATTTTCAAATAAGTAATTTCAGTCATTTTATCGGCTTCAAATTGTTATAAGGAGTTGGGTATCTATAATATTTTGTTTGTTTTATAAATTTGTGATTAGACGCAATGTTAACACAACATGTATCGTTCTACTCACTGGCATGTATCATTGATGGACTTGCTGCTATCGTTACAGTAGAAGAATTTGCCGTGAAACAGTTGAACGGCAATGACAGCAAAGATGAAATGAAACAGTATATACACAATCAGTATGTTGATTACGTTCTTCAGCGAATTCACCACGCAGTCGAAAACCGCTTTGAGCTTGGGTACGCGTTTGATGGTCTTCAATGGCCGTAATACCCGCAAGACGCGGAGTGATTTGATGGTTGACAGATTTGTACCAACGGAACCACCCCTGCAACGAAAATACGCGTGCTCATGGTTATAAAAATATAACGAAGACTTACAGTATTAATAGGTTGGTACAATACGACTCAATAACTAAGATTCCATAAATAGCAGATCAATAATTTTATTAAAAAAAAAAATAGTTTTTTTAAGACATTATTACTCGTGTTCAATTTAGTTTTCGTTATCTATAGATATTAGATTTGATTATAAATTTATAAAACGTATTTTAGTTATTTAAGCATGATTATACATAATTTTAGTTACATTATTAGTACACGAATGTACTTAAAATGCTATTTTTTTTTTTTTTTTTGGTTGTTTAATATCAATGTATTATTATTAGCTTACAAAACATTTCAATATTTGAGTATGAAAAGTACATGATAGAAATTTTTCATTTTTAATAATAACTAAATGTTTCGAAATTGTCATAGATGTTTGTAGTTTTAGACTTATATAATATTGTGTGGAATGATTAAATCGATTTGGAAATCCTATGGAGTCTAAAAAAAACAGTTTTAAGAAAAAATTGATGAAGTCAACTTTTGGATTCTTAGCCATTGGATTTATTGATTGACGCATTACCCCTTTTGGAATATGAATGATGCGAATGCGCAGATGACTACCACCGCGTCCATTATATTCCAAAACTCTCTAAGATACGAACCGGGATGTAAAATCACTCCCAAATCGATTATCTGCAACAATATACATGAGTAACGTTAGTTATTTTCTTGTAGAGAGACGGATTTTCGTTTCGCATGTGTCCTTCTGCTCTTACCTTAAGTATCATTTCTATGGCAAAAATCACTGTAAATACGTTGTCGACTACGTCCAAATAATTGTTCCAATCTGAATCATCGTTAATCGGATCTTCAGCAGCTAACGCCACGCTACTCAATATAATAATCAGCATAATAAAAAAATCGAAATATCTCAAATTAACGATCCAATGGGCAGCTCTTCTAATACTAATAACATTCAAAACAATATGAGCATTAAGTGTAAGAACATCATTAAAAAAATATATACAATATCCTTTAAAATTACCCGTTGGTAGGTGACAGTAAAAACATTGACGAATACGGTAACATAGGTTTTGGACCTTCGTCTTCTTCTTCCTCTTCTACTTTGCTGTCAGGCTCATCCGAATGATGTTTTCGGTGGTGTCTGATAAGTGAAACACTTCGAATTATTTCATAAATTAATGTCAAAAACACTCATGAACATGGTTATCAAATGTTTTACCTGGAATTTTGCGATGGCGATGTTGGTATCATTTCCATCTTGGACGGGTCAGTACTCATCTGTAATGCTTCCATTTCTTTCTCAAGCTCTTGTTGTTGTTTCTATACAATATTCCAGTGTGGATAATAGTTCTTATATTTTTACCAAAAACACTTACCTCTTTATCCTCTTCTTCTTGTTCTTCCTCGGCAGCTGTTAGTTCTTGCGCGTTTGCTAAATTATCAACGGCAATAGCCAAGAACACGTTCAACAGTGTATAATTACCAAACAATACTAAGATGATGAAGTATAGAGCATATATCATTCCTCCGCCTTGCGTCTGAGCTTGACTTCTAATGCCTTGGTACATGACTTCATTCCAATCTTCGCCGGTTAGAATCTAAGAATGATATTAATAATATGTATGGTAATAATATTAATAATAACAGTGATATAATGTAGTTTGTATATGATTGACTAACTTGAAATACGGTTAGCAGAGCTATTGGAAATGTGTTAAAATTTGTCGGGGGCGTTCCTTCCTCAAAGTTAAATTGTCCGCCGAACAACTGCATACCGAGTAATGCAAATATTAGTATGAATAAGAACAATAAGAAAAGCAACGATATGATTGATCTCATGGAATTGAGTAACGATATCACGAGGTTCCTCAACGAAGACCAATACCTAAAATGAAACGACAAGGCATTACAAGGATGTAGTGTATATGACACAAGTTTAATAGTGATTAACAATTACGTAAAATAATAAATACATTTAAAAAAATGATATTTACTTTGTCACTTTGAATATTCGTAATAATCGAAGTGCTCTTAGAACGGACAGACCGAAGGAACCACCTTTGACGGCAGACCAAACAACTTCGAATATGGAGCCCATGATTACGACGCAATCGAAACGGTTGAAGGCGGAATCAAAGTATATCCGTATGCCAAGCGCGTACATCTTGATGAACATTTCCGCCATGAAGAGCATGAGGAATACGTACTCAGAATAAACTGTAATTTTCAAAATCGTTAAAATGAATTAATAATATACTATACAAATTATGAAGAGTATACATTTAAAAAAATACAGTTGTTTATTATGATAACATGAAAAAAAAATGTTAAATCAATGCAGTCTTACAGACAAAATTCGTTATGTATTCTGGTTGTTTGTGATGTTCAATGGCCACGAATACAGTATTAAAAAACACTAATACGATGACGAACCAATAGAACCATTGCGCTTTTACCATGCGTCTGATCCAAAACCTAAATCGTTTTTCTGCTCTCCACATGGAAGCACAAACGCCTTTTTTTCGCATTCGGTCTTTGAATGTTGGCGTACGGGGGAAACCTGTGAATTAATAAGATTATTTTCAATAATTATGTCAAAACGTTACTGAGCTATGTGTACTATTTTATCTACCGATAAACTCGTTATAATAAAACACCAATGGCTAACCGGCAGCGGTTATATGTATGAAAGCACTTCGTTTAAGTAAATATTATTTCTATCATAGATATATATTAATAATAATAAAATTATTATGATTATTGTTAATGGATAAAAAAATTGAGAGGTGATAACGAAAAGTTAATAATATAAATAATAATAAAAAGATACAGTAACTTTTATCATGATATTACACACAACTATACAAGTAGTTTAAACAAATATGTTGCTCATTATTCATAGATTTAATACAATTAATCAGTAAAAATAACTTTATAACAACCATCGGATATCCTGAACACTTATGCAATCGTCCATATAACCGCCACTGTGAAATCAGCAACACTGTATAATAACTGTTATAATATACATTTATGTTTGAAACAAAGTGTATTTTTTGTCTACAAAATTTGTATTATTTACACAAGTTGTTTGTTTTAATTATATTGTCTATGACTACTATATCTAAAAATTATTATCAACTGCCCACTGCTGTACGCACACACGCACACAAACACACACACCTCCAACATGCAAAAGTCAATTTCTTCTGCAGTGTATAAAATCCTGGGCGTTTCTAAATAACACCCTTATCTCAATCAAAACGTTCTAGGCAAAACTCACGCTTAATATATGCCTCTTACGTGAAACAAAAAAAAACCGTACCTTTTTTGCCTTTACCAAGCACTGAAACATAACATTGAATATTTCGATAAAGTTTTAATAGGTTTTAAGTATACACTATAATGTAATATAATATAATAGAAACAGTAGACGTTTAGCCACCAACGGCATATCACAATAGAAACGCGGGGTTTATCATCCCGGAATCCACGCCATATGCAATTGCCACGCATAGAGAACAATTGTATTTACCTTCATCGGCTTCTTCTTCCTCGCATTCTTCTTCAGATTCGGTGCTTTTACTTTTGCCCAAGGTTTTCAGTTTTTTCCTTTTTATGTCAGCTCTTCTTCTCGCTACGGTAAATCATAAAATCATCGCATTATAAATAATAATATGCAATATTGCAACATAATATCGGAGAGAGAAAAAACATCGAAAAAATAACACCAACGTCATACGGTGTGTTTTACCTTCGATTATATGTCTTCTTTCTTCATCTGTGGTTCGTTCTTCGGCAAGGATGACCTCTTCTATAATATCGAAAAAATCAAATTAAAGGTATGCGTCAATTAATTTGCGAAAACGTTGTCACATTAAGCACCGTTTAAATACTGTACGTATTACGACGTATACGGGGGTACAAACATTTCGAACTTAAGCCGAAACTTACCGGCTTTGCATATCCAGTCAACATAACCGTTGAGCTCGCGTTCCAGCTGTTGCTGTCGCCGTAGCTTCAAAAACGTTTGCCGGTTTTCGACTTTTTCTCTTTCTTTAGCAAATTCTCTACAAAGCCAGGACACAAGGATTGGTATTACATGAACTAATTTATAATACTGTAGCCTACACTATGATATTATATGATTGTGGTTTAAACAAAAATATCAAAACAATATCAATGTACGCAAGGTCGTTGAATGCTATATATACGAGATATTATATTATAATACATGTGCACGGGATTTTTATACTTTAACGCGTATTTTAACCGTGGTAGTTGTTATTACACGTAAAATTGGGATGGGATATGTTTTAAAAAAAATATATTACATACACAATATACGAAATAATATTATACTTGGAATACAAAATATATAGTCCAACGAGGTCAAATACGCATAGCACCGTACTACCGTTTACTCTTCATAAAATAATTACGCGCGTTTAGAATACGGTATTAATATAATACCTGCGGCCGTAATCCAGTTAATGTAAGTATTAAACATATCGATGTATTTTTTTTTCGTGCGCATCTTGTAATATTTAGCCTTCCGCTCTACGCGGGTTCTCTCGTTCGAGAACTCTCTGCAAAGCGTACAAAAGCGTATTGGATAAAATATTATTACCGAGTATTCGTTTGTATTTATATTTATCTGTTTTTTGATTTTTCCGTAACATTTTATTATATTTCAACGGTTATTTAATTACCATATAATATAATAAGACAAAAATGAAACTTACCCGCTAAGCACACCAAGAACTAAATTGAGCATAAAAAATGAACCTAGAATAATAAGTGGTACAAAATATATCCAATTGAACAGCACGCCGTACGCATCGTTCATCTGAAACAACAATAATTAATATCGGTAGATCATAAGTACATTGTCTACAAAAAGAACACGTTTTCCAAATACAGTAGAAAGATCGAAAATAGAATATTTTCATTTTATTAAAAAACGATAGTTAGTTAAAACGGTCGTCTATTAAATCAAAACATACGATAATATATATATATATATATATATATATATATAGTGTTCAATATATTTTATTGTATTAAAAAAATTTTCAAATTGTTTTGTATATTGTAAGTGTTATAATATCTGTAAATAGGATTAGTATCAAAGTTTTAATTGCATGAAAATCGATACGAAAAAACACGAATGTGCATCGTTATATTTGTAATTGAGATGGTTTTCTTGTTGCATAGTAGATATTATTAAGAATTAATCGCTACGCAAAAATTATTTTTATTCTGCAATAATATTTAACACGCAATAATATAAATATTTTTATAGTTGCTTTATAAAACAATAATACAATTATTTTAATATAGCATAGCTTAAGAAGATACATACATTGTTCCTATTGTACTATACATATAACATACTAACATTTTCCAATTTTCTATTTTCAAATGATTTTATTTTTTAAAGTGAAATTTTATATAAATTGAATACAAATAAATAAAGAAATCGTATTTATATTTCCGAAATTAACGTCGAAACAAACTAATTTAAACACAAAACATTAAAAACAACATAATCTACCTATATAATATCTGAAATGCTGTTCCCGCTGTTAAAAATTAATTTCTATTGTAATATTATACTATTATACGTGGTTGAATAGATATTATTATTGTTTTAGTTATTTATTTATTATTTTATTTTTTTATGTTGTTCGACTAACCCAGTACAGAATGGTAGTCCACCCTTCCATGGTGATGCACTGGAAAACGGTGAGCATGGCGAGTCCGATGTTATCGAACGACGTGATCCCGTAATTGGGACCTTCCCAGTTCTCTATGCACGTGGACGTCGTGTTATCACAGAAGTACGCGTTATACGGCTTCGTGCTCTCGTTTGAATCCGAGTCCGAGTTGCAAGGCGCCGGGTTCTGTCCCTCGATTTCCATCGCAATCAGATTATCCAACCTAACGCATTAACTCAAACGTATTATACAACTATGCTACAACGAAAATGGTTCGGCATTACGTACGTATCATACGTTATTATACGTATAATACATACGTCGCGAACGAGTTAACCACACGATGTGTAGTAATAATAACAATACGATACTCGCACGCATCAGTCAGTATAAGTTAGTATTTTTCTTATACAATTAACGTTAAAATACATAGTAATATACAATATTGTACTAATATATATTAATAGTTTTGTAATAAGTTTGAATAGGTAGTATTGGAAATGCAAATGAATTGTATTATACATATACGCAAATGTTTGGTAATACTAATAATATTATGTTACTAGTATATTAATATACGTATAGGTTCATTCGTGTTATAATTAAATGCTAACATTATCGATAAGTGACTGTTAATCATAAAGAGTATACCACAGCGCATATTGTGATGTCTTCATCTTACAAAGGGACAACAAGGAAAATTTGAGTACAGTAGGGCCAATTTTGTAAAGTTATCTTAATGAACTATCTCCATTGGAAAGTCTCTTCAATCCACTATTCTTGTGCTGTATATTATTGTATCAACTAAGTTTATTGTTTAAATTGTAATAGATTTTTAAACAAAGAGATAGATATTATGTTTAAAAAAATACATTTTTATACATGTATAAATAAGAATAAGTATTTTAATGTTAGAATGAATTGACTTATAATCTACCTAAGCAAAATTTTTTATCTGCTTTGTTTTTTCCTTGGGTTTTCACAATATTTTAATTGAGAATTATTATGAGGATTATTTTATTTTAATATTTTATATATTTATAAATCGCTTGTAAATATTAAAACACTATATATAACCAACGAAAAAATACAGCAGATAAAATTGTTACTTTTAGGTTTGATCATAAGTCAATTTACTACAATGTTTAAACTAAAAACACAAAATTAGTTCTACTGAACTCAAATTGTATATACATGTTAAGTGCCATCTTCTTAAATAAACATTAGGTTTATCAGTGGTTAATTTTTTTAATTTTAAATAAACGAATATCTTAGCTATTTTACGATATATAGTAAAATATATACTATGAGTCAAAAGATAAATTCGGCTAAAATAATGTAGATTTATCTTAGTTAGGTTAATTAGTAGAATTATATGCTAATAACTATGATTAAAATATGAATTGATTATTTCAATACTCGAAAAAAAGATTTTGTTTTATCTGGTGTTTACCACTTTATTATCTAGAACAGTATACAGAGATAACTAGTAATTCTGTATATCGATCACATTTTGTTTAATATTTTATTATATCATCCTATATTAAACACATAAGAATAGTACTGAAACTTAATACACCTATATTATGTAAAAATAATACAAACATAAAATAAAATACCGAAAATATTAGCACTACTATATTTATTACAGTTACCTATTTTAAGTTTAAAGTTACCCCAACAAGGTTTCATTTATTTTGCGCTGATGTTATAAAATATTAAATGTCACATATTTATTTATTTTTAGATTTGCTTGTGTAATCGAATTCAAACATTTTTTTTAGATATCGATAACTCCATAAAATACCCGAAATTATCATTTTTAGTTGATCTTAATTTTTCTAGAATATTATAAATATTGTATTAAAAAAAAATAACAATTAATGTTTGAAAAATATACAAGCAAATAAAATAATAAATAAATGTGATCATTCATAATAAGATTAAACGGTAATAATTATTAAAGTGCATACTTAAAAATAAAAATGAACGGAATAATAAAGGTAGTTATTTATGATGGGATCTTATATATATATATATGTATAGAGTGTGCATTTCGTGTCTTTGACGCAGACTAATATCATATAAAGTTCAATATAACCTTCAACTAATTTTTAATTTTTATAATAAAAATAAATGAAAAAAATAATAAAAAGTAGGCTGTATTAATAAATTGGTGTAATTTATTATAATTTATTTTAATACTACATGGGTAAAACTGTTTGTATCAAGAAAGGTAATATCGCCTGATTAAAATGAAAGTGGAATAAGTCATATTGTTTGAAAAATGATGAAAACGTACGCACTTACATAAGGCTATTAAACAAAATCAATTTGATAGTGAAGTAAGTGAAATAGCATTCTATGCTAGAGGACATCAGTTATAATCAGTCTATATTTCTTGTAAATTTTACTACTACACACTTAACCATTTTTTTTTTTTTTAGGATATCTAGTCAAACATCTTTTAAGGGTTGTAACTAGTAAACATAAACTTTCTTTTGTCTATTTGTCATTTGCTACTGCACACAAAAATAGGGACTGGTTGTAGTTTTATTTCTGAATTAAAAAAGAGATTGAATAAGAATAATAATGTGGTGTAAATTAGTGATACAAAATATTTAAAAATAAAATCTTTACGAGACTTTAACTACTTAAAATTTGACTTTTACCGTGTAACGATTTATTTCAATATTAAACTATTTGTCATATTAACGGTAAATTGTTATATATTTTTCTAGCTAAAATAGTATGTATTTTTAAATCATAAGATTATAACAATACTCAAAATGAAATTCAAATTTAAGCTTCACAAAAGTTGGAGAAAACAAAAAAAAATGGTGTAAACCATAATAATACTCACACGGAACTTAAACGGTAATTTTATGAAAGTTGTGTAACTGAAACTTATATATCACAAAAGGGAGGGTGAAGTTAAATATTTGGATGTGGGTATTTTCCTTTGTTAAGTTTTTGATCTATCAAAGTTAGTTTCAACATTTTAGGCACACATACAAATGATTTATAAAAAAAAAAATTAAATACTGACTTAGGTACTTCACTTTAATTCTAATTGGTTTATGTTTAAATATTAACATATTTAAATGATTCAAAATAATACAAATTAAATTTTGCTCTATTTTTTTTTTTAAATATAAAATATTTTTTTTTTTTTGGTGTACAAACTTGAATTCAAATAAAATTTGTTTTTAAATTGATGTGATTGAATTTGAATTAATTTAAGTAAATTATTGAACTTCATATGTTAGTCAGACACAATGAAATAATCTGATTTTAGAAACAATATGTATTATTAAATACAGCTATAGGTGCATGTTTATGTTACAAGTTACAATAACAAAATTACGTCTTAAGTTATTTAATAATTTAATATACCTTTATTAAAAGCAATAATGTTTAGGTAATTAAAGTTAATGTTTTATGATAAATTTTTCAAGGTATACTTGTTACATTTTTCCAAATACATTTAAGAACCAATCATATTTATTATATTTATTTTTTTATATATTTTTTTAATTTTAATCAATTAAATTTGATATTTAATCTTGGTAATTGTCTTTACTCTATTATGTTAATATCATAATGTTAAAATCATAATAATTAAGCTTGAAGGATATTTTAGAAAATAGAAACATTGAATGTAACGAAGAGTCGTATAACTTTAAAAGTAAAAATTGAAGAAATTTGATTTTAATTTAATAGTTATAATATTGCAACGTAATTATTAGTTTAATTTAATACAAAAAAAAAAGTTTTTTATACACCCCTAGACTGTGGCGGCATAAAATAGGTACAGTTTTTAATTATATTTTTTTACTTAAAAAACAAAATTGTTTTTACATTACAATAATTTAAGGCTATATAAAGCCTTGTATAAAAATCTGTGATTATTAGTATTTTTTAAAAACTGTACCATCCAAAATGCGCAATGTAATACAATCATTTCAATACCTACTACCAGATTACTCTATTCGTATATATATATGTATTGTGCGTGTAATCATTGATCGTATTATATCATTTGTATAACCGTGGCTCGGAAAATGTAGTATTTCATTTCAGTATATCATAATTATAGTTAAATATTATTAAGTAATTTATTTGTATAAATAATAAAAGCGAACAAAAAAAAAATTAAGAATTTTCGAATATTTAAAAAAATATGATAATTTGATAATAAAAGGCTGATGTAGGTATATGTTAAATATTGAAAACTGTAATAAACATACTTAAGATTTTAAATTTTGTATTTTTACTAAATGTATGTCGAAATTTTGAAAGTATACAGCTTCTTACATTGTTAACAACTTGTTTTCCTGAACCAATGATAAAAACAAATTGTATTTTAAATGAATAGTGTTTGATCACGTAAAAAATTGACGGACAATAGTTGAAAAAATATAAAAACAAAAAAATACATCACCTACTAAGCTTAAAATAATATAAATGAAAAAAAATATAAAAATTGAAATCGCTGAAAATTTACAAGTTCCGAGCCCCGATCATGTTATTTGTATACCGATTACGCACTTGTAGCAAGTCTTGTGCAACGCTCCGGAGTAAAACTCCAGTCCAATGATTGCAAATATGATGATAGCAAATAACACCAATAAGCCAATCTGGAGTAGCGGTGCCATCGCTTTGATGATGGACTTCAGTACAACTTGCAGACCTATACGGGGAGAAAAAAACATAGGGGGGTTACGTCTTGTCGTCAAGACGATCGGTTGAATCTAGTAAGCTAGTATGATAATATAATAAAATTTCCCCAATAATAAGGTCGACGGCAATTACTCGCGAGTACGTATTATAATATGTAAGCTATATAATATAATATATTGTATGACATACAGTGTGATTTTTTCTAACGTAAAACAACAGTAAAGCCAATACCGCTTTTACTAGTTTGTTATCATCGTAATGAGTTTTCGATAAACAAATCGAATTTATCGAACACAATAATGATAATAATATGTAAACCAATAAAAGCTAAGGACGGAAAAAGTACAACAATTGATCAGTGAAATCAACTTGTTAACTCTCGAGTCGGAAAAAATCGTTACTGCACGCTGTACAATAGATGTATATAGGTGTATAAATGATATATAGGTATACGCGCGATGCATCGACGCGACCATTATTATTGGACGTTACCGTTCTACGGCCATATATTATTTTTCCGTTTATTTTTTTTTATCGTTATTTTCTCTGTTGACCTTCTGACTGACTCCGTGGGGTTAGGGGAATGGGGGTCAGCGAGGTTTTGGGCAAACCTCGTTATATATTTTAGTCGTTTTCGTCGTGTGCGTGTATTTGTGGTGTACTCACTTGGAATTCCGGAGACCAATTTGAGCGGCCTCAATACCCGGATCGCTCGCAGCGTCCGCAGATCCATGTTTGCCGCTGACGGTATTTGTGTTATACATCTGTGGCAACAACACTTCTAATCACTACTCAGTGCGCTACCTACCCCAAAATAAACACGCAATCCGTTCTATTCATCTAGTTCTATGCGTCTATATGTATATAGTTAATAAATAATGTATCTGGACGTGTCTATATAATAATAATAATAATAACAATAATAATAATAATAATAATAATAATAATAATATATAATATCTGTTCGATATGGTCGTGCGCGATGGTCCCGAATACAAAATAATAATAATAAAAAAATTGTAATAATAATAATAATAATAATATGATAGTATAATATATATTATATATATATAATATGTAATAATATATAGGTAGTAATAATAATAATAATAATAATAATAATAATAATAATAATAATAAATAAAACAAACCGGAAACTACGGATCGAAATACA
Source organism: Rhopalosiphum nymphaeae (assembly GCA_036289425.1). Taxonomy (NCBI): domain Eukaryota; kingdom Metazoa; phylum Arthropoda; class Insecta; order Hemiptera; family Aphididae; genus Rhopalosiphum; species Rhopalosiphum nymphaeae. Next base: position 22,385,413 of record JAZAQC010000013.1, read on the forward strand.
AGATTATTTAAGATACGTTCAAATATAGCAAAAATAATGTCGGTTTATATATATATATAATATTTATGTATTACGCATTAATTATTATTCCATGTTAACCGTTTTAAGTTTGCTGCCGGGAATATTGTCAAAAGTACTAGGACAGGGCCGAGGTTGTGATGACAACGGTTTTAACGACGACATACGCATATAATATAATATATATAATATGGTAATGACATATTGCGTTCCCGTTTCCATTATTTTTTTTTTGTACTCGCGCCGTTTCCTGATTTTGACCGATGTACAAAATATTATAAACTGCCACTATAATAGACCAACAATTCTACATTCGCCAACATTATCGTCCACTATATTCCAAATATTATGCTCTTATAGCAGTATTGAAAATACAATAATATTAAAACATAAAAATTAAATATACGATTAAAAAAAAATAATCTACGATATTAATATTTATTATAATATATTATCTACGGTTGACTAGCTCAAGTCAACGATGACGTGCAGATTTCTAAAAGAAAATAATTTTATATTTCGAGGTATATTATTAATCGTATAATATCAATAGGTATGTATTATTCATAAAAAAAACAAAATATATATAATCGATCAACAGCTTTATACAAAATATATATATATATATATAAATAATATAGACCCGTTGTTATTTCTATCTAGTTTGCTAATACACCTAATCGGATCTAAATGATGTATGAATACTGTTATAAATCTGTTCGAATCAAGCCGAATAATAATATATAATCCAACTACAAATCGATCAACTGTATCAACGGTAGTTCTACACGGGAATTTCTATCATCCAGCAAAAATCCAAAAGAATAATATATATTATGTATATATGTAAATATATATAATATATGTATATATATATGTATAAAAGTTCGCAAACCAACGGTTACGGTCTAATCCGATATTCGGAATATGTCTAAACCAAATGCAATACGCCTACAAAAACGGGTTAAACAAATGGTTTTACTGAAAAATAATAGAACATTCGAGGATTTTTATTGTGTCAAAAATGCTTTCCTGTGATCCTGAGACATTTCGAGTGCCTTACTTGGGATTCTCGAAACCAGTTTCAAAGGCCTGAGCACCCGAAAGGACCTCAACATCCTCATGTCCAGCATGTTGGACTCCATGAATTCAGTCATTGACCTAGAAATCGGTAAACCCCTGAGTCCAATGTATCCCTAGCCGATTCAAAATTGTTTTGCTTAACATAAACGTTTTGTTCTAATTTTTTTTTCTTAGATTTCGTGTCTATTTTTTAAGTATTTTTTTCATTATATATTTAAAAAAATTGAAGTATTTTCATGATAAATCAGTGTACTCACCCTGTTACAACTACAAAAAAGTCCATAATGTTCCATATATTACGAAGATATGAGCCGCTGTGCAGTAAAAAACCTAAAGCTAATATTTTGAGAGTCGCTTCGACGCAAAAAATTGCTAGGAAAACGAGTTCGGTTGCCTCCTGAAATTATAACACCAAGCAATTTTGTTTTAGTAAAACAAAAAAATTCAATGGTAACCGAAAACCAAAGATTGTTTCAAAAGGTAAAAAATAATGACACTCGAGTGATTTACCAAAGTCTTAGCAAGTACAGTCTTGTCTCCCCTGGGCAGATGTTCCTCCAGAGCCAACACCACGCAGTTGGCTATGATGGTTAACAGCACCGCATATTCGAACGGAGTGCGAAATAATTGAATTAAGAAAAAAATACAATAATAATGTTGACACCAACACGAAGCGGAAATAAATAAATATAATATCACTGAAAAATTAATAATTTTACTCGGGTCTTGACTTAACATTAGCCATAAACACAAAACACGGTTATAATAAAGTCTTTAAATAAAATCAAATACACAAAATGAGGAATCAAAACTATATTACTACACTGGGAGGATATTATATATACAATATATACATAATATGTATATTATGATAACGCCAAATCTGTGAACTTGATTTTCATGTATTGGGTACATGTTATAGGGCTCATAAATACTTTTCAATGACGTACAAAATAAGAAAGAGGGAGAGAGAATGAAAGAGACTATATACAGTTATTTTCGTTAAAACCCAATCAGATTATATATAGCGAAACTGCCACGTGTGTGAAAAAACCATGTATTAGACTTTACATATTTTTTACTAAGGTGTATTACTAATGTTTAGTATACTACCTGTGTATAATGTAATATGAGTAAATAATATTACACATATAATATTCGATATAGAACAGATCAAACGATAATGCACACAACGATTTGGCCATATAGTTATCTGCATTTATGACGATAGACCATAGGATTATAGTTATGTAAAATTAAAAATATTTTATATATACTATTAAAAAATGCATATAATAGCTATAAACGGTGATGTATCGAATTCGAAAATATTATTGAAGGCAAAGCATTTTCATTTAGTCTATTATCAATAAAATTTAAGAGAGTTAAGACCCCTAAGTGTTTAGAAAACTTCAATAAATGGAATTTTTCAATTTAATTTTAATTAAAATGTCATTATTATAGTTTATTAGTTTTAACAGCCTTATAAACGCCACGCGTCTATCGTACTATATTATGATTTTGAACATAATTTTTTCCTCAATAGGAAAGTACACAATCTGCACTTACAGCATCGGTCGAGTGGGACAAAGGGGTAATACAAGTTATTTAGATATTAAGATATCACGACGAATAATAATTGGACGTTTTAAAAGGATATGGCCATTCGATGATGAACCTGGTGTACCGGCGGACGGGGTTGTCGGTGCTGAACAGGAACAAGGACGACGGCCCAGGGGGCGCGTCCGCCTGCTGATGGTGGTGATGATGGTGATGGTGGTGGGACCGCGGCCTCCCCATGCCGGCGGATGTTCCCGCCGACCCGATGCAGTCACGTCCCGCGGCCGCAGCGACTTCCTTCTCCGCCGCCAACCTATACAAACGTCAAACATGACGTAAAATAAGTATTACTTACTACTATATTTATATTATTATATTGTGTTAAATAAATTGCGTGGGTGTGATCCACATATTATAATAATTAAAAATGTAAAGAAACGTAATTGTACGTAAACGTTTACAATATAAGTCGTATAATATTATAAAGTATCTATATCATTTTAAATATTATTTCGGGCGTGTAAAGAACAAAAGTGTTTAAACATGAACATTTCATAACAAATGAGACACTAGACAATGAAAATATTCATATTATACAATAATTTGTAGACTATATGTGTAACTGTAATAATTATAAAACGTAAGAACCTCCTAAATATTACATATTTTAAATTTCAAAAATAAAATTGTTAACAATGTGGATTTTATCTCATTGCGATTTTTTTATTAATACCCGATATCGTGCTTAAATTATGAAAAAAAAATATTGTTAAAACCTAACATGTCATCAAAAAATTCTTGAAAATTGTTTTAGAAAAAATATATACTAGCATCGATTATTATCAAGTTTAATATTTGCATAGTAACTAACCACACATTATTTGCAGTACTCATTCCTAGTGTTTAATATAATAATTACTTTCATATCCGATATCATAGACAACGAATAAAATCAATAATAGATATAATTGATAGATTATATTTTCTGAAAACGATAAAAATAATTGAACAAAAACCATTAAGAACTATAGCAGTTTGTTTTCTGAAAATGTACAGTTATTATTATTGGTGGCTGAATGGAAGGAAATCGATAAGCCCTATTGCATTCAATCTGCAGAAGCTTTGTAATAATACTCGTATCTGTTATTATGTTATACCTATTATGGTACTGAAAATGTATTTCAATAATAGATTTACTCTCGAAGAAGGAAGTACAAATTGCAAATTAAAAAAAAAAAATAATAATAAACTTTGACTTACAAACTTTACTTAATAACAAGTTACATGTATAGTACTTGTCTACTTTGTATCTTTTGAAAAATGAATTCATTATGTCGTTTACTCTCTCTATTTTTCTTTTTCTTTCTGTCAGTGTCATATATAATATATTACATAATGTCCAATGTTAAACTTAATTACTTTAAAGATAGCTCGATAGTAGGTATTTAATTTTTCTCTTGAGGTGCTAAATTTGGGTATTTTATGACATATAATCAATTTCTTTCTTCCGGTGATACTATATATTGTAATAATATAATAATGGTACTCAATGGTCTACGCATATATTGGTTTTTTTAGATCGGCTCAGTTAATCAGAATTTTGTCCTTGTATCAAAAACTATTTTTAATATAAAAAGAAAACAATGATTAGGTAACACTAAAATTAGTTTCATTGTTGGAGCTTTTTACTTAGTCGTTTGATATAAACTTTCAATTTTATAAAATTAATATAAACACAACTTTTTTTTACCTTTGAACATAACAGTACGATAGTATAATATCGTGCTATTTTGAGTCATCTTTCATACATCTTTTATATAATATAATGCCTTGTGCTCTACATTTATATTATTCACTTGTATATAGACATATTGTATATTTTAGGTATAATCGGTATTAGATATAGGTAGGTAATTCATAAATTCATTCTTTAGTACTTTATTATATGATGTTTTCATTTTATAACTATTTTTTCTTTAATTTGATATAATACGATTATTGAAGCTAACAACAATATATGCAATTAAACATATTAGTTGTAGTAATTTATTATATAATAGTGAATCGGAAAAATGTTTAAATAATAATATAATACAAATATATTTTACATTACAGTTAGTAAATTTATAAATTTATTTAATTTTTATTTGTTCGGATTTTATTCTGATGATCGTATTATCTGTATATCATGAATTTATTAATATCTAGACACTGAGTACGGCAGTTTATCAAATTTTGTGTAATCTTTCTAAAAATTTTGTATTTATGTACGGAAACAATAATTAATTTAGAAAACGATGAGACTTTAAAATAATATTAATTGAAAAGTAAGAAATTTAGTGAGATCAATAAAATAAAATCACTTGTCAAAAATAGATAAACATGAAAATACAATTAAAGCGGAAACGATCGTATTGAAAAAATATTATATTAAGGTCTAAACGATTATTTAGTTTCAATTATAATGTTTTGTATAAATATTATATTATCAATACATTTATTATATTTCTAGTGTAACAATTTCAAAATAATCTTTTTTTAAAGCATTAAGCTTTTTCTTAATAATCATAAATCTCTTAATAGCAACGCAGTGAACGTGACATCTTTATTTTCTGAGACAATAATTATGATTATAACTTAGAAGTAAGTATATAGAGTATCTGATAATGTTTTAGCTGGGGTATATGGAATGTGAAAATGAAGTTTACATAATCCCTTCACTCGAAAAAATACGGGCGTTTCGCGACATTCTGTCATTCTGTATGTGCACGTACTTAATATAATAACCTACACATATACATGCGTGAGTGTATGTGAATGGTATTCATTTAAAAATGCAAGTTTTATCACGTATTTTAAAAGCTGAATAGTTCATAAGTCATCAACGCGACACATAATCAACTTTATTACACGATGCACCGAAAGATATTAAAGACGGTTCATTAAAAATAGATAAAAAAATTGTTTGTACTTAAAGCAAGTAGACGTTACACGAGTTATACGAGCATTATATGTTATCTTGAAATCTCTATTCAAACTTTATATCTATGAAGATTGTCTATATTTATAGGAATAAAAATATTTAATCAATAATACAAATGGATAATAATGCAAATTAAAAAAATTGCATAATTTATTATACATATTATATCTATGTAGTATATTATGGCGTAATTTTATTCTGTACACTATAATAATATATCATAATTCATAACAATTAAATTTAAAGTTATTGTTCACGTTTCATCTCAAACAGTTATAGAAAACTTAACAGTAATATGATAACGAATTTTAAAAAGAGTATCTAAAGACTAAAATACAACAAAATAATCCTTGCCTAAGTAATGCGACAATAAATTATATTTAAAAATAAGTACTTAAAAGTGATAACATACTAACATATAACTGGTAACACTTTTTTCTTTAGAATTAATTTAATACAATTTAATGATGAGTATTATTTTATTAAAGCTTTATTCAGTCATTCTTCTATTAAGAACATCACGATATTATATGTATTTAAAAAAAATACGAGTTTGATAATATACCTATATTCGAATTTAGAACTCTCGACTTCCGACCGATTAAATATAAAAGCTATGTGCATAATATTTAAAAAATGGTAAATAATAAATATAATAGGACCATCAAAACTTTTATCGTGAACATCCTACGCAATCAAGAATCGATAAATGACCGAAAAACTGTGGCGTTGTCTACAGAGGGGTATTTATTTTATTCTATCAATAAATGACTCGCAGACGATTGTTATTGCTGGGGGGGGGGGGGGGTGAATCGTTTTTATAGTGATGGCCCACATATTTAAAACAAATATTATAAAAGATATATATATTATTTTATATCATAATATCATAATATAGTATGCGTATAGGTCTATATAATAAAGTCAAGACCCACAAAATATAGAAAATTACATATGAATGAATATGTGTGTATATTGTTTTCTACTTATTTATTTTTGTAAAACTAAACTGATTGATATACAAAGCCATACATTGCACGTATTGTGGAACTATGGTGTATTTATACTGTTCTCTTAAAGGTATTCTTTTGGTAGCATTTATGGTACAATTAATGAAAAATATGTCAATGTCCAGGTGTGAAATACGCCTAGGTGCAATATGTATACTTTTGTACTCTTGTACGTCGATACTTTATATTGTTTATAATTCACATTTAAAAATAACTTTCCCAACAAAATAATTCTTACTACACGCATGTTTGCCATGTAAATAAACAAAATTTTTTTCGTGACATTTAGATCAAACATTTCAAAGAATGTCTAATGTTCAAAATTAAAACATGAAATATTATAATTTGTCGAAGAATTTTCTAAACTGATGATGTAATACTTAACTAAAATATTATTTAAAATCAATATTTATTTTAAAACTATTTGATGTTTGATGGAACTTAAAATGCATTTATTTTTATTTTTAAAGTTAATTTTACATATTTAACAAAAAAGTGTATTATTAATCATTATATATTGCAAATAAATCCTAACCATATTAATAACACACTCGCACATATAGAATAAGACCGCAAATCGACAGAATGGCCGGTCGTGCTGCTGCGCCATAAAATGCTAGCTGGTGCTAGTGCGGACGGTGACGGCGGCGGCAGCGGTGATGGTGAAGTCAGAGGGACGAGCCAAGCGCTATACAGCGATCGATGCGCTCCGTGGCGGTGGCCTCAGCTCGAGGCGTCTGTGACGTCACTGCCCGCCGAGTCATAGGTTGTTATTACGTCACGGACGATAAACCCGTCCCACTAACCAACTTCGAGTCGATATGCCGTCCCCCGGACCCACCGACGCCGGCGAAAGGGAGAGTCTCTGCTACTGTCACGTTGCCGGTCCGCGCGCGCGTCGCTCTGGCTGATTTTTTTTTTTGCGCACACATACCTTTGAATGGCCCGGCGGCGGCGAGCTCGTAGTCGTCGTACTCTTTTGCCCGTAACCACCGCTGCCGCCGCCGCTTTTCCGGTAACAACCGTTACTACTTGACCTTTTTCCGCGTTACGTCAATACGCACGCAGAGGGTGAAAAAGAAAAGAAATCGCGCGCGCCGCACTTTATTAAACACCGTGGCGCGCGCGCACACACACATACGAGTAACACCATCACCACTAACTCTATACTCTTATAGTCATATTATACTAGTCATTACTATTATGTGTAACACTATATCATGTTCTGAACATTATAATCAAGGCTAGGGATTAACCGAAATGTTTACATATATTTGAAATACGTAACTGAGTTACATTTTGTAATATTCGTATCTTGTATTTAGTTACATTTTTCGGAAGTAACTTGTGACTAATAGACAAAACATCTTTAATGTTAAACAGTTTTTGTAATCGAAATTTTTAATTTATTTTTTTTTGCATGTTTTATAGTATTGCATTTGTTATCCCATATAACACACAATAATATAAATAAACGTACATAACTCAAACATTAAAAGATTAGAGAAGTTATAGATATTTTTGGAGATCTACTGTTTATACTACTCTTATAAATTATATATCTAGTGTTTTTTTTTCAATCCGGTTAAAAGATTAATTTCTTTATCTAATTTTGTAATTTCACCGAAAACATTTTAACATTTTACACTATTTATACTATTACTATCCATAGTTTTACTTTGTAATTTTTCAATATTACCAATTAAATTTTATTTTTTCACAATTTATTTTAAATCTTTTATCTCCTTTATTTGATGGTCTTTATTCTCAATAATTGTGTGGCTTAAATAATAAAATAATGATTTATAATTTTAAAAAAAAATCTTATTTTTTAACTCAGTAGATTATTTCTTTCAAATTTGATAATAGGTTAATATTTATTTTAATATTAAATATGATAAATTTAAATAAATGATTCAGTAATTACAGTTTACTATAAATTATAAGTTGGTCAGATGTTGACAACGTATGCAAGAGTAATGTCGACTTATATGATACTCTTAGACGAAAATTCGATTAAAAGGTGATTTTTTTTAGCACGAAATCTATAATAAATATAGAAAATATTAAAGATAGAAATTTCCATGACAATTTTCAACTTGATATTAAACCTTCCCATTAAGACTTATTGAATATACTTTACAGTATAGGTATAGACATTTTTATAACGATCTACTACCAATACATATACCAATAGGAATAACAAACATGCTTTTTAAGTCAAATTATCTACATTATGCTATTCAGTGTCGTAATCATGTAAATTAATGTTAATTTTTCTTAAAGTAAAAAAAAAATTATAACTTACAACCAAAAATAAAACCTTTTAGTAGAAATAAAATATTAATCTTCAAAATTGAAGAGATATTTACTATTTTTCATATTTAATCAGAACTAGTTGAACCTAATTGCCAATACTTTTTTCATAACCGTAAAAATCTAAAAATAAATTACGATTTTGTTATTTTTTTTTAATTTAAAATCGAAGTGATTCGTAAAATTTTCCCAATATAATTATAGTAATAATTTATAGATGTAGTATACATTTCAAAAGATTTTGGCTATTAAACTATTTATAAACATATTACAATTTTGACTTTTTATTTTTTAAATGTTGATAAAAAGTTTAATTATCAAAAAAACCTTGTAGTCTTGATAAAAGGTTCATCATAAGTAGCTTTAATTCTAACAGTAATTTTACAAAAAAATTGAACATTTATCTACATTAGGTTTTTATGACCGTTAAATGTTTAAAAATAATATGAATTATTTAATAATAAAAATTCTAAAATGTTTTAATTTAAATTTTAATACGATAGACTTAAAAATTTAAAATACGTTTCTTCATACATTTTTCTTATAGCAACCTAAAAATATTTAAAATACATATTATGGACAACATTTTTATAGACATTTCAAATTATTATTTTGATTAAATTAAATATTTAAATTAAAAATAACGATTATAGTAATTTTTTCGTAATTCAGAAGGTAATAGTAGTAAAAAATTTTTAATTTCTCTTTTCTTTATTGCATAACTTATAAGTAAATAGTAAATATCGATAATGTACCGTAAAACAGTGTAAATAGGTTTGAGGTATAAATAGCTTTAAAATTAAATATTCTGAAAGTTTTATTTAGTATAATGTGCGTATACACAATAAAACTTTCAGAATATTTAGATTTTATTTTACTATTTACTTTTAAGTTATACTTTATATCAGGTGTAGCAAAATGTAAAATAATATAATATGTGGTTTATATTTGCAAAAATTAGTTCAACCTATCATCTTATTAATAGAAAAATTATTAATTACTATCAATATAATAAAATAATACCCTTATTATTTATACTTATTTAATTATCTTTATAATGATAGGCCTTTTTCCATTTAGAATTGTTTTTTTTTTTGTATAAATAAACAATTATTTATCATTGAATTATGTAATTTGTTCAACGACGTGCTATATATTCGAAATTTTCTACATATCAGTTTAAAGCGACTTACTCAGTTTTTTTTTTATTGGCTCTCACTCGTGTTACTGTAAATACTTATTGTCTATTGGTATAGTTTATATTTTTGTGAAGTCTCTGTATCGGCAACACCAGCTAAATATTATTTTATTTTATCAGTATGAGTGCCATAGCCAAGATTTTAAAATGGGCGGGGGCATCCCAAAATACTAAAAAAACATATTCAACAATTAACAATAACAGTTCATTTTTATATTAAGTTGATATAGCTGATGGGGGGGAGAGCATGCCTCCCCATGACTACGCCACTGGTATTGAGTAATGACTTTTGATTGTTGATACGTTATTTAATTTGTAACTGGTAAAAACAGTAAAACGAAAACTCTGAATGATTTATTAAATAATGATAATGAATAATACCTCTTTGAATCATGGTTTTAGATTTTAAACGAGATGATGAATGTATTAATTTTACAATGTTTTGTGGTTTTTTTTATTTTTTGTGTCTGTCATCGCGTTTTGGAGTACTAATAGCGCTTTGATTTTTGACTTCAGTCACTTTTAAAAAAAAAAATGAATCTAGTTGCTACTTAGGGGGTCAAAAGTAAAAAATGTCCAGTAGTTTTCAAAAACGTCAGGAAAAACCTTGAAAAAGTAACGGAAAAACGAGAATTTTTACGTATAACTAGTTTTTGACAAAATCAATTTTTTTTATTTTGCTGTAACTCAAAAACGAATCATTGTAAATACTTGAAATGATCAATGTTTATATAAGCGTTATCTATTTAAGATTAATTTTTTAAAATATTTTGACTTATTTTAAACTACTTATAGACAATTGAAATGTTTGATTTTTATAAGTTTTTTTTTTGAAATGCAGATAAAAAAATTTGTCATTCCAAAAAATCTTTAAAATTAATACAAGGTTTATAATAATTTGTTTTTATCGTAATAAAAAAAAATAAAAATCGTTAGATACAATTTTATCTCTAAGTATTTAATGTTTACAAAATATGCCAAAAATGTGCAAGGAATTTTGAAGTTAAAATTTCATAAATATTTTTGTGATTTATATCTAAGGTAAAAAAACCCAAAACAAAGTTATCTGTAACTTTTATTCGAATAACTATAAAAAAAACTCCACCAATATAGAAAAAGTTGTATGAGTGTAGGAAATTTAATTTTTACGAAATCGCGTAAAATAATGATATATCCTAAAACGATTTAAAATATTTGTTATTATTCAAAAAATAATAAGTCGTAGTAACTTGAAACTTTTACTAGTAGTTGAGAAAAATAAATTACTTGTATTGAAAAAAAATATATTGCAATTTAAAAATAGGTAATAATATAATATAATATAATATATTCAAGACTGACAAATGATCTCCGTTCAGAATCGTTTTTCGTATTCAGTGATACCTGTCATTGCATTCAAATTTAACACATTCATTATAGTGACCTACTCTCTATCTCTACTATACAGCAGAGCGACATTCACTTGCTCACCTTTTTTTAATTTATAATAATTATAAAGGTATTTATTTTACAAATAACTATAAAATACAAAAATGTACCTACATGTTTATTTTTACATTAAATTTTATTCTATATTACCTTTATTAATACGCGTGTTGAAAATTTGTTTCAGTAAAAGTTTTCCAAGATTTATGAAGACACGATGCACATATTATAATACTTATACTATTATTCAATTGATTTACTTATTATCACTTATTAGTTATCAGTTTTCGTCATATATGCCGATAATTCACGCGATCACCTAGTGTAGAAGACCGAATATTTTTATATTATACACAAACGATATATAAATTAATAATTATTATAGTAATAATGAACAAGAACTCTTCGATTACGTTTTACAATATTTATCAACGCACGCTCGCTGTATGAATAATTATTACTATTTTCGTCCATTTTATTTTTCGTTTATTTTTAATAAAACGCCACCAAAACGCGTATTATCGCGATAACAGAGTTATAAAATAATTTTTAACCGTCCGGATCACGATATCATATCCCAGCAATGTCCTTCTATTTACTCACTGGTCAGCGGTTGCCTAGATAATTAATATTTTTGGTATATCGGAATTCGCAAGTCCACTCGTATAATAATATTATAATATACCGATTTGCTCGTTTGGTTTCAACGACATTCATCACAGACAGATCATGGTCCATCATAACTATTTCATAATTTCATTGTTTTCATTATTATCTAATCGTGGTCGCTTGGTATAAATATTTTTGAAGATTAATGTGTATAATATGTCGGTAAATCATAAGATTATTATAGTTATCAAAATGCTAGAGTAGAAAACTTCATTAACGGAAACGATTATAATACTTCCCGTTTTAAAGCGATCGTCGTTGAGTATATTATATTATTGTAATATTATGTTTTATTAATTTGATATATTAAGCTATAATATAAATATATATTATTATCAATAATATCCTAACCATTGATATTTGCTGGATGACTTTTCTCATCTTGTGCCTCATATGTTATTTTAGTTATATGTTTTTTACTTACTGTTTTAACATAATTTACAGATTGTAAGTTTTCTAAATAAATAAAAATACTATTAATTGTGTATTCATGGAGGAGACAGGGTTCCTTTCCGGCTCTCTCATTGAACATCTAGATGTACCAAATTTTATAGTAGTTATTAATAACTATATTATTATATTTATATAGATTTTGTGTGTATATTGAGTGAAATGGTACATTATATTTAATTAAATACCTTCGTGAACAAATTATGCTGAAATTATGCATACAATTGACCTACATAATAAGTTGATATATTTTATAATTAATTAAAAATGTTTTGTGACCCTCAACACTGCACCGTCTACAACCATTCGTTGTTTCTAAATAGGTATGTTACTGTATCATAAAAATAAAATATTGAAATTGAAAAGAAAAAAATGAAATATTGAATTTATTTTTTTCAAAAAACAATGATTTTTAATTTATACACTGCAGCTGTATATTATCGTGTTCAAATTAATGATTTTATCAGTATTAATTTAAGGTTTACTCGATTTCATTAATGCGATTAGAGATGGAAAATAAAGATGATTCAAATCGAATCATATTCCATGTAAAAATAAGTATATTATCAATTAAAATTATATGTTTTGTAGTTTTAACTTTTGAGTATACATATTAAATTATATTTAAAAAATATTTACATTAAATAAAATACTATAATATTAAATATAGCATAACATTATGTATGTGTATAACCGTATTCGTGAGTGAAAAATAAAGTAACCTAAGGAATATTTTAAATAGTATTTAGTATTTATTGCCTTCTTAAATAAATTCCAGATTTTTAAACGATTGATAACTATTATAGAACATGTTGAATCTTGTTTACAGATATCTACTTATAAGACATACAACTAATCGAGTTGTACCAAATGGAAATAATTAATAGTAAATATTAAAGTATAATAATAAATAATTTTTTATTGCACATAGACCCAGGGTAATTGTGAATTATCACAGCACGTATAACTTTGACTTTTTCACGCACATGTGTGAAGTGAGTTGAAAAAAAATAATTTTAAAAAATAATGATAAAATATTTATACAATATGTACAATTATTATTAAACTATATTATAATGGATCCTCGCTTATCATTAAAATATATCGTTATTTTAATAATTTGCAAATATAAGCATTTTTTTTTTAATATGATTATTATATGTATCTGTTTAACACCAAACACTAAATAGATTTATGGATGTATATATTACTTACTCGTTAAATCAATCGGAAAGTAATGTTATTATGATATTATATAATTATAAATTATTGAAATTCATTTTTACAATAGGTATAAGATTCAAATACGTTTTAATTTGAATCATTTTTTAATAATTGCAATTATTTAAACATGTTATAAGAGAAACAATATCAAACTATTTTCTATCATAAAAACTATTTAAATCCATTAAAATTGAAGAAGGTTTTTTCCTTTTTTTTATTATTAATAATTTGACGATTATTTAAAAATGTATGAATTCCTATTGCACAAAATAATATTATGTAATATTATATTTTTATTACGTTATTTTAAAAGCTATAATTTATTGAGCTAAAATAAAACCGTTAAATTTGACAGTTACGTAATACAAGTTTAAATACATATTATAATTTTTAATTACATAATAATGATACACATGCATAAACAAAAGGTTATGTATTATAATTCCGACATTTTATGAATATAATATATTATGCATATTTTATAAAGATCTTTAAAGGTGTAAGTAAGATATATTTAACGACAATGTATAAGGAAAAAAGAAAAAAGATAACGTGATCAATTTTAATCGTATGGTAATGTTTAAGGAAAAAGGCAGAATGTAGCGTCCGTTTGCGCTATATCGATCCAGTGTTTTATATAGGCCACGTTAGGTACTCGTTGAATCTACCATCGCTGTGAGTGTATTAGTGTGTTTTTAAAATTATTTTACGCGGTCTACTAAAATTGAACGCAAAACTCGCTCTTGTATTTTCTGTACACATATACAGAGATTATTCAATAATGAGTTTATACATTATGATTAATGATTATGCATTCGTTATTTAACGATAAAGACATTAAATATTTTTAAATGCATATTTTTACATGATACTAAGTAAAAATATTCTTAAATAAACTGTTTGATCAATATGACGATATAATATACATGTGTCTACTCCAAAAACTCAAAACCAATTTAATTTGTGATGTATTTGTGTACCTATACCTATAAATACACACAGAAGTTAAATGTATCCATTGTACTTGTGTTATATTAGATATTATATAGGTACTTTCAAATATACTAGTAAATCATGATACAGGTAATTTATTAAAGTGACTTATAAAATACTAATTAACCAGACTAGTGTGGATTTCATAATTAAATCTCTATTTAAAATACGTTTCCAAATTTTGTTTGCTACGTTATTTGGTAATCAAAATTGATTACAAATAATGTTAACTATATGACATATAAATAATGCTACATAGGTACACACGTCGGATTTCACAAAGAGAACAACATACAATATTATAACAATAGTGTATTTATACATAAAATCGTAGTTTAAAAATTAAAAGAAACATTTATAATTGACATTAAGTCTCCGAAATTTTCAATATAATTTAAAGTGTTTATACAGTAATAATTAGAAAACACAATTTGTTTTATAAAGTGAAACGAATTTTGAGTGTAAACAATAATGTTAGTAAAATGAGAATTCAGTTATAAAAATACGGTCGATAGAAATTTGTTACCGGTTTCCAAACTTAATAAATATGTATAATTATATAGTACCTATGTAATAGCAAATTTTACTTAAAAAATAAATTAAATAATAGGTAGGCTGTAGGGAATTTAAATATATATTATAAATATAATATAGTAAATATGAAAATTATAAAGAAATTACACCTTCTAGAATATAATAATTTGTTCTCATTTTATTCTATTGTCATGAATGTTTTATTATTATTATTATTTTAAATAGTATAATGTTAATTACATAAAAAATTGTGACACGACATTATGTTATCAGATAATAATATACATATATGTTGTATTGTATTTTTATTGAACACCACATTTTTTAAATAATTATTAGAATTTTTCATTATAATCAGTGAATAAATAATTATTTTAAAATTTATAATAAAAATGTACATAGTACACATGCACATATAATCGATAAAATTTAATTAAATAAGAAAAGTATGGGTACCTAATGACGCGTTCACCTTCAGACCGCGCCTCAATCGATTATTAAGTGCACAATGCATACTACACATGCGTACTAGTCAACAGACTACTGACAATCATATTTTAGTAGTTAGATTAATTCAGAATTTACCTATTCTAGGTAACAGAATTTTTTTATCATTCGACCAGCAAATGGATTTTATTTATTACTTGATTACTAATTTTCTATGAGCTAATTCAGCAAATAGACAACTAAACAATACAAAAGTATATTTAGACAATTTAAAATTACACAATCAATACTTAATTTAATTTTGGTTGAACATTAATGTATATAGTAAGTAAACGCGCGTAACCATTTATATATAAATAAGTAATTTATGATTTATATAATCAATTATTTGAATTTTACAGTAATGTGTCCTTTATAATAACAAACCAATAAATATCAACGATATAAATTGTAAAGTAATTGATAGTTATATTATATAAATATATATTTTTTTAAATATAATTCTTAATTGAAATTTGGAATTAAATAACTAATTTAGTAAGCATACCATAAAAATAAATGGTTGAAATTAGATAATCGCTTTTCTGTACAGTAGTAGTCGAATGTACCTCGTCATTAAATAGGCACTGTATTGAATTTATTAAATTTGAATTCAATGATAAATTTTTGTATACGATAATAAAATAATTTAAGTTAAGATATTTTTATTTTTCGGTAACCAATGTGGCCAAATAATTATATTAATAAAAATAATAGGTAATATTGAAAGTTTGACAAATGTTTGTATCTGTTTTTAGTTTTTCCAGATTATTCTAAAAAGTGCTTTAAAGTTTTCAATTTTGACCTGCCAAAAGTATTATCTAAATTCAAGTCGCTACAAAAAACCTTCAAGTTGATAATCATAGAATTTTTCTATTAGAAATAGTGTCAAAGGCAATCAAAAATATGAATAAATAGAATACATTGTTGTAAAATCGATATATTGATCGCTTCATTCAAAATCTAAAATGTAATATTAAATAAAACATTATAATACATTTAAAATAAATATTGCCATTGCGTCAACTGGGCAATCTTGTTCCGTATAAATCGATTGTATTTACATTACATGTAAAGTGCCATAAGGTAAAAAAATAATACAATTCAAACATAATCTTTTATTATTATAATGTATATCACTTATTATGATAATAATAATTTAATGTCATGATTCCTACATATTAACAGAATAAAGTAACAATAATAATATGAATTTTACTATTTTAGTGTATAACGGGTCAGAGATAACTACTATGATTGGTCATAAGCTCATGGTCTTAAATTTACATTAGTTTGATTTACGTACATGATATTTATTTCATAGAATTTTTCCATTGAATGTATGTTTAAGTATAGGTTAAAATTCAAAAGAATATCACATATAATTACTAACATTACAGCTCTACGCCCAGGTTTGAAAAAACACCTATTACAAGTAGTAAACAATTAGAGTTATTTTGTCTTATTTATTTTATACATCACAAAAAAAAAAATAGAATATAAAATAAAGTTAAATTTATAGAGAGAATGTCACTGTAATATATTATAAACAACTACAGTTTTTGGAAGTTATCGAAAAAAAAATATATTATACAATATATTCATTGTTTCTCTCAAAATCTTAAATATTAACATTGAAAACCAAAAATCTAGTGTTTCTCTCAGGCATTATACACCAACATTCATATTAAAAATGTAATAAAGTATACCGTTCAAAAATTAATAATAAATAAATAATATTACATTCAGAAATAATACATCTTCAAATTGTATAGATACTAATAAATAATAATTATTGACATGAGAACTTTGACTAGACATCAGTGTTGGGGGTATACACTCTCTATGGTTAATGTTTAAAGTTTATATGGAATACAATTTATGAATAATACTTAAAACTCATATATCCCAATCAATATAAATAAATTGTATGTGTATATTATATATATTTTATGAATAAATAGTTATATAAATAATGTAATTATCAGATTAATTATATTATATTAATTATAATTCATAAAAATAAAGCCTAAGAAAATCAATGATGGCTAATGATTAATTTTGTTAATAAGTTTTATTTTAACATCAATAAATAATACATTATCTTAATTATTTAGTATAGAATTTTTTTTCAAATAGTTTCGTGACAGCAAAGGTCAATAGAGGAAAAATTAAATTAATTTACTTACTTTATAGAAATGCATTGGTAAATTAACAATAATACATAATATTAATAAACTTTAGATTTTGTTAACCATAGAATATTTTTTTATTAACATTGTGGGGCACACCCAACTATATGAAAATATGAAGTGTGATTCTTTTTACGCAAATGTATTCAAACTTGTGTTATCCATCCAATTTTGAATTAAGTTTACATTATAGTATATTCCTTAACTCACATATAAAGTTATATGCTAATATACTTTATTAGTTATAGTCTAATTAGTAATTATACTGTATAACAATTTATTTTATTGTTTCGGAGATTTCGCAATTTTTCTCAACGTTTTGGAATTCATGAGTTATATTTATGATATTATATTGAAGACCAATCCATATTACAAAAAAATCGATCTGTATTACTAATAAATAAACGGACCAACGTTATTTTTTGTTTCTAGTGAAATTTTTCCAGATCTCTTTTTCCATATCGTAGTGGCGGTAATGTGGTTATGTTTTCAATCGATTTGAGGGTAGGTAAGCAGGGTATTCACCCGCATCGGAGCAGAGCAATAAATAAATAAATTCAAATAAGGTAAATGATCCTCGGGCTGGGTACGCGCGCGCACCAGAGGGTATATACACCTATGTCCTATATATATATAACATACGAGCATGCATTGTATCCTTAGTGACATATTAACTGAACACATTTTCGAGTAAATGAGGTACCTATATTATGTAGTGTATATTATTTTATTTTATTATATGATATTATACGATAAGGTGTATTTATTTTTCTTGAAATTCTCCAATTTAAAAAAGTAATTTAATAAAAAAACATTTTCAAAAAATTTTCTACGACCATTTTAAGAAGTTTAATATAGTCAATTTTCTAATTGTATATTAGCTTGCAATTTACACATTCACTTACTACTAATAACTAGTGAATAATTATTAGTGTGTGATTGTCTATAATATAAAAAAGATAGCGGGGCTTTTCTACACATGCACATAACACAAATTGGCAATATTTTTAGTTGAAGAATAATCTGCTTTACTAAAAATCAAATAGGGACACCCAAATTTTATTTATTGTATTGATGAATTTAGTATGTTATACTAAGAAATTTGATAACATATTTGAATTTGTTATAACGTTTTCTTAAGATCAATCACCAGACTTTTAATTTAATTTTTTTCAAATTCCGTAAACAATCACATTTTAAATATGTGTTTAAGGAGAAGATAAAATTAAAAAAATTGAGATAATCAATCATAAGTTAATTTTTTAAGTAATTAAAATATGTTTTCAGATTTACCAGTATACCATTAAAAATTGTTGTAATTAAAAACTGTTATGTTTCATAAGAGTACCTATACCTAAAACAATTCTTATTACGTACATTAAGTTCATTCTCTTGTCATAATAACTAATAGTTAGATGTATACAGAGTGATTATTTCATCATGAACCACTCATAATTTTAAAAAACCATTAACATTTTTGAAAATATATATAAATATACGTATTTTTTTAATATAATTTACCGTCAAAAAAAAAATATTTTTTTATCGTTGTAATTTTTAAGCTTTTAAATTTTGAAGTTCAAATCATATCGATATAATATTGCATAATAAATTAAGACTCTAAATATTGCATTGGTTGATACGCATAAATACTATTTTTGAATCAGTATGATTATTGATAAAGTTGTACGTTATATATATATATATATATATATTTACATGTCGACTATATAATATTATACAATGATTTTTACATGCATGTGTGAGAGTATAAATTTATACCAAGTCCTGGTAACTTTATAATAATATTGCCGAGAGAGGTAGTAGACCAGTCTCTGATAAAAACGGGAGAGTAGGATGCTGGGCCCTCGTCGTATAGCAAAATTGCTGGTAATCATTTAAAAAACGACTGGGCCCGTTGGATAGCAGGAGAGCAGCTACTGACGCCGACAATATAATAACGCTAATTGGATTATATTGAATATAATTCCGCTAAACCATCTAAAGAGCCGCCTGATTCTACATTCGAAACACTCTTTATCGCCTTTAATTATAGTATTTTATATATGTGTCACTCCCATGATACATCACGTTGCAGGTGTGTGTGTGTATTGTTGAAGTACAACACTGTGTTTAAATACTACAGTTTTATTTTTAATATAATGACTACTGCATAATTGCAAATGATAATATTATAATTTATGGATCGAGAGTAATATAGGAGGTCCACTAAAAAATAAAAATAAAATTACTACGCCAAACTTAAATAAAATGTCTTATTACTATGCTAAATTTCAAACCCATCTAAAAAATTAATCAACTATGTAAACTGATAAATCAAATTGTAAAATATCATAAAAACTTGAAGTGGTGTTGACACAGTATTAAATCATATTTTATTCAAATATAAGACATAAATTAATAATATTTTTTTCTAGATATCTAGGTACTTTATCTAGTAAATACCATCATATCTTTATCATTTATTTATATTTAGATAATAATTGCAACATATTTATCTACATTCCATCTAAGATATAGAAATTATCAGTGGACGGTGATATACAATCGACAACGTACCTTTCCCGGTAGCAGGATTGAGATCGTTTTACTTACCTTTTTTAGTGCTATTTTTTCATTTTATTTTAATTGATGTTTCAAAAGATCTTGAATAAAATAAAACATATTGATTTCTAAAAATTTTCGGGTATCGTATAGCCATTTATTTTGACTCGTTAATTATTACTCTCATATATCCAAAGACCATATAAGTAATACAAAATAGAGTAAATGTGATTCGTGTGGTCTTACGCGTGAAGTAACTTGATAGATAGAAAAATATTATACAATGTATGTAAATTAAATAACGTCATCTAAAAAATTATTACAATTATTCATTTTTTGGCTGAAAAAAATTTCTTTGATTATATGACACTTTTTAGCAATTTATTGTGTTACAAAAAAGATAAAACGTCCATGCTTTGGTTTTACCAAAATTATTTAACATTTATTAGTGATTTAAACTAAATTAACATTAGTACCTATTGATATTTCAAAATAGAAAAAGTATATTTATTAAACTATGTTTTTTTAAAAGGAAAGTATCAAAAAATATGTTTATCTAGATGAAATAATATTTTCATTATCTATTTATATTTAGATAGAAAAATATCTAAGCATAGAACGGCAATGTTGTATTCATATTAGTTATATCAATATATATGTGTATATATATATATTTATTATATTATTATTATGTTATAGCACCGGCAGGAATCTACAAAGTCTATACATACGTTTAAGACTACTAAATACTTAGATATAATTCACAGTATATAATATGATATATTGTAATAACTTATAATATTGTTTTATTGAAAATATATATCCTATCAAAACGATAACAATACGTGAGTATTGTTATAATATACGATATTTAAGATTTATTTACATAATATTATATGCGTGTATAACAGCACTGCAATGAGACCCTAAACGGTTCATTTCGTTTCAAAAAAAAAAAAGTAAATACGACATAATAATAATATAATAGGATAGCTTATTCACGACATACAATACTATATAATAGCATAAAAATTACGAAAACTTTTAGAAAATATTATTTATGGTATAAATATGTGTGTTTTTTTAAAATTAAAAGTTTTATTTTTCATCAAGGCGTTAATCGATTTTAAATTCGATCATTTGCGCTATCTAGTTATAATAGTTAGTTTTCTTGAGGTTTGAGTATATATTTTTGATAAACGTTTTGGTAATGCAATAGGTTTAATGAACAAATAATGTTTTATAAGGATTTTTATTTAATGAATAATAACTAACCGAGTAAATGTAAATATCGAAATTTTACCAACGATTATATTTAAAAATATAAAATGTGTACCATACATTATAAAGTTTGACAGGTTATATATCGCTATTATTATATTAAATTTATATAATTATTAATCAAAAATATTGCATATAAAATAGTAAAATATATTTGTAAAGCAAAATAGTATTAAATAAAATATGAACAATTTATAATATTTTATTGTTTCAGAAATACATACTCTAAAACCATTCTAATAAATCATATTTACACAATAAATTCCAGGAATAATAAGAAAAATCATTCACTTTAACGACTTATGATCGTTTTGGATATAAAATATCGTGTAATAATATATTATATTATGTATATTAAATTTCTACACGAAATGAGTAAAAATAAAATAAAATATATATTTGAAGAAAACTTTTTCCTATACTAGATACTGAGTTAAATTAATTAATCATTGAGTAATCACTGTTTTTATGTATATTATGTGTTCAATTTAAACCCATTAGATATGATGATTTTAAACAGAGATAGTCTGCCAGCATACATTTTAAGATTTTTAACTAATTTTAGCTATGAAAAAAATCAAATATTATATTATATAATATTAATTATCATATTATTACTTATAATACTGCCATAACTCTTAATAACTTTATTGTTTTTATTTAAATTAATAAATGTTACAATCTGTATACAGGTAATACAACAAGTAAAAGTTATAAAAGGCATATAAGTCATGTGTTGTTTTGTTCGAAGAGAGTGTCTATTAACACCACTTCAATTATTAACTTTAAAATCTATGAGTATGTACTGTAACAGATTGAATATGAATAGCAAATAGGTTCTTTGTATATATATAAATATTTTGAAAATTGTATTATTTATATTGTGTGTAATAAATAATAGGTAATGGTTTTTCTATTAATTTTCTCTATTATTACGAACATAATCAGGGATATTTTACTTTTTACCTACTCCTAAATACTAACTAGATCTAATTTGCAACTAGAAATCATTCTCGAAGTTGATGATCAAAATCTTATTTTATACTACACACATTATCATACAACCAATACCTTTATAACTTTTTCAAAATCAAAAATATTTATACCGATTTTGAAACCTAATACAGTGCTATGATATGTATATATGTGTATGTACACACAAGTACTGAAGTACATAATATTACATTATACCAGTATTTTTATGTTTAAGACTTTGTGTAGTATTACATTGTAATATATTACCGTGTATTGGTTCAAAGTTAACTTAATGTTTAGAAATTCACTAAAATTATGTAATTTCACACAGTATCCAAGTTATGTAGATATTACTAATTTAAGAAAAATGTTTGTTTAAACTACATAGGTAAATATTATTATTTTCGAAGGGCATTTTGATTTAAAATTAAAATTATGTTTTATCGAAATTATTAAATAAACATATTATTGTAATAATATATTATACATTATATTTAGTATATAGCAATAATATAAGTGACTTAAATATATTTCTTAAAATACCTAATAAATTTAAAAAAAAACAATATTAATTTAAGTTCACTGTAGCGCTAATATTTGATACACATGAGAGACTTAACTATGATCCCTCATGAGTTTGGTATTCTGATGCAGTGATAACGTCAGTATTTAAAAATTAAAATTTTTGTAGCAACCTTCATACAAATCTACCTTTATTTATTTTAAATTATTTTAGTTTTTAAGCTTGCGATATAACTTATATCTATCACATTTTCATAATAGAAAATAGATAATTAGATGTTGTTAGTAACCATACATCGTTGATAACGTATAAACATACGCACAAAATATATTATAATCATACTATATGTTGCACGGAAAGGGCAGACAAATCCAATAAGTGACATTTCCATTCACATTTTATACAACTATTGATTTAATCCCTTATAACAATAACGGGAAATTCAATATTTATACTTTATTTTAACTTATCAGCTTATCTTTTTTTTTATAATTTAAATTCAGTTTAATGTATGTGAAATATATATCTTAAATATATAATATATTATTCAAAACAATAACTATGTTGTTCCTTGTTAGTTGATTCACTATAGTTATTAATATGAAAAGACATTCAAATGGTATAATGCGTATATAATGTGAAGTATCAAAATATCGATAACACGTAGTAGGTATATTAAATAAAGTTATAACGCGTTTGATGATAATAACGGCGTTATTGTGTGTTTGGCAAGGGACGGGTAGAATACAGGGGCAAATAATTATTTGACCCGAAATAAAAATAGTTAGTGTTAATATTACTGGTTATTTTAATGGGCTATTAAGTTAAATTTTCCATTAAAAAAAATAATATAGTTAAAGTTAGTAAAAATATATTATTCAACTGTTTTTAAACAATAATTATGTATAAATAGTTCTTAGAAAAAAAATTTCAAATCCGATAATAAATAAACTTGCAATGTTTATTTTTACTTATATATGTACCTATTGTATGACTGAAGCTTATGATAAAAAAAAAGTTTAAAATAAGACAAAAATTATAAAAAATATCAATATTGAAATATTGAGATTATTTATTTTTATATTTGCACAGGAAACAGTGTCCTGTTTTTATTTGTATATCTATAGGCTATGGTTACTTATATGCATTACTTTTGGTTTATTGCAGTATTAATGGAGGTTTCGAAAATATTTCATAAGAATAATTAAACTAAATTTATTATGAATATAGTAATATACACGATATATAACAGTATTAAAAAATCAAGTGTTATCTTATAAAATTACAAATTACTTTAAGCCATGTTAAAATTTTAAAACTAAAAACAAAATAAATGTATATAATATTCATATATGTAATTTACCTATACTTAAACTTAAATAAAAAAAATAATTTTTATTGGTACCTATATATTTATAGTAACAATTAAACATAATGATTGATAATAGTGTAGTTAACTTATTTACATATTGCTAATTGATTGTAGAAAAATAATACTATTTTTAAAATTTGTTGGGTACTATTAGTTTAAAAAGACTAACATTTTTTTATTATACTATATTTAATTCCATGTACTAACTTACCAAATGATTTTTAAATATTTTAAATCTCTAGAAATGTAGATATTTTTATTTATTATTATTATTGTAATAAAATAAATAACATTAATTTTATCCACTTTTTTATTATTTGTTAATCTTTCCTTGTAATTAGAGATATGATAGAAAAAAAAACTGTTTAATGTGACCTTTAATAAATACGATGTCAATCAATAGTAAAAAAAATAAAATATATCTATAGGTACACATATAAAAATGGTTTTGCATTAATTTTGGGGTTATATACATTAAAAGAAAAAAATATATATATATCATTGTAAAACCACAAAAAAAAAATACATCTATCGTTTCACTCAAAATCTAAGACTTCAAAAAAATGCCAAGAATAATTCAACTATAATAAAAAAAATTCTCCTGACCTACTCATATTTAATATCTACGTTTAAAATCTATACAACTGATAGCAACTTTAAGTTGTAAAATAGTTACTTAAAATGTCATCAAATATTTTTCCATTACATTTTGTCAAAACCATTTTCAACATTTATATACTTAGTTTGGTTAATATAAATTAAAAAAAAAAACAGTTAAGCTGTACATCTATTTATTCTATTTGCATTATTTAATATACACTAATGCTTTACCTTTACTCGTCTTATTTGTTTAAAAATTTATTTTGTGGTCTATAAAATGCATGAAGAACAAACCATCATAAAATTAGCTTGTACACACGTAACTTTGTAAAATAAAAGGCAAATGGTTTTTTTTATTTTACTCTGCCAATGAAAATAAAAAGAATTGATCAATAAACAATAAAAAAATAAAATAAAAATTGTGTACACTCAACGGGCGTTTGACATCCTTAGAGAACATGATTGAATGGGCAATTTCATTAAGGTAGCCTTTCGAGTGGAAACTTCAAAGGGTCATTAAACTTGAAGGGGCTAGTGAAAAGTTAATTCTTCCAGATATAATATTACTGTTCATGTTAGTTGTAATGGTATAACATAATATAGTTTACAGTTAAAACTACATATAAATACAAAAACACATAAAAATTACGCTCACATGATATTATCATATTCTCAGTTTCTAAGTATTTTCAACTAGTATCAATAAAAAATAATTTTCTAATAGATAGATATATCATACTATCTAAGTAGTTAATTTTTTTTATAATTATTACTGAATTATTAAGTTATTTAACAATATATATGTATAAAAATTACAAGAAAATATCAAGACAATAGACTTGTGTGAAAGAGCCAACTAATAGTGGAACATCGGGATTCATGATGACAATTTATTTGTCAATGTATTTTTAAATCCAGACATTCCAATTACAACAAAAACTTTTTAATAGTTTTTTTATCCTATCAAATAATTTTTGTTCGGATACACATTACACAGAACTTGTGACAAATTATGATGTGATAGAATGATGACTTGATGTTTAGATACAGTTAATTCTTCTTCTTCTGATTATTCATTTATATCGAATTCAATAAAAAGTATAGTATAATATTATCCAAATAATGTTTTAAGCTCTAAGCTATTTTGTGCTATTTAGCTATTTTAATTATGAATGTGTATCGTCTGTATTTTATATAATATAAACTATCAGTTATAGTTTATTTTTATGCAGGATATGGGACCTTAATTTGTTTTAAAAATAATTCCTATTTTTAAGTATGATTGAAGCATTGTTGAATTATTTTAAAATCCATTAAGATTCTCTTAAATAATTACTCGACAAACACGTTAGACACTGCAATAATTCTACTAAATAAATATTGTGAAAGGCTTAAATAATAATTTTCAACTAACGGTTAGCAATGTTTATATTTTTCTGTTGATTTTTCTTGTAATGTAATTATGATTTAAGCTAACTTAATTTAAATCAATATAATATACATTTAATACGATTTGTTTTACATGCAGTTGTTTTATTGGCCATATTTATTTTTAGTACTTGTCTAAAACGATTTTCTTTGAGTAATTCTTAGAATATTTACAATAATTTACAATATACCAACTGTGCAAGAGAAGAGTAAATCATTTGCATAGTAGGTATTAGGCAATAAACAACTATAAAAGGTTTTGAATTTATAAAACATACTCCCAATTCTCTAAACAGTAACAGCAATATGTGATTGCATTTTAAAAATTGATTCATAGTAACTCATGACTCTGGCATTTCACTTAATTTATATTATAGGCATTATTATTATGAATTTTAATTAATTATCTATACTCAAAACTTTTGATTTTGAAATCAAAAAATGAATACAACCTTTTTTTCATAATTAATCTTAAGCGAGTTATTGATAAACCATTCATTGATATAATGGTACTACATTAGGATTTTAAGGATCAGATACTAAGATAGTGGTGTCATCTTCAAAATAGAATATATAACCACCACATTTCAGATTAATTAAATCATTAATATAAGCAATAAAAATTAATAGCCCCAAAACTGTTCTTTGTGGAACACCGAATTTAAGAAATTTATGATCCCTAAAAATATCATTAATTAATACTTGTTGGCATCGATTTGCTAAAACACTTCTTATATTATTTTTTCTAAATTATTTAACATAATATTATGATCTGCAAAGTCAAACACTTTCTTAATATCAAGAGAAATTTCAATTACGAAATTACCTTTGTCCAGTTTATTATATATAGACAATTAATTAACGATTGAAGTGCTTTAGGATATCCTCCTTATTTGTTTGAAAACAATGAAAACTAATTTGCCCCCCAAAAAAATTTGACGATTTTTCTAAAAACTCATACATTTGAGTTTCTTTTACTCTTTTCTAAAATGTTTGATAAAGTATATGTTAGTTTAATTGAACGATAGTTTAAATACATCCTAGTACATCGTTTGAAGAGTGGAATTGCAAGAGTTTACTTAAATTTTTCTGGAAAGAATCCTTGCGAGAGTGAAATGTTAAAAATATGCTTTATTGGAAAAAATGTAAATTCAAAGATATTTTAAAAGCGTAAATATGAAGACCACAAGTATAAAAAGAAGTGACTTCTTTACAATTTAGTATATAAATATAATAATATTTTAATTTAATTCTACCAATTTAAATTATGTAGATATTATATAACATTATACTATTAGTATAAATAATATTGATATAAACATAAATAAAAATACTGGGAAGTTACACTTTATATATATGGTAACGAGTTTACGAGTACTTTGCATTGAATCACTGTATGGATGAGCTAAATTTGAATTCACCGATAAAACGATAAATTATTGCAAACAAAAAATCATATTGAACAGAAACCAAAGGCGTCATTTAAATAAAGGAAGGATGTAGCAACCATTTTTTTTGTTTCTTATTAGCCTTCCATAAAATAATTATACCAATAATTGATACATAAGGTTAAAATATATTAATAAACTTTAATGAGTATAATATATATTATAATATGTATGAATTTGTACACACGACAAATGCTGTTTCTAACAACCAATTTTTCAATTATTTTAATTCATTAAAACATTACATATATTATAAACCTTCAAAACTTCAACTCTATATACGCACTATATCTAAACATATAAAATACATAAATTGACTAAAGTGATGAAAAAAAGAGCCTTGGAGATGAAATTAAATTGGTCAGCTTAAATGTCGGCATCATTATTAAAAATCAATTCAAATGGCGCCAGTAGTGGAGATAATATGTCAACATTTAGTTCTTAGAATATTTCATAATTTATCTATATTATAATTATTTATTTAATAAATTGAATTTTTTTTTTTTTTTTAAATAGAAATATCATACAATAATTTATTACAATATTATATTATACTATTCAATGTCTTTATCAACGTATCATAGAACAATTAGATACCATATGTTTGTATAAATGGCTTAAAATTAATTTTCATATTTTAAAAATGTACTTGTATATATAAAATCATAATATAAGTAACGACGAAAAGCTTGAAGTCCTCTTAGTTTAATATTTATTGAGTCATAATAAAATAACGAAAATCGTCTGAGGAAAAATTATTCTTAAGCTTGAAATTTATTTTTTCATTAACTAACCTAGTAATAAATTGTAATAGTAAAATATAGTGAAATATATAAAATCATACAGTATGAGATAGGTAAGACGATAAATTATGTTGAATGAATTAATATTAAAATGATTATTTTTAATATAATCTAATCATTTAAATAGTACTAAATAGGAATTTTCTGTTTTTAAACAACCTTATTAGCCAAGTAACAACTATATAATATTTTCTACTAAAAACTACCTTTAAAATTTAAAATGACAATATTATTTTTATTTAAAGAGTAATGACACATAAATTATTATTGTAAATCCATATATTTATTGCTTTGATCAAAATATAAAAGTATGCCCAAAAATTAAACAGTTAAGTTCTTTTTAATATTATGTTTTTTAATCAATTTAAAAGCATTACAAGACTATGAGGTTATTGATTGTTTTGGATATAAAATAATACATTAATATACCTTTTATTATTAAATAATTTTAAAATACTTTTTTAATAGTTACAGAACGATAAACATTTGTTTCTTTTAAGTATATGCAATAAGCACGGAATATAATTTTCTTGAAAACTTTGAAATTTTTTGTAATATTTAATTGTAGGTACTACTCGTGATTAAATTGATAATCAATAAATATTAAAAAAAACAAATTTACTGTAGAATTGATAACATTTTTCATTCCACTTACATAAATAAATACAATTTTGATTTTACTCTTTTAAATTTTTACATTAATTGAATATTACAAATTTTTGATTAATACATAATATGCATTATTTAAATTAAACTAAGACTCGTTCATCAAACATATTTAATCCTATTTTGTGTAATACATTATAAATATATTAATAGATTCAAATCAACAAATGATTAATTAAACGTTTTCCATACAATCGCATTTACACAGGTACTCAAAAAAATTCAGCACAAATTCAACGTCATTCAAATATTTAAATTCCATAGATTTATATATATATATAATTATTTCAATTGTATACTAAAATTTATAACAGAGGTAATAAATTATAATTATTTATTATATTATATTATGTTATAAAAAAATTATTACACAATTATATATGAATACCGAATAGAGGTGTGTTTAAGAAATATTTTTTTTAAAACTAAGTTTCCTTGAAAATTATAAAAAACATACAAAGGTAAAACTAACAAGAAAAAAACATTAGAGAGCGTTTATAGTTCTTATTTTACAGAACAAAGTAATGTATGCTTTTTTTGTGATACTTAGATGGTGAAAATTACCAGGACTATAAATGAAATTATACTAATTATAATATTATAAGTATTTGGTATTTTCAAGTTCGTACAAATAAAAATTAATAAATAAAACGATAAATGATGTCAACTAAATATTTAAAGCATATTATTGTGCCACTGACCTTATAATTAGGTAATTTTAAAATATTTTCTGCAATATCAAACTAAATTTAAACCATGGTATAAGTTCTTTGTATATATGCTCTTCCCGAGGAATAAGTTTGTGTTCACTTTATCGTCAATAATTGTTCATCAAAAGTTTTTGATAGCACAGGTGCAATAAAAGGAAATTCAATTTTTCAATCATGTAGAACACATTTTGGTTTTAAAAGTTCATACTTGAAACTATTTTTTATTTTATCGTTATAAAATGTCTTACTATAAACACACATACTAGTTGTTAATTATCTATATCAGAATTGACTAGCTTATATGTATAGTACAATATATTAATATATTATTATTATTATTATTATTATTATTATTATTATTATTAAAGTAGCCACCTATTATGATAGAGATTTTCCAGTGACTATTAATTTTGTATACTAGCATACGACGCATACCGGTGAAATGTTTTTAGAATATAATATTATACAATAACTGAAGCTCGTCTCGGTAGTTGTTTTAATTTTTAATAATTACGAATTTTACCTATGCTTAAGTATAATAATAGATGTAGATTATATAAGTACATCACACAATTTTCACGAATCTACATTATCATCCCAACATTAGCCCACTATAATTAATAAGGGGTGTAAATCATTTGTTGTTTTGTTGAGATTTTTCGGATTAATAAAAAAAAACGAATTAATACTTAAATTAATAATAATATATTTTTATAGATAACTGGCGATCTAAACCAGATATTCATATGAGTAGCATAAATTGAACGATATCGTGGAGGATCGGCATCACAGAAGTTCACTGTGTGTATTACCGTTGTATATACTATATACATTATAGAAGATTAAAGGAATCGAGGGAGGAAATACGCATTAGATACTAGGACAGCTATCGGAATGATCAAACAACTTCACTCGGAGAGCGTAAAAATAATGTTTCCAAAAGAATCTATTTTCATCATGAATCAATATTATAGTAAATTATCATATGAAATATATAATCATGAATTCAGGCTGAAAAAAAAATGTTTTTCTGGAATAACAAAGTTATGAGGATCTCGATCACTAACGAGAAATTTAAAGAAACGACTATCAACTACTTTTAAAATATCAATTGTTACGTATGGGACAGACTTGAATAATCCAAAACACTTGAGAAATAAATAAATAACAAACAATTTTAATCACGCTACCAAAAACCCAACATTTTAAAAGCAATTAAAAACAAGGGGCTACAAATTGGTAGTGTACAATTGTGGAGGCCAAAACCCATTACTTTGTACAGTATTGAAATATAATCCGACAAGAAAAATCGCTAATGGAAGAACCAGGAGAATGAGATGGAAATATACGGAAAATCGTGGACAGTTGACCGGTATGAATGACAAATGTATGTATTATGATGGGATGGTCTAAAAGGTTTAGGCCACTAATAAGGTCAAAAACAAATATTAATATCAATAATATCTCTATGAAATATTCGTTTTTGTTAGTCATGAATTATGATATTAAAATTCCAATCCCCTCGAAGGTATATACGAGTACCTAAAAGTATTTGGTTGATATAACTACAATCTCGGTCCGGTCATCATCTGCCGTCACTGTCAACGCGAACGGCTGGCCGGCCGGTTGTCGTCGTCGGGTGCGCGACACACAGAGCCTATGGATTTTCGTTCGTTGGGCTTTGTTACGGCAGGGTGAGTGGAACGCGGGGAACGCCCGGGCGGCGTCGACGTCGACCGTCTACCGACAACGCCGCCGCGATACGCTGTATTGTTCGCCCGGCCGTATCATCGCAATATCGCATACACACAATAATAATAATAATAATAATAATAATAATAATATATATATATGTATATACACGCATAATGGTGGTGGTGGCGGCGTTTCTTTCATCTCCTCCCCGAACCAAAAAACACCCACATCGAGGTTAGGTCCCCCGCCGTTATTATAGTGTTGCATTGCGACACACAGGGCTCGGTCGTTCGCCGCTCGACGACCGTAACCGTACCCTCGCGAGCATACGCAAACGCGGTTTTCCCACATATATCTTACGAACCACCGCCGCAGCCACCGCCACCGCTGCGTTTCCATGACGATGCGATCGGTGGCCGCTATACGTTCCTCTGACCAATTATTTATACATATCTATGGTATATCACGTATAATATTATTATACATGTGTGTGTATTTTTGCGTGCAATGGCGCGGGAGAGTTTGTACTGTATCACCGTCGTTGCCAGCCCCTCCTTAGTCCTTATCATTGCTCAACACATTTTCTCCGAAACACGTCATCCCAAGTATTATTGCGCAGAAACTATACATCGCCGTATAATTGTAATTTTTTTTTCGGAATGTAAAATGATTGTGTGTGCATACGGCACCGAACGAAACCATTTCTAAAACTTGGATTCTCCCGAGGCTTTTATTATATGTAATGTGTGTATACAAGAATATGTTATACTTAATAGTGACTGGAGATCAATAAAAATAAAATTAATTCATAATTTAAAAAATAAAAAGTATGTACAATAATATAGCATTGTATAATATTGTAATAGTAAAAATCAAAAAACGGTTTAATATTTGATTATTTTTTATTATTATTATTTTTCCAGTATAATACAATTAAAACTACTATTACGATTTGATAAGTGATTAAACAAGCTAGCAGATGTATTTTTGATATTTGAGATTTCAAAATTAAAATTCAAGAGTCAAATATGAGATTTTCTCTTTTATTTTTCATTTAGCTGCAATAGTGATTTGTATATTGTATATGGTGGAGATGACCATATAATAAACATAATAACTAACATAAAATATACCTATATAAACCTAAATTTAATATTATAAAAATATACTAAATGAACAGATTTGAATATAAGTAACTTTTCAAAACAATATACTATGCTTAAAATGTAAATATCGTTAGAAAGTTATAATTGAACTGTCATTTTGTTTTCTTCTAAATTAAAATTAATTTAAATCGACAACTTTTTTATTTTTTTCATAAAATTATAATATACATATTAATGAATATAATATATATTTTTTTTATTTGTTTTAAATATAAAATGAATACAATACGTGAACATATACACATGTACATGGGTTCATGATACATACAAATATATAAGCACGTAAAATTCATTTAAAGATAGAAATAATGTGTATAGTTTTTAATTAATATAACCCAGTTAAGCTTAGTTTATAGTGAAATAAACGAGTTACAAAAAGTTTGTTTTTTAATATGTAATCTATAGATACTGTATGGTATGAATATAGTACTGTAAACTCTCGATATACGATTTTAAAAATATAAATATAATAGTCTGTATTTAAAAATCACATCAAGTGGAGTTATAAAGCGGATTCATTGCTCTATCTATAAGTACAATCTGTTAATATTGATGAGTGAGGACATTTTTTTTAGACAGGAAAGTGGTATAAATTGATTGTTAGGTAAAATGAATGATGTTAATATTTATTTTTAATAATGCAATCTGCTGAGTGGACAGGTAGCTTTATATTTCATGTCTCCGAATAATAGTTATAATATTTTTTATAGATAATGGCAGTGGAAAGAATAGTTGGTAGGGACGAGGATATTAAAAATACAATGGAGCATTTTGTAAAATATTGTTGTCCATTGATACTCAGGGTTCTAATAAAATATAAAATAACATTCACCTAAAGTCCTCTAATCTTCGAAAAACATGAATTTCTGAGCATATGTTTCAATACATAATTAATTGTTGTATATAATTACATTTATATTAAGTTGTACATCATGCATTTATGTTATCTCGGAATTATAAATTGTCTGTATGTTTTGTAAATAAAAAAATATAACATGATCAAACTTTGATCAAACTGTCATTATTGTTAAAAAACAAAATTATCAGAAATTACGCATTATAATAAAAAATCTTGATCGACGATGTGATAATTTTTTAATAATTTCATCCCTTAAATATAAATACTGACTAATTGTAGATTATAGTAAATATTATAGTTTTACTATATTTTGCATTTATCAATATATTTATTTAATTTGTTAAATTAAAGAGTCTAATGAATTATACACACACATAATATATTAATATAAATAATATATTTTATATTTTCATTTGGTTTACGTTATAAATAACTTTTTTTATTTAAGTAACTATTGATAATCTATTAAAATGTCCTATTTTGTATGTATTTCTTCTGAAAAAATTGAATAATTCTATCATTTTTTATGAGTTAATAATAACAGAATTATGACCAAGTATAATATACATACTGCATAATAGGTACTGATTTTGCTTGTTAACTTTTTTTATATATACATTCATTGAAATAATATTTAACACATAAGATTAATTATTTTTACAAAAATTATTTTACTAATATACCTAACCTTATTTAAAACCTGACTGTTACTTTTTTAGGGGTTTTCCTATCGCTTTTGAAGGTTATTGAACATTTTTTATTTTTGAACTCTCAAAGTACCAATTAGATTCACTTCTCTATTAAAAAACGAGGCTGAAGTCACAAATCAAAATACTATTACTACTCCAAAATGTGATGACAGACACAAAAACAACCACACATCAATGTAAAATCAATATATTCATCATCACTCCGTTCAAAATTTAAAATCTATTATTTAGTTTCTGTTTTTGGTAAATTGAATGTATAAGTATATCAAACAGATTTTTTTAGCTTAATATAAACATAAGTATTAATAAGATTTAATAATTACAAGAGTGTTGTGTATACCTATTAGAAAAATATCGAACGTTTTCATACAATTACCTCAAGTTTTTTATTGTTAAGACAAAAGTTTGTCTTTTATAGTGAGAAAGGCATACAACTTTCACGAAGAAAAAAGTTTGTAAAATAGTTGAAAACAAAATTTAAAGTTCCAAATTTTCTTTGGAAATGGCTGAAATAAAGAACAGTATATAATTATTATAGTAAAATGATAAAAAAAAAAAAATTAAACATTCTAATCCATTATAAATTTGAGTTAAAAATTATTTTTTAGAATAAAAAACTTCAAATTAACTCATAAAATGTTTATCTTAATTCATAAATAGGTTCTGCATGACAATATAGTGTTTAAAAGTATTTTAAGGCGTGGTTAAAGAGCTTTTAAAATGAATATTTTCATGTTTTTAAATCGAAATATTATTGGTTTTACTGTGATTTGATATTTTGTTTAATACTTAATGGTGCTAAAATAATAGTTTTAAAAGTTTTATATGATATTTAATCTAGTAATATTGTTAATTGGGCATAAATATTGTACTAAATACTTCGAGAATGTATAATTCTTTTACTCTTGAATAATAATTTTAGGAGACTAAAAAAAGTGTTACAGTAATAATAATTTTTAAGCTAAATACAATTTTAATAAAATTTATTTATTTATTTATTTTTATAATTTTTTAAATCCACATCATTCTCAATCAATATTATTTAGGCATCTTAGTCATTTTACTATTATCATAAAAAATGATTCATATACCTTTGAATATACATTACAAAGTTATGTTATTTTAACAGTAAAATATATACAAATATATTATCTAATACATTTAAGTGAATATATTTTATAACTTTATAATATTTTTATAATTTATTTAAAATTTTAAATAAATATTAATAGAATATTTACAAGTTGCTAAAGTTTAAATTATTATTAATTATATATTAGTTCTTAAAACAGTAGGTACTTGAAAATACTACAATACACGCTTAAATGTATATTACTACTTTGGCTAATAAATTCAATAAATTAAGCAATCGACATATACATTATGTGTATCATTACATGTAATAGATAATAAAAATATTAATGAATTTATTATTTTGTAATAATGAGATTATATAATTCACATTAGTATACATAGAGTTTTTAGTTTGGAATAATATTTAAGTATTTAAGTTGAGGGGCTACTTCAAGTAAGCCAAAGAGGTAAAACTGGCCATTTTACATTATTTTTTTTATACATTTTCTAATCATCAGATATTAATTTATACTGCGCTAATATTGAATATAGAATTTGTTTAATTATTTTATTAACCTAATTGGCTTTTCCTAATTAATGATACAAAATTAACCAAATTAATCTAAAAATGAATTTTACTGTCAAAAATTGACATTTATAATGCGAGGGGGAAATATAATAGCATTGGTAGCGCAAATTGATAATTGACAAGCAAAGTAAAGTTAGTACGGCACGCCGCCGAGTTACTAATATAATATAATAATATACAATATGACGTTTGGCATTGCCTTCAATTTAGATTGCCTATTCGTTTAATATAATATTATCACAATAAATTATTCAAAATAATTTAGTGTTTAGAACAAATTATTTCAGTTTTAGAATTACCTATCATATATGTAACTACAAATTTATTCATTTTTATATAACTTACCTACCCATTAACAATCGACTAACCGTGTGTAGTTTACTACTTCACACATACTTAACTTGAATTTTACAAATCTATATTTACATACTACCATTACATACGTAAATATAATAAACTTAGTAACAATAATTCAAATAATACTTTATATTTATTGTTCTAAAAATCTTCATCCATTATTTGACTATTTTATAAAACTGGAATTTGAAATTAATGAATTTATAGTTTGTACGTATACTACATAAAAACATAAAAAAAAAAATAATACAAAATTCTAAATTCTAAATAATGCCACCAACGGTCGTAGAATAATATTTGTGTGAATAATATTATTTTTATATTTTTACATGAAATAAATAATCTTAATCATTTTTTATTTTTTATTTATTAGATTAAATGTTATAAAAAATAACAATATCATTTGCGTTTTAATCGTTTTTAGGGATTACTAGGTGTTCAGTATAAGGGGTAAAATATTTAATTGGAGAATTCTTATGAGTATCTAGGTGGTCGTAAAATAATATTATGTGTATCTTACCTTAACTAAATCTTGTAATTTTTGGAAAATGAGCGATACGTTTCATCGAAATAGAAATTATGAGATTCACAACCATACGTACAATTACTTTACTACTTTTCCACTAGAATTCTTGAACTTCAAACCAATAATTTCTGAGAGCAGTGATGTGAAAACGATTTGTACGGCCGTTGACGGACGCGAAAAACGCAAAGATAACGATCGAAAACCACCGTTTTTCTTTAAACTGGCCGAAATAAAATATTAAAATTACCCTCAACTAACGAGTAACGTAAACCATGACCACAGTCCATGGTTAAAAGTCACAGTCTCAAACATGGTATAAAATAGACAGTCAATAAACACCTAAACCGCGAGTTACCGGGATATCATCCGTTATCCATTGTAGTCAGCCAATTCCAAGAAAACATATTCGTTGTGGGCCTTTTCTCCGCATCCATTGTTCCATATCATTCTCAATAAAATTATTTTCACATCGTCATCAGTATATGTGTATGTATATAGTGTATCCATGTGGTAACTTTAAGCCAAGAACCGCGGTCATGGTTTACGTTACTCGTTAGTAATACCTGGGTGACTTTGATATTTTATTTTGGCCAGACTGCTTGAAAGAAAAACGGTGGTTGCCAATCGTTGTTTTTGCGTTTGCTGTGTTCGGAAACAGCCGTACAAACCGTTATCACATCGCCGCTCTCTTTTTGCAAATACATAAATTCATAAAATTGTGATATTGTGCGATGACATTCGAGTGAAACGTGTTTTATATACATTATTTTTGCAAGCATCATCACTTATGTTTCATGGTTCCATTGGTCTACAAAACACGGTGAACTACGATCTAAATGTAGTGGTATCAAAGGCGCACTACAGTTACCTATGGAAATTAATCACATATTCCTAGTGTATTATCGTTGTTTAGAATATGCTGTAATTGTATATATTATAGATATTTATAAATCTAAACAGTATTTTATAAAACTATCGCGCAATTGCTAACTAATGAATACCAAAATCACTTTTAAAATATTGGTCTCTATATATTATTATTATAATAGTATACAATATACTTAAAATTATTCCAAAAATTACCCTGTGTAATATATTATGACTAGAGCATATTAGCATATGAGTACTGTGATGTGGTAAAGACGATTAAGTATGAGCTTATATTAATCTATATTCAAGCTTTTGTTTTCTCTATATTTGATGTAGTATGAAGTTATAAAATAAGTTAATTATTATAATTTATAGCTTTATAGGTACTAAAATTAAACGAGTAATATTATTGTTATTGTTATTACTAACCTAACCTAACAATTTTTTTTTTATTTTACTATACTACCTATAGTGTTGTAAACCTTTCATTTCTTCTTTATTTATTCGGCAATGGATGTAATATATTTTTTGCTGGACCAATTATAGTTAGATACAATTATCATTGGACTCGTGCGTTTAGTTCACCCCTTTACGGAAAGTTCTACTCCTCCGCCAACAAAGCTGTTTGACAACGTCAAAACGGTCAAGGCCGTTTGTCGAAGAGGTCGCTGCGCTCGCCCTAATAAAATAAGCCACCGCTGTCGATTTTACCGTAAAACGCAACGGCGTCAACAACTATAGTATATTATATGTACCTACACCATAATAATATATACATGCATTAAACGATTTTATACGACACTTGTTAAAAACAACATGGAAATTCCTTAACTTGATTTCTCCATAAAAAAAATTCGGGCACACGTGCTTAAAAATTAGTGATCAATAATAATTATTCGTGTGCCATTTAGCGAGTATACTTATTTGAATGATTATCGTGAACTGTGAAAATATAATAATATAATAATATAATATGACTATCGCTCATTAAATAGGTATAAATTATGGAAAATGTGTTTAAGCTGTTCAAGATAATATTACCTAATGATGATGATACAATTTATATGTTATACTGAGTGAGCTGTAAGTTTTTCTTCCAAAATTATACATTCATAAAAAAACTGCAAAATATGGTGTCTCTCATTATAGCACACATGTTATTTTTATATTGCTTAGAATAGTTAAACTACTTACTGTAATGCAAACACTTCCTATATTAATATATTATCCAAAACGAAATTACGTAATATTATGTATAAAATAAATGTTGATAAAAAACCTTAGTACCACAAACCCGAGAACTTTGAACTTGTATAGGAGTGTAAAAGCTTATAGATTTTAGATTATTACGACTTAAGTCATCTTATTTTTTTTTATTATAAAATTACTAATAGTCGAACACACCGCTATATAGATTCGGAAAAGCACTAAGATGTTATCAGTCGTTCGTCTTAAACACTATTGCATAATAATACTATGAACGATTTACCTACCTATATATGTATTATGTACATACTAGAAACTTATATAATGGGAAAATAAAAATGTGAATTGCCTTATTGACTTTTTAATGTATATACAAGTTTAGGGTAGGGGACGACTATATAATATAAGGGACGACGTTTGCTGAGCGTCAACCACATGCCTGCATGTTTATTTTTCTCGAGATAAAAAAAACCTATTGTTCTGATTTGATTGTTTAAGACGTTAATGATAATAATAATATTATTTTAAAATAAACGTTTTATTTCGCAGCGTATGCTTTATAAATTTTTTAAGTAAAAACTCGCAAAATTCTTTTGAAACACATTTTGCATTATTTTAAATATTATTCTAGATTGTTTGAATAAACATTGTTTCTATTATTCTTGTTAGGGTATTTGTATTCATAAGAGTATTTATAGCAATTACTACAATATATTATAGAATATAATATTATATGATTTAAGAATATATATCACTATTATATTACGCATATTATAGTTACAACATAATTATTATGCATTATACATATTAACATAGAAACGCACATTTTTGTATTCAAACGAAATATAGCTATAATTTTATTCACGTGTGAGAGTTATATTTATAAAATGAAGTTCTAATGTGAAGATTAAGGAGTACTAAATAGTGTGGATAATTTTTAACTTTAACTATAGTCTTTAAGTCGCTCATATTATTATTAGTATTGACAGTATTATTGTTATATTCAATTATATAATCATATAAAAAAATGATATAGGTTTAAGCTCCCAGACTAATCATTCGGTGTCATTTTAAAAACTAATACATTTTATCGCTTTTTCCTCATCAAGTACGATTTGAATTATACTTTACACAATAGAAAAAAATGTTAGTGGGTGGAAGTTTAGGTAAATATATCGACATCAGCCTACCTTACATTACCATACTTTACCACAGCCGCTCGATAATATTACACCATTGCCGTGTATATACAATTAATAATATTGATAACCAAATCCGTGTTGTTTTTTGAGGTCAACTTCGTGCAGCCATCCCGGGATTTATGCCATTTATGAAAGCGTATCGTTGCGGTATCCTCTCCGGAAGACGATACGATGCGTTCTATTATGCGTTATATCGTGCGCAGCGGTGGTGTACACGCTTTATTAGACGCGTAAATGGCGTGTACAAGATGAAAATGTGAGAATATAAAGGACGGTGATTGAATTTAGTATATTATATTATACAATTAAAATCGGTTATAATAAACGTGTACCAACTGTTTATAAGCGATTTTATTTATACATGTAATAATTAATATTTTTATTGCTCAATTAGGTACATATTACATTTTTTGTCATATAAAAAAGTTTTTAAAACAAAAAAAGCAAAAATATGCAAATTAAACAAAATTAAATTAATATGTTATAATTGAATGAACAAAATGAACTCTGTAATTGCATAACTTATACAACCACAAAACGTATAAATTGAAAGAATAAGATATAATAGTAAAATATAGTAAGGTTAATTAGAATAATAAAAAAAAAATATCTGGTATAAATTTTGTCGTTTTTTGTAAACGGATAATATATTGATGATGGGACCTTGAACATAATTTGAACAGAGCAATATTTATTTTTAGTGATTTTATTAAAAAAGAAAATTATAATGTGATAAATATAGTGTTTCTATCGAGACATCTGCACAATTAAGTTGTTACGAATGAAATTTTGTTATGACCGACTTTATTTGAATCAATTTTCACTGTATTGTAAAATATATAAGTACATGAATACATTTTTTTTTAATTCGAAAAATTACCAACGATTACAACACGCAAACAGGTTTTGAGGTGACTAGTTGTGGACGCTTGTATGCTCTTAACATTCCCAATAATAATAATATATTATTGTATGTATGAGTCGTTTATTATAATATAACTATGAGTTTGTTTGTATATGTGTGTGTGTGTGTGTGTGTGTGTGTGTATGTGTGTGTGTGTGTGTGTGTGTGTGTGTGTGTGTGTCTATTGAGGGCAGGGATATTTGAATGATGGTCGTGCGAGTGGTCGGCTGAGTAAAATATATTATTAATTAAACATGCGATAATCGTTTTGAGAGACACTGCAGGATACAGTTGAGCAGAGCCGGAATTTGCCGCAAAACGACACGTCCTCCTACTCTTCCACTCGTCCCTCTAGCGTCCGCCCAACACAGACACCGCCACCACTATTCCACTCCTGCACCAAGATCGTTATTCTTATTGCACGCCACCGCGGGTTAGGATTTTGGTGCGGTGGCGGCGGAGGCGGTAAAAGACACCGTGATAACAGGGTCGCTTTTCCTCGGGGTGGGGCTGTATGTTGTAAATAGAGGGGTGATAGGGATGTGTTCGGCGTCGGTGGCAGTAAAAAATGATAACGGAGTGATAGTGAAACGGTTTTCTGGCACGCGGTGAAATACGCGCGTGTACGTATCATGCACGCTAATTCCATATCACGCATTTTACGTTATTGCGATTTCACGGACATAATAATATTAGAAACTAACTTTATACTATTTTTATATCATTTACTACGATTATCGTGTGTCCATCATAATCAAGTCGTCGCACGACTTCATCAAATTGAATTGAATTTATATTATACAACTGTTGTTATTTTGTTAATAGTTATAAGATTTCGCCTTACCAAAAATCGATCGCATACTCAAAGCGACTATATTACTAGTATACAAGTGCAAAAGCTGTGGACGTAGCAGATCGTCCGAGTTGTAGCGACACGGTACCGTGTACCTTGTACCTATTCAATACGTTAGAATAAGACTGCACAGCAGTCGAGTATTAATTCAAATTCCCGCGAATGGTGTACTTGGCCAATATTTGGTACTGACGGTTACTTATTAGGTTTGTGTTGGAACGGTATACGTCACAATTTATTATTAGTCACTGCAGGTGCCCCCCTTCCCCGATTGTTTTTTGGTAAATGTGACACGAGTATATGCCAGTCTTCGTCTACACGCGTGAATTAATTTCCCGTTTGATTAATGGTGTACTTGGCCAAGTACACCGGTCGTGGGAAACCGGGTTAATAATAAATATATGGCTAAAAAAAAAATGGTTCAGTCGAGTCGGAAAGCTGTTGGATTGGGTGGTTGTTAAGTGCGAGACCAGACAACTGACCTTTGCTAGGAGTTCGAGGTCATCGAGTCCGGCGGTCATCTTATTGTCGGGCCGGTGCGCCGGCTATCGTCCATTGACCGTTGCCACGGCTGCTACAGCGCCGGCGACAATGAACGCAGCGGTGTCGTCGTCGTTATCGTCGTAGCCGTCGTCGTGATCGTCGACGACGTCGTTACGGTCGTCGTCGACGTCTTCACCGTCACCGCGCGCCGAACTTATCGCTACGGCGCCCGATGATGATTATACGACGACGGTGGTGTGTGGCGGCGGCGGCTGCGGAGCTCAGGCCACACGCCCGGACCACACCGCACCGCACCGGTTTCCGCGACGGCGTCTGGGGGTGATCGACGTCGTCGTCTTTACGATCTTATTATTATGATTATTACCCCCGCGATAACGGAAAGTACACTGTCGAGGCGGTAGCAGCGATATACACTACACTCACTCGCATTCACACGCGGCCGAGCTCGAACCGAGTGCACCGCACACACATGCACTCACAACAAACGCACGGGCGCACTCACAAATGCATAATGGTAGTAAACAACCGAGACGACTACACTCGCGACGAGAACGCACTCTTATTCCAAACGGGTTTTGATTTAATTCAATTTAAACATTTGGTCGATTTAATTTAATTTTTTTTTACGTACGTGCGTACATTCGATAAAATATATGTGTATGTGTGTTTGTATTGTGTGTATGTGTGTTTGTGTGTGTGTGGGTGTGAGTGTGTGTGTATGAGTTTGTGTATACGATGTGTGATGTGTGATTTTTGTATGTATGTAAATTTATTATATATATTTATATATATATATAAGTATATTATGCTGTTGTAGCCGCGCGCGTATCACCGTCAAAACGCACTAGGTCCGGACTGCTGTGTGCGCGCTACTACCGCGACGGCAAGTCCCCGTTTCGCGCGGTAGAGAGTCGCACGCGCGGCGGCGGCGGCTCCTCCAGGGCGCCACCCTCCCACTATCATCCACCACGCTACCACGGCGGCGGCACCGCGCGCGCCATCCCTTTGGCGAACCACCCCCCGCCACCGACGCCAGGCCGACGGCCCCGGCCGCTAACAACGCCGCGTCGATAAGTTGCCACGTTGCCGTTTCGCGGGCGTAAAAGCACACGCACACGCACACACACGAGCGCGGTCGCGCGCGCGCGGGCGATATACATGTATTATAGGTACGTTCGCCGCCAAGTGTAACAATATTCCCTTCGTCCTTTCTCGATATAATATTATATTCATATGCCGTATATGTTGTATAATATACGTATGATATACGATGTATGAAAGTCCGAATTAATGGGCGAGAGAGGGTGGAGTTCAAGAGGAGGCCATAGCTCCCGAGACACAAGACTAGGTTTTTTTTTGGGGGGGGGGCCTCTGATTTTACACGATACATTTATAAAATATTGTAATTATTACTTATTAAATATTGATGAGTAAAATATAAGTATCTCCTAAAAATATATACGTGCATTGCTGCATTACACATGTATACACATTTCATACAAAATATCAAGCCTAATTATTTGCTGATTCGTACTCGTGTGCATCAAGTCTGCTTGTGGTTTTACGCGCGCCGGGAACTGCGCAGCGTTGTTAGGTGTTCAGCGTTTTGTGCTCGCGATATACCTAATTAAATATCAACATAGTTATAATATCAGCTTGTATACCTAATTTATAACTGTATTATAGAATGCTGG
Organism: Rhopalosiphum nymphaeae; assembly: GCA_036289425.1. Taxonomy (NCBI): domain Eukaryota; kingdom Metazoa; phylum Arthropoda; class Insecta; order Hemiptera; family Aphididae; genus Rhopalosiphum; species Rhopalosiphum nymphaeae. The sequence continues at coordinate 22,430,134 of JAZAQC010000013.1, forward strand.
GATTACCATATGTTTTCATTAATTTGTTATTTCGCTGGGCTTTAAAACGCAGTTATGTAAACGGAAATAATGTGATATAATGAATATATTATATTGGTTTTGCCATACTTAAGAGCATTAAAAAGATTCAATCTGAAACTTTATAGCTGGTAGCAAAATAATCAGGAAAATAAAAAAAAAAAGATTATGAAAAAACGAGAATATTTAATTAATATACTATTTTGAAAAAAATTCAATTATGTCGTTCTGTTGTAATTCAAAAATTATAAACGTTCATGAATAACTTGACATTTATACTGAATATTTATATTTACATTATTTATAGACATAATATTATTTTCAAGATATTTTTACACGTTTGACATTTTCGACGTTTATTTTTTTTTTTTTTTGTACTTTCAATGACAATTTTTTGTTCGTCAGTCTAAGAAATACGTAAATTTAATATAAGATCCCTGATGTAATTAAAAATAATTCTTGATTTTTTTTAGCTTAAAATATATTATAAATGTTTCCTTTTTTTCTTTATGTTTAAAACACGAGAATAATAAATTTAATTGCCTTTTTTATGAATTTTGAGTGATTTTTAATTACAATGTGCGACATCAAATCGCAGTCATAATTATTATTATATACCGGCAATAATTTAAATATTTTCTATTATATAATACTTCTGTGGAATGTATACTGTATACCGTTTATACTTTATAATCCTAAAATATATTATCGATTTATTTTTTTGTTTCTCTATTTGACATTATGGTGATGTACAACCGAATAACAAAACACGTCAAGGCGACAATATAATAATCGTAACTTGTTTTGTACCGTACGTATTCGTCGATTAGAAAAGAATTTTGGCTATTATCAATGACACGTAGCCACACGGTTAGTAAATGATAATAATAATTAAAACAACAACGCTGTGCCGACTTCACTTGTCGATTAAGTTTAAGTTACTTCATAATAATAATAGTTATATCATGTTTTTATAATGTCAATACGTGCAAAAGAATTGCAACATATTCCGCTGGACCTGCCAACTTAGTAAATCCTCAGTCATTCATCAGCAGAGACAAACCGTTATATACGTGGCGTGTGTGCGTGTGCAAACGTAAAACCACTCGGACAATACTCGTGTACGTGTCTTTAATGAATGAGTGCTAAATACAAAGAATACATTTTATGATATATCGGACTATGTCTCGTAAGTAAAAATGAATATCCCCGAGTTCCTATACTCCAACCATATTATAATATTATATTTATGTTATAAATTAAATTTAAATATATTATATAATTTATTTTTAATGTAGATAATATTATATTACACTAACGATTTTTCGTTGTCTGACAGATTATAAATGCGTATATAATATATGCATCATATTAAATTATGTTATGCGAAAGTATGAAACTCTGATTTTTCTTTATAATCAACATCCTTTACATACTTTACAAAATTCATAATGACCAAAGTGGCCATACTATCGATTCTCCTTTCATCGTCTCGAGAACATCAAATTGTTATTAATTTATTGTTTATCGTATAAACCTAATACATTATTATAAAAGTATATAGTATGTAAAATATGCATTATGTTATTTTATGATAGATGTGAGTATATTTTAATTGTAATGTATAGACCATTTAATTTGAACCATTAAACACACCATACTCAACAGTATTTTTTTTATTAATTCAAACTAGGATTTATATGTATTCATATAAAATAGTAAAATATACTAAAATTTTTAATGAAAGTATAATAAAAAATAACAGATATCACAATGATTCATCAAATATATCATTAAATGGACGGGAATTATCTTATAATTTGAAAACAGAATAAAATGGGTAGTTATTTTTATTTAAAATTAAATCAATTTTAAATAATCCCATAACATTTTTAATTATTTGTGAAAATAATACCACTGATTTTATGAAATTAAAATTAAGCAATATAATATAACGTAGCATATAACCTTTTTACACTACTCCCCTTTAAAATATATATCACAAATATTTATGTTTATAATTTAAAAACTCAATAATACTCCAAATAATATATATATCATAATTTTTATCAATATGAAGCGATTTGTGGACATTACTAAATAATGTAATAATATAAACTGCCTAAAACACATCAATCTATATAAATACTAGCTTCAATAATAATTTTAATAGAAAATCGTATATTATTTAAATACCAGAGGGGAACAACATCAACACCATATATGTAAATATGTATGTTTTCATTATAAATTGTATTATTAAAGTTAATTTATTTAGTGAACATTAAGTGTTTTCAATAGTTTTGTAACCACTAATAAATTATTCCTTTTAAAGGTTTTAGTGTTTTACAATCAGTTTTTGATTCATGTATGTGAATACACTTCAGTACTAAAAAAATACATACATTTTCAATGTAGAGAAATGATATTCAATATTCAATTTACTATCAAATACCACTAATTTGATAGTAAATTGGTATTATACAGAAAAAGTTAAGGAAATACAAGAATATTTACTAAACACTAATCCAGGACAAAACAAATATTGCTTTTATATTCGAATTAAAAAAAATAAGTAACCTTAGTAGATACTACTAATGTTTTTACCAGATATTTATATTAGTTTATTTTATACTTAATAAGCTTTGGAAGTCATGCGTAAGTAATTCCTCCAGCGTCGTCAATTTAACGAAGAATATAAGACGTAATATAATTTTTAAAATACCTATTTTAAAAGTATTTTATCGACAACTTATAAAACTTAAAAAAAACACATTATGATAAAATCAATATATTCATCACTCTGTTCAGAACCTAAAAATTATGGAAAATAGGTATTTTTACTCGAAACCAATTTTTGACCAAATAATTTTATCACTTTTTTTTTTTTTTATAATTCAAAAACAAATAATAGTACAAATATTTATAAGAATTAATATTGTTATTTGATGTATTGAGATATAAAAAATAATATGATACGCCTCATTAACTTAGATAAAAACTCACTATAAGATAAAAAATTCTGTATACATAAAATTGTTTTGTAAATAAAACCAACTTTCAACCAGTATGTCTGGAATACCTATAAAAACAATAAAAATATAATATCATTATTATATTAATATAAAATATAGAAACTATATATATATATATATATATATATATATAGTTATAACATTGCAGTTTTAAAAAATGGATTGATTTTTTGTTAATATTAGTATAATGTTAAGTTCAAAAATAAATATAAATACGAAATTACATCAATAGTTATAATATATATCTATAGGTTACAAAAGCATAAAATAAATTAATTATATTAGCCAACATTTTGTCCTTAGAATATTATACAATAATTGTATAATATGATATGTTGTATATGTACCTGAACACAGCTAGTTTAATGATATTAATATTATTTTAGTTCATGTTTTATCATTGAAAATCAAATCTCTATATTTTATTTAATTGATGTGGTTTGCAAAATATTTAAACCTGAATCTAGTAACTATGAGTTTTATTGAAATAGATGAGCCCAGCCGGATTTCCCCTGCAGTTACCTTTTGAAACTTTAGTGCGAAGATTCGGAAGTCTGTCAAATGTAACTACGATGTATTTAATGCGCATTCTAACTATAACGATGAATCACGAACAACTTTTACCCTTCTTCCACTCCCTTTGTAACAGCTACCGGAAATGATTAAATACCCCAAGTAAAGGTCAGGTAAATTTATCGTGGACGATAACCCAGATAAGAAGGAAAGACACAATAATAATCTTTTAAGCCTAAAAACATTTTGTAATCGACATCAAGTCCTATATATTTTATACGTTTTTTAATAATTTGGTGTTGATTTGAACACTTAAAAAAGTGAATCTAGTTATTGATTTTAAATACCACTATTAAATCAAAGAAATCTGTAATACTAAGTTAAATAAAATTCGGACATAAAATGTATCCAAAGATATCCAGTTAAACTAACCTTGATATTTTGGAAAACAAAACATTTACAAATTGTCTATAATGAACATATTTTTAATAAATTGTATAGGGCTATATAATAATTTTGAAAAAATATAGGTTAAACAAAGAAATACATACATAAATATATATAAATCACATTAATATAAAACTAAAAGCTGATATAACCTCTATGCTATTGATTAATATCTAAAACATTAAAAAGGATCCTAAACTATAAAAGTTATTTTTATAATAACTATGTATAGGTGGTTTAATATTATATTATATATACTATAATTATCGTTAATATATACGTATATATAGTTAGAAGTTTTAATTTTGTATAAATTAAATAATAATGTTTTATTGATTTATGAATACTCGTTAAAATTGACACGTATATGTGTGGAATTTCATGTTTCTAATTTAACAGAAAATAACTCAACTAACATCAGCAAATTTTGTTTTCTTTTAATTAATTTGTCCTACGTTATGCATATTTATGTGAGTAAAAAAAAATTATATCAATACTTTTTTAACAAAAATTATCTTTAATAATACTATTTTAAATAATATTTTCTGTTATTAGGGTCAACCAAGATGTATACTTGTACCCCACTACTAATAATCAAAATTATTTCAATCACCGAATAATATAATACGTCAATTTTCCATTTCTCTATGTACAATGATATTATTGATACTATTACTATACAATAATATACATACGTCATATATCGGTCTATGCCACATATACATATTATATTTATATCAGGGGTAGCCAACTTTCGACTCATGAGCCACACGTGGCTCTTGTCATTACCAGATACAGTTCGCGTCTTATTTATAAAATTAAAATTTACTTATTACATCATTATTATTTTAAATTTTAATACTTTAGGTATAAATTCATATAAAATTATAAAATTATATAGGTACAACAAAGCTCTAAACTTTTTTCTATTGGTATCATTGTATTTATACATGTGACTCACGAAACCATTCATGTTGGCAGTTGGCCACCTATGATATATTAAATTATAAACAGATTCAATTATAGATAACAAAAAAAAGTTTCAAACATGTTTCAATTAAAATACGTTAAAAATTTTAAGTACTTAATATTATAATATGAGCAGCTGTTAATTATTGGACCAATAGCCAAATGTTAAGTAGCATATTTTCCATTAAAATGTGATAAAAAATAAAATATAATTTATTACTACTTATTTATCGGAGAAATTACTTAAACCTGTATCTAAATAGATTATTAATGACGCTGCATGATCTTAATTTTATTATTGAAATGCATTGAAAAATATATGGTACTTATGGTTCCTGAAAATTTTAATCCAACGATGTTAACACACAACGCCATAGTCTTATTGATCAATCGCGAAAATTATATTATACATAAGTATATTCATATATAATATTCCTATGTATATGTAATATGGTTAAGTTTGCATAAAAAAAAGTATATAAATAAATCAACCTGAAAAAATTATGAGGTATGCAGAATATATAATCGAGTAGGTTGAAAACTTGAAAAAAATGCCCACATAATCAATTTATTATGATATCAATACGTTAAAATATCACTAAGTAGTCAGTAAGTATAGGTACATCATATGAATGAATATATTAATGTGCAATGTACATAGTACATGTTGATTTTAAGACTTCTGTATTACGGTATACTATAATTATACGAAAATGAAACGCAGTTTTAGTCATGACCGTAATGTACGTCATAATAATGATTAATAAATAGTAGTATAATATGCGCAGTGTGTGGTTAAATAAACGGGTTGAATGAAACGACATAATAATTTACATTTCTATACATATCTCTAGTCTGTACATGTATCAAATACGCAAATAAATTAGTCTATTTATTTTAAATTATTACTTTGATTATACATTTAAGTCAATATATAATATTACATATAATTAATTAATTTAACCTTTGAAGAAACTCAGTTTGAATATATTATACTAGGTTATTTGTGTGTATAAAAAGTGTTGAAACATAATTTTGAGTGACTGATTATCAGTCATCTCCGGATACGATATTTGGTTCAGTAGTAAGTTTTTTCGCTTCATGCGGAAATCAAAGTTGGATTGATCTCAGAGCTATGGTTTAAGTCAGTCGGAGTTTTAGTGTACATGAAAAACTGTAAAGTTTAGTAATGATTTTGAATGCAATATTACAAAAAACTTTAGTGCTCAAGGTTTTCCTAGGTTTGGACTCAACTCGGCTTGAGCATACCTCAACTGTAAATTCATGGCTGCATACATAAATTGATTTCAATGGTTTTATTAGGTTATTATTTTTAGTACATAAAAGGTATAACTACTATAATGTATAGTTTGGTGTTTGTATAAGTACGTTTAAAAGTGCTAAGTAAAAAATAAAAAAATTTTAATGTTTTATTGTTCAAAGTTTTTTTAACAAATTACCACGAAAATAAAAAAAAAAGAAATTACAGTTAAAATAGTTAAAATATGATAAAAAAATTTGATGAAATATCCTAGAAGGTTGACTAAATTTAAATAGGTTGACAAATGAAGCATTCAGTGGACTACCTTCGCTCCCTCACCTCCTCTATTTTTTATAATAAAAATGTTTTTCTTTTTCATTTATGTTGACTTTCAACTGTTTGTTAATAAAAAAATATATATACTATGTGAAGAAATTATTTCAATACAAAACTTATACAATGAAATAAATATTTAATTTATATACTCTAAATATTCAAAATATCATTGAGCTGCAAAGTTGTGTGCTATTACACTGTCTACATTGTAAAAAAGATTAAGGTATTGTGATTTTACCAAAATATTTTAAAGATCAAAAATGACATACTAAATAATATACAGTATAAAAAATATGTATTTCCGTTATCGTTTTTGAACTCGACTTTGAATATTGTAATAATTAAAATTCATTAATATTTACTCGAATCCAAATGAAATTAAGAGTTATGGAAATTCTATGCTGTAGCCACTATATAAGATACCTTACCTAATTGATATATTTACATTTCCGAAAACAATAATATACAATAGTAGTACAACTATGCACGTAAGCGTCATACCTAATTTAGGTACAAATTAAATGGTTTATAGCTTAATTAGTCGTTTTGACTCCATTTTCTTTTCTTTCTGCAATAATAAACGCATAATATTTGTAAGCATTGCTCAAAAAGTAAAAATTTTCTGTGTAACATTACAAGAAAATATCACAATCTTTGACTGGAAATATTTGTACTACACAAAAAACAGCGTCATACAAATATTTTGATTTTTTTTTTTTTATATAAATTCTGCTGAAATAAATGTTCAAAAGTTATATTAAAATACAGTTAAGTGAGAATTTTTTATTATTTTTATTATTATTATAAATATAAGGCCTCAACGGCATAGGTCAATAGCCACGGCCAGCATGTTATATATTGAATATTATAATGTTATAAAATATACCAGTTATTATTATTTTTTCTAAATATGACAATGAAATAAATATAAATATAAGTAAATTTTAGTATGCTTAAGATTTTTAGAGTCTCGTTGTTGAGGCATTCGGCGAAATTGCTTAGGATGTTGTATTTTGATCTATCTTCGTTAAACTAACGAGAATTTAATTTGTTTTATTACTCACTTATTTATTTATATTATATTTTATGTTTTATATTGAATATATTAAATTCACTTTTAAGTATAATTTACACCATTTTTTAACTTCTCTGGTTTAACTCTAAGCAATACCTAACAGTAAAAAGGTTCGGTTTTCTGATGATAACTACTAAAATGGAAAATCTTATGGAAAATTCGACGGACTTAATTCCAAATTACATATTATTTTTCATAGTATGATACTTGAAGCGATGCACACATAATATCATAGTATAATAACGGGATATCAGAATGAGAAAAATACGTATATGGTGGGCAATCGTCGCCTACAAAAATAGCTAAGACCGTCGATAAGATACAATTATAGAAGTAAAACAACGCATTTATAATGAAATATAAAAGACATTAAAATTTGTGACTCAAGAATTTGATTGATTTATTTTATCATATCAATTTATGTATATAAATAATACATCGTAGTACTATGTAGTCGTTATCGTGGGTATAGTTGTCGTCGTCGTTGTCACACGTTGGCTTCAGCGTTATCGCATGTTCAAAAAAAAATCTTTCAAAATTTTATTTTATTACTTTGATCGGTTCGGATTTTTTTTCTTTCAAACATCATTTGAAGGTTGCAAGAAAAAAATCAGGGTTACAGAGAAAAACGGACGACCCTCGTTTTCTAATTACATTGTATGTACCCTATATAACCGTATTAACCAACGACATAATACCCATAATACAAAGGGTGACCCGATGTATTTTCACGTAAGTAAATTTATATTATAGGTGTGGTATTTCGTATAATTGGCAATATTATTCTGCAGAATGTATAGAAATAAACTCGAAAAAAAAATACCTACGATGTATAGACACCGTCGAGCGGGAAGGGAACCGGCGAGTTCATTAACCGACACGTCACGAAATCCTAATGCGCCCCCGACCATACTATAAAACGTTGTATCGTATAAATAGTTAATGGTACCGTATTGACCCGGACGAACGGCCCTACGAGCCTATAATTGTATTGTGTGAATGTGTGTGCGTGCGTGTATGTGTGTATTTTCAATTCACAGTGCGACCGATTACATATAATATGTGATATATATTTATGCGCTGGCAATACACATGCATATATATATATATATATATATATATATTATAATTTATACACGAAGAATTTATTATGATTATAATAATTATTATCTCTTTTTTTTATTAATGTTTTAAAAATTCATTTAAAACGCGTAACGCACGCCACCGCGACAACTCCTATTATACACACGCGGCATATAAATATACAGGGTGATTCTTTTATCATAGTACATTCATTATTTCAAAAAGTGTTGACTTTTTTTCAATTTTTTTTTCAAAATATTTAGTTTCACGCTTTTCTAAAACTATATAACATTTTTAATTTTTTTCACCTTTATATTAAACGTGTAATAGTGAAATCACTATCAACTTTTCTTTTTCAAATGACAACCTATATTTAAAATGTAATAAATAGTAGTGATATTTTTTTTATACATTTTAACGTTCAAATTATTATTTTTCGTTAATTCGTCAGCGATATATCATGTATAGCTTTTCAAAGTTGGATGGTTTTCGGTTTTTATAATACTTCTTATTTCTGTAGACCAGTAGTCAGTAGCCACGTGGGTTATAAACTTATAAATAATAATAAGAGGTACATATTATTATATGTAATAAACTCGTTATCGACTATCGATGCAGTGATGAACTGTATACCTGTAGTTATTACGTCAAACCAGTAATAACATATTTTAATATCTAGTTTAGATAACAACCAGAGCTATACCCACGGACTAAGATATAAATATATAATGGACTGGCATCGTCGTGGAGAGGAGGGTAGAGAGTAGGACTCACAAATGTCTGGTGTTATAACAGTGTTGTGGAATCTTAACTGTTACCGGAGTGCATAGTGTATCATAGTCTGTGTGCATAATATTATGAAGTCTATAATTTAAAATTAAAATACATGCGCGCTAGTAACAGTTAAGGTCCCATAATACGTGATAACACCAGACATTTGATGTCCGTAGAAACTGTTTGGATGCCAGTCCATTATATTTTAGTCTATGGGTATGCTAATATTTTTGATAAGGAATTTAAGAAGTACTACCTTTTCGTTTGTAATGACCACGGTATGGGTGGGTAAAAACAGTGATAAGAAATAATGAATAATCAAAGACGGTAGAGATTGTACCACATTTTTCGAATTGAAATAATATAAACATCTAATATTTAAACCCTACATACTCGTATAATCACAACTCTATCGACGTGGACAGCAAAATTCTATTTATAGAATAAATTATACTTTAATATCATCTGTTTACCTAATATATTCTACCTGTACTTTTTCTTCAAATTATAGCGACTACCAGGAATAATTAATAACATTTTAATTCGTAGTAATCATTAATTCAATCTACAATCGCGGTCTAGCCTTAATTAGTTTTAAATATTATCGTTTTGTTTTTTTTTTTTTTTAGTGATATTAATTTTTATTAATTGTGTATGTATAATACTATGTGATAAAGTAATAAGTACAAGCAATAGAATAAATTATATCTATAAGTATGTGTACGTGGATTGTTCGTTTAAATCAGTGTTGAGGTTCGAGCTAAATTTTTATACCATCTTTTCGTTGAAAATACGACTATTTTAAAGCTCCTATACGACTTTCTCCTTTTAAAATACCGACATAATTGGTTTAAAAACTATACGCTATAGAGTAATGATAAAATATGAGTAGAATGAAATTTAGTTACAAGTTAATTACAATAGGTATGTAAAAAATATTATACAGATATTTCAATAGTATTACTACTATCTATGTATATTGATAAATAATTACTTTATATAAACCAACTTTCAACACATTTTGTATTATACAAATTAAATTATTTGTTTTTATGTATTAGGTGTTCGTGGATATAACTTAGTACATAATCTACATAATCGAGTTTTGGAGTAGGTTGATTATTTATTTTCATAGCTAATTAGCCATTATCTATTATTTATATTTTATGCCGTGGACATTAACATTAGTAGCATTTGTAGCATTAACATCGCTACATTAAATCAATAAAAACTATAATATTTAGAAGCATATTTCGCTGATTTTTTTTTAATTATCTAGGATTTATGTAGATTTCAATTAATTTTGGAACAAGATATGTTTATAAATTTAATGATTAGGCAGTCCATGACAAGTTAAGTATACATATAATCATTATTTGTTAAGAGAACGCCATACCCACATGTGTTGTCTCTGTCTTACTAACGTATATCATAACAAATTTGCGTTCAGCAGAATACATTTTGTGATGTTAGCTTTAAACTAAAGTAATCTGAAACTAAAATATAGTCAATAATTGTTAAGTGGTTTAATACGTACTTTCATATTATGATATTGTTATCATGAATACATGATAACAAAAATTGAAAATGATAATTTCTTGTTTCATTTGATTAATTATAATTGGTGATATCAAGGATACCATCGTCCACGATAAGCAGTCCATAGTCCATATTTCATATTCATGTTGTAGATAGTAGCAGGTACAAAACTACTAAGATATTGTATCTTGGGTCGAACGATAACGATTTATTGGTTAAACTACTGGTCTAATCAACGCCTCACAGCCGTAACAAAATTTGGGACTTATGTTTGAAAACCTCAAACCACCCAACTTTGAGCAGCTATAACTCGCTACCGATTAAATGAAAAATAATACTTTCAACATTAAAATTCATAAAAATATAGTCGTATTATTTCATGATATTTAAAATATAGGTTGCCAATTTAAAATTAAAAGTCGATAGTGTTTTCAATATTAAATATTAGAGTTAAATAAATAAAAATGTTATATAGTTTTAGAAAAACTTAAAACTAAAAATGTTGAAAAAAGTAACTTTTTGAAATAACGAGTGTACAATGATAAAATAATCACCTTGTATGTATGTATATATATTGACAACCCCCTCTTGGGGTCATGTCACCGTGCATTTTGAATACGCCACGGACTATTCGTCATTGGCACACACGCGCGCGAGTGTCGTCGCGTGATGTCACACAACTTTTTATGAGTTCCTATCGGCCACGAGAACTTATATCGACTTCCCATCACCGTCTACACTAACATACTGTGTGATCGGTGTAGAATGTAGAGTGATTCGATTCATCCACACTTTTATTATAATAATGGGATGTATACGAGAAAAGGGCTAACTGTGAATGAAACACATCCTAAGTAGTTAGTCTTTTTTTTTTTTTGTATTAATACATTTATAATTATTTTGTCGATATAATTAATAATACAATAAAATAACATTATTATAGTTTATAAAATATTACAGAATTTTCATAGTTTTTATTTTTTTTTTCGTTGCTTGTTGTGTTATTATTAATTACATGATTCCACAAAATTCAGTGTGGAAATATTTAAAATATAACATACGATACATTATATAATATGTTTTTTACCGGTTTTTAATAAAAAAAACTTAACGATATATTAAAAGAATTATATATCATACAATTTAATATAAATAATTATAATACATATTATTATCAATTCATAAAATTTAGTGAAAATAAAAACAAAAATTAACTCTTTGGGCAGTGATTGGAGTTTATACTTAATTAATTTTACAAGATAACTACAATACTTGTATATTAAAATTTAATTTATTTTATATATTTATCGAGATACATACATTTTAATCTATATTTCTAATATTTTTACTTTTTAAATTTTAGTCATCAATATAAATGATTTTGTTTTTTGGTTCTTTGCTTTTAAAAAATATTATTATATAATGCTGTTTTTATTATATCGTCGTAAGTGACAAACTAAAGAACGCAAAAAAAAATAAGTCTAGTTTTAAGCCATTAAAGTATTCAAAAAATTCAATCACGAGTTCTAATTATTTTTTATTATCTTTATCATTGAACACACATAAATATATATATATTATATATAAATTTTAAATAATTGTATAATTTTGCCGGTTTGTTTTAAAATTAAAGTTTGACTGATGTTGATATAACTTTAAAAATAAATATAACTATTAAAATAGATTTATCTATTTTATTATGTGATAATATTTTTGAAGTAATAAAAGTGTAAAAGTAAACCTTTTTGAATTATTTAACTTAATATATCTACAATTAATTTATATAAAAAAAAAAACGAGATTCATAGAATTAATTAAAAATAAAATAAAAATTGAGTACCTATTGCGCAATACAACTGATTTATTTATCCAAAGAACGAATATGCACTTTAATTTTAACATGTATTGCATTATTTTCAATGTAAATACATGAAAAATATAAAGCCAATAGTGTATGACGTTTGAATTAAACCTTTCTCTTTTATAAACCAAATTATACAATTCTACACGTTAAACCTATATATATATATATGTGTGTGTGTGTGTGTGTGTGTGTGTGTGTGTGTGTGTGTGTGTGTGTGTGTGTGTGTGTGTGTGTGTGTGTAAATTAAAATACATACACCAATCTATTTTATTTTTATTTAATGTGTTGAATTCAACTTAAAATATATATTAATAACTTCAATAATACACATATATAATAATCATTTCAAAAAATAGATTAAAGAATAATAGTAAAAATTATATTAAGTAAAAACTAAATAAAATTAAATAAATTGTTGAGAGATAAAATAAAAGTCGATTTTGAATAACTAATTTAAAACGTTTAAGACAACATAATTTTGGTTTATCCACAAATACTAAAATAAAAAATAAACTAAATTACTTCGTATAATTAGTGAAGACAGTGCCCTTTGTTAAAAGTCTAATGGTAGCAAACATTAGTCATTACGTCACGAGTTGAGTTTATGGTTAAAGAAGACATTTGTTTTTTTTAATTAGCTTTCTTTAATAATTAATGGTTTATTATTTTATCATTATGTATATATTTACGAACAAAACTTAGGTTTTATTTACGAAATTAATAAAAAGGCAACTGACAAAAAATATATATTAATTTTGTTTTCCAACAAAATATGACATTATATTGCAACTTTTCATTAAAACAATTACGAAATGGTTTTAAACCATTCATATTTAATAATAAATCGTATTACTTTAACCTACTTTAGACTTTATAGTATTCACGTGTATATATAATATTATAATGTTCGTTATTATACTTAGATTATATCTGATTAAAAACTAAGAAAACTAAAATACAGTTATTATTTATTGATAATAGTTCTAGGAAATCGTAATTAATTCAAGCTTACCTAAATAATAAAATTGTGCTTATGAAAAAAAATTAATAATTATGTTTTCGCTATTTCAGCGTTATTTGGAGTTTACAGAATATCAATAAGTGTTTGCACCAGTAAATGTGAACTTAAAGTTTATTAACAAAACGAAACTTTCATGATTAATAGCACTGTCCCAAACTGTATTGATACTGTTTGTCTGTTCGACTAGGTACGTCATTATATTTTCACATTTATTGTGTTCAATAGTAGTTATTCTGTATCGAGTTGGCATCTAACTTATACCGTATGGTGCGTTATACGCCAAATCACGTTTCCCTTTAATATCTTAAATTTATGCACAAAAACTCAGTTTTCACAAATTCATTACATATTATAAATATATTTGTATATTATAATAAAATATGCATGTGTATAGCTAGAAATTATTAAGCCATATATCATTCGTGTGCAAGTACAAAATAATTTTATATTTTTTTCCGCTTTCTAGTATGTAACATACTGATGGGTAATGCCCATACATATATTTAATATGATATTATAAACGTATACTTAGTTCTTGTAGACTGAAATCTGATACTTTTTTTAACCCCTATTACCCGCAATGCGATTGCTTGGCCGATATTTGATTTATGACCGCTGAATAAGCAAGTGGAAAGTCAATGAAACCTCTGCAAAAATATAATTTAGGTCGGTCTAAAATATATTACATCTATTGACAAAAATATGACAAGTCATAGTATAATAGCAAAAATACAACAACACACAGTTCACGAATGATATTATGTACGGTATCAAAAACATATTAAACAAAAATCATAGCAGCTGTATGGGTGTAAATTTTATTTTAGACACTACACACTATTCTAATAGAAAATTGATAATTATGTTTTTGTAAGATAAGTTTCTACCGCTCTAAAACCAAGTTAGTAAATAGAATAATTAGTTGCTTATTTGTGTATACTTTATTTTTCGTAAAAAAAAATAAAATAAAATCATAAAACATACATTACCAATTTAACATTAAATATTTAGCTTTACTTATAAATGATGTAACGTACTCTAAAAATATAATCATTTGTCAAAAACATATACGAATTTAATGTACAAATGTTTAATACATTACTGTAATTTATAAATGAGTATTATATGTATAATGTATACTACCTACTCAGAAACCTATAAAAAAGTAAATGTTTTAAGACTATTATTTTATACCAAATTAATAATTATTATTTAATAATAATATTTATATTATATTTTAAAAAATTGAAGAATAATATGTGGATACATGCATATTATACATGCAAATATAGGTCATGAAAGACCTCATTATGATCGTGTTGTGGCAGTAGCTTATTTTAAAAGGACACAAAACTCTTTATTTTATTTTTTTTACAAAAATCGATTACCCAATAAAATAAATTTTTTTTTATTTTTTACCACTCGTTAAAATACACGATATTCTCACCCTATACTCAGTATTAGAGGTGCCTACGTACTAATGATTTCTAGCAAAGTAAAACGTGGTGCAGTCATCAATAATTCATAAAAATATACGTATTTACAATCCTAATACTCATCATGTTTAAAGTGTAGACCATCGAATATAGATAATATTCAAAAACAACTAGACATACATATGTCATATTAATATATACTAAGTTAGATTTAAAATTTAGTATATTCTTATAAAGAGATAGCTAAAGAGATATCTCCGAGTGGAACTATATAATTAATGTACATTTACCATTCATCTTATTTTTAGTGAAAACCTTAAATATATTATAATGTTTTGTTTATTTTTAATTTTAACAAGAAATATTTGCAATTTAAATTAAACTTATGCTACATAGTACCTACACAATTATACGCGTATTTTATAAACCCTATAGATTTTTTATTAGAAATTAAGTATTTTACTTTTGCAAATGTTTCACATAATGATAATAATTTTTATTTTTATTTATAATTATAATTTAACTATGTGGCTCATTCCATAACTCACGTAGTTCATTAATCTTTACACCCTTTACTCATCTTCAAATTTAATATTTGAAACTTATGAAATATTTAAAAATAAAATATGTACAAGATAAAATATATAAAATTGTTTTGTGAACTTCTTGCTCTCACTATATATTTTTCACTTAAAGGAAACAGATGTAATAAAATAATAATAAAACTATAATATATATTATTGAAAACTAAGAATTAGCCATTAAGTATTTTATAATATTATATTATACATATATATTTCGTATTATTGTTTAGAATTCAATGAAAATAATAATAATGGTATAGTAAGCTTTAAGTAAGTATTTAATCCATAAAAATAATTAATTATTTATTTTTGGTTGCAAAGGCAATTATAATATTCATGGGAGATAAAAGAGAAATATTATTTTATATACTATAGAAAGAGTATAATATAAGTATTAAATAATTTGATACATATGTCTTGTGAATTAGTTCCAAAAGAAATGAAAATAACTCATTTACTTCTTTACATAAATTCAATATTTTATTTTAATCTTAAAAAATATAAGTATTTTAATTTATTATTTAAACGAATTTTTGATTATTCTGTAAGTAAAATAAATGTTTTCTATTTGACTTTTAAGTCATTAGTATGCTGTATACTCGTATATTATGTTTTTTTTTATATAATATGTTAAAATTTAATTTAATTTGTTAGCGTTATTTAAAATGTATTCAAGTTACTTACAAAATATTTATAAATTATTAAATAAAAAAAAATTATTTTTGGCTAAAAAAAATTATTATTATTTGTTCTATTTTTTACAAATATTTTCATGAATATTTATCTAGTGATCTGTTTCTACTAGATTTTTTAAATAATTAACACTAGAAATAAAGACAAATTATAATAAATAGAACAAATACGCACCTAGTCATCATATATTTTGCCCTTCACTATCTTTAAAAAATAGAAGTCAATATTTTCTATACATTCCTTAGATTTTTTGATAAACCACCAAAAGAATAACGTACCAATCCATCGTCTATTGAAGGACGAATGATTGATGTGTACGTCATTTTACGTTTTATTTTATTTTTCATTTTATCTAACAATTGAACTCTAATATAAATATAATATTAAACGAAAAATGTATTTCAAAAACTTCTTTAAGCCCTTTCTACTATACATTGCTACTGTAGAGTTGGTCGAAAGGATAGTACCCTTTAACAAAAGGTCTAACAGTCAATTATCCTCCGGGCTATATGTAATGACCCTATCGCCTCACTGCCACCATCACCCACTCTAATCAATTGAAACCTTATGTATTACGTCATTATTATTTGTTTTTATCCAACGAACTTTTACGACACTTGATGAGTTTTTTTAGTATTATTATTATTACTTATTAATAGTTATTCAATATATATATATATATATATATATATATATATATATGTTTACTATTCTAATAATAATCTAATATTAATTCAATTTGTCATTATTTTCAAGGAATAAAATAAAAGATGAGATCTCGACAAATGCTTACAAAATGTACCATAAGTTTAAGTGAAAATATGACAAATCACTATGAATTTAACGGTGAACATTATTACACCAATACATCAAAAATATGCTATATATATTATATTGAATGTACCTGTATAAAATATTCGAATCAATTTTTTCATATTTATCGAATTCCAATTTTATTATAAGGAATAAACAATATACATAGGTATTAAAAAATAATATATTTCTTGATAATACATATATAGATTTATTATAAAGCTCATAATAGAACAAATAAACTGATATTTATACTAAAAAAAACTAATTTCAAAGTATATAATGTGTATTAAGCAAAAAATAAAAACTTCGTTTGTTGTCAGGGCATCTGCAGTGGACGCCATATCCGACTGTCGCGATGGTGCACTGCCGAAAACCGACAGTATCAGTGAAAAGAAAGCGCGTTCAAAACGGAAAAAGCCCGTGAAAACAAAAACAATCATGTTTTACGACATCCGCATGCGGATTTTACCATTGAGGTCGTGGTGTTTACCGATTACTATGGATAATATGTGTACGAAGATATGCGTTGCTGTACGGTAATCTTAGGATTCGAACAAAATAATAAAGTGACCATCGTCGAGTCGCCGACGAGACTATATTAACTACACCGCGCCTACTATAATCTTGAAACACGACATTCGTAATAAATACTGTTTTTTCAATATGTTCAATAATTATTGCTATTTAATGTCCTTTGTTTTCTTTTTTGTTGTAATTTTTAATTTTCTGTTTATGATTCTCAAATTATACGTGCCAAATACTCGTTGATATTATCGAAATCCAAACACATATTATCATTGATAATAGTGTGTTGCAGTCGAAATTCGAAAGTCTTGGAAGTTGAAAAATAAAAGTAAAACTAACAAAAATTATTCTATTACAAAATTTCTGGATGACGTGACTTGCTCTGATGAGTATGAGGTATGAGACAAATATTATAAAGTATATATAATTATCGACTATTATTCAACTAAATTTACCAATTATAATTATCAATTTATCAATGCATACTGCATCTATTGTATGGTTTTAAAATATGCTATGATATAATATGATCAATTATATTTACATATGTTTTGATTATTTAATTTTATTATTGACTTTTGAAACTATTAATTAATTAATTACATTTTAAATGTTAGGTTAAATTTTAAAATATTATAATGTTATTTTTACTTCTATATCAACACTAAATAGTAAAATAAATTGGCATACACAGTCTTACAAATATTGTGAGATTAAAAAGATGGGGATCGTTCAGAACCAACCTGATCCCCACATTTTTGTCATGTAGAATTTAGAAGACTCAGTATATAAGTATATAAGTATATATATAATTACAGTAATATTCATGGTATTCATATTTATTATTTCGTCCATACCAATGACAGTAAACACTCAAATTACAATTATTATGTTAATGTATAAAAATGTAATATGATCATTATTCTATTGCATCTTAGATATAGTAATACAAGGTTTAATTATATTAGTTTTTAGATATTAATTAAATACAACAATAAGAGTATAATATTTTTAAATAAATGTTTATTTTTCATGTTATTTTGACAAATGATTTTTTATTTGATATATATATACATATTATGAATACTGTGTTCGTCCAAAGATTTTACTGGTCCTAAGAAATTAATTTCCAAATATTTTCTTTGTCAAACATTGATCATAATTTATTGTTTAAAAATATATTAAAGGTACACGCGTTAATTATAAACGGAATAATACACACATCATTGCCTTCAAAAATTTAAAAAAAATAATAATAAATTAATAATTTAATTAATTTATTGCTATTAATTATCTTCAAACATTTTATTTTTTCGAAATTTTTATTCTTAAATAAAATATTTAAACTGTACAAATATAGTATTTAAATATTAATAAACCATAATATATATATATGATATTAAATATAAATCAAGGAATACATGCTGAACGTCGAATCATAATATAATATATATTTTATACTCGTACGTATAAGTCAGTAGGTATATAAAGTATAAACTTTATATAAAATTAAAATACGCGATTAATATACCTATATAATACATCTAGTTAGTTTTTTGAAAAATTTAAATTATTTAATTATTCAAAGTTGAACAAAAAGTAACTTTATTATTGATTATAATTATACAAAATAAATGTTTTCGTATAATTTTATGCACGCACATTTCAATGACTTTTCATGATATTTCTATTATTTTTGATCATAATGCATTTCAAACGCCTGATTTTAAAACTTTTTAATTAATTAATATGTATGATAGAATAATGAAACGAGAATATAGGACTATCTACGATTCATATCAATTTCAGAGAACTACCGTAACTATATTCCTAAACAATGTAAAGACACGCAATGGCATGATTAAATTTATCGACAGGCAAAAATATTATTTCATGTTCTACAGAAAGTAAAAACCATTATTGTCATTGTTTTAAATTAGAGACAAGTATGCACTGTGTAATAATTATTATATAATACGTTTACTGTTGTTGATAAATAAACGCATAACCTAGGTTGTTACTATAATATACATAAAAGGTTCTATAAACAATATAAAGAAGTCTATATTTTTAAACATATAGTTCATTTTTTAATTAGGAATACGGTAGATTGAATTAATTTTTGACAAAATCAAATCGCTTATTATACAAAAGAATTGTTTATACTTGTTATTATATCTTAAATTTCAAGGTCCTCAAGAGGATTTTTTTACTCATGGTTAATCTCATATGTGAAATCGTTAAACACAAATCTTTATTAAAAATAATTATTTATTTATACATTATATATTGTTTTAACTATATTTTAGTTTTTATACTAATTTTAAAATTGAAATTAGTATAATAAAAGTTTTTAAAATAATAACGGTTTTAATGTAATAATAATTTGATTGAAATATGTTCTTATAAGTATTTTATATACTGCCATTAAAATATATAATAAAATGTTATAATGTTTTATTGATGACATCAAAACTTGATGTCTTTGAAATGACTACATAAAATAATAATTAGCATTTTCTCACACCTCGTATAAAAAGTGAACGTCATCTCGCAAACAGCTTCCAAAGTTTTTAATGTAAAAAGTTAGAAAGACCACTGCAAAACATTATGATAATATGTTATACGATTATCTGAACTCATTTGGTATACTATTATATGAAGTGTGTTAACTTCGTACATATACATGTGTAATTTAATTAATTAAATTACAATTTATCATAATTTACATACACACATTCACGCACATATAAATATTAGTTAAATAAAGTTGTTGCCTTATTCGTAAAAATTAAAATATTCCTTTATGAAATACTACCCAAATACAATTGGCATGTTATTGCGTGCGTCTCTTAGTTATCGAACAATCCATATGTATTCATTCGAACCGCACCCAAATCAAAATAATTTTATACCTAGATTATTATCTGTTACAATAATGTAATTCAAATATGTGCATATTAATGTTATATTTAGTTGATTTGAACATGATATTTTTATGCCCCTAATGCATGCAGTCACTAATTAAAAGTAAAATTTAACAAAATTTATAAAATTCAACAAGTTATTTTTTCATAAAAGTACAGTTTTAAATACCTAAATGTTATTAGGTGTTCTATTATGTAAGTAACGTACATAGAGTATTTATTTTGGTGAAACTAATAGTTAGTGTAATTACGTTTATGTAGTTATTATCTTGTTGGTCCGTTTTGATTTTATATGTATTATTGGTATTTTTAAATTATGTTATATACCTACTGACTACTATAATATAATTGGTAAGAAGTTTAAATCCTTTTCAGTAAAAGCTATTTTAAAGTGTATTATTCGCTATGAAAATAACATTAACTAATAATTATCATTAAGACGTGAAAGCTACACAATTAATAGATAGGCAATTTGTTTTTGGAATATTTTATTACAGATTTCTTTTTCAACTTAGTTGTTATATATTTTGATATACATATATACTTTTCATTTTTACGAATTAGTGAATTATTTAATATTACAAAATATAATTTATAAATTTATTTATATCTTTACTTTTTATATTGTAATCAAGAATAAACAAGTGACATCTAAAATTGTAATATATCTATAGTTTTTACATTGTATTGAAGAACACAAAACCAATATTTTCAAAGGAACGAATTAAAATAGTATACTATTTACAAAAGTAAGTTAATTTTATTTTTTGTATAATAATATAACCATGTAAATTTTAATCATTTAAAAATTGTTTGTTTTATTAATAATAAATAAATTACATTAAAATGTATGGTAATAACTAATACGTATACAGTTAATTGTAAAAAATATATACAATGTTATGCAATTTAGTCGTATCGAATAACATCTGAAATAGAATATGATATAAAGTACCTTATAAATAATTTTATTAATAAATATGTGTTCATTTTACACCACTGCGATTGTATATTAAGAAAAATAAAACATTACTAACCTATAAATTCATACAAATATAAGTCAAATTAATTTTTGTTTTTCATCCTAACATTAGGTAGTTAATTGCAAAATTAAGCATATATTATATAAAAAACAATACAGTTTAGTGTTTGAATGGAAAATGAAAAAACAAAAATTTAAATATCAACACAACTATTAATTTGTGTTAAATATTTAATAATAAATATAGGTAAGTTCAAAAAGTTTTCTTTATATATATATATATATATACATATTAGACTGGTCTATCAAATATAGTTAATACAAGGACAAACATGCGAGACATCTTGTAACCTGCGTATTGATTAAGCTGTTGACATTTTTAAACAAGAATTTTGGTTAGTTCTACTATTTATTTTTTCATAGATACAAGATAAATATCACGTCTTTATTATATTTTATTAAATGAATAATTATAACTAAATGTAAATACAAAATTTAAAATATAATGATATAATAACATAATATAACTTTTAACAGTTGTAAAAACATTTATTTTGAATTAATGTATTAAAATATTAAAATTTATATTTTTCTAGATCGGTAATAATATTACAATAACAAATCCTCAATATAATAATATATTAATTGTACTTAAAACAATTTATAACAACAAATACTTCGATTTAATAACTCAATAATTGTATTATCAAGTATACAAAGTAGAATAATATTTGTGTAACAAATAATATAAATCACGTAAAAAAATTATGGTTATTTCAAGAATGATAATTACAGGGAAGTTAAAAAATATACAATTAATAATCAAGTACTTACGATCTAAATACGGTATAATATATATTATACTTATATTAATTATCAAGATCTAATTTTTTTATGATATCAGAATAATGTATTATCTACAGCTTAATTAGTTTAGAAAATTAAAAACTTTTTTTGTTGGTATATTGCCATATTTTAATTTTACTGTATATTATTAAACTATGATTTAAGGACCTTAAAATGAATGATTTGTTGCTTAAATATATACCAATCTCCAGAAGTTGTATAAGAAACGTACAATAAAACAAATGATATAGAATCAATAATTTAACTAAATATATATATATATATATATATATATTTAAAATGGAAATAATTTAATACTTATTAACAATTTACATTATACATAATATAAATAGTTTATAATATTTTTTTTTTTAAGTAAATGATACCTATTTATAATCTGTATACAATAAAATACAAAAAGCAATAATCATAAAAGGTTATACATAATTTGACGGTTTGAATGAAAGAGGCGTCTAGTGACATTACTTCAACAATATATCACTATAAGTATACTAAATATGAACGAATGTACATAGATATTACACTATAATATTATTTAAATTATCTAACAATAGGTATAAACAAATAATAATTTTATTTCAATGTTTTAACAACATTTATTACACAATTTTAAATTTTAAATTTTTAAAAAAACAATTTTAATATATTTACTTTTTGAACGTTATCAATTGTATTTCATTTTTAAAAAATAAAATAGTAGTTTAAAATAATTAATTATCAGTTGAATAACATAAAAACGAATTTTTAGTTAGATAAGTGTTATAATAACGGACAATTGTTTTATAATTAGTTGTTCTAATTTATTTATTTGTTTGGTAGTATAAAGGTATGTTTTTTCTCAATTATTGTAAATGTATATACGAGCCACTGATGGTTCAAAGGGATTTGGATCGTGTCCGAAACGGCCATACTGGCGCGTGTCGCTAAGGCTCCCGGACCAATCAATATCCCGTGACGATCGCCGGGGGTTCCCAAAAAATTACTAAAGTCTAGACCAGAGATAGAGGTGACCTATAAAAGTATTATTAATAATATCATGTTAAAAAAAGTCCACTTCTATATATATATAAATTCCATTCTACTTTCTAATAAATCAACTCGGGTAAAATGTAATATTAATTTTTCCCTGTAGGCCGTCACGCAAACGCGACTACTGTAATATATATGACTATGTATAAACTATACTATATTATATTTATATATACACCAAGCATAATATCAGTTTATTGTTATTATATTACGAGAACCATCGAGAGTAAGTGGGGTGAAAACCAGAAATGTGGACAGAGGGTTGTTTCATTTGGTTTTGAACTTAGAGGGTTGTGGAATTCGAAATTGATGGATTAGTTGCAGGTGACGCCCTAAATTATAGTTGTAAAAAAAACATTGTTTGTAGCGTCAAAATACGAGTAAGTATGACAAAAATAAAAAAAAATCCTGACTGAAAATAAAATAAAATATAAATACAATTTCTATATTTATTGGAGATGAATAAATTGATTTTAGTCTTTACGTGATTACCTAGTGAATTCTGCGCAACTTGCGCAACTTATTGAATACAAAATAAACGAAAAATTTTTTTTTGTCATATAATTATATTAAATTTCACGTAGAACAAAATATATAATTTTCCAAATTGTGTATTGATTTATCATTGTTAAAACTTAACGATCAAATTATTTAAAATCGATACTAATATTTTTAAAAATATTTATTTTATAAAAGTTATAAAATAGGTACATCAATCATTCGTTATATTATTAAAATGTAAAAAAAAACAATACATAATAAACTAAAACTATGAATTATAAAGTAATTATAAATACTTATTTGACTAGAATTTATCTAAATACATAGTTACTAAGCATCTTAAAATAAATATACAAATAATTTATTCAAAATTATGAATACTGTACAAATAAAAAAAAAATATTCTTTTCACATAAAGATATTTGAGACTCAGAATTTTGAATTCACAATGAATTACCAAATAACATGGCGTGACTAAATACTACCATACAATGAAACGCTAAACGGTTAAAACGAATGTCCGGTATTATAGTTTAAGTAATCAAATTACGATTGAGATTGCAGTCTATATTTATGCTTCAGTAATTTTTTTTTAAATCACCGAATAATTAAAAAGTTATTTTAAATACTAATTAAAAACTATATCAACATTTAATTTATTTATAAAATATATGGAATATTAGTTCATATTGTTTTATTGTTAATCTAATAAAAATCTATTATACAAAATTAAAGAAGTTTAAAATTGTTGTTTATTACAGATTTAAATTCTCGATTTTATAAAATAAAAACTACGAAAAAGTTACGAAAAATACCGAATAAAAATAATAAATACTTAGTCATTTTGTTTAAATAAATACTATGTATTCTTTTCAGAATCAATTATATCATAAACATTAATAACCATCAAAGACAAAATAATTATGTTTGTTTACACCGGTGTATTTAAGTTACATATTTACTGCGCCATCATAGAGAATTAAGTATTTAAATTTTGAGGAGAGAGCATCATATACTACTGTATCATATTATGTTGCCTTTATCTATTAATAAAACAGTGGTACCTAGCAATGTTCTGAACAGTTAATAAAGCTACATTTAGCTATCAATTTTGAATAGATTAAATTGGAATTTACAGATTTAAACGGTAAGCTTATATTTTGTAAAATTATTATTACGTATCTGTTTACAGGAATGTAAAAAATATAAAATACTAGCATTTAATGAATGTTATAATTTTTTCAAATAGTTTATTTAATTCCCTTTATTTTCTAGTAAAATTATAATCCTTTTGTTTTAAATTTTGAGTAATATTATTCATGTGTTTATTCAATGCACATTGTAGTTATAAAATGTTGTTACCATAATTATTATATATTATTATGCATAAGGGATTATAAAATGAAAATGTTTATATATTCTTATCTATTGTTTAAAAAAAAAGTATATAGTTTGTAATTTAAGAGGTGTTTCGATGTAGGAATCAACCGATGTAAACACGCATAGCGTTAGGAATTGCGTAATAATTATTATAGCTCAAAATTGTTTTTTATTCTATTTATGGTACTATTATATTACATTGGCAACATTTCAAAATCATGTAAGACACATCACATTAAAACAATCAAAGTGTTAATTAATTTGAGAATCACTAGAAATTCTAATGCTACGAAAATCAAATTTCAAAGGAATGCAATATTGAAATTACAATTCGTACAATATTTATTATTCGAAGTTAAATATAGTAAATATCACGTTTTATGAATTCAGAAACAACGTTCAGAAATTTCATTCGTAACAATTAAAGTTATTTAAAAACCGATAAATCTACATAAGTAACTAGGTAATTCGGTGTATTTATTATAAAAATATATTAGAAACAATGAAGTTAGGTAAAAATAAAATAGGTTAAAAAACAGATTTCGAAATGTTATTAATAATTATAGAAAATGAATAACATTTTAATAAAAATTTCATTGTATTAAATCAGAATAATCATCGACATATGTTAACATTTGTGTTTGTAGCACACGCGTCAACAGCATTGTATTTGTGTATAAATACATGATTTATTTCGTCCAAAGTTTTAAATAACAAGCGGTAACTTATTCGATCAAAATTTGTTGTTGGTTAACAGAAAAAGTAAATTATCGGAAAATAGCATATGAAACGAATTTTATAACAGCAAAAAATTCAAAACAATTTTAAATAACATGATTTTTTTTTATAGAAAATGTATTCTTCGTCTTCCCCTTATAATGGCATTATGATTATAGTAATGATTATATGACTATATTCATGAATTAGATAATGAGCATATTTTTTGTGCAAGATATATCAACCCATTACGCGGAAACGAAAAAATATCGATTATATCAACAAAACAAGAGTATGTTTAACGATTAACGGATACGTTAAAAGTGAAGAATAATTTTATAATTTTTTTCTTTATTCAATATACCTAATTATTTTTTGATTTATTACGATAAATATTATTTTGTTAACAACTAGAGTATATTATTTATTTTAATACCTAAATAGTGTGATTATTATTAGGTATAATACTGTTTTTACCCACTACTTTCATTATCCTATATTTATATAACTCTCTAAATTATAAACGTATTATTGGCACTGTAAAAGTAATAAATATTGTTTAAATTAGGTAAACAATATTAATAAGTTTATTTTTTTAAGTGTCAAAAATTATTTTTGTCCACCAATTTCAAGGTTGGTATCTCTACCTAGGTGTAGAATATTCGTTACGTTGTATATTAATATTTTAACGCACTCTATTGTCGAAAATACCAACCAACAGTATAGTTATTACACTACTGTCTACTAACATTCTTTTTTGATAAAATAATTTTCCAACAGATGCCGCTTTCGGTTACACGTGAAAAAAGAAAAAGATTATATAACGTACCTATAGGCACCACTAAAAACCAAGACAATATTTATATTACTTGGTATTTTTTCAAAGGAAAAATTGCATATTATTATGCTTAAAATAATATCAGGAAAAAATGTACAGGCACCCACAGGATTCACCAAGAACACATACCTATACTTTAGTAATATAAAGTATAATATGAAGATAAGACCATATTTTAATATAATTAGATTTATATAATTTAAAAATTATTTTATTGTGATAAAAATGTATCTTTGTAACAAGATCAGATCTTTTACACTTTAAAATGTTATAATTCGATAAGTTTTTTTTTAAATATTCATTTTCGAATGTGCAGTTTGGGTTATAGTGGTAATGTAGAATACGATGTACATTTTTTTAAATTATTACGGTTTTATAAAAATAATAAAATGAAATATTTATAATATTTAGACTAGTACTTTTTTTTAGATAGTTTAGACAATTTATACAAATTATCAAAACACCCGTTTATTTTTTAACCTATTATTGTCAACTGTAAACCTTTGTATCTTGTACTTGAATAATTAGGAAAAAACTATTTCAAATTTCAATTTATATATTTACTAGCAATACAGTTTTCAAAAAGAAAAAACTTAATATTCAATGGAGTATGGTTTACAATTAAAGAAAAATAAGTTTCTATAGGCTTGAGATAATCTATAAATTACATAAAAATGTCCAAATACCTCAAAATATGCTTCTAAGTAAGTTTAAAAATATATTGAATAAATTCACAACTAAACAAAAAATTGTATTAAAAAATCTTCATTGAATCATTCCTATATACCTATATATAATGGTAAATAATAAATCAAATGTTTAGTTAAGTATCATTAAAAAGATATTTAATTTAAAACGTTTTTTTTTTGACATATATAGTCATTATAGTTTTTTTCACTTAACTTATTTTCCAAAATAATAAGAAACAACTTAGGTATATATTTATATGTTGAGATATTTACAAGTTATATGTATCTATAGTACCGTAAGTGTGGGTTATTAGAAACATAATTTGAAAAGTTTATTTTCCCTAAAAACAAATTATCAGCGGGAAAAAAATGTATCAATAACATTTCATTAATTTATAGGTAATATAATA
This sequence comes from Rhopalosiphum nymphaeae, assembly GCA_036289425.1. Classification (NCBI taxonomy): domain Eukaryota; kingdom Metazoa; phylum Arthropoda; class Insecta; order Hemiptera; family Aphididae; genus Rhopalosiphum; species Rhopalosiphum nymphaeae. The sequence continues at coordinate 22,458,463 of JAZAQC010000013.1, forward strand.
AAACCTACAATAGTGTTGATCAATATTTAAGTTTCGATAAACCAAGCCACGAAAATGAAGTAAATATAATATAACATATTTTAATTTTAAATTCAACAATAATAGTCGATAAATTAAGTATATTTTAAAATTTACTTATTCAATATTATATAATCATGAATTTATATTCAATTAGTATTAAATTGTATTCATACAAATGTTCTGAAAAATAAAAAAATAATACAAATAATATAATACCTATATCTAATAAAATGTGTACATATACTAGCTCTATTTTTTTTCCATAACCGATTCGAGTTATTGAGGTTCTACTATATATAACTTTTATAACTTCCATTGAAACACACAGAAAATATATATATGCGATGAACATTTTTTTTTATACAAATATTTAAATAAATTTCATTATTTTATAATTATTTTTTTTTAATTTCTGTTTTATTTTGTAGTCAATAGTTAGTAGAGTTTAAATAGATTGTGTAATCATAAATACTATGTATACTACTAGTACTGTATATTCAACATACTGAAATACTATTAATACTACAATAGTATCATACTCCTAATGAATATACAATATAGTAGCATTTCATGTTATTCACTCAAAAAAGAAAAAAAAATATTGATAAAAAAATCGGTTTGAATTATAAAACATTGTATAAAATAATAGTATACTTATACTTTGATCTCTAATCATGTTAATTTTACCTTTTCATATTAGTCTCATCTAATTATAAAACTTTCATAATATGAACACACAAAGTTTAATTAATACGTATAGTATATTATGTACATGTTTTGTTCAAAGTATAACTATTCTTATAAGTTTCTAAAATAATATTATCTCATACCGGCATTATATTATATTATTATGTTTAAAAAAAAAAATGCAATGAGTATACTTATACATTTATATTATATATATATATATATATATAGGTTTATTACTTTAAGAGTCAATTAATTCAGTATATCATAAAAGTACAATTTTTTTTTGAAAATAATTTACTTTTATACATTAAAATAATAAAATAATAATTTATTATATTATATTTCAGAAGTACGTATGATATGTATTGGATACATATAAATACTAAGCGATCTAAACGTTTAGTCACTCGCCCCCACAAAGAATACTAAAAAGTTAAGTATTATATATTATGGATTTCACACAGTATATTTTTAAATTAATATTAGTTGGTACTAGGTACCTAGGTTTTTCAAGTAACATGTACACGCGGTAAAGTATAAATCTGTAATTATGTAGTGTTTATATTCCATTAGATACCCAAGCGGTATAATTGTATATAAACGTATATAGTAAACTTTACTGATAACATCCCGCTGGTTAGTTTATAATAAGTATAGGTATGAAGGTATGTAATTATACAAAAATAAATATATATTAATATATATTTTGTATTATAAATATAATTTTAACCTATAACCGCGATTTATGACTGTTTTGTAACATAATATACGTTCAATGCGTAGGTACTTTCGCCTTAATATCAATAAATTATATTTTTATAATTATTTATAAACACTCACATTATGATGTCGCCAAGTTTTATTCTGGTCTGTATGAGAGCACATGTCTTGTGATCCGAAGTAGTTACCGCTCGTCTCCGTCTTCTATACCTGGGACTCCCCGGGCCACCTGGGTGAGGTACCGACGGGGAGCTCTCCCTACGCCGTATACTCATATGCCTACCAACCACGCCGCCCAACATCACTCCGCCACCTGTAACACACAATGATTACCTAATATAATGAGTAGATAATTGCTAGGCATTCAAAAGAATGTTCGAAAACAACATACAAAATAGGTAAGTGAATATGTGCGGTAAATTGAATTGAATTCACACACTTGGATTGTTTGTATAATATTTATATGACTCTTAAATTATAATTTACTATATTTAAACTATACGCTATTGGTTGCTATAGTCTACAGGTATATAATAATTTACGTTTTAATTAATATGATAAAAATAGTTTATTGCAATGGCAATATTTTCGTTTGAAAAATAAAGTAAACGTTGTTCTAATGTTGGAACATATTAGCCTTGTTATAAGGTTAATATTTAATATTGTAATATTATGTTAAAATTATATTTTATTATTTTAAATTTTCTAAATGAGTGATCACTGTTATAAGAACCACTATGTTGCATTAATGTATTGTTGACAAGCATCGTTTAAGGGTTCAAATAAATATAAAACTTAAAATATAATTTATAAAAGTATACGTCTACTTAAAAAAGAACAATGAAAGTTTCAAACTGATATGAATCTTATATTAAGATATTTTTCATTATAAATCTACCTAATACCTGGTATATGTATAGTATACAATATATATATTTGATATTATATAGCCAATATTTATATAATAATTCAAAATTCGTTTATAAGTTTTATAGCAGTTAAAATTCAATAAATGAAAAAAAAAATAACTATTAAACTTAAAATAATAATTTACATTAAAGGTATTGAATTTGAGAAAAAATTAAGAATTATGTAAATCAATGCATATTCTGAGCTTAAAACTTTGGGTAATATACCTAAGAAAATTAAGTAAAACAAAATTAATTTGTTTTTTAACTAAAACTTATTATAAGCTCATTTATATTTGAACTCTTACATAAATATATAAACTGTTCATGTTTAAAAAGTTGAAACTATAAATAAAAAAATAAAAACTCCTATCCTTATCTATTATTATTTTTAAAACGTATTTCAGTTGTAATAAAATAAATAAAGTATTTTTGATTTTTTGTTTAAAAAAAATTTTAAATACAAAAATGAAAACTAATTTTCATGTTGAAATATAATTATAATATATATACATATTATATATTTTTATATTTTTACAATTTTTCACAAGGAACAAGTTCTATTTGAACTCCAAGCAACGATACAATTATTTTATTCGGCACATAATATAAAAATTATGTAAGATCGTATATTTTTTTTACTACTTTTAAAAACATGATGATTACACAATAAATTGGTACGTACACAATAGGTGTATTTATAAATTATTGTGTGATAAAAAACTGATAGTATAACACATGTCATAAATAATAATAATAAATCTAATATTCTTGTTTATTATATTATAGTTACATTATAAATATTATATTATAGTTATATTATATATATTATATACTGCAATCGATGTTTTTATTGAAATCCAGTAAGTACTAAAAGATAGGTAGTGTAACGTTTTCTAGAATTTAAAACTAGTATTCAAGCTTTCATAATTCTTAATCAAACATAAACTTATTACAATTTTTAGCTGTTTTTCTTGGGTTTTATCATGGAATACTGTCCATAATGATCAATATAGAATTTTACAAAACAGATAGATACAAGTAATTAGGAAAAAATATATTAGAGCAAAAGATTTAAGTATACAAATACCAAAATACATATAATAATATTATTATTATTATTATTATTATTACAGTTTTATTAAACAATTTATTATAATAATATAGGGTATAATATCATATGGTTCTTACAACTGCATTAAAGGTTATTAAAAACTTAGTACTTTAGAAATTATGAATATGGTGAAAAAATTAATTTAGTTATTTAAAACATAATTTTATACGACCTTTTAAATAAACTTTTAGTTTTACAATAACTTGTACAGCTTTTTAAATGACATAAATCTTCTAAAAAGCAATCATGTTAAAAGATTCATAATGTATAAACGAATTACGAAGTTGTAAAGTGTTGTAATTTATTTTTCAAATATTAATAACATTAATCCATTTAAATTGAATCTATCTAACTGCATACAATTTATAATACATTAATCTAACTTAGGTTTTTGTATCATTGTTAATATAAATGTACAAAGCATATCAATTAGTTCCAGTTGTTGAATATTTGAAGTATTAATGCTGAAATTATATTGGCTTTAAAGTAAAAGTACCTATACAGTACTGTTTTATACTAGACTTTGTCTTAATATTTAGTAGATAAAATGTGATTAATTAACACTTAATAACTCTGAAAATTACTTATTCACTTAATAAAATGTTTTGAATACAATAGATGTGAACAATTGTACACTCCGAGCTTACAGTATTAATATTTTCTAATGATTTTATCACAGCAAACAATATTCATTAACCAAAATGATCATATTTCAAATATGTAAACTTTTTATTTCATTTTAATTCCTTTAAATTAATTTATTATTATGATTTATGAATATATATTTATTGAAATAAATATACAACATTTATAGATATGTTATGCATGATTATAATTTCTGTTTCTAAAACATCTATATATTTCGTTAGTATTTAAAATAATGGATTAAAAATAAAATCTACAACTATGATTGAAAAAAAAACAAATTATTATTAAAATACTAAAATTTACTGATAATTATATTAGGTTCACTGTCCGTAAATAAATAAATAATAAATAATAAAATATTTTGTAGTTAATAGGTAAGTAAATACAGGTTAATGAACATAATAATATACAATGTTTAAATAAGACAGTTAAAATTGATGGTATTTTTTCCTCCCAATTATTTTTAAAAGTTCTTTAAATTGTTGCTTTTGACCCTGCTAATTTCTTCCCCACCACTCAAAATATTAATTAGATAACATTTTGTAAAAAAAACTACCCTGCAATTTGAAAATTTAAACTCTTTTACTACTTTGAAAGGTGATAATAGACACAAATCATAAATATAAAATTAAAATGTACATCATTGAAAATTAATATAAACATCGCTCCGCTCAGAATCAGAAACTGTATAAAAGTACGTAGAATACTAATTGTTACATGTTTAAATATTTATTTTATTATAAATAATAAAAATAATCCTCGTAATTAAAATTATATTTCTTCAACTGTATTTTATGTATTGATATTTTTGATATTATAAATTGTATGTAAAATCATGTTGATAAAAATACTTTAACATCAATTATTTTATTTTTATAATTCAAACTGATATTAATCAAATCTATTCGAGATTTTCAATCTTAGAATTAAATCTAAAAAATAGCTATATTTTTGCTACTAATTACTATGTATATTTTTTTTATATCAGTAATTCATAATGGGTGTTTTTTAGTGTACTTGGTAAAAAATCAATAATTTAATAAAAATTTCCTAATTTTTTAATGTTATATTTGTATTTAATTTGAAATCAAAAATTTTTGTTTAAATATTATTTTGGAATAATTAAAATTGTAAACATCTTTATTATTGACTTTGAAAATTAAAACAATATAGTTAAAATAGTATATAATGTATATTATAATATATACCTACAATCCAGGGGCGTAACAGGAGGTGTGTATAATATATATAATTAGTATACATTTTACTGACATAGCAATTTCGTATGTACACTATTTATTCAAGCTATAAAAATAATGAAATCCTAGTTACGCCCCTAAGTATATTATAGAATACTGAATAATTTAATATGTTAAAAATTAAGGTGGTCAATTATGTTTCCATAATTAATAAAAAATTTGATTTATTATTGAATTGATAACTTATTCTTGTTATTCTTTTTTCACCTTTTAAATTATATTGTATTAAACTTTGCACTGTATTATGTTAGTTTGTGTACTCATTTAGAAATATTTGTATCCAAAGCGTTAGGTTAATATAATTCAACTTTTATACTAATATAAAAATCGTAAAAATTAAGAATCATACAAAAACCGTTTAGATAGTTAAAAGTCAAACGTTGATTTTAACACGTATAAACTTTGAGTACACAATATAAGCATAATACATAAAAAGCATTTACTAAAATGTATAACTTTATAAACCATAAATAAATAAAAATATTTAATATTATCATGAATTTATTTGTATGTGTATGAAATAGTTTTAAAAAGTTATTTAAAGTTAATGTATACATTTACGAACTATCGAATATTGTTTAGAATATGAAACCAAACCACGTGTCATCTCAATGATGAATAGAATTCGAAATGTAAAAATGATGTACCTACGTATTTACTTTAGGTTTTTAAATTAATATTTTTTTTATTGTAACCTTAGTTTATCTGACTTGTCAACAGTATCATTTTAAAACGCCTACAGTATATTAAGTAAACGTTTTTAAAAAATTAAAAATAATAATATAAAAAAATATGGTGGCATAAAATTTATATTGAAAAACCTAGTCAGTTAAATATATAAATTACTTATTACAATTAATACGTTTTCGATATTCTATAAATTGTATACTTTTATAAAAGGCGCGCATGTAACAAATAATTTGAGTACTTACCTATTCAATATTAATTTAATAATAAAATGGTTTAGTCATTAGAATTTAATTAATTAGATATTGAACATTTTTTTATTTTTAAATGTTGGTAATTCTGTAATCTTCACGAAAATAACAATTATAGCATTAATAATTAATAGTATAACATACCGGTCGTATAATGTGTTGCTACTAAACTTTGTGGTGCACATTTTAACCAAATAAGTGACAAGGAAATACTAGAGAGCCAGTAAATTAAATTCCAACTCACCTGAAGTGTCGTAAACGAAACCACAAAATCCTATTAGATAAAACAATACTTGACTTATAATATAATAACGCTTGTACGGGCTCCAATGAAAAACTAATAATTGTTTTTATTATTATAATAAAATGTTATATTTTAATTATGTTTATGGACCGATAAGGAGGTAAATAAATTAGTCAATATTGGAATATTAAAAACAAAATATTTAAAATCTTAAAAAATAGAGATTGATTTGTGTGAGTACCTATACTCAAAATAAATATAATCACTGGATATGAATAATTCTGACCAGTCCATTGTAATATATTGTGTAATTGTATGAGCGTAAATATTTTATACGAAAATTATTATCTTGGTTGTACTATAATTAAAAATTTTTTCATATTAATTTTTAGTTGTTTTTATCTAATTAAAAGTTAATCCATCAAATATATATATTTAAAAGATATTATCTACTCATATATTAATTAAATAGTTTTATGCTATAATAATAAGTAAAGTTCGTGTTAAAACATAAAAAATATTTTAGTATCAATAATTTTATAATATTTAAGTACAATACTCTAATCTGAAGATCTAATAATAATAATGAATTTAGTTTTAAATCATTTTGTTAATATTTGTTTCATTAAAATAATATATCAAAACTATGAGATGTTAGTCAATTAAAACATTAAAACTGAAGTCGTACGAATAATAAGATGAAGGAGGGACCGAAAAGTGAAATAATAAAGTTTTCAATGCAAGGCGAGCTTGAAACGGTCGATGATATGTTATGGATTATCTCAACGAGTGATAATAATGTAATAATTATTTTACTCTAAAGTAACATTTAATGTTCTCATACGTTATTAATCATCATATTTGTAATCAATAAATTCATGATAATCATTCTTTGAATTTTTAAAGATGGTCTTGTTTAATTAAGTAAAGTTGTCTCAGTAAAGAACAGTTTTATCATAGAAATCCTCAATATTGTATTCGCACTCTCATCCTTCGTAAATGTCTTATAATTTCTAACACCTAAGCTAGTCTTTTAGTTATAGCTATTGATGTTTTCCATTTCAAATACTCTCCAAATGTTCTCAGTATTTTTATTACATAACTTTAGATCTTACTCGATTTTTTTGGGTTACCTCGCATAGGTATCTTAGATAATAAGAGAGTGAATTTTCATGTGAACTATAATAACAATATTTTCCTGTCAGAAAACCACCGATTTATTACGAAATGTCAAATGGGAAAACCTTCTAGTATCTTATGCTTTTATTTTTAAACTAATTCCACCTAAAATTTCATTTACTTATAACGTACCCAGTAAATGTTTATAATATAACCTTAACCTATATATAAAAAGGTATGATGACAAGATTAAGGTTAGAGATATTGAAGACACTTAGAGGCAGGTCACAAAATTACTCATAGTATTATAGATATTATGTTTAGAGTTTCGTCGTTACATCGTTCAAACAACTATGGTTTCTGGCCTTAAATTGTAGCCAACCTGTAACCGTAATATACTCCTAATAGCTATAGATTGTTCAAAATTTGCTAAAGAATCAAGTTTTTAAATAAGTGCTCAATCATAGATCATATATTCCCTTTGCAAATGTGCTAACAATTTTTGTTATTTATGCCACTTATCAACTGTCTAGTTCTTTATTTCAACATACTAAATTTAAAAATATTTTTTACTCTTTACCGGTCTCTACCTTCTAATATTTTTATCCTAATTAAACCTGTTTTAAGAATTGTATCTAATCCATGCCTATAGATTTTAATAATTACATTCTAACTATGTAGATACTCAAAACGTGTGTTTTATATTTGTAATCTATGTTTACTTTAATGTAAATTGGTATAAATACAATAATTTTTGTTGATAATTCATTATTAAAAAGTAAAAAATGATTATAATTGCATTAGAAGCACAGCTGTTGCAGCATCGCGCCAAGGAAAGTCTAATGTTGAAAAGTGTAATGCAGTCTTTGCGGCATTAGCAAATGATTAATATCATCCTCAAATATTTATAAAGTAATAGGCACTTAGATACATAATACCGATAGTTTCAATTTTAAAAGAAAACACATTAATTTCGTACCTATTTCAAACCATAAGTATTCGTCTTTATGTTGTTGCGGTCGGCGATCAAAAAACATTTATTAATATTCTTGACTTTTATTTTGAGTTGCAGTCCTAATTGGACATTTTTCTAAAATCTTTAGGATAGAAAATATAACATCGATAATATTAAACTAATAGCATTTATTCGTTGAAAATATATACGAGTTTGTGCCCTGTAAAAATTGCTCAGCGCTTATAAGCACATTTGATATTTATAGACAATGCCCGTTTATGATAAGTACGTATTTACATACGGTGTATAACAATTTTATTATAACTTGTAAACTTGATTGTAAAACACTCGTATTATATTAATGGTATAATACGAGTGTGTAACAGAGTAATGTCATATAATATCTAATAACATCGTTAGATAATAATTAATAAAATATTATGTACATTTTCTGTAGCATCTAACGTATAATAAACCATGCATGTACCACAATATCCGTGACTACGCTCAAAACTAACGGTAGTAGATTAGCATTATGGTCTCATTCGTCCGATTCATAAAAACGAAAACCACTGAACGCCCACAACAAAATCCAAGACTAGCCCCATACTATACCCAAGTGCCTACGACGGTTATGCGCCTATATTATGAAATTTATCTGCAGGCGGTCAGCCACATGCGTAAGACGTAGTTATACAACAATAAGTATACTACCTTTATAATGTGTATGAGTGTGTGACCGTGGTATTAGCTTCGTTAAATGTTTAAAAAAAAAAAAAACACTTTTTCACCCTTAACCATATATCACACGGAGGTCCGTATAATAGCTGCAGATCGTTAGGCAGAAACCATTATTGCCGTTGGAACGCACACGACAATGTGAGCGCACGTCTCCGGTAAAGGTTATAATGCGTGCGACGGGGTCGTAGAACTCGAGTCTCATTCCGTCGCGCATAAAGACGTTGTATATTATATCGCGCACCCTTCGTCACCACTGCCGTTGTCCATCCGCCATTGAAGAAAATCACCCATCGCAGTACAACATAGCGTTTGATATCTGAACAAAGAACCTTCATGCACATTTAGCGTGGACGACGGACGTGAATGATCCACTTAAACCAGAACTCCTCAACTCGCCTCAAGCTACAGAACAGTTTTTAAACGTTTACCAACCATGAACCATTACTTAATTCTACCCATAAAATTTCACTTCTGCATTCAGTTATTATTCTTTAGTTTCTAAGTTTTTTCTTATTACTTTAAAATAATATATTACAATTTGTCAAACATAAAAAATATATAACACTGGTAAATATGATGTGTTGATATAAACATGAAATACGTGAAAAGAAGGCTTCTATTCAGGATAAAAATTTGATTTGTAATAATTTTAGGTACATTTTTATACAAATTCTTAGACCTTTCCAACAAACTATAAATGATAACCACCGACATGAACATAATATGTGGAGAGTGATTTATACGATTTACTTGCGATAAATATCGTAGTAGTTTTATTAGGTATATAATAATATTATACTGAGAGGTGTATTTGGGTTCATTAATATTTTAAGTCAATTTCTTTTGTTTTGATAAATAGTTTGAAGTATTTTATATTGTGTTCTACATGCGTTGTATACCTGGATTTAAATGACTAAAGGAACTTTCATTTTTACGACCTATTTTACAAGAAAATCGTAAGCATACTTCATGAATCAACAGAAAATAAGCTCCCGCCGAACAATATCGGGTAACATCATATTGTTCATTAAACCCACAAATATTATCATTTTCAGACAAATTTGTGAATACAATATTTCATTATTTTATTCTGGATACGTCATCAACTTCGTTACACAATTGTAAAACTTAATTACTAATGTTGTTTATAGTATTAAAAAACTTTAATTGACAATTCCGTTAGATCGTGGCTATTTGTGTATAAAAATAAAGTTACTAAATCAGTTTGTTTAAAGTAGCTATTTATAAAAAAAAATGATGTATGTATGTGTGCGTTGTTTCTTACATAAAAAATATTCGTTCAAACTAAGTTATAAGTATATAACTTAATTAAAATAATATAAAGGTTGAAATTAATTGAACACAACTTATATGAAATATGGAATCATTTACCACCAGAGACTTTCTCAAAATCCATATTATTATATTAGTAGGAAAGGGTCATATAAATTTTTACATAACCGGTAAGAACAAAAGCTGAGTAATTTAATAAAATGTTGATTTGCATTATTGTTTAAGGTTAAATACAAAAAAAAAAAGAAAAAGGAAAGTAGAAAACACAAGAATAAAAAAATTATTTCATGCGCAGAATATATCCTCGAAAATTATTTATACAAAACATAGTACCTAAGTAGTAACAAATCGTTATAAATAAAAAACTATCAAGTTAGTGTGTAAAATTAAATATAAGCTAACAAATTTGCATATATTTTTAAATGTACAATTTCTTGCAAAAACTCAATAAAAACTAATGACATCACGATAATATATTATTATTATTTTTTAACTGCTGATTCTGATGTTTAGCTAAAATGATTATAATTTGACTGATTATATTATAATGTTAGTATATACAATCGTATACAAATGTTAATATTAATTAAAATAAATAATGTATATTAAATTATGTTATTAAAATGGTAAATAATTGTGAAAATAAAAAATAAAAAATATTTATTCTGTTGAGTTATTTAAATTAATTAATAAGCTATCATTTAATCATACGATTATGATCATGAATATTGATATAATTGTACATTTTATACATATATATATAATAAACTAAACTTAGTCTCCCATCCATCGTTAAAAATAAAAATAAAAATATCCAACAGTTATTAATTTTGATTTATTTTGATTAACCTCAGACATCAAAAAATCCTTTATACCGCAACATTTGTTATATCATTATTAAAATCAGTATTCTTTATATACATAACAGGCAATATTTGTACAAGTATATTATAATTATTAGGTATAATTAAAAAATATATATATATTTATTTAAAATACAGGTATATAGACGTTAATAATAATATAATGAGTTGATGGACGGTGATATATTATTTTCATAATGGTAATGAACGTGATAAACTGTTATGAAACTGTGACAAACCGTGACGTTAATATACGAGGCACGTTAAGCACAATATTTCAGTCTGATTTTTAATTTAATAATTTAATAATATAAAGGAAAAAAAACCGGGGAGGTGGTCAGATTCTAGAATGAGAAATGCACCAGTCCGTTTGTTAGCGACGAATCCATACGCGTACATAATATAATTATCATTTATTTTACCATGCCAACCCCTCAGTTATCCCAAAAACCGAACATAATTACTTGTTCTAACCGATGTCGCTAAAACTTACGGCACTCAGCGAAATAACCGTCAGCGTTCGCATCGTGTAATTTATTGTCAAAATATGTTGTTTCAGCTAAATGTTTGTCCATTTTTCGTAGAAGTACTTACCAAAAGTATTAGACGTAGAATACTAAAAGAAATAAATGTGTTTTAATGTATAGTACTACGTTGTATAGACAAACAACTCGATTTTTAAAATGTCCAAGGCGGTAGACGGCCGTGTACACAATATGCACTGCACTATTGCAGTGCATACATTTCGACGCGATTTATTTGATACCAAAGTTCGTACTATCAGCACGATTACCATGATACCATCATGAGAGACTTCGATGTAGGCAAGCGGTCTAAAAAAATAACACATACGTTTTCGTTAAAACTGTCGAGGGTTGTTTTATCGAATTGTGTGTTAAAATATATGCCGCCGTCGTCGTCGCGCGGTTGGAATAATTTTTATTAAAATTTGAACTTTACCTTGGGATAGACGTCGCTTTAGGACCAAATTGTCTTAAAGATTACCTCAATAATCACTTCCTAAACGTTGTTTTGCGTTTCAAATGGTTAAGTACACATATAAGTCCATACTACGATAAAGTAATAAAAGTATGTACGATATTATATTGCGGAATGTTATCATATTAACGTATCAACAATTTTCTAAATGCATATTAAATAATTTAATTAATTTTATAGAGTTAAAAGTCATCATTAAACTGTATATTTTGTTATTGGAAATTTAATTTGATAAATTTCACCCAGGCGAGCATTTTATTTTTAAAACGTAATAACAGCATTCAAGTTGGACATAATCTAAATTAATTTGACAATATTATGTTAAAATTAATTTCGTATATTTTGTTTTTACTTATTTATATATTAATAAATTGCATTCACGAATCACGTTTGATATTGTATATTTAGTACGAGTGTCGTGAAATAATTGTGAATTTAAATAACATGCATTACAGATTTTAATTTCCGATCGTTTGTTTTATTGTAGGTACACACAAGTGTAAGAGTGATTTTATAGGTTCGTAACTTCTCGCATCTGATTTCAACGCAAGCATGTTATTTGATATATTTTTAAAGTTTCGTTTGTAAACGGTCTCCAATGAATCATGTTTGTTCTACAAAAACACTGTTTTTTACGTGTGCATCACGTTATATAATGCGATAAAACTATTTTCCTGAAAACGAAACGTTCTAATAAAATGAATTCGAAACAATTAAATATTATACATAATATAATACAATAGGGTCTGGACACACGCACGCAACAATTGTAGGAAGAAGACCAACATATAACACTATAAGCGAACATTCAACGCGCGGTATATTATGTGCATTATTTGCAGAGGCTCTTGCACGTGATATATGGCAATAATAAATATTGTGTTTTTCAGCCCGTTCCCATCGGGCTTAATAATTAAATGTTGAACCTTCTTTTTTTTTTTGTTATTTGTAACCGGGGGCGTACATATTGTATACCTGCCACCTAATATCTACCTATGTATACATATTATACATAGAAATACTTACTTACAAACTTATCTACCTATTTACTTACTTAATACTTATTTATGACCTACTTTCTATGAGTCTTACATGTTATTATATCGCATACTTACTTGCTATTTATTTTTGCGGGTGATCGTGAGTCTGCAAGTAGAATCACTCAAACGTGAAAATCGCTATAAAGTTTGTCGTGTTTCGAAACCTCCCCCCCCCCCCCCAAAAAAAAAATAATTGGAAATTATAAAAAAGAAACCAACAAAGATACATTGGTTATGTGTTATGATCATTAACAAAGTATTTTTTGTGCAATATATTATGTCTTATAGTTTTAAGTTGAGGCATGTTTTGAATTTTGAATTAGTGAATACAGCAGTTCTGAAAGCATAATAATTTATCCACAAAACCAACAGTAATAATTGTATCTAATAGTTTGTAATAAAAGCTTCGTACCAAAATGTTACACTCACTCTAAGAAGAGAAGTTACTTTTTGATTGATAAATCCTTCCAACGAAAAAATAAAAGAAGTTTTGTTACATGCGTTCTTATGAACGTCATAGAAACAAATTTCGGACTGGATACTCAGACCGAGTTAAATTACACAAAAGTGCTGATAAATATTTAAGCCGACTCCGCGAATCCTTTGATGGTGTAGAGTTTTTACTTTTATTCATATTGGTACAGTACTGAGTAACGTGTTTTTAAAAACGCAGATTAGCAAAAATCGATAAAATTGTGTATATTGCAAACGCAAAGGTCGATATGTTTTTAAATATTTGCATATTTTGCACCACGCGCCATGTAATTTAATAAAATGAATATAATTTCTACGGTTATTTTTATTATAGTTGTTTAATTCGTACAATTGTGTTTTTATAATACTAAAAAAAAAACAAATGGAAAATTCATTATATTAGACCGTACATTTACGTAGACCCCTCACTTAAAACCCAAGACTTACTAAACATATTTTGTAACAATAATAAACAATTTAAACCTATCCGGACGTATGATCTTCAACTTTGGGCTAATACAAAAAAATCTAATATCAACAATCATTAAAAATCTTGAAGTAAGAAAATCAATATAAATCCCACTTTATATCTCCGATCAAACAATATATTTGGATTTCATCATCACGATATTAAATAGATGAAATGAAATCCAGACAAGAAAAAGCAAAACTATTTTACAAATATTTCATAGCAACTTATCCATCCACTCTAATTACATGAAAAAAATCTAGCGTCCCTATAATTTATTATAATACCATCAAGACATCTTCTACGAAAATAAATGTTCCGAATCAATATATTCAAAATATGAATATGTTTTTTTTTTTTATAAATTATTGTTATATAATTTAATATTTTTTTTTTTGCTGTAGGTATTAACGTTATATTATATTACTCATCGATATGCTATCAAACTAAAATATTGTCTTATAGAAAAGTGATGAAAAACCATTACACATTTATGTATATTGATTTTGAACAGTGACAATTAAGGTGATACCTACAAGACTTTGGGATATTATTGTATAGTCTGCAGTGATGAGATTTATATAGAAAAAAAAATAACCTAAACGTTTACGTAAATTAAAACTTCATCTACTATAGGTTATTTATAGATTATCGTATGTATATTTAATTCAAGATACATACACATCATTATTTGTATTTAAAGGTTTGTCAAAATAATTCATCAAACGTTTAGTTTACTGCGGTGAATGAGGATCGATAATAATATTAAAATATGCATCACCATAAGGTTTATCATTCAATTATTATTTGTGTTCCGTTTCAGTGTAGAATCTTAAACATTTTTTACGTCGTTGTATATATTATTCAGAAAATATATTGTTCGTCACGATAAAAAAATAAAAAATAAAACAGTGCGTTATAAGATAAGATGTGCACTATGCGTTTACCGATTTCATAGTTGATTAAACTATTGATCATAAATCCTACAGTATGTGTGAATTTTAAAACATTTATAGACTACTCGTATGTATACATACAATGATCAATAA
The DNA here is from genome assembly GCA_036289425.1 of Rhopalosiphum nymphaeae. NCBI lineage: Eukaryota > Metazoa > Arthropoda > Insecta > Hemiptera > Aphididae > Rhopalosiphum > Rhopalosiphum nymphaeae. The sequence goes on from JAZAQC010000013.1 coordinate 22,474,007, forward strand.
AATACGAATTAGCTCTAGGCGTAAAAGTGTAAATTGTTGAATTGCGGAAAGTGATATATTTGAAAAGATGTAAAGACGTTGAAATAAAAAAAAAAGTCAGGTCTATGAGGTTCATAAAAATACGTAATTTAAACGAGTTTGTTTCACACAATCGGAAATTAATGTATAGTACATACATATATATATTATACGTATTATGATATTTCACAAGCGTTTTTAATATCAGACTTCTCGAAAACTGTACTATACGATCCACTTGTAAAAATTAATCACACACAACCACATAATATATTGTTATACAGCTTTCGGCAAAACCTTTGTCGAATACTTGAAAGAATATTGTGTCGACATCTACTATTATACACCTATGCATACAGAGAGTGACAGTAAGATTGACAAATGGATTTAGTTAACTATAAAATTAATTTTTTCCTATAAATATTTTTCAAATTATTATTATTATTATATGTATATAATATAATGAATACAAAACATAATAATTAATTGTTTTCATTTAAAGCTAATAGGAAAATATTAATTAAAACAAAATTTAGTCACATAGATAGTTTGTTGTATTAATCATCACTCATTAGTTATTTTTATTACTCAATATGCATATTATGATATAATACGCGCATATTATTACCATTTTTAATGAAAATCATTTAATTAAATTGAAGAGACACGATATGTAAAACTAGACAAATCTCTGATACCAACACACCGGAATCGAGTTACACGGGTAGCTAGAGACTCGTCGTCAGATAAAACGGACAAAATATCCAAAGGACTCCGACCAGGGCGAAGTGGCCGTCGAAGAGGTTGACGAGGTATTGGAGGTTCGTGCGCGCCCGTTGGCCGTACGGTCGCAGGTGTTGACAACGCCGCAGCCGATATCGAATTTGACGGTGTGCACCGGCACGAAGTCGGCGACGCTAACGTTTGATGACGGGATCGGAGCGGGGTCGTCTAAGTGTTACGAGCTTTTCATGGCGGTCGTGGACGGAAACGACTACACTCGGGAGAAAATAAAATACATCCACTCGCCGGAACCGCAACTCCAACCACAGCCGCCCGTCAAGTGCGAGGTGTCCCGCTTGAACCGCCACGCGGACTATTATTTTGCGGTGCGCTAGGTCGACGTGCACGATAGTCGATTGCCGTGTTTGTGAGTGTAGAGTAATCATTCGGTGTATGAGTTTGTCCCGACGCTTACCCGGTGCTCTTTTGAATTCAAAAATAATAAATGCATACCGAAAATCGGTAATCCAGTGTCTAGCTATCAGTTCTCAGGTGCAAATCGATACCTGGCTGGGCAATCCGTCTACGGCGGATTGTCATACTTACTGACGTCGAAATTCCGATGTTGTATTGTAGTAGAAAAAGTTAAAGTCGAATATTAAAAAATTAAAAAAAAAAAAAAAACAATACAATAACAGTATTGAATGTAATGCATCTATATTTCATAATAACCTGCTCGCCGAACTTGGCGGACGGTACAGATAGACTAACTAACTAACTGCTATTAATAATCTAAAGATAATAAATCGGTCTCTGTTGTAGTCGTGGTAGGCCCGACGCACGGCGGTAACACAAAATGTAAAATAAATACAACATAACAATAATATTTAAATAAGTAAATAATAGTAATCAAAATCACCACAAAACTAATTTAAACTAAGGCTCTCGGGTAGGCAAACCGACTGCGTCGGATCACGGACAATGCTAAATCTGAACTTAATAGTAGATAATAATAGAAAAATAAATAATAATAGTTATTCTTTTGACAACGAATAACCGATAACTGGTAGGCAAAGCTAAAAATAAATCTACAAAATAAATCTATTGTAATTCACCATTTTTCGTATCGCCCCTAGTAGATAACGGACACGACCTTAGCGTTTTATTACATAAGAAGATACACATATATTATTAGCATTTTAAATGAAAATTACTCAATTAAATTGAAGAGACACGATGTGTAACTTCCTGTTCGTATTTTTTATTTACTTCTTGTGACTCTTTTTTAACTTCAAATGCTTCAACATGTTTATCCTTGAATTCATTTCGGCCCGACTATTGTAATTTACCTACATAATATATTATGTATATATTATACATGCCGCTATATCAACCTAAACTTTATACCACACAACTAAGCATGAATAATTAATTGAAATTATTAATTCAGATTTCGAAATATTTACATAAATTAAGGCGCTATACAAAGTAATTTTTTTTTAAAGTTAAACTCTCATTTTCTCAAAATACCTAAATATTTTCGTTTTTTGAAATCTTTTGTTTTACATAAACATTATTTTGCACTTTTGAGTTATTATCAAATAAATAACATTAACGATATTTTTAATAGTTATAATTTTTAATTTGTTTTTAACGACTGCGTACTTCAATTTCATACTCCAAAGAAATCAAAGCAGACAATTTTCTGAGAATATTTAAAAAATTAAATTACAAAAACGAAGTGTATTAGTTATAACTTTATAAGTATTTATTTTATTTTAAAAATATGAATGCTATGGTCCTTTATAAAAATATTTACATATTTTTACTTATAATTACTAAATCCTAAATAATTTAGACATTTATAACATCAATTTAAATATTAGATGACAAACAATGGTTCATATTAGTAATAGACATAAAAGTCTAGCTAGTTCATTTTTTTAAATAATCCGAGGAGTATAAATAAAAGAATAAAAGGGGACTTGAAAACATTATTACACTGAAAAACTTTTTTAAATTAATGAGTGAAAGTAATGTAGGTCAATTCTGTTTTACCAGATAACAAATTGTTTAAAAACTTAACACTTATATACGTCCGTGTTTAACCAATGTGGTGGTCATAATAATCTCAGCGATAGGAACCGCATATATGTATATGTATATGGGTAGTAAATGAGGATACCTATTTAGTATGAATCTAGTAAATCTTAAAAATGTATGTTAAAAAAGTTCTAACTGAATATGATTTATCACTGTGTTTGTATGTTATATGAGCACTATAATTATAGGGCAAGACTAATTAATGCATATTTTGGCACTTTGATAGAAGATTTCTACAATTTGTTGTTACTCTTTTAAAGAAATCAAGAACCTGTAGGTATTGTTAACAGTTGTGCAGCTTATCATTTCAATATGATATCGATGATCAAGATTATAATTCAATTTACAACTAATAACAAATAAACACTTGCAGCACACTATCGGAACCACACAATTTGTAATTATAAATCGCAGATTATTGTACCTCAGAGGATATTACCTGCACGGCTTATATTTGTCAAGATTTAGCGATAGACTTATTGAACAAAAACATAATTTAATTAGATTGTATTTCAATTGCCGGCAGCTATAAAAACAAATAATTTCATAAAATCAGCAAAGCATAGGGAGTTGTTGATGTTTTAGAACAACATTGAATTTTTTAACAACAAAAAAAATGTTATATTAAAGTTCCATAATATGAACACTTTAAACTTGATTCCTTGCATTCTGACTTACAAGTATCTATTCATAAGATAAAATTTGAATCAGATTATATGAGAAGAAAACTGAAATTCAAGTACATTTAAGATATAACGATTTACATTTTTAGGTAAAAAAAAATAAAATATTATGTAGTTGAATCAAACTACATACTAAAATATTAAAAGTGAGTTGCAGAAACATTAAAATAAACTAAGTTACTTAGAGTTAAATACAATTGTTCGTGTTTGTTGGCCGTAATAAATGCGGCGAGACATCTGCACACCACCGACATACGCTCTTTTTTTATTTACATTACATATTTATTTAATAACATAAATATATATTACATATAATTTATTATATGTACTTGATATTATAATATTATATAATAACCGTCGCATCATTACAATTCATTTAAGTATAAAATCGATATTGTATTGGTTACAATATTTATAATACTCATAATATTTACAATCAAAGTTTATGACAATAATTTGGTCGGAAGGGCCCTTTCGTAGATTCGTAATTCATGGTAAATTTCCAATTACAATATAACAACGCGCACGACATGTTTATAATATAATATCATTACGGACTTCGGAGATGAGTTGTCGGTGAATTGATGCTCGGCGTTCACTCGAATTTCCGATACTTCATAAGCCGCATAATAATATACACGGACATAGTTAGAAAAATGGTTTTTGCCATACATTTTGTTGCAGGCTGTAACACATGAATGTGTTTCCGCAACAACATCGAAAAACTTCAGCTAATCGCGGTGGTTTTCGTGTTGGTGGCGTATAACGTTCATGCAGTATTCAAATCGCATACCTATAGCTACTCAATCCTGTCATGCGCCGCCTAGAAAGATAGCCAAGCATGATCCGAATCTAAGTCTCTGGAAACTTTTGTAAAATTACTAATATTTGAATTTCCTTATTGAAAAACCTTGTTTTTGTCGGTGCTTGATAAAAGTGAAGATAGTTTTGAAAAAGAAAAAAATTAAAATAGGTATTTCATGGTTAATGTATTCTATTAAATCGAGTTAAAATTAAGAATAAAACTGATTCCATATAATAGTCTAGAATAAACAAGTGTGGATAATATCTTAAAATTATTTTTTTCTTAACCATTATTTGATTTTGTTGATAATTTATTTCCTCACAAAGTTAGAAAATCTAGAACATCGACCTGAGGTTAGTGCATTGCACTCTTTACACCTCCGCTAATTCCGATATTATAAAGTAATAATAAATACGTTGTACGCAATATATTAAATATACGTAGGTTTATTTGCTGCTCCTTAATTCACGCGTCTGCAAAAGTCTGCAATTTTGAAGACATTTTTTTTAATAATTTATAAATTGTACTTATCTATTGTTTAATGAAAGAAGAGCCAATTTCAAAAAATTAATTATTATTATTAAAATATATATATACTGAGTGTTTTTTTTATCAAACAATACTTATTATTTTCACAATCTATTAAAATTTAACCAAATAATGTTTTACATAACTCCTAGTCAAAATAAAACAATATTTTTAAGAAAAATTATATTTTTAACGGTGTAATTTTTTTTTAGTTTTTTGGACGACAACATACATTTTTAATTTCATATCCTGTAATAGAATATTTTTTTGGAGTATTTTGATACATATAAATCGAAATTCGGACAAGTAATCTATTACTTATAAATATTTAAAATTGTTGTGAGTGGTGTAGTAGATTAACATTTTGCGGGGTGCTCTATTTATTCAAAAAACTATAAATATTTATATCTCATAAACTACTTGTCATTTGAATTTCGATTAATATGTATAGAAATACTCCAAAAAATATTCTGCTTTCAAATTTAAGGTTAAAAATAATTATCATCATTCAAAATATTAAACACTTATAAATTATAATGATTAAAATAATGTTTTTTTTTTTTTAAAAAAGTATTATTTCATTTCGACTGGAAGCTATGAATTGTCGCGGGTTTCCAGCTACCTATAACCTACTACCTACTATCCTTTTTGTCCGAAGGTCAACAATAAGAATTGTTCCGAGAAGTTTATCGATAAAAATAATCTCATGCAACGCACATACACCAATACTCCAACCAATTATATTATAAACGACAAAATGCACACCGATAACATAAACCAATACACATAGAAATTCTATTTATTAGTTATCTCTCAATTGCCTTGCCGCGGTGCCTATACACTAAACACGTTAACTTCATTTGCACTCCGTACTACAAAAATACACATTAAAATATAATAAGAATTTTTCCGGGCAACGCCGGGTAATAATTCAGCTGTATAGTGCATTATATTGTAGAATTTATATTATTTATATTTAGTATTACGCATTGCGGGTTTTCTGTTAATCGGCCGTATCCGGACCGGTCGTACGATATTTATATATATTAATTATTATATTTTGTGTGTATGTGTGTGCGCGTACGCTGATCGGCAGACGGGCCGCGTACGAGTATTGTAAATCAGTTGCAAAACACACGTCTCCACCACAGTTACTGTCTTGCAGAAAATAAAATATACTTTTGTAAAAGGTTAATGTGTCAATTTTATTAGAAGAGGGCATCCCAACCCTTACAATATAATACATTATTATTATTTATTTTTTTTTTTACCTCAATTTGTATTTGTTAAACAATTTTCTTTTTACTACGTATGTACCGCTATCGTATAAAAAAAAATTTAAAAAAATTAATTTAAATAATAATTGTAGAATATAGAAGAATTAATATACTCATTATATAAGTAATGTATTTTTTTAATTTAAAATAACAAATGGTCCTTCTTGTTATCACATTAATAGTAAAATAATTTAGTGACGGTAAATTTTAATTTTTGATCACGAACTGCTTTTATTATTAATTATTATACCCTATATAAAATTGATATTAGAATACAATATTTATTTGTTTCATTTAAGAGGTACAGAAATAACTAAATACTACATACACAAACTGGCCTATCGACAATAAGGTTTAGTAAAGAAATAAACGGAGGGAGTGTTTGAAATAAAAATCGTAATTACTTTTTTTTATCGTGACACGCATTTTAACGATCTAGTATTTTTTTTTATCAATATTCAAATAAGAGCTTGATGTCTGATCTTTTTCTCGGAAATTAAATTTTGTTTCTCTTAAAATTTCTCTCCATCCGTTCCCTTGCAGCCCCAATCATATTTTTTTCGTAATGAACACAATTAATGTAATTAACAACTGCCGTGTAATTTAAATTGGTTTGCTATATCTGCTAATCCGTTTAACCGTAGTAATTATAAAATTGTACTGAACATTGACAGGGCTTTTTAAATACCTACCTTGATTTAATATTTTGAATTCATTTTTCAAAAAGTTATGAATATTTTAATCGGAAAAATTAACGTACAGCGTCGTTTGATGATGTTATGAGTTATTAGTGTTATTACTTATGTTAAAACGCGACACTACTGCGCTAATAACTTTTACTATTAACCGATTAATCTGTATTTAATATATTATTAACTTCAGAATTAATTCTATACATTTAATTATTGACGTTACATGTAAGAAAGGATTAAATTAACCCATAGAGATTACGAGTTAATTCGTATAGTGTCGATAGTGATACAATAACATGATCATTAAATCAATTATTAGGTATAATACAATATGTTGCAAGTATACTTATTTTCATAGAATATAATATTGTATTCCAGGAATCTTCCTTGCCGTTTCGTGTACTTGAGATTCCAACGCAGATGTACATAATGCATGTATAATGTATGCATAACATTGTTGTACTGGCACGTATAACACACTTATATCGTGTCACAGTGCGAGATCGATGGTTTTTGACGGTATAGGCACAAAACGCCATCATACTCACAGTAAACGATATAGCTGGCGAGTATTTTGTACTATACCACATTTCGAATTTCATCTCCAATGGTTCTAATTTATCACAACTGAGAATGTTATTTATTAGAGTTTAAAAACGTACATATATATATATGAACAATTTTACAATTTTGATTCGTATTAGATTCTTATAGAACTTATTTTTTTGGTGGTGAGCTATGATAGGCTTTACTCATTTGTTATATTTTTATTTTTTAAGATTAGACACGCCCAAGCATCGAGCGGCATTATTATTTCAATTTATTATAATTTGATTCACAATTCCAATGTTGGCACTTGGATCCATTACTGTCTTATAACCACTGTAGACAAGGATTTTTAGTGTAAGTGAAATCTGAGAAGGGGTAAGAGAAGCAGTAGAATGATGAAAACTTATACTTTTTAACGTCACTGGGAGTATTAGATATTTTTTTCTCGTGGAGTGTGGTATTAATGTGCCGAATATACATTAACAGGTCAAGCGCATGCTTTAAATAGCCCTAACCTGGAATGGCGTTCGATGTATGCGGAAAGTGATTTTCACGGTCTGAGACTTTGATTTTAGCCATTTTTGGTTCTGAGTACTATGTTTGTAGTGCAATATCAATTATATATAGGTCGTAGAACCATAATGGCACATGTTATTCGTACAGTGTATAATACGGAGTTTATGTCATTTCGAGCGCAGCGTGAATAAATATTGTATAAAGCAATACTTTTCTATCAGAATATTGTATCAATGGAAATATTATATATTATATAACGTTAGTTTAAGTATTTTTTTTAAAAAGCCTTTAATTATTTTGTTTGTTAATTTATTGTTCCACTTTTTTAAAAGTGTCTAGACTTCCCCAACACTCATTTGGTTTCATTTGGTCTTTATTAATTACGGAGTGAAAATAATATTAATTATCATAGGCATATAATATAGTTAGTATACTAGTACAATCTGTTCTAGTGTATGGAAAACTGTACTATAACATCAAATAGATACTATAATTATAATAATAATATGGTGTGTTCTGTAGCCATGTTTTAAAGAGTAATTTATGAAACGTCATAAAAATAGTTTATACGATTTATTACTAGCCGTATAATCCGTTTAGAATTATTTACATGGCTTAATATAATTTCCAACAGTATTGGAATTCAAATCATTATATACGTCTAAATCAAGAATTATTAAAAATGTTTTGATTTAAAATGAGTAGTAAATTTATAATTGAAATATTAAATGATATGTGACTACGAGCAAAATGTTAAAAACATTGAAAAAGACAGCCCCACTGAATGTTTGTTTATAATATATATTATATATATACGAAAAGATGTTGTATATAGTTTGTAATAGGATTTGATTAAACTTAAATTGAAATGTCGGACAAGACACTTAAAAAAAAACTATTTTTTTTTCGCGATTTTGGGTTTATAAAGAAAAATATACCATGGAATCTTTTTTTTAAAAGGAGTGTTTTCGTGCGATACACGATGTCACAAGTTTCACATTGTATTATGCATTGTGTACATAGTACGACTGTAATATGAATATGTTAAAAATAAATACAAATATTATAATTTTATTAAAAATATATGTCTTTTTCACACCTCTAATAAAAAAAAAAAGTGACGAATAATAATTCGTCTATTTAATATCGTATAGAGATATACTAAGAAATTCTGAATAGCATAGTTTAGGTACTTATATAAATGTAATTTTTACTTTTATATTTATTTATTTATACATATTATGTAGGTTTGTATATTTATATTTTAAATTATTAACGTTTAGGTACTTTAATGCCCAAGTTATACAATTTGTATAAATCACTGAATTTATTATTATATTTTTACATTTATTGTTTATGTAAGAAAAATTTTAGAAACAAAACTAAAATACATTGTTGTTATGATAGAATAAAATGTTTTTTGAAAATTAAATTTTCTTTGAATATTAAACAAAAACGTTTAATTTTTGTTTTTAAATGTCTTATTTTAATACTTATGTAGCTTTCTACATAAGTTTCTAGTTTAATAAAAGACCTATACTATACACACGTTTACTGTATCAATTATTAATGCATTTTGTGTTTGTTTACGACACGTCTAATGTTTTTGTTTACCTGCCATTTATAATTATTATTATACGCGTCTAATGAAAAGACTTAAAGATTAAAGGTATGGTTTGTGTTCAGTAGTTCTCTACCTAAAGTCTACGCCATTTTCTGGCATTTTCCTGAAGTTCTTTATACACGTCTAATACATTTAATTTTTACAACATTTTTGTATTAATGGTCTAGTTGTGTAAGCTACATAATGGCGTCCATGCAGTACGCATCATGTGATCCGCCTTTATTTTTGTTCAAATAAAATTTAAATGTTTTTACGCTAAATAAGAATTTAAAAATGAATTCTAAAAAATGCTGTTACTGAATTTGGGTGTTGGCCATAACGGGAGGTGCCTTTGTATTTTAAAATAATGATCTAAAATTGTATTAAAAAAAAATTCTTTTTTTTTTTTTTGAGTATGAATTATCTAAAAGTTTTTGTTTTTCGTATGCTTCCATACAAGGGTATTAAATTGGTTTTAGTTATCATTTTAGAAGTTATCTAAACCTAAGTTTGTTTTTATTTTAGTTTTGAAAGAATTTTAAAATTACAAATATTATATTTTTATATATCTAATAATTTCACCGTTCAAAACTTAGAGTTATAGTAAACTTCAATTTATTGGTACCGTATTTTTTACTGTTATTGATTTAAATAAACTTTATGTTTTGATATATCATATAATAAATAAATTTTCTCACGCCAATAACAACACTACCGCTGATGTATCGTCGTGAAGCCCTAAGTCGAGACTACAATCACTGTCCACCCTTCATTAAAATCCACGTGACATTAGATATAATTCTACCACCACTTTTTTTTTGTATCCTACCTAGACAGTCATCAAACCAACGTATTATTTTAATGTTAAAAGATATTACTTCCACGATACTTCCCCACTAAATCGCTTCCACTGCAGGACCTCTGATGCCACGAAATGGATGGATGAAAATGATGGAGATATACTAGCCATCACACTACTATCTATATTCATCCGGTATTATAAACTTATATATAATGTCTAAAATGGTATCTATGAACGTCCGGAGACTTCTAGCAAGGTTTTATGAATTTTTATTATCATCATTATTGAATATATCGATACTTATATATATATATATATATATATATATATATATATATGTTTTCGATATGAAAATTGATCATAACAATCGAATATTTTCATTATTTTGAGTTATTTTATCTGTATAATGTATGTTTTAATATTATATTTTTCAGTAAGTGTTGTATCTTTTGGCTTTTTAAGCATCAAATGTCAATAAAAAATTGCCTCCCGTTTTAAATCAATATTTATAATTATTAATTATTTTTATTTTCTGTTTCTCCTATCTCGAATACCGCCAATAATATATCGTTAAAAATGTGTAACAAACCATCCACGATGCTAAGGTACAAAGCTTTAGATCACAGTTATCGACCCGACCTAACAAGAGTGTCTGGTAGATCGTCGGTTGAAAACTATCCAATTCGCATAAAGTCTCAATTATCATATTATTACATTTACAAAAAATATAATACTATTTTTATAATGATTATATTTATACACTTATTAATATAAGTCATACCAAACAAATACTACTATATTGATAAAAAGGTATATTACTATTTTTATAATAAAATAAGACGATGTTCTTTTATAATAAAAATTAGACTAGTTAAATGTAAGAAAGTGCTCTTAAAGTCATAACTATAGATAAACAAATCTTAAACGTATTTATGTTGTCTGTCATTCTCAAAAACCTTATTTTTAATAGGTACTTGATATCTATCAGTCAACAACTTATTACTAGCTGTTTATCAACCATTCTGTATTAATTTGTATAACTAAATTACTGAATTAAAATATTGATACAGCACTACCGTCTACCATAATACATTATATATTATACTCACGATTATTATGCATTTGCACGAAATCCCCGAACATTTTGCTATTGAATTTTGCCCATATTAAAATAGATTATCGATCATACACAACTATACACGAGCGTATAACGTGTCGTTATGAACTTGTGGTGCGGTGTACAACTTCCCAATGCATTTAAAAGTATACGCACTCATACAAATAAGACACAGAAAACCTGCGCGCGTGTATCACGTATATATAACATAAGAATTTTGCAATGAAAACGAACCGACAAGATTCGCGGCAACTCTTAAGTGAGGTTTTTATTACCGTTTTCGTTCAGCGTATCGCATATACACGAGTATACTGTTTGTATATATATATATATATATATATATATATATATATATATATATATATATATATATATATACATATATATAAGGATGACGGTGTGTATAGGTTAGGTTAGGTACACCGTCTTGTAATGGGTTCATTTGCACGTTTGTGTATTAAAAACAGGTAATAATAATAATAACAACAATAGTACCTATATCTACCTACTAGTAGTAATAAGAGAAGTAACATGGATCATATTTGGTTTTAATATAAGGTATAAACACAGGTATTTTATTGAATGGTATTGATGGCAGCTGATAGCCTAAACTATATATCGACGTAAAGTGCCATGAAATGTTTGTCTGATTTTCCGGCGATTCGTAAAAGTAATAATAATATGTAAGACCAACTGCGCGAATAAATTAAAATACGTAATTACATGATTGCCACTGGATGCACAGAAATCAAAAAGTCATCCACCTAGAAACCAAAAATAATTTTTTTAATTAATTAATAAACATTTCAATTGATATCTCTTCGTGTAATCACTAATGCGTCCTTCTATGTCGATGAATCATACACTACATTCAGATCTTGAACTACAGATTATCACTGAAGTAACTACATCCTTTTACAAGCGTTTCCGTTCTCGCCTTACAAACCACCAATATCCACTTATTCTTACACTTAATTCAATGAACACGCCTGGAAACCCGCCGGGAAGATTTAAGGAGTGCTGGTTTCACGATTTGTCTTAACTAAATTAATACAAAAAATAAAAATAAATAAAAAACAATATTTATGCATATAATAGTTAAACAAATTATCACGCCTGAGTGTTACTGCTGGGTAGCCACCTCCTCAAAATTTTAGGACATGTATAATAATTGTTTTTGTTCACACTTATATAATTATTGTAAATTTTAATTACATATTCTATATATTTTAATAAATGTTAAAAAAATATAATAATAATGGATATTAATTTAATTGAGAAATGTAAGGGATGTTGATTGTTAGTTTATAAAAATGTCATCATATGTCTTAGGAAAATTACTTAGATGATTAAAGTTGGAACTTGGAACAGGTCTAAAATCTTTAAGCCACCTGCTACACAATTACACGTGTGTACTTCTTTATGTAAGCCATCATTTTTATAGATCAGCCTTTATTATTTAGCAGTTATTGCACTCAAATATTATTTAATGGCTTAATCAAATGTTTCAAAATAAAATATTTATATTATTACTAGTAATATGTATTTATTGGCCGGTGAATATATATAAATTATATATATTAATAGGTATTGCTAAAGTATTAAGTAGAATTAAATTAGTTTAAATTTCACACAGAATTGTTCTGTTAAACCCTATTATTTATTTATTTATATTTTAAAACTTTTCTGATTGTATAATATACGGTAATTCAAACCATATAATTTATTCATTTTAAATTTATATAGCAAAATTCATTATATCGTTTATAGTCGCTTTTGATGTTTTTTTTTATACTTTGTAAGTTATAACTATTATCCGTTTAATATTTTGTACACGAATTACGGTATTACACTAATTTAAATAATAAATAAAATGTAAAAAAGGATACAAAGTATAAAAAAATATATAGGTACCTATGTAATTTAACATTTTTTAATTTTGACTCAATACTCTTTGGTCGAAAGTTTACTGGGTAGTTGACGAGTTGAAAGCAAAAGCAGCAAAAACCCCATTATAGGTGGAGCTGGTTACAAGGTTTAGGCATCAAAACTTTTAGTATGTTCGCATATATATAGTATAAACTTAGTGTATACTACAATAATTCAGTTTTCAAGAAATTATGTCTAATATTTTTCCAAATAAAACTTGACTAATCATAATAAATAATAATAATTTAAACAAAATGTATTCTAATGCTTCAATATTATAAAAAATACGAATTTAATATTTGATTACCATGAGTTTGGAGTTCTAGTAACTTTTAAAAATAATGCCGTGTTTTAATACCGAATTATTGTTTTTTTTTTATTGTGAGTGAACAAATTGATAAAAATATAACTATACTCGCTATTATCATTTTTCTCATTGTTACCTATTTGTTACATTCACAACGAATTCTATGTATATTAAGTTTTTTATGACTGATAGATTGATTATTTATATATAGTGTATAAACTAGCGATTCTAAATTCGGTAACGATGGTATAATAATATCATCAATTTTATTCCACGTTTTTATCACACCTTCTATTTCACATTATCACACGCAGCACCCCGGATGGTCATCCTTCCACCAAATATTACTTTTCTTAGCAGTCGGCTTTTTGATAACTTTTCAAATCTTCAAACAGACTCATGTAAATTGAATTATGTATAGGATAAAATACACCTACTATATATTATAAGTATCATGTACCTATATTCGCAAGTAACTATTACATCTTGAAGAGTTTACGGTCCACGTTCAGCTGGTAAATATTTTCATAGTCAAAAATAAACATACGTGTCGTACCATAAATGTGTCGTCGACCCATACAAGTATAAAGTCAAGTGATGGAAAAACTTCACTCCACAGTTACGTACCTATAAAAAAATTATATATATATATATATATTAAACGATTCTCTGATGATAGTAACAATACATTTAAATCGAATTGTAAATTTTGTATGATTCTGTGATGTTAACTCATCAATAATTAGCTTTACGACTTAAACTTATATGTACCTAGGTATCATTAAAGTTGTGTTTAATGCGGTTGAATTATGGATTAGCAATAGTATTACTGTGCAGCATGCCGACATATACATTTATAATATATAATATATAAACTTATCAAATAATAAAAGAACCGTTTGATAAATTTGGCTCAGAAGACCACCGTATACATTTTTAAGTGACAAAATACCATTGTAAAATTCGAAACTTCAGTAGGTTTTTAACTTCCGTATCAAGCGACATGGGTTTGGTATACGTTTTTCTTTGTGAGTATTTCGTTACACTTTTATCACCATCCACAATTATACAGGGGGTAGAGTATAAACAAGTGTTGGATCAAAAGGTTATGTATGTAAAGTCCATTTGGATTAAAACGAACTGAGGCATTTATTTGCAATCATTTTTTTTTTTTTTTTTGTACGTTGGCGTAATTAATATTATCTGGTGTATTTCAAAACATGATTGTAATGCTAACAATCTATTTTAGAGTAATGAATTTGTTAATGTGACATAAAACCGTCCGCTGAAAACTTTTAATCCCCGTGACGGTCCGGTTATTGATCAGTGCCTATATCGCGGTCAGTAGCAGGTAGCAAAAATGGTTTCGATTAAGCATTGTGTAAACTCTATAGACAACATATGTATATACAGATTATCCATAGGCTCGCTTCATTGGTTCATTTTTTTTATTATTAATTTCCTATATTGTAGCAACGCGGTAGCAGTTCTATGTATATTAAACAAAACAATTACGAAAAAAATCACGTTTGTGGCGTACAATTAATGTCGATTCGGTCGGACATGTTTCCTCGTCATTCAGTATTATATCCTGTTCAATGTTACACGTAACGCTAGGTGAAATAAAGGGCCTTGTTATTTTTAACTTAATTGTGCCGAATGAAAAATTGATTAAGTATAACGATAGTAGTATACACTATAGGCATGCAAGTATGAAAATAAATCGAAACGCTTTTCCATAATGCTGCTGATATGATGTATTATTATAATGCATTAAACGACTGGTATAGTCGAAATAATATGTTTAAATATAATATTTCAAAGCGATACGGGTAATAGATATAACTGATTAATATCATATTTCATATTTTACTAATATTGTACATTGTGACGATGACCTGTATATATTAATACACAATACATAGGTAAGCACGTCAGTTGTTATTCGCAGAACAGTACAACAGTCAGTTTGTTGTGTATATACATTTTTCGGTGTATTGGAAATGTCTTAGTGGTATATTCAATTATTATTATAAAAGGTATACTCTACATACGAGCTAGATATTTTTCAGTTCAAGAGGAGGCCAATACAAATGTGGAATACTTCAAATCACGGAACAAATCAAAAATAATAATAATAATAATAACGATCAACAACAGTAATATGAACATTGATTGATATAATTATGGGAAAACATATTTTACTATACAGAATTGTTGATATTGTAATATAAGAACAATTAAATCTAGTTTGGTAAGCAATATTATTATCATGACGAGTTATACTCGACCGCTCGTTCAATAATTAATCATATAATATAAGAATAAACAATAATATTAACCACAAAAATAGGCAAGGTTAATTGTTAAATGGATATTAGCTTTTTTAAATATTAATGGTATTTGAGTAATAAAAAAAAAATGTAACATAATAATAATCGATTATTAATGCATAGCAGTGATTATATATTTGAATAAAAATTATCCAAACTGACAACGTACCCGCAAATTACTATCATAACATTATGTCATCGGAGATGTATTATGATATGTATATATTTGGTGTCGTTTCTGGATGTTATATGCTTACAGATTTTAATTGAGTTAGCAACGTTTTAATCCAGTCGTTTATCATGCAGCAATTAACTAATGGAAAATAATTTACCTACCACGTAACAATATCTTTTTAATAATATGGTAGGTAGGGTAGATGCTAAAATAGTTTGGTAAAGTTGATTTTTTTTTACGTTTCCATAATATAAACGCTCTCCTTTGAAGTTTATATTTTATGATGTTTCTATTCCATAATAGAAAGTAAGTTGTCTTCTGTAGCATAACGTCTTTGTATAAGAGTTCGTATTTATTACCTCGGAAACAATTACGTTAGTAGCTTTTAAAATATACATTAAATTAATATTTGTGAATTATAAGCTGATAATAACGATTTATTTTTGTTTTTACTTCACCGCGGTTTATAAAATTATAATATCGTTTATATTTAAAAGGACTTAAGCAAATCTTATGCCAAACAAATGTAGGTATATAAACCTTTTAGGTACTTTTTGTAACTTCCCTATTTATAATTTTACTCGCCACAATTGAAGCGTGTCTTAGTATGATGACAGACGAAAATGAGAACAATTTAAAACCCACTTTTGAATTAATTTAATAATTTTAATTTTACTTAATTTTATACGAATTTTTGTATCGTTTAGATACAAGGTGGATTTTTTTTTAAATTTAGTTTTGTATAAAAAAAAATGTTTGTTCTTTACTAAATATAGAGAAAAATTGTAGGAAATAATAAAAATAAGGCAGATCAAACATTGAAAATTTCTAAAAAAAATTTAAATAATATAACATTTTAATAACTACTATTTATTACATAACTGTATGATGTATGTTTTTATAATTTTTTTTGTAAATAATTATATTGACATATGAATATTGTATTTTTTCAATAATTGCAGCAACGGTCATTACCATAATAATTAACGATATCCGTGTTTAGCTCAGTGTTAATTCTATTGTAATATTATATTGTGATACGTTTTTTATAAATTAATCCAATCAAATGTGGGTACCGTGAAAACCTATAAAAAAACGGGGTCGTTTTACATCGAATATGATCGTGTCTTATAGTCTCCAGGGGAGGTAAAAAAGGAAAAATTCGATTTACTCATTTTATGAGTCGACATGGGAAGTAGTAATAAATACGACGTTTCTTGATAACATCATCGTTTGAATGAGCCAAACACACATTTTCTGTTAAAATTACGAGCGCGGGGGCCCCAATAAATTCTTGGAGATGAAAAATGTTATTATTATTAAAAAAAAGAAACAAACAAGCAAGGTTTATATATTCAGTTTCTTAACTGTTTACTAGTCCAAGTTAATTCTAACGTGTCAGTGCCTTAAACCGTCACCATAAAAGTGATAAAAATGAAAAACAAGTTAACATGACTAATCTAAATAATTGACATGTGTGTGTGTGTGTGTTTTATTTATTTATTATTATACTCGTAATTATTATTATTTTAATAAATAATACAACGATACTGCTTTGACGTTAATACTTGTAATGGTTATGTCATTTCAACATTATTTTTTGTTTTTCTCGTCATAATATGTCATATAATATATGTACTGTTCAACGCGGATCACCGCGTTTTCCCGTTTTTTAACTGCAAGAAATTAACTAAAGAAGAAAGAAAATCATGATGACTCAGCCCGTTATTTGTCTAGAACCTGTATGGATTTAAAAAGCTCATCGTTTTTTGCGTATAGATAATACAATAACATTTAGGAATACACAATTATTATTTAATTCAAAATTCGTCTGTATAAAAATCTTAACGATCGTTCATTAATACGGTTAATTTATAAATATTTATTTCTATCGTAATACTGTGTACCTATACCGACATATTGCAGTTGCCACCGTACGTATAAGCATACTCGCGCTGGGTGTTATGGAGTTTGTAACCGCTCTTGTTGGATCGCTGAAAGGAGGCGATATTATAATATACTTCAGCTCTATCCACATCATCATGAGCATAATAATTATAAATTGGTTTTTTTTTCATATTATCATTATATACAACGAGTTCATTGGAACACAATACCGTATCGACCGGATTTTTCCTTTGATGGTCAAATACACTTGCATTAATTAGAAACGTTTACACGCGGTATTATGTGGTTTCTATATTTACGAGTATATGCATCGTTGAAACGAAATTAATTATCTGTGGAACATACGTATAATATGTTATGTATAGCGTAATAGGTTTGTGCATATAGTTGCGTGGCCTGCAGGAATTTCGAATAAGCAGAGATAATGTCTTGCAACAGAACCCTTGAAGTAATCGAGGAAAAAAAAGTCGTTTTTATTTAATACGATATAGTAAAATTTATTAAAATTCATATAAAAGTTAGTGAGGATAATAATAATAATAATAAAACATATTTTTTCAACTACATTTTTGTAGCTTTAATCTTCTAGAATAAACGAATCTTTGATAATAATAATTTAAACACTCAAACAAACTATAGTATTGTGTAAACGTTGAGTAGAAATATTTTACGTGTTCGATAATAACTGATATCGTGTAAAAATATATAATATAATTACCTAATTGTTGAGACTAATGGTTTTAATCAAGTGTTCAAGTCTACTGAAAAATAAAAATAACTGATAATATTATAAATATTATGAAAACCCCGTTTTAAATAGTTTTATTTTAAAAGCCATTCTGGCATTCAATTCAAATAATAAAAATTCGATGTTTAAAAATTCATATTTAGTTGGCAACGAGCAACTCTAGACCCTTAGCCTCATTTCCTAATATTTGTTCTGTTAAACAAACCAAATATACTAGGTACATAATACTCATAATAGTATACAATATTAGAGTTTCCGAGACCGTTATTGTTATTATACCTAGACAAACGGCTGTCGAGTAATTTATATATATATAATTATTAGAAAAACAAACAAATCACAGATAATCATCTTCCACGGATTTATTTATTGCGGTCATATCACTCTACACCCATACACTATACTGTATTAATATAATTATTGATAAACTAATATTTATGTCATACGTCAGATTATATTTTCTAAAATAAATATTAAACATCATTTATAATAATATATCACAATAAATAATTCGTCGTGGACCGTATCATACGAATGGATCTGATAAAACAGATCAACATAGATAAAAGTTTATTTTGCTCGGGAAAGCGTACGAACAAAAAGAATAGCGACTGCTGGAAGTTTTTTTATTTATTTTTATTTTATTTTATTTTATTTTTTTTTTAGTATCGTGGACTTTTTAATCGAAGCAACTTCACGTCATCGGAACATAAATCGTGAGCACGATAATACCTATACAGCATTGGTAGGCGGATAGTATAAATGCGTTATGTCAAACCGCGTTATCGTTATAAAAATCAATCGATACGTTACGTTATACGCCACGTGAAACTACGCGACAGACGTGTGAAAATATTCAAATAATATCACCGTAATGTATCATGTCACGGTTCTACGTCAAATCGTTTAATCGTGGATATTTTGCTGCAAAGCGCTGACATTTGTACATTACACTGCCGATCCCGCCACCTGCTACTTGTTGCTATCGCGTTGATATAATAATCGGCAAAACGTTATATTTCGCAATGCGAAATTTCAACCACCTAGTTTTAATACAATCGCATTGTTTATTTACAACGGCGCTGCCATCCACCCAGATAACAATGCGAGCGAGACCAGTTTGGAAAAAAAATTACAATAACCAAAGCATTTTGATCGATTTCGAGGACCGCACGTTTAACAATGATATTAATATGCAAAATGTATACGATGATACTATTATAATCAAACTCGTAAGCGAAAACAATTATACAATAACATTTCGAACAAGCATACCTGTATAGTCGACTCGTGATGTGGACCTTGTATAATAAAATATAATAAGAATAAACAAATACAATTTTTTAAAAATACCAATTTTACTCACCTTTTATAGCATATAACTATAATGTATTACTGTCATCACTAGCATTAGAGTATAAATAATTGCTATCTCATGATAAGAAACGTATTTATATAGTAAATCAAGTTCGGATGACTAAGGTTTGAAGAGCTTCGCGATAAAATTTAAAAAAATAAAACATTTTATAGATAGTTTTATACATCTATTTATACACATAAATAATAAATAATTTAATTATTACAAATAAATATATCATTAATTATTTATAAATTATCAATTTTTTTCCAGGAAGGTAGAACGTTGAAGGGTATTCGGGTGTGTGCTTTTGTAACGGACTCAGTTGCACAATACTCATACTCATATATCTTTATTGATATTTGCCAGAAATCAAAATCTCATGATTATGTATAATATATCCAGAAGATGATTTTAAATAGGTTAATATTAAAAATATTCTCCAAGTTAGGTGTTAAAACTGAGTGAATTTTTAATTAAGTAATTAAGTAAGTATTTTTTTTCCTATTCTCTTTACACATACTTATTGTGCCATTTTTGTACAGATTATAATGATTATATAATTTTCTTGAAAAAAAAAAATATATATTAAAATACTTAAAATGTACAATAAAATCATATATAGCTAAAAATAATTTATAAAATGATCAGTATTATCATTAAAAATGTCTAAAACTTTCAAAAATTTATCAATGGTTTTAAAAAAGTATTTATATATTTTGTAAAATATTTAGAGCATTTATTTATTGTTTTATAAATGCACACTCTCGTATTTCAAATAAATTATGTCTCTGACTCATTATCTTATAAATTATAATATAAATATATTGTGTGGTTTAGTGTGATGAAATTTCGTTGAAATGAATCTTTGAAACGAAGCAAGACTCCATATAAACTTTAGCCCAATTAAGTACACAGTTAGTTTTCCTGGAGTCACGCACCGAGTGGCTTGTTGAAGTAGGTTACACATCACTTAGCTGAATTATTATTCATACATATGTTATTGGTTAATTATTCATGTTTACATGACACTAATTAAGAATTTATTATATATGCGAAAAATCAAAGTAGAACCTATTTATTTATTTATTGTATTTAAACAGGTATTATTCTATTTATATTTTGTATTATCTTCTATGATATATTAATAAATTAATTATTTTAAACATTAAATAAAACACTAAAAATTATAATACTTTACGGAAATACAAAATTAAGGTTCGCATTAGCATTAAACATAAAACGTTTCATTGGTTCATTTGATAGATAGTTGATAGTTGGTGGTGCAAATTGAAATTAAGAATGACGTCTGGATCTGATGTACCTTTGTGGAACTTTAAAGTTTATTAATGATTAAAGGTAAGAAGTAGCTATTTCATCATACATAACAATTGATATAGTAATTTAAGTTCTAAAGTTTCTCTGCGAGTTGAATTCAAAAAGATTAGTAATGTGTGCATAAATATTATGGGTAACACTTAAAAAACTAGAAAACGAAGAAATCTACGTTGGATTTTTTTTATTATGTGAAGGTCGTAAAAATGAACTCGTAAAAATAGAGCCATATTCAAGAGCTGAACGAAACAATGCACAATAAAGTGCTTTAATAGCCTTTTTAAGTTTTAAATCAGAAGCCGCGTCTTCATTACAAAACAATGTATTTAAGAAGCTCTGTCACATATTATCATATCAATATAAGACCGATAATCAAACGAAATATCAAATATAAATGAGATTTATTGTTAATTTGTATTATTATTATTATTATAAAGTCGTATATAATAGATCCTGTATAATTTATTAATATATATCTTGTATATTAGATATTAGATATTTGAGATTATTATATTATTGAGGCCGAAGATAATAATATGTTCAACAATTATTCTAACTTTTTTCAAGACATTTTTTATACTTTATTTCTCCTGTTACATTGAAATGTACCAAATTATTTTGACGTTCAACACATCCATTTTTAGCCACTAATCTCCATCAAACTTAGTTTTTAATCGCATTCATTATTTAACTTAGTCTTACTTACATTTCACTTTTCATCCGCGAATATATTCACCACCCGGTGCAAAAGTTAAAGTATATGAAATCATTTGCATATTATACAGCGACGAGTTCGGTGAATACATTTGCTTTCGAGATTTTAACTTTTCAAAGCATTTTCTTTTTTATAAACGAAATCTAGTTTTTTCATTTTAATTCTTTACCAACAAACCTATGTTTTTTCTTTTTCTTTCAAGCAATTTTGTTTTTTATATGTACATAAGAAAAGGAGTTATTAATGTTTAGGGAGAAATAAACGTTCTATATCAACTTTAATATACACAGTTATTTACAACTTAAACATTTTATATCTTAATAGCTTTTCAATGAAAAGTAAAATGTAATACTGACCAGAATCGATGTGTACTCAAAAAAGGTTTTCTTTGAGATATCTTTTGCAAATACAACTTGCATCATCGTTTTTATTTTATATTATTTTTTTTTAGTTTTCTACATCAAAAAAATATGTTGTAATAATAAAAAAAGATTCATTAAAATGAGCTCACTTACTATAATTAATTTCGTAAAAATATATTTATTATACATTTTTAAAAATAGATGTTATGTTAAATAAACGTTATTTAGCGACATAAATCGAGGGCACGTGAAAAATAATTTCACATAATATGTTTTATAAATATACATTTTTCTAATAACATTTGATTTTTTTGTTACTGGAAAGTGTTTAATAGAATAAACGCCAAATCAAAAGATATTGAACAACTAATGGTTAGTTTAATAATACAGTGACATCAGACATCATTTTATTATACTGTGTGAACTATCTATCTATCTATCTATCTATCTATCTATTTATCTGTGTACTGTCTATATTATACAATCTAAACAAATTATTGTATTATTGTAATTTTAAAATATGTTCGTCCACAAGGCTTTTTTTGTAAAATAAAATGCATTTATGTAAAAAGAAATCGTTTTTTCATTACACCATAAAGAGAGACAACGACGTGGGCAATTAGCGATAAAAAGAAAATAAAAAAACCAACGTCGGCGCATTATTGTCATCGCAGTTTCGAAAAATGGAAAAGTTCTCTCATTGTAACGTTTTTTTCAATTACTATATCGAAATTGAAAATGTCTTAAGACGAAAAGCGTTTTTTCTCTTCTCCCTCCCTCGTGTAACAACGCGCCAAACTTTCCCGGTAGTTGTCACTATCGTCACCATTATTACGGCTCTTGGCTATTTCTCTTACTCTCTCGGGAAACGATTATATAAAATGTACAGTAATAATAGTGTTGCCGGTCTACAGAAAGTTGAGATTATACGGACCAGTGTTTTGTTATTTATATTTACTTTCACACTACGATTTCGCGGTTAATTGTTCGAAGTAGTTGACTGTAATAGTGTTTGGTAAGTTCGTATCGATCGGTCTGAATGTCTGATATAGCGAGGGCCAATGAAGGCAACGAACAAAATCAACGAACGAGGTATTTGACAACCTACCAATACAAACTTACGCCGAAACGATAATAATATACTCAAAGTATTTACTTTGCACTTCTACTGTGCACTATTGTCAACACGAATACAAAAATGGAAACGGAAGTGTTCATTTGCGTGTTTACTCGATTTTCAATTTACAAATATATGCGCGTCATGCGAGTTCTAATTCACTTTTCGTCGTGGGGCTTAGTTTGGTCTTGCTGTAGGGTCTGAATCAAAAACTTGTTTTTCACTTTATTTGATGCCGATTTTCTGATGGAAGCTTTTATGAAGACAACATTGATGGATTTTAACCAAATGTGAATAATAAAAAAAACAGTGAAGTCATGTAGTAGGTTTTCATTGTGCCGTGTCATAGTGTATATAGATTAGTATAGGCCATAGTAATGAACGTATTAAATTTGAATTAAATGATAAAATATGAATTTAATCATGGAACACAAAAAATGATTCTGACTGAAGATGATGTTGTCATATCATATTCTAAGGATATTAATTTACAATTTATTTATAGTATTTATAATTAATAAAATTAATTTAATTCTTTTTTTGTCTATTTTTTGAATTAATTGTGATTCTCAAATTTTTGAAAGACTATAACGTAAATCAATACTTTTAACATATTATATCCTTAAAATTGGACGGTTTTTCTATATCTACTATTTCGTCCAAAAAGCTTTAAATTTGTATTCTCTATTATACATAAGCTGATCATTTAAACTTTTTAAAAAAACTTCTAGAAGCGATGTTGATTCTCCTACAATTCTTTCTCACATAAATTTCAAAGTTCCCCTAACCAAACTAGAACCAATTTTTCTTTCTTTTTCTTTACCAATTATTTATTGCACTCTCACTTAAGTCTTACGTGACTATCAACTGAAGATCCCTATTTTATTTATTTATTTATTTTTTTACTTTATAATTAGCTAATAAGTTATATTATAATAAATAGTTACATATATTAATTATATTATTTATTACTATTTTATTAGGATTCGGCTTGTATAACTATAAAATATAATAAAAATATTTCCATAAATATGAAAATTGCATGTCATATAAATAATAATAACTTTAAGTCATTAAGTATAAAATTATAAAAGAAAATAACAAATGTATTGGTAAAAAGTTTCAACGTCTATTTATTTTTTTATTTTTATATAACATAGAGATATTAACTAAATTCGTTATAAAATTATCAATTTTAATATAAATATTCTGCTTTAAATGCTTACAGAGATATTGTATAAACACATTTTTGATATTTTTTTAATTTCTGTAAAATACAGTTTTTTTTAAACTTGATTTGACAAACATAACAAACAAACATTTGCATTGATCATGTAATTATATAATATAACATAAAATAAATAATACAATCAAAGATAAACTATTAAGTCGAAAATTAAAAATTTCTATTAATCGCACAAAAAAAGCTAATTATTTTAAATATAGAGAATGCTATTATAAATAATTGATAAACATTTACGCCTATAAGATATACATATTTAAATTAATACAAGAACAAAAAACAGTCGTATTTGTTTTTTTTGTTTTTCTTGGTTAATTTAAAAGATACTTGGTATATGTTTTACTCTTGACCTCCTCTCTCTTAATATACCAACTAGATCGAATTTTGCTTACAGAAATCACATCGAAGTTTTTCTGCTCCAGAAATGACGATAGAAATAAAAAAAATATATATTTTAAAATTAAATTTGGCGTTTGTGCTTGTGTTTTTCTAGTTAACAAAATACAGCGTATTTGTTGATTTGTTTTTAAGTTTTAATGCCCGGTGGTATTATTTAAATTTGGTACTGCGTAATTTAGTCAAATATATTTTAATTAACTAATGAATTAATGAATTATATAAAATTATAAAAACATTTTAGTTGAAGCTCGCTACTGATATATGTAGTAATATATTTACTATGTACAAATACGTATACTACCTACCTGATCTCGAATGTAGGTGACCAACTGATATAAAACTTCAATAAAATCATCAAGTACACTGTTAACTTTTAAGCACAACAAATAAACTATCTTGAAATGAAAAAAAAGTTTGCATCCTCTAAGGATGTTGCAGAACAACTAACACAAGAACACATTATGAAACCAAACAAACATCTCAAATGTCCATAGTTCAGTTATACAATACCGTATACCCCAAAAACATCACAGAAACTATACTGGCAAAATTAATTTTACTGAAGTGGATCGGTCGATTGTTGTACTAAAATCGATCAATGGAAGAAAAAGCATACCACTACACAAAAACTCTACCTATATCAATATCAA